>CM051234.1:251917221-254317221 GCA_027917425.1 Gastrophryne carolinensis
TAAATAGAGGCTGCTTTAGTCACAGAATGGGATGCCAGTGCCACAAAAACCAGAGAGCATGCACAGCAAAAGTGTCTTTATCAGGCCTGATTTCTATGAGAATAAGTGCAAATGTTTATTATGCTATTAAATAGAGGCTGCTTTAGTCACGGAATGGGATGCCAGTGCCACAAAGAACCAGAGAGCATGCACAGCAAAAGTGTCTTTATCAGGCCTGATTTCTATGAGAATAAGTGCAAATGTTTATTATGCTATTAAATAGAGGCTGCTTTAGTCACAGAATGGGATGCCAGTGCCACAAAAACCAGAGAGCATGCACAGCAAAAGTGTCTTTATCAGGCCTGATTTCTATGAGAATAAGTGCAAATGTTTATTATGCTATTAAATAGAGGCTGCTTTAGTCACAGAATGGGATGCCAGTGCCACAAAAACCAGAGAGCATGCACAGCAAAAGTGTCTTTATCAGGCCTGATTTCTATGAGAATAAGTGCAAATGTTTATTATGCTATTAAATAGAGGCTGCTTTAGTCACAGAATGGGATGCCAGTGCCACAAAAACCAGAGAGCATGCACAGCAAAAGTGTCTTTATCAGGCCTGATTTCTATGAGAATAAGTGCAAATGTTTATTATGCTATTAAATAGAGGCTGCTTTAGTCACAGAATGGGATGCCAGTGCCACAAAAACCAGAGAGCATGCACAGCAAAAGTGTCTTTATCAGGCCTGATTTCTATGAGAATAAGTGCAAATGTTTATTATGCTATTAAATAGAGGCTGCTTTAGTCACAGAATGGGATGCCAGTGCCACAAAAACCAGAGAGCATGCACAGCAAAAGTGTCTTTATCAGGCCTGATTTCTATGAGAATAAGTGCAAATGTTTATTATGCTATTAAATAGAGGCTGCTTTAGTCACAGAATGGGATGCCAGTGCCACAAAAACCAGAGAGCATGCACAGCAAAAGTGTCTTTATCAGGCCTGATTTCTATGAGAATAAGTGCAAATGTTTATTATGCTATTAAATAGAGGCTGCTTTAGTCACAGAATGGGATGCCAGTGCCACAAAAACCAGAGAGCATGCACAGCAAAAGTGTCTTTATCAGGCCTGATTTCTATGAGAATAAGTGCAAATGTTTATTATGCTATTAAATAGAGGCTGCTTTAGTCACAGAATGGGATGCCAGTGCCACAAAAACCAGAGAGCATGCACAGCAAAAGTGTCTTTATCAGGCCTGATTTCTATGAGAATAAGTGCAAATGTTTATTATGCTATTAAATAGAGGCTGCTTTAGTCACAGAATGGGATGCCAGTGCCACAAAAACCAGAGAGCATGCACAGCAAAAGTGTCTTTATCAGGCCTGATTTCTATGAGAATAAGTGCAAATGTTTATTATGCTATTAAATAGAGGCTGCTTTAGTCACAGAATGGGATGCCAGTGCCACAAAAACCAGAGAGCATGCACAGCAAAAGTGTCTTTATCAGGCCTGATTTCTATGAGAATAAGTGCAAATGTTTATTATGCTATTAAATAGAGGCTGCTTTAGTCACAGAATGGGATGCCAGTGCCACAAAAACCAGAGAGCATGCACAGCAAAAGTGTCTTTATCAGGCCTGATTTCTATGAGAATAAGTGCAAATGTTTATTATGCTATTAAATAGAGGCTGCTTTAGTCACAGAATGGGATGCCAGTGCCACAAAAACCAGAGAGCATGCACAGCAAAAGTGTCTTTATCAGGCCTGATTTCTATGAGAATAAGTGCAAATGTTTATTATGCTATTAAATAGAGGCTGCTTTAGTCACAGAATGGGATGCCAGTGCCACAAAAACCAGAGAGCATGCACAGCAAAAGTGTCTTTATCAGGCCTGATTTCTATGAGAATAAGTGCAAATGTTTATTATGCTATTAAATAGAGGCTGCTTTAGTCACAGAATGGGATGCCAGTGCCACAAAAACCAGAGAGCATGCACAGCAAAAGTGTCTTTATCAGGCCTGATTTCTATGAGAATAAGTGCAAATGTTTATTATGCTATTAAATAGAGGCTGCTTTAGTCACAGAATGGGATGCCAGTGCCACAAAAACCAGAGAGCATGCACAGCAAAAGTGTCTTTATCAGGCCTGATTTCTATGAGAATAAGTGCAAATGTTTATTATGCTATTAAATAGAGGCTGCTTTAGTCACAGGAATGGGATGCCAGTGCCACAAAAACCAGAGAGCATGCACAGCAAAAGTGTCTTTATCAGGCCTGATTTCTATGAGAATAAGTGCAAATGTTTATTATGCTATTAAATAGAGGCTGCTTTAGTCACGGAATGGGATGCCAGTGCCACAAAAACCAGAGAGCATGCACAGCAAAAGTGTCTTTATCAGGCCTGATTTCTATGAGAATAAGTGCAAATGTTTATTATGCTATTAAATAGAGGCTGCTTTAGTCACAGAATGGGATGCCAGTGCCACAAAAACCAGAGAGCATGCACAGCAAAAGTGTCTTTATCAGGCCTGATTTCTATGAGAATAAGTGCAAATGTTTATTATGCTATTAAATAGAGGCTGCTTTAGTCACGGAATGGGATGCCAGTGCCACAAAAACCAGAGAGCATGCACAGCAAAAGTGTCTTTATCAGGCCTGATTTCTATGAGAATAAGTGCAAATGTTTATTATGCTATTAAATAGAGGCTGCTTTAGTCACGGAATGGGATGCCAGTGCCACAAAAACCAGAGAGCATGCACAGCAAAAGTGTCTTTATCAGGCCTGATTTCTATGAGAATAAGTGCAAATGTTTATTATGCTATTAAATAGAGGCTGCTTTAGTCACAGAATGGGATGCCAGTGCCACAAAAACCAGAGAGCATGCACAGCAAAAGTGTCTTTATCAGGCCTGATTTCTATGAGAATAAGTGCAAATGTTTATTATGCTATTAAATAGAGGCTGCTTTAGTCACAGAATGGGATGCCAGTGCCACAAAAACCAGAGAGCATGCACAGCAAAAGTGTCTTTATCAGGCCTGATTTCTATGAGAATAAGTGCAAATGGTTATTATGCTATTAAATAGAGGCTGCTTTAGTCACAGAATGGGATGCCAGTGCCACAAAAACCAGAGAGCATGCACAGCAAAAGTGTCTTTATCAGGCCTGATTTCTATGAGAATAAGTGCAAATGTTTATTATGCTATTAAATAGAGGCTGCTTTAGTCACAGAATGGGATGCCAGTGCCACAAAAACCAGAGAGCATGCACAGCAAAAGTGTCTTTATCAGGCCTGATTTCTATGAGAATAAGTGCAAATGTTTATTATGCTATTAAATAGAGGCTGCTTTAGTCACAGAATGGGATGCCAGTGCCACAAAAACCAGAGAGCATGCACAGCAAAAGTGTCTTTATCAGGCCTGATTTCTATGAGAATAAGTGCAAATGTTTATTATGCTATTAAATAGAGGCTGCTTTAGTCACAGAATGGGATGCCAGTGCCACAAAAACCAGAGAGCATGCACAGCAAAAGTGTCTTTATCAGGCCTGATTTCTATGAGAATAAGTGCAAATGTTTATTATGCTATTAAATAGAGGCTGCTTTAGTCACAGAATGGGATGCCAGTGCCACAAAAACCAGAGAGCATGCACAGCAAAAGTGTCTTTATCAGGCCTGATTTCTATGAGAATAAGTGCAAATGTTTATTATGCTATTAAATAGAGGCTGCTTTAGTCACAGAATGGGATGCCAGTGCCACAAAAACCAGAGAGCATGCACAGCAAAAGTGTCTTTATCAGGCCTGATTTCTATGAGAATAAGTGCAAATGTTTATTATGCTATTAAATAGAGGCTGCTTTAGTCACAGAATGGGATGCCTCACAGCAGACTTAAGATCAGTTCAGTATATATGCACAGTTAGTTACTATAAGCAGCCTGAAAACGCTAACAAAGGCTGGATGAAAAAAAAAAATTCTCCCTGTCAGCCAGCTCCGTTTTTCCTACCTTTCCCTGGCTTTCTGTCTGTCTCCTGTCTGTCTCCTGCCTGTCTCCTGCCTGTCTCCAGCCTGTCCCTGTCTGTCCCTGTCTCCAGCCTGTCTCCAGCCTGTCTAACTGCCTCAGCTACACAGCGTTCTGTCTGTCTGTCACGAATGCAATAGAGAAATGAGGAAAAGCAAGATGGCCGCCGTTAAATACCGCTGTGTGACGTCACCGGGCTTGCTGGCTGCTGATAGGCTGCATGTGACTGCCCCAGCTTGCACTGGCGCGGGATACATGTCCAGACATGTCCCGCCCGCCATCTTAGAATGCCTGTAATGTAAATGAATGGATGTTAAAGGAAAACTTCGAGTGATCGAATCGCGGGGAAATTCGGATTCGATCCGAATCGAATTTTTCCTGAAATTCGGATCGAATCCGGGTTCGTCCGGATCGATTCGCTCATCCCTAGTTGGGACCAAGAAAAAGTGAGAAGAAAGAACTAATGAAAAAGAATATAAGGCCCTCCACCGCCACTGCTCTCCAAGCAATATCAAATTGTTATAAAAGGGTATAATAAGATCATTAGTCTAAGGTAAATATTAAGGGAAGCATAATTATCTAACCTAGGTGTCCCAACCTTCAGGGATTTAACATTGGTTAAAGCCATCATTTTATCTTTACAGAGCGCAAAGTTTACCCCATTCTTGAGCTCCTAGAAAGGGAGGGATATTGTTTCCCAGAAATGTGTGTTTTCCAGAAAACTGAGTTATCAAGAAGTTTCCCAGTGGAAAAAAAACCTAAGCTGATTGCAAGATGGCTGTTATGTTGTTGGTATGGTCCAAAAAGATTTCCGCTTCCTCCACAGCTTGAGTCTTAATCTAGATCATCTTCTGCCAAACTGTTTTCATTATATAGGCATGTCCCATACTGTATATCCGGTGTACTCGTGAATTCCTGAGCTGGTGGCTTAGGGATAACTGTAAATTTAGGGACTGGTGATCCATGAGGCCAAAATGTTTGTATTCCCGACCTGAATAGAGTCTTATTGTTATCAGATTAATCAGATATTACAAGGCCTGCAGTGCAATTTTTCTTGGATCCAGACCGTAGTAATTATAATCTGTGTAATCACTTACTATAAACTCTTCATACATCATGCTGTTTTTCTAAATGTATGAGTCTGATAACAGAAAACTGGTGAATTTACGTTTATTAACACTCCCAGATGTTGGCTGATGTCCTTTTGTGCATTGCTGATTATAAGCAGAGGCTCATGGCTTGACTGAGAACCTGCCTTAGAAAGTGGAGGGATGAAGATGAAAAAACAAACAGTAAGTCAAGACGATTATGAAGCTTGTTCTAAAGGGCATCCTTGTCCAGCAAGTGAATGCAGATATTTCTGCAGACAGCACATTCAGGCAATGTTTCCCTAATCATCTGTGGGTACCTTAAAGGACACTGAGTTTTAAAGAGGAAATAAAATATCATGCTACAAATACATTACAAGCATGAATACAAATGCTTTTCATCAAATATTTCAGGGGGCATCGGTGTTCCAATTTTGCCCTTTTGCTGCCAGCCTACCTGGAGATTTTGCCACCCTCTGTTGCCAGGCCATTTCCCAACATTTGTTTATTATTTTATTTGGGCTTTAACATGGCCTATGTATAATTCTTTCATTAATTTTTTATTAATATGTATATGTATTTTTTTTATTTCATTATTTTTTTATTAATATGTTTGGGTGAAATATGTAAAAATGATATGTGAAAAAAAATGTGTCAGCCCCTCCTGCCCTTTGAACTGGTGTAGGGGTCTCAAGGATCCCCTACCAGTTCACAAAGGGTAAATGTAAACACACACACACAGAAAAGTCCTAACATTATTTTATTTTTTAAATTTTTGTTGGTCCTTTGGGACTAACATCTTTAAAAACGTGTAAAATCTTTTAACATTTTTAAAACATTCAAACATTTGGGGCCCATTTGCACCTCGGCACAGCGCTCTGCTCCATGGCACCTGTAAAGACAAAAGAAAGGCATTTCAACATCTGTTTGAACACGTCTCCCAGTTCTCCCTGACAAACGCCCCCAATTGCTCACTACGTACTGCATCCCTGTTTCCCATTTAATGGAGCCACCCCTTGCCTTAGTGCCATGCAAACATGAAAACAGAATTCAGAACTAGGCACATGGGTGAGATTAGACCTGATCCTGGAGTTGTGAGCTTGTGTTTTGTTGAACTCACCTAAGTCGTGGGAGAGTCCAGCCTCGGGTGGCCCCATTGCAGCAAATTCTCCCTGGTCCGAAGAGTCTGTAGAAAAAGAGAAGCACAAAACACCAGAATTTAGCAGACATGTCATTGGAAGTTCCTTGCCTTGAGGTGTGTGTTGTTTGTTTGATTGCTGTCCTACCTGAGCTCTCTGCCTCTGGCTGTGAATCCAAGCCCAACCCCTGGGCCTCCTCCGATTCGGATTGTTCCTGGGCTGCTCGTAGGGATTCCAAAGAAGAGGAAAAGGATGTTGGCAATCTTGGGGGTTTACGCCTTACATGAAAACCCAGTCTTTGCCACTTCACTGGTCAGACCCTTCTTCTCCGGATGGGTCTGATTCTCTGCCAGAACTCTGATGCTAGAAGAGAAGCCCAATTCTGTATCACAGTTCTGCATTAGTGGACAACATATCTGTGGCCCAGCCTCTTACCACTGAAGTTCTGGCAGAAAAACTGCTTCACCTGGGGCCTGGCCCTTCTTTTGAAGTCCGACTGGTGCTGCATTATCTGGGTGTGCGTGTAAGCCGCTGGTCCCTGTGCATTCAGGTGTGCTCCTACCTCCATTGCCAACATCCTCTTTGCGTGTGTTGGGCTTAAAGTCGTAGCTTTCTCTCATAAAAGTTTACAATGGCAAAACGGAATAAAAAGGTCACTTGAATGTAGGTGCAATTGTTCCCTACCAGTCTACCGCAGGATGTGCTGCTTCTTCTCTAATCATGCATGCCCTAGTTTAGGTCCACATGCACACTAACCTTACCCTGATTGGGGTGTGACACTTCTCCACTTCAATGTTCACCACTTTAATGTTTCCGCTTTAAATACCTGTGTCTCACATCTCTCCCATGTGCAGCAGGCCAATGCATGTATTGGCTTACCCATTTCATATGGTTGACCAGCACGGCTCTGGGTGCCCAGGCACCTCCTGAGCAGCTGCGATGGTGTCCTGCTCCAGGTAAGCTGTCACCTTCTCCAGCAAGGCAGAATTGTGGAGCATAATGCAGGCCATTATTATATTATGTACCTTGGCCGGCTGGTACTGAAGCACTCTACCAGGCAGCAAAATCTGTTCTTCTGGCCGAAAGCCCATTCCCCCATGGCACAGATACACCGGTGGGCATGGTTATAGCCCTCCAGGCCCTGTGTCTGGGGACAAGGCAATTAAGATCCACAAGGTAAGGCCACATAGACAGAGAGCAACTAGAGAGCAGTAGAGGCATATCTAGGCTATCTGGCATCCAAGGCAAAGATTCAAAATGGCACCCCCACCTGTGCTCAGGCCCCCCCCCGACCTGTTGCTAACACAGACAGTCTGCAGGACCAACTAAAGGTAAGGTGCACTAGAAGGCCAAAGGAGTTAAACTAGGAACAGGGGGAATGGGGACTGAAAATATGGACATGAGCACACAACAGGGAGTGAGGGTGGGGGGACAAATAGGCAACACTTAAAAAATACACATAAATACATCCCATGGAGATTACAAATGCAAGGTGAGTTATAGAAACGCAGAGGGGCAACACCAATATACACACTTACCCAGAAGCTTACCACCACTCACATTGCCAGTCTCAAAGTGTGAATACAGACTAGACCTTTACAAAATGAAGGCGTCATGGGTGAAGCCTGGGAAGCCAGCCAGTACACTAAAGGACCGCAGATCATGACCCACCACACGCTGCACATTGATTGAATGCCATATCTTATGGTTCCTGTAAGAAAATGACAACAGGCACAGGTTACTACACTAGCAACATTACGGTAGCAAGCAAAGAGGAAGCAGATACATGAGCAACTTGGACACAGGGATCAACATAGCCAATGAACAACAAGGATTAGCTAGTTTAGGGGAGCAAAACAAAGGCTAGGCAAAACAGAGGCTACTTGGCAAGAAGGAGCAGGAGGACCAAGGAGCAACTAAACATACCTATACATATACTCTTGCACCACAGGAGGCACCAATGCCACGTGCATGCAGTCGATGGTGCTCATGACGTTGGGCATGTTCAAATAACCCAACTTCACTGCGTTTCAGGCTGCCATGCTGTCAGGAAAACAGATGCATTTCTCCTGCAGGGCAACCATGTCATCGAGAAATTTAGTCAGGGTGTGGCTCAGCATAGGCTTGGACATACCAACAGACAGTGCAACAAGCCTCTGAAAGAAGCCATTCAACAAAAATTGAAGGCAGCCAACCAATTTTGTTATAACATCAATTGCATGCCCCTTTCTTGTGGTGGGGGCCAACCATGGCCGCAGCTCTGAGTATAGCTTCTTAAGATGAAGGCGGTTCAGTTGGGTCAACTCAAACACATGTTAATCAGAAATACAATCAGCCTCAAGATGACAACACGTGTGCGTAAGGTCCGGGGTGGAACAGGGTGAGCAGCCCACAGCACTGCAGATGCTCGCACTCGTACTGCCAGAACCTCGTCTAGGAGCACCATTGAACATGTCGCCCAAGCTTCTGCCAACAATCCTGCAAGAAAAAAGAGGGCGTAATTTTGAACCAACATTTTTCATTTTTAATCGCCCAGACAAATGGTAAATCAGGGTTTAGAATAATGCACAAGCACAGACAAAATTAGTAAAGTTTCGAAAGCAAAAATATATAAACTTGGCAATACACATATTAATACGTTGAATACTCGTTTTCGAATACACTAGCTGAGAAGTCCTGGAAAACAGAATAAAAAAGACAATACTGAATAGCATGAGGCCGTAAAATGGCGGGGAGGCCGATTCATCAATAGCGCCAGGTAGCGACAGATGAGCGACTGTAGCGTGATTTTTTCAGCGCCTGCCAGTATTCGCTGTGCTTGGCCGGCATTAGCTTGATGACAGCGACTCAGTCGGTGTGCGGTAATGTTGAATACAGGCTGGGGGGTCGCTGTTTCACAGGTCCAGCGTTGTATGTGAGCGCCTGACAACGAATGGCCAGAGCGAACGGCTAGCTTCATATTCATCAAAAAATCACGCTCCGAATGTGCTGTCGCTGTCCATTCCTTGTTTAAACCCCAGAGCGCTGGCGGCGATCTGTATTAACTAGTTTTTAACCCCTAAACAACCATATTTTTTGAATGTAACATTATACATGTTTTTAGAATCATTTTGTTATATGAATACATTAATCTCAGACCTGTTAGATCAATTCTGCACATATTTTTTTTTTTTTTTTTTTTTACTTAAAAATAAATCCTAACATTGCAGAAGTGGTCTCCGATGTTTTGACATTAAAAAAATTAAAATAAAAATTATTACCAATTAATCATGAATTATTATAGATTGCTCCATTGAAATGCATTGGACATCGCCAGGGAGCGACAGCTCATACCTGGCGCTGTGAGGGAATTTGCAGCGGCGCTGTTCGGTCCAGGCGGCTTCATGATGAATGCCGCGCTAGCCGTCGCTCTCGCCGGCGCTAGCCTCATTTTGCTTGATAAATGCGTCATTGTGACCGCCGCCGGGCGTACTTGAGTCGGTAGTCGCCGTTAGCTGCCGCTACCTGGCGCTCGTCGGACACTACCTGGCGCTATCGCTTGATGAATAAGGGCCTAAATCCGAGATTTCAAACCATACCCACATGTGGGAATGTGTTCAAGAGAGGCTATGAATTAGACTTATAGAGTGAGTTTTCTCACCTGGCTCTGAATCAAAGCTAAAAAGAAAAAAAATCAGTCGGCCCTATGTCTTTAAGACTCCAGGGCTGCCAAAAAGCAGTTTTGGTCTGCTTTAACCCCTTCAGTGCCAGTCTACCTCGATCCTACCTAGAGAAGTTGTCACCTCTTGTTGCCAATCAACTGTTATGCAAATCTTGCAGATAACTTGCAATAACTATCAAGGGCTAAACCCTTAAAAATAACAAATAGTGTGGGGTCCCACCCCTCCAGCAAAACCAGCCCCGGCACCAGCTGGCTGAGAGCCGAGAGGTCAGAGGCCCAGCTGCCGACCCTAAAGGCTACTGGGTGCTGTCACAGGTCGTCCAATCTGAGCTGGGAGTGAGTGGCTGAAGCCGGGACGGGGGGAAGGATCTGAGTCTTCTGCCACGCTCATGACTGCCAGGGCTCACTCTCAGCTTCCGACATGAATACCTAAATTTGGAAATGAATAGCAGCAACACTTCTGATAAAAGTTGCCACAGGGTTAACAAAAGCCTAATGATAAACAGGGGTGGGAGGAAGGTCAAGTTTCACTATCTACAATAAATAATATCATCAAAAGATTTAGAGAACCTGTAAAAAGGGACAAGGCTGCAGATTCTTGTTATGAGAAGCTATGCTGTGATGAATGCAGTATGGAGTTTAGCATTGCCTTGCTTAAACCGGACCTTCACCATGATTTATTGAAAAGCCCAAACCCTTAAAAAACTATTCCCCAGCATATAAAATTAATATATTTTAAGTTTTTAGTCACTTACTTATTATTCTTTCCCCCACTCGGCTGCAACGCTGTTCAGGACTTTAGGATACGGGTGCCGCCATCTTGACTCAGAAGCATCACACTTACTGAGGAGAGGAGAGTGGGATAAAGTACAGGGGGGGCAGCTTATAGCTGTGCTTTGCTCAGACAGGGCAGAGCTGGGGTCAGGAAAAGGTCAGAAAATCCCAGAATGCAGAGCAGCACAGTCAGAAGGCACTTCCTGTTTACAGGCTGCCTGATGTCCCATGAGCCACCATCTTGAATGTTTAAAGGCTCATAACATGCAATAGTTGCAGGTAGGATGAATTTTAACGTGAGCAATCTGTATGTACAGGGTGGGGAAAACATAAGAGTCTTATTCAGAGTGAAGGACCGCTTTAAATATGTAAGACCTTCCCTGAAAAAGATGTTGTCTGGGTGGGAGCATATGTTGTTCTAAAACCTCTATATACAACTCAGGATTTATAATACATATCATGAAGTGTACCCTGTCTGTGTCATAGGATCAAGTGCAACTGCATATTGTTAGAGATGCAGGCCTTTGAACTTTAACGTTTGAACTTTAAAGTGGAACAAAACCCAGTAATCTGACTTTTGTTCCGTGCCCCCCAGGGAATCTCAAAACGGGATGCCCTGCTGTTTGAAACCCCTCAGTTCACCCACTAAAACTCAACTTTCTCTGCTCAAATGGTGCATGCAGGACGTCCAATCAATGGGGAGTGCGCCAGTGGTTTACAATGTGGACTGCGCTCTGATTGGATAAGAGCCCTGCATGCATGAAGGTGCACTTTAAGTGCTCCGATAACAAGCTGGATGGCCTCTCCCCTCTTAAGTCGACAGGACATAGTGTCCCTTGTTTCCATTAAAAAAAAAGAATTTGACCACAGAATAGTTTTTTATTTTGCCTCAATCCAAAGCTTGTTTTTTGAATTGTGTTGATATATGGCTTTTTTGAGTGATACAGCTTTAACTGGAATTTGTGGATTGCATGGGGACTGTGTTCACAGATAACGCTTTCTGGAAGTATTCCATAGTCCATGCAGTAATTTGCTTTACTGATTCCTGTCTATTATTAATGCAGTGCCACTTGAGATCACGAGCATCCAATACTGACCATTGGCCTTGTCATTTATGCCCGTAGAGTTCACTAGATTTCCTAAATTGTTCAAAATCTTCTTCTGGTTCATTTTTGTGAAATTGCTCTATGATTTTTAGATACCGTTTTAGATACAGTCATGTGCCTTATTTTAAAATTGTTTTTAATTAGTGCCACTTATGTTTCTTGCCTGTCTCAGCTTCTTTGATATTTCTTCCGGTCATCAATTACTAAACAAGTGTTTTTAAAGAAATCGAACAAATGTCAAAATTTCAATTTGATATGTGTTCCTTGTTTTATGTATGAATAACATGGTTATATGAGATTTCCAAATCAGTGCATCCCTCTTTTCATTTCCATTTTTTAAAAATTTGTAGTGGTAATAGTTATAGGAATAATAGCAGCTGGTATTTATTAGCAGTGTGGATTGACTGATTGGCTGATCCTCTTGTTCCATGGGCCTGGGGACACGTGTCTGCCCTGCCCCTATGGTATGTACTACCCTGGAAGGTATGCATTAGACCCATGGTCGGATAAAACAGATTACTCTGCTCTAATGGATCCTGTGTGACTGTGTTACAGACATTTGCTGTATATTAATAATCACTAGAGTCAAATGGGGCAGCCATGCAGAGACAGATACAGGAGGTATTTGTGGGCCCCCCTCAAGTTCTCACTGCCTTCTTCACTTCAGATGTCTTCTAGTCCTAATCATCTACTCTGCTGTCACCAATCCTCCTCTTGTCCTTGACACCTTCACCACTGGGAGTCTTTTGGACTCTAAACTGGTGGTTGCTACTCATAATGGTTATTTTATTTAGTGCCTCTAGTAAAACCCTAACGTTAAAGCCCCTGCCCAGGCACAGCCTAACTTATTTTCTAACTTTTAAAATAAACCTTTTCAAAATGAGATTGGAAGGGGATGTCATGGCACAGCTTTAGTGTTTCATCCCTCCAGGATCACTTTTTGTGTCATCCTGGAAGAATAAAGTTGATAGGAGAAAATGTTGGAGCCTGCTGGCGTATACCCAGCATTGCAGGTAATGGAGGAAAGACACATGGGAAAGGCAGCAGATCAGCTGCTTGCTGACTTTGTATTGCAACTTTATTTAATATAAATACTTAAAAGAAGAGATGCCAAGGCCTGTAAGTCACATTGATGGCAGCATCACCTGAGAAGAGGACAATTTCAGTGGTTGAGTCAACGGCGGGGCTCAATTATTATTAACACAGGCTTTTATTTAGGTCATACTGTAGACTTAAGGTAAACCAAAACCTGGGATTTTCACTGGGCATTCCCCCTGGGGCACCTTGGTTTGGGGTGCCCCCCCAAAAAAGCATCTATGCTTACCTTTTGTCCAGACCCGCTGTTAAACAAGTGCCCCATTGGTCCTTCATGGTGGGCGTGGTCGAGTCTAGTTTACGCCACACAGTATGCCAACTCCATTCATTGCAATTAAGGGGTCCTACCAAGGCAGACCCGAATTACCCCGTCATTGCAATGATAAACTAGACATGACCACGGCTGCCATCTTGGACCAGTGAAGACCGACAAGGCGCTTGTTCTCCGCATTTATGGTAATTTTCACACCTGCGGGTCTAGGCAGGGGAGCTGCACTGTACAAAAAGTGTAGCTGTTTTTTTGTTTGTTTGTATTTGCTTGGGCAATCCCTTTAGGTATTTTACAGATAGCATAACAAAATCAAAATGTAAAAGTTACAACATATTTTACTGTTACGCTAGGAAGAATAGTGTGAAATTCTTCAGTTTATAAAACACAAAAGTCAAGGCAACTATACCCTTGACTTCATTAGAAAGCACAATGAGCAGATAACGAAGCCTGGGACATGCAGTGTGCCCTCCATATTCGCGGGAGGGGGATTCACATAGAAAAAAACCCTACCTCACCTGGATCCAGCACCATTCACCCCCCCCAGACATGGCCATGTCCTCACAGACAGTCTACAGAGCGACATTCCCCATTATCTGCATGCTCCGGTCTGCCCACTTATGCAGGAAATGCTGCTCTGCGCATCCATCTGTCCACCACCCAAGATGGTGGTGCCAAGGACCCGAACTGCCGAGGGACCGGCACTGGATCTCTAGTGAGGTACGGGCTTTTTCTTTGTAAACCCTCTCTCTGCCTTGCCCTGCCTCCACCCTACCCTGCAGAGAGTGCCCTCCAGCCAGGGGTGTAGATAGCCCTGATGGGGCCCCATAACATCAGCAATGCCCCCCCCCCCCCCCGCAGACACGCACCTGATGGTCAGAGGAGCAGGCGGCACCGCAGGAGGAGCAGGTGGCGCCGTAGGAGGAGCAGGCTGCCGATTTAGAGCCAGGGCCTGTGCGCGGCGCTGATATGGAAGCAAGGCCTACATCCAGGAGGGAAAAAGGTGGCATGGTAAGGTAAGTATGTGCAGCAGGTACATACCGCAGAGACGGTGGAGGCAATGTGCATCAGGCCCTTTGTTCCATGGGCCCAGGGGCACATGCCTGCACAGCCCCTATGGTATGTATGCCCCTGCTCATGGTCCTCTGTTTTCTTGGGGGTTATCTGTGAACTCACTGTATTCGCAACTATTCCATTTCCCTAACACCTGCGAATACAGAGGGCCGACTGTACATAAATGCCTTACTAATGTTATAAACAATCTGTGAAGCCAAGTAAAGACCTTGGCTCCTATTTATGAAGGGATAGCGACAGGTAGCGACTGGTGAGTAATGACGGGCACCGCCACGAGAACGCCGGCTCCCCACCACAATCACACATTTATCAAGCCAATCCTGCTTAGCGACTGAGATAGCGCCAGATAGCCACTCATTCATCATTATTCTAGCCTCAGCCCACAGCGCCAGTGTCCGACCTTGAACAGCGACAGGTATGACCTCTCGCTACCTGGCGCTCTCCAATGCATTTCAATGGAACAATCTTTAAATATTCATAATTAATTGTTATTAATGTTTTTTTTTTTTTTTAAATGTGAAAAATTCTGTGACCACTTCTGCCATTTTAGATATTTTTTTAAGGTAAAAAAAAATTTGTGCAGAATTGATATTACAGGTCTGATATTAATGTATTCATATTACAAAATTATTTAAAAAACTTGTTTTTTTTGGTTTCCAAAAATATGGTTGTTTGGGGGTTAAAAAACTACTTTTAACCCATCGCCGCCAGCGCTCTGGGGTTTAAACATGCATTTTACAGCGCGAGAATTTTTTGAGCGTGATTTGTTAATGAATATGGTGGGAGCCGGTCGCTATGGCCAGTCGCTATCATGCGCTCCCATACAGCGCGGAACCTGTCAAATAGCGACTCCTCACCCAATATTCAACATTACTGCACACCGACTGAGTCGCTGTCAACAACCGAACAACGGCCAAGCACAGCGACTACTAGCGGGCGCTGTGAAAATACTGCTACAGTCGCTCAACTGTCGCTACCTGCCGCTATTAATGAATCGGCCTCTTTGTTCTGGTTCAGGTTAGGAAAAGGATGTAAGGTGCTATTAATGAAAAAGTGAAAGCTTATTACTTAGATGATCCTTTGGACAGCTACGCTCCTGCACTTTGTCTTCCGCATCAGGCTGAGGTCTCCATAAATCATAACTTCAGCAGGTTCAGGCAGCTACAGTTACTGAACGTCCTGTGCAGGCAACCGGCAATGTAATATCCTCCTAGGAAAAATGTAAAAGCACTGATTTTCTTTTTGGTCTATGATATCTTATTTACTTGAGATGCTTGTTATAAGCAAAGGTTCGTTTTAAGTACAGTATATTTATAACCATTTAGCTTTAATGAGTAAACTCCCAAGCTTGGTGTAAGCATTGAGCCTTAAACTGCTAAGAATGTATAGCTCATTTGTCTTACTGAAATTAAAAATAGTTCACATGACACATTTCTACATTTATTATACAACATAGATGCTACTTAGGCTGTCCAACTCCACGCCTCGCTTTCTCTAACAGATGCCTTAATAACACCCATGCTGCTCCACAAATAATCCCAGCCATCCTCTGTATAAAGTTAAATGCAATATTATTAAGACTTTGGCAGCCCAGATGGCTTAGCAATGATGTCATTGTTATGTTACTTGAATAGAAATGAACCGTCTTATGAATTATGATTTGTTTGTCCAAGCTGAATATATATATATATATATATATATATATATATATATATATATCTCCTTCACTTTCTTCGACCTATGCCTACCACATTGCGTCTCTTCACCTGCCGCTTTCCTCCACAGCACAGCACATTATTGATTTGCTCTACTCTTTCCATTCAGTGAGCAGACACACATTTGCTAGATAACAAGGAAAGCTCAGAAATGAAATTGAAAATAGTCCTACAAACTCATCCTGGTTATGACAGGCAGTATCAGGAAAATGTACATATGTCAAAGTCAGCCTTCAGACAGATAGGAAAGCTGAAACATTACTCTTTAAGAATATGAAGTGAAGATTTCTGTGGAAATACCTTAAAGGAGCGCTATAGTGGAAATAAGCCCAATGATAAAAATCCATATAAATATGTTGGATGGTAGGGGGAGGGGTCACTTATACACCCGGCATCAAGAAATATCCAGCCAGGCTTGTTTTTCTTTCTTTTAATGGAAGGAAGAGGACAGCCGTCACCCCTGATACACTAAGGCCCTTATTTATGAAGGAATAGCGACAGGTAGCGACTGGTGAGCGACGGCTCCCCACCACAATCACACATTTATCAAGCTGATCCTGCTTAGCAACTGAGATAGCGCCAGATAGCCACTCATTCATCATTATTCGAGCCTCAGCCCACAGCGCCAGCGTCCGACCTTGAACAGCGACAGGTATGACCTCTCGCTACCTGGCGCTCTCCAATGCATTTCAATGGAACAATCTTTAAATATTCATAATTAATTATTAATGTTTTTTTGTTTTTTTTTTAAATGTGAAAAATTCTGTGACCACTTCTGCCATGTTAGATAATTTTATTAAGGTAAAAAAAAAAAAAAATTTGTGCAGAATTGATATTACAGGTCTGATATTATTGTATTCATATTACTAAATTCTTTAAAATTTTTTTTTTTTTTGGTTTCCAAAAATATGGTGGTTTGGGGGTTAAAAAGCTACTTTTAACACATGCTCTGGGGTTTAAATATGCATTTCACAGCGCTTGAATTTTTTGAGCGTGATTTTTTGATGAATATGGTGGGAGCCGGTCGCTCTGACCAGTCGCTATCATGCGCTCCCATACATCGCGGAACCTGTCAAATAGCGACTCGTCACCCTGTATTCAACATTACTGCACACCAACTCAGTCGCTATCAACAACCGAACAATGGCCAAGCACAGCGACTACTAGCGGGCGCTGTGAAAATACTGCTACAGTCGCTCAACTGTCGCTACCTGCCGCTATTAATGAATCGGCCTCCCCACCTGTCACCCCTGGTTTTTATTCCTACCTTGAGAAAATAAACCACAAGCTTGACGGGAGTATTATTCAGTTTGGGTGTATAAGTGACTCTCATTAACCAACCTCCTCTCACTAACCAATGTGTTTATATGTATTATTTTTAATAGTGCAGTCCAGGCTGCTGAAAAGAAAAAGACACTTACCTCACAGTCTGCATGCTTAATCTCATGGAGGTCTGCAGGCCGCAATCCTCCGGTTTCAGAGCATTTGTCTCCAAGGCTGTGCTCCCTGCCAGGTCCTGAATACAAATCAGTGAGGGCCACTCTTGAGTAGTCAGGTAGTTTCCACCTGACTGGCAGCAGGGACACATAGGGAGGCCATCCGGGGGGGGGGTGTTGTGTGCACCAGAGCCGACATGGCTGAAATCTTATGTAAGTAATGAAAGATTATATTGAGCAAAAACACATGGAAAAACAAGTTATGGAAGCAAGTACAGGGACACCCAGGAAGAGTTGAGCTTGTGTTTTTTGTATGTAAAAGCTTAACGTGTTGTGCAGCCATACCCTCTCCCCAGCTGTATGTAACGCTTACCTTTTGTTCTTCAGCTTGTAAACCTCGCAGTAGACTGGATATGGGCACCTACTTCCTGGGCAAAAGGCTACTCCCTCACATTCAGTCCCCAATCAGATCAGCAAAGCAGGGACGGAATCGTCAATAGGCTCCACCCCTTTCCCTGTGTAGCCTGCCCCTCTCCCTTCCTGACTCCATTCATCACAGTTCCCCCCTTATGCCTGCCCCCTTCCCCTGTGAAAGTGCCTCCTCCCCAGCTCCAGCGTCAGGCGGTGGTGCTGCTTGTGATGGTAGCAGCACTTCCACCTCCAGCCCTGCTCTCACGCTGCCCCAGCTCTGTGCTGCCTCCTCAGCACCTCTGTGACATTGTGACATGCGGCAAGCAGGCAGCACAGAGCCGGGACAGCAGGAGCAGCGCAGGAGGCAGCCATCATGCTGGATGTGCTGCAAAAATGTGAGTTTGCCCACTGCAGCCTTCCTCTTTCCCACCTTCCCCCAGTCAATGCTGCTGCAGCCCCCCTCCACCCCCTGTGTCATCCCCACAGTGCTGCTGCTGTGGCCCTCCTCCTCCCCTATGTGTCTTCCCCCCACTGTTGCTCCCTTCTCCCTCCCAGTGAGTGCTGCTGCTGTGACCCTCCTCCTCCCCTATGTGTCATCACCCCACTGTTGCTCCCTTCTCCCCCCCAGAGAGTGCTGCTGTTGCTGCAGCCCCCCTCCCCTATGTGTCTTCCCCCCACTGTTGCTCCCTTCTCCCCCCCCAGCGAGTGCTGCTGCTGTGACCCTCCTCCTCCCCTATGTGTCTTCACCCCACTGTTGCTCCCTTCTCCTCCACAGCGAGTGCTGCTGCTGCAGCCCCCCTCCCCTATGTGTCTTCCCCCCACTGTTGCTCCCTTCTCCCCCCCAGCGAGTGCTGCTGCTGCAGCCCCCCTCCCCTATGTGTCTTCCCCCCACTGTTGCTCCCTTCTCCCCCCCAGCGAGTGCTGCTGCAGCCCCTCTTCCCCTATGTGTCTTCCCCCCACTGTTGCTCCCTTCTCCCCCCAGCGAGTGCTGCTGCTGCAGCCCCCCTCCCCTATGTGTCTTCCCCCCACTGTTGCTCCCTTCTCTCCCCCAGCGAGTGCTGCTGCTGCAGCCCCCCTCCCCTATGTGTCTTCCCCCCACTGTTGCTCCCTTCTCCCCCCCAGCGAGTGCTGCTGCAGCCCCTCTTCCCCTATGTGTCTTCCCCCCACTGTTGCTCCCTTCTCCCCCCAGCGAGTGCTGCTGCTGCAGCCCCCCTCCCCTATATGTCTTCCCCCCCACTGTTGCTCCCTTCTCCTCCACAGCGAGTGCTGCTGCTGCAGCCCCCCTCCCCTATGTGTCTTCCCCCCACTGTTGCTCCCTTCTCCCCCCCAGCGAGTGCTGCTGCTGCAGCCCCCCTCCCCTATGTGTCTTCCCCCCACTGTTGCTCCCTTCTCCCCCCCAGCGAGTGCTGCTGCTGCAGCCCCTCTTCCCCTATGTGTCTTCCCCCCACTGTTGCTCCCTTCTCCCCCCCAGCGAGTGCTGCTGCTGCAGCCCCCCTCCCCTGTGTGTCTTCCCCCCACTGTTGCTCCCTTCTCCCCCCCAGCGAGTGCTGCTGCAGCCCCTCTTCCCCTATGTGTCTTCCCCCCACTGTTGCTCCCTTCTCCCCCCAGCGAGTGCTGCTGCTGCAGCCCCCCTCCCCTATATGTCTTCCCCCCACTGTTGCTCCCTTCTCCCCCCCAGCGAGTGCTGCTGCTGCAGCCCCCCTCCCCTATATGTCTTCCCCCCAATGTTGCTCCCTTCTCCCCCCCCAGCGAGTGCTGCTGCTGCAACCCCCCTCCTCTATGTGTCTTCCCCCCACTGTAGCCCCCTCTTTCCCCATGTAACATCCCTACACTGATGACTCCTCCCCCCAGCGAGTGCTGCTGCTGCAGCCCCCCTTTCCCCATGTGTCATCCCTACATTGATGACCCCCTCCCCCCAGTGAGTGCTGCTGCTGCAGCCCCCCCTTTCCCCATGTGTCATTCCTACACTGATGACCCCCTCCCCCCAGCGAGTGCTGCTGCTGCACCCCTCCTCCTTCCCCATGTTCCATCCCGGCATTGATGCCCCCCTCCTCTCCCCAGTGATTGCTGCTGCTGCTGCAGCCCCCTCCTCATGTGCCATCCCTACAGTGATGCCCACCCTCTCCCAGCAAATACAGCCACTGCTTCTGTGCCTACCCCTCCCCCATATGCCACCCCTACACTGATCCCCCCCTCCCTCCCAGCAAGTGTATTATACTAGTAATTATACTAATTATTATTATACAGCATTACAGATCCAAGGGCCATGCCCATTTTTCTCAGGTGAACCTGTAAGCTATGATATCTCGGCCATTTCTTCTTCAATTTAAAAATGGAAAACAATTTAGGGCAGTGTCAAATTTAGCCCAATGCAATGGTGTAACAATTACTTTTGCCTGCAGTATCACTTTAACTACTGTCTAAAAAAACTGATTATTGTAAATCATAATAGCTTAAATCTATATATCTTTCTTTTCTCTAACAGATAAAGAGTCACTCCAAGCTCAGCCTTAATCAGAGCACCAAGAGGAAGGTATGTCACATGATTTTTATATTAGCCATTGATACATAAATACCTATACACCCCATTACGACAAAGAAATCAGCACTATTTGGGATGGGGGGGGCGGGGGAGAGCAGCATCCCTGGAAACCCAGGAAAAAAATACAAACAGGCACTTACCTTCTCTCCTGGGCAGGGGGCTCCAGTGTCCCACCCTCATGTCAATCACTGTGCCAGTGCACAGCTTCCTCCATTCATTGCAATGGAGGAAGCATGCCAAGGCAGTGCCTGGCGTGCCTCCTCCATTGCAATGAATGGAGGAGGCTGTGCACAGGCACAGTGACTGGCTGGGGATGGCAGGGTCATGAGCTACAGTAAGCATTGGTCCGTGCCCAAAGAATATCGGGGCTTATACATGCTGCGCCCCTTGTTCTTGGAAACCAGGATGTTTCCAACTGGCAGACCAGCTGAGAGCTGCTGGGAAGGAAGATAAGGCAAGTGCCTGTTTTTTTAGGTTTACAGCCCCTTTGGGGATTGATTGATCCACTTTATGCACACTAAGCTTAAAAAAATGAAACATTGTGTAGTTGATTTATGGGGGCTAACATGGCCTGAGTATAGCAGCAAACAGTAGCTACATGGAGGAAGGATCCTGGGGGCACCCCAGGTAGGGTGAACCCAGCTGGCAGCTTTGTTTGCATGGGGGAATCAGCAATCGGGTGCTTCCCTAACCTATAACAATATCAATTACAGCATCCCACAAAATGTGAACATCTCAGTCCTTTAAGAGGTGAGTTATTTTATTTCAGATCCAGACAGATAGGTAGCAAGCATAAGAATTGCCCCTACTTAGATGTCACCCTACTTAGATGTACATAAGTCTAGACTGGGCTGAGCACAGGGTGATTTTTTGATCCTGGAGAACAATTGAAAGCTCTGAGTTCTTGTGATTGGAAAAGGTGGCCAGAATGAAAGCGGGAACCACAGAGAGCGAGAGGCAGGAGCCATGACCCGGGGAGAGAAGATGTCTGAAACCAGCTTCAGACAGCTTCTCTTCCTGCTGGGAGAAGTGTGTCAGAGTTGGTAGACAGGAGGTGAGTAAAGAACTATCTGGGGACCTGGGACCAGTGGAGGAAGGCTTAATTCCCTTGCCCCTAGTCTGCCATCTGCCCTTAACAGATATCGGGAGCTGGACGGCTGTGTCCCTATCGTCCCTGCCCAGCATGACCGCTTCTGGGAGGCTCCAGCGATTTCAATCACAGGGGATTACACCCATGCAATGTGGAAGGGCCCCTTATGGAGGATTGAAGTGGGGTGGCCTGAGGCCTGATATCGTTTTTGGCTGCATTGTCCTTGTCTGAGCCCCAGAGCTACCAAAGGACCAACCTATGGAAGATAAACTTGTGTTGTTGCTGCTAAAGGTAAGTTTGGCAGAACCAGGATAGTGCTAATTTACCCTATTAAAGGGGAACCCACCAACACTGATTCACAGGGACTTGAAGTATTAAAGGGCATCCTCGTGCAGGTACCAGGGCCCCTTCCCCTTGGGAGGGCCCACCTAATTCTCTCTACCCTGGGCAGCCCCTAAGCAGGATGCAGGGCTATGCAATAACCAGAACTAAGGATTGGCAGCCAGGGGCAAATTGGCCGTTGCGAGACTGTTTCGTTCTTTCTTTCCTTTCATTCCTTCCCTTCTATTATTTATGTCAGTCCGTATTCTCTATTCTTTTCTTCTGACTATTTTTTTCTCTCAGTCCTTCGCTCTATCTTTCCTGCTTTTTTTCTATCATACCTTTTAATCCTCCTCTTCTCTGTTTCCTGCTTTAATTTTTTCTGTCTTTCCATCTGTTCTTTCTTTCTTTCATCTGTTTATTCTGCATTCTGTTGCATTTGCTTCAATTATTTTTTTCTGATATTCTTTCTATTTCGTCTTTCTTTCTCGCTCTTTTTATCTGTCATTCATTCTATTCTTCCTTTCTTCTCTTCTCTCCAGCTCTATCGATTCCTTCTCAATCTATTTCTTTTTTTGTCATTTCTTTTCTTTTTCTTTCTTTCCCACTTTCATTTTTTTCTGTCATTCCCTCTATTCTTCCGTTCTTTATTTCCTTTTGCTTCTATTCCTTCTACACTTTGTCATTTATTCTAATATAGTTTTTTTTTCCTTTTCTTTAGCAGTATTCACCATACATGCAACTTTATCACCATGCATGCAGTATCATATCACACTGCAAAGGGCCCATTTAGACTCTATTGCCCCAGACCTGCAGCTTGCCCTGTGCACACACCCACACATGCATGCATGCACTCCCAGATCAGTAGGTGGCAAGCAGGTAGGTAGGGAGATGGGTCGGTAGGTAGCTTGGCCATTGGGGCAGGTAGGTAGGCAAGTAGGTAGGTAGGGGGTTGAGCAGGTTGGAAGGCAAATATGTAGGTAGGTGGCTGGGTAGGTAGAAGGGAAAGTAGTTAACTCGGTCAGTGGTAGGTAGGCAGAAGCATTGGCCTCGAGGCTCCCGCCCCGGACTCCGGGGTTGTTGCTACTCCTACCTTCTTCTGCTCCGATGCGCATGGCCTGAGGCTCCAGCTCCGGGCTCCAAGGTGGGTGGGGGCAATGCTGCACTAATTTCCTCAGCCCTGATCCGCTTGGCCTGCGGCCAGCACTGCTGGCGCCGCAGCACTTCAGCAGCGCTGGCTGCGGGCCAGTGGGTCTGTGGTGAGTGCAGCATAAACCTCCCCCTTCTGAATCTCTGCTGACAGCGAGACTGCTCCTAGCAAGGAGGAGGGCGGGGTCTGGTGCTGATTGAATGGTGGCTCTGAGAGCATCATTCAAGACATCATTAGGCAGGGGGTGTGGTTCAGTTATTGGCCCTCGGAAGACCGTTGGTGGTCCGCATCGCCAGGCAGTGGCCGGAGCCACAAATGATGATGTTGATTTCCTCATTCGTGGCGCCAGAAAGGACATCGCTGGTGCGAGGCTTAGCAAGGTAAACAGCTCTTTTTGTCTGAAAACTCTCTTTAATTATTGCCAGACTATTTATGACAATAATTAATAAGGGGAACACCTCTCATTTTCTGTATTGTTTGACACCGATTTGGTGTAGAATGAACCACGTATTCTCCCCCCTATATAACTTTGTCCCCTCTGGCTGGATGCTAAGGGGAAAGTAGGGGACCTGCTAGTTTCTGCTAGGCAGCATTATGGGAGGTTCTGGGCTCCATGATCACGATTGGTCAGCTTAAAAAAAATGAGAATTCTAAAGAAAATTGTATTTTGGGGAATTTTGCATTTTTTCCACCCAGTAAAACGTGTTAATGAAATATATATTAGTAATACACTAATCAGTGGAAGAATATGTAACAGGTATTTCCCACAGACTGTTGAAGATCCATCTAACTAAATGAAAGCAGAAAAGAGAGGCATATGTAACTATAAAAATAATATGCTCTTAGGGAAGCCTTTGGGACATTGAGACAAAAAGTGAGTGCAAAGTGAGTATCGCATGAGAAGCGCTGGTTACAATAATCAAGCTCCCGTGTGATGCTGTATTATTTTTCTGACTCACGTAGTGGCCAGGCCATAAGTATCCAGCATGCTTCATGCTGGCCCTCACTCTTTACAATAGTAGCTATTGGCTGACCCCTGACAGACTGACCAAATGGCGGGAAGTGGCAGGACAGTCTCCCGCAAAGCAGTACATTTAAGTTTCCCCGGTGACCTAAGTGGGACAGCGGGACACAAGCCACCTAAGCGGGACTATCCTGCTGCTTGCATGACATTTGGTCAGTTTTGGGATGCAGTAGCCTGGTCTACTTTAATAGTCTGGTCCAGACAGCAGACTTTAATTCTGCACTATGGGTAGGGGATTAGGGGATAGTGGAGGCACTATGCATGGTAAACAGGTGTAAAAATATTAATTGTAATAAGTAAAAATTGAAAGATGTGCAAAGAGACCAGGCAGATTCTTTATTCTTATAGGTAGTGTCTTGTGATAAGTCAAATAAGTGATTAAAAGAGTAAAGGTAAGCATTAAAGTGCCATGTAAAGCTGTCCTATAGTTTGTATTTTTCACAGTGCCCCCCCCCCCCCAACCTCGGCATCTTGATCTGTAATGTCTGACTACTTATTCAATTGGAAATGCCCCAAATCAGGCAAAGACACTCCTCTACGCACCACCTCTGTGCATCCATTGCCCAGGTTACCTCTGATGGCTAATGAGGTACATACCTTTTTGGGTTCTACTGAACATGTGATCATCCATATTCATTATGTTAGCAAGGGTGAGTTTTTGGGCAATTACCAGGAGTGTTGGTTCTAGCAGGTCTGTTGAATTGTGCAAGTTGTCTGTCAGACAGCATTACCAGTATCTGTGGGAGAAAACCTAGCGGTGGGTCTCATTGGTTCTCATTTAATAACTTAAAGGGATAAAGCCAAAGATAAGATTTATCAGGATGGAATGTTGTTGTATGTATTTTAAATGTTTGTATGTATGTATGTATGTATGTAAGTATGAATAAGTATGTTTGAACATAAATATATGTGGTATCTGAGTAGTAAAAAGAGTGGTAGGGTTATTATGGGTTATAGGGCAAACCAGCCCGTTCCTAAAATGCTTCAATTATCAGGGGGGTTAGCAGTTAGGTATATTTGAGAGAAAGTTCATCCATTCCTTCCCCTATGTTAAAGGAGCCCAATAATAAAAATCCATATAAATATGCTGGATGGCGAGTGGAGGGGTCACTTATACACCCGGCATCAGGAAATATACCAGCAAGAGTAGTTTTTTCATTTTAATGGAAGAAAGAGGAAATCATGGGTGACAGGCTTTGTCACCTCTCATAGACTAAAACTGTCACCCCTTTATTTTATTCCAACCAGGAAAAGAAAACCAGAAACATGGCAGGAGTTTTATTCAGTTTGGGTGTCTAAGTGACCCCTCCTCTCATTAGCCAAGGTGTTTTTATGGATTTTTAATATTACACAATTTCGCGATAGTGCTCCTTTAAAGTGAAACAAAACCCAAGTTTTTCACTCAAGTGATTCTGCAGTCAGAGAAAAAAAAACGACTACTAACCTTCAAAGCCTACCAACACCGCCGCAATAAGACAGGCTGGGAGGGCGTCCAGAATGCTGGAGGCCCCCCCGCACACAATTTCCTAGAATGCCCATTATTCTTACAACTTTTGAAAAATTCGATTCGACTGATTCGCCGAATTTTCCGACAAAAATCGATTCGACCCGAATTTATTCGCGACGAATCGCTATTAAAAACGGCTATTTCTGAGCCTCCTAGAGCCTCAATAGGGTTGTAAACCATTTTGCCTTGCTGTAACACGCATAGGATGCGTGCTGGGTTAGTTAAATAATACTGTAAATAAATATCACATGCAGATCAGAGGCATCGCTAATAGAATCGCAGAGCGGCACAATTGCAGAGAGTTGAAGTGGCATCACTATGAGGGGCAGGAGCCCAAACATTGCTTTAAAGAGACACTGGAGTTGGCAGCAGCAGGAGCCCAAAAATTGGATGAATCACACCCTGGAGTTGCAAGCAGCAGCAGGAGCCCAAACATTGGCTGAAAGAGACACTGGAGTTGGCAGCAGCAGGAGCCCAAAAATTGACTGACACACCCTGGAGTTTCAAGCAGCAGCAGCAGCAGCAGCAGGAGCCCAAACATAGCTTGAAAGAGACACTGGAGTTGGCTGCAAGAGCCCAAAGATTACTTTAAAGAGACACTGGATTTGGCAGCAGGAGCCCAAAATTGGATGAATCACACCCTGGAGTTGGCAGCAGCAGCAGCAGCAGGATCCCAAACATTACTTTAAAGAGACACTGGGGTTGGCTTCAGGAGCCCAAAAATTGGATGAATCACACCCTGGAGTTGGCAGCAGCAGCAGCAGGAGCCAAAACATTACTTTAAAGAGACACTGGGGTTGGCTTCAGGAGCCCAAAAATTGGATGAATCACACCCTGGAGTTGGCAGCAGCAGCAGCAGGAGCCCAAACATTACTTTAAAGAGACACTGGAGTTGGCTTCAGGAGCCCAAAAATTGGATGAATCACACCCTGGAGTTGGCAGCAGCAGCAGCAGGAGCCCAAATATTACTTTAAAGAGACACTGGGGTTGGCTTCAGGAGCCCAAAAATTGGATGAATCACACCCTGGAGTTGGCAGCAGCAGCAGGAGCCCAAACATTACTTTAAAGAGACACTGGAGTTGGCTTCAGGAGCCCAAAAATTGGATGAATCACACCCTGGAGTTGGCAGCAGCAGCAGCAGCAGGAGCCCAAACATTACTTTAAAGAGACACTGGGGTTGGCAGCAGGAGCCCAAAGATTGGATGAATCACACCCTGGAGTTGGCAGCAGCAGCAGCAGCAGGAGCCCAAACATTACTTTAAAGAGACACTGGGGTTGGCTTCAGGAGCCCAAAAATTGGATGAATTACACCCTGGAGTTGGCAGCAGCAGCAGCAGGAGCCCAAATATTACTTTAAAGAGACACTGGAGTTGGCTTCAGGAGCCCAAACATTGGATGATTCACACCCTGGAGTTGGCAGCAGCAGCCGCAGCAGGAGCCCAAACATTACTTTAAAGAGACACTGGGGTTGGCAGCAGGAGCCCAAAGATTGGATGAATCACACCCTGGAGTTGGCAGCAGCAGCAGGAGGAGCCCAAACATTACTTTAAAGAGACACTGGAGTTGGCAGCAGGAGCCCAAAGATTGGATGAATCACACCCTGGAGTTTGCAGCAGCAGCAGCAGGAGCCCGAACATCACTTTAAAGAGACACTGGAGTTGGCTTCAGGAGCCCAAAAATTGGATGAATCACACCCTGGAGTTGGCAGCAGCAGCAGCAGGAGCCCAAACATTACTTTAAAGAGACACTGGGGTTGGCAGCAGGAGCCCAAAGATTGGATGAATCACACCCTGGAGTTGGCAGCAGCAGCAGCAGGAGCCCAAACATTACTTTAAAGAGACACTGGAGTTTGCAGCAGGAGCCCAAAGATTGGATGAATCACACCCTGGAGTTGGCAGCAGCAGCAGCAGCAGCAGCAGGAGCCCAAACATTACTTTAAAGAGACACTGGGGTTGGCTTCAGGAGCCCAAAAATTGGATGAATCACACCCTGGAGTTGGCAGCAGCAGGAGCCAAAACATTACTTTAAAGAGACACTGGGGTTGGCTTCAGGAGCCCAAAAATTGGATGAATCACACCCTGGAGTTGGCAGCAGCAGCAGCAGGAGCCCAAACAATACTTTAAAGAGACACTGGAGTTGGCTTCAGGAGCCCAAAAATTGGATGATTCACAACCTGGAGTTGGCAGCAGCAGAAGCAGGAGCCAAAACATTACTTTAAAGAGACACTGGGGTTTGCTTCAGGAGCCCAAAAATTGGATGAATCACACCCTGGAGTTGGCAGCAGCAGCAGCAGCAGGAGCCCAAATATTACTTTAAAGAGACACTGGAGTTGGCTTCAGGAGCCCAAAAATTGGATGAATCACACCCTGGAGTTGGCAGCAGCAGCAGCAGCAGCAGCAGGAGCCCAAACATTACTTTAAAGAGACACTGGGGTTGGCTTCAGGAGCCCAAAGATTGGATGAATCACACCCTGGAGTTTGCAGCAGCAGCAGCAGGAGCCCAAACATTACTTTAAAGAGACACTGGGGTTGGCTTCAGGAGCCCAAAAATTGGATGAATCACACCCTGGAGTTGGCAGCAGCAGCAGCAGGAGCCCAAACATTACTTTAAAGAGACACTGGGGTTGGCAGCAGGAGCCCAAAGATTGGATGAATCACACCCTGGAGTTGGCAGCAGCAGCAGCAGCAGGAGCCCAAACATTACTTTAAAGAGACACTGGGGTTGGCTTCAGGAGCCCAAAAATTGGATGAATTACACCCTGGAGTTGGCAGCAGCAGCAGCAGGAGCCCAAATATTACTTTAAAGAGACACTGGAGTTGGCTTCAGGAGCCCAAAAATTGGATGATTCACACCCTGGAGTTGGCAGCAGCAGCAGCAGGAGCCCAAACATTACTTTAAAGAGACACTGGGGTTGGCTTCAGGAGCCCAAAAATTGGATGAATCACACCCTGGAGTTGGCAGCAGCAGCAGCAGCAGGAGCCCAAACATTACTTTAAAGAGACACTGGAGTTGGCTTCAGGAGCCCAAAAATTGGATGAATCACACCCCGAAGTTGGCAGCAGCAGCAGCAGCAGGAGCCCAAACATTACTTTAAAGAGACACTGGGGTTGGCAGCAGGAGCCCAAAGATTGGATGAATCACACCCTGGAGTTGGCAGCAGCAGCAGCAGCAGGAGCCCAAACATTACTTTAAAGAGACACTGGAGTTTGCAGCAGGAGCCCAAAGATTGGATGAATCACACCCTGGAGTTTGCAGCAGCAGCAGCAGGAGCCCAAACATTACTTCAAAGAGACACTGGAGTTGGCTTCAGGAGCCCAAAAATTGGATGAATCACACCCTGGAGTTGGCAGCAGCAGCAGCAGCAGGAGCCCAAACATTACTTTAAAGAGACACTGGGGTTGGCAGCAGGAGCCCAAAGATTGGATGAATCACACCCTGGAGTTGGCAGCAGCAGCAGCAGGAGCCCAAACATTACTTTAAAGAGACACTGGAGTTTGCAGCAGGAGCCCAAAGATTGGATGAATCACACCCTGGAGTTGGCAGCAGCAGCAGCAGCAGCCCAAACATTACTTTAAAGAGACACTGGGGTTGGCTTCAGGAGCCCAAAAATTGGATGAATCACACCCTGGAGTTGGCAGCAGCAGCAGCAGGAGCCCAAACATTACTTTAAAGAGACACTGGAGTTGGCTTCAGGAGCCCAAAAATTGGATGATTCACACCCTGGAGTTGGCAACAGCAGAAGCAGGAGCCCAAATATTACTTTAAAGAGACACTGGAGTTGGCTTCAGGAGCCCAAAAATTGGATGAATCACACCCTGGAGTTGGCAGCAGCAGCAGGAGCCCAAACATTACTTTAAAGAGACACTGGGGTTGGCTTCAGGAGCCCAAAAATTGGATGAATCACACCCTGGAGTTGGCAGCAGCAGCAGCAGGAGCCCAAATATTACTTTAAAGAGACACTGGGGTTGGCTTCAGGAGCCCAAAAATTGGATGAATCACACCCTGGAGTTGGCAGCAGCAGCAGGAGCCCAAACATTACTTTGAAGAGACACTGGGGTTGGCTTCAGGAGCCCAAAAATTGGATGAATCACACCCTGGAGTTGGCAGCAGCAGCAGGAGCCCAAACATTACTTTAAAGAGACACTGGGGTTGGCTTCAGGAGCCCAAAAATTGGATGAATTACACCCTGGAGTTGGCAGCAGCAGCAGCAGGAGCCCAAATATTACTTTAAAGAGACACTGGAGTTGGCTTCAGGAGCCCAAAAATTGGATGATTCACACCCTGGAGTTGGCAGCAGCAGCAGCAGCAGGAGCCCAAACATTACTTTAAAGAGACACTGGGGTTGGCTTCAGGAGCCCAAAAATTGGATGAATCACACCCTGGAGTTGGCAGCAGCAGCAGCAGCAGCAGGAGCCCAAACATTACTTTAAAGAGACACTGGAGTTGGCTTCAGGAGCCCAAAAATTGGATGAATCACACCCTGGAGTTGGCAGCAGCAGCAGGAGCCCAAACATTACTTTAAAGAGACACTGGGGTTGGCAGCAGGAGCCCAAAGATTGGATGAATCACACCCTGGAGTTGGCAGCAGCAGCAGCAGGAGCCCAAACATTACTTTAAAGAGACACTGGAGTTGGCAGCAGGAGCCCAAAGATTGGATGAATCACACCCTGGAGTTTGCAGCAGCAGCAGCAGCAGGAGCCCAAACATTACTTTAAAGAGACACTGGAGTTGGCTTCAGGAGCCCAAAAATTGGATGAATCACACCCTGGAGTTGGCAGCAGCAGCAGGAGCCCAAACATTACTTTAAAGAGACACTGGGGTTGGCAGCAGGAGCCCAAAGATTGGATGAATCACACCCTGGAGTTGGCAGCAGCAGCAGCAGGAGCCCAAACATTACTTTAAAGAGACACTGGAGTTGGCAGCAGGAGCCCAAAGATTGGATGAATCACACCCTGGAGTTGGCAGCAGCAGCAGCAGCAGCAGCAGGAGCCCAAACATTACTTTAAAGAGACACTGGGGTTGGCTTCAGGAGCCCAAAAATTGGATGAATCACACCCTGGAGTTGGCAGCAGCAGCAGCAGGAGCCCAAACATTACTTTAAAGAGACACTGGGGTTGGCTTCAGGAGCCCAAAAATTGGATGAATCACACCCTGGAGTTGGCAGCAGCAGCAGCAGGAGCCCAAACATTACTTTAAAGAGACACTGGAGTTGGCTTCAGGAGCCCAAAAATTGGATGATTCACAACCTGGAGTTGGCAGCAGCAGAAGCAGGAGCCAAAACATTACTTTAAAGAGACACTGGGGTTGGCTTCAGGAGCCCAAAAATTGGATGAATCACACCCTGGAGTTGGCAGCAGCAGGAGGAGCCCAGATATTACTTTAAAGAGACACTGGAGTTGGCTTCAGGAGCCCAAAAATTGGATGATTCACACCCTGGAGTTGGCAGCAGCAGCTGCAGCAGGAGCCCAAACATTACTTTAAAGAGACACTGGGGTTGGCTTCAGGAGCCCAAAGATTGGATGAATCACACCCTGGAGTTTGCAGCAGCAGCAGCAGGAGCCCAAACATTACTTTAAAGAGACACTGGGGTTGGCTTCAGGAGCCGAAAAATTGGATGAATCACACCCTGGAGTTGGCAGCAGCAGCAGCAGGAGCCCAAATATTACTTTAAAGAGACACTGGGGTTGGCTTCAGGAGCCCAAAAATTGGATGAATCACACCCTGGAGTAGGCAGCAGCAGCAGCAGGAGCCCAAACATTACTTTAAAGAGACACTGGAGTTGGCTTCAGGAGCCCAAAAATTGGATGAATCACACCCTGGAGTTGGCAGCAGCAGCAGCAGCAGCAGGAGCCCAAACATTACTTTAAAGAGACACTGGGGTTGGCAGCAGGAGCCCAAAGATTGGATGAATCACACCCTGGAGTTGGCAGCAGCAGCAGCAGCAGGAGCCCAAACATTACTTTAAAGAGACACTGGGGTTGACTTCAGGAGCCCAAAAATTGGATGAATTACACCCTGGAGTTGGCAGCAGCAGCAGCAGGAGCCCAAATATTACTTTAAAGAGACACTGGAGTTGGCTTCAGGAGCCCAAAAATTGGATGATTCACACCCTGGAGTTGGCAGCAGCAGCAGCAGGAGCCCAAACATTACTTTAAAGAGACACTGGGGTTGGCTTCAGGAGCCCAAAAATTGGATGAATCACACCCTGGAGTTGGCAGCAGCAGCAGCAGCAGGAGCCCAAACATTACTTTAAAGAGATACTGGAGTTGGCTTCAGGAGCCCAAAAATTGGATGAATCACACCCCGGAGTTGGCAGCAGCAGCAGCAGGAGCCCAAACATTACTTTAAAGAGACACTGGGGTTGGCAGCAGGAGCCCAAAGATTGGATGAATCACACCCTGGAGTTGGCAGCAGCAGCAGGAGCCCAAACATTACTTTAAAGAGACACTGGAGTTGGCAGCAGGAGCCCAAAGATTGGATGAATCACACCCTGGAGTTTGCAGCAGCAGCAGCAGGAGCCCAAACATTACTTCAAAGAGACACTGGAGTTGGCTTCAGGAGCCCAAAAATTGGATGAATCACACCCTGGAGTTGGCAGCAGCAGCAGCAGCAGGAGCCCAAACATTACTTTAAAGAGACACTGGGGTTGGCAGCAGGAGCCCAAAGATTGGATGAATCACACCCTGGAGTTGGCAGCAGCAGCAGCAGCAGCAGGAGCCCAAACATTACTTTAAAGAGACACTGGAGTTTGCAGCAGGAGCCCAAAGATTGGATGAATCACACCCTAGAGTTGGCAGCAGCAGCAGCAGCAGCAGCAGCAGGAGCCCAAACATTACTTTAAAGAGACACTGGGGTTGGCTTCAGGAGCCCAAAAATTGGATGAATCACACCCTGGAGTTGGCAGCAGCAGCAGCAGGAGCCAAAACATTACTTTAAAGAGACACTGGGGTTGGCTTCAGGAGCCCAAAAATTGGATGAATCACACCCTGGAGTTGGCAGCAGCAGCAGCAGGAGCCCAAACATTACTTTAAAGAGACACTGGAGTTGGCTTCAGGAGCCCAAAAATTGGATGATTCACACCCTGGAGTTGGCAGCAGCAGAAGCAGGAGCCAAAACATTACTTTAAAGAGACACTGGGGTTGGCTTCAGGAGCCCAAAAATTGGATGAATCACACCCTGGAGTTGGCAGCAGCAGCAGGAGCCCAAATATTACTTTAAAGAGACACTGGAGTTGGCAGCAGGAGCCCAAAAATTGGATGATTCACACCCTGGAGTTGGCAGCAGCAGCAGCAGCAGGAGCCCAAACATTACTTTGAAGAGACACTGGGGTTGGCTTCAGGAGCCCAAAAATTGGATGAATCACACCCTGGAGTTGGCAGCAGCAGCAGGAGCCCAAACATTACTTTAAAGAGACACTGGGGTTGGCTTCAGGAGCCCAAAAATTGGATGAATCACACCCTGGAGTTGGCAGCAGCAGCAGCAGGAGCCCAAATATTACTTTAAATAGACACTGGGGTTGGCTTCAGGAGCCCAAAAATTGGATGAATCACACCCTGGAGTTGGCAGCAGCAGCAGGAGCCCAAACATTACTTTGAAGAGACACTGGGGTTGGCTTCAGGAGCCCAAAAATTGGATGAATCACACCCTGGAGTTGGCAGCAGCAGCAGGAGCCCAAACATTACTTTAAAGAGACACTGGGGTTGGCTTCAGGAGCCCAAAAATTGGATGAATCACACCCTGGAGTTGGCAGCAGCAGCAGCAGGAGCCCAAATATTACTTTAAAGAGACACTGGAGTTGGCTTCAGGAGCCCAAAAATTGGATGATTCACACCCTGGAGTTGGCAGCAGCAGCAGGAGCCCAAACATTACTTTGAAGAGACACTGGGGTTGGCTTCAGGAGCCCAAAAATTGGATGAATCACACCCTGGAGTTGGCAGCAGCAGCAGGAGCCCAAACATTACTTTAAAGAGACACTGGGGTTGGCTTCAGGAGCCCAAAAATTGGATGAATCACACCCTGGAGTTGGCAGCAGCAGCAGCAGCAGGAGCCCAAACATTACTTTAAAGAGACACTGGGGTTGGCTTCAGGAGCCCAAAAATTGGATGAATTACACCCTGGAGTTGGCAGCAGCAGCAGGAGCCCAAATATTACTTTAAAGAGACACTGGAGTTGGCTTCAGGAGCCCAAAAATTGGATGATTCACACCCTGGAGTTGGCAGCAGCAGCAGCAGCAGCAGGAGCCCAAACATTACTTTAAAGAGACACTGGGGTTGGCTTCAGGAGCCCAAAAATTGGATGAATCACACCCTGGAGTTGGCAGCAGCAGCAGCAGCAGGAGCCCAAACATTACTTTAAAGAGATACTGGAGTTGGCTTCAGGAGCCCAAAAATTGGATGAATCACACCCCGGAGTTGGCAGCAGCAGCAGCAGGAGCCCAAACATTACTTTAAAGAGACACTGGGGTTGGCAGCAGGAGCCCAAAGATTGGATGAATCACACCCTGGAGTTGGCAGCAGCAGCAGCAGCAGGAGCCCAAACATTACTTTAAAGAGACACTGGAGTTGGCAGCAGGAGCCCAAAGATTGGATGAATCACACCCTGGAGTTTGCAGCAGCAGCAGCAGGAGCCCAAACATTACTTCAAAGAGACACTGGAGTTGGCTTCAGGAGCCCAAAAATTGGATGAATCACACCCTGGAGTTGGCAGCAGCAGCAGCAGCAGGAGCCCAAACATTACTTTAAAGAGACACTGGGGTTGGCAGCAGGAGCCCAAAGATTGGATGAATCACACCCTGGAGTTGGCAGCAGCAGCAGCAGCAGGAGCCCAAACATTACTTTAAAGAGACACTGGAGTTTGCAGCAGGAGCCCAAAGATTGGATGAATCACACCCTAGAGTCGGCAGCAGCAGCAGCAGCAGCAGCAGCAGGAGCCCAAACATTACTTTAAAGAGACACTGGGGTTGGCTTCAGGAGCCCAAAAATTGGATGAATCACACCCTGGAGTTGGCAGCAGCAGCAGCAGGAGCCAAAACATTACTTTAAAGAGACACTGGGGTTGGCTTCAGGAGCCCAAAAATTGGATGAATCACACCCTGGAGTTGGCAGCAGCAGCAGCAGGAGCCCAAACATTACTTTAAAGAGACACTGGAGTTGGCTTCAGGAGCCCAAAAATTGGATGATTCACACCCTGGAGTTGGCAGCAGCAGAAGCAGGAGCCAAAACATTACTTTAAAGAGACACTGGGGTTGGCTTCAGGAGCCCAAAAATTGGATGAATCACACCCTGGAGTTGGCAGCAGCAGCAGGAGCCCAAATATTACTTTAAAGAGACACTGGAGTTGGCTTCAGGAGCCCAAAAATTGGATGATTCACACCCTGGAGTTGGCAGCAGCAGCAGCAGCAGGAGCCCAAACATTACTTTGAAGAGACACTGGGGTTGGCTTCAGGAGCCCAAAAATTGGATGAATCACACCCTGGAGTTGGCAGCAGCAGCAGGAGCCCAAACATTACTTTAAAGAGACACTGGGGTTGGCTTCAGGAGCCCAAAAATTGGATGAATCACACCCTGGAGTTGGCAGCAGCAGCAGCAGGAGCCCAAATATTACTTTAAATAGACACTGGGGTTGGCTTCAGGAGCCCAAAAATTGGATGAATCACACCCTGGAGTTGGCAGCAGCAGCAGGAGCCCAAACATTACTTTGAAGAGACACTGGGGTTGGCTTCAGGAGCCCAAAAATTGGATGAATCACACCCTGGAGTTGGCAGCAGCAGCAGGAGCCCAAACATTACTTTAAAGAGACACTGGGGTTGGCTTCAGGAGCCCAAAAATTGGATGAATCACACCCTGGAGTTGGCAGCAGCAGCAGCAGGAGCCCAAATATTACTTTAAAGAGACACTGGAGTTGGCTTCAGGAGCCCAAAAATTGGATGATTCACACCCTGGAGTTGGCAGCAGCAGCAGGAGCCCAAACATTACTTTGAAGAGACACTGGGGTTGGCTTCAGGAGCCCAAAAATTGGATGAATCACACCCTGGAGTTGGCAGCAGCAGCAGGAGCCCAAACATTACTTTAAAGAGACACTGGGGTTGGCTTCAGGAGCCCAAAAATTGGATGAATCACACCCTGGAGTTGGCAGCAGCAGCAGCAGCAGGAGCCCAAACATTACTTTAAAGAGACACTGGGGTTGGCTTCAGGAGCCCAAAAATTGGATGAATTACACCCTGGAGTTGGCAGCAGCAGCAGGAGCCCAAATATTACTTTAAAGAGACACTGGAGTTGGCTTCAGGAGCCCAAAAATTGGATGATTCACACCCTGGAGTTGGCAGCAGCAGCAGCAGCAGCAGGAGCCCAAACATTACTTTAAAGAGACACTGGAGTTTGCAGCAGGAGCCCAAAGATTGGATGAATCACACCCTGGAGTTTGCAGCAGCAGCAGCAGGAGCCCAAACATTACTTCAAAGAGACACTGGAGTTGGCTTCAGGAGCCCAAAAATTGGATGAATCACACCCTGGAGTTGGCAGCAGCAGCAGCAGCAGGAGCCCAAACATTACTTTAAAGAGACACTGTGGTTGGCAGCAGGAGCCCAAAGATTGGATGAATCACACCCTGGAGTTGGCAGCAGCAGCAGCAGGAGCCCAAACATTACTTTAAAGAGACACTGGAGTTTGCAGCAGGAGCCCAAAGATTGGATGAATCACACCCTGGAGTTGGCAGCAGCAGCAGCAGCAGCAGGAGCCCAAACATTACTTTAAAGAGACACTGGGGTTGGCTTCAGGAGCCCAAAAATTGGATGAATCACACCCTGGAGTTGGCAGCAGCAGCAGCAGGAGCCCAAACATTACTTTAAAGAGACACTGGAGTTGGCTTCAGGAGCCCAAAAATTGGATGATTCACACCCTGGAGTTGGCAACAGCAGAAGCAGGAGCCCAAATATTACTTTAAAGAGACACTGGAGTTGGCTTCAGGAGCCCAAAAATTGGATGAATCACACCCTGGAGTTGGCAGCAGCAGCAGGAGCCCAAACATTACTTTGAAGAGACACTGGGGTTGGCTTCAGGAGCCCAAAAATTGGATGAATCACACCCTGGAGTTGGCAGCAGCAGCAGGAGCCCAAACATTACTTTAAAGAGACACTGGGGTTGGCTTCAGGAGCCCAAAAATTGGATGAATCACACCCTGGAGTTGGCAGCAGCAGCAGCAGGAGCCCAAATATTACTTTAAAGAGACACTGGGGTTGGCTTCAGGAGCCCAAAAATTGGATGAATCACACCCTGGAGTTGGCAGCAGCAGCAGGAGCCCAAACATTACTTTGAAGAGACACTGGGGTTGGCTTCAGGAGCCCAAAAATTGGATGAATCACACCCTGGAGTTGGCAGCAGCAGCAGGAGCCCAAACATTACTTTAAAGAGACACTGGGGTTGGCTTCAGGAGCCCAAAAATTGGATGAATTACACCCTGGAGTTGGCAGCAGCAGCAGCAGGAGCCCAAATATTACTTTAAAGAGACACTGGAGTTGGCTTCAGGAGCCCAAAAATTGGATGATTCACACCCTGGAGTTGGCAGCAGCAGCAGCAGCAGGAGCCCAAACATTACTTTAAAGAGACACTGGGGTTGGCTTCAGGAGCCCAAAAATTGGATGAATCACACCCTGGAGTTGGCAGCAGCAGCAGCAGGAGCCCAAACATTACTTTAAAGAGACACTGGAGTTGGCTTCAGGAGCCCAAAAATTGGATGAATCACACCCTGGAGTTGGCAGCAGCAGCAGGAGCCCAAACATTACTTTAAAGAGACACTGGGGTTGGCAGCAGGAGCCCAAAGATTGGATGAATCACACCCTGGAGTTGGCAGCAGCAGCAGCAGGAGCCCAAACATTACTTTAAAGAGACACTGGAGTTGGCAGCAGGAGCCCAAAGATTGGATGAATCACACCCTGGAGTTTGCAGCAGCAGCAGCAGCAGGAGCCCAAACATTACTTTAAAGAGACACTGGAGTTGGCTTCAGGAGCCCAAAAATTGGATGAATCACACCCTGGAGTTGGCAGCAGCAGCAGGAGCCCAAACATTACTTTAAAGAGACACTGGGGTTGGCAGCAGGAGCCCAAAGATTGGATGAATCACACCCTGGAGTTGGCAGCAGCAGCAGCAGGAGCCCAAACATTACTTTAAAGAGACACTGGAGTTTGCAGCAGGAGCCCAAAGATTGGATGAATCACACCCTGGAGTTGGCAGCAGCAGCAGCAGCAGCAGCAGGAGCCCAAACATTACTTTAAAGAGACACTGGGGTTGGCTTCAGGAGCCCAAAAATTGGATGAATCACACCCTGGAGTTGGCAGCAGCAGCAGCAGGAGCCCAAACATTACTTTAAAGAGACACTGGGGTTGGCTTCAGGAGCCCAAAAATTGGATGAATCACACCCTGGAGTTGGCAGCAGCAGCAGCAGGAGCCCAAACATTACTTTAAAGAGACACTGGAGTTGGCTTCAGGAGCCCAAAAATTGGATGATTCACACCCTGGAGTTGGCAGCAGCAGAAGCAGGAGCCAAAACATTACTTTAAAGAGACACTGGGGTTGGCTTCAGGAGCCCAAAAATTGGATGAATCACACCCTGGAGTTGGCAGCAGCAGCAGGAGCCCAAATATTACTTTAAAGAGACACTGGAGTTGGCTTCAGGAGCCCAAAAATTGGATGATTCACACCCTGGAGTTGGCAGCAGCAGCAGCAGCAGGAGCCCAAACATTACTTTGAAGAGACACTGGGGTTGGCTTCAGGAGCCCAAAAATTGGATGAATCACACCCTGGAGTTGGCAGCAGCAGCAGGAGCCCAAACATTACTTTAAAGAGACACTGGGGTTGGCTTCAGGAGCCCAAAAATTGGATGAATCACACCCTGGAGTTGGCAGCAGCAGCAGCAGGAGCCCAAATATTACTTTAAATAGACACTGGGGTTGGCTTCAGGAGCCCAAAAATTGGATGAATCACACCCTGGAGTTGGCAGCAGCAGCAGGAGCCCAAACATTACTTTGAAGAGACACTGGGGTTGGCTTCAGGAGCCCAAAAATTGGATGAATCACACCCTGGAGTTGGCAGCAGCAGCAGGAGCCCAAACATTACTTTAAAGAGACACTGGGGTTGGCTTCAGGAGCCCAAAAATTGGATGAATCACACCCTGGAGTTGGCAGCAGCAGCAGCAGGAGCCCAAATATTACTTTAAAGAGACACTGGAGTTGGCTTCAGGAGCCCAAAAATTGGATGATTCACACCCTGGAGTTGGCAGCAGCAGCAGGAGCCCAAACATTACTTTGAAGAGACACTGGGGTTGGCTTCAGGAGCCCAAAAATTGGATGAATCACACCCTGGAGTTGGCAGCAGCAGCAGGAGCCCAAACATTACTTTAAAGAGACACTGGGGTTGGCTTCAGGAGCCCAAAAATTGGATGAATCACACCCTGGAGTTGGCAGCAGCAGCAGGAGCCCAAACATTACTTTAAAGAGACACTGGGGTTGGCTTCAGGAGCCCAAAAATTGGATGAATTACACCCTGGAGTTGGCAGCAGCAGCAGGAGCCCAAATATTACTTTAAAGAGACACTGGAGTTGGCTTCAGGAGCCCAAAAATTGGATGATTCACACCCTGGAGTTGGCAGCAGCAGCAGCAGCAGCAGGAGCCCAAACATTACTTTAAAGAGACACTGGAGTTTGCAGCAGGAGCCCAAAGATTGGATGAATCACACCCTGGAGTTTGCAGCAGCAGCAGCAGGAGCCCAAACATTACTTCAAAGAGACACTGGAGTTGGCTTCAGGAGCCCAAAAATTGGATGAATCACACCCTGGAGTTGGCAGCAGCAGCAGCAGCAGGAGCCCAAACATTACTTTAAAGAGACACTGTGGTTGGCAGCAGGAGCCCAAAGATTGGATGAATCACACCCTGGAGTTGGCAGCAGCAGCAGCAGGAGCCCAAACATTACTTTAAAGAGACACTGGAGTTTGCAGCAGGAGCCCAAAGATTGGATGAATCACACCCTGGAGTTGGCAGCAGCAGCAGCAGCAGCAGGAGCCCAAACATTACTTTAAAGAGACACTGGGGTTGGCTTCAGGAGCCCAAAAATTGGATGAATCACACCCTGGAGTTGGCAGCAGCAGCAGCAGGAGCCCAAACATTACTTTAAAGAGACACTGGAGTTGGCTTCAGGAGCCCAAAAATTGGATGATTCACACCCTGGAGTTGGCAACAGCAGAAGCAGGAGCCCAAATATTACTTTAAAGAGACACTGGAGTTGGCTTCAGGAGCCCAAAAATTGGATGAATCACACCCTGGAGTTGGCAGCAGCAGCAGGAGCCCAAACATTACTTTGAAGAGACACTGGGGTTGGCTTCAGGAGCCCAAAAATTGGATGAATCACACCCTGGAGTTGGCAGCAGCAGCAGGAGCCCAAACATTACTTTAAAGAGACACTGGGGTTGGCTTCAGGAGCCCAAAAATTGGATGAATCACACCCTGGAGTTGGCAGCAGCAGCAGCAGGAGCCCAAATATTACTTTAAAGAGACACTGGGGTTGGCTTCAGGAGCCCAAAAATTGGATGAATCACACCCTGGAGTTGGCAGCAGCAGCAGGAGCCCAAACATTACTTTGAAGAGACGCTGGGGTTGGCTTCAGGAGCCCAAAAATTGGATGAATCACACCCTGGAGTTGGCAGCAGCAGCAGGAGCCCAAACATTACTTTAAAGAGACACTGGGGTTGGCTTCAGGAGCCCAAAAATTGGATGAATTACACCCTGGAGTTGGCAGCAGCAGCAGCAGGAGCCCAAATATTACTTTAAAGAGACACTGGAGTTGGCTTCAGGAGCCCAAAAATTGGATGATTCACACCCTGGAGTTGGCAGCAGCAGCAGCAGCAGGAGCCCAAACATTACTTTAAAGAGACACTGGGGTTGGCTTCAGGAGCCCAAAAATTGGATGAATCACACCCTGGAGTTGGCAGCAGCAGCAGCAGGAGCCCAAACATTACTTTAAAGAGACACTGGAGTTGGCTTCAGGAGCCCAAAAATTGGATGAATCACACCCTGGAGTTGGCAGCAGCAGCAGGAGCCCAAACATTACTTTAAAGAGACACTGGGGTTGGCAGCAGGAGCCCAAAGATTGGATGAATCACACCCTGGAGTTGGCAGCAGCAGCAGCAGGAGCCCAAACATTACTTTAAAGAGACACTGGAGTTGGCAGCAGGAGCCCAAAGATTGGATGAATCACACCCTGGAGTTTGCAGCAGCAGCAGCAGCAGGAGCCCAAACATTACTTTAAAGAGACACTGGAGTTGGCTTCAGGAGCCCAAAAATTGGATGAATCACACCCTGGAGTTGGCAGCAGCAGCAGGTGCCCAAACATTACTTTAAAGAGACACTGGGGTTGGCAGCAGGAGCCCAAAGATTGGATGAATCACACCCTGGAGTTGGCAGCAGCAGCAGCAGGAGCCCAAACATTACTTTAAAGAGACACTGGAGTTTGCAGCAGGAGCCCAAAGATTGGATGAATCACACCCTGGAGTTGGCAGCAGCAGCAGCAGCAGCAGGAGCCCAAACATTACTTTAAAGAGACACTGGGGTTGGCTTCAGGAGCCCAAAAATTGGATGAATCACACCCTGGAGTTGGCAGCAGCAGCAGCAGGAGCCCAAACATTACTTTAAAGAGACACTGGGGTTGGCTTCAGGAGCCCAAAAATTGGATGAATCACACCCTGGAGTTGGCAGCAGCAGCAGCAGGAGCCCAAACATTACTTTAAAGAGACACTGGAGTTGGCTTCAGGAGCCCAAAAATTGGATGATTCACAACCTGGAGTTGGCAGCAGCAGAAGCAGGAGCCAAAACATTACTTTAAAGAGACACTGGGGTTGGCTTCAGGAGCCCAAAAATTGGATGAATCACACCCTGGAGTTGGCAGCAGCAGGAGGAGCCCAGATATTACTTTAAAGAGACACTGGAGTTGGCTTCAGGAGCCCAAAAATTGGATGATTCACACCCTGGAGTTGGCAGCAGCAGCTGCAGCAGGAGCCCAAACATTACTTTAAAGAGACACTGGGGTTGGCTTCAGGAGCCCAAAGATTGGATGAATCACACCCTGGAGTTTGCAGCAGCAGCAGCAGGAGCCCAAACATTACTTTAAAGAGACACTGGGGTTGGCTTCAGGAGCCGAAAAATTGGATGAATCACACCCTGGAGTTGGCAGCAGCAGCAGCAGGAGCCCAAATATTACTTTAAAGAGACACTGGGGTTGGCTTCAGGAGCCCAAAAATTGGATGAATCACACCCTGGAGTAGGCAGCAGCAGCAGCAGGAGCCCAAACATTACTTTAAAGAGACACTGGAGTTGGCTTCAGGAGCCCAAAAATTGGATGAATCACACCCTGGAGTTGGCAGCAGCAGCAGCAGCAGCAGGAGCCCAAACATTACTTTAAATAGACACTTGGGTTGGCAGCAGGAGCCCAAAGATTGGATGAATCACACCCTGGAGTTGGCAGCAGCAGCAGCAGCAGGAGCCCAAACATTACTTTAAAGAGACACTGGGGTTGACTTCAGGAGCCCAAAAATTGGATGAATTACACCCTGGAGTTGGCAGCAGCAGCAGCAGGAGCCCAAATATTACTTTAAAGAGACACTGGAGTTGGCTTCAGGAGCCCAAAAATTGGATGATTCACACCCTGGAGTTGGCAGCAGCAGCAGCAGGAGCCCAAACATTACTTTAAAGAGACACTGGGGTTGGCTTCAGGAGCCCAAAAATTGGATGAATCACACCCTGGAGTTGGCAGCAGCAGCAGCAGCAGGAGCCCAAACATTACTTTAAAGAGATACTGGAGTTGGCTTCAGGAGCCCAAAAATTGGATGAATCACACCCCGGAGTTGGCAGCAGCAGCAGCAGCAGCAGCAGCAGGAGCCCAAACATTACTTTAAAGAGACACTGGGGTTGGCAGCAGGAGCCCAAAGATTGGATGAATCACACCCTGGAGTTGGCAGCAGCAGCAGGAGCCCAAACATTACTTTAAAGAGACACTGGAGTTGGCAGCAGGAGCCCAAAGATTGGATGAATCACACCCTGGAGTTTGCAGCAGCAGCAGCAGGAGCCCAAACATTACTTCAAAGAGACACTGGAGTTGGCTTCAGGAGCCCAAAAATTGGATGAATCACACCCTGGAGTTGGCAGCAGCAGCAGCAGCAGGAGCCCAAACATTACTTTAAAGAGACACTGGGGTTGGCAGCAGGAGCCCAAAGATTGGATGAATCACACCCTGGAGTTGGCAGCAGCAGCAGCAGCAGGAGCCCAAACATTACTTTAAAGAGACACTGGAGTTTGCAGCAGGAGCCCAAAGATTGGATGAATCACACCCTAGAGTTGGCAGCAGCAGCAGCAGCAGCAGGAGCCCAAACATTACTTTAAAGAGACACTGGGGTTGGCTTCAGGAGCCCAAAAATTGGATGAATCACACCCTGGAGTTGGCAGCAGGAGCCAAAACATTACTTTAAAGAGACACTGGGGTTGGCTTCAGGAGCCCAAAAATTGGATGAATCACACCCTGGAGTTGGCAGCAGCAGCAGCAGGAGCCCAAACATTACTTTAAAGAGACACTGGAGTTGGCTTCAGGAGCCCAAAAATTGGATGATTCACACCCTGGAGTTGGCAGCAGCAGAAGCAGGAGCCAAAACATTACTTTAAAGAGACACTGGGGTTGGCTTCAGGAGCCCAAAAATTGGATGAATCACACCCTGGAGTTGGCAGCAGCAGCAGGAGCCCAAATATTACTTTAAAGAGACACTGGAGTTGGCTTCAGGAGCCCAAAAATTGGATGATTCACACCCTGGAGTTGGCAGCAGCAGCAGCAGCAGGAGCCCAAACATTACTTTGAAGAGACACTGGGGTTGGCTTCAGGAGCCCAAAAATTGGATGAATCACACCCTGGAGTTGGCAGCAGCAGCAGGAGCCCAAACATTACTTTAAAGAGACACTGGGGTTGGCTTCAGGAGCCCAAAAATTGGATGAATCACACCCTGGAGTTGGCAGCAGCAGCAGCAGGAGCCCAAATATTACTTTAAATAGACACTGGGGTTGGCTTCAGGAGCCCAAAAATTGGATGAATCACACCCTGGAGTTGGCAGCAGCAGCAGGAGCCCAAACATTACTTTGAAGAGACACTGGGGTTGGCTTCAGGAGCCCAAAAATTGGATGAATCACACCCTGGAGTTGGCAGCAGCAGCAGGAGCCCAAACATTACTTTAAAGAGACACTGGGGTTGGCTTCAGGAGCCCAAAAATTGGATGAATCACACCCTGGAGTTGGCAGCAGCAGCAGCAGGAGCCCAAATATTACTTTAAAGAGACACTGGAGTTGGCTTCAGGAGCCCAAAAATTGGATGATTCACACCCTGGAGTTGGCAGCAGCAGCAGGAGCCCAAACATTACTTTGAAGAGACACTGGGGTTGGCTTCAGGAGCCCAAAAATTGGATGAATCACACCCTGGAGTTGGCAGCAGCAGCAGGAGCCCAAACATTACTTTAAAGAGACACTGGGGTTGGCTTCAGGAGCCCAAAAATTGGATGAATCACACCCTGGAGTTGGCAGCAGCAGCAGCAGCAGGAGCCCAAACATTACTTTAAAGAGACACTGGGGTTGGCTTCAGGAGCCCAAAAATTGGATGAATTACACCCTGGAGTTGGCAGCAGCAGCAGGAGCCCAAATATTACTTTAAAGAGACACTGGAGTTGGCTTCAGGAGCCCAAAAATTGGATGATTCACACCCTGGAGTTGGCAGCAGCAGCAGCAGCAGGAGCCCAAACATTACTTTAAAGAGACACTGGGGTTGGCTTCAGGAGCCCAAAAATTGGATGAATCACACCCTGGAGTTGGCAGCAGCAGCAGGAGCCCAAACATTACTTTAAAGAGATACTGGAGTTGGCTTCAGGAGCCCAAAAATTGGATGAATCACACCCCGGAGTTGGCAGCAGCAGCAGCAGCAGCAGCAGGAGCCCAAACATTACTTTATAGAGACACTGGGGTTGGCAGCAGGAGCCCAAAGATTGGATGAATCACACCCTGGAGTTGGCAGCAGCAGCAGCAGCAGGAGCCCAAACATTACTTTAAAGAGACACTGGAGTTGGCAGCAGGAGCCCAAAGATTGGATGAATCACACCCTGGAGTTTGCAGCAGCAGCAGCAGGAGCCCAAACATTACTTCAAAGAGACACTGGAGTTGGCTTCAGGAGCCCAAAAATTGGATGAATCACACCCTGGAGTTGGCAGCAGCAGCAGCAGCAGGAGCCCAAACATTACTTTAAAGAGACACTAGGGTTGGCAGCAGGAGCCCAAAGATTGGATGAATCACACCCTGGAGTTGGCAGCAGCAGCAGCAGCAGGAGCCCAAACATTACTTTAAAGAGACACTGGAGTTTGCAGCAGGAGCCCAAAGATTGGATGAATCACACCCTAGAGTCGGCAGCAGCAGCAGCAGCAGCAGCAGCAGGAGCCCAAACATTACTTTAAAGAGACACTGGGGTTGGCTTCAGGAGCCCAAAAATTGGATGAATCACACCCTGGAGTTGGCAGCAGCAGCAGCAGGAGCCAAAACATTACTTTAAAGAGACACTGGGGTTGGCTTCAGGAGCCCAAAAATTGGATGAATCACACCCTGGAGTTGGCAGCAGCAGCAGCAGGAGCCCAAACATTACTTTAAAGAGACACTGGAATTGGCTTCAGGAGCCCAAAAATTGGATGATTCACACCCTGGAGTTGGCAGCAGCAGAAGCAGGAGCCAAAACATTACTTTAAAGAGACACTGGGGTTGGCTTCAGGAGCCCAAAAATTGGATGAATCACACCCTGGAGTTGGCAGCAGCAGCAGGAGCCCAAATATTACTTTAAAGAGACACTGGAGTTGGCTTCAGGAGCCCAAAAATTGGATGATTCACACCCTGGAGTTGGCAGCAGCAGCAGCAGGAGCCCAAACATTGCTTTGAAGAGACACTGGGGTTGGCTTCAGGAGCCCAAAAATTGGATGAATCACACCCTGGAGTTGGCAGCAGCAGCAGGAGCCCAAACATTACTTTAAAGAGACACTGGGGTTGGCTTCAGGAGCCCAAAAATTGGGTGAATCACACCCTGGAGTTGGCAGCAGCAGCAGCAGGAGCCCAAATATTACTTTAAATAGACACTGGGGTTGGCTTCAGGAGCCCAAAAATTGGATGAATCACACCCTGGAGTTGGCAGCAGCAGCAGCAGCAGGAGCCCAAACATTACTTTGAAGAGACACTGGGGTTGGCTTCAGGAGCCCAAAAATTGGATGAATCACACCCTGGAGTTGGCAGCAGCAGCAGGAGCCCAAACATTACTTTAAAGAGACACTGGGGTTGGCTTCAGGAGCCCAAAAATTGGATGAATCACACCCTGGAGTTGGCAGCAGCAGCAGCAGGAGCCCAAATATTACTTTAAAGAGACACTGGAGTTGGCTTCAGGAGCCCAAAAATTGGATGATTCACACCCTGGAGTTGGCAGCAGCAGCAGGAGCCCAAACATTACTTTGAAGAGACACTGGGGTTGGCTTCAGGAGCCCAAAAATTGGATGAATCACACCCTGGAGTTGGCAGCAGCAGCAGGAGCCCAAACATTACTTTAAAGAGACACTGGGGTTGGCTTCAGGAGCCCAAAAATTGGATGAATCACACCCTGGAGTTGGCAGCAGCAGCAGCAGCAGGAGCCCAAATATTACTTTAAAGAGACACTGGAGTTGGCTTCAGGAGCCCAAAAATTCGATGATTCACACCCTGGAGTTGGCAGCAGCAGCAGGAGCCCAAACATTACTTTAAAGAGACACTGGGGTTGGCTTCAGGAGCCCAAAAATTGGATGAATCACACCCTGAAGTTGGCAGCAGCAGCAGGAGCCCAAACATTACTTTAAAGAGACACTGGGGTTGGCTTCAGGAGCCCAAAAATTGGATGAATCACACCCTGGAGTTGGCAGCAGCAGCAGCAGGAGCCAAAACATTACTTTAAAGAGACACTGGGGTTGGCTTCAGGAGCCCAAAAATTGGATGAATCACACCCTGGAGTTGGCAGCAGCAGCAGCAGGAGCCCAAACATTACTTTAAAGAGACACTGGGGTTGGCTTCAGGAGCCCAAAAATTGGATGAATCACACCCTGGATTGGGCAGCAGCAGCAGCAGGAGCCCAAACATTACTTTAAAGAGACACTGGAGTTGGCAGCAGGAGCCCAAAGATTGGATGAATCACACCCTGGAGTTGGCAGCAGCAGCAGCAGCAGCAGGAGCCCAAACATTACTTTAAAGAGACACTGGGGTTGGCTTCAGGAGCCCAAAAATTGGATGATTCACACCCTGGAGTTGGCAGCAGCAGCAGCAGGAGCCCAAACATTACTTTAAAGAGACACTAGAGTTGGCTTCAGGAGCCCAAAAATTGGATGAATCACACCCTGGAGTTGGCAGCAGCAGCAGCAGCAGCAGCAGGTGCCCAAACATTACTTTAAAGAGACAGTGGGGTTGGCTTCAGGAGCCCAAAAATTGGATGAATCACACCCTGGAGTTGGCAGCAGCAGCAGCAGCAGGAGCCCAAACATTACTTTAAAGAGACACTGGGTTTGGCTTCAGGAGCCCAAAAATTGGATGAATCACACCCTGGAGTTGGCAGCAGCAGCAGCAGGAGCCCAAACATTACTTTAAAGAGACACTGGGGTTGGCTTCAGGAGCCCAAAAATTGGATGAATCACACCCTGGAGTTGGCAGCAGCAGGAGCCCAAAAATTGGCCTAAAGACATAAATATGTTTTGCACCATTTGGAAGGTGTAAAACGTGGCACCATGCTGAATCTAGTCGCATGCATCAGCCATTGGTGGGTGGAAATCCTGGCTGATCCATCCCTGATTCATTTTGACAAAGGTGAGTCTCTCCACATTTTTAGTTGACAGACGAGTTCTCCTCGCCGTAACTATGGCCCCCGCCGCACTAAACACCCGCTCAGATGGCACGCTACTTGCCGGGCAGGACAGCTTTTCCAGGGCAAACTCTGCTAGTTGCGGCCACAAATCAAGTTTGGCTGCCCAGAATTCCAGCGGATCCTCAAGGTGTGTTGGCATGGTCATGTCAAAGTATGACATGACCTGCTGGTTCAGGTCCTGCTCCAGGTCTTCCTGCTGCTCATGAGTAGCCTCACTATGCGGGTGTAGAAAGCTACTCATTAGCGACTGAAGACTGAGGCTGCTGCTGATGGAGCTGTTGCTGCTGCTCCTGCCAACCCCCCCCAGCAGCCATGACAGTGGAAGGTGAGCGCAGAGGTCCCCTCGAGTCAGACCTGCGAGAGTATGGACCATGGCCCAGATAGGCATCGGCCACCTGCCTACGTAGAATGTCTTTGTAGTAGTTCAGTTTGTCCTCCCTCTCGGTGGGTTTAAAAAATGCCCCCATTTTGTGCCGGAAGCGAGGGTCCAATAAGGTGGACAGCCAGAAGTCATCCCGCCGACAGATGGAAACAATTCTGGGGTCACTACGCAAGCACGTGAGCATGCTTCCTGCCATTTGCGCAAGTGACTCAGATGGACTACCTGTCTCCATCTCCACTGCATACTGCCACGGTGCGCCCGGGTCCTCTGTCTCGCTTTCCTCAAAAACCTCTAGCTCCTCTGGCTGCTCCTGCTCCTCCTCTCCTGTCTGCTGACTAGATAAACCAGCCATTTCGCCAAGCCTAAACTGTGTTTCGCTGGGCAACTCCTCCTCCTCTTCCTCCTCCTCCTCCAGTTCAGCTCCAACGGGGTTCATGTGGCCGTAAGATGTAAACGCCATGTCTCCAGTGCCCTGACCAGCCATGGTTTCCAACATGTGCTGTAGTACATGAAGCAGTGGAATCACGTTGTTCATCCCGTAATCCTGCCGACTGACAAATAAAGTGGCTTCCTCAAAGGGCCTGAGCAAACGGCAGGTGTCACGTATGAGCTGCCACTGGTTGACATTGAAGTTACACAGGGGAGCCCCCCTATCTGCTTGGATCATCAGGAAATCCGTGATGGCTTTTCTCTGTTCATATAATCGGTCCAACATGTGAAGGGTGGAATTCCAACGGGTGGAAACATCGCAAATCAGACTATGTTGGGGGATACCGTTCTGACGCTGTAGCTCAAGAAGGGTGTGTTTGGCGGTGTATGAGTGGCTGAAGTGCATGCAAAGTTTCCTTGAAGTTGTTAGGATGTCTTGCAGATGGGGGGAACACTTCAGAAACCGCTTGACAACCAGATTGAAGACGTGAGCCATGCAGGGGGCATGGGTCAGGCTTCCTTGGCGCAGCGCAGACAAAATGTTCTTCCCATTGTCGGTAACCATGATTCCCATTTTAAGTTTTCTTGGAGTAAGCCATGTTTGGATTTCCTGATGAATAAATTTAAGCAGTTCCTCCCCTGTGTGACTCCGTTCGCCAAGACAAACCATGTGAAGCACTGCGTGACACCTCCGTGCCCTGCACACATGGTAGACTGGAGGGGCACTGAGACTTGAGCCTACAGTGGAGGGTGAGGAGATGGCGGAGGATGAGGAGGCCGAGTCGCACAGTGTCACAGGCCCAACGGGCTGGGAACGTGGAGGCCGAAGCGGCGTGACCTGTCCAAGTTGCTGCTGCAAAGGGACCACATTCACCCAGTGGGCCGTAAATGACATGTACTGTCCCTGACCGTAGTTACAGCTCCAGACGTCGGCGCTGCCATGCACTTTGCTACACACCGACAGGCTCAAGGACTGGCCCACCTTCTGTTCAACAAAAGTGTGCAGCGCTGGTACTGCCTTCTTGGCAAAGAAATGACGGCTTGGGACTCTCCACTTCGGCTCGGCACAAGCCATCAGTTCTCTGAAAGGTGCAGAGTCCACCACCTGAAAAGGGAGCGACTGCAGCACCAGCAACTTGGACAGGAGCACATTCAGCTTCTGCGCCGTAGGATGAGTGGGCGCATACTGCTGTCTCTTGGACATGGCTTCGCTGATGGATTGCTGGCGGGATGCATGACTTGGAGGAGGAGGAGGAGGAGCAGGAGCGACAGAGGATGGGTATGACGCACAGCTGCCTTCGGCTGAGGTGCTGGAGCCTTGGCTGGCAGAAATTGGGAGCGGCGTGCCACTCGGTGAGGAAGCAGTCTGGCCCACCTCTCCGGAGCCTAGGTTCTCCCAGGCCGCTTTATGATGACGCTGCATATGTTGACCCAGGGCCGTGGTGCCAACATTTGGACCCTGGCCACGCTTCACCTTCTGCCTACATATCTTGCATGTGGCCATGTTACCCTCCTGCGGATGCTTCAGGAAAAACTGCCACACTGCCGAGTAGCTACTTTTCCCACCAACAGGCCTCACTGATTCGTTGCTATTGTCGCCAACTCCAGGAACCCCTGCCCCACTACCTCCCGATAAGGTAGCCTGCCGCGCAGCAGGTGCTCTACCCCGGCCCCGGCCCCGTTTGGCTCCAGGCTTTACAATTGTGCCCCCATGCTGCCTGCCAACCATGCTGCTAACACCTTGCTGCCTGAGCTGCTGACTCCGGGGCAACCTGCGCCCCTCTTCTCCTGATGATGACGATAAAGCCCCTTCATCACCCGGCTCCCAAGAGCGATCGGCTTCATCGTCATCATCATTATCACCGAGTTGTGGCTGTACGTCACTGATGTTCTTGGATTCATCAACAGTGTCTGGCGCAGGAGCTGGAATGCTCGCAGCACCCACGACACTGTCCACATCACTATTTGTCTGCCTAGCTAAAGAAGCCACCTCCATTTCTTGGCTGGGCAGTAGCTGCTGACTGTCCTCTATCTGATCGTCCTCCTCACTAAAGAGTGGAGCTGAACCCAAAGCATAGGATACGTCGCTGGGGGAGGGAACGGCGTAGGACAGAGGCAATGGGAGGACAGGGACTGCTCTCGGGGCATGCCAACTCAGGGTTGTGTCAGAGGAACCTACCGACCCTAGACTGGGGGTCTCAGACGTAAGTTGTGATGATGTTGTTGATGAGCGCGTTAACCAATCTACCACAGCAGATGCGTTACTGGTGGAGACCCGACCGCTAGCAGATACTGGCAGATTAGGTCTCTCAGCGTGACTCCTGCTGCTACTGGCCCCCAGTCTGCTGCGACCTCTGCCTGCGGAATCTTGGCCTCTGCCACTCCTCTTTTCACTTCCAGGCACTTGTCTGCCCGACATAGTCTAACTGGCGTGGTAGTAGGTGATATTTTAAGAACCCCCAGGCAGCGGTGGGTCTATATGAAACAGAATATAATGCACACCAAAAGTGAGCAGTAACACTCAGCCTCCAACAGGCCTGCTTAGTGTAAATAAGAGAGCTGCTTAGTGTAAATAAAGAGGGGTATGGTATGTTACAGAATGGGATGCCCCAACAGCAGAGCACCTGGGAGCAGTAGTACTATGCACAGCAAAAGTGTCTTTATCAGGCCAAATTACTTTTAAAATAAGTGCAAAGGGTTATAGTAAATAGAGGCTGGTGTAGTCACAGAATGGGATGCCACAACCGCAGTGCACCTGGGAGCAGTAGTACTATGCACAGCAAAAGTGTCTTTATCAGGCCAAATTACTTTTAGAATAAGTGCAAAGGGTTATAGTAAATAGAGGCTGGTGTAGTCACAGAATGGGATGCCACAACCGCAGTGCACCTGGGAGCAGTAGTACTATGCACAGCAAAAGTGTCTTTATCAGTCCAAATTACTTTTAGAATAAGTGCAAAGGGTTATAGTAAACAGAGGCTGGTGTAGTCACAGAATGGGATGCCCCAACCGGAGTGCACCTGGGAGCAGTAGTACTATGCACAGCAAAAGTGTCTTTATCAGGCCAAATTACTTTTAGAATAAGTGCAAAGGGTTATAGTAAACAGAGGCTGGTGTAGTCACAGAATGAGATGCCCCAACCGCAGTGCACCTGGGAGCAGTAGTACTATGCACAGCAAAAGTGTCTTTATCAGGCCAAATTACTTTTAGAATAAGTGCAAAGGGTTATAGTAAATAGAGGCTGGTGTAGTCACAGAATGGGATGCCCCAACCGGAGTGCACCTGGGAGCAGTAGTACTATGCACAGCAAAAGTGTCTTTATCAGGCCAAATTACTTTTAGAATAAGTGCAAAGGGTTATAGTAAATAGAGGCTGGTGTAGTCACAGAATGGGATGCCCCAACCACAGTGCACCTGGGAGCAGTAGTACTATGCACAGCAAAAGTGTCTTTATCAGGCCAAATTACTTTTAGAATAAGTGCAAAGGGTTATAGTAAATAAAGGCTGGTGTAGTCACAGAATGGGATGCCCCAACCGCAGTGCACCTGGGAGCAGTAGTACTATGCACAGCAAAAGTGTCTTTATCAGGCCAAATTACTTTTAGAATAAGTGCAAAGGGTTATAGTAAATAGAGGCTGGTGTAGTCACAGAATGGGATGCCCCAACCGGAGTGCACCTGGGAGCAGTAGTACTTTGCACAGCAAAAGTGTCTTTATCAGGCCAAATTACTTTTAGAATAAGTGCAAAGGGTTATAGTAAATAGAGGCTGGTGTAGTCACAGAATGGGATGCCACAACCGCAGTGCACCTGGGAGCAGTAGTACTATGCACAGCAAAAGTGTCTTTATCAGGCCAAATTACTTTTAGAATAAGTGCAAAGGGTTATAGTAAATAGAGGCTGGTGTAGTCACAGAATGGGATGCCCCAACCGGAGTGCACCTGGGAGCAGTAGTACTATGCACAGCAAAAGTGTCTTTATCAGGCCAAATTACTTTTAGAATAAGTGCAAAGGGTTATAGTAAATAGAGACTGGTGTAGTCACAGAATGGGATGCCCCAACCGCAGTGCACCTGGGAGCAGTAGTACTATGCACAGCAAAAGTGTCTTTATCAGGCCAAATTACTTTTAGAATAAGTGCAAAGGGTTATAGTAAACAGAGGCTGGTGTAGTCACAGAATGGGATGCCCCAACCGGAGTGCACCTGGGAGCAGTAGTACTATGCACAGCAAAATTGTCTTTATCAGGCCAAATTACTTTTAGAATAAGTGCAAAGGGTTATAGTAAATAGAGGCTGGTGTAGTCACAGAATGGGATGCTCCAACCGGAGTGCACCTAGGAGCAGTAGTACTGTGCACAGCAAAAGTGTCTTTATCAGGCCAAATTACTTTTAGAATAAGTGCAAAGGGTTATAGTAAATAGAGGCTGGTGTAGTCACAGAATGGGATGCCCCAACCGGAGTGCACCTGGGAGCAGTAGTACTATGCAAAGCAACAGTGGTTAACCAGGGTGAAACAGCTAACAAAGCCAATGACCCAGGCAGTAACACTCAGGCTGGATGAAAAAAAAAAAAAATCTCCCTGTGACCGATTTTTCCTAACTTTCCCTGCTTCTCGCTGACTTCCTGCCTGTCTCCTGCCTTTCTCCTGCCTGTCTCCTGCCTGTCTCCTGTCTGTCCCTGTCTCTCTAACTGTCTCTCCCTGACTACAGCAGCGTCCTGTCTCTCACGAATGCAATAGAGAAATGAGGAAAAGCAAGATGTCCGCCGCCTTAAATAGCGCTGTGACGTCACCGGGCTTGCTGGCTGCTAATAGGCTGCATGTGACTGCCCCAGCATGCACTGGTGCGGGGTAGATGTCTGGACATGTCCCGTCCGCCATCTTAGAATGCCTGTAATGTAAATGAATGGATGTTAAAGGAAAACTTCGAGCGATCGAAGCACGGGGAAATTCGGATTCGATCCGAATCAAATTTTTCATGAAATTCGGATCGAATCCGGGTTCGTCCGGATCGATTTGCTCATCCCTAATTCTTACCTTAGACTCGTTCCTTGCTGGGAATACATTGCCGCAATTGGCCACCCGTTGCTCACGAAGATAGTGGACGTGTTCATTGTTCCGGCCTCCAGAAAGTCCCGCCCACGTGAGCACAGGCAGCCAATCGCAGTGCTTTTTTCCCAGCGAGGATCACGGCTAAGGTAAAAATCTTGGGTGTTTTGGTGGGTTATATGTGGGGGGGGGGGGGGTCCAGCATTCTGGATGATGCCCTCCCCCAGCCTGTCTTATTGTGTCACAAGTGCGATTGAATCCCCTGCAAGCAATCGCTGCTAGTATGGCACTGATACACTTACAAGAAAGTCTGATCCAGAACCCATGCTGCCGTTTCGGAAATCTTCAGCAGCTTGTGTTCATTCAGCAACTGAGGGACTGCCTGCACCATCATTCACGGCAATGGAGGGAGATGTGCCATAGTGCGTGTGGCGATTGTCAGGGGGCGGTTTAACGGGCATTAAATGGATGTGATCAGATGGATGCGGCGGTGGTGACTGGCTCAGGCAAACTAGTAAATGTCACAGTGCAGGGCTATCAGTGATCACCTGCAATTGATAAAATATAAGAAAAGCATTTTTTTCTGCCTGCAGAATGACTTCAGAATGAATGATAATGGGATTGCTAGGCACCTCCCATCGGCCACTCCTAATCGCGCAATCCTTTCCTCCAATCGTGATGGAGTGGTCGGGCCCTAAGCATGGCAACCATGACTGGACCTTGAGTGTCAGGTCAGTCACCCAATATCAGCAGCAACCTTGGCAGTGCTTCTTCAAGGATTAATTGACACACCTGTCACCTAAAATCCCAGCTACAGCTTCTTTGTTAATGTCCGCCTCCCTGTTAATTTTTTTTTTTATTTTATTGCCACAATAATTCTTAACAAAAGGAGAGGGAGGGGTAGACGCAGTGCATGGATGGCTGGACTTCCTCATCCTTTCTAGATGCTGAGGCCAAAGTGGCACACAGGGAATGAGTTTAGATCCCTAACATTAATGTCATGATTTTGATTGAAGCTTTCTATTTCATATAACCAAGTCATATATTAAGTGGGCTGCAATTAAGATAGCGTGGGAATAATGTTTGTTCTCTATATTCAGGAAGAAATCATAAAAGTAATTTCCTTAATTCAACAGGAACATTTTAGCCAAAGTAAAATGTAAAATAAACCAGCAGACATTAGTATAACATAATATTTTATTTAACTAGACAGACATGAAGTAAAGGGGTAATGGATGAAATAATGTGCATGCAACCTTGAAGCGGCATTAAAAGTGCAACTATGTCCATCGAGGCACCCAAGTGTGTATATTATATCTAGAAGTATAGTAGTGGCTGTATTGAATGATGGCACGATTCAGCAGACAACTGTTCTGAGTACTGAGAATATGGTCTCAGTATGAGTTTTATTACAAGGCTAAATCTTTATAAGAATGAATGAGCAGAAGAAACACACTGTGACTTTCACACTAGTCCCCCCTGGCGCTGTATCTTTACTTGTCTCCATATTAATCTGCTTGACACTTCCATTTAGAGGTTTTCTGTGAAGACAGGAATGGATGGAGGATGGTGGGTCCCCTAACAATGTTTATAAAAATAGAAAAAATCTCTGACATGGATGCTGCTGAGCCTCTGGGATTACAATGATTTTTACAGCTCAGCATGCCTATGGGGCCTGAAATGAAACTGCTCTTGTGCAAAGTTATCTTTCTAATTACAGACCGGAATTGATCATTTCATGGGAAGCAAATTTGCTTTGTGTACAGAGACATTACCTGTTTTAGAAATAAATCATTTTGTTTGATTTGAATTGTAGTTGTATAGCCACATACTTTACTCTATAATTTCAAGGCATGGCATAGACTGAGCTAGTAGTAGTGACAGGAGGGGCCATTCTGACTCAGATCTCCAGTTATGATGTTACAATAAATATTCAAACCTGTAGCAGCCATCTCTAACACTTTAAGATGGAGACTATCTAGAAATCATTTCAACATTATGAGCCTTGGTTTATGAAAAAGAGAAAAAAGGAATGTGGAAAGGTGAAAGGAAATTGAATGTGGAAATGGAGGGAAAGGGATGAGGAAAGAGAAAGAGAGGCAAGAAAATAAAGGCTGCAGCAAAAGAGAAAATGGGATAAAAGCAAGGGAGCTTGCCAATTTAACTATGAGTTTCTTAACAGTGAAGTTACAAGAAACAAAAAAGTTTGCATTCACCTAGATTCGATTTATAGTAACTAGAGATTTATAGATTTTTGAAAAATTCGATTCGGCCGATTCGCAGAATTTTCCGAAATTTGGTCCAAATTTATTCGCAGCAAATTAAAAACTGCAATTTCTGCCCTACCCAGAGCCTCAATAGGGTTATAGAACATTTTGCCTTGCTGTAACATGCATAGGATTTGTGCTGGGTTAGTGAAATAATACTATAATAAAGAAGTATGACATGCAAATCAGAGGCATCGCTATTAGAATCACTGTCGCAGAGCGGCACAATTACAAAGCCTTGAGGTGGCATCAGCATGAGGAGCCCATATATTGCTGAAAGACACACCAGCAGCAGCATGGGGAGCCCATATATTGCCTGAAAGACACACCCTGGACTTGGCAGCAGCATGAGGAGCCCATATATTGCCTTAAAGACACACCCTGGAGTTGGTAGCAGCATGAGGAGCCCATATATTGACTTGGTAAAAAAGCAAAAGCAAAATAGACAGGTGGGTGTGATCGGTAACACTAACTGGGCACACAAGGCCTGGGAATAAAAGCTAATGCAAACACACTGCCAGATGGCCTGAAATGGGATGTCCCTGGTCAAAATGTATTAAATGCACTACAGCAAGCTTTAAAATGTGGTTTTGGTAGAAAAGCAAAAGCAAAATAGGCAGGTGGGTGTGATCTGTAACACTAACTAGGCTCACAAGGCCTGGGAATAAAAGCTATTGCAAACACACTGCCTGAAATAGGATGCCCCTGGTCAAAGTGAGTTAAATGCACTACAGAAAGCTTTAAAATGTGGTGCAAAATAGGCAGGTGGGTGTGATCTGTAACACTAACTAGGCTTTCAAGGCCTAGGCATAAAACCAAATTCAAACACACTGCCTGGTGGCCTGAAATGGGATACCCCTGGTCAGAGTTAAATGCACTACAGAAAGCTTTAAAACATGGTTTTCGGTAGAAAAGCAAAAGCAAAAATAGGCAGGTGGGTGTGATCTGTAACACTAACTAGGCTTTCAAGGCCTAGGCATAAAAACAAATGCAAACACACTGTACTCTGTCTCTCTCTGTCACTGTCTCTCTCTGTCTCTTTCTCTGCCTCTCTCTTTCTCGCCCTGTCTTTTTCTTTTACTGTCTTTTTCTCTCCCTGGCTTTATCTCTCCCTAGTTCTAATTCTCCCTGGCTCTAACTCTCCCTAACCCGTTCTCGCCACAATACACCACTGAAATGAGCGCCTGCAAGATGGCCCCGCTTATATAGGGCTGTGACTTCACCGAGGAGCCTGGTTGCTGATAGGCAGCATGTGATACCTACCCAGGATTCTTTGCCCTATAGGACATGTCCTGACATGTGGATCCACCATTTTAGATGGCCATGCAGTTTAAGGAAGCGATTAGAGCGTTCGAATCGCGGCGATATATGGATTTATTTAGAATCAAATTTTTCCTGAAATTTGTAACGAATTTGGATTCGTCAGATTCGATTCGCTCATCTCTAATAGTAATTATAGTTACATAGTTACATAGTTACATAGTTAATACGGTTGAAAAAAGACATATGTCCATCAAGTTCAACCAAGGGTGTTGGGGTAGGGGGAAGTTATTTTTTATTTCATAGGGGAAGCCACTTATTTAATTTTTTGTCTATGTTTTTTTTTATTGATAACCACTAGTAGTAACTGTTAATGTTATTTTCTTCAAAATAAGCATCTAATCCTTTTTTGAAGCTGTCAGCGGTTGATGCTGTAACAAGCTTCTGTGGGAGGCTATTCCACAGATTTATAGTTCTTATGGTAAAAAACGATTGTCGCCTCCGGAGACTAAATTTCTTTTTTTCCAATCGAAGGCAGTGCCCCCTTGTCCTTAGAGAGGATTTTACGTGAAATAGTGTTCCCCCATATTTTTTGTATGGTCCATTTATATATTTATACAAGTTAATCATGTCCCCCCGCAATCGCCTCCTCTCAAGACTAAACAGATTTAATTCTCGTAATCTTTCCTCATAACTAAGATCTTTCATTCCCTTAATTAGTTTGGTGGCTCTCCTTTGCACCCTTTCCAGAGTCAGGGCGTCCTTCCTACGAACGGGTGCCCAGAACTGGACGGCATATTCCAGGTGAGGGCACACCAGTGCCTTGTAAAGAGGCAAAATTACATCTCTATCCCGTGATTCCATGCCTCTTTTAATGCACGATAGTATCTTGGTGGCCTTGGAAGCAGCTGCTTGGCATTGCATGCTGTTATTTAGTCTGTGATCTACTAGTACCCCCAGATCCTTCTCAACAAGTGACTCTCCCAGTTTTACTCCCCCAAGGACATATGTTGCCTTCGGGTTATTAGACCCCAAGTGCATGACTTTACATTTTTCCACATTGAACTTCATTTGCCAAGTGGATGCCCAGACACTCAATGTGTCCAAGTCAGCCTGAAGCTTGTGAACATCTTCAATAGACTGCACTGTGCTACATATCTTTGTGTCATCTGCAAAAATAGAGACAGTGCTTTTAATTCCATCTTCTATGTCGTTTATAAACAAGTTGAATAATAGTGGGCCCAGCACTGAACCCTGGGGTACACCGCTTACAACTGGTAACCATTCAGAGTAGGTATCATTAACCACAACTCTCTGCACACGATCCTTCAGCCAGTTTTCAATCCAGTTACAAACTGCGTTTTCTAATCCTGAAGATCTCAATTTCCCCAATAAGCGTCTATGGGGGACAGTGTCAAATGCTTTTGCAAAATCCAGAAAAACTATATCCACAGCCGCCCTTCTGTCCAGGCTTCTACTCACCTCCTCATAGAAGCCAATCAGGTTAGTTTGGCAGCTTCTGTCCTTAGTAAAACCGTGTTGGTTGTCACTTATAATATTATGGATAGTTACATATTCGTGTATGTTGTCCCTTAATAGTCCCTCAAGCAATTTCCCCACAATGGATGTTAAGCTAACAGGTCTGTAATTGCCCGGAGAAGACCTAGAGCCCTTTTTAAAAATGGGCACCACATTTGCCCTGCGCCAGTCCCTTGGCACTATACCAGTTGCTAGTGAGTCTTTAAAGATCAACAACAGAGGTGACGAGATAACGGAACTGAGTTCTTTGAGAACTCTTGGGTGAAGTCCATCTGGACCTCCAGTCTTATTCACATTTAAATTATTGAGTTTTTCTTGGATGATATCCACGTTTAGCTTGTTAATTATTATACTTGGGCTATTACTATCAGTGGCATCTCCTGTGTTGGCTCCTTGCGCTTCTCTTGTGTACACAGAGCTAAAGAATCCATTTAACAGCTCTGCCTTATCCTCATCCCCAGTGACCATTTCCCCATTATCATTAATTAGGGCACCTACCTGTTCTGATTTAGTTTTCTTCGAATTAATATATTTGAAAAATCGTTTAGGGTTTGTTTTGCTTTCTTTGGCCACATCTCGTTCATTTTGTGCTTTTGCCAATCTTATTTCTTTCTTACACACTTTATTTACTAGTTTATACTGTTCAAGTGTTACAGCTGAGAGTTCAGCCTTGTAATGTTTAAATGCCCTTTTTTTGTTCTTTATTGCCCTTTTAACCGCAGGTGTCAGCCATGAGGGGTTTAACTTTAGCCGCTTATATTTGTTACCCGTAGGAATACATTTTGCAACGTTGCTACTCACAATTGATTTAAAGCACTCCCATTTGGCATCTGTATCCTTATTCCTGAACAGATGCTCCCAGTCTATGTCCTTGTATAACAAACAAGCTATTTAACAGTGTATATACAGCAAGAGTTACATACATGTTGGTAAACATCCTACCAGTATGTTGAGTATAAGTCAAGTGTTCTGTTAACCTTGGAACATAGGAACAGCAGACAGACTGTGCCCTAACGCAAGGCTTTGTCAAAAGGGTCTAAAATAGTCACAGAAATGCACACTATAAACATAAAATGTGGCTGCATGCCAGCCAAATATTGAAGGTTTTTGTTTTATTTATGTATTATGTTTGTTTATAGTGTGCATTTACATGACTTTTTAACACCCTACAAATCCCTCTGATGAAGTCTTAGACGAAACGCGTTAGGGCACAGTCTGTCTGCTGTACCTACATTCCAAGGACTTATACTCAACTAGTCTGTTTTACATGGACATTTACCCAGGAACCTATACCTAATCCATTACCAGATAATTGTCTAGAAAAGGGCCAGAAACCACAGAGCACTATCTCCCTCAGCATAGATGATAATCAGTTGCAAGTATGCAAGTGTGCAACTGCAAAGGAGATGTGAGTAACATACCTGTTGGCTCACAACCAAATGCCCGCCATATCACGTATATAGAAGATAGTAGGACATCGAAGTTCCGCCCACCCGTATTAGACAGGAAGTGACCTTACTATACTGGCAGACAGATATTAACATTCCAGGATCTTAAGGGTGGAAATGACAGCGTCTCACTATAAGACCGCAGATACCATATACAAGGTGGCGTCAAAGCGGAAATGATGTAATATACTGGCAGAATAACATTGCTAATAAAAATGAACTATGGGCGGAAGCAGCGTAGTATGCTCTGTTCTATCACTTTATTGGTTACAGAAGCTATAAGTAAAACTTATAGCACCCTATCATACCCTATAATTAAATGAGCCAACTTGCCAGCTATAATTGGTTGGAGGGGCAGAACACAAATGACCGATAAAAAAGAGAACCGTAAAATCAAGGGAAAAAGTATCCATACACAAACTTCATGACATTATTTAACATCAATTACAATGAATCTACAAAATTTATTTTTAGTATCCAATATAAGCAGTCATGATTGGGGAAGGCGGGGAAAAGGCACAAACCACATTGGCTGCCATTACTCCATTTACAACTCCAAACGCAAATTCAAACACCTACATTAAATATTCAACACGGACATATACATCTTGAATGCACTATAAGAAATATTAAATAAATTCCATATACTCGTACTATCATGAATCACACAAAAATAAATCCACGTCCCATCGATAATTGAGACCATTGGGTATTCGAGTTTGAAGCCTAAAAATCCAGTATGTCTCCCGCTGTAAAAGTTTACTGTGTAAATCTCCCCCCCAGGTCCCAATTTAACTCATTCAACGGCAGTACATTTCAGATGGGTTAAATCACCCCCATGTTGGAATTTAAAATGACGTGCCACATTAGATAGGGGGGTAGTACAATCTTGATTGGCAGCGGCCAGATGTACGGCAATCCTGTGCTTCAAAGATCTAATTGTACAGCCCACATATTGAACCTGAAACTCATCACAGGTTATCAAATAGAATACATATGAAGTGTTACAGTTAATAAAAATATTAATGTAATACGTATCCCCTGTAACACTCGAAAAAAATTGTTTCCCCTGATGTTTGTTTCCTACAAACATGCAGTTATTACTCCGATAATCAAGAAACCCTCTCTCGACCCCTCTGCCCTCTCCAACTACCGCCCTATCTCGCTACTCCCTTTCTCCTCCAAACTTCTTGAACAACATGTCCACTCAGAACTGTCACAATACTTATCCACTAACAACTTATTTGACCCCTTACAATCAGGATTCCGCCGTAACCACTCCACTGAAACTGCCCTCACCAAAGTCACCAATGATCTACTTACTGCCAAAAGCATTGGTCACTACTCCATCCTCATCCTTCTTGACCTCTCCTCAGCCTTTGATACGGTCGACCACTCTCTGCTTCTCGATATTCTCTCCTCTCTTGGGGTTCAAGGGCTTGCACTCTCTTGGCTCACCTCTTACCTCTCTGACAGATCATTCAGTGTATCCTATTCTAACACAGTTTCCTTCTCCCGTTCTCTTTCTGTTGGTGTGCCGCAAGGTTCTGTCCTAGGCCCCCTACTTTTCTCAGTCTACACCCACGGCCTTGGCAAATTTATAACTTCACTAGGCTTTCAATACCACTTCTATGCGGATGACACTCAGATATATCTCTCAGGCCCCAATCTCTCCTCTCTCCTATCTCGCCTCCCCAACTGCCTCTCAGCTATTTCTTCATTCATGTCATCTCGCTACCTCAAGCTAAACATGGACAAGACAGAACTGGTCATTTTCCCACCATCTAACTCCCCTCCCCTCTCTAACACGTCTATTTCTGTCAACAATTACACAATAACAGCAACTCCCCAAGCTCGGTGCCTGGGAGTCATTCTGGACTCTGCCCTCTCTTTCAAACCACATATTCACTCCCTGGCCACCTCCTGTCGCCTCCAACTTAAAAACATCTCCCGCATCCGTCCTTTCCTCTCACCTGACACCACTAAAATGCTAGTGCATGCCCTGGTCATATCCCGACTGGATTACTGCAACATCCTTCTTTGTGGCTTACCAACTAACAGACTGGCACCCCTCCAATCTATCCTGAACTCTGCTGCTCGCCTCATCCATCTCTCCTCTCGCTACTCTAATTCTGCACCTCTCTGCCAATCCCTACACTGGCTGCCAGTCCCTCAGCGAATCCTGTTCAAAACTCTAACTCTTGCATACAAAGCTCTCTCCAACCAGGCCCCTCCCTACATCTCATCTCTAATCCAACAGTATCAACCTAGACGCAGCCTCCGCTCCTCTGCCGACCTTCTCCTGTCCTCCACCCTGGTCACCTCCTCTCACGCCCGCCTCCAGGACTTCTCACGTGCAACTTCAATCTTCTGGAATGCCCTCCCGCACCCAATCCGCCACTCCACAACCCTCAAAACCTTCAAAGGCGCCCTTAAAACTCACTTATTCAGACAAGCATATAATCTGGCCTAACCAATCTTCTCAAGGGTGCATGCCACAAAGCTCAATACTGACTGTTTGTGATCCTTCCCCGTCGTCTTCACCCCTCTTCCTTTAGACTGTAAGCTCGCAAGGGCAGGGCTCTCTCCCCTATTGTATCTTGTATTCAGAATATCCATTGTCAACTCTGTAAAACTGCATTTGAATTATTATATGTACCGTATGTTTCTACCCTGTCTGTAATTACTACTTTGTAAAGCGCTACGGAAGATGATGGCGCTATATAAATAAACAATAATAATAATAATAATAATAATAATAATAATACATATTGACACATGCCACAGCGCTGACCAGCACACTTATAAAACCCTGTACAGGAGAGCCATGTAGATGACTGAGGCTCATCCATACAGTATAGGCTAGGTGACAGCCTCTGTCCTAAGGTGGGTGGTCTGCGACTAATTATTCTGATATCCTGCCCGATGATGTACTTTAAATCCGGATCACATTTCAGTAAGGGGATGTGTTTTCTTATGATATCTTTAATCTTAAAGAACTCCTTGGTTTTTGTGGTCACTAATGTAATCGCAGTGTTTGAGTCTGTAGAAACTTTTGAATTTCTTTTAGGGAGATATCTTTTGGAGGAACAGTGATGATTAGTTCTACAGGGTCTATTTTCAAGCATCTCTTCCCTGTTTCTAGTACGTGCAATATTACTGGCTCGATCTAATAATTCAGATGAATAACCTCTTACTTTAAATCTATCAGAAATAGTATCTATTTCTTGTTTGAATTATATATCATCTGAGCAATTCCGGCGGGCTCTGATCATTTCTCCCACCGGAATCGATAGGATCGTATGGAAAGGATGGCAACTTTCTGACCTAAGGGTAGTATTCCCTGCTGTTTTTTTTTCCTGTAGGTCTTAGTTGCAATACTCTTCCTATCACTAGATACTCCTAAAAGAAGATCAAGGAATGGAATGTTGTTTTCAGATGTAAATCTTAGGTTCAAATGATTATCAAATGATTATTATTCAAGTAATTAATAAATAATTCCACTGACTTTTCATCTCCATCCCATATAAACAGTAGGTCGTTGATATACCTCCCAAAAAATTGAATATGGTTCAGAAAGGGTTTATCATGTCCAAAAATGATCGCCCTTTCCCACCAACCCATATAAAGGTTGGCGAGAGAGGGCGAAAAAGGAGCCCCCATAGACTCACCACAGCGTTGCAGATAAAAAAACTCCAGCAAATAGAAAATAATTATGTTTTAATAAGAATTCTATTGCTATAATCAAAAAGGTCTCCAGCTCTTGTGAATAGGCTGAATAATTCTAAAGATGGAAAAAGACTGCCTATAGTGCCAAGTCGTGAGGAATGATGGAATACAGGGAGGCGATATCACAGGTCAGCCACCTGTATCCAGAATGCCATTCAAAATTAAGCAGACGTCGGATCACCTGGAATCCTGCAAATAGCCCGGAAGCCTCCAGACAAGTGGGAGGAGATGATAATCTACCCATTGTCCCAGCTTCTCACTCATCCCCCAATACCCGCAACAATGGGGTGACCTAAAGGTGGGTGCTGTGGTTTGTGGATCTTGGGGAGATGGTGAAAAACCGGGGGGAATGGGAGACGCAACATACAACGATTTCTGACAGAATACCTAAATCTCGTCCTTCATATAAGAGTGCTTTCAGATCCACTTGAAAGCTATTAATAGGATCAAAAGACAATCTTTGATAAGTAAGGGGGTCCTCAAGCTGTCTCAGGGCTTCTTTCTCATAATTTTGGGAATCAAGTATCACTACACATCCCCCCTATCAGCCATACGTATAATAATACTTTTGTTTTTAGATAAGCAATTTGTTCTGCTTTAGTTAAATTTGATCTATTATGTAATTTACATGAATTAGCTAGTTTAGTAAGTTCGACCTCAACAGATTCCTGAAAAGCATCTAATACAAAGGACCTTGAATGAACAGGATAACATTGCTTGTTAGGGGATGAGTGGGGGGGGGGGGGGGGGACTCTCAGGGGCCCCTGCTCTGACATATTATCCAATAGCAATTTAATAGTTATATCCTGGAACAAGAGAGCATCTTGTTAAAAGCCCTGTGTGCAGATAATGGAACTGAGTATACAAGCGGCAAGGTGCAAAGCATTTTGAAATAAAATGGAATCACATTCCAGACTACCGTTCCATACAACCCAGAATAAAATGGTGTTGCAGAAAGAAAGAATGAGAAAGGGCTAGACGTATTCTGTTTGATGCAAATCTACCTACGGCAATTTGGGGAGAAGCTAAAATGACAGCGTGCTATCTTCAAAATAGACTGCCAGAGCTATAAACAGAACTCCATATGAGCTATGAAACTGCAAGAAGCCTGACCTAAAGCACCTCTGGACATTTAGAAGCAAAACATTTGATTAATTTTCAGTATAGTGTAAAGCACACCACAAAAGGCTTAAAGTTTGCAATTTAAGGGTATATTGTGGAAAAACTAATAATCAATAAAACATATGATGCTGCACGAGGGGGGTGCACCACCTAATACATATGCTGTGCTACACTATAAATCAACCAAACCAAACACAAGGGGGATGGTGGACAACTAGTCCGCCTCCACCCCACCGATAGGAGCTCCACTCAATATTAATGCCAGGAAAGAATGATCAACATATACATAAGTTTATTGTACAGAAATTACACATACACAAACAATTACATAAAAACCAACAATTTAAAAAACACTGCAAGAACCCCTGATGCAGCCAGTGCTGCCAGACCACTGGCAGGCAATAATATCTGGGAAACTCCACATATACAAAGGATCGGAACTCACAAGAGTTGCAATTAATATCTTTTGTGCCGGCACAAAAAGGTCTTGTACTCATGTGAACAATAAAGGGACAGTGCAACAATACTATTATGAGTACTTCAAAGTGCTATATTGAAATTGATAATAAATGAGGAAATAATACAAATTGATACAAGAATTTATAAAGACAAATATCATATATGTGATTACATCTGTAGTACAACTAGTCATGGACCCAAGCAAAGTGCATAAATAGGAACAAAGTTTAGCAATGTGTAAAAAGATATTCCAAACCATGAGCCAGACAACACAAACCGATCCACAGATATCAGAGGGGGGAGAGCAGAGAGGACACCTGCGCACGCAGCCGCCGGTGCCGCTTCCGCTGGGTGAGCATAAGTACAAATATACAGATCTGCCTATTATTACATCAAAACTACTGCTGATATATAGAAAGATGACATGGAAAATTGTAAAAATGCAAAGGAAATATATAAGCTTTAGGTCCACATGAAAGCTGAACAAGCGCTATTATATATGAATTATATATGTATATATATGAATAAAAATGTAGTCATGTTGTAATTGTCATATTTCATAATCCAGTGTAGGCATATAGAAAGATTCCCCTTCAGGGGTGTTGCATGAAATTCATTACATTTTACATAATGCAGCACAAGACAGAATGATATAGCAAGTCTATAAAATACAAGAGAAAGAGAATTAGTCACCTGCATGAGTGGCCTGGATGGTTGGCAAAGGCTGCCAATCCTCCCAGTACTGTGCAGGTGCACGGGGCCGTCGTTGGTGGTAACACTGGGAGGAGGAATGGCAACCTTTGCCAACCATCCTCGCCACTCACGCAGGTCAGAACCATCGGAAGCTGATGTGATGTATGGGTTTGTGTGTATTGCTCACACCTCTGGGACGTTATGAATCCAGCTGGCCAGGGGGATCTTTAGGGTTAGGTTTAAAAGTGAGATGTGCACAGTTATTCTGTCTTGTGCTGCATGAGCAGCCACAGTGTTTCTTTCTAATATAAGCCTCATTAATGCAGAGTTGTATACTTGTTATTACATGACTTGTAATGTATTTCATGCAACACCCGTGTAGGGGGAATCTTTCTGTATGCCTACGCAGGATTGTGAAATATGACAATTACAGCAAAATAACGTTTTTTTTTGCATATAAAATAGTGCTTGTTCTTTTATGCGTGACTTAAAGATTATGTATTTCCTTAGCATTTTTCTGATTTTTAGCTATTCCTATGTCATCTTTCCATATACCTGCAGAAGGTCTCTATTTATGATGTAATAATAGGATGGTCTGTATATTTGTTCTTATGTAGTATTGATTAGTTCTTTTTCCACCCTTAAAGTGGACCAACACCGAGAGGTGATCGGCCCGGAAATCTATAAGATTCCCGGGCCGATCACCTCCCACCCCGCGGGACATCCGAGATCGGGATGTCCCGCGGGGTGAAACCCCCCCAGACACCCCAAATCGCTTACCTGATCTTCGGCGGCGGCCGGCCGCCGCCGCCTCCCTCGCGCCCCTGTAGGCGTGCGCACGCCCGCGCCGGCCGTCTGCGAATGGCCGGCGGGGGCGCACACGCGCCGAAAGTGGCGCGAGGGAGGCGGCGGCGGCGGCAGCCGCTTGGACGTTCCTGATCCCCGCCTGGACGTTGGCGGGGATTGGACTGTCCAGTCACGTGGGAGCGGGGACAGGTAAGATTTTGGGGCTTTCTGGGGGGTTTCACACAGCGGGGCACCCCCGATCGGGGTGCCCCGCCGAAGTGGACCAAAACCCAGGATAGTCAAAACCCTGGGTGTTGGTCCACTTTAAACTGCAAATGTTAAGCCTTGTGTAGTATGCTTTACTCTATATTGAAATTATGTGAGATTTTGGGCCCCATTTTGGCTAGGGAATTGCACATTTAAACTCAGAGTGATTACATTATCTCCATATTAGGTGTGCTATACAATTTACCAAATTTTACCAAATTATCTGAAGAAAAACATTTGTGCATGTTCCCAAAGAAAAACGTTCCAAGTGGGAATCTTATACAAAACAAGGGGTCCTGGTTGGCTATAGTGAAACTCAAAAGGGATACAGAATCCTGCACCCAGAGACCAACACAGTAACAATCAGCGGAAATTTAGTGATCGATGATAACTCTGTATCTCTCAAATTTCATAAAGTTTTGCCAGTCATTCAACCAAAGCAAAAAGAATCTCAGTCATAAGCTCCATACTAAAATGGAAAACACTGAAGTCTGGATAAGAACCAAATCAACCACCAGTCAGGAGATCGGAGAGGCCAAACAAAGGAATCCCAGCTAAGCACTTTTCTTATATGGTCAGAACACTTCCTGAACCAGAGCCACAGTCTGGGCAGCAGATACAACAACTGCCTGTTCACGAGAAGCAGAAGTGGATTAAAGCTGCAGATGAAGAGATGGAGTCTCTTCAACCAACTCCAGACATGGAAGCTTATTGAGCTACCACAAGGCAAGAAAGCAATCGGATGTAAATGGGTCTTCAAAAATAAATATAACTCTGAAGGTACCGGTTTAAGGCAAAATTAGTCGTCAAAGGATACTCATAAAATATGGTGAAGATTATGATTCTACAATTTCTCTAGTTGCTAAGCAAACATTCAGCACTTCCATGACTGTAGCCGCTGTTCAACAGATGACAGTGAGACATTTTAATATCAAAATTGCCTTTCAAAATTGAAGTGACATTGAAGAAGAGATGTACATGATTTAAGCTGAAGGTCATATCAAAAAGGGTGAAGAACATTTTGTTTATAAAATGCTCTCTATTGTCCTAAACAGTAAGCAAGAGCATGGAACTCCAAAATGATTGATTAAGGATTTTAAATATATCAGGCTGATTCATGTTTATACACCAACCGTGTAGCAGAAAAATGGTTCTATATGTAGCTAATCATCACCCAAGAAGGAAGAGAAATTGCAAAACTAGGTGAAGCTCTCAATCAGCACTTTGAAACTAAAGACCTTGAAATGTGACATGTTATTTGGGAATCCAAATCGAGAAAGAGGAAGATGTGGTTTTTTTTCTCAACCAAAGTTTTAAAATCTCCTTGTCCTAAAAAAGTTTGGAATATTAGAAGCTAAAGGTGGATCAACACCAATGGATAAACACTACTTGAAGTTAGATGGAGAAGATCTGCTACCCAGCAATGAGAGTTACCGTTAGGCAGTGGGGGGCACTTTTGTACGTAGCAACCACTACTCGCCCAGATATCAAAGCCTCATTTGAAATTCTTTTTAGACGTGTAAGCAAGCCAAGCCAAAGAGGCTGGAATGCAATTAAGAGCCTTCTCCAGTATCTTAAAGAACCTCAATGGCTAAATCTTAAGATATCTGCATCAGGAGATCTGACTCTCTGAGGTTATGTAGACGCAGATTGGGCTGCATATTCAAGTGATCGGAAATCAACAAGCGGTCACTTGTTTTTTTTGGTTCAGCAGAAAACAGGTGTGAGTTGTATTATCTTCAACAGAAGAAGAGTACAAGTCTGCTGCTCATGCAAGTCAAGAAGTAATTTGGTTAAAACAACTTACGGAAGATTTTGGTAAAACACTTAACTCAACCAACTATGAGGAAAACCAAGGATGTATTAAACTTGCCAGCAGTGAAAAGATCATTGCAAGGACTGTGAAACATCACCACCTGTGTGATTTAGTGGCACGTGGGATACTTGAGTTTGTTTATTGTGAGTCTGACAAGATGATAGCCGATAGTATCACAAAGCCACTATCAAGAGCCAAGTTTGAGGAGTTCAGAACCGCAATGGGACTAACAGGATAAGTAGTTGTTGAGCAGGGGTTTTGGAATAGTTTTAATGCAACCACTACATCCTGCATAGGACTGCTTGTTATGCTATTGATAAAGTTAGTTAAAACAGGAAGTATTATTTAGATCATGTGACTGCATGCATAGTGTGTTTAACCTGCTAACAGAAATGAGCTGTCTGTCCTTTGCTCCATGTTGAGATGTGTTGCTTATGTATCCTGTTCATGTGTATGTTCCTGAATATTCCTGAACATAATGTTGCTGAATTAACAGTCATTGTTCCTGCATGCAAGAAGAGTGTCATGTACAATCCACTGCCAACAGATCTAAGCCACAAACACTGGTTGAAACTCCTGGCAGAGGTAAGAGGTAACTGAAATGTCCCTCTACCACCTCATCCACACTTCCTGTACTCAGTGCTTGTAGGATTTGTGGCAATTTACATCTCACTGTAGCCACGAGTAAAATGACAACTCAAAATAGCAAAGAGGTAGCAGCAGTGGCAGCATTTCTAACACCACAGCGAACTTCCAAAGCCCTCTGTATATGCGTACAAGGAGGGACCAACTGTTCTACCTAGCTGAATTCCAACCCTGCTTTTAAGGCATAATGTTATTGCATAATATGATGTATTTGTGTGATGTGGATGTGGAATGTACCTAAATGCTACTGGAGAGTATTCTATCTTCATTTTTAGCTGATGGCAGAAGGCCAATTGAGCTAACTAATATATTTTTAGAGTGAAAAAAAAGATACAATCACCTATTAGCTATAAAAACGTGTATGCAATCCCCCTTTATCAAATATCACTTTAACAAAGTGAGGGTGTTCTTCTTTCATGCTAATTTGACTATTATACATTATATAGCTATATTATATTTTGATTAGCAAATGCTCCTCAGATGTTGGGTGGTCTTCCCTTCCATTTTGGAGGCATTTGAAACCAACCTTGTAACTGGAGGGTTTCCAGCTGGGACTTGACTGAAGTGCTCTTGGGCAAAGTACTCAACCCCACAATTGCTCCCCGAGTGGCATTATTTTGCTCCTGACATGCGTGCACTCACTGCTTGTGTGCACAAGCATACAATGGCCATATATGGCCATAAAAAATAGTCCTTTCAGTTGGTTTCACTTTACCAGAGTAAAAAAACATCAGCTGTAATGACTCAACACTGCTCAGAAAGATATTAAAACATTGTATCAACATTGTAAACAACTCTGCGGCAGCCAAGGCCATTGACTTACATTATTACATAGATACATTTATCATCTCCAGCAACTGTTGAGTCAGTGTGTGAGTGTGTGTAACATGACAGACATGCTGATCCTCTTTCTGAGGTAAATCTCTTTTTGCTTGGTGGGGGCTGTTTATAGCAAAATCCCAAACTCCAGACAGCATGTCCTGTGTGTGAAGAAACAAAATCACACAGACACACTGCAGCCAATCTGCATCAATGCTACATCAATCCTGACAAGTTCTGTGTGGAAACAGAACTCTCTGGCTGGCTGGGCTGATCCTAAGCAAGCTTTCAGCTCAACTGCAGGGTGTATAGGCTCGATTCAGAGGCACATTTGTCTGGACTTCCGTAGCTGTCTGTGAAAGTTTTTGTTTGTGTTAGTCATTTTTTTTGTTTTTTTCGCTCCTTTAGCTCCAAGGCATTGCATGTATCAGCATGGCCAAGGCCATAAATTGTATAGCAATGCATACCTGAATCAATTTCATGTATGCCTTATAGAAGCATTTTAATGCTGACCTTAATTAGTCCTTAGCATGTAAACCTTTATGTTCCCACACATCCATATAATTGCTATTTTTTTAGACTTATGTCCTTTGTGAATTATATTTGGATTGTTGAACTTGAATCTTAATTTGTTGTAGGAGTTATTAGTTTAGTTGGTTACCTTTGCTTTGTGTAATTATTTTATATTTGGTTGCAGGAACCGCAAGATGTGCCACTCACACAACATACAAGCAGTGTTTGGTCCGGATATGCGATTCCTCAGTGTTCTTGCAGGGCATCCAGGGTCGTCCCATGATGCTTATATATTGCGGAACTCCGGCTTATTTCGTCAATTTGAGTCAGGAGAATTATCTGGTGGATGGCTCCTGGGTAAGTTTGCTCACATTCCATCAATCCATTTTCACTGTATGGCAATGAATATAGTTGATGACTCATGTCTTAACCTATGGCTGTTTTTAGCCCTTGATGACATGTTAAACAATATTGTTGCTTAGAATGTGTATTTTATGTTAGTATTTTTAAATTCTTTCAGGGGATTCTGGATATCCGCTCCTGCCCTTGCTCCTGATGCCCGTTCTTTGACTGCAGAATGCGGGCCAGGAGTTCTATAATCGGGCCCTATGCAAAACCCGGGCCGTGGTGGCGAGGGCCTTCGGGCTTTTGAAGTCCAGATTTAGGTGTTTGGACCATACGGGGGGGGGGGGGGGGGGCACTGCAGTATGACCCCAACAAGGTTATACCAATAATTTAATTTACGATTTTTAACAGGGACCACATGCCAGAGTGGCACAACTGAGTGTCAGGGTCCTTCAGTTGGTGGGCGAGATGCAGGAGCTGCGCGACTCGTTGGGGACCACAGATGAAGAATAATGTTCTGTGGCCTGCCATTGCTATGTATTTAGTTTTTTATAGTTGAAAAAATTTTTTTTACATTTTCAAATAAGCCCAAACAAAAACGGCATTTGGTATTTAAAAAAAAAAAATTATAATAATAAACGTTTCAGTGTCATTTCATTTCTAAAATACATTAACACAAAACTAAGTGGCCCAGAAATATTTAGAGATGAATATTCACATGACCACGAAGTGGTTTGGGTGAGTTTTAGGGGTCTAAAATGGAAGAAGAACCTAACCGCGAAGTGGTTTGGGTGAGTTTTAGGGGTCAAACATGGAAGATGTAGGAAAGCGCAAAGTGATTTAGCATTGTAGCAGAAGTGAGTGACCCAAATATGTAGGCGAGCACTTTAATGAGTTAAGTTTGTAGTGCGCAGGCGCAAGATCGTAAAGATTTACATCCGGACGATTATTTATTGAAAAAGGGAAACAGAATCTATCGGGAAACGTAAAGGATTCATGGGAGGAGACGATGGAAAATGGGCAAAAATGAAAGCCTACGTTGTAACATGAGAAAATGAAACGGAAAAGTCACGCTGGAAAATGACATCCTCGTACTCCGTACGAACGGACGAAAACTTTACAGAAGGATAGCAATGCATGCATAGAATCGCTCGCACACTCATACAAGAGTGGGAAAATTAAAAAAAAAAAACAGATGGGCACAAAAACGAAAGTCTTTTTTTGTCTCTCTGAATCAACCCTTATGTGCTAGTAAAAGGGTAAAAGGTCTCCCCGACCCCATCCATGCTTATGTGCAAGCAGGGCTCTCAGGTGTAATCCAAGTTGGCCACTCCCATGTAAATCTAGAACTGAAGCATTCCACAACATCTGCATAGATTTAAGACCTCCCAAACAGCCTATGCCACTGATTGTCAAAGGGGGCTTTAGGGGAGCAAATTACTAAACTTTATTTTCTTCACTCAAGGTCTGCTTTAACTGGGCCAGATTGGGACTCAGGATTGTTAAATAGACCAAAATTAATTATTGACTTGAGGTACTGTTTTTCAGGAGCATTCAGGAGCTTGCACAAGCAGCACATTTTATTAAATTATATATATATAATTTAATTATATATAAAAATAACTGCAGTACATCATATACAAATATACATCTTTTGGATACATAAACCTATTTTATTGCTATTTTATTCTAAATGTGATACGATAAAAATTGTTGTATAGGGTCCCCACACACCCCAAGATTTGTTCCAAGACAGGTGATAAAGCAATAGGGCACTACCCTCTTACGATATAAAAATATATAATTTTATTGTATTTAAGACATAAAACATTTATCCAATAGACATATTAAAAAACATATATGACACTTCCAAAGACAAACACACTAGGGGGCGCCAGGGTATAGGAGTAAATATCAAAATAGCAGCATTCCAACAATTATATCTACTAGGCTGGAAATATATATATTTAAGTGAACTATCTCTCAAATTAATTCAAAAATCCTACATGTGAAAATTACATACATATATACATGTGCAAATAATTCCAACAACAATAACAATAACAAAACCAGTACCTGTGCAATGTAAGCTGTGTAATATAATCTCAAAATCCAACTAGACCATATCTAAGTAAAGGCCAGCCAGGGTAGGTGAAAAAGTCATGGAACAGTCATTATAATAAAATGAATATACCAACTGGACCTACCCCCACAGTAAATCCGCCAACGCGTGTCGCAACGGGCACACGTTGCTTCCTCAGGGCGATATTGTATCTGGGATCATACATTGTTCCCTATATATACATCCATCCACCAATCAGGCCAGGTAGGCGTCCCAAGGGAAATTAGATTATCCTGCACCTGTTATATCCCACCTCCCCACACCGGTATTCTAAGGGGTCAATAGAGCCAAATATGGGTGTCATATAATCCGCCATTGAACAGCCTAATAGCTGGATATAATAGCAGTTTGGGTAGCTGTGCGGCCCGCTCCGGCCGGAAGCGCGCCGCCGCACCATCTGCGTTCCAAGGTTGCCATGCGACGCCCCCGGCCGGAAGCGCGCCACACAGCAACCCGGAAGAATGATAGAATGATTGCTGTGTGGCGCGCTTCCGGCCGGGGGCGTCGCATGGCAACCTTGGAACGCAGATGGTGCGGCGGCGCGCTTCCGGCCGGAGCGGGCCGCACAGCTACCCAAACTGCTATTATATCCAGCTATTAGGCTGTTCAATGGCGGATTATATGACACCCATATTTGGCTCTATTGACCCCTTAGAATACCGGTGTGGGGAGGTGGGATATAACAGGTGCAGGATAATCTAATTTCCCTTGGGACGTCTACCTGGCCTGATTGGTGGATGGATGTATATATAGGGAACAATGTATGATCCCAGATACAATATCGCCCTGAGGAAGCAACGTGTGCCCGTTGCGACACGCGTTGGCGGATTTACTGTGGGGGTAGGTCCAGTTGGTATATTCATTTTATTATAATGACTGTTCCATGACTTTTTCACCTACCCTGGCTGGCCTTTACTTAGATATGGTCTAGTTGGATTTTGAGATTATATTACACAGCTTACATTGCACAGGTACTGGTTTTGTTATTGTTATTGTTGTTGGAATTATTTGCACATGTATATATGTATGTAATTTTCACATGTAGGATTTTTGAATTAATTTGAGAGATAGTTCACTTAAATATATATATTTCCAGCCTAGTAGATATAATTGTTGGAATGCTGCTATTTTGATATTTACTCCTATACCCTGGCGCCCCCTAGTGTGTTTGTCTTTGGAAGTGTCATATATGTTTTTTAATATGTCTATTGGATAAATGTTTTATGTCTTAAATACAATAAAATTATATATTTTTAAATCGTAAGAGGGTAGTGCCCTATTGCTTTATCACCTGTCTTGGAACAAATCTTGGGGTGTGTGGGGACCCTATACAACAATTGTCTTTTCCCATTTGTGGGTAATTTTTTGTAGCAAGTTTAGTGAGCACACTCCCATACTACTATTTATAAAGAGCACTGGTGCGATCCATCCTTCTTTCTGTTCAAGTGATACGATAAAAAGATTTATATTTGGAAAGGAAATTCAAAAAAGGCAAAAAAAAAACTCAAAAAAACCTTAGGTTGTGAAATGTAACAATTTATGAAGCATAAAAACATCCAACTACAAAATCTGAGATGTCTATTGAATGAAAGGGAAATACATTTTATCAGAGAATGCCCCCACCCAATTCAAATAATTGCAGAGACAACTGGTAATTCTGTTTCTCGTCGCTGTAGCACTCTAAAATAATAACTAGCACCACAGTATACTAATTGCTTTGCTTGCAATCTGCAATTTTCCATCTAATAAACCACTACACAGTGAGAGTACTGACCTTGTGTGCTGCATCACACATAGCTGCATATTCTGCTCAGTATGAGCTCTAAAATATCATAAAATGTCAAGAAGATCATATGTGTCTAATAAATTGAGAAATTATATTCGGCATCCCATTGCTTTTAAGTGTTTCGCTTAGTTTGCTTATCTATTATTAAATAGCATTTCTCTTTGTACATATAATTATAAAGTAGATGTCATCTACCACTGGCCTCTAGATGAAATGTTGCTCTCATTGTATCTGATGCAGTATCTGGCGTCTGAATGCGGTACGGTAAAGACATTCTCGAAATAGAGATAGCAACAGGATTGACAGCGGGATAGGACATGAACTCCTAATAAAGTACAAAACATTCCTAGAAAAACCCTAGAAAAAACTTTTAAAGAGCAAGTAAAGGCCCTAGTTCCTCTGATGCCTGCATCATCGAGGCATCATCAGCGTTGCACAGAAAGCCCCGAATCCAAGCAGCTGATACTCAAGATTTCCAAACTGTCTCAAAAGCACATTCAGGCTGGTGGGTTTTTAGGTCTGCAAACTTGATTCGCTGCTGGCAGTCATGGGAATAGCAGCTGTTAAGGGTACATGTAAATATTGTGTATTAACTGCCTTGGCTAAGGGCTGTGAGGCAGCAGGGTTATCCTTGTTGAATTTACTTTCTCTTTAAAGATGAACTAAAGTCAAGGAAACCATTACTTAATACTTCCTCATTGCCTTGTGACCGTTTGGGTTCAATAGGCCCCCAGCCATGTGCAAGCCCATCCAACAGAGCAGTTTGATCATGCAAAAACAAGTGCACCGTCTAATATCTATTAGTGACTATGTACAGGCTTGAATGGACCCCAAGGAAGAATATGACAAGAAATAGTTCTCCAGAGGGTGAGGGGAAAGCTAATTTAACCTAGCACCACATCATTAATTAAAATTCTACTAGAAATGTAACATTTATAGTAATATTTGAGTGACACGGTGTTAGCTTGCTAAGCTTAAAATGAGTTGAAATGTGGCAATGTTGTCAATAAAATGGCAACCACATCCACATGAGCTGAAGATCCTGAATGTGGCCCCAAAGCATAAATCAGACAACCCAACTTATTTGGGACCCATCTAAAATATGGAAAACACCTACTGCACAAATCAAACTACACATGTGGTATATTTCCCATACCAGAGTGCTTGGGAATTTTTATTATGTTACCATGTTTTACACCAAAAAACATTACAAAAAAAGAAATGGCATTTGTAGGCTACCCCCCAACATATTATACTTATCTCACCTATTATTTTGTGCATCACAGCTGGAAACCAGTTCCACTTGTGGAACTCAAGATCCTATCAGGTGGTACTCGGCAAGACTGCAGACAGATCTGTACACCACCTCAATCTGCTGCTATATTTTACCCAAGCAAAAGGCTCCACAGGGTGATGGAAACTCTGCCTGTGTGTTTGTGTGCATTTCATGTACTTACTAAATACTTGTTTTGTGTAATTTTGAAATGGTTTTAGCTGAATGAAAACCCAAACAAACCACTCATGTGGTACTTGAGATCCTTAGAATATAGAAAGTTGTACTATATTACTTTAGGTTGAGACTTTCCTTTTCAGATATTTTTTAGCAGTAAAACAAAATTAATAGATTTCATTTAAATATCAAAAACAATTAACTATATATTAGCAAGTGTATGCTATGTGACATGCAGGATGTCCACTTTAAAAACAAAATAGTCCAATAGACTTGGGGCTACAACTCTAACTGGTATGAAATGAAAGATCTAACAAGGAGATCAGGCAGTAGGTTTCATATTAGGATCTTATATGAAAAATACATATTATTATTAGCTTCTTGCTTTATATGTTTTAATCATGTATTTTCTTTTCTTTTAGACAACCATATTCAGCACCTTGTCCAAGGAAAAGTCAGTATGCGAGCCAAAACTGGTAGGACTTTTTAAAATTCATCTAGTTCTATTTTCTGAATATAATGCTTTGATTTCACTTTAAGAAGGTCTGAATTTTCAGCAAAGGAATTTTCTTTTGCTGGGCCAGTAGGTGTCTTTCTGAAGACCAGTGTCAGACTGGGTTGCCTTGGGTCCGCAGTAGAACTGACTCTAATGCTCATGTCACTACTACAATAACTGGCAGTAACTCAGTTCCTCCTGCTGTAGAACAGTGACATCAGCCATTGCCTGCTGCTTTTATCACAGAAAAATAGACAGCATAATCATGTTTGCCATCTTTACAGTGTTGGGCTGTACACAGGGCTGAAACTAAGAAATGGCTGACCATACTGTCCCTGGCTCTCAACAGGCAGGGCTAAGGCCGTTAGCATCATGTTAACCAGAGCAGCTAAGGTAGGGGACGCCTTTGGATGAGATGAGATGGGTCCAGTTGCCCAACAGGAGAGTGCCCTAATTTCCTGTGGGCAAGTCTGAGCCTGCTGAAGGCTCAGTTAATATGTGTGTTACATGTGGTCCACACTGTAGGCCAGTATTCCCCAATCCTCCCCTTGTGAGCCACCAACGGGTCCTCGTTTGTGGATCTCCAGATGTCTATTTAGCACTGCTTCACTAATGACTTCACTTGTACATCTGGGTGGAGGTTTTTTTTTTAAACTGTGAAAAAGGTTCAGCCTATTAGCAAAGATTGCAAGTCTGTTGGCTGAAAGGTGATTAGTCCTTGCCAAACCAGCCAATGTTGAGCTGAATTTACTCCTAATCTGTATCAGAGCAGCAGCACCACTTTAAAAACCTCTAAAATTCAGATTGTTCTGGGAGTCTGAACTGGAGTTTTAATACTCCATGTGATGAAATCCTGGCCTTGGATGATGTCACTGTGACACTGAGGTCATGTGCCACGGTCCCTATAGAGGCCTTTAAGACCCTGACAGGCTGCGGAACCATTTCACTACCACCAGTGAACCGAACCCTGCCATCCCTATAAGAATGATAAGAAAGAATGGGATTAAATCAGGCAAGTAGCCAGCCCGGTAGCTTAGGATAAAACCCAGGAGCATGGATAAGTGAGAGTAAGTGGATAGAGATACCAAGATTAAGATATATATATATATATATAATCGCTTTAGGATCGCACTAGACAAATTTACATACAATGCATAGATGCAATACAGGTCAGAAGGGCAAATATGTGGCATAACTTTTTGGTGGAAGATCCTAGAGATCCAATCCTAGTGCCAAAGGACCATCTTGCATGCTTTGAACATTTTGAGACCAGACACTGTTGTTTGATGTGGCTCCTCACCTGGGTTGTGCAGATCTGGACATTAAGGAAAGATGGGAGACCTATGCCAGCATTAACAGTGGCTTCCTAATTCTTTATGAACTACTGGCTCCAGGATGTCTGGACTTGTTTTTAAAACAATGTGGCCAGAGCAGGCTCAGAGCAGGGTGTTGGGCCAGTTTTGTCTCCTTTCCAGCTTAGGTGTGACTCTCAGTGAAGAGACCTTTGAAACTAGGGCCCATCAATGCGGGGCACTGGCAGACGTGAGCTATGCATTTTAAATAAAGGTATTTTTTTCATTCTGTACACGAGCCGACCATAGATGCAATATCATATTTCATCATATTCCTCACACTCAGCTTTACTGTACCATATTTTAACATATTTTCATTAAAGGGACAGTCAAGGCAATCTCTCCTTAATCAATCCTCTCCCATATGCCTCTCGTCCATTTCTTCATGACCACCACTGAATGTTGCTGCACAACCTTCCCTGTCGCTCATTCCCAGTATGAACAAGCACAACAAACCACAGTGGCCTTACTTGCTGAACTCGTTGAGGGACATGGGAGGTGGTCGTGTAAAAATGAAAGCAGGGGCAAACTCTGGAGACCTGCTATAGCAGCTACAGATTGCTGTTGAAAATGAAGTGGCACATGGGAGAGGTTTCAGGTGATCTCCTTGCTGACTTATTATTGCCAATGCATGGATTGCCCCTTGCGCTTTGATATCCCATCCTCTAGATGGAGCTGGTTCGAACATCAGTAAATAAGTGTTTTCTGTGAAGTGGGAACATCTCACTGTCTTATCACCAAACAGAGGGGACGTGTTTAAAATGGACCAAAACCTACCCCCTGACGGCCCTGGAATCTGCCATTGCTGTTAGATTCCCTCCCCCCTGGGGCATTCAGAATCAGGATGCCCCGCTGGGTGAAACCCTCATGGTCACCTGGAAACTTGCCTTAGACAAGCTCTTAGATGAAGGGCTGGGAGCAGATCCAGGAGCCATGCATGCGCTGTAGGACTGTGGAAGGCTATGTCAGATTGGGCAACCTGGGTGGTTTCACACAGCAGGACATCACGGATTGGGGATGCATCGGGGGCAAGGACCAAAACCCAGGATACTTTAATTGAAAATGTTTGATTTGCAACCAGCATGACATGGAGCAGAGAGTAACTAGCAAGGTATAGACAGGACCCCCCAAGATCGCTGTATATAGGGGAGTTCTGTGGGACAAGTGAAGATGTCACTGGGTACTAAAATGGACAACCACGTTCTATGGAAAGTTAAATTTAAAATAAAACCCATGTATCAACTCCCCTTAGTGTCCTGGTAATGAATTGGATTATTCAATTTTACTTGTCAATGGGCCCCCAGAGGCAAAATCGGACTGTTAAAAAAAAATGTGGTGGCGGGCAGCCGGTGGCGGCAAGTGAGGGATGCGCTTTAAACTAATGTAGAGTGTGCAGCACATAGGAAGTGGCTGTAGGCTTACCTGAGCCAGCATTCCAGCAGGAGTTCTTTCCTTAAACAAAATGTCCACAGCCAGGGCTTCAATTAGATGGCTGGTTTGGGAACCTGAACTCACAAAGTTTGGTATGAACCTGAACTTTGCGGTTCGGGTTTGTTCAGCACTAGTTGTGAGGGATAGATGTGGTCTCTTTTGATGTGCCTACAATACTTACTTAGATACTGGGTTGTACAGTCATGACATCTTTGTCTTCCGACTGCCCTCTTCCCTAAAAAACTCCCCCATTGCTTTGGGGATGACTGGGCATGACATACCCCAGAAGGCAGCCCACCTCACCGAGTACCTGTGCCAGAATTCACCTTCCTCCAATCTATGCCTCCCAAGTCTCCCCACCAGCCCTCCCATAACTGGTCCTACTGTGCCCCCAGACCATGTTTTGCCACCTGCAATGCTTTAGCCTCAGCTATAGCCTTGTGACGAGGGTCACAAAAAAATAAAAAATAAACGCCAGATGGCAGATCTGTCACCCAATCTTGTGCAGCAGGGCAACTGTACCTCTCATTCAAGTCAAACTGTCACTCAGGTTTACAGATGTCATTCAGAGTCCTGCCCCCTGCCAGAATCAGGGGAGGATTGCGGTGATCCGAATAGTTGTTTTATTATTTTAACGTGCAGTTTAGGCTTAGCACAGGGGAGTTGTGAACCGTTGCGGAGACGAGCTTTCCTGAGTTATCCAGAGTTTCTCCTTCATTCCTTTTGTCTTTTTCTAATTTCTGAGTTTTCTTGAATCCTTTCTTCTACCTTTATTTTTCCTCTCCCTTTGCCCGGGTCTTCCTAACTGACCACTGTGCGACCCTGGGCCTCCAGAGTGGTCAATCCTTCTATTGCATTATAGGGCTGCTCAAGATGGAAATATGCAAAAGCCATGTTATAATCTTCAGGGTGGCCATCACCTTTTCTTTTTTTTTCTATGTACAACCTTTATTGCAAAAATTTTAATTAAAAACTTTTGAAAATTAAGGATTTAATCACTCTTCTCCGCTTGCGCTGTGTTGAGCAACACAGTCACAGTGCAAGTAAAAATGCTGCCCATTTTTTAATAGGCCAGTACACATATATACGCTCAGTATGAGCAGCATTTTCCTTTGCGTTGCTGTGATTCGCCTCAGATGCGGCAGCCCCGGCTTGATCTCAGATTTGCCGGGTGATGTGTGGAGGCCATGGCCACGACCCACATTTCCCTACAGTCTGTGGAACACTATAGCCCCAGTCTATCTTAATGGCTGGATGCTGGAGTGGCAGAATAGCCAGGGATGTGACAACCTGTGAAAGCACTGTGGCAATTGCCACCTAGGTGAGAATGTAGGTCATCCCAGGAGGTCTCACACAACCGATATTGGATGCCCTGGGGCTAGGGCTAAAAGAGTCCAGGGCCAGTCAAAGGGAGTTTTGGTCCACTGTAACCCAGTATTTTCAGTCTGCTGGTTCAGGTTTGCTTTAACAATTAGGGATGCTCCACAGTGTGAAACCACCAGGATCGCAGGATCGCACAACATCCAAAATACCTTGAACCCTACTCTTATGGTGCTTGTGCAGGCTCGCTCCCAAGCGTCATTGATTGTATGACCGGCAATTAATGACCGACAATCAATGCTAAATGAAAGGATATGGATTCTTGGGTGCCTTCTGCTGGCCAGCTACACACGCCTGCCGCATGATCGGATGGGAAGGTGTTGGGAATGGCAATCATGGGAGATCATGGGGGTTTCACACATATTGACAGCCCAGATTGGGATGCCTCTGGGAAGGGTTTTCACCTGGCCCTTTTAAACTTTAGAGCCAGATTTGTTGGGTTTTGTTCCATTTTAAAGTGGTCCAACACCCATTTCCTAACTATATGGGTAAAGCACTGCATTGTGACCAGCCAAGGGAGACATCCAGCTTGCTGAATTCCCCATGCATACACACACTCATCTGCTCCGTGATCCCCGGATGAAATGTGGCCCTGTAATTGGCCATCACCTGGTCCTTACGTTCACCTGCTGACAAAAAAGCAGAAGCTACTCTGGATCATGTAACTGCAGGCAGCCAATTGCTGGGCTGCATTTTGCTAAGGGGATTGTGGTGCAGGTGAGTGAAACTGGTTGTTCTGCACTGCAACCCACCCTGCAGCACCACTTTCCTCTACCATATCACTTGAAAGCTCTCCTCTGTACTGCAATCTATCCCCAAAGCCCATCCCTAGACCCTGTTAAAGAGCAGTAGCTAGAGAACTTATTACTGTACAACAATGGTTTGGCATACATTTGAGTTTGATTGCGTTACATATGTACTTAGCTCTGTTAAGGTATAGAGCGTCTCTAAGTTATATTGTATTTTCCAGTGAGTTTGTGGCATTTCTTTTTCTCTCTCGGCTGATTTAGTTAGGAACTTACTTTTTGGTGAGTAGCAACAGGAATTAAGTATTAAAAGCGACTCACTCGCTATTAGTTATAAAAAATTAGTCTGAAAAGTGTCCTAAAGCTTTGGATTATAGGTCATCCTGAAATGTAAGGAATTTTTGACCAAATGAGTTCCAAAACAATTTGTTCATCTTGAGTATGGTATTGTAATGTTTTGCGGTGTGTGATACAAATGGCCAATAGGTGGCATTATAGCAGCAGTTTTTACTATAAAGTGCTTTGGAAAACAACAGACCTCAGCACACTTGGCAAAGAATGAATGGATCATTTTTATCTTAATAACAAAATGACTTTCAAATCATGAAATACTCAGTTTAGTGGGGATTTTGGAAATAGAAACCTTTCTTACACCTTGGGAATTCTACCCTAACCCTGTTTTAGGGCTGTTAACTTGAGCCTTCAGAAGTATGCATTATATTAACCTTACACCTAGTTCCTAAAATTGAAAGACGGGCAGGCTGATTCATCATTAGCGGCAGGTAGCGACAGATGAGCCTCTGTAGCAGGCATTTTCAGAGCGCCCGCTAGTAGTCGCTGTGCTCGGCCGTGGGTTGCTACTTTATAGCGACTCAGTCGCTGTTCAGTAATGTTGAATACATTGTGAGGAGTCGCTATTTGACCAGTACAGTGCTGTATGGGAGCGCATGTTAGCGACTGCTCATAGCGACGACTCACAACATATTCAGCAAAAAAACAGCCTCACAAATCTCTGGAGCTGAAAAATGCTTGTTTGAAGCCCAGAGCGCAGGAGGCGGTGTGTTTAAAGTGTGTTTTCAAGCATCTATCAACTAGTAACAAAGCAAAAACATATGGAATTACATTGTAGCAACATTGTAATATGAACACTTTAATGCCAGACCTGTAATGTCATTTCTGAAGAAATATTTAAAAAATGTAAAAAAAAAAGTTTAAAGTGAAGAAAAGGTTCGTCCTTTGAAATGTATGGGGGAGCGACAGGTAGCGAGAGGCCATACCTGGCGCTGTGCAAGGCTTTGAAAATGATGAATCAGATGCTACATGCCGCTATCCCAGTCGCTAAACAGATTCTGCTTGATAAATGTGTAATTGCGTGCCGTGTCTGGCGTTGACCAGTCGCTACCTGTCGCTACCTCTCATTAACCAGGCGCTACCTGACGCTATCCTTTCTTAAATAACCCCCTTGGTCATCGTGGTGATCATGGTTTGATTGTTTAGCCAGGGTTGGGGGTTGTGTTCTGGTTTATGTGCTTTCCCACCATTTGTTTAATTAGACAGATACATAACCTAATTTTTTATTAGTGGTACCAGTCTCAAGGTACCAGAAACCAAGTTTTGAAAAGAACACCATCTTGTGGGCCTGTAGTAATATTTAGAGATGAGCGAACTTCTCAAAAATTCAATTCGGGCGATTCGCCAAATTTCTCAAAGAAATTCGGGTTCGTCCGAATCGAACTTTAGCGAATCGCTCATCTCTAGTAGGAGCGGGGAGGCCGGCTGCCCTGTCAGCGGGCGGCGGAAGCCGGCTTCTGCCGCCCGCTGACAGCGCAACCGGCCTCCCCGCTCCCACTATACAGCAAACACTTACCGGCATGGTGGGAGCGGGGAGGCCGGCTGCACTGTCAGCTGTCATCAGAGGACGCGTTATCAGAGGAAGCCGGACGCCTCTGATGACGCGTCCACTGATGACAGCTGACAGCGCAGCCGGCCTCCCCGCTCCCACCATGCCGGCATTTTTTTTTTTTTATTTCAGGGACAATTCGGTCAGCACGAACCACTAAAAATTCGGGTTCGTGCTGAATCGAATTTTCCCTGAAATTCGGAGCGAATATTATAAAAAATATTATATTATAAAAAACTAATATAACACTCAAAACGAAATGTCCTCTTAAACCAAATACTGGATGCCCCCACCACATACCATGTCTACCTGCCTTGATATTCACTCTCTCACTTTTGAGCATTTTTTCTCTTGAAAACTGGGCCCCCGCCGAGTCACAGCAGCACCCAGCTGCTCAGGTGGGGGGGGGGGGGCAAAGGATAAGCAGTAGACCTGGAAATTCCATCCGCTTTAAAGCCTGCCCAAGAATGTAAACCATGGGTTTATTGTCACTTTCAAAACAGACCTGGGTTTAAACTGGTTCATACCCCTGAAAATCCACTTTAACAACAGAGGAATAGGAGGCTACCCCCAGCCCACTTTAGAGTATAGCGGCCTACCCAGAAGTGAAGGGCCACCAAACATCCTCACACCAACCAAACACCATACATGCTGCCAGTAACACAACAGGTGGCACAGAAGTCAGGGGTTTCATTAAGGGTTTCGGGAGCCTCTAGCCAGTCCAATCTGGGCTATTTTTAAAATGCTTCATTACATTTTAGGTATACATTGCTATTTCATAAAGCAGAATATACCTTATTGTAAATAGTCGATGCAAGAAAACCACACCATGAAACAAAGGGGGGGATGTTTTAGCCCTAATATTTCAGTATTAATATTATTAGGCTGTTTTCTCAGTTTCTTTTAACTAAAGACAGGAACTGAAATATTTACACATGATTCGGTATGAATTCATGTTTTTAAGAAATCAGATATTTGCTTAGGCACTTAATATAGGAGCTGCACAACCTGGCTTACCTTTCAGGTTTAAGGATGAGGCAGTTCTAAGTTAATGGGGATGTGGATTAAAGGTAACATAATGAGCACATAGAATGACATGTCTTTGTGAAATGTCACTGTGGTTTTTATCCAAATGACACGTGCCATTGTTGTCTAGCATCATTTTCCTTATAGTTGGCATGCTGGTCAGGGATATCTACATACAGCTTTTGCCTCCAGCCATCATCTCGTGTTTATGGCCATCGTAACAGGAATTCTCTTTAGGTATTATGTTCAATACTATATTATTAAGGTAATAGAATGAAATGTTACATAATAATAAGGTAATACAATATTACATATAAATATTTAACACTTGCTACCTGCAGCATTGGAAATGGTTTTATGCAGGCTCATTTATTTAGCACTTCTGCATTGAAATGGGCCTAACAAGAAAAAGGTTTTGAATCATGCAAAAGTGTTATATAGAAGGAATACATTAAATTGGTTGGCTCGCTGCCGCATCCCCTGCTTCCCTGGTCATTTGCGCACTCCCGCCCCCCCTATCCAAATGTCTGGGAGCACACGCAGCCCCATTCAAGTCAATAGGAGAATGACAGAGTCACAGCAGGTGGCTCTCATTGGACAAGAGCCCGCGCATGCGCCGTTGGTGCGTGTGAAGGTGAGTTTTTTGGGTGAATTGGGAGCTTTCACACAGCAAGGCATCCTGATGCGGGATGCCCCTAAGAAAAGCCAGTGGCCGGCCCTGGAATCTTTTAGATTCCAGGTAGGGCACCGCTGGTTTTGTTCCGCTAATCTCCATCTTTGCCCCCCTACATTAAAATACATGAATCAGCTCATCTAGTCACAGAACTAAAGTTGCTTGGATTCAAGTCAATGAGAGCTGCCTGCCAAATGACGTAGTCACAGCCAGTCATTAGATGAGAGCCCACGCATGCTCCATTGGAGTCTGGACAGGTGAGATTTTATAGGAGAACAGGGGGTTTCACACAATAAGCCAATTCAAGTCAAGTTCCAAGGTTTTGTTCCGCTTTAAGCATAAGTGCAGAACTGTCTTTATATATATATTTTTTTTTTCTTTGTGGTTGCACAATTATTACTGGTTTAAAAACGATATTGTGATATTGTTTTGTTGGCTCTATAGTTTTGTATTCTATTCATTTCAGTGTACCACCTTTTGAAGGTTCTGTAAATTACAAAATTGCTCAACGTGATACACATTTCATTACACTGAAAACCACAAACGTATGTAACCACTTTGTTAAGTGGCAATGTTTGGGAGAGAAAGGCATTTTAGTTACATTATGCAACCTCTTGCCTCAAGCAGTCTCTTACTTTCATTTATCTAGAAACCTTAATAGACTTCCATACAAAAGGGGCATTGAGACAAATTCATGGCAATGCTATAAATGGGTAAAATAGGACTAAAAGGATGACCTGAATTTATGGTCTTTACATGACCAAATTGTCCCTTATGATTATTGACCTCAAATTCTTACTGGCCATCCAATGTACTTTCCAAAGTCTGCATCTTCAAAAGAGCCATTCTTTTCCTCTCCTTAGAAAAGAACTAATGGTCTGAAAGCACTAGGGGAAAGTACATCGCTTTTTCCAAGAATGTAATGCCTCATTGTGTTATTGTACAGAATGTGCTCTGCTTTTTCTCTGTCCGTTATGTAACAAACATAGGACCTCAACAGATTAACTCTGTACAAAGTTCAAAAATTACATTGAGCTCTTTATGTTTAACATAGCGTTCAAGGCTGACACCATTGCTGTTATATAAGGGTATTATAAAACCATAATCTAGCCCTTGTATGCAATGCTATTAAATAATTTATCTAAATTTAAAATTCTAAAACATATGCTGGTGGCTTAGTAAATTGGGTTGTATAAAATCTTGGTGATGTATTTATCTCCCACAAGGAACTGATCAAATTATTGGCGTAACACACCAGGATATATTTTTTGTGGCATTCTTAAAGTGAACCAAAACCCATGGCCATCGGCCCTGGAATCTACAAGATTCCTCCCCCCCTCCGAAGCATCCCGAATCAGGATGCCCCGCTGTGTGACACCCTCCTGGTCACCCGGTATACTCACCTTCTCCCCTGGCCTTTCCCTTTAGTGGGACGAATTCCCGCACGGGCACGCTCCCTGTTAGAGGGTAGCGGGGATGCGTCCTCCAGTGCACTCGGCGTGCTTGGCGGAGCTTGACTGGATTCAGCTCCTCAGACGAGCCTAGACGAGCTTGCACCAGCGCAGTCGAGTGGTCTGGGGGGTTTCACACAGCGGGGACCCCCGATCAGGGTGTGGCAGGGAAAGGACAAAAAAAAAAAAAGGATAGTCAAAGTCCTTTTTTGGTCCACTTTAAATATTGCAGACATTATATTTAATCTCTGTTGGATTGTAGAAAAATATAGATGTGTTTTAACCAGCTTATGTTTATTTTGAACTGCGATTTTGTCCTTTTGAAATTTTATGTGTGAGATCAAAAATAAGATTTTAAAGAAAAAATCCCTGGCTCCAGCCAGTGGTCACAGGCTTTAAAGTCTTTAGAGAAGATCGCATCTATCAGCTACAGGGAAAATAAAAGAAGGTGGAGTATGCTTCTACATCAACTCCAACTGGGCCCAGGACATAAAGTTCTGGGCACAGGATGCTCCCCTAACATGCAGGTCCTTCTTTTCCCCAAGAGAGTTTTCCTCCCTGATACTAGTAGGAGTGCATATTCCCCCTCAGGCCAAGACAGATATGGCACTCTTCACTCTGGCACAAGATAGGAAAATAAATCCCCAGAGGCTTTTATCATTGTGCTTGGGGACTTTAACAATGCTTGCCTTAAACATGAGCTCTCAAAATTTGTGCAACATGTATCCTGTCCAACTAGAGGCACAAATATTTTGGACCATTGCTACACAACTGTAAAAAAAGCCTACAGGCCATCCCCACTGCAGACCTGTGGTTCCCGGGTCACTGCTTGCTACACTTTCTATTAGTGTACAAGCAGAAGTTCAAAAGCACCAAACCTCACATCTTATCAATCAAAAGATGGACTCCGGTAGCCACAGATATGCAGTTTCAAATCGACCAACTGGGAGGTGTTCAACTCCCCTGACAATGAGAATTGGACAGATCATATCCTACATCAAGTTCTGCAAGGCCATGGTTATTCCTGTAAAGACCTATTGCAGCCCTGGCCTCAATAGCAAACCACTACTAAGGAGATCACGATAGCTTGCAAAATGAAAATGAAAGCACACGGGACTGGTAACTTCGGCCAAGAGGACCTATGCAGTGAAGCTAGAGGACATGTTCTCACCTGGAGATCACAGATCTGTGTGGAAAGGTTTCCAGCAAATTTCCAATTTCAAGCATTTAGGTCTCCTCTGATGTCAAAATACAACAAGCCGAGTCACTGAACTAATTCTACTGCAGGTTTGTTGCTGACTCTGAACTTAACCCACACATGGTGGCATTGAGTGCACCTGACAACTGGGCACCCATAGTCAACTTGATAATTAGTGAGAATATCATCACCCATCAACTTGAGGGCCTGAGGAAAGCAATCGGACCAGATGGAATATCTGCAAGATGCCTGAAATGCTGTGCAAACCAGCTCGCCTCAGTCCTCATGAACATATTCAAGCATTCTTTGGTGTCTGTGACTGTTTCATTGTGTTTGAAGTTGTCAGCTATCATTTCGTACCTAAGAAACCATCGCCTAATGACTTTAACGATTAGAGGCCTGTTCCCTAACAACAATCGTAATGAAGACATTTGAGCGGCCGGTATCACAATTCCTCAAACAGAACACAGACGACAAACTAGATTCATTCCAGTTCGCCTACAGGTCCAACAGGTCATCAGAGGACACTGTGAACATTGCCCTCCAGATGGTGCTGGAGCATCTGGACCACACTAACTCCTATGCCAGGATCCTTTTCGTAAATTTTAGCTCAGCTTTAACACTATCAAGTCTATTAAGAAAGCTGGTTTATCCAAAAAGCTGGCATCCTATTACAACTCTGTTATAGGCTCAGTCCTGTCCTTCTCTATCACTGCTTGGTATGGTATCACAACCAAGTGTGAAAAAGAATAAATTACAGCAGACTATTAACTGGGCAGAAAACGAAAAAATTCAACCTCTCGAAAGCAAAGAAAATCCTTTCTGACTCCGCTCATCCCAACCATTCCTTCTTCACTTTCCTAAGATCTGGTCAATGTCTCAGGGTCCCCCAGTGCAGAACCTCCATGTTACAGAATATCTTCTTTCCCATCAGCGACCTGCCTAAACATGACAATGACCAGAGGGGAGGGCTCCCGCCACCCGATATCGCTCTCCCCTAGGCCACAAAGCAACTCATGAGAGTCATGTACAGTAAAGTGAGTTGAATTGCCAAATAGAGCTTGAGTATGGCAATGGGATTAACATAGACATCACTCTGAAAATAGCCGGCATATTATTGCTAAAGTAAAAATGCAATTTCTGAGACACAACCTTGTTATATTGGGCATATTGTGTATTGTTTATATTGTGTATCCTATATGTTACCTCCCCCCCAGTCTACCTCCCTCACTGTTTTTTTCCTGTCTCTGTAACCAGCCACAAAGTATTTGTTGTATATTGAAATATGTACTTGGCGAACTAAAGTGATTCTTAATTCTTGATATTAAATAATAAAATAAGATCTTTCGAATACAAATGTTGTAACAATTGATGGTTATAGGGATAAGTTTGTTATGTTATGCGAGGTTTGGTTTATGGTTTTAGGTTAAATTAGTTTTAATTCTTCTTGCCAATTTAAGCTACCCCTCCACTCCTGCTAATGTTTGCTATAGATGATTGACACAATTCTCTGATGTTATTTTTGAACAATGTTTAGCAGCAAAACAAGTAATCTTTATTGAAACAAATATAATATATATATATATATATATATATATATATATATACTGGTAACTAAGTGTACATACAAATAAATATAAATCAATAAACCTGTACTCTGACACTAAAAATATTACATTAGTGAGTTATTGAGTTAATATATGTATGTGGTGTAGCTCCCACATTGGCCGAATTACCTGTCAATCATCTATCATCATCTATCCACAACTACCACCCACTAATACAGATTTTCTGGGAGAGGTTCTATGCTGGCCCAACAATTCAAGCTCTTCTGCCAGCAATGCATTTATCCCAAGATGCTCCACACCTGCAGCTTGTTGACTTGGCCACCTGGCTTATCCTATTGGTTGAAGTAGCTTGTCTGCAGTGCTTTATCCCCCCCCCCCACCACCAGTGATGCTAGTATCACTGGATGGGAACCCCTGATCCATATCATTTATTAGTAGGCAAGGAGTGCATTTTTCCATAGTAGAAAGAGGATGTTGCCTGATTGTGCCTGATTGGTAAGTTTAAATTGTCCTATTAAGAAGCTTCACATGGCAACTTCTACCTGCTGGTTAGATCTGGCACTGTGGAAGTAACCTACATCCTTGAATAGGGATAGCTTTTGTGCGTGTTCTGATAAGTCACCACGTTTTGCAATTGGTTTAACCTACAAAGCAGCGTGTTTGATTGGTCTACAATTATCATTGGAACAATTATCTGCACTATTTATATATTTATAAGGAGTGTTGTTAAGTCTAAAACTTGTCATACCGAACCTACAAAATCTTGGAGCAAGTTTCTTTTGTCTGCTTTTGTTTTATTGTTCTATTCCATGGGAGGTTGTCTTTAATTTATTATTAACCTATTTATTTATTTGATTCTAAGCTTTTTATTGGTGGCAAAATTTCAGCTGAAGATATATTTACCTTTTTTAACTTTTTTACCTTTTTAATTGTGAGCCTAGACTCAGCAGAGACCTGACATAGACTATACCCCTCCACATCAGGTTTACAGGGAATGAGAAATTATAAACAAGATTCTCCACTCCTTTTACTACTACTGTGGAATCAATCAGGTTCATACGGGCAGCATCATGGGCGAAGATGGGCGAACCCAACTTCAGCCAGAAGTCCATGTTCAAGTTTGGCGTCCAAACCGAACATGGAAAAGCTGGTTAAGGGGCTGCTCAGCTACAGTTGCAGCAGCGGGAAGCTGCTGTAATTTAACTCTTCCTGATCCTCCTCTGTCAGCGCTGGCAGCGGCAGCAGCAGCATTTGAATATGGCCCCTGCCGGGGCTACAAAAGATGGTCATCGGCTCCCATGAGTGAGGACACTCCCCATGGGAGCCGGCGGCCATCTTTTTGGGGGTCAGATTCAAATGCTGCTGCCACTCCGCCGCTGCTGGCAGAAGAGGATCAGGTAGAGGTAAGTCACAGCAGCGCACAGCCATCCCCCCCCCCCAGCCACAGCCATCTGCCCAAAGTTCAGGACCCCCCATTGTGATTTTATTAGGGACCAGGCTCGGGTTTGGGTCCCCGAAGAATTATTCTGAACTTGCCGAACCTAAACTTTGGGCGGTTTGCCCATCCCTATTCATCACTATAAATTAGAATCATAGGCTATTCCAATTGTCTGAAGTAATTCGCCTGTTTTGTTAATATGTTCCCTTACACTCAAATAAGGTTAAACCAAGACACGTGGAATCTGAAGTATAGTATTTCAGAAGCATATTTCTGAATTAAAAAAATCCTACTAAATTTGTTTGAGGATGTGGACAAATATACACACCATTTAACAGGGCTCCCCCTAGAGGTCTCTGGGCCCCATACAACCAAACTGTAACCCTTGCCTTCTTTACATCTAATGTTGCTGGCCAGGCCTAATTCCCCCTGATATTCCACAGCAACAGGTTTGCTCCTTTCTGCTGGGGTACTTGAGGGATTCTTCCACTTGTCTATTTAATAGTCGATTTGGCCTACTAATACCGGCCTGATGCGTGATGGAGATTTCCTGATACCAGATTCATTAAGACCAGTAGTCTTTTCAGGAGAATCAGCTCTCCATATATGCACTGATTCTGCTGTCACTGCACCACTGTTTTATGTCACAAGGATTCAGGAAATGCCTGTTGCTAGCACCAGTTACTGCACCTCTTATCACTAGTGCTCTTTCAGAAAGTGAAACCAGAACACAGCAGGCTGCCAATCAGCCTGTAAGCTCACAGCTTAAAGGCCCACCACCCAGAAGTGGGAGCAGAAAAAAATCTCTCTGTGGCTGCATAGGCTGATCTCTCCCCCATTCCCCCACCCCACTCATGCTTATGTGTAAGCATGGCTCTGGTGTGTAGCAAGGTGACCACTCTAATTCCATCCAGTAGCACAGCATCTGCATGTGATCTTCGGGGGAGGGGGGTTAGGGGAACAATATACTAGAATTATTTTTTTTTACTGGAGAAACTTCAACTGTCAGGTTCTGTCCAATATTTCCCCAAGGCCTTTGTTAGGAACAATTAGAGACATTTTACAGGGGGCAATATGTGTGTCTCTACAGTACACTATCTATAGCACATTTGGACATTATCCTGTTCCTTTAAACAAGTAACTAAACCATACTTGGCATGGAGGTGGGTAACATTCTGCACATTCTGTTGGAGTGATTCAGAACTCAGGAAGGTGGGGGGGGGGCTTTTTTCATCAGTGGATCATCAGCTTCAGTGGATCAGGCTTGCAAGGCAGTCACTTACTTATCAATACATACATTTTGTAAGTATTGTAAGTTGAGAAGAGTGCCAGCCTTGTTTACACACTCTTCTACACTGCTTTAGGACATCTCAGTGGTATCTGAATCTGTGAGAGACACAGCTACCTCCTATTAGTCTTCTTGTTGCAGTTATGCTGTAGCTGCTGGGCCAGTTCCTCAGGCTGTGATGATACTGCTTACTACAATCTGAAGTCCATCCATGTGGTCAAGGATATAAATCCTTAAAGTGGACCAACACCCAGGGGTGATCGGCCCGGGAATCTATAAGATTCCCGGGCCGATCACCTCCCTCACCGCGGGACATCCGAGATCGGGATGTCCCGCGGGGTGAAACCCCCCAAAACCCCCCAAAAAACCTCACCTCCCGCGCGCCCCTCTAGACGTGCGCGCGCCGGCCGTTTGTGAATGGCTGGCGCGGGCGCGCGCCCTGTAAGAGTGACGTGCGGAAGGCGGCGGCAGACGCGCTGTCTTGTCCGGCGCTGTCACCCGCTTGTCTGTCGGCGGGGATTGGACGGCGCGGTCACGTGGGAGCGTGGTGAGGTGAGTTTTTGGGGCTTTCTGGGGGGTTTCACACAGCGGGGCACCCCCACTCGGGGTGCACCCCTGAAGTGGACCAAAACCCAGGATAGTCAAAATCCTGGGTGTTGGTCCACTTTAAGTGGAGCAACTTTTTGTCAAGTCTGAGTCTTCCCAGAGACTGGAGAATGACCCAGTGGTATCTGATTGGCTTCTATGTCTCCCATGGAATGTAAATGAAAATATTTTGTAGTGAGTATACTAAAAAAGATACAGTACAAGTACAAGATACAAGATATGGTAGTTAAGATGGTAAATAGGGAGATACTACCTTGGGCGTATTCCTAGTCTATATCTACCTAATGCTGGCCAGAAACTTACGATTAGTTCTAACTCATCTAACAATCTACATTGTGGAATGGAATGCTCTCAGCATGGTAATACACCTACCCAAGTGATACTTGACTGTTAGGGCCTGCAATCACATCTCAGTTCCGGGGCATTTTGGGCTGGTCTACCAAGGTTAACTTTGCAACCCAAGTTTATTGTGTCTGAAAGCACTACCCCTTCAATGTAATTCTTGATTGTCAAGATCTGATTTTGCGATTAATTGTATGATGAATGAATAATCGCATTCAACTTTTATATCAGACATATACTTGGTTTTATTGCCTCACAAACCCTCACCAGCCAACCACAGTCAGCAGATGTGTTCAGGAAAGCCCTTGTCTCACCATTATTGTCAGCTGCTTTTTGCTTTTTCTCTATTTACTAAAAAAATATTAGCGCTACTGGTCATGAAATCAACTTTGGATTTGAATGACTAGATCTATGGCCATTGTTCTGTGTCTGTGAACAGCTTTGAATAGTGCTCTTGTAGTCTAAACGACTTCTGGTAATATGGTGGTAAATGCAGAATGACCCCATTTTATTATCAGATATGATTCACTAATTGTCTGGACAATATTACTTGTACAGAATCATAAAATAGAAATGAATATGAATAGACACATATAAATGATATAACACCTCCCATTGTGCTTTTTTTCTTCAGTCTACTTAGTTGTAATATGAAAAGTAAATATATATATATATATATATATATCCAGACAAATGTAACAGAGTGTACAGTCTTTAAAAAGGTTGACACCTCACACTTTTAATAATAATGAATTTTTAAATACTACCCATTGATATGCTAGTAAGCATGTGAATCACGTTTTAGGAGCAGCTATTGCCATAGAACCTCACAGTTTAAATTAAATTAACAGAGAAATATAAAAAAATAGACTAAAATGTAAATACTATTGAACCTTTGGCTCCCTAAGGTCTGCATGCATGTAACAGAGATTAACCCATTAAGAACTCAACATATTGAAAAGGTAAGCTTTCAATGTCCTTTTGGCCTCTTCTTCATGAGTAGTTTAGTGGACTTTAAAGAGCAAAGTTTTTGGGTGCCCATTATAAGGAGTGCATTGTCACTGCTGAGGCTGTAATGTACTACATCTGAGAATAGTAATTGCTTTAGTTTGACTAGTGCCAGCAATACTCAAAATCCTGTTATCTAAGTACCTAGCAAGTCCCCAAGTAGTACCGGTAAACTGGTGAAAGACTGTGTCTTAAGAGCGGTCAAGTAACAAATCTGTGTCATCCTATTTTCTGTTGCTATGGTCTAGATTAGAGCACACACAATTTAAAAGAAGCCTGCAAATGAAACGTATTTATATGTAATAACTTTTCACATAAAAATGTATTCAGGGCCGAAACTTTTCCGGGCATGCAACCAAAACCTTCTGGCCCATGACCTCTTGTCTCATAGCACATCTGCCATATCCAGACGTGACAACAACACAATAGACTTGATTCAGAGAAACAAAAAAAGACTTTCGTTTTTGTTCCGATCTGTTTTTTCTTCTTAATTTTCCCGCTCTCGTATGAGTGTGCGAGCGATTCTATGCATGCATTGCTATCCTTCTGTAAATTTTTCGTCAGTTCATATGCCAGAGTACGAGTACAAGGGTGTCATTTTCCAGCGTGACTTTTCCGTTTCATTTTCTCATGTTACAACGTAGGCTTTCGTTTTTGCCCTTTTTCCATCGTCTCCTCCCACGAATCCTTTACGTTTCCCGATAGATTCTGTTTCTCTTTTTCAATAAATAATTGTCCGGACGTAAATCCTTATGATCTTGCGCCTGCACACTACAAATTTAACTCATTAAAGTGCTCGCATACATATTTGGGTCACTCACTTCTACTACAATGCTTAGCTAAACCACTTTGCGCTTTCCTACATCTTCCATATTTCATCCTTAAAACTCTCCCAAACCACTTCCCGGTTATGTTCTTGCATTTTAGCCCCCTAAAACTTACCCAAATCACTTCTCGGTCATGTGAATATTCATCTCTAAATATTTCTGGGCCCATTAGTTTTGTGTTAATGTATTTTGTAAATGTAATTACACTGAAACTTTTTTTATTTTTTTATTTTTTGAATACCAAATGCCATTTTTGTTTGGCCTTTTTTTAATTTTTTTTTTTTTTTTTTAAATTAACATTTTTTTTCTTCATAAAATCTAAAATATTAAAATATTAAAAAAGTATTAAAATAAAACGAAATACATAGCAATGGCAGGCCACAGAACATTATTCTTCATCTGTGGTCCCCAACGAGTCGCGCAGCTCCTGCATCTCGCCCACCAGCTGAAGGACCCTGACACTCAGTTTTGCCACTCTGGCACATGTGGTCCCTGTTAAAAAGCGTAAATTAAATTGTTGGTATAATCTTGTTGGGGTCATACTGCAGTCCCACCCCCCCCCCCCCCGTATGGTTCAAACACCTAAATCTGGACTTCAAAAGCCCGAAGGCCCTCGCCACCACGGCCCGGGTTTTGCATAGGGCCCGATTATAGAACTCCTGGCCCACATTCTGCAGGCAAAGAACGGGCATCAGGAGCAAGGGCTGGAGTGGATATCCAAAATTCCCCTGAAAGAATTTAACAATACTAACATAAAATACACATTCTAAGCAACAATATTGTTTAACATGTCATCAAGGGCTAAAAACAGCCATAGGTAAAGACATGAGTCATCAACTATATTCATTGCCATACAGTGAAAATTGATTGATGGAATGTGAGCAAACTTACCCAGGAGCCATCCACGAGATAATTCTCCTGACTCAAACTGATGAAATAAGCTGGAGCTCTGCAATATATAAGCATCATGGGACGACCCTGGATGCCCTGCAAGAACACTGAGGAATTGCATAGCTGGACCAAACACTGCTTGTATGTTGTGCGAGTGGCACATCTTGCGGTTCCTGCAACCAAATATAAAATAATTACACAAAGCAAAGGTAACCAACTAAAACAATAACTCCTACAACAAATTAAGATTCAAGTTCAACAATCCAAATATAATTCACAAAGGACATAAGTCTAAAAAATATAGCAATTATATGGATGTGTGGGAAAATAAAGGTTTACATGCTAAGGACTAATTAAGGTCAGCATTAAAATGCATCTATAAGGCATACATGAAATGTATTGATTCAGGTATGCATTGCTATACAATTTATGGCCTCGGCCATGCTGATACATGCAATGCCTTGGAGCTAAAGGCGCGCAGACTCCTCCACATAGCCGCAAAACATGTTCAACAATAGCAATCCGAACCCTCAAAGGTCCCGTAAGTGGATCGCAAATGAAACAGTTTAATAGGGTGGTGGTCCCTCGGCAATCAGCTCTCTGAATCAGATGCAAGCCCATTCCAACTACGTAAGTTATCTGAACAAACGCAAAATATCAGATTTTGATGGGAAAATGATCCAAACTAACGCAAATGATCCGATTTAGTTTCGTTCTTCGAAAGTGCATATACGAAAGCGCCCAAACGTTCGTACGAATGGAAAATGAACGAAAAAAACAAAAAAAATGACTAACACACACAAAAACTTTCACAGACAGCTACGGAAGTCCAGACGAATGTGTCTCTGAATCAAGCCTAATGTCCTTTTACCAAGAGTTTGTGTTTTGTGTTGTATTCGTTTTTTGGTATATCTCTAAAGAAATACTATTTTAAAAGCTTTGTGACCAGAAATCAGATGAACAAGTACAAGCCTGTGTGGCTGCTGGAATCTGCTGTCCCTATGGTAAGGTTAGTATTCTTTTTTTAATTTTACTGGAGATAGGCTTTAAATCTCTAGATCTAATCTGATGCTTTACCGAATCTAGTTATTGACTCATGGAGCATAGCTAACAAGAATATGTTGATGAGTCAACCTTAATTTATATATCTGTACTGCGTTATTGTAAAGCTGGCTATTCGTAGAGCTAATAATTCCTCTATACTGCTGTTCCCAACATTTTAAAGCAAGGATTGATTTGTGAATGGTACCTGTTCAATAGCATCCTTGGCTTACAGCCATGGGGAGATCTGCCAACATACATTCAGCTTTTAAATATACTGAATATGAAGCCCAACAGTGGGTCTGATCATTAGCAGAACAAGAGATATGATCTCAATTCAATGGCCTGCTTAAAGTGGACCAACACCCAGGGGTGATCGGCCCGGGAATCTATAAGATTCCCGGGCCGATCACCTCCCTCACCGCGGGGTATCCAAGATCGGGATGTCCTGTGGGGGGAAACCCCCCCAAAGCCCCAAAAAACCTTACCTTATCGGCGACGGATCAGCCGCCGCCGCCTCCCGCGCGCCCCTCTAGCGGTGCGCGCGCCCGCGCCGGCCGTTTGTGAATGGGGAGGCAGCGGCGGCGGCTTGTCCGTCGACGAAAAGGTACGTTTTTTTGGGCTTTTGGGAGGGTTTCACACAGCAGGGCATCTCGGATGCCCCGCTGAAGTGGACCAACACCCAGGATAGGGAAAATCCTGGGTGTTGGTCCACTTTAAAGGAGGTTTATGACAAAATCACATAATACCAAAACCAAAACCCATAAAAACAAGCTAGATATTATTATTATTATTATTATTGTTTATTTATATAGCGCCATCATCTTCCGTAGCGCTTTACAAAGTAGTAATTACAGACAGGGTAGAAACATACGGTACATATAATAATTCAAATGCAGTTTTACAGAGTTGACAATGGATATTCTGAATACAAGATACAATAGGGGAGAGAGCCCTGCCCTTGCGAGCTTAGATATTGAGAGGGCAAGCCACTCCAACTGAACTTGTAGTTTTTATTTCCTGGCAGAAATATAATTCAGGCGTGACAGGTTTTTGCATGTACAATTCTACTTTTACAGGGGTGATCTGCGCCATTCCAATCAGTCTACAGGGAGTAGCAGCATTAACCAAATATCTGCTCAGAGCATTGCATGAAGCATCTCCACACATTAGAAGAATTGTGATAGCAAAAAGCTGGTATTCTAGCACAAACTGGCTCAGATGAAGGGATGGGATAGTTGGGGAGTTCTCCTCTGTAAAAGAAGAATGGTATCAAAACCTTTCACTCTGGATTGTAACAAAATAAAGAAACTAGCTTGTCAGGATGCTTGGGTGCAGTGTGTATATGTATCACCTCCTCTTGTTATATAGCAGTTTTATTATTAGACCATTTTTCCCCACAATTGTGCTCCTTTAAGTTGTGCAGAGGATTGACACTGGTAGTTGTTAATATTTTTTCCAAAGGACACCAAAACTGTTGTATATTGAAAGATATTCTGTTCAATATTATCACTTTCATTTCACCAGGGGCCGTCATGAATTAGAGGTAAGGGTTAGTGACTTGTGATTGGTGGGTTGCAGATTTGATGACTGAAGTGCTCTTGAGCAACGCCCCCCCCCCCCCCCCCCCGGGACCAGGGTTGGGCAGCTCACCACTGTGGGCATGTGTCACTGACTGCATGGGTGGATTAAATGTGGATGAAAAATGCCATGTGTGTGCAAACATACAGTTATTTATTATTATTGATTATGTATATAGCGCCATCTTCTTCCGTGGTGATGTGCAAGGTATAATTACAGACTAGCTAAAACATACTGTACAGAGACCATTACAAACTACAAAGTTCAGAATAAATGTGGGAAGAGGAGACAATTAAAAAGAGAACCCTGCTCTTGCTGGCTTATAGTCTAAGGGATAACAATAGCCATCTATGCACAAACAATCCAAATCCAATTTGATGAAGCTCCAGATAACCCAGCAGAAATATTGATATATTTGTGTGTGCTTTTAACATTTTAAAAGAACTTAACTTAAACCGGACCAACAGCCTGGCACAGTTGGAAAAGAAAGGTAGCGGCCACTTTGGAGCTTCCTCTCCCAGCATCTCAGCCATGCTGCTGCCTGGATTAAACTGACAATGCACAGAAACAGGAAACCCAGCAGCACTTCCTGTTTGCAAGTGGCCTGCAAATGCATGAGCCGCCATTTTGTTTGTAAAATTTACTACAGCAGGCGTTAGTAAAAGGTAAATGAATTTTTATGTGCAGCAATCTAAATTGCCCTGGGGAGGGATGCATATGAGCACTGTGTGTTGTGCTGGTTTGGTTTAAATCATTTTTGACTGTCTGCTTTAATTAATGGCTCTTTATATTATACAGTGTATTCAAGGGTTCATAATACTAAAACAACATATTACTAACACTAATAATAAAACACAAATTCTTCAACCTTTTAATTCAATCGTCCTATTCAGAACAATCATTATGTTAACAAAAAGTTAACTTTGACTTTCTAACCCAGTATTTTCTATTGTAATAGTGGATCTCAACAAAAGATCCCCTTTGTGGCCATTAATGATGATTGTTGGTGTTGTAAATAACAACCTTAGGGGGCCATTCATCTCTTAAACTGTAGATGAAGTATTTACTTGTAATTATTGCCAATTAGAATGCTAATGCCCATCACTATAGGGGGTTTGGGATTAATATGTAAATGAATCTCTCCTATCCATCATGTGTGCCTTTGCCTCTTGCTGGGCCATACATATGCACGAGCAGTATTCTTGCTAGTGTATTAGAAACTGTCAACCAATACATATCTTAATGTAAATTAGACCCTTTGATATCTTTATATGCTGTTTCCTTTTTATTTATACTATGAGCTTAAACCAGATCTGGAAAACATTCATAGGAACTGTCCCTTTTTTCAACCCTAATATTCTGCCCAACATTCTCCTCATTTTGTCCGTCTTTCGATCTGGCCTATAGATAAAACATATATGAATTATTAACTTCTTATCTATAATATTTGTTACACTGAATTGATATAACACAGTTGCATTTTCATTTTCCATATGTTTCAAAGGGCTGTGAGTGCAAATAGTTAAACCGGACCAACAGCCCGGCACAGTTGGAAAAGAAAGGTAGCGGCCATTTTGGAGATTCTTCTCCCAGCATGTCCTCCATGCTGCCTGCCTGGATTCAGCTGACATAACTGACAATGCACAATAGCAGAAAGCCCAGAAGTACTTCCTGTTAGCAAGTGGCCTGCAAATACACAAGCCGACATTTTGTTTTTAAAATTTACCACAGCAAGAGTTAGAAAAAGGTACATTTTTATGTGCAGCAATCTAAACTTCCCAGGGGAGGGATGCATGTGAGCAATGTTTGTTGTGTTGGTCTAGTTTAAAGTGGACCAACACCCAGGATTTTCACTATCCTGAGTGTTAGTCCACTTCTGCAGGGCACCCCGATCGCTGTGTGAAACCCCCCAGAAAGCCCAAAAAAACATACCTCACCGCCGACGGACAAGCGACGGACAAGCTGAGGCCGCCGCCACCTCTCGCGTGTCCCTCTTACAGGGAGCGCGCCCGCGCCGGCCATTCACGTAGGGCCGACGCGGGTGCGCGCCCTGCTAGAGGGACGTGTGAGAGGTGGCAGCGGCCCGCACATGCGCCGTTGGAACGGGAGAAGGTAAGGTTCGATTTCGGATGCCCTGCAGGGAGGGAGCTGATCAGCCCGGGAATCTTATAGAACAGCTGATTACTTTGTTACATTGTTTCCCCCTCTCCTCAGCGTGGAACAGGCCAGAGTGTCGGGCCCCGACACTCAGCAGACATAAACATGAGCTATTAGTCTCCAGCTGCACAACACAGACATCATTTTTTTCTACATTTGTTATTCTTACTCAAACACTTACCTACATTCAAAGTACCATTTAAATATAAGTCACCAAGAAAAATTTGCGATACTGCTCCTTTAAGTATGGCTCGCTGCAGCGTAGAACTGTTGTTAGAGCGCCCAACACACATCACATTTATCAATGCCAGGCATGTTACTACAGTGACCGCAACGCTAGGTTACAGAGCCGGATACCCACTTACAGCGTCTACTAGTGGTCACTCCAAGCGCCCCTATACAGACGCTCATCTGGCAATACCTGGCGCTAGTAGTGAATCAGCCTCCATATGGCTTTGATCAATGCAGGGGCTGTATGCTGCATGCAATGCAAGCTGGGTGGTAATTTTCTCCTAGCTTGCATTGCAGGACACATAGGACAGCACTTCCATGCGGATCGGCAGCCGGTCAATCAGAGGTCTCAGCTACAATGATATGTATTTCTGAAAAACAGCAATAACAAAGACCAATCCAAAGGGCAGGCATTACTAAATCAGGGAACATAAGGTTACAGAGAAGAGTGTGGGATCACTTTAAGCAGACTATCTGAATTATGTCTATTCTTTGAAATAGAAATATAAAGTGCATAAGGTAATGTAAACATGATTATTTATTTTACAAATCCTGCATTTAATTGTACAGGTCATTCTCCAGAGTGGCTTGTGTTGTCAGTTCTCCAGAATATTTCAACTTGAAACACACTCTCTAATTTAGAGACGTACAGTGAATATAAAAGGAAAAAAAGATAAAACGCGAACCAGCTTTGAAGTGAAGGGGTGGATATCCAGAGATCAAAAATACGCCTTTAGGTGCCATGCAGTTACTGTTGGACTTGCACTTTTATTCTAGACGCTCAATGGTGCCTTTGACTGCTAACTGAACCAGTATGATCACTTACTGGTAAAAACATTTTAATTTACCCTAGAATCAGACAGCACAAATGCAGACCATTGCACACACACATACAAACATACAACTGCTTCTGTCTGCTTCCGGCCTAGCTGACCTATATGCACATATACTTAGCTTGATTCTAAATCTTAGGGCCTTATTTAACAAGGGCTAGCGCCAGGTAGTGTCTGACTAGCGCCAGGTACCGCCAGCTATCGGCGGCTACCGACTCCAGAACGCCAGGCGGCGGACACAATCACGCATTTATCACGCTAAATGAGGCTAGCGCCAGCGAGAGCGTCAGCTAGCGCTGGATTCATCATGTAGCCGACTGCAACGAACAGCGCCGCTACTAATCCCATCACAGCGCCAGGTATGACCTGTCGCTCCCTGGCGCTCTCCAATGCATTTCAATGGAGCAATCTTTAAATATTCATAATTAATTGATTTTAAGTTTTTTTTTTTTTTTTTTTTAAATGGCAAAAATTTTGTGAACACTTCGGCAATGTTATATATTTTTTTAAAGGTTGAAAAAAAAAAAAATTGTGCAGGATTGATATTACAGGTCTGATATTAATGTATTCATATTACAAAATGTTTCTAAAAACTTGTGTAAATTTTACATAAAAAAATATGGTTGTTTGGGGGTTAAAAACTACTTTTAAGCCATCGCCGCCAGCGCTCTGGGGTTTAAACAAGCATTTCACAGCGCGAGAATTTTTTGAGCGTGATTTGATAATGAATATGGTGGGAGCTGTTCGCTCTGGCCATTCGCTGTCAGGCGCTCCCATACAGCGCGGAACCTGTGAAACAGCGACTCCTAACCCCGTATTCAACATTACCGCACACCGACTGAGTCGCTGTCAACAAGCGAACAACGGTCAAGCACAGCGAATACTAGCGGGCGCTGTGAAAATCACGCTACTGGCGCTCATCTGTCGCTACCAGCCGCTATTAAAGTGGACCAACACCCACCGGTGATCGGGCCGATCACCTCCCTCCCCGCGGGACATCCGAGATCGGGATGTCCCGCGGGGTGAAACCCCCCCAAACACCCCAAACTCCTTACCTTATCTTCCCTCGCACCCCTCTAGACGTGCGCGCGCCCGCGCCGGCCGTCTGTGAATGGCTGGCGCGGGCACGCGCGCGTCAAGAGGGACGCGCGGGAGGCGGAGGAGCCGCTTGTCCGCGGCTTGTCCGTCGGCGCGGGGAGAGGTGAGTTCGGGGGGTTCGGGGGGGTTTCACACAGCGGGGCACCCCGATCGGGGGTGCCCCACCGAAGTGGACCAAGACCCAGGATAGTCAAAATCCTGGGTGTTGGTCCACTTTAATGAATCGGCCTCTAACTCTTTCAGGGCAATAAGGGGGTTCTCAGTAAACTGTGAATAGCTCACATGGATGTTCTTGTCAAGTGGGAGAGCTCTTTGCCTCCATTTACAACATTTTTAGAGAGCTATTTAAGAGCTATTTGCAGGAGCAGATATGAAGAGGTTTACAAAGAGGTAGAAATACCCCCTACAAGGTAGTCAATACAAAAGCTCCCAGGAATCTGAGCTATTGCAGTATTTTAATATGCTGGTAGCAGAAATACAAATAAATAAATACTGGAAGCCCCAGTTTTATTGAGCTGAAAATTGTGGGGAGTGATAATATTATTTTAATCCCTAAATTTTAATTATTTTCATCAATTAAGTATTTCAAAGAACACTGAATGAACTCACATATGCAAAATTAGTCCACCCTGTTTGCTTCCTATTTATGGCCATACATTTTGCACCATTAACCTTCATGGCCCAAGATTGGCAAGGAGAACAAGATTGCAAGAGAAAAAAAAGAAGGAAGGAGAGAGGGAAGAAATAAGGGAAAGAGGATAAAGGAGGGAGATAATTTATCACTCGTGGAGGAACACGCTTTACACAACTACCCTATAGCAGGAGAATTATAATTCACTTATACGATAGATTAAAAGCCTTATTTAAGAAGCATCAGCACCACACATCGTCACATTTTGCTTCAGCGCCACTCAGCGAGCCGTCTAGTGTATTATTTAACACTAGCGCCAAATAGAATGCGCTCTGGTTGAAGCAGTGCAGATGAAACCTGGTGCACATCCCATAGAGCACAATGGGCAGAACTGGATTGAAGTGTTTGAAGCTTATACTTAGAATTGAAAACATTTATTTGAACAGAACTTGCACTGGAACTTGCCAATAATTGAAACACATGACCTGGATGGTCCAAAATTTTTTTTTTTAATTGATTTTAATGGTTTCTTTTGCTTAACAATGTGTAAATTGGAAAACATCAACTAAAATACAGCCAAAATGCGCTGCAAAGTCCCCTTTGTCCCCAGCAGTGATTTCTTGTAACAGTATTGAAGAAACTCTGACCAGCACCGGAAAAATGCAGCACCAAAGATTTCATCTTAAATATGATGTTGAGCACTAGAATAACGGCAGAACAAAGTGGCGCTCACTGGCACTGGGATAATCGGTGGGTCCTGAAGACACTGACATAGGCCAGCTAAGACCTAAGTGCAACAATCAAAGCTAATTAGTAAAGTTTAGATCCTATCATCGCGGACAGTGCTGATAGGCTCCTCACGGTCACATGGGAGCATCACTGCAAACAGCCTATCAGAGTGGTCAGTGGGAGAGCTTATGTGTGCTGGCCATTAAGCTGTTTGGCTGCACCGTGGCCGCCGCAAAAGAGGCATAGAAATGGCGAGTATTATTTTAACAGCGGCGATACGCAGCTGGGCAGCCTGGGTCGTGCTGCCCCGCTGCTAAGTAGTACTGCAGAACTGCGGTCATTTATGACTGTAGTACCGCTTTAATATAATATTTCATCCAATTTGCAAATTAAATTGCAGTCCCTGTGTTAAGGGTATTATATTTAATTTCCCTATAGAAAATAGTCAGTATAAAGGTCCCATAGGACTACCATGGCACAATATATTGTAGTAAGTCCAGGGTTAAAACTATGTTGCGCTCTCTTCTTCATTACATTAGTGGAGAACAACACATTTTGATATATCGGATTTCACACATGGTACTGGAGTTATAGCCCGCACTGCAACATATCGCACCATGGTAAGTCCTGTAGGACTCTATACTGGCGATGCATAGGTCTAGCAGTACCCCCCCCCCCCCTTTTATTTTATCACTGTTGGCTTTCAGCACAAGAAAAGACCTTGGGCATCATCCTTGGGTTGCAGGGATGGCTGCACATAAAAATGAATGTGCCTTTTTCGAACTCCTGCCCATGGAGCTGCCAGCCACCTGCAAAGAGGAAGTACCGCTGGGTTTCCTGCCACTGTACATTTTGGAGGTTGTTTAAAGTGGACCAACACCCAGGATTTTGACTATCCTGGGTCTTGGTCCACTTCGGTGGGGCACCCCCGATCGGGGTGCCCCGCTGTGTGAAACCCCCCCGATCACCCTAAAAACTCACCTCTCCCCGCTCCCAGCGCCGACGGACAAGGGATTTGACAGCCGCTTGTCCGTGGCTCCACCGCCGCCGCCTCCCGCGCGTCCCTCTTGACGCGCGCGCGCACGCCTAGAGGGGCGCGAGGGAGGCGGCGGCGGCCGGCAGCCGCCGAAGCTAAAGTAAGGGGGTTTGGGGGTTTTGGGGGGGTTTCACCCCGCAGGACATCCCGATCTCGGATGTCCCGCGGGGAGGGAGGTGATCGGCCCGGGAATCTTATAGATTCCCGGGTCGATCACCCGAGGGTGATGGTCCACTTTAAGAAATGCTAACAGGTAGTGCTACGTAGCGCCACGTAGCATCAGGTGAACGCCGGGCGCAGCATCATGTAGTGTCACATGTATTATTAGCAGCGGCTCAGTGTAAGTTCAGCAGCACCATGTATACCTGTCACTCAGCAGCGTTATCACATACATTTCAATGGTGTTTTATTTGGTTGTGTATAAATAGCGTTTTCCTATTTATACACAAGTAATGGTTTTAATTTTTGTTTCAAATCATTGTGTGGCCTCTCCTGCCCAGCAACCAAACACTTTTATTGTGTTTTTTAATATTTTTTATGCAGAATTGTATGTGCAGGTCTGACATTGCAGTGTCATTCCATATGTTTTCGCTCTGGTGCTGGTGTTTGTGTGTTTAGAAACAGACCTTTATCACATAGCTTCTGGCGCACAATGCTAGAGCGCCCAGTTTTACAGCGCCGACACTGGTTGTGTGTAGTTTTTTCTTGAATAAGGGCTTCAGTGCCGAGTGTCGGACATGCGTAACTGGTGCAGCGTTGTCCTGTTGTTAGATGTAGCGTAGGGACCTTGGGACACCACCCAGTGTTCTACATTGGCTCTTTAGTGAATCAAGGAGAGTGCTTCTACAGCGCCCACCACACATCGAATTTCTCACCGCTGGACAGGTTACTACAGCGGCACTTGTCCGCCCGCTACGCTAGGTTATAGCGCAAGACACCCGCTTGCAGCAACCACTTGCAGACGTTCTAAGTGCCACTACATAGATGCTCACATGGCAATAATCTTAAATTAGCCTCTATGTCAGTTGAATCCAGGCAGCAGCACAGCTGGGATGCTGGGAAAGGAAGCTCCAAAATGGCCACCACCAGGTGAAAATCAGTGAAGAGTCATTTCATCTTTGAGTGGGTGCATGCATGCAGATGGGGCAAGTGAGTTTGGGGAGTTTTTTGTTTTTTCAACTGTGCAAGCCTGTTGGTCTGGCTTAAATGATTAAATGAAAGAAAACATAAAAATACAGTAAAGGCCTTTGACCATTCTGGTGATGAAAGCACAAAGTAAATCCAGGATACACAACCCATCAGCAGTGGTCAGGGTTTTGGTATTCTCCTCTTCTGGAATGCAAAACATTTAGGGTAATTTTAGGGTCATGCACCCATACCTGTGAATTACTCCAGCATGCTGTTTCCATGTTTCTTATATTCCTGTTGCTCTGTGTTGCTAAAGTAGCAGAGGCTTTCCTGGCCTTGTGTAAAAACTACTGACTGGAATTCTTCCACTGTAACAGGTGAACTCATGAGCAGCTTTGGCTAAATCAAACCACAGTAATGTCCTCCCCAGTTGAGAACACTGTCAGTAAGCCTTTAGCTACTGGTACACAAGATTGTGATCCACTCACCCGAATTGAACTTGTGAGCTCAGGAATGTGGACTGTCGTCTCTGCTTCAGCCAATCAGATAATAAGCAAGCCAGAGTCTGGAAGTCTCTGCTCTGTATACCAAACACACTAGTTGGTGTATGTTGCCAGGGTAAACACACTGTTGCTAGAGAAAACTGTTTTCTTTTTTAACACGGAGTTGCAAACAAATAAAAACCTCAGCACCTTGAAAACATCAGTATGACACATGATACATAAAAATGTACCCTCTAATGAAATTGGTCATTGGGTCCAGATTGAATGATTGCAGTAGAAAGTGCCTATTGGCATAATAGGTCTGCATGTACTTTTACTGTATAAACATAGTTACTGTTTGAAATAGCCCAGCAGTGTTTTCACCTTTCACATGACAATTTCTTTGCATCATTTGATTTATGACTTCAAAAGCTAAATACTGGCTTAAACCTCAAAGGCCTGACAAAAGGGCCTAGTCTCCATTGTATAATATGTTTTAAGAAAGGCAGTCTAGGCATGTTCCAAACTCACCGACACACCAAAACAAGTGAACAAAATAAAACAGTAGCCTCACTAATTGCAAACAAGATGGGCAAAGCACGAACTTTACATACTTTCCTTAAGGTCACACATCAAGTGAAGCCCTCACATAGGGGTCATTTCAGAACCAGACGAGAAAAATCGACTACTTTTTAGGAGAGAAAACTGACATTCACTTTCATTGTCTACCTTGGGGCTGATTCAGCACCAGGTGAGAATTTACATCATGTTGCTGAATCACTCTCAAGGTAGACAATGGAAGTGAATGGCAGTTTTCTCTCCTAAAAAGGAGTCAAGTTTTCTCACCCGGTGCTGAATTACTCTCACGGTAGACAATGAAAGTGAATGACAGTTTTCTCTCCGAAAAAGGATTCAAGTTTCCTCACCTGATGCTGAATTGACCCTAAGGGAAACAATTGTTTGATTGATCAGGCTATTATTTCTGAAGGCCTTGGCTCTGTATAAACCTAGAATAAACCGCAGTTGGAATATATGTTTACAATACAGTCATGAATAAAGAATGGTCACAGCCATTTAAACATTTCTAAAACATTAAATTATGTCATATGTGCTTTTCTCATATGACAGTTTCTCTAAATTGGCTTTTCCTACCAAGAATACAGTCTAATTGCTACATACACTTTATACACATGTGATATATCCAAAGATGCATAATAGGAGATGTCAGACTATAGCATTAAAACTGCCTGTTATAGGGGGATTGTGGGGATTCTGCCGCACTGTCTGTTATAGGGGGATTCTGCCACACTGCCTGTTATAGGGGGATTGTGCCACACTGCCTGTTATAGGGGGATTGTGCCACACTGCCTGTTATAGGGGGATTCTGCCACACTGCCTGTTATAGGGGGATTCTGCCACACTGCCTGTTATAGGGGGATTCTGCCACACTGCCTGTTATAGGGGGATTGTGCCACACTGCCTGTTATAGGGGGATTGTGGGGATTCTGCCGCACTGTCTGTTATAGGGGGGTTGTGGGGATTCTGCCACACTGTCTGTTATAGGGGGATTGTGCCACACTGCCTGTTATAGGGGGATTGTGGGGATTCTGCCGCACTGTCTGTTATAGGGGGATTGTGGGGATTCTGCCACACTGTCTGTTATAGGGGGGTTGTGGGGATTCTGCCACACTGTCTGTTATAGGGGGGTTGTGGGGATTCTGCCACACTGTCTGTTATAGGGGGGTTGTGGGGATTCTGCCACACTGTCTGTTATAGGGGGGTTGTGGGGATTCTGCCACACTGCCTGTTATAGGGGGATTGAGGGTGGGACTCTGTACACTAACACTAGCCGCACTAGCAGCTCCAGTGACCAATTGACCAACAAATCTTTGGAGTCTGAACACAGTCGCTCAATCGCAGAAGATTTGTATGGTCAGTCGCTCCTTATTCACCCACACAAATGTTATATAGCTGGCTATAAATTCATCCCCTAACTTCATGACATAGTTACAGATATTTAAACAGTCAGTGTCATCAAAGGGCAAACTTTCTTCAAATTTAGGTTTATGGATTCAATGTATTAAAGGATTTGTACTTTTTTCTGTGATGGCGTAATTATCCATAATTTGATTCCATAGAAGTCATATGTTCAGGTTTTCCAGTTTAGTATTTAGCAGCTGTTAATGGGTGGGGTTTTAGTTTTCCATGCTTAGGAGTGTAAGATGTGCATTGACCTGTGAATAACTCAGTAATATTATTCATCCCTAGGGGGGGATCTTGATGTCTATTACTGTAAAACGGGTTCGCAACCACTGATACAACTACCACTGGTGGTACTTGAGGTCCTATCAGGAAGTAATTGTCAAGGCTGCAGGCTTATCTGCTGCCATCTATACTTAACCCAAGTCTGGTTTTCACAATAAATACAGAGGCCTATTCACTACTAGTGCCACGTATTGCCAGGTAAGCGTCTGTATAGCGACGCTTAGAGTGGGCGCTAATAGGTGCCGCAAGCGCGTGTCAGGCCCTGTAACCTAGCGTAGCAGTCACTGTAGTATCCTGGCCGGCATTGATGAATTTAATATGTGGATGCTGTAGAAGATCTGTCCCTGCTTCAGATTCACTGGATCTCTAAATAGTCATCCCATGCACCCAGCACATCTTGAGAACTGTGAGTTTCATTTAAATGTTCTAATGGTAGGTTTATGTTACCTATATGAGCATACTGGCATACTAGTATTGAACTGTGGAACATCAACTAAACTAAAGTTGTCTCCTTCTCCTTAGTGAAAATGGATTTTAATTACCATGTTGTGGGCACACAGGAAAAACTATGGCATATTTCAAGGCAGAGGATATTTATAACCATTGTTTCCTCTGTCTGCTCTGTAATTACAGGGATGAAAAGCCCTGGTGGCTATCTAAACAGGTCTAAGTATAAACCCAGATGACACCTAGCTAAATAATTTAGCCTTTATAAAAGTGTTCTATCTACACAACATTCTTAAAATATTCAAAATAATAGTAGAACCCCACATTAAGCAAAAATGGTTAATTCTGATAAATATAATAGAAATACGGTTTGAGTACATTATTTGGTAGATAATTTAATAGATCCTGTCATGTCTAATCCAACTTGGCTGTCTCCAGCGTCTACTAGGATGAGCCCTCCAGCCTCCCCAGTTTGGTATTCCCCATTGCCGGATACAATAGCTCCGGCCGCCACTACATGCAAACTAGAATAGTGGTCCCTTGGACCCCTTACCAGTTTGTAGATTACAACGTTTATAAAAATACAGTTTGAAAATTTACCACATCTTCCTTCATCTGTACCCCACCAGGGGACGTCCTCTCTGTAGGTCCGCTGGGTCGGGAGCTTCCTTTTGGTCTTGTGTCTGTAATTTTCTTCATGCCAGGGAGAGGCTGTTGCAGCTGCGTGAGGGGAGACCCAGGTTCTGCTGGCATCAGTAGTGAGGGGAGACCCAGGTTCTGCTGGCATCAGTAGTGAGGGGAGACCCAGGTTCTGCTGGCATCAGTAGTGAGGGGAGACCCAGGTTCTGCTGGCATCAGTAGTGAGGGGAGACCCAGGTTCTGCTGGCATCAGTAGTGAGGGGAGACCCAGGTTCTGCTGGCATCAGTAGTGAGGGGAGACCCAGGTTCTGCTGGCATCAGTAGTGAGGGGAGACCTAGGTTCTGCTGGCATCAGTAGTGAGGGGAGACCCAGGTTCTGCTGGCATCAGTAGTGAGGGGAGACCCAGGTTCTGCTGGCATCAGTAGTGAGGGGAGACCCAGGTTCTGCTGGCATCAGCAGTGAGGGGAGACCCAGGTTCCCCCTCCTCCATTCTTGGTGACCTGCCAAGCTAGTTCCCGGCCCACCTCGGAAGAGAAAGTTTATACTACAGAGGTAGACTTTTTGTGGGATCTCCTCCATATTACTTATGATGTATGTAGACTGTGGGCACCACTACAATAATCTATCAATGGTCAATAGTGAAATGGTGGTGCTTCCCCTAGACTCAAAACTGCACAGTAAATCAAACAACCACCAACTGAAAAGATGGTCACTCATGGGCTTGCAGGCCACCTGCAAACAGGAAGTCGTGCTGGGCTTCCTGTTACTGTACATTATCAGTTATGTCAATTGGGAGAAGAAGCTCCAAAATCCTGCATCTGATTTATCACTAGGGTCATATAGGCAGCAGTGCCGGGCGCTATACTTGAAGCAGTGCCAGTTTATAGTGGTGCTGTAGGTCAAGATCCCATAGAGCACAATGGGCAGATATGTATTGCAGTGTTTTATGCTTATAATTAATATTACACACATTTATTTGTACAGAACTTGCATTGTGACTTGTCAATAACGGAAACGCAGGACCTAGATGTCGCCAGATGTCATTTTTCTGCTAAAATCATTTTTCAAGACTTCTTTGGACAACAACAACTAAAATGCAACCTAAACACACTGTAAAGTTTTTCCGCTTTGTTCCCAGCAGTGATATCTTGTAACTGTAATGATGAAACACCGACCAACGCCAGAAAAATACAACGCCAATCTTTTCAGCATGGCAAAAAATAATGAATACAGTGTGCAGCGCATAAAAGACGGCGGTACTAAGTGGTGCACTGTGGCGCTGTTGTAATCGGCATTCTGGTCCAACATTGTCCCTAGACATAGATGGTAGACCATGTGATTATCTGAGTAGGTCGGGGCAGGGAGCCATGTGAGGGTATGTAAAAATATGTGCCTCTATCAAATAGCCACTTGAGGTACGTGGGCGGTAACTGTAGCCAGTGGCATAACTAAATGTCATGGGGCCCTGATGTGAATATTAATTGTGGCCCTTTCTAGGTTCATACAGTAATATTTTTCTGTATTTTAAACAAATGGAGGCAGCTAGACAACTAAAGACTGAAACAGCAGAGGCCAATGCGGCTTCCTGTCTCTAAATGATTCGGGGAGGCAGATTCATTAATAGCGCCAGGTAGCGACAGATGAGCGCCAGTAGCGTTATTTTCACAGCGCCGGCTAGTATTCGCTGTGCTTGGCCATTGTTCGGCTGTTGACAGCGACTCAGTCGGTGTGCAGTAATGTTGAATATTGGGTGAGGAGTCACTGTTTGACAGGTTCCGCGCTGTATGGGTGCGCCTGACAGCGAATGGCCATAGCGAACGGCTCCCAGCATATTCATTAACAAATCACGCTCAAAAAATTCTCGCGCTGTGAAATGCTTGTTTAAACCCCAGAGCGCTGGCGGCGATGGGTTAAAAGTAGTTTTTTAACCCCCAAACAACCATATTTTTGGAAAAAAAAAAAACATGTTTTTCAAAACATTTTGTAATATGAATACATTAATATCAGACCTGTAATATCAATTCTGCTTTTTTTTTTATTTTTTTTTTTACCTTAAACAAAATATCTAACATTGCAGAAGTGGTCACAGAATTTTTGACATTTAAAAAAAAAAAAAAAAAAAAAAAAAACATTAATAGCAATTAGGAATATTTAAAGATTGCTCCATTGAAATGCATTGGAGAGCGGCAGGTAGCGAGAGGTCATACCTGTCGCTGTTCAAGGTCGCTCGCTGGCGCTGTGGGGTGAGGCTGGAATAATGATGAATGAGTGGCTATCTGGCGCTATCTCAGTCGCTAAGCAGGATCGTCTTGATAAATGTGTGATTGTGGTGGGAAGCCGGAGTTCTCGTGGCGGTGAGCGTCATTACCATTCGCTCACCATTCGCTACCTGGCGCTATCCCTTGTTAAATAAGGGCCAAAGTAAGCTCAAATATGATAAATAAGGCTCCTGGGCCCTGGTGCGGTTGCAACCCCTATACTTACACCCCCTATGGAAATATACTAAAATTGTAAAAGTTGTTTTGTACTAAAGTTTTAGCTGAGAATAATGAACTCAAAGTAAATTAAGGGTCTTATTCATGAAGGGATAGCGTCAGGTAGTGCCTTGTAAATGACAGGTAGCGACAGGTAGCGTCAGGTTAACGCCGGACACGGCACACCATTACACATTTATCAAGCAGAATCTGTTGAGCGATTGGGATAACGCCATGTAGCGTCTGATTCATCATTATCCCAGCCTCAGCGTACAGCGCCGGCTTTCAGCCTTGCAAAATGCCACCTATTACCTGTCGCTACCTGTCGCTCTCCCATACATTTCAATGGATGTTCTTTTATTTCTCTTTAAACAGGGTTTTTGTTTTATTCTCAAATAATGTTAGGATCTTTCAGAGCTTCACTCAAAGCATTTTTGAGTGCCAGTGGTGTGTGAGGCTGTTTTTTGGGGGAACCTAGGATTTGGGGAAGGAAAACTAGAAAAAAAATATTCTAAGCCAAATGTTGTGCTAAAACACCCAATTACAGACAGTGTGGCATTCCCCCCTTCCATTCCCTGTAGGCAGTGTGGCATTCCCCCCTTCCATTCCCTGTAGGCAGTGTGGCATCCCCCCTACCATTCCCATATATGCAGTGTGGCATCCTTACCCATTCCCATATAGGCAGTGTAGCATCCCTACCCATCCTCATATAGGCAGTGTGGCATTCCTACCCATTCCCATATAGGCAGTGTAGCATCCCTACCCATTCCCATGTAGGCAGTGTGGCATCCCTACCCATTCCCATATAGGCAGTGTAGCATTCCTACCCATTCCCATATAGGCAGTGTGGCATCCCTACCCATTCCCATGTAGGCAGTGTGGCATCCCTACCCATTCCCATGTAGGCAGTGTGGCATCCCTACCCATTCCCATGTAGGCAGTGTGGCATCCCTACCCATTCCCATATAGGCAGTGTAGCATCCCTACCCATTCCCATGTAGGCAGTGTAGCATCCCTACCCATTCCCATGTAGGCAGTGTGGCATCCCTACCCATTCCCATGTAGGCAGTGTGGCATCCCTACCCATTCCCATGTAGGCAGTGTGGCATCCCTACCCATTCCCATATAGGCAGTGTGGCATCCCTACCCATTCCCATGTGGTCACTGTGGCATTCCTACCCATTCCCATATAGGCAGTGTGGCATCCCTACCCATTCCCATGTAGGCAGTGTGGCATCCCTACCCATTCCCATATAGGCAGTGTGGCATCCCTACCCATTCCCATGTAGGCAGTGTGGCATCCCTACCCATTCCCATGTAGGCAGTGTGGCATCCCTACCCATTCCCATGTAGGCAGTGTGGCATCCCTACCCATTCCCATGTAGGCAGTGTGGCATCCCTACCCATTCCCATGTAGGCAGTGTGGCATCCCTACCCATTCCCATGTAGGCAGTGTGGCATCCCTACCCATTCCCATATAGGCAGTGTGGCATCCCTACCCATTCCCATGTGGTCACTGTGGCATTCCTACCCATTCCCATATAGGCAGTGTGGCATCCCTACCCATTCCCATGTAGGCAGTGTGGCATCCCTACCCATTCCCATGTAGGCAGTGTGGCATCCCTACCCATTCCCATATAGGCAGTGTAGCATCCCTACCCATTCCCATATAGGCAGTGTGGCATCCCTACCCATTCCCATGTAGGCAGTGTGGCATCCCTACCCATTCCCATGTAGGCAGTGTGGCATCCCTACCCATTCCCATATAGGCAGTGTGGCATCCCTACCCATTCCCATGTAGGCAGTGTAGCATCCCTACCCATTCCCATGTAGGCAGTGTGGCATCCCTACCCATTCCCATATAGGCAGTGTGGCATCCCTACCCATTCCCATATAGGCAGTGTGGCATCCCTACCCATTCCCATATAGGCAGTGTGGCATCCCTACCCATTCCCATGTAGGCAGTGTGGCATCCCTACCCATTCCCATGTAGGCAGTGTGGCATCCCTACCCATTCCCATATAGGCAGTGTGGCATCCTTACCCATTCCCATATAGACAGTGTGGCATCCCTACCCATTCCCATATAGGCAGTGTGGCATCCCTACCCATTCCCATGTAGGCAGTGTGGCATCCCTACCCATTCCCATGTAGGCAGTGTGGCATTCCTACCCATTCCCATGTGGTCACTGTGGCATCCCTACCCATTCCCATGTAGGCAGTGTGGCATCCCTACCCATTCCCATATAGGCAGTGTGGCATCCCTACCCATTCCCATGTGGTCACTGTGGCATTCCTACCCATTCCCATATAGGCAGTGTGGCATTCCTACCCATTCCCATGTGGTCACTGTGGCATCCCTACCCATTCCCATGTAGGCAGTGTGGCATCCCTACCCATTCCCATATAGGCAGTGTGGCATCCCTACCCATTCCCATGTGGTCACTGTGGCATTCCTACCCATTCCCATATAGGCAGTGTGGCATCCCTACCCATTCCCATGTAGGCAGTGTGGCATCCCTACCCATTCCCATATAGGCAGTGTAGCATCCCTACCCATTCCCATATAGGCAGTGTGGCATCCCTACCCATTCCCATGTAGGCAGTGTGGCATCCCTACCCATTCCCATGTAGGCAGTGTGGCATCCCTACCCATTCCCATGTAGGCAGTGTGGCATCCCTACCCATTCCCATATAGGCAGTGTGGCATCCCTACCCATTCCCATGTGGTCACTGTGGCATTCCTACCCATTCCCATATAGGCAGTGTGGCATCCCTACCCATTCCCATGTAGGCAGTGTGGCATCCCTACCCATTCCCATGTAGGCAGTGTGGCATCCCTACCCATTCCCATGTAGGCAGTGTGGCATCCCTACCCATTCCCATGTAGGCAGTGTGGCATCCCTACCCATTCCCATGTAGGCAGTGTGGCATCCCTACCCATTCCCATGTAGGCAGTGTGGCATCCCTACCCATTCCCATATAGGCAGTGTGGCATCCCTACCCATTCCCATGTGGTCACTGTGGCATTCCTACCCATTCCCATATAGGCAGTGTGGCATCCCTACCCATTCCCATGTAGGCAGTGTGGCATCCCTACCCATTCCCATGTAGGCAGTGTGGCATCCCTACCCATTCCCATATAGGCAGTGTAGCATCCCTACCCATTCCCATATAGGCAGTGTGGCATCCCTACCCATTCCCATGTAGGCAGTGTGGCATCCCTACCCATTCCCATGTAGGCAGTGTGGCATCCCTACCCATTCCCATATAGGCAGTGTGGCATCCCTACCCATTCCCATGTAGGCAGTGTAGCATCCCTACCCATTCCCATGTAGGCAGTGTGGCATCCCTACCCATTCCCATATAGGCAGTGTGGCATCCCTACCCATTCCCATATAGGCAGTGTGGCATCCCTACCCATTCCCATATAGGCAGTGTGGCATCCCTACCCATTCCCATGTAGGCAGTGTGGCATCCCTACCCATTCCCATGTAGGCAGTGTGGCATCCCTACCCATTCCCATATAGGCAGTGTGGCATCCTTACCCATTCCCATATAGACAGTGTGGCATCCCTACCCATTCCCATATAGGCAGTGTGGCATCCCTACCCATTCCCATGTAGGCAGTGTGGCATCCCTACCCATTCCCATGTAGGCAGTGTGGCATTCCTACCCATTCCCATGTGGTCACTGTGGCATCCCTACCCATTCCCATGTAGGCAGTGTGGCATCCCTACCCATTCCCATATAGGCAGTGTGGCATCCCTACCCATTCCCATGTGGTCACTGTGGCATTCCTACCCATTCCCATATAGGCAGTGTGGCATCCCTACCCATTCCCATGTAGGCAGTGTGGCATCCCTACCCATTCCCATATAGGCAGTGTAGCATCCCTACCCATTCCCATATAGGCAGTGTGGCATCCCTACCCATTCCCATGTAGGCAGTGTGGCATCCCTACCCATTCCCATGTAGGCAGTGTGGCATCCCTACCCATTCCCATGTAGGCAGTGTGGCATCCCTACCCATTCCCATGTAGGCAGTGTGGCATCCCTACCCATTCCCATGTAGGCAGTGTGGCATCCCTACCCATTCCCATGTAGGCAGTGTGGCATCCCTACCCATTCCCATGTAGGCAGTGTGGCATCCCTACCCATTCCCATGTAGGCAGTGTGGCATCCCTACCCATTCCCATATAGGCAGTGTGGCATCCCTACCCATTCCCATGTGGTCACTGTGGCATTCCTACCCATTCCCATGTAGGCAGTGTGGCATCCCTACCCATTCCCATGTAGGCAGTGTGGCATCCCTACCCATTCCCATATAGGCAGTGTGGCATCCCTACCCATTCCCATATAGGCAGTGTGGCATCCCTACCCATTCCCATATAGGCAGTGTGGCATCCCCAATTGCCGTATAGGCAGTGTGGCATCCCTACCCATTCCCATATAGGCAGTGTGGCATCCCCAATTCCCGTATAGGCAGTGTGGCATCCCTACCCATTCCCATATAGGCAGTGTGGCATCCCCAATTCCCGTATAGGCAGTGCATCATTCCCCCTTCCCATTCCCATATAGGCAGTGTGCATCCCCCCGTCCCATTCCCCATATAGGCAGTGCAGCACCCCCCCATTCCCATATAGGCAGTGTGTTATTCCCCCCTCCCATTGCCATATAGGCAGTGTGGCATCCCCCTATAGGCAGTGTGGCATTCCCCTATAGGCAGTGTGGCATCCCCCCTCCCATTGCCTCATAGGCAGTGTGGCATTCCCCTATATGTAGTGTGGGATTCCCCTATAGGCAGTGTGGCATCCCCCCTCCCATTGCCATATAGGCAGTGTGGCATTCCCCTATATGTAGTGTGGCATTCCCCTATAGGCAGTGTGGCATCCCCCCTCCCATTGCCTCATAGGCAGTGTGGCATTCCCCTATATGTAGTGTGGCATTCCCCTATAGGCAGTGTGGCATCCCCCCTCCCATTGCCATATAGGCAGTGTGGCATTCCCCCCCCCTTCCATTCCCCGTATAGGTAGTGTGCCCCCCCCCCCCTTTGATTCCCCTTATAGGCAATAGTTAAAAAAAAAAAATCTCTCCTTTAAATCCTTCCCGCTGTCCCCACCGTCTTCACACACAGACACACACAAAGCGGTGGGCGTGGCTGACACTTGAGCATCGGCCACGCCCACCGCTGTATAGTCCGGGTGTCTCTATCTGCTGGGGCCATGGAGAAGTGACAGGGACAGTGCCGCTTGCACTGTCCCTTCTCCACGGCCCCAGCAGATAGAGACACCTGGACTATACAGCAGTGGGCGTGACCGGCGCTCGAGCGTCGATCACGCCCACCGCTGCATAAGGCCGTGTGTCAGAGAGGAAGCGTTGGAGGCAGCTGTACCTGCCGCCTCCTCCGCAGCACCTGCACGTACAGGCGCCACGAAGGAGGCGACAGATACAGCTGCCTGCGCTGCTTCCTCGCTCTCTGCGGTGCCGGCACACAGAGTGAACACCCGGCCTTGGTATAGTGGTGGGCGTGGCCGATGCTCGAGCGTTGGCCACGCCCACCACTGTAACAGGCTGGTGTCTGTGTGTGCTGGCGTCGCTGCCTCCGCCGCTTCCAGGACAGCGCGGGCGATGGAGAGGTGAGTTAACTTTTTCCTTTTTATTTATTTTTTTCCAGCATTCGCCCGATAAGACGCACTGACATTTTCCCCCCACTTTTGGGGGAAAATAAGTGCGTCTTATAGGGCAAAAATATGGTATTCCCCTCACCTTCCAGCTAACGCATTTCACTGGGTCACCAGCTTTTTCAAAGGGCTTTCTTTATCACTAGTGGCCACAGTGTGAGGGATTGGGGACACCTTTGTTTTTATTGGAGGCGTGTTTTAACAAGGAGTGTTTTGTAAGTGCATTTTATAAAGTATTAAAGAGTGATTCCGCTGTACTTACAGAGTTGCACTAGATGTGTTTCTTTGTTTTTGCTTCCTGTATGGCTTGTGCATGGACATTGGCAAGTAACTAAGAAGCAGCTCGAGCTCATTAAACTTTTGGGTGCTCGTAATCATCAAGTAATCTGTCGGCAGTTTAAATACCCTGGAGTTGGTAAGAGTACCTTCAAGTGGTGGTGGGCACAGAGAAAACATTTTGGTGCCTGCACAGTGGGACTCCATCTAGAAGCTCATTTTACCAATTGAATGGACTAGAAAATCTATTATTCTGCTCTGTGCCTTTCTGTTGTTGTTTATTGTTAGAACTTTTTTGCGGAATAGAAAAGTCTGGCACGTTTTAGCATTCGTTCTGAGAGTCGTCCTTACCTAAGCGCGGTGTTTTTCCATTATTGTAGAAATAAAAGAACGTCCATTGAAATGTATAGGAGATTGACAGGTAGCGAGAGGTAATACGTGGCGCTCTGCAAGGTTGAACGCCGGCGCTGTACGCTGAGGCTGGGATAATGATGAATCAGACGCTACATGGCGTTATCCCAGTCACTCAACAGATTCTGCTTGATAAATGTGTAATTGCGTGCTGTGTCCGGCCTTCACCTGACGCTACCTGTCATTTAGAAGGCACTACCTGACGCTATCCCTTCATGAATAAGGGCCTAAATCACCTTTCATCTAGTTATGTATGCAGAATATCTATTATGCAGAATCATCATTACCTATGATGGTGATTCAGCACCGTTTTTCTCACACAAAAAAGAAAAAACATTCTGGCGCTGAATCAGCCATCACCTGTTCCCATCAAATCTTTCAAAAAATTCACTAAACTAGCGATTAATACTCTCAAAGCCAGAGGTGTAACTAAATGTCAAGGGGCCCTAGTGCGAGCATTAGATGTGGCACTTTTTTCTGTCTTCTAAATCAACTGGCTGCTGCTAAACAACTAAAGACTGAAACAGCAGGGATAAATGGAGCTTCCTCTATCTAAATGATGCCACGTGAACACAAATATGATATATAAGGTGGAGGAGCAACAATGATGCGGCCCCCCTGACCGCCTGGGCCCTGGTGCGGTTGCATAAGTTACTCCCAACATCCAAGCAATGTCCTTCAGACAACTATAACAGTCATGTTTGTTTGTTATTTGTCTAAACCAATCCTTTGGTGAGGTTTAATATTTGTGCTCATCCAAGCATGGATGACCAGTCATCACTGTATGTAGTCAATACTAATACTAGAGGTGGAGTGAGGGATTAGAGTGACTAATATCTCAAATGTTTGTAGTCATGTCTGTGAACAGGACAAAGGCTCGATGTTGATCTTATGTCTGGCAAGGTACAAAGACGCCACTATAAATACAAAAGCAACCTGGCTTTGCAGCATGGTAAAGAACTTGGCTGGTATTTTTACATGTTACATTGGTATTAAGTATTGGCAATGTGACTACTGATATCTGTTATGTTCAGGGTAACTAATGATGAGCTATACCAGTTCGAATGGCTTCTACCGGCCAGGGGTATGAAAGAGCCTGGAGCCACTGGCACCCCCCTGAAGAGCATTGGAGCCAAAGGACACAGGGGCTAGTAACCTGAAAGGGCCAAGGGGAGGCCTGGCTTACCCTATGTCTTTATGCAGGGCCGGCGTCAGCACCCGGCAAGGTGGGACAGCTGCCAGGGGCCCCCATTGACAGGGCGGTTCTTTGGGGTGTGTGACGACACTTGACCGGCGGCGGACTGGGAGGGCACTGCCACAGCTGCTGCCCACATCTCCCTAAATGGTGGGGTTCCACACAGGGCATCCCGATTCAGATTCTAGGGGAGGAAGTGCTGGGTTTAGTTCTGCTTTTAAGTTGCCCACCCCAGCTGATTTCCTATCCCTGGAGCGTCCCAATCTGTGATACCCTACTATGTGAGACCCCTTGGGATCGCTGGCATACCCACTATGCAACCAATTCCACCCCTGGGTTTTGGTCCGCTTTACAGGGGCATCTCAATTTGGGATGCCGCTGTTTGGGAAAGAACCCCCCTGGTTTGGCCGTTAACTCAAACTGGGGATCCCACAGTGCATTCACCAGTTCCAGGAAAGTAATGAACAAAGGAGGGGAGGGGGGTCACACACAGGTGCATCCAAAATCAGGAGGATCTAGATTTGTTTAGACTCTGCGGTCAGGTTTAAAGGGGTTTGGTGCACTTCAAGGTAGACCAAAACTAGAGTTTTGGTCCAAATCGGATTATCCTTAGAGGGCATTCATATTTGGGACGTCCCTCGGTGATGTGACACGACTCTTCATCACAGAGGGGCCCACTGAGACCATGCCGCCCAAGGGCCCACATAAACCTGAAGCCTGCCCTGTCTTTATGCAAGGTGCGCAGGGCTAGTAGCCCAGGCAGGTTTTTACACCATAGACTCTAAAGCGTGCAGATTAGGGTCTATAAAAAACCTGAATAGCCTGGCACATTAGGGCTGATTTAGTACTCACTTTTGAATATTGTGCTGTATTGTAAGTTAGTTTTTTACCCTGTTTGTTGCCATGGTGCCCCGGAAGTGGTTGGGGGCTAGGGACCTTGCGCAAGAGTTCTTCCTTCATGTCCCAGAAGGGATCCAAACCTGCAACTCTCCGGTCAGATTGGTTTCCTAGCCAATCGGCCATGACGGCCTCACATTGAGAGGTTTTTGTATTAGTGTAGGAAAACACCCTACTTACCCTACATCAAAGTATTCACACTGTTTTAAGGTCCATGTATAGGGTAATACATAAAGAACACCAACCTATAATAACATTATCTCCGAAAACCAGATTCTTTACCTAATCTTTGGAGAGTCCTGATTTCCTTTCTGGTGGCACCTGCAAACCATGCTCTGAAGGAGGAGCACAAGGTGGGCCTGATGGCTGTATAGTAGAACAGGAACATTAGGTCATGTGACAAGCCAAGTTTCCTAAGCTGTTGGAGAAAGAACAATTTCTTGCAACCTTTCTTAAATAGGAACATTGGACCTACTTACCTTTTGGATGTTGCCTGCTGCAGTGACCTCCAGCTGCTCCAGTGCCCGATCTTGACCCCGCCATTCACATAGCCGTCCCTAACTGACAAGCCCAACCTTAGCCGTGCTTGTCAATGTCACACAGTGATCTCACAGGATTTCGGGCGGCTCCATTGCATCCCATTCATGGGCACTGCACAGGCAGGAGATTAGGGGCCGCGAGCAATGCCTGATGGGATGCAAGATGGCACTGCCCGTTGGGAGATCGCCCAGAGTCCGAGGGACCAGGAAGATGGATGCCCTGACGAGGTGAGTAGCAAAACCGAAGGGGGGGGCAACAGATTGATGATTCTCAATGTTCCTCTTTAAACCGGACCTTCAGCATCATTTAATGAAAAGCCCAAACCCTTAAATACTATTCCCCAGCATCTACAATTAATACACTTTATGTTTTTAGTCACTTACTTTATATTCTTTCCCCCACTGGGCTGCAACTCTGTTCAAGACTCTAGGATACGGGCGCCACCATCTTGTCTCATCGCATACTGAGGAGAGGACAGAGGCAAAAGGGCAGGGGGTGGGGTTAAAGCTGTGCTTTGCTCAGACAGAGCAGAGCTGGGGTCAGAAAAAGGACAGCAATCCCAGAATGCCGAGCGAAACAATCAGAAGACACTTCCTGTTTGCAGGCTGCCTGACGTTCCATGAGCCGCCATCTTGGATGTTTAAAGGCTCATAACATGCAGTAGATGCAGGTAGGATGATTTTTAATGTGAGCAATCTGTATGTACAGGGTGTGGAAAACATATAAGATAGACTCTTATTCAGAGTGAAGGTCTGGTTTAGGAATCACTTGGGTTTTGCTCTCTCAGCACAAATTCTTAGATATGATGGCCCCAAGAAAATTGGTTCCTGCTCCTCCTTCACCGGCTGCCCATAAATGGATATATGGGAATGGGTTGGGGGAGCTTTACTAAAGTCTACAACTATTTACATAGTCTTAGGCCCTTATTTATGAAGGAATAGCGACAGGTAGCGACTGGTGAGCGGCCGGTAATGACGGGCCCCGCCACGAGAACGCGGCTCCCCACCACAATCACACATTTATCAAGCCGACCCTGCTTAGCGACTGAGATAGCGCCATATAGCCACTCATTCATCATTATTCATTATTATTCCAGCCTCACCCCACAGCGCCAGCGTCCGACCTTGAACAGTGACAGGTATGACCTCTCGCTACCTGGCGCTCTCCAATGCATTTCAATGGAACAATCTTTAAATATTCATAATTAATTGTTATTAATTTTTTTTTTTTTTTAAATGTGAAAAATTCTGTGACCACTTCTGCCATGTTAGTTAATCTTTTTAAGGTAAAAAAAAAAAATAATAATTTGTGCAGAATTGATATTTCAGGTCTGATATTATTGTATTCATATTACTAAATTCTTAAAAAAATTTTTTGGGGGGTTTCCAAAAATATGGTGGTTTGGGGGTTAAAAAACTACTTTTAACCCATCGCCGCCAGCGCTCTGGGGTTTAAACATGCATTTCACAGCGCGAGAATTTTTTGAGCGTGATTTTTTGATGAATATGGTGGGAGCCGGTCGCTCTGACCAGTCGCTATCATGCGCTCCCATACATCGCGGGAACCTGTCAAATAGCGACTCCTCACCCAATATTCAACATTACGGCAAACCGACTGAATTGCTATCAACAACCGAACAACGGCCAAGCACAGCGACTACTAGCGGGCGCTGTGAAAATACTGCTACAGTCGCTCAACTGTCGCTACCTGCCGCTATTAATGAATCGGCCTCCCCGTAACATTTATTACCAGGTCATTTTTATTGCACCACTGACCCCGTTTATCGCTACAGTAGGCCTTCACATCATTGTTCTTAATTAGACCTATCGTGGTGGTGTCATCTGCACATTTTTTGTCACAAATGACTCTGAGGAGACTCAGCCACAGATTTACAGAGTGAACATCAGTTCTATGTTATAACTCAAATAAGAGGCTATTTTCTGAATATACAGGGCTGACCGAGACTATGGGGTTTATTAACATAGTAACAGAGTATGTAAGGCCGAATAAAGACTTTAGTCCATCCAGTTCAGCCTGTTTATCTCCTTCCAGTGGTCTAGTAGCCATAGCTGGAAATGTTATTACATGCCAGGAAGGCATCCCGGCCACTATAGATCTTCTTCCAGTGGTCTAGTAGCCATAGCTGGAAATGTTATTACATGCAAGGAACCATCCCGGCCACTATAGATCTCCTTCCAGTGGTCTAGTAGCCATAGCTGGAAATGTTATTACATGCAAGGAGGGCATCCCGGCCACTATAGATCTCCTTCCAGTGGTCTAGTAGCCATAGCTGGAAATGTTATTACATGCCAGGAAGGCATCCTGGCCACTATAGATCTTCTTCCAGTGGTCTAGTAGCCATAGCTGGAAATGTTATTACATGCAAGGAAGGCATCCCGGCCACTATAGATCTTCTTCCAGTGGTCTAGTAGCCATAGCTGGAAATGTTATTACATGCAAGGAGGACATCCCGGCCACTATAGATCTTCTTCCAGTGGTCTAGTAGCCATAGCTGGAAATGTTATTACATGCAAGGAGGGCATCCCGGCCACTATAGATCTCCTTCCAGTGGTCTAGTAGCCATAGCTGGAAATGTTATTACATGCCAGGAGGACATCCCGGCCACTATAGATCTCCTTCCAGTGGTCTAGTAGCCATAGCTGGAAATGTTATTACATGCCAGGAAGGCATCCTGGCCACTATAGATCTTCTTCCAGTGGTCTAGTAGCCATAGCTGGAAATGTTATTACATGCAAGGAAGGCATCCCGGCCACTATAGATCTTCTTCCAGTGGTCTAGTAGCCATAGCTGGAAATGTTATTACATGCAAGGAGGACATCCCGGCCACTATAGATCTTCTTCCAGTGGTCTAGTAGCCATAGCTGGAAATGTTATTACATGCAAGGAGGGCATCCCGGTCACTATAGATCTCCTTCCAGTGGTCTAGTAGCCATAGCTGGAAATGTTATTACATGCCAGGAAGGCATCCCGGGCACTATAGATCTTCTTCCAGTGGTCTAGTAGCCATAGCTGGTAATGTTATTACATGCAAGGAGGGCATCCCGGCCACTATAGATCTCCTTCCAGTGGTCTAGTAGCCATAGCTGGAAATGTTATTACATGCAAGGAGGGCATCCCGGCCACTATAGATCTTCTTCCAGTGGTCTAGTAGCCATAGCTGGTAATGTTATTACATGCAAGGAGGACATCCCGGCCACTATAGATCTTCTTCCAGTGATCTAGTAGCCATAGCTGGAAATGTTATTACATGCCAGGAGGGCATCCCGGCCACTATAGATCTTCTTCCAGTGGTCTAGTAGCCATAGCTGGAAATGTTATTACATGCAAGGAACCATCCCGGCCACTATAGATCTCCTTCCAGTGGTCTAGTAGCCATAGCTGGAAATGTTATTACATGCAAGGAGGGCATCCCGGCCACTATAGATCTTCTTCCAGTGGTCTAGTAGCCATAGCTGGAAATGTTATTACATGCAAGGAACCATCCCGGCCACTATAGATCTCCTTCCAGTGGTCTAGTAGCCATAGCTGGAAATGTTATTACATGCAAGGAGGGCATCCCGGCCACTATAGATCTTCTTCCAGTGGTCTAGTAGCCATAGCTGGTAATGTTATTACATGCAAGGAGGACATCCCGGCCACTATAGATCTTCTTCCAGTGATCTAGTAGCCATAGCTGGAAATGTTATTACATGCCAGGAGGGCATCCCGGCCACTATAGATCTTCTTCCAGTGATCTAGTAGCCATAGCTGGAAATGTTATTACATGCCAGGAGGGCATCCCGGCCACTATAGATCTCCTTCCAGTGGTCTAGTAGCCATAGCTGGAAATGTTATTACATGCAAGGAGGGCATCCCGGCCACTATAGATCTTCTTCCAGTGGTCTAGTAGCCATAGCTGGAAATGTTATTACATGCAAGGAACCATCCCGGCCACTATAGATCTCCTTCCAGTGGTCTAGTAGCCATAGCTGGAAATGTTATTACATGCCAGGAAGGCATCCCGGCCACTATAGATCTTCTTCCAGTGGTCTAGTAGCCATAGCTGGAAATGTTATTACATGCAAGGAACCATCCCGGCCACTATAGATCTCCTTCCAGTGGTCTAGTAGCCATAGCTGGAAATGTTATTACATGCAAGGAGGGCATCCCGGCCACTATAGATCTCCTTCCAGTGGTCTAGTAGCCATAGCTGGAAATGTTATTACATGCAAGGAAGGCATCCCGGCCACTATAGATCTTCTTCCAGTGGTCTAGTAGCCATAGCTGGAAATGTTATTACATGCAAGGAGGACATCCCGGCCACTATAGATCTTCTTCCAGTGGTCTAGTAGCCATAGCTGGAAATGTTATTACATGCAAGGAGGGCATCCCGGCCACTATAGATCTCCTTCCAGTGGTCTAGTAGCCATAGCTGGAAATGTTATTACATGCAAGGAACCATCCCGGCCACTATAGATCTCCTTCCAGTGGTCTAGTAGCCATAGCTGGAAATGTTATTACATGCAAGGAGGACATCCCGGCCACTATAGATCTCCTTCCAGTGGTCTAGTAGCCATAGCTGGAAATGTTATTACATGCCAGGAGGACATCCCGGCCACTATAGATCTCCTTCCAGTGGTCTAGTAGCCATAGCTGGAAATGTTATTACATGCCAGGAAGGCATCCTGGCCACTATAGATCTTCTTCCAGTGGTCTAGTAGCCATAGCTGGAAATGTTATTACATGCAAGGAAGGCATCCCGGCCACTATAGATCTTCTTCCAGTGGTCTAGTAGCCATAGCTGGAAATGTTATTACATGCAAGGAGGACATCCCGGCCACTATAGATCTTCTTCCAGTGGTCTAGTAGCCATAGCTGGAAATGTTATTACATGCAAGGAGGGCATCCCGGTCACTATAGATCTCCTTCCAGTGGTCTAGTAGCCATAGCTGGAAATGTTATTACATGCAAGGAGGACATCTCGGCCACTATAGATCTCCTTCCAGTGGTCTAGTAGCCATAGCTGGAAATGTTATTACATGCCAGGAGGGCATCCCGGCCACTATAGATCTCCTTCCAGTGGTCTAGTAGCCATAGCTGGAAATGTTATTACATGCCAGGAGGGCATCCCGGCCACTATAGATCTCCTTCCAGTGGTCTAGTAGCCATAGCTGGAAATGTTATTACATGCCAGGAGGGCATCCCGGCCACTATAGATCTCCTTCCAGTGGTCTAGTAGCCATAGCTGGAAATGTTATTACATGCCAGGAAGGCATCCCGGCCACTATAGATCTCCTTCCAGTGGTCTAGTAGCCATAGCTGGAAATGTTATTACATGCCAGGAAGGCATCCCGGCCACTATAGATCTCCTTCCAGTGGTCTAGTAGCCATAGCTGGTAATGTTATTACATGCAAGGAGGACATCCCGGCCACTATAGATCTCCTTCCAGTGATCTAGTAGCCATAGCTGGAAATGTTATTACATGCCAGGAGGGCATCCCGGCCACTATAGATCTTCTTCCAGTGGTCTAGTAGCCATAGCTGGAAATGTTATTACATGCAAGGAGGACATCCCGGCCACTATAGATCTTCTTCCAGTGATCTAGTAGCCATAGCTGGAAATGTTATTACATGCCAGGAGGGCATCCCGGCCACTATAGATCTTCTTCCAGTGGTCTAGTAGCCATAGCTGGAAATGTTATTACATGCAAGGAGGACATCCCGGCCACTATAGATCTCCTTCCAGTGGTCTAGTAGCCATAGCTGGAAATGTTATTACATGCAAGGAGGGCATCCCGGCCACTATAGATCTTCCAGTGGTCTAGTAGCTATAGCTGGAAATGTTATTACATGCCAGGAAGGCATCCCGGCCACTATAGATCTCCTTCCAGTGGTCTAGTAGCCATAGCCGGAAATGTTATTACATGCAAGGAGGACATCCCGGCCACTATAGATCTTCTTCCAGTGGTCTAGTAGCCATAGCTGGAAATGTCATTACATGCAAGGAGGGCATCCCGGCCACTATAGATCTTCTTCCAGTGGTCTAGTAGCCATAGCTGGAAATGTTATTACATGCAAGGAGGACATCCCGGCCACTATAGATCTTCTTCCAGTGGTCTAGTAGCCATAGCTGGAAATGTCATTACATGCAAGGAGGGCATCCCGGCCACTATAGATCTTCTTCCAGTGGTCTAGTAGCCATAGCTGGAAATGTTATTACATGCAGGGAGGGCATCCCGGCCACTATAGATCTCCTTCCAGTGGTCTAGTAGCCATAGCTGGAAATGTTATTACATGCAAGGAGGACATCCCGGCCACTATAGATCTTCTTCCAGTGGTCTAGTAGCCATAGCTGGAAATGTCATTACATGCAAGGAGGGCATCCCGGCCACTATAGATCTTCTTCCAGTGGTCTAGTAGCCATAGCTGGAAATGTTATTACATGCAGGGAGGGCATCCCGGCCACTATAGATCTCCTTCCAGTGGTCTAGTAGCCATAGCTGGAAATGTTATTACATGCAAGGAGGACATCCCGGCCACTATAGATCTTCTTCCAGTGGTCTAGTAGCCATAGCTGGAAATGTCATTACATGCAAGGAGGGCATCCCGGCCACTATAGATCTTCTTCCAGTGGTCTAGTAGCCATAGCTGGAAATGTTATTACATGCAAGGAGGGCATCCCGGCCACTATAGATCTTCTTCCAGTGGTCTAGTAGCCATAGCTGGTAATGTTATTACATGCAGGGAGGGCATCCCGGCCACTATAGATCTTCTTCCAGTGGTCTAGTAGCCATAGCTGGAAATGTTATTACATGCAAGGAGGACATCCCGGCCACTATAGATCTCCTTCCAGTGGTCTAGTAGCCATAGCTGGAAATGTTATTACATGCAAGGAGGACATCCCGGCCACTATAGATCTCCTTCCAGTGGTCTAGTAGCCATAGCTGGAAATGTTATTACATGCAAGGAGGGCATCCCGGCCACTATAGATCTTCCAGTGGTCTAGTAGCTATAGCTGGAAATGTTATTACATGCCAGGAAGGCATCCCGGCCACTATAGATCTCCTTCCAGTGGTCTAGTAGCCATAGCTGGAAATGTTATTACATGCAAGGAGGACATCCCGGCCACTATAGATCTTCTTCCAGTGGTCTAGTAGCCATAGCTGGAAATGTCATTACATGCAAGGAGGGCATCCCGGCCACTATAGATCTTCTTCCAGTGGTCTAGTAGCCATAGCTGGAAATGTTATTACATGCAAGGAGGGCATCCCGGCCACTATAGATCTTCTTCCAGTGGTCTAGTAGCCATAGCTGGTAATGTTATTACATGCAGGGAGGGCATCCCGGCCACTATAGATCTCCTTCCAGTGGTCTAGTAGCCATAGCTGGAAATGTTATTACATGCCAGGAAGGCATCCCGGCCACTATAGATCTTCTTCCAGTGGTCTAGTAGCCATAGCTGGAAATGTTATTACATGCAAGGAGGACATCCCGGCCACTATAGATCTTCTTTCAGTGGTCTAGTAGCTATAGCTGGAAATGTTATTACATGCAAGGAGGGCATCCCGGCCACTATAGATCTCCTTCCAGTGGTCTAGTAGCCATAGCTGGAAATGTTATTACATGCCAGGAGGACATCCCGGCCACTATAGATCTCCTTCCAGTGGTCTAGTAGCCATAGCTGGAAATGTTATTACATGCCATCAAGGCCACTTTTGAACGTTCTTACTTTATCCATCATTACTACCTCCTCTGGCAGCGAGTTCCATAGTCTCACTGCTCTTACAGAGAAGAATCGCCTCCTATGTCTGTGGAGAAAGTCATGAAGGGATAGAGGCAGGCAGCGCCTGGTGAACGCTGGGCGCTGTACGCAATACCACATTTATGAAAGCGATTCTGGTGAGCGATTTTTGAAAACATTTTATATTTTTTATATCTTTATGCAGAATTGTCATTACAGGTCTGGCATTAAAGTATTAATGTCACAATGTTACAACAATGTCATTCCATGTGTTTTCGCTTTGTTACTGGTGGATATGTGTTCAAAAACAGACCTTAATCACACAGTGTCTGCCGCTCTATGTTATAGCGACCAGATCCAGAGCGCCGGCGCTGTGTGTTTCTGTTTTTTTGTTGAATATGGTGTCGCTGAGAGTCGCAATGAGCTGGCGCTACCTTTCGCTCCCTGCTACACTGTACTGGTGTTAGATGCCCAACATACATCTCATTCATCAATGCCGGCCAGGTTACTACAGCGAATGAGACGCTCTGTTACAGCGCCCAATAGCTGTTCACAGCGTCTCCTAGCGGTCGCTCTTAGGCCCTTATTCATCAAGCGATAGCGCCAGGTAGTGTCTGACGAGCGCCAGGTAGCGGCAGCTAACGGCGACTACCGACTCAAGTACGCCCGGCGGCGGTCACAATGACGCATTTATCAAGCAAAATGAGGCTAGCGCCGGCGAGAGCGACGGCTAGCGCGGCATTCATCATGAAGCCGCCTGGACCGAACAGCGCCGCTGCAAATTCCCTCACAGCGCCAGGTATGAGCTGTCGCTCCCTGGCGATGTCCAATGCATTTCAATGGAGCAATCTATAATTATTCATAATTAATTGGTATTAATTTTTTTTTTTTTTTTTTTTTTTAATGTCAAAAAATCGGAGACCACTTCTGCAATGTTAGGATTTATTTTTAAGTAAAAAAAAAAATTAAAAAAAATATGTGCAGAATTGATCTAACAGGTCTGAGATTAATGTATTCATATTACAAAATGATTCTAAAAACATGTATAATGTTACATTCAAAAAATATGGTTGTTTAGGGGTTAAAAACTAGTTAATACACATCGCCGCCAGCGCTCTGGGGTTTAAACAAGGAATGGACAGCGACAGCGCATTCGGAGCGTGATTTGTTGATGAATATGAAGCTAGCCGTTCGCTCTGGCCATTCGTTGTCAGGCGCTCACATACAACGCTGGACCTGTGAAACAGCGACCCCCCAGCCCGTATTCAACATTACCGCACATCGACTGAGTCGCTGTCATCAAGCTAATGCCGGCCAAGCACAGCGAATACTGGCTGGCGCTGAAAAAATCACGCTACAGTCGCTCATCTGTCGCTACCTGGCGCTATTAATGAATCGGCCTCCCCGCGCCTCTGTACAGGCGCTCATCTGCCAATACCTAACGCTAGTAATGAATGAGCCTGTATGTTATATCCATGATTAGGTAATTGCCACACCCATATGAAAGCTTAGCCTCAATTTAAATATCTTGAGCAACTATCATTTCCCACTTTACTGTGTTTAGAGACTGGCCCTCATTTTGGTAACCTCCCCGCTCTCTTATGGCGTATTTGTAAGAGTTACTACACTATTATAAACAGATCCTTCTCTCACCCAAATAATCTCGGGGCCTGCAAGAGCGCACACACCATCACACTCCAGAAAAGGCAGATCCAGCTGGTGTCTGCCTCCCTGACAGACATAGATGAGTCACTGTAGAGCCAACCATGTGCCAGACTGCTGGGATGATTCATCTGTGACGTGTGAGAGGGGGAGCCGGGCCAACTAGAGGAGAAGCCCAGATTCAAAGTACAAATCCACATTTAGCCTGACATTTTACAGAATGTGGAGAGAGTGATTGAATGTTGTCTGCTCTTTCATCACAAACAAGGCCCGAGGCCTATCAGCTTTCATCGTATATGTCATCAAGACCAGTGCACGGTAGCGGGCGTTTTGACTAAATTCTTCTAGCATATTTACTTTCATTAACAACTGCTATTTTCTTCTATACAAATATTGTTTCATCATTATTGTATCATTCTTGTAAAACTCATTTTATATCGACCAATAGAACAACCATAAGGTGGCCATTTACAGAGCTACTAATACACCCAATACTGCCACTGCCAGATGCTACATGAATGGTTTCATTTCTTAAAGTGCTACATCTCTCTTATGAAAAACACAGAAAGGCCGGAAGTCCCACACCTTCCGAATTCACCCACTATCATATATGGCACCACTGCTTGATATATTATACCAAATCAATGTTTATTTACAACAATTATAGGTCTATGCTCACTAAAGACTCATTAAAAAACACAAAAGACATGTTATAACATCAATAAGGAAGGAAGGAGAAACAAAGATGGAGGGGGGGGAGGACTGGTAGATGGTACAATATTAATTCATGGTCATAATAGTCATATACATTAAATATATTAATAGTGCTACCTGGCTGATAAACATAAAAGTGCTACAGTGCGTATAAGTAAATCTATTATAAACGGAAACATCAATATCTCAATACTTTGAAAACCATGCTAAAAGTGCAAGTGCTAATAAACAATACCCTCCCTATAAATTACCATATACCGACTCATAAAGCAGTGAGGACAAGCCGGGTAGAGCACAAGAAATACAATTCCCAATATAAAAACAGATCTTACATACAGAACGACCAACCGGCCCACCGCCCCAACGTCGCTTTTCAGGTCTGCACTAATTAGTCATGGTTTTGTTATAACAAATGAGCTGTCCATTCACACTTGTGAATGCTATGCGTGCTTTTTTCCGCTATCCTTCCAATCTGTTCAGATGTCAGAACATCAAGGGCTAGTGACAACTTAACAGGTGACGAGTTGTTGAAAAGGCCACAAGCCAGTTTTCAAATCCCATGGGCAAGCCAGTGATTTTCAGCTTAGGCCCTTATTTAACAAGGGATAGCACCAGGTAGCGAATGGTGAGCGACCGGTAATGACGGGCCCCGCCACGAGAACGCCGGCTCCCCTCCGCAATCACACATTTATCAAGCCGATCCTGCTTAGCGACTGACAGAGCGCCAGATAGCGAATCATTCGTCATTATTCCAGCCTCACCCCACAGCGCCAGCGAGCGACCTTGAACAGCGACAGGTATGACCTCTCGCTACCTGGCGCTCTCCAATGCATTTCAATGGAGCAATCTTTAAATATTCATAATTAATTGCTATTAATTTTTTTTTTTTTTTTTTTTTAAATGTCAAAAATTCTGTGACCACTTCTGCCATGTTAGATAATTTTTTTAAGGTAAAAAAAAAACATTGTGCAGAATTGATATTACAGGTCTGATATTAATGTATTCATATTACAAAATGTTTTGAAAAACATGTTTTTTTTTTTCTAAAGAAATGGTTGTTTGGGGGTTAAAAAACTACTTTTAACACATCGCCGCCAGCGCTCTGGGGTTTAAACAAGCATTTCACAGCGCAAGAATTTTTGGAGCGTGATTTGTTAATGAATATGCTGGGAGCCGTTCGCTATGGCCATTCGCTGTCATGCGCTCCCATACAGCGCGGAACCTGTCAAACAGTGACCCCTAACCCCGTATTCAACATTACCGCACACCGACTGAGTCGCTGTCAACAGCCGAAATAACGGCCAAGCACAGCGAATACTAGCGGGCGATGTGAACATAACGCTACTGTCGCTCATCTGTCGCTACCTGGCGCTATTAATGAATCAGCCTGCCCGATAGACCAGTGAACATGTGTTAAATAAGTCAATAATGGCTGAAGTATGATTAGGTACTTCTTTTTTTGCCAGTCAATTGCAAAACAAAACATAATACGTAAAAAAAAATGCAAGTTTCTAATACCTGTGGGCAGGGTCGGCCCCAGGTTTCTGTGGGCCATTGGGCGACAGAGTCTTAAAGTGGACCAACACCCAGGATTTTGACTATCCTGGGTCTTGGTCCACTTCGGTGGGGCACCCCCGATCGGGGTGCCCCGCTGTGTGAAACCCCCCCTAACCCCCCGAATAACTCACCTCTCCCCGCTCCCGGCGCCAACGTACAAGGAACGTCTAAGCGGCGGCCGCCGCCGCCGCCTCCCTCGCGTCACTTTTGACGCGCGCGCGCGCCCGCGCCGGCCATTCGCAGACGGCCGGCGCGGGTGCGCGCACGCCTACAGGGGCGCGAGGGAGGCGGCGGCCGGCCGCCGCCGAAGATAAGGTAGGTGAGTTGGGGTGTTTGGGGGGGGTTTCACCCCGCGGGACATCCCGATCTCGGATGTCCCGCGGGGTGGGGGGTGATCGGCCCGGGAATCTTATAGATTCCCGGGCCGATCACCCGTGGGTGTTGGTCCACTTTAATGGGCCCATTGCAGTGTGGTATGATACTCTATACAGTACATGGTGATGTTGCATGTCTGCCAAAGAATAGGAAGAAAAAAAAATAGAAGGAATGACAAAGTATAGAAAGAGAGACAGAAAATAGAGAAGTAAAGGATGAAAGGTTGAAAAAATAAAGAAATATAAAAAGTAAATTGGATTAATATCCACCTTAAGTATATCTGAAATATATTTAAATATATACATATATATTTAAACATCTTATCCCAAAATTGCTGAACCACTGGACACCACCACCAAGTATTTATAAAATAACATTTGATTACAATTTCGGAAGCAAAACTGATATCTTTCTTATCCAGTGCCAGGTACCAACAATACAGGACCTTCAGGGAGGTTTCCTTAATCATATTAGAATGAAAAACTGTTTTGTTTTTTCTCCAGATTTTAGGTAGGCCACATATCACTAGATAAAGATGGGTAATCTTTCTCTCAAGCCATACAATACAGCTGCTTAAAGTGGACCAAAAGCCAGGATTTGGACCAGCCTGGGTTTTGGTCCTTGCCCCCCCGGGCACCCTGATCAGGGTTGCCCCGCTGAATGATACCCCCCAGGTCGCCCCATCTTATTCACCCTTCAGCGGTCCTACAGCACATGCGCAAATTCTGGTCCAATCAGCGCACTGGCGGCCACATCCCCTGCTACCCCCTAACAGGCCTGCCACTCACAAATGCTTGGCGCAGGCACGCGTCATGATAAAGGAATAGTGGCAATTCAGCCGCTGTTCGCGCATGCGCCGTTGAACCAAGAAAGAAGGTGAATTTTGGGGTGACCTGGAGGTTTTTGTGCAGTGGGGCATCCCAATTCTGGATGCCCCGGGGGGAGGGAATCAAGCGGCCCTGGAATCTTACAGATTCGAGGACCCTTGGGGCGTGGGTTTCAGTCCACTTTAATAACAAAGTGCAGAGAAGCAAATTTTGTCAATATCATAGAGATTAATCCATGAAGAGGATTTAAAGTGGACCATCACCCTCGGGTGATCGGCCCGGGAATCTATAAGATTCCCGGGCCGATCACCTCCCTCCCCGCGGGACATCCGAGATCGGGATGTCCCGCGGGGTGAAACCCCCCCAAAACCCCCAAACCCCCTTACCTTAGCTCCCTCGTGCCCCTCTAGGCGTGCGCGCCCCCGCGCCGGCCATCTGTGAATGGCCGGCGCGGGGGCGCGCGCGCATCAAGAGTGACGCGTGGGAGGCGGAGGCAGAGGAGCCACGGACAAGCGGCTGTCAAATCGCTTGTCTGTCGGCGCTGGGAGCGGGGAGAGGTGAGTTTTTCGGGGGGTTCGGGGGGGTTTCACACAGCGGGGCACCCTGATCGGGGTGCCCCACCGAAGTGGACCAAGACCCAGGATAGTCAAAATCCTGGGTGTTGGTCCACTTTAATTCAATGCACAAATCTTCTCAAACGGGCAGGCAGATTCATCACTAACGCCAGGTAGCAACAGATGAGCGTCTGTAGCAGGCATTTCAAAGCGCCTGCTAGTAGTCGCTGTGCTCGGCCGTGGTTCACTAGGTCAGAGCTACTCAGTCGCTGTGCAGCAATGATAAATACATTGTGGGGAGTCGCTATATGAGCAGTACAGTGCTGTATGGGAGCACATGTTAGCGACTGCTCATAGCGACCGACTCACACCATATTCAGCAAAAAAACAGCCTCACAAATCTCTGGCGCTGAAAAATGATTGTTTGAAGCCTAGAGCGCAGGAGGCGGTGTGTTTAAAGTCTGTTTTTCAGCATCTATCAACTAGTAACAAAGCGAAAACATATGGAATTACATTGTAGCAACATTGTAACATGAACACTTTAATGGCAGACCAGTAATGTAATTTCTGAAGAAATATATAAAAAATGAAAAAATTGTGAAAAAACTGCTTTTTCAATGCCAGACGAGGTCACAGAATTATTTGTGATTTTTGGAAAAAAAATAAACAAAAACCCAGTTTAAAGAGAAGAAAAGGATCGTCCATTGAAATGTATGGGAGAGCGACAGGTAGCGAGAGGTCATACCTGGTGCTGTGCAAAGCTGAACGCTGGCGCTGTTCGCTGAGGCTGTGAAAATGATGAATCAGACGCTACATGGTGCTATCCCAGTCGCTAAACATATTCTGCTTGATAAATGTGTAATTGCGTGCCGTGTCCGGCGTTCACCAGTCGCTACCTCTCATTAACCAGCCGCTACCTGACGCTATCCCTTCTTAAATAAGGGCCTAAGTTTCCGCTTGTTCCATAAAAACTTGAACATACTATTTTGAAACTGAGATAAATCTCTACTACTGGGAGGGAACGGAATATGAACAAACATTTAGGTACAGTAACCATTTTAGAGCAGTAATCCTACCAAACCAAGTTATGGCATACTGGGACCACTCCTCAAATTGTTCTTTAAATTCTGTAAAAGTTGAGGAGTGATTAAGGGCATAAAGTATGTGATAATTGAAGGTCAGCTTGACACCTAAATAGGGGAGAAAATATGACCTCCAAAATAAATTTAAATGTCGCTGGGGTTTTTGATGCTCAGCAGAAGGTGAACTGAGATAGCTGCAGGAAAAACCTTAAATGAGACATAAATGTAAAATCTTGAATTAAAGGAAAATACTGGATAAGGAAAGATATGGTTATTTAATGTCAGGAGCACATCATCAGCATATAAGCAAGCTTTGTATTCTATACCTGCTACACCATATCTGCCTATATCTGGGTGATGTCTAATCCTTGTGGCAAGTGGTTCCATTGCTAAAGCAAAAAGTGCTGGAGATAAGGAACAACCCTGTCTGCTACTGGTTTTGATTAGGAAATCCCCAAAAATATTTGAATTAATGTTAATATTAGCTAAGGGATGGGAATACAGGCCTTTATATGCTGAGACAAATGGTCTAGAGATTCCAAAACGTTGCAGGATTGCTAACAGATATGACAGACATTGTACTGCATCAAATACTTTTTCCATATCCAGAGTTAAAGCCAACAAGGAGTACGAGATCTAAAAGCATCAACTAATATATTAACAGCCCTATGCACATTATTTGTCGACCTGGAATAAAACAGGATTGGTCTGAGTGTACCAAGCATGGATGAAATCAGATGATCAGATTATCATCTCCTGATGTGAGGATGAAGGTGAGGGAAGAACTTTGCTGGAAGGTGAAAAAATTCCACAGGAGTTCCTGGTAGCAACTGGGTGAAACATTTATAAGTTCTTTCTTCCTCTGTTATCAAAAATCTCCATTTGATCTTTTAATGTTTTGCTTTTTAGCAGATAATGAGGTAACTTGTTTCTGCATGTCCTGGAGAGCTGAGGAAGAAGCGCCCTGTTTTTCTTCTAACAAGTCAGTACTATTCCACTGTTCCAATAGCAGAAATTTCAGATGAAAGTTCTTTTATGGAATTTTCTAGTGCACCCTGAAAAGCTAAATTAACTTTGCTGAAAATATCTCCATATCTCATGGATGCATGAGGAGAATCAGGGGATTCCTGTGAGGTAAAATGGCGCCAACATTCCTCACAGACTCACTGCTGGTAAACTGAGCCATGTCAGGGCACAGAAAAGTGGAGGACCGCTTTAAAATAGCACACAGCCAATTCCTCTAGCTTTCATTCATTGGTCTGTGTAGAAACAATGTCATTTAAAGATGATTTACAGACTGGAATAGGTGGGGAAGCAGAATCAGTCACAAAGCTCCTCTATCTCCCATCCATCTTCCTCAGCACCACCCATGTGACCCCTCTTATGTTTATTTAGGTAGTTAGTCTGTCTATGTCCATTTGAGAGTATGTATTGCCAATAAATATGAGAGAAGTTCAGATAGTATTACATAATACATTTGTGGACTCTGTTGGGTAACTTGGTATTTGGGCTGTAACTGTTTCTTAAGTGTGCAAGAGATTAAATAGAATTGGGAGCAAGAGTGAGATAAGTAAATTGGGCCATTTATTTAAAGCGGACCAAAACCCACATTTTTAACTAGCATCCCTTCAGTGAGCTGTAAAGCTCCGCCTCCTCCATTCATTGCCACTGTTGTATTTGCAAACATAGCATTGCTATATCTATGCATTGACTGATCAAATGCTATCTCACACTAAGGGACAGCAAAAATATCAGTGTTCCAGAACAATTTGAAAAGCAAAAATATTCATTTTTTAGTTCTTAGAAGCAAGTATTGGCAGGTGCTTTGGCCAAATGTATTTCACGAGTTCAGTAGGGTTTGATCCACTTTAAACCGGACCTTCACTATGATGTATTGAAAAGCCCAAACCCTTAAAAAACGATTCTCCAGCATCTAAAATTAATATATTTTAAGCTTTTAGTCACTTACTTATTATTCTTTCCCCCACTGGGCTCCAATTCTGTTCAGGACTTTAGGATACGGGCGCCGCCATCTTGACTCAGAAGCATCACACTTACTGAAGAGAGGAGAGTGGGATAACGTACAGGGGGGGGGCGGGTTATAGCTGTGCTTTGCTCAGACAGAGCAAAGCTTAGGTCAGGAAAAGGTCAGCAATCCCAGAATGCAGAGCAGCACAGTCAGAAGGCACTTCCTGTTTGCAGGCTGCCTGATGTTACATGAGCCACCATCTTGGATGTTTAAAGGCTCATAACATGCAGTAGATGCAGGTAGGATGATTTTTAATGTGGGCAATCTGTATGTACAGTGTGGGGGAAACATATAAGATAGACTCTTATTCAGGACCTCTGTAAGTTCTTTTTGTTTAATCTAGGATATGTACAAGTAGTGCAGAGTAAAGGGTCCACAACTGAACCAGGGGCCAACCTTCAGGCCGTGACGCACATGAGTATCAAACCTGATCCACAGCCATAGTCCCTTGCTCCCCAACCCACCCACAGTCTTGGGGATCTCTGCTACAACCCTCCCACATATAGTCCTCTGGCCATATTTGCCACAATCTTCCACTAGCCCTTGTCATACTTGCCACTGCTCAGCTTCAGCCCTAGTCCCTCTTGCCACAGCTGGCTGTGGATACTTAGCCATTGCAGATCCTAATCTGACCCTCTATTTCACCTTACACCTTTAGTCATTCTCATCTTACTAAAATAAAAGGTAATTCCACTTCCGAAGGCATTTTTAAAAGTTTCTAATCTAGTGTGCCAATATGATGTGCTCAGTGTGCTGAGTGTATCTATTATTTTTTATGTTTCTATGTTTTTGTAAAAGAAAACACTACTCCATAGCAACAATGTGTTTACCTTAGAAATGTACATCAGAGGGGTGTTTGGATGTACATTTCAGAAGCTTCCTCACTCTGGCTTGCTAATCTGATTGGCCGAGGCAGACACGACAAATTGAACCCCATCTGCATTATTTCAATCTCTTCAGACAGGGGCAATCAGTCTTTTGTTCTAGAAGCTAAAGGGTTACTAGTAGCGTTCTCATGTGGAAAGGGTGATTGGTGATGCTTTGTTTAGCCAAAGCTGCTAATAAACACACCTGTTACAGCTGAAGGATTCTGGGATTTGTAGTGAACAAAAGATACTAGGAGCTTTACTAAAGGTCTAGACAGCCAATTCTACTTCATCGAGACAGACACACAGGAATATAAGAAACTTGGGCACAGCATACTGATAAGTAAATCCCAGGTATGTGGGATAATCCTAACACAAATGTTTAATTTACATTCCAGAATAGGAAAGCAATACGGCAGAACACCAACCTGACGTAAAGGGAGTTTTCCTTTAAAGCTGAGGGTGAACAAACGTATTTAGTATAACAGATAGGGTGCTAAGTGCAGGTTTGGGATGCCCATGTGGGCTGGTGTATTTAAAGCAGACCAAAAAATATTAAAACTAAATTAAAACTAATCCAGTTATATTATGATAAATGCTTGTGTGTAACAGATAGGATTAAATAAGCCACTGCAGATTTACAGCACCAAGAACTGAAATTGAATTGAAAACTGATCTGAATAATGAAAAAAAAAATGTTTCACTGTCACTTCTATGCTGTTCTATGATCGTTCTGGTTTTTCCTTATCTTTCACTATCTTTCCCTGGCTCTGTCTACCTCTCTGTCGGCCTCTCTGACTCTCCCTACCTATCTCTAACTCTCTGTCCCTGTCTCTAACTAGCTGTGCTCTGGCCGCAATAGAACGCTGAAATGCGCACAAGGAAGATGGCCGCCGTTTATATAGCACGGTGACGTCACCGGGGCTCCTGGCTGCTTATAGGCTGCATGTGACCTTCCCATGACACCTTGCCCCAGGGGACATGTCCGGACATGTGCTTAAACCCTTTTAGAATGCCTGTAATTGAAATAAATGGAGTTTAAAGGAAAACTTCGATCGATCGAATCGCGAGGAAATTCGGATTCGTTCAGAATCGAATTTTTCATGAAATTCGGAACGAATCCGGGTTTGTCCGGATCGATTCGCTCATCCCTATATAAGAGGCTATAAAGCCTGGCCATTATTGTTAGAATCACTAAGGTTTAAGCAAAGAGTGATTTCTTCAAGAGATTTAGAGTTGTTAATGCTCTGAACTCAATCCTGCATTAATACACATGCAGTATGGCCAACTTTTACGGAAATAATCCACTATAGCGCACACCATCTGCAACCCTGTAGTGTGTCTTAATCTTTCTAATACTACATAGTCCTACATTATATTGCTGTTCAAACCTGTTACAAAAAATACATAGAATAAAAGTCATTAGATGTTTCTTCTTAGCACGACTAAAAGACTAATATAGACAGATAAAAGATTAAGTGAAAATTAAAGGAAACCTTGATGTATGAAACTTTTCACAAGCTTACAGAAGATGAAAGTGCATTGTAGAAGTGTTGTACCTTCTGATCAGATTAAGGTTTTTGCAGTTTAAAGTCCCCATGACAAGCTCCGCTGTAATTATTGTTGGTACAGTGATAGCAAACATGGGAGAAAATTCTTCAGCCAAAGCCAATGAAATGCACAGGAATAATAGATAGCACCTGATTTAGACTGAACAACTTGGTGATTTTGATTAAAGGAATTGAAAGATAAAGACAGCGCGTTTGGGTGATTATGGGCATGTTCATTTAGGTGAGTTACAGTTTGTTCAAGCAAGTTTTTGATTAAACGGGGAGGCCGATTCATTAATAGCGCCAGGTAGCGACAGATGAGCGGCAGTAGCGTGATTTTCACAGCGCCAGCTAGTATTCGCTGTGCTTGGCCGGGGTTTGCTTGTTGACAGCGACTCAGTCGGTGTGCGGTAATGTTGAATACGGGGTTAGGGGTCGCTGTTTCACAGGTTCCGCGTTGTATGGGTGCGCCTGACAGCGAATGGCCAGAGCGAACGGCTTGCTGCAGATTCATTAACAAATCACGCTCAAAAATTTCTCGCGCTGTGAATTCCTTGTTTAAACCCCAGAGCGCTGGCGGCGATGTGTGTAAAGTAGTTTTTAACCCCCAAACAACCTTTTTTTTTTAATGTAAAAATTATACAAGTTTTTCTAAACATTTTGTAATATGAATACATGAATATCAGACCTGTAATATCAATTCTGCACAATTTTTTTTTTTTTTTACTTAAAAAAAAATCCTAACATTGCAGAAGTGGTCACAGAATTTTTGACATTAAAAAAAAAAAAAAAAAAAAAACATTAATAACAATTAATTATGATTATTTAAAGATTGCTCCATTGAAATGCATTGGACATCGCCAGGGAGCGCCAGGTCATACCTGTCGCTGTGATGGGATTAGCAGCGGCGCTGTTCGTTGCAGTCGGCTACATGATGAATCCCGCGCTAGCTGACGCTCTCGCTGGCGCTAGCCTCATTTAGCGTGATAAATGCGTCATTGTGACCGCCGCCTGGCGTACTTGATTCGGTAGCCGCCGTTAGCTGGCGGGACCTGGCGCTCGTCAGACACTACCTGGCGCTATCTCTTGATAAATAAGGCCGTAAGACAAGATTGATCACAGTGGGCATTTCCACTTATGCATTCGGGTCTGATTGTGGTCCATTTATTGATTTTTCATTGGCATTTGTGGAAATTAGTCTCTGCCCCCCAACACAGCAAAGGCAGCAAAGCGAGGATGTGCCTAGAACACAGAGGATGGAGCTATACACTTTATTCTCTGTGATGAAAGCAAAGGCCACAACTCTGCTCTTAGAATTTAAAGCAAAACAAAACCCAACAGGGCCAGCCCTGGAATCTAATAGGTTTCAGGGCTGGTTACTGGCCGTCTCAAATTGAGATGCCCCACTGTGTGAAACCCCTTCCCCAGGTCCCCTGCAGAAAAATGAAATAGATATTGCTTCATAGCGGCAGGCAGCGTCTGGTGAACACCCAAAACCACATTTACGAAAGCGAATCTGATGAGCGACTCTAACAGCGTCACATGTGTTATTACAGGAGGCTCAGTGTATAGCGCTGGCGCTCTAGACTAGGAGTGTCATGTAGTACCTTTTGCTCAGTGTCATTTTTTGGACACTTTTAATATTTTTATGCAGAATTGTCATTACAGGTCTGGCACTAAAGTCTTATTGTCCCAGTGTTAAAATAATGTCATTCCATGTGTTTTTGCTTTGTTACTGGTGGATATGTGTTCAAAAACAGCCTTTAATCACACAGCGTCTGGCGCTCTATGCTACAATGCCCAACTTCAGTGCGCCGACGCTGTGTGTTTAGTGTTTTGTTAAATATGGTGTGGAGCACCGAGTGCCGGACGCACTGAGCTGGCATCACCTCTCGCTTGCTGCAGCACTATACTGTTGTTACAGCGCCCAACATACATCACATTCATCAATGCCGGCCAGATTACTAGAGTGACCGAGACACTAAGGCCCTAATTTAAGAAGGCATAGCGTCAGGTAGTAGCTGGTTAATGAGAGGTAGCGACAGGTAGTGACTGGTGAACGCCAGACACGGCACGCAATTACACATTTATCAAGCAGAATCTGTTTAGCGACTGGTATAGCGCCATGTAGCGTCTGATTCATCATTTTCACAGTCTCAGCGAACAGCGCCGGCGTTCAGCCTTGCACAGTGCCAGGTATGACCTCTCGCTACCTGTCGCTCCCCCATACATTTCAATGGACGATCCTTTTCTTTTCTTTAAATGGGGTATTTTTTTTTTTTATTACCGAAAAATCACAAATAATTCTGTGACCTCTTCGGGCATTGAATAAGCAATTTTTTCATAATTTTTTCATTTTTTATATATTTCCTCAGAAATGACATTACAGGTCTGCCATTAAATTGTTCATGTTACAATGTTGCTACAATGTAATTCCGTATGTTTTCGCTTTGTTACTAGTTGATAGATGCTGGAAAACAGACTTTAAACACACCGCCTCCTGCGCTCTGGGCTTCAAACAAGTATTTTTCAGCGCCAGAGATTTGTGAGGCTGTTTTTTTGCTGAATATGATGTGAGCCGGTCGCTATGAGCAGTCGCTAACATGCGCTCCCATACAGCGCTGTACTGGTCAAATAGCGACTCCTCGCAATGTATTCAACATTACTGAACAGCGATTGAGTCGCTATAAAGTAGCGACTCACAGCCGAGCACAGCGACTACTAGCAGGCGCTCTGAAAATGCCTGCTACAGACGCTCATCTGTCGCTACCTGCCGCTAATGATGAATCAGCCTCTAGGTTACAGCGCCCGATACCCACTTACAGCGTCTACTAGCGGTCGCTCTAAGCACCACTATACAGACGCTCATCTGTCGCTACCTGCCGCTAATGATGAATCAGCCTCTAGGTTACAGCGCCCGATATCCGCTTACAGCGTCTATTAGCGGTCGCCGCTATACAGATGCTCATCTGGCAATACGTGGCGCTAGCAGTGTATCAGCCTCCAAGTATACATTCAGATTTTCGCATATGAAAACAACCAAAACAAAAACAACTATTTGGTGACTTTTTTCAGTTTTTAGTTACATTATAGAATCTTTTTTTTTTTTTTTACTTGCTGTTAAAATGACTGTTCTTTATTCTGTAGAGAATGATTTTCAATAGTGCTGTATATTATGAAACATTTGCTTGACACTTCTATTGCCTTTTTTCTCTAAATGAAGGTCTTTGTCTGCCACGGTCTCTTGCTTCCACCATCTGCAATGCTATGGCCTGGCCTTGGCTCCACACAGTTTCCTGGATGCTCTGAGATGCCACTGAGGTAACCCAAGGTGCTTCCTGAATCCTGGGCCTGCAGCTGGGAGTTAGGGAGGAGGTTCGCCCTTAAGCTTTCTCTATTGTCATGAGGGAAACTTCAGGACTACTTTAAGACATTTCAAAGGCAAATATCTAGAAACAATAAGGGGCTTAAACAAACACACCCTCTCCTCCGCCTCTCCAGTATTCTAGGCATGTTCACAGAGTATCTTTTATTACAAGCATCTCCTGCTTATTTTAGATAAAGGGTCTTAATAAACAGAACTGTGATTATGAATCAATCAATGACGATAAGGGGATTTGACCATTGCAAATGAAGCAAATCAGATTAGGGGCCCTCTCTATGCTAGACAGCATCAGGGCTGGCCTTATGTTATAGGAGGCAAAACACACAGGCCCTTATTTAACAAGGGATAGCGCCAGGTAGCGAATGGTGAGCGAACGGTAATGACGCTCACCGCCACGAGAACGCCGGCTCCCCTCCACAATCACACATTTATCAAGCCGATCCTGCTTAGCAACTGACAGAGCGCCAGATAGCGAATCATTCATCATTATTCATCATTATTCCAGCCTCACCCCACAGCGCCAGCGTCCGACCTTGAACAGCGACAGGTATGACCTCTCGCTACCTGGCGCTCTCCAATGCATTTCAATGGAACAATCTTTAAATATTACTAATTAATTGTTATTAATGTTTTTTTTTTTTTTTTTTTTTTTAATGGCAAAAATTCTGTGACCACTTCTGCAATGTTAGATTTTTTTTTTAAGGTAAAAAAAAAAAAAAAAAATTGTGCAGAATTGATATTACAGGTCTGATATTAATGTACTCATATTACAAAATGTTTTGAAAAACATGTTTTTTTTTTTTCTAAAAATATGGTTGTTTGGGGGTTAAAAAACTACTTTTAACCCATCGCAGCCAGCGCTCTGGGGTTTAAACAAGCATTTCACAGCGCGAGAATTTTTTGAGCGTGATTTGTTAATGAATATGGTGGGAGCCGTTCGCTATGGCCATTCGCTGTCATGTGCTCCCATACAGCGCAGAACCTGTCAAATAGCGACTCCTAACCCCATATTCAACATTACTGCACACCGACTGAGTCGCTGTCAACAGCCGAACAACGGCCAAGCACAGCGAATACTAGCGGGCGCTGTGAAAATAACGCTACTGGCGCTCATCTGTCGCTACCTGGCGCTATTAATGAATCAGCCTGAGAGATTCAGGCAATAACAGAGACAGAGAGAATGAAAAGAAGCAAACGAGAGATTGAGATAATGTAGAGAAATAAACAGAAGTAATAGAAAAGTCGGAGAGAGCGCAGAAATGAAAGCAAGAAAAAGGAAATGTGGAAAAAAAGAGGGAAACATGGGAAATTTGGTAAAGAGAAAAAGATAAGATGAAGAGCACGTGAAAGACAGGGTAAAAAGGGAATGTGGAAAAAAGAGGGGGACTGAGAAAACATGGATAAGATGATACAAAGGAGAGAATCAACATAGAGAAAATGTTGATAAATCGAGTGGACAAGAGTAAGATGTATGGAATGTGAAAAAGAGAAAGAAGGATGGAATGTGAAAAAGAGATAGAAGGATGGAATGTGAAAAAGAGAAAGATGTATGGAATGTGAAAAAGAGAAAGAAGGATGGAATGTGAAAAAGAGAAAGATGTATGGAATGTGAAAAAGAGAAAGATGGATGGAATATGGACAAGAGTAAGATGAATGGAATGTGAAAAAGAGAAAGATGAACGGAATGTGAAAAAGAGAAAGATGGATGTAATGTGAAAAAGAGAAAGATAGACAGAATGTGAAAAAGAGAAAGATTAATGGAATGTAAAAAAGAGAAAAAAGGATGGAATGTGAAAAAGAGAAAGATGGATGGAATGTGGACAAGAGTAGGATGAATGGAATGTGAAAAAGAGAAAGATGGATGGAATGTGAAAAAGAGAAAGATGGATGGAATGTGAAAAAGAGAAAGAAGAATGGAATGTGTAAAAGAGAAAGATGGATGGAATGTGGACAAGAGAAAGATGGATGGATTGTGAAAAAGAGAAAAAAGAGAAAGATGGTTGAAATGTGGACAAGAGTAAGATGAATGGAATGTGAAAAAGAGAAAGATGGACAGAGTGTGAAAAAGAGAAAGATGGATGGAATGTGAAAAAGAGAAAGATGGATGGTATGTGAAAAAGAGAAAGATGGATGGAATGTGAAAAAGAAAGATGGACAGAGTGTGAAAAAGAGAAAGATGGATGGTATGTGAAAAAGAGAAAGATGGATGGAATGTGAAAAAGAGAAAGATGAATGGAATGTGAAAAAGAGAAAGATGGACAGAGTGTGAAAAAGAGAAAGATGGATGGAATGTGAAAAAGAGAAAGATGAATGGAATGTGAAAAAGAGAAAGATGGACAGAGTGTGAAAAAGAGAAAGATGGATGGAATGTGAAAAAGAGAAAGATGAATGGAATGAGAAAAAGAGAAAGATGGATGGAATGTGAAAAAGAAAGATGGACAGAGTGTGAAAAAGAGAAAGATGGATGGAATGTGAAAAAGAGAAAGATGGATGGAATGTGAAAAAGAGAAAGATGGATGGAATGTGAAAAAGAGAAAGATGGATGGAATGTGAAAAAGAGTAAGATGGATGGAATTTAAAAAAAGAGAAAAAGAAGGATAAAGAGGGTACAGGGAATCTGGAAAGAAGACAAATATGGTCAGAAAAGAGGCAAAAATAGCTTGCCCTGGAGAGAACAATGATTTTTAAAGCAGAACAAAACCCTGTTCACTTACCTCCACTACCGTATAACCCTCTGAGTAGCTTGCCACGTGTGACCAATTTTCTTATTAAACCAGGCTTTTCCACTGCCATAGCCACGTCTACACTGCAAACTTGAGATCGATTGGCTGATCTTAAAGTGGACCAACACCCTCCCGTGATCGGCCCGGGAATCTATAAGATTCCCGGACCGATCAGCTCCCTGACTGCGGGGCACCCCGATCGCCGAAACCCCTAAATCCCTACCTGCTCCTCGATCCAGCGGCGCCCGCCGCCGCCTCCTGCGCCCTGTAAGAGGGACGCGCGGGAGGCGGCGGCGGGCGCTCTCTTGTCCGTCGCTGCCTCTCGCTTGTCCGCCAGCGGGGATTGGCTGCAGCGATCACGTGGGAGCGGGGAAAGGTGATTTTTGGGGGCTTTCTGGGGGATTTCACACAGCGGGGCCCCACCGAAGTGGACCAAAACCCAGGATAGTCAAAGTCCTGGGTGTTGGTCCACTTTAAATTTGCTAAATGATGCGTGTCAGCACAGTGCATTTGATCCTTTTTAAAATTGGAACTTGCACCCAAACAATAACAGACTTTAGCCAAAATGACAACTAGCTATATAACTAGGCATTATACTTGACCCTTCACGTGCCCTCTACCCTTTTTAAACTAAGACAGCACTATCAATGAATTCTAACTCCCATTATAAGCTTCTATGAGGGACAAGAACTTTTGTGGATGTTTTGGTGAACTCTGCAGAATATGTGAGCTCTATATAAATAAAAAAGAATGAATAAATAACATTTGGGTTGAGAAACTTATGAGGTGGTCAACCATACCGATTTTCCTGTTTTACTAACCTGAATTAATCATGAGTCTCAGTAAAACATTTTAAAGGAAAGCCAGGGACGATTTATTTAGCTTCCAGGGCCCCCGCTGTTTGCTTCCCAGCAGGGTGCTCCCCTTCACCCACAGTCACCTGTGTCCCTTTCATCTGTATTGCGGGGGCTGTTGTAAAGTCCTGGGCTGTACTGTCATATCTGATTTTCTCAGCATGGAGGCAGGGTAGGCCCTTGGCTATCCAGGGTAAAGCACCTTCACGCATTATTTCACTCATATTGTGGCTCATTATTCTCAGCCAGTGCTTCCTGAAAAATCTACTTTTATTGGTCACATACACAACCATATACACTATCCCATGCAATGAAATGCAACTGTCCAGAGAAGAAAGCACACTACAATAAATAGTTACATTATCAGCACCTGATATCTGTTAAAAGGTAGTGTATGCTACTGTGTAGTTATCATCTAAGGGGGATACTATGGTAAGCAAATTAAATATTAAATAGTGAGTGGCACTGCTGGGCTCCCCTGAAAGGCTGACTTCCCTGGCGTACAGGGGCACGAGAGGGATCCGAGAGGCGACCACGTGTATGAGGGCGGCCAGCAACATCTGGGAGAGGGCGGCTAAACTTGGGATGAGGGCGGGAGATGACCCGGCATGGTCCCCCCATGCACCCCTATGGGACAACCCCAGGTTGCCAGAATTGGGTGCTATGCAGGACCCGCTGTTCTGGTCAAGGAAAGGCGTTAAGCAGATTGGGCAACTATACAGAGGAGGGGTGCTGATGTCCTTTGATCAGTGTAAGGAAGAGTTTCATCTGCTCAATCGGGACTTTTTCCGATACCTACAACTCAGACATGCACTGCACGCCCAATTCCGGAGGGAGGGCCCAAGGATCACAGTGTCCAAGGTGGAAAATGTAATCAGAGACGAGAACCTTAAAAAGCCTGTCTCAGCGATGTATAAATGCTTGTTAGGAGAACTGGAGTCCCCTAGGAGTAAGATCGAGTCTAAATGGCAGGTCCTAGACCCAGGCCTGGACAGGGACGACTGGGAGGAGATAATGGATAACCTACATGCGTCGGTTGTGGAAGCTAGGGACAGATTCATCCAAACCAAGTGGATCCATCAGGCTTACATCACCCCGGTTCGTCTGCACAGAATGGGCCTAACTGATACGGATATATGTCCTAGATGCGGGAAAAGTAGTGGCTCATGGATACACATGATCTGGTCATGCGAGGTCCTGACGGGCTTCTGGGAGGGTGTGATGGGTCTGATCAGCAGAGTGGTGGGTTTTCAGGTACAGAGGTCTATCTCCACATGTCTTCTTGGGGTGGTGGAGTCGCTCTCGGAGCTGAGGGCTCTAAAGGTCCTGGTCCGGTTGCTGCTCTTCTACGCCAGGAAGTGCATCCTGATGAACTGGAGACACCCGGCTAGGCCCTCAGTGCAATCCTGGAAAAGACTAGTTAACCAGAAACTCACCATGTATAAATTGACTTACGCCGCAAGGGGAGCACCAGATAAGTTCGAAAAGGTCTGGGATCCATGGCTGCAGAGCCAGGAGTCAGCATATGACGCCGAGTGAGCCCGGGGGGGGGGGGGGGACTGGAGGAGGATTTCTGGGGTCAAGTATAACATCTACAGTATATTTGGGGAGCTGGGACCGTGAGCTGTTACCTAATGAATAATGTAGGGGATTGTGGAGCCCATGCGCCCCGTCTAATAACTAAGTTCTTCAGCCTCTCTGTCCTGTACTTAAACCGAGATGGAAGCAAGATCTACCAAGGGTCCGGGATGAAAGCCGAGTGAATGATTGTCAGTGTTGTCACTTTTCTGCCAGTTATGAAGTTGGGTGCCTGCGGCACCTTAATGCCTTACAAATGACTTGTTTTGTTGTGTCATGTATGTCTGTTTATTGCAAAATAAAACTTTAAAAAAATATATATATATTAAATAGTGTTCCCACGCTACATTGAGGGCACAAATTGCTTGCAGAAATCACTCAGTTCTAGCAAATGCCTCCCTCACCTGTACAGTGTAAATAATCCCATATTAGCAGGGTGATGGTCCATGACTGCTTCCCTGGCCTTGTTATATGTTAGAAATGGCCTGCAGGTCAGGCAGCTGCCCTATGTACTGTACTACCACTGCCCCCATTGTTGCTGCCCCTGAACCAGACCATGATGCCCCCCAATCCAAGGTAGAATTTGGAGAAAAAGAAGAATCTGTAGGTGTCATCTGAATAATGGATTTCTGTATTTAATCATAGTTTAGAAACTATTATTTTTCGAATTTTATTAAAAACAATACAATACATATTGATTGGAAATGTTACTACAAACCAAGGGCCCATCACAAATTGTTTGAGGGACTCCTACCCCAAAATATCTGGAAGCTTCTTACTTAACTGGGTGGGTTTTGTACACAGCCAGGGGTGTATATACCATAGGCGCAGGCACCAGCCCCGGCCCAGGGAACAAGGGCCCCACTCAAGCTACCAACTCTGCCTCTTCAGCATGTACGCCCGCCCCGTGATACTTACCTACTTCCTTCCTCCACACTGACTTCTGCTGGCCCCACCATCATCTCTGTGCGTAGTCCTCGTCTCAGTCATCCCTTGACTTCATGTGCCTCCTTGGTCTTAATGAGTGCACTGCGGACCATCCTTGCCTTACACACCTCCAGGCCAGTCAGTGTCCATTAGGGAGGGGGGTGTGGCTGATGGGGGCCCGCTATGGGGCTCCTTCAGGGCTATGTACGCCCTTGTTCACAGCTTTACCAGCCCTATCCAAGCTCTGTTTTTCTTACCTTTCTCCTCACTCCCCTGGCGAAATCAAGCCCCTTGATTGGTGGCTGGCAGTCCCTCATGCTACATAAAGCTGTGATTAAAGCAGCAACCATTTTGTATCAAATAATTATAATATTATTATTATTAATAATAATAATAATAATAATAATAAGCACCATACCTCATACTAGTGTGAATATTAACGGGTCCTTACAGAGTAACTGGCTGTAGCCCAAGCCTCCAACTTATTTGGGTATCAAATCTGGATGGTCTATGTTGCGTATTTACTATTTGTCTTTGGCTGTGCCCAGCTTAACACACCCTAATGACCCGAGTGTGCATTTCCCGATTTTTTCAATTAAACTTTTTTTTTTTTTTTAAATAACCAAAAACACTGCACATAATTCTAGATTGGATGGTTTACACATCTGCGCTGTGTTACGTAACGTATCAAAAAAGCCTTGCAGATACCTTTTGCAGCACAACGTAGTATCAGCACAGGTCAATAGAAATCTATGGCAACGCAAGCGCAACACAGGTATAACGCAGTGTACCAGCATTCCACTTGTGTTGCTTTTGCATTGTCATATAGTTTACCATTTACTTACTGTGCAATTTTTTTTTTCAAAAACACAAACCAAGAGCATTGCCAGTACATCACAGCATTTGTATTAATACAATGTACCTCTAGAGGACCTACAAAACGCCTGCTCTTAACACAACGGAGAAGTGTGAACAGAGGTGTGATTTTAACCGTTTTTTATACCATGCCCCGGGGTTGTCCCAAATTGGGATGCTCCTCTGTGTCAAACCACCAGATTGCCCAATACAACTCACCTTTTCCCTGTCCAATGTGTGGGCTCTTGTCCAATCAGAACCATTTGCCATGACTATGTAATTCGGCACATGGAGCTGATGGTCCTCAACCGGTCCTTCACTCTGAATAAAAATCTTGTATGTTCCCCCAAGCTGTACATACCGATTGCCCACATTAAAAATCAGCCTACCTGTACCTAGTACATTTTCTGAGCCTTTAAACATCCATGAAGTCATGGCTGTCCTTATCCTGACCCTAGCACTGCTCTGTTTCTGCAAAGCACAGCTATAACCCATCCCCCTTGCACTTGTTACCCTCTCCTCTCTTTAGCACGTGATGCTGGGAAGGAACAGGAAGTAGCTTCTGAGGCAAGATGGCGACAACAGTATCCTGGAGTACTGAGTTGCAGCCCAGTTGGGGAAAGAATAAAAAGTAAGCGACTAAAAATGTAAAATGTATTAATTATAGATGCTGGGGAATAGTGTTTGGGCTTTTCATTAAATAATCCTGAAGGTCCGGTCTCTGGGTCTTTCAATGAGCTTCCTTTTTAAGGAATAAAAATGTACAGTTTATAAAGGATTATGCAGATAAACATGATGACATGATGACCCAGTGACATATGGTTTAGCTGATTTTAGAGCATTACTGTTTCATCCCATGGTTAACAAAATCTATGACTGGAGGCCTTGGCCCTTCTCAGATGTTGATTCCCTAAGTGTGATGTTAGTTGATTAGGAAATTATCATATATTAGTCCTATATTTATGAATATCCTTTGCCCTGTACTTTAGATAATTGATTTTGCATTTGGCATGGTTTGACTCCTCCGAATGCAATCCTATATCTGCTGCTGACAAATTGAAAATCAAATCAAATAGAAATAACTAAAACAAGAAAATGCACACAATATATGTGCAATACTATAATATATGGGATGGCAAGAGTAGTTAATAACAATTCACCCATTATTTGTGAGAAAAGAGTTTTTTCTTCTTTTCCAATTTTGTGTGATTTGTGTGTTTGTGGATTTGTGCATTATTTCACTCATAATATTGCATCAATTTAAAACCAACTGTTGCAGAGTGTGCTGGGTGTAGCTGAGTCAAATCTAGATAGACATTTGTGATGTAACAGGAACTGGCTTACATGGTGGATAACATAGACAGTAAAGAGAAGTCATAGAGATCACTTCAATGTACAGGAAACACAACATGCAGCAGAGAAGGTGCATATATTTATATATCTACTGTCATATATGTAAACTGCATTAACCTAGCAATATAGATGCAGATCAAGCTGTTGCACAGTATCTCCAACAAAAACAACTGTAATTTCAGTACCGTTTTGATCTTTTTTTTACTTACGTTTTACAACCGCCTGGAGCAGGTGTAAGACATTTTGACACATGCTGGGATGGTTTTCTGCAATAAAAAAAGAAATGCGTGAATTTTAAAAAATTTTAATTTAAAAATATCTGCACCGCTTTCATTAATAAAAAACATGCTGGCATGTGCCAAGGAATTCCCCTTCCCCCGCTTCCAGCCAGCAAACCCATCACATGGAGCGTGCTGACCAGAGGCCACACCTCTGGTGTATTTAAACCCTCTCTCTCCTAATGGCATGGAACTCCCATGGCAGGCTGCTAGGTTGTGCAGAGGTAGAACTCTGTCCCCTTGAACAAATGGCAGCAGACTGAATAGCAAGGCCACCACTTCCGGCAGAAGAGGAAACTGGAACTAGGCATAAGAGGACCCTAAGACTTGTCACTGGAGTTGGCGGACCTGCAGGGAGGATGCTGGAGGTGACTACTGTTAACCTAGATTTATTTAAATGTTTTTTTTCAAGGTGTGTGTGTTTAATATTAAAGGTGAAGTGTTCCAGGGACTCCTATAGCTTGTGCCAGACTGTGCCACATCGGTGCAAATTAGAGTAGTGAAAAATACAATTTATATATATATTTTCACACTTGCGCATGTTGCTGCACTACAAGAAACACATTTACTAAAAAATTAGCAGTGCAGCAATATGCTGAAAATGTATAAATCATATTTTGCACTATTTTAATTTGCACTGAAATGGCATTGTTTTGCAGGAGTTAAACCGGACCTTCAGCGTGATTTAATGAAAAGCCCAAACTCTTAAAAAACGGTTCCCCAGCATCTAAAATTAATATATTTTACGTTTTTAGTCACTAACTTATTATTCTTTCCCCCACTGGGCTGCAACTCTGTTCAGGAATTTAGGATACGGGCGCCGCCATCTTGACTCAGAAGCATCACACTTGGGGAGAGTGGGATAAGGTACAGGGGGCGGGTTATAGCTGTGCTTTGCTCAGACAGAGCAGAGCTGGGGTCAGGTAACCATAAGCCGCCATCTTGGATGTTTAAAGGCTCATAACATGCAGTAGATGCAGGTAGGATGATTTTTAATGTGGACAATCTGTATGTACAGGGTGTGGGAAACATATAAGATAGACTCTTATTCAGAGTGAAGGTCCGCTTTAAGATTTTAAGATTGCAATGGTAGGGCCCTCACTCAGGGCTGCTATCAGGTGGGGAAGGCAGGGCCCAGTCTCCCGGGCCTGGGCAGGAGGGGGGGAGGCAGACTGCTCTGCTGTTAAAAGCAAAGGCGGAGCATCAGCTGCATTTAAATCTGGCCCCAGCCAGGCTACAAAAAGATGGGCACTGGCTCCCATGATTGAGAACCCTTCTAGTGCTAGCACTGCCTGCTGGCACTAGAAGTGTCCTCACTCATGGAAGCTGGCTGCCATTTTTTTGTAGGATGAAGGATGACGTAGTTTCTCACCCCGCTCCGGCTCTGACAGATGCCGGTAGTACCGGTGCAGAGCAAGTGAGAGGTGAGAAGGCTCCGATCTTCTGCCCTTCACCGGCCCTGCTTCAATCACTACCGGCATCTGTCACTGGCAGCTGTCATCGGCGCGGCTCAGGATCAGAGGTGAGTAGAGTATAAAAAATTTTTTGTCAGTGTGTTAATTTTTACATTTAACCCCTTGTGAACTGGTAAGGGGTCCATGAGACCCCTATACCAGTTCACAAGGCTGGGGGCTGGCAAGTCACCTGTGGCCAGCGGATGACTTGCCATTAAGCTCAGCTCAGCTCCCCAATTACCTGCCTCTCCAAAATCCAGGGGGGGGCAGAAGAGCCCTGGCCCACGAAGGCTATGCAGGCTTGTACCCTGCAGGGCGGGGGGCCACCAAAGCTGGCCCCTGCACCCTGTTCTACAAGCCCTGCATAGCTGGTCATGGGCTGGTTATGCTGGGGGGGGGGAGCAGAAGCCAGTAATTGGAGAGGGACAGAGTGCAAGATGGATGGGAGGTAAGTATTAACAAAACAACTAATAAAATATTTTTTTCTGTATGTGTGTGTGTTTTTTTTACATTAACCTCATTGTCAACTGGTAAGGGGTACATGAGACCACTATACCAGTTCACAAGGCTCGGGGGCTGGCAAGTCACCTGTGGCTAGCGGGTGACTTGCTGTTAACCCCCAGCTCTCCCTATTGCCTGCCGGGGCAGAAGGGCCCGGGCTGATTTAGGCGGTGTGGGCTTGTAGCCGGCAATGCGGGGACCACTAAAGCTGGCCCCTGCGCTCTGTACTACAAGCCCTGCATAGCTGATCCCCGTGCTGGTTATGCTGGGTAGGGGGGCCCCATGTCAGTTTTTTTCTTGATTTAACCCTTTATAGTGTGCATAGTAGTTGTATTTTATTTGTAAATGTTATAAATTGCTCGTTTCAGTTTGGGGGGTCTCCTGGGCAGGAACTTGGTACCAAGAAACAAGTTGGTGAGGGCACCACTAATAGCAAAAAAGACAAAATAGTATAAATAAACAGAAGGTGCTCCCCGGGCTCCTTACATATGTATAGCAAGTAGTTAGAAAAAAGACCCAACCAAGGAGACCGTATAAAGCCAGGGCACTCAACTAGGTAACATGTATAGCAATAAGTTTATTATGTAAATTGAGCCATCATATAAAAAACAAGCAACAAAATGACAAGACAAATTAAAAACATGACTATAACATACCCGGGAGGTATATAATACAATAAATATATGAAGCTGATACGGATCTAATCAATCACAATACTATTAAGATAATAAATATAATACTAATAGTTCTTATAAGCCATATGTGGTACCGTTGTAATCGAGAGAAATGGGGCTATCACATGCAATATGGTTTTCTTTAATAAAATAAATGTTTTATTTAAAGTAAAGGAGACAATTTTCTGAAAAATACTTGCAAAAATAACGGTTAAATATAGCGCACAATGGTGAAAAATTACCTGTCAATAGCGGGTGACAAAATCTCAAGTAGGCTGACAGTTTAAAGGGTTAAAAGTACGTATGGATATTGGGTATTGTGCTGTTCGGGGGAACTTGTCCTTTCAGATTTAGCTTGCTTTTTCTTGTTTGCATATTGATATTTTAGGAAACTTGTCTTTTATTTTGCTTTTTTAAACATTTTTTAGGGAAACCCTGTACAACCAAAGAATTCTTCGAGGGATCACTTCCAGAAAGGTGAACCCACTACAACAAGCTGGGTACGCTTAAAAAGCTTAACGTGTACTTTCAGGGAATATATGGTTTGTGAGGGATATTCCAAATGTAAAGGCTTGTTTTAGAAAAAGCGCAATGTGCGCACTTTATCTGCAGAGCTGAAATTTTCAAGTAAAATTACCCTTACGCACATGCTTTACTTTGGGGTATTTGGCAACTCTTCCCTTTTTCAGATTTAACTTGTTTTTTCTTGTTTCCATATATTTTTCTTTAGGAAAATGTGGTTTTGATTCAGCTTTTTTATCCTTTTTTAGGGAAACTCTGTGCAACCAAATGATTCATTGAGGGATTACTTCCAGAAAACTGTGGCCACATCAACAAGCCTGGTACGCCTAGAAAGCTTGAGGTGTGTACTTCCAGAGAATATATAGTTTGTTATTTTAAATGTAAAGGGTTGTTTTTATTGAAAAACTGAAGGTGCACATAGCATAATTGTATTTTATCTGAAAATCTCCTAAAGCTCTGTTTCAGTTTGGGGGAGTCTCCTGGGCAGGAAATGGTGTCTCACAATACATATGTGGTACCGCTGTAACCGGGAGAAATTGGGATTTTACACGCAATAAGATTTTATGGACAAACTTTTATATTTTATTTTTTTGTACAAAAAAACCCTACAAATTGAAAAAATATATATTTATTTTATTTTTTTGCACATATTTTACCCCAAAATATTGAGAATACACTTAAAAAATTACAAACAACACATTTCATGTTAAAGTCCAGACTCTGCTAAAAAAAACATATATAGAAATCCCTGAAAATTCCTTAAAGAATCACATATGAACATTTGTAGCGCAAAATTGTGAAAAATGGTCTGGCAACAAAGGGTTACAGAAACTCCAGGTAGGCTGGCACTTAAGGGTTAAACTCAGCTGCCGTTCCACTGCTGCCGCTGGGGAGTGTGAGATGAGGTATATTAAAGTCGAGCTGCGATATATACTGCTACTTTGCTTCCTTAGCCACAGTGGTCTATTTTGAACACACCTGATGGGAACTCCCGGAATAGCACATGGATGGGGGGCCCCATTTGCACACACCTGATGGAGCCCCCCGTAATGGCACATGAGTGCCACAAAATGCATGCACAAAAAGGGCCTAGGTTATGGGGGTCCCAGACAGGCACTATAGTCCTGTAAATCTCTCTTTAAAGCTGAACACAACCTAGCAATTTGATTTTCCCAGGTTTTGTTCCGTGCCCCTGGGGTATCCCGAAGCAGGATGCCCACTGTGTGAAAACCCTAAGAGAGGTCCAATGACAGCCACCTGCTGTGACTACGCCATTCAGCAGAAGGCTCTCATTGTTTACAATGGAGAGCATGCGCTGCCGCATTCCCTGCATCCCCATCCGTGCGTGAGAGGCACAGCAGGTTTCACATAGTTTGGCATCCTGATTTGGGCAAACTGGACACGTTTTTTATGTTTTTGTGTAAATTGAAAAAACTGAAAAAAGTTGCATTTTATATATTTGTGTAGGATCAAAGGCCCGGACATTGTGGCTGTACGGAGCCCCACAATTCCTAGTGGTAGCTCTGCCCTCACTCGTAGTATATTACAGAATTAACGCGTATTTGTGAATTTTCTTTTTTAATACCCTGCATCTTATAAACATACTACTTACCCTGTCTATAATTTCTGCCTAGTACATCACCACTGTTGATAATAATTATGATAATACTCACCCAGTGCGGAAATCCAGTGTGGTCCTTGCACATGCCCTGTTGTGTGCCAAGGCAGTGCCTGGCATGGCAATTCACAGGGACATTGGCAGAGCTGGCATTCTGGCAAACCACCAGTTAGGGGTCCCTATGGATTGCAGTCATATATCATCTCCAGAAGAGAGTATTAAACAGATGGACCTTGAGTAATGTAAGTGTAAGTATCCAAAAGTATCCATTTATAATTTTGCCCATAAATGCCCTTGGCACAAAAAGCTATAAAGGACGCTTGACTGTAGCTGACGTGTCCGATATCACATTGTTATACAGTATGTGGCAGGTTATTGATAAACACGGTTGAATTACTGACACCAGGTCAGCTTTAGCCCATGCATCTGGTGCTTATCTCCAGTAGCAATTTAACGTCACTAAGTGAAGGAAACATCTGATCAAGTTCAGTAGTTGCCTTCGGTTTGTTTTCAATTCTCATGCCAAGAGAGTTCCTGTACTTTTCCAATGTTTACTTGGTCATGCTGGAAAAGTTCATTGTTTTGCAGAAAGTTCTGAAGAAACATGAAATGTACTATTTGGCCGCGGTTCCAAATGTCCTTTCAGTCTCATCAGCTACTCAAATGACTCTACACATAATATTTCCTGCCCTGGTGTGGATCTTGTCATTAGAAGTGCTGTAAACAAGTAATGTTTGCCATGTTATTTCTCGTGGCCCAAATTAGCATAATGTTATCACAGATGCAGAAGTTAACTTTTGTTCATGTTCAAACAAATGTAAATGACATAGTATAAAAGCCAAGAAACACAACTCAGTTTGCTCAGCCTAAATATATGTATTTTACTTCCCCATTGTCCCTCTCTCAGGTCTGATGCATAGATCTGTATTAAAGGAGTGCTAGTGCGAAATTGTGTCACATTAAAAAAAAAAAACATATAAACATGTCGGCTAATCAGAAGAGGGGTCACTTATACACTCGAAGTGAATAAAATTCCCCGCCAAGCCTATGTTTTTTTCTCCTGGTAGGAATAAAATCCAGGGGCGACCTGGCTGTATGTAAATGACTTCTCCTCCCGCCATTCAGCATATTTATATGGATTTCTTCACTTATAATAAACGTCTAGCCTGGTTTGGGAATTTCCAGGTTTAGGAATTGGGATAGGGGAAACAGAGATGGCCCTCAGCCAAGAGGCTAATCCCTCCCTATAGAGCATATGCTCAAAGTCATGGTCAGTACAAGAGATTTCAGGGAAAACACAGGCTGGCGCTAAAGTGCAGATAGGGAACACGCCTGAAGTGCACTTGGCTAACAGCACAGGCACAGATATTAAATAGGGACACGGACCAAGGACAGGGGATCAAATCAGGAACTGGGGTGCAGACCAGGGTTGAGTAGGCAGACAGACAGTTGCAGGATGGGAAGAGAAGTAGGCAGCTTACCGCCTAGGCAAAGGGAGAGCTGGTAGCCAGTAGAAGACCTGTAACCAACCTGCTTCTTCCAGCTGAGCCACATCTAGTGGGAGCTGCACAGATGCCAGGCAGCCATCGGTTGACCACAGATTAGGGAAGGGGAAGTAGAGGGCAGACAGGTAAAATACACTAACAGCACAGTAGACAGACTTACAGTAAACACTGGAGGATTGGAACATCCACAGAGATGACAGAAGTCCCAAGGTCTAGTTCAGAGGATGGAAGAGCTTAGACCCGATAGCAGGACAGGGGCTGGAGGTGCTTATGTTATAGACACACACACACACGGAAGGGGATTATGGGCACCTGTGAGCATATATATATATATATATATATATATATATATATATATATATTGTAGGGATCTTCCCGGGGGATGGTGTGTTTGGACACAGTTCACGACAGACTTAGGTGTTATAAAAGCAGGTCTTGGCGTTTATTCATGGCATAAACAGTCCAGTAAACAAAACATACAGCAGCAGCATGCTTCTTTAGTGTACAAAACAAAATAAAGACCTAGCCCGTCTGGGCGCTTACTAGCAGGTTCTTCTCACCTAGCTGACACTTTCAAAATACAGCGTTCGCCTGGACATCGCAGGGTGAGTTTTTAGCTCCAGCAGTGGCTGCGTTCGCAGCTTCCTTCACAGACACACACAGGCTGTTCATTTCAGGCTGAGAGCAATAGCCTGCAGTCTCTGCAGAGCTTTTACCTCCCAGGCTAATTAGGATCAGAGCTCACCTGATCCAAAACCCAAACCGGATCGGAGGGGTGTGGAATGACAGGTCCCTCTACCAAACCTACCTGCCATTCCATATAAATCCAGGCCCGGCAAAATTGAACAACACCTCAGCAGCATACCACTGCTGGGAAACAAATCAATCCTGGACTTACCATCTCACCCAGCGTAGTAACCTAGGTGAAATGTACACCCCCTCGATCACTTCTCCAGTGACATGTCTACATATCCCCCCCCTCTTCTTCAGACCGGAGGGCTGAGCATTTTGTCCCCACAGACAATGTACCCTCGACAATGCGTCAGCATTTGCTTGTAATTTCCCTGGCCTGTGTTCCACAGTGAAATTAAAGTTTTGTAGGGACAGAAACCATCTAGTCACTCTTGCGTTTCTCTCCTTGTTTAACTTCATCCATGTTAGGGGGGCATGGTCTGTCACTAACTTGAATTTCCTGCCTAGTAAGTAATATTTTAGGGATTCGAGGGCCCACTTCACTGCCAAACACTCACGCTCCACAATGGCATAATTTTTTTCGGCCGGGGTTAGCTTTCTACTCAAGTACATCACCGGATGCTCCTCACCATTTACTACTTGTGAGAGTACTGCACCTAAGCCTGTGTTAGAAGCATCTGTCTGGACCAGAAATTCTCGCCTGAAATCGGGGGTAACTAACACAGGTTGTTGGCACAAGGCAGATTTAAGGCTTTGGAAAGCCTTCTCGGCCTCTGGAGTCCACGTGATCATGGCTCTCTTTCCGCCCTTGGTCAAGTCAGTTAGGGGAGCAGCAACTGAGGCAAAGTTCGGCACAAATCTACGGTAATAGCCCGTAATACCAAGGAAAGCTCTGACCTGTTTCTTTGTCAGGGGTTTTGGCCAATTCTGTATTGCCTCCACTTTATTTAGCTGTGGCTTAATCAACCCTCTTCCAATAATGTAGCCCAGATACTTGGCCTCTTCTAGGGCTATTGCACACTTCTCGGCATTTATGGTCAACCCCGCATCACTTATGGTATCCAATACAGCCTGTACCTTACAGAGGTGACTTTCCCAATCAGGGCTAAAAATGACCACATCATCGAGGTAGGCAGCTGAGTAATCACGATGTGGTCGCAAAATCAAGTCCATCAACCTCTGGAAAGTCGCAGGTGCTCCATGTAACCCGAACGGCATCACTACATACTGGAATAGCCCATCAGGGGTGGAGAATGCAGTTTTCTCTTTAGCCTCATTAGTAAGTGGAATCTGCCAATAGCCCTTTGTGAGATCGAGGGTGGTTATGTATCTGGCATTACCCAACTTCTCAATCAACTCATCTACCCTGGGCATAGGATAGGCATCGAATTTTGAGATCTCATTCAACTTTCTGAAATCGTTACAGAACCTCCAAGTTCCATTAGGCTTTGGGATTAATACAATCGGGCTGGACCATTCACTCTGTGACACCTCAATTACTCCCAGATCAAGCATACGTTTTACCTCGGCAGATACGGCTTCCCTACGGGCTTCTGGGATCCTATAGGGCTTGAGGTTTACTCTGCTTCTAGGCTCAGTTTCAATGTGATGATAGATGAGGTGTGTACGCCCTGGGAGGTCAGAAAACTTGTCTTTGTTTTTCTGTAAAAATTCCTGAGCCTCCTGTTTCTGTGACACTGATAGGGTATCACCAACCTTGACTGGAGGGATTGGTTGTGACAAATTACTAACAGTATTTGTCGCCCCCAAGGATTCCCTGTCTTTCCAGGGCTTAATCAAGTTTACGTGGTAAACTTGGAAAGGCTTCCTTCTACCTGGTTGGTGCACCTTGTAGTTCACCTCACTGACCTTTTCCACAATTTCATAGGGACCTTGCCACTTCGCCAGGAATTTACTCTCAACAGTGGGAACTAGTATAAGGACCCTATCGCCTGGGTTAAATGTCCTGATTCTTGCAGACCGGTTGTAAATTCTACTTTGGGCCTCTTGCGCCCTCTGGAGGTGTTCCCTTACTAGGGGCATTACAGCGGCTATACGGTCCTGCATTTGTGCTACATGCTCAATAACGCTCTTGTATGGGGTGGACTCGCTCTCCCATGTCTCTTTTGCAATGTCCAGTAGACCCCTAGGGTGACGACCATAGACCAACTCGAATGGTGAGAACCCTGTGGACGCTTGGGGCACTTCCCTAATAGCAAACATGAGGTAGGGTAACAAATGATCCCAGTCACGGCCATCTTTTTCCACCACTTTTTTCAGCATATGTTTCAAAGTTTTGTTAAATCTCTCCACCAATCCGTCCGTCTGGGGGTGGTATACAGAGGTACGGATGGGTGAGATTTTAAATAGTTTGCATAACTCCTTCATCACCTTTGACATAAAGGGTGTACCTTGGTCAGTTAGGATTTCTTTGGGGATTCCAGTCCTAGAGAACATATAAAACAACTCACGTGCAATTGTTTTAGATGCGGTGTTTCTTAAGGGCACAGCTTCAGGATAGCGGGTCGCATAATCCATGACCACCAGAATATATTGGTGTCCTCTAGCGGATTTTACAATGGGACCCACTAAATCCATGGCTATACGCTCAAAAGGCACCTCTATAATAGGGAGCGAAACCAAAGGACTGCGAAAATGTGACACTGGGGCACTAAGCTGACATGTGGGGCACGACTCGCAGTACTTTTTAATATCACCATATATCGCCGGCCAGTAGAACCTCTGGAGAACCCTCTCCTGCGTTTTGTCAGTCCCCAAGTGTCCCCCAAGAACATGGTTATGTGCCATGTCCAGCACCTGACGCCGGTACGGCTTAGGCACCAGAAGCTGTTCCACAATCTCATCCTTAACCTTAGTGACTCTATAGAAAAGATCATTAGTCACAGAAAAATGTGGAAATCTTTTCTCAGCATCTGGTTCCTGAGGTACCCCATTCATGACAGCAACCTGCTCTCTCGCATTTTTGAGAGTGGGGTCCTGTAACTGTGCAGTCCCAAAATTATCCCTAGACACCTCTAAGTCGGGTATATTTTGCTCAGTGGGAGGAGCCTCCTCCTCTCCAGCCAGGACCTGCAAAGGAAAACAATTATTTTCATCCTGCACACTTTTATCATTTACAGGGGGTAACGCAACAACCTTAGGAGTATCCTCACTCCTTTCGGGGGATTTTCTTTTTCCCCAGAGAGCCCAGAATAGTGGAAAATCGCGCCCCAGTATTACGTTGTGCATGAGATTTTTAACCACACCCACTTCATATTGTACGGTGCCTTGTTTAGTCCCGACTTCAGCCAGCACTATAGGGTACACTTTTGTATCCCCATGTATACAAACGACACTCATATGCTTTTTACACTCAAAGTCCCCAGCCACCAGGCTGGCATGCACCAAGGTTACGAGGCTTCCTGAGTCCAGCAACGCCTTAACAGGAAAGTCATTAATTGTAATGTCGCAGATTTGCGGTTCAGTCTCTAGTCCAGGAACTGCAACACAAGATGGTTCCGCAAATAGCGACTGACGCCGACTAACCTCACAGTCCATGGGCTCAGTGGTAAGAGGGCAATGGGCAGACACGTGTCCCGTCTCATGGCATCTCCAGCACTGGATAGAGCCTGTTCTCCTTGGCCAGGAGTCCTTTTTAGGGCTACTTAGCCACCCGGGACCATCTCCAGTCTTTTGCCCCTGAGACACCACTTGAGCCCTTTTTCCTCCCTCAGCACCCCTCCACACTCCCCCAATAGATGGAAGTCTCTTACCAGCTGATGGCACAGATCTGGCACTCCGGGGAGGTGAGGAGGCTGCAGAAACATCACGGAGGTAGTCCTCAGTCGCCTGGAATCTCTCCACAAGGTTGACAAGTTCGTTTGCATTCTTAGGGTCACCTTGTCCCACCCAGCGTTGCAGGTCAGCAGGAAGTGCTCGGAGGTAGCGGTCCATCACAACCCTCTCTAGGATCTGTGCAGGAGTAGAAGTGTCTGGCTCCAACCACTTCCTCGCCAAATGGATCAGGTCATACATCTGGGACCTCGCCGATTTGTCCAAACTGTAGCTCCAGTTGCGTACCCTCCTGGCACGGACCGCAGTAGTAACGCCTAGCCGGGCAAGTATCTCCGCTTTTAGCCGAGTATAGTCCTTAACCTCTTGCTCACTGAGGTCATAGTAGGCCTTTTGAGGTTCCCCTGTTAAATAGGGCGCAATTACCTCTGCCCACTCAGCGACGGGTAACTTCTCTCGCTCAGCCGCACGCTCAAACCCAGTTAGGAAGGCCTCAACATCATCCTCAGCAGTCATCTTTTGCAGCGCTCGCTGCACAGCTCTCTTCACATCAAAAGTCTCTGGAGCGGCTCGCACCACTGTGTGGGGGTTAGCAACCACAGGCGCCTCCTGTTTTGCTATCAGGTATTCAATAAGTTGTTCATGTCGTCTATTAGCCTCTATCTGAGCCTGTTCATGTCGTCCATTAGCCTCTATCTGAGCCTGTTCATGTCGTCTATTGGCCTCTATCTGAGCCTGTTGTTGTTGTCTATTGGCCTCTATCTGAGCCTGTTGTTGTTGCAAACTTACTTGCATAAACTGCTTCAGCATCTCCTCCATGTTGCCCGCCTGTTCTTGGAGTGTAGTTGCAGCTTTCACCCAAGACATAAGCAGCTGTAGCTAAGTCTGTCCACACCGTTGCCCCTAGCAACCGTAATGCCCGCTCCGCAGCACCAATTGTAGGGATCTTCCCGGGGGATGGTGTGTTTGGACACAGTTCACGACAGACTTAGGTGTTATAAAAGCAGGTCTTGGCGTTTATTCATGGCATAAACAGTCCAGTAAACAAAACATACAGCAGCAGCGTGCTTCTTTAGTGTACAAAACAAAATAAAGACCTAGCCCGTCTGGGCGCTTACTAGCAGGTTCTTCTCACCTAGCTGACACTTTCAAAATACAGCGTTCGCCTGGACATCGCAGGGTGAGTTTTTAGCTCCAGCAGTGGCTGCGTTCGCAGCTTCCTTCACAGACACACACAGGCTGTTCATTTCAGGCTGAGAGCAATAGCCTGCAGTCTCTGCAGAGCTTTTACCTCCCAGGCTAATTAGGATCAGAGCTCACCTGATCCAAAACCCAAACCGGATCGGAGGGGTGTGGAATGACAGGTCCCTCTACCAAACCTACCTGCCATTCCATATAAATCCAGGCCCGGCAAAATTGAACAACACCTCAGCAGCATACCACTGCTGGGAAACAAATCAATCCTGGACTTACCATCTCACCCAGCGTAGTAACCTAGGTGAAATGTACACCCCCTCGATCACTTCTCCAGTGACATGTCTACAATATATATAGCAGGAAACATAACCTGGAAGGCACCGGCCTTTTAGTGAATAAATTAATAAATATATTCAGCTTGCGGAGCTTCCGGCCGGCGCTAGGTGTCGCTAGCGCGTAGGCATATACAAGCCGCGCACTGCCTTGCCAGGAGCACTACAGCTGACAGCACTGCCAGCCCGAAGCCGACATTGTGGTGCAGGCCTGCCGAGCATCTCGTGCCGCCCGCATCAATAATAATAAATTAGCCTCCTCATATGAGATCTCAAGGGGGGGAGGGGCTTAGCATTGTTGCTTCTGCTACGCCACCTAATTGCCATTCCACCTTTACATCACAACATACAATATATATCATGTATGTACAACATACTTACCCCTAAACAGTGAGGTGGTAAGGTCATTGATAGCACAAATGAACTTCTTAGAGTGACTTGTCTGCACTACTTTTGATTCAGAGATTTGGTCCTTGTGGATTGGAGAGAAGTTTTATTTTCCACTGTCAGACCACATTTTTGTTTGTTTTTGTTCTGCCATTCCATGGAAATAACTTCCAAGCTTTACAAAGATTACATATGATACACGTGTGTCTTTTTTACCCGAAATAATTGTGTAACTAGAGCCATTAAGCAGGGCAGTAGCTAGAAGCCGGTGGAATAGCCAGCAGTAATCAGAGTGTGGGCTGCCTGAATCAGGAGATGGAGAGCGAAGCCTGGCCAAAGTCAAGGGGATTATTGTTTTATGTTAGCTTAGCCAGGGGAAGCAGCAGAGCCTGGCGGCAGACATGATGAAAGGCACGGGAGCTTTTAGATGTCCTAGGCCTTTCCTTTTTATAAGAGCAAAGCAAATTCAAAGTTTATGACATGAACAGGTGCAAGAAAGACAGTAAAAAGAACTTTAAGTTCCAGCTGTTTAGGTATTTGCAGTATGTAACTTTAATGCTAACTGGGATGTCTGGGTATGTGTTAATTAAGAAATATCTTGCTAGTTGGTAGGCTTCAGGTCTGCTTTAACTAGTTTCATTTAATTAAATAAGTGCTTCATAATTACGGGACATATAGGTGTAGTCACACTTATTAACATTTTTTCTATGTGTGATTGTTTTATGCACATACTGTACTACACTGTCATAGTACACTGGGCCTACCACAGAAACAGGATTGTTTTAGGCAGTTCCAGTCTGAACAAATTAACATCCACAATTTTTGCAAACCCCCAAATTATTTCATCTGTTAGTATAGGTAACTTTAAAAGTACATTATAGAAAAACACAGTCCAGCGACTTCAGAGCCCATTCCAGTCAAAACAATTCTTTCTTTAATCCTCCTTATAAAGTGGACCAGGGATTTTACATACCCTGGGGTTTTCTCTCTGTCCCCTGGGCATCCTGATTTAAGATGCTCTGCTGTATGTAACCTTCCAGCTCACCAGGGCTGATAGTAAACAGAAACCGGCGTAAAACAGTGGCGGCATCCCTTAGTCCTTTCACCTTCTGGCTGTGTGTTTATTTTGATATGATATGTGTTTATTTAGTCTGTGATAAATACCCAGAAAGTTCATTTAAAGTAGACCTATCACTGTAGTGTCTGGCGCTGGAGGCTAGCCAACTAAGTGCCCCAGGGGGCAGGATGCCCTACTGTGTGAACCCCCCACAGAGGCCTGGAATTAGCAACTTTTCCAGTGGTCCTGGCATCCCCAGCCTGTGGTGTACCTCATTCTGCAGAGAAAACAGAAAAGTGGCTGCTCTCACTCCCTATGCCGACACTTTAGGGCGTGCCCCTCTTCCATTTAGGACAGGTCTGTTTTGAGTGGAGCCATGGCTGGAATGCCCCCCACCCCGTCCTACATCCTAGTGAATGGAGAATACACCAGGGAAACGTGGCAGGAACTGCTTAGTGCACCCCCCCCCCCCTTTGGCTGAGCAGCATTGGGATATCCATGAAACTCAGAAACTATACTTTACTTCATCCACAGGTACAGTTTGCTATCAGGAAGGCAAGCTATTATTATTATGTCTTTATAAATCACCATCATCAGTGTATTATGGGTCAGATGTGACATAGGTGTAGCAAACACATATTGATACTGGTGTATAATCGGAGTACAACAGAGGTAAGTGCCCTACCCTTGCGAGCTTAGAATGTAGAGAGTAAGGGTGGAGACGAGAGATAGGGTCAAAAGTAGTAGGTATTAAGCCTTGCGGTAAGTGCTTTGAAGTTTGTTAAGATTGTGAAGCAAGTTGCCGAAGCTAACTTATGGGCTTGTCTTGAGAGATTAGTTTTGAGGATACTTCTGAATGTTTGGAGGGTTAGGAAGTGGCATTTTATAAAAAAGGGGCATTCTATAGTGGAGCGACACATGTGAAGTTCTTAAGATAAAATTTGAGAGGTGATAAGTGTTGGGTAAAGGAGGAATTCCTGGGCAGAGCAGAGGCTGAATCTGGGTTAGTATATTGCATACGTGATTAAATATAGCAAGGGGCTTTTTTGGATAGAGGTATGTAGGTTAAAGCTAGTAGTTTAAACTGAATTCTTTCCTATATTGGCATCCAGTGGAGTGACAGAGAGATGAGGAGCATTGAAGGTATAAGAGGAGAGGTGGATGAGGCGAGCAGAAAAGTTCCAAAAGGATTGGAGGGGTGCCAGTCTGAGAATGTTGCAGTAATCGAGTTGGGATATCATGAGGGCATGCACTAGAATTGTAGTGGTGTCAGGTGTGAGAAAGTAATGGAAGGGGGTGAGATGTTTTTGAGTTGAAGATGACATAAGCTGAGCATAGTGTTTTTTTGCCTTCCCACAGATGGCCTTTAAAATGGAACACAAAAGTATGTCACACATACCATGGCTGGTGCCTGGTGGCAGGGTGCCATTCGATTGTGTAAAGAAAGTAGGCTAGGTGTCAAAAAGGAATGTGTTGGCAGGTGCATTATGATATGGGACAGAGATAATTAGAACCCTACCATTTATATACATTACATACTTCAGAAAAATGTCTACACGCACAACACATTATGTTTCTTCATTAGGCATTGTCGAATAATATATAAATCCCTGAAACAGTCTTTTAAAACAAATAGAGATTGTCAAGCAAAGGAAGGCCCATAACAGATTCCCCACATAGCTTATTTATGCACAGTTACGCTGCTGTATAAAGAGGGGCATATTGTAATCTGTAAAATAATGTGTCCTATATAATACTTCTGAGCCTGTTTAAAATGGTTAATTTGTAGCCATAAGTAATAACCTAGTTGAAGCTGGAGCAGAACAGCTTATCTTTGCTGTGCAGTGTTTCCCATTCCTCTCCTCGAGTGTCACTTTGTGGATCTCCACAAAGGCAACTCCATAGCTGTGTCTAAGCACTAAATACCTCTCCTGTGAATATATGTGGAGTTCTGTAACACATGAGCCATTGGTGGCTCTCGGGGAAAGGGTAGGGAAACACTGCCAGCTTTTCAGGGAAGCCCACTGTCCATTGTCCCTCTATTAGACTTAGGCCAAACATCACCTCCTGTCCTCACAGTCATGTAAGAACCCTTACTGGGTATGAAGAACCCACACAGACCAAAAGTGAGTCTTCCAGGGAATATACAGCAATCTTTAAAAAAGCCCACAAGTATAGTATGTGGGATGCAGTGGTGAACCTAGGCTCTCTGCTGTCTGAGGCACACTTTTGAAAGCCCCCCTGTTCTTATCAAATAGTAAAGTAATAACTTTACTAAAGTAATAACGCGTTTCGGGCATTCAGCCCTTACTCATGGCCATGAGTAAGGGCTGAATGCCTGAAACGTGTAGGCAACAGCCCTGTTCTCTTATGCTTTTATGCTGCTTTTGTGGAATATGGATGGAATTTTAAGAATTTTCTAAATAAACATGGATCAGGAATCCTTTTAAAGTGGACCAACACCCAGGGGTGATCGGCCCGGGAATCTATAAGATTCCCGGGCAGATCACCTCCCTCAAACCCCCAAAATAACCTTACCTTATCTGCTGCCGCCGCCTCCCGCGCGCACGTCTAGAGGGGGTCCAATCGGGGTGCCCCCCCCCCCCCCGAAGTGGACCAAAACCCAGGATAGTCAAAATCCTGGGTGTTGGTCCACTTTAAAGATGGACACTGGCTGGCCTCATGTTACTCTTTGCAAGTTGGATGTGAGTTGAGCACTCATTGCCGTGCTGCGTCTATGCTTTCTGGCACCTGTGGATCTTGAATTACAACGGAGGAGCTGATCCCCTGTGTTGAATTTGGATCATCTCTGCCCCTCTGTTTCCTGCACTCCCATCTCTTCCCCCATTCATTGCTGCGCCCACATACTCTCAGGCCTGCTTTTTGCTGCAACTTCCATCTCTGCTACCTCTACTTCGTTTGATGCCATACCCAGCGTAGCTATTTAATCTGGCTCTATGCCTGCCTCAGTGTGATATGCGGTCACACATCAGGAAGAGAGGAGCATAGAGTGAGGAAGTGTGAATGGCGACAAAGGAATAACAGCGTGTTGTGCACTACTCAAATGCACCCCTCTACCCGGGATCATTTACATACACTTCCAGGCTGACCAAGACCAGCCGCCTCAGCCTGCCATGTTGGCGGTGCACCCCTTGTGAAATGCCAGGGCTCTATGCAGCAAAGCTGAGCTACTCTGAAGGAAGCCTTGTCTGTAACATGTTTTAATTGTCACCAAGGATAAAATAATTGTAATATTCACCAATCTTCCGATGTCTTGATTTATTTTTTTGTACACAACTATATAGCATAACCCGTCTTTTAAGATTGGCACTGAAATTATACAAAGGTAGGGTAGGACAAGGACATCTTCAGATGATGTGGCTGCAGACAGGGAGGGAGCAGTATCGTGGTTTCCTGAATTTCCTGGTTTCCCAGGGACTATTTTGTGAGATTTGCTGACTACAGGACAATTCACACACCCATCCTTAGCGTGTCTGAAAACTATATCTAGAGACTGACAAGTGTATGAGCACACAATGCCTATGGGAAGAAACACCCTCTGACAAGGTCATTGACTGACATCAGCAATTACCCCTGTTAATGACATTTAACATTTAATGTTTTGGACAGCTTTGGTCAATAATCACTTGTGTTTTAATGTCTCAAGACATAACACTAATAATTACAAGGCAATATATTGAAATTGCAAACACAAATTTAAGGAGTTTTAATATAAGATCACAATAAGTTTCCTTAAACAACAGGTAAAATATTAGCACCAAGTATAATATACATACATGCAAACATACATGCAAGCAACTTTTTTAGTATGGGGGGTAACAGGGCTGTTTATAGTGGACGGCAAGCAGAGGGATTGCCCTGGGTGCCAAGGCCATTGGGGGGAACTTTTCTCCCAGCCATCCTGTTTCTGCAGATGAGTCAGGGCCCATGTTATGGGTGCAGGGCATCCCCTTCATACCCCATATTGGGCTCACGCATGGGGAGCGGGGACAGTTTGCTGCTAAGTATGTGCCACAGCATGGCACATACCGGTATGGGGCAGCACTATTGGATGTGTAAGAGGGGGCAGAATATTATTCTTCCCAAACTGAGAACGATGTTGCCTAGAAACTGACATGGGGGGAATTTTTAGCAGCGATACAAGATGAAAGGGTTAAGTACTTTGTAGACAGTACCTTGGGGTGGAAGGGCTGCTGGGATGGTGGATAAGGGAAGGAGGAGGAGAAGAGGAAGAGTAGAATTTGGGGTTAGAGGAAGGGGCTGTAGGCATTTAAATAAATGTCCTCCTGCTCTCTTCGCTGATGACATTCTTATGATGTTGTAGGCCCCTTTGACCTCTCTCCCCAGCCTGTATCACATTTTTTAGAGCTTCTCAGAGATTTCTGGGCTTCCCCTTAATAATAATAAGCCTGAGGAACTGAATCTATCACTGCTAGCTAACACTAAAGCCCAACTTAAGCTTAATCTCCCATTTAAATGGAATACTGATTCCCTGCAATATTTGGTTATTAAACATACTCTAAAGTGCGGATTGTCAAGCCCCATGGGACACCCGCCTTCTAGGTAAGTCCACAACCACCAATATCCGCTGCTAGCTTCACCTACAGACAAGCCCCCTTCTGCCGGGACGCTTTATACGCCTCACCAGTCACGGTTGCCCCCAGGACTCCATAGCACAAAGGATGTGAACTTACAGGTGTGAAGGCAGATGAACCAGAGGCAAGACTGGGTGATGTCAGGTAAGCCGGGGTCATACATGGGATATCTGTCCAATGACGCAGCACCAAAGGGAAGAGACGGAAGAAGAGTCAAGATCGAGCCAGGGGTCAAGCCGAGAGGTCACGTGTACGCGGTACAAAGGGCGAGGCAGATTCGTATTAAGTAAACAAGCTAAGGTCGGTCCAGGTGGCAATCACAGAGTGGTCAAACAAGGCAGGGTCGGTAATGGAATTGAATGCGGTACTAGACAAAATCACACCCAGCAGCACGCTATCACGGGCAAAGAACAACTGTGGGGAACCAAGCTTTATTAGACGGGAACTGTTGGGATTGGTTGGGGAAAAATGACTCACATACTTTGGGCTGATTGCCCTATTCAACTAAAAAGGGCGTATTCGCCCAGCACAGCTCTGGGCTCATTGGCCCTTTTAGACAGCCTCCAACATTACTACGAATTCTGTATCATTTCAGGATGCTGTCTGTGAAGGTACCAGGTGGGGGTCTTGAAGAAACTACAAGTGAGGTGTGTTTTTTTGTGGGCAAAAAAGGGTCACAGGGTAAACCATAGAAACCTGTTCTCATCCATGGCTGAGAGGGGGTTAGGAGTACCTGACTTTAAAAAATATTTTTACGCGGCACAAGTGTCACGATTATTACGGATTGTTCTACTTAGAGAGAAGCCTTCCTGGATGCATATTAAAAAAGCTAGCTTGTAAGCCTTACCTGGAATCTTGCAATCTTTATTCTGGATGAGGGCCGGGGATAGACCTCCAGTCCTATCTCCAACTCGCACTTGTTGGCCTTTTGGGACGATACTTGCAAACGTCTTTCCCTTTTCTCTAGGTTTGACCCCCTAGACCCACTGTTTGGAAATCCACTGTTTCCCCCAGGGTTGCATGAAGAAGTATTCTCCTGGTGGTCACAGGGGGGTTTTAAAACAGTGGCAGACGTATTGCTCCCTTCTGGCATTAGACAGGCTGTTTGGTTCCAGGAGCACTATCACACGCCGAAGCAATAAGAATTTCAATATCTCCAGATATTGGAATTTATACCTTACTTGAAGTAGGACCATGGAGATTTGAGTGGGAGGACCGGGTGGGAGGAATGGTGCAGGAGTAAATGATCTACCAGAGGTAGGATCTCTTAAGTTTACTCCCTTATGAATTCAAATTATCACACATGGAACAATGGGAGGAGGATTTAGGGGGCAACCAGAATATCTTAAATTGGCATTAATGGATGGAGAGTAATTTGAAGGGTTCACTTATGTGTCTCTACTGGAAGCCAATCTAAAAGTAGAATTTCAGTGGTACCAAGTCCTAACCAGACTTGCAAAAATGTATGCCATGGCCTCAACTTTTTTTGAGGGTGTGGGCAAGATGGAGATTACTTCCAGACCCGGTGACTGTGTCCTCGCGTGACATCGTTCTGGACTAATAATTTCCAGCTAATTAAATATGTCTGGTGGGGTTTGGGTTCCTAAAGAACCTTGGGTGGCTCTGCTGAATGCCCCAGTCTTATGGCAGCTACCCACAGTCAGGAAGTTTATTTATTTCCTGGTGGCTAAGCTCACCGTAGCCAGATCCTGGAAAACCCTGCATTTCTCTATGGTGATGCTTACTGACAAATTGAATAGGATTGATATTAATGAGAAGCTTAGCAGCATCCTTCTAGATAGGGGCACTCAATTTGAGGACATCTGACAGTCTTGGTTGAGGTATTCCAATGGGCAAGCACCAAGAGCAAAGGTGTAACTCAGGAGGGGAGCTGAATCCCCGGATGCATTCTGCTTCTTTCAGCTGGGACACTACTTCTTTTTCTTCTTTCTTACTTTTATTCTTCTTTCCTGTGTGACTGTATTTAGGACAGGCTTGGAACACACTATTAGAGTGGTGGCACTTCTCTTATAAATACACACAATGGGAGAGAGTCATATACTTTTATTACCTCACACTGCATTGCTGTTTTCTCAGTTTGTTATGTGACATCCAGGCTCTAGCACATCTCACTATATATCCTTCTTGTGCATAGAAGAATAGTACGAATTTTCTTGGTCTTTGGATTAGCTCATGCAGAACCCGAAATTGTAAAGTGCCTTGACTATTCCTATTGTACAGTTCTTGTCTTGCTAATTTAATCATTCAATAAAAAATATTGAAATATAAAATCTACTCTCAGTACACTAGTGTCCAAAGTCAGACTGGGATAGGAAGTAGCGCTAACAGGAGAAGATCACCTCCTGTCACAACAGACCAACTCATTTCAGCAGCCGAGAAGAGGACACTGAAACATGTGACTGCTGGCAGCCAATCAACATGATGTAGGTAAGCCCAACAAGGCTTGGATAGGGTGTGTGTGTGTATGTGTGTGTGTTTGGGGGGGGGGGGATTCACAATCCCAACAGAGATCAACACCCATTTTCTCTTTAAAGAGATTGACCAGTCAATCTTTAAAATTTCTTTGATCTGGTCACTAAAAAGGAGGGGTCATTTTTTTTCTTTCCTGTCTTCAGCATCTTCCCCTGAATCTGACCACAAATTGAAGCATGAGCCCTCTCTTAGTGATAGGCTAGAATGGAGCCCTCCACACTTTCAGTCAAGCCCAGTTCACTTCAATAAAATATACACAGTGTGCTTGCATCATTCAACCCTGCCACTTCTATCACAAAGGGCAGCACAACACAAGGCAGAAATTTAATAATTCATTTTAGACATGACACAGCTTCACCTCAGCTTTAATTAACCCCACGCTGACCCAAAATGCAATAACAAATGTCCTTGTAGATGCATAGATGCAGCATGTAAATCATAAAAACAACTAAGTACTTGTGTGTAATTTCTTTTGTGATCTTGGCCTTGGCCTGGGGCCAATCCCACTGTTATCTTATTTTTTTAAATTAATATCTAAAATGTATTATATTTCTAAACAATAATTTACTTCTCTACCTAGGGACACTATATAAAGTAACTTCCTGGATTGTTTCTAATGACCCACCCCCATTGGCTGGCTGACACACTGTAGAGTAAGCAAAGGGGTTTCCCCTGAGCAGAGAGCTAATAGGTGATCAGTGAAACGCAGTAGTAATTACAAGTGCTTTGATCCACGTATCTCACAGCTGTATGTCTGTAGCAGTGCATTCCACCTGCTTCAAGGACTCTGATCAAAGAAAAAGAACTAACACTGCGTGAATCATTTTTCATGTTATTGAGGCTTGTCAGGAGACATTAACCCTTTTTGCTTTCTAACAATAACCCTATTTTGAGAGTCTGTTATGTGGCATAGCATCTGAAAACAGCGCCATTATAAAGGCGCCAGGAGGTAAACTAACATGCTATATTGTGGCATATTGTGTGAGTTTATATGTAAAAAAACATTGCCAATGAAAACATGTTTTTTTTTACTTTTTGGAGGTGTTGGATCTTTTTTTGCCTGCCACACTTGCCAGTATGATGAGAGGTACAAGGACATTGTATGGTGGGAGTGATATTGATGTTGTTGCTCAGCAGTTTCATCAGAGGCATTGGGGCAGCTGCCTGAAACTTTTAGCTTTCCTTATCTGGTTCATTTTAATAAAGGCCAGTCATTTCGGGGTGGCAGATGGAGCTTGGTCTGATTGTCGGTAACAAAGATCTCACACAGTCTTGTGTCTTTCTCATATTATGCTGGAAACAGCACAAACTGGATCAACTAAGGTCAGTGTATTCTGCCTCTAGCACATGGTGGTTCAGATACTCTGTGGAGACAATAATAAAGCGGAATGAGCTAGTGGTGCTAGTTAGATAAAAGCTTCAACAGGCACAAATCACAGGTTTATATTGATTCAATTTAGGTCGATTCAAAGCCAGGTGAGAATCCTCACTCCTTTTTTAGGACAGGAAACTGCCATCGACTTTCATTGTCTACTTTGGGGCTGATTCAGAGCCAGGGGAAAATTTACACCCAGTAGACGATGAAGGTCAATGGCAGTTTTCACTCCTAAAAAGGAGTGAGAATTTACACATGGCTCTGAATCGATCCCATTGTCTCCCCTTAGTGAAGACAAGATAGTGGCCTTCAACTAAGGTCTTGCTACACCCCCCTACTCTTGGTCATTGTCATCTGAATTTTGGGGATGGTCATATCAGGATACAGTACAAGGCCAAAGCAATTTGTGGCTTCGCATATTTAGAATATATATAACACCATAGTCATCTTGAATGAGCCATTCCTCTTTCAGAAGGGTTTCAGATATTGTAGGCAAAAAACCTGGTTAATGGGACAGTCCATGCAATAGCAAAAATAATGCAGCAAGGAGCTCACCTAAAGCCTGCCCCATGTGCTTCTCCTCTATTTCCTGAAGCTCGCTGTAGATGTTGCTTTCTATTTATCCATGGGCGTGCTCCAAATGTGGTTGCATGGCTGTCCCTGCCCTTCAGCACTCCCAGCCCTGCAAGTGTGACCACTGTGGCTTGCAGGGCGCGGTCACTCTTGGAGTGCCAAGGGACAGGGGCATCTGTGAGGCCACCTTTGTGTATGGTCATGGAGGAACAGAAAAAGGAATTCTCTTATTTTAGCATAACTGCTGTTGAACGCAGATGGGCAGTTACCCCATGGTATTATTTTGTCTCAAACCTAAAACATGCATATTTTATGTAAATATATAGAGGTTGATGGTCAGCTGGTTTGACCCAGAACCATGATTCTCGCCCCACCTGAGTGTTCCTCCCTGTTTTCAGTCACAAGCCAGCCAGCCCACTAATATATCAGCAATGGTGCTAAGCCTGTCAGGTAAGTAATGTTTGCTTTTATTTGTGTGCCTAGATAGTCCCTTTTAATCCCAGGCCCAGCAGTGTGAATTCTATTTAAACATGCACATGTGCAAGTCCCTAATTACTGGCAAGCCCTGGCAATTGGAGACAGTTGGTCAGATCTTCATCCTATACATCTGCATTCCTGTGTATAACCTGGATTGTTCTCTGACCTCTATCCTGCTCCTTGGTACAACCTTGGCCTGTTCTTTGACTATGAGCCTGTTCTGCCAGCCCATGACCCCAGACTGTTTCTCGAATTTTTCACTCAGTTCTGCCTGCCTACATTTATCCTTACCCATCTGGTGTTCTAGACCTAGGCCCTTATTTAACAAGGGATAGCGCCAGGTAGCGAATGGTGAGCGAACGGTAATGACGCTCACCGCCACGAGAACGCCGGCTCCCCTCCGCAATCACACATTTATCAAGCCGATCCTGCTTAGCGTCTGACAGAGCGCCAGATAGCGAATCATTCATCATTATTCCAGCCTCACCCCACAGCGCCAGCGAGCGACCTTGAACAGCGACAGGTATGACCTCTCGCTACCTGGCGCTCTCCAATGCATTTCAATGGAACAATCTTTAAATATTCATAATTAATTGCTATTAATTTATTTTTTTTTTTAAATGTCAAAAATTCTGTGACCACTTCTGCAATGTTAGATTTTTTTTTTAAGGTAAAAAAATAAATAAATAAATTTGTGCAGAATTGATATTACAGGTCTGATATTAATGTATTCATATTACAAAATGTTTTGAAAAACATGTTTTTTTTTCTTTCTAAAAATATGGTTGTTTGGGGGTTAAAAAACTACTTTTAACCCATCGCCGCCAGCGCTCTCGGGTTTAAACAAGCATTTCACAGCGCCAGAATTTTTGGAGCATGATTTGTTAATGAATATGCTGGGAGCCGTTCGCTATGGCCGTTCGCTGCCATGCGCTCCCATACAGCGCGGAACCTGTCAAACAGCGACTCCTAACCCCGTATTCAACATTACTGCACACCGACTGAGTCGCTGTCAACAGCCGAACAACGGCCAAGCACAGCGAATACTAGCTGGCGCTGTGAAAACGCTACTGTCGCTCATCTGTCGCTACCTGGCGCTATTAATGGATCGGCCTCCTAGTCTTTTTGTTGCACACAGACCCGGCAATACCCATTCTTTGGTTGTCTGACCTGGGGCATTCCTGCAGCCCAGTCTATCGCCCCTTTGCAGGCTCCTCCTATGGTAGCGTGACAGCACTAGTAAAACTTCTGGTTACCTGGTCTGTCTATGGTTGGACAAGGTGGATGGGGTAAAACTATGGACCTGTTTTGCAGAAACTGCAAGATCTAGCTCAGATAAACTTGAAAATGACATAACCAGTATTTAAAGAGGAACAACGGAACAAAAATAAAAAGTAGCTGATTCGGCCCCTACTTACCTTTTGGATGTCACTACTGCCTGCTGCTTCAGGGCCCAATCCTCACCCCGGCACCCGCTTAACTGTCTGTCAATGTCCCACGGCGATCTTGCAGGATTTCGGGAGGGCCCCATTGCATTTCATTCATGGGCAATGCGCAGGTACGAGATCGGGGGCTGTGTGCAGTGCTTGATGGGATGTAAGATGACATCGCCCGGAAACTGAGGGACCCAGAAGATTAATCCCTTGGCGACGTGAGTAAATAGTGCCCTAAGGTAAAATCGAAGCGAGGGGGGGTAGCAGATTGGTGAGGCTTGGGGGAGGATTTAAGCTCCCCCGATGTTCCTCTTTAACATTGTTGAATAGGCTAATTTCTGGTTGCTTGGGTCACCAAAATATGCACAAATATTAGAAGGAGGTCCCTATTTTCAGGAGCCAAATCCCTGGTTTTGATAAAAACTCAAGACCTATGTAGACAATTCATCCTTAAAGTGGACCAACACCCTGAGGTGAATCTATAAGATTCCCGGGCCGATCACCTGATCTCGGATGTCCCGCGGGGTGTAAACCCCCCAAAAACCTTACCTCTCCAGCCGCTGCTTCCGCCGCCGCCGCCTCACTCGCGCTCCTCTAGACGTGCGCGCGCCCGCGCCGGCCGTCTCTGAATGGCCGGCGCGGGCGCGCACACGTCAAGAGTGACGCGCGGGAGGCGCCGACGGGCAAGCTGCTTGTACGTCGCTGTCAATCAGCTTGTCCGTCGGCGCCGATTGGACGGCGCGACCACGTGGGAGCGGGGAGAGGTGAGTTTTGGGGGCTTTCTGGGGGGTTTCACACAACGGGGCACCCCCGATCGGGGTGCCCCGGGGAAGTGGACCAATACCCAGGATAGTCAAAATCCTGGGTGTTGGTCCACTTTAAGACTAGTGAAAGTCTTAAGGACTGTGAAAGTGACACTGCTGGGTCACAGCCTATCTGACAAAACAGTAAAATTCCATTCCTGTCATTATTTTAAGGATACAGACCTACTGTAAGATGGTATCCCATCAAACTTGAAAGAGCTCCTCTTGTTTCAGGACATTTACTGTATGGGCTCTTGACAAGATAACATTACTACCCAAACATATCATCTTTTAACATTGCTGGTGTTATATTACAGAGCTCCTGTTGCGTCACATTACACACAGTTGAGCTCTAGTTATTAGACGCAGGGCAGAATGATTAATCTCTTGAGACTCCATGAAAACAAAAATAAAAGACAATTATGTATGTCATTAAACACAGTTGCGTGACTGCTTGAAACTTTTTATGATGCACGCAAGCTACAGCTCATGTGGGCAGACGTCAAGCCACGGTGCTGGTAAGAAATGACTGAAATGCTCATTCCAGAGGATTGGGATGACAGTATTATTGTCTAAATCCATCACATGAACCACTGTACTAGGGCGGTCATTTTGTAAACTCTGTAAAGGGCTCACTTGTCTACAGTCATGTCTAAATGTCAGTACAGAGACAGTGATTTCTGTTTGATCAGTCATACTTGTAAACGAATCATCTGATCAGACAAGAGTCAGTGATGAAAAGATAAAGGCCATAAAATAAATAGGCTGCTTGTATGATGTTTTAGCCATTTATCATCTTTTTCTCATTCCGATTGGATGATTTGATCACATTACTTGTGTGCATGGACTTTAATCCAAGCATCGCATATCTCCTAGCTGTACAGGTACTTTGTTCTCACAAATTCTTTTTGCTTGAAGACGATTCCAGTACGAACTTGTCGTGATAATGCCCGAAACGCGTCACCTGGCTGTGGGGGGAGCCCGCTCATCTTGTACCCCACAGATGATATTCTAATTATAAGAATAAATGCTACTTTTTAACAGTCGGTTTGGAACAGGTTTGTGTTGGAATCCTGTTCAAGTTTTCCCATAACAAGTGTAGACTCCCTTCCATGCACCACCTTCTCGAATTTGCCCTAGCTGTGAGCTGTTGGAATTCTTTTTCTGTTTGGACATTCTTTTTGCTGCCTGCTTGATCAATTTGGACCCAGCAGGTACTCTGGGTGAAATACGTATTGAACACTTCAACAACTTTCTAAGTAATATATATTTCTAAAGGTATGAAGAATTGTATCCAGCTTGCACTCCCCAACAGCCTTGAGAAAAAAACGTAACCTTTAATCAATAGGTTAAAATGGTCCGGGCACAGAAAGTGTATGAATGGGTCCATCACGACGTGTTTTGGGGGTGGATGTCCCCCCTAAATTGTACGTATGTGACCCGGCATAAATGAGGTATAATATTTACTGATCAAAAACATTTGCACTGAAAAGACTGAACTTGCAGTTTGTTTGTCTCTGTGCTTAAGCATCCATAATGACACGTGTTTGCTCTTGAACAGACATATTAAAAAAAATATAATGCAACATTGCACAGTAATACTGTATAATCTGTTGGTACTGTTGCTGTTGATCAAACATTGAAAAGCTGATCCAAATCCAAAGTTAAAAAATAGATATCAGTAGTTTACCTTACATTGAGTCCCTCCAGTGCTCTCCTTCTTCTTCACGTCGGTCTACTTAGTGAGGAAATCACTTCCTCATTTGGCTTTCAGTTCCCACCCCACTGACCTGGTCCTTCAATCAACCTTCAGTGAAACAAGAACGGAAACACCCCTCACTGCCTCCCCACATGTCCTGACTAGCTGCCTCTCCCCTCTCTGGTCACACTATGTGCTGACAGGCTGGAGGCGCTCATAGCCTGCAGCATCTCTCACCCCCTTTTTATGGTCACACTATGTGCTGGCAGTAATAACTAGAGGCAAAACAATGCGCTTATTTTTCTGCTATGATATATGTAAAGCACCCAGTGTGCTTACATTACATCGCTGTTGCCACACACACTGTTTCTTCTGACTTTTTTTCTGCATCTCCAATGCTCGAATACTTTTACAAATAACTAAGGAACTACAGGGTCTATTTGAAAATGAATTGAAGTTTGGAACAATGCAGCATGTAGGCCGAGGCAATGGGACAACAATCAGGCTTGCCTTTATTATAACTTTAATAAGCGTGGCAGTTTTTGCAACTGTAATAGCAATAATGTGGTGTATATTGTGACCTGCAATATGAGGCCGATTCATCAATAGCGCCAGGTAGCGACAGATGAGCGACTGTAGCGTGATTTTTTCAGCGCCAGCCAGAATTCGCTGTGCTTGGCCGGCATTAGCTTGATGACAGCGACTCAGTCGGTGTGCGGTAATGTTGAATACGGGCTGGGGGGTCGCTGTTTCACAGGTCCAGCGTTGTATGTGAGCGCCTGACAACGAATGGCCAGAGCGAACGGCTAGCTTCATATTCATCAAAAAATCACGCTCCGAATGTGCTGTCGCTGTCCATTCCTTGTTTAAACCCCAGAGCGCTGGCGGCGATGTGTATTAACTAGTTTTTAACCCCTAAACAACCATATTTTTTGAATGTAACATTATACATGTTTTAAGAATCATTTTGTTATATGAATACATTAATCTCAGACCTGTTAGATCAATTCTGCTTTTTTTTTTTTTTTTAAATTTTTTGACTTAAAAATAATTCCTAACATTGCAGAAGTGTTCTCCGATTTTTTGACATTAAAAAAAAAAATTAAAAAATGAATACCAATTAATTATGATTAATTATAGCTTGCTCCATTGAAATGCATTGGACATCGCCAGGGAGCGACAGCTCATACCTGGCGCTGTGAGGGAATTTGCAGCGGCGCTGTTCGGTCCAGGCGGCTTCATGATGAATGCCGCGCTAGCCGTCGCTCTCGCCGGCGCTAGCCTCATTTTGCTTGATAAATGCGTCATTGTGACCGCCGCGGGCGTACTTGAGTCGGTAGTCGCCGTTAGCTGCCGCTACCTGGCGCTCGTCAGACACTACCTGGCGCTATCGCTTGATGAATAAGGGCATATGTGTTTGCTCCAATATATTGGCTGTACCACTAGAGCATTAGAAAAGCGTATTGCAGTACACATATATGATCACAAATCCAGTGTCGCATGCTATTGGAGCACCTGTTACCCCGAAAATTACTTAGAGGTTTCAATATTAGAAAGAGTCACTCTAGGTCCACAAGGGGGCGACCGCAAGCATTGTTTGTTGAAACGTAAAGCATGATGGATGCTTAAATTTGAGACAAGTATGCTTGAATGATCGCCTGGATATATCCCTATATACTGGGGTATGAGGCAGTTAACCCAGTGGTTGCGTTACTTGTATGTTTACATATTTGTATTACCTCTAATGATTTACCTCTCTACTTTGCTTAAACCGGACCTTCACCATGATTTCATGAAAAGTCCAAACTCTTAAAAAACGGTTCCCCAGCATCTAAAATTAATATATTTTACGTTTTTAGCCACTGACTTATTATTCTTTCCCCCACTGGGCTGCAACTCTGTTCAGGAATTTAGGATACGGGCGCCGCCATCTTGACTCAGAAGCATCACACTTACTGAGGAGAGGAGAGTAGGATAAGGTACAGGGGGGCGGGTTATAGCTGTGCTTTGCTCAGAGAGAGCAGAGCTGGGGTCTGGTAAAGGTCAGCAGTCCCAGAATGCTGAGCAGCACAGTCAGGAGGCACTTCCTGTTTGCAGGCTGCCTGATAAAATGGTGGCTTCCATAAGCCGCCATCTTGGATGTTTAAAGGCTCATAACATGCAGTAGATGCAGGTAGGATGATTTTTAATGTGGCTAATCTGTATGTACAGGGTGTGGGAAACATATAAGATAGACTCTTATTCAGAGTGAAGGACCGCTTTAAGTTTATCTACATCTATCAGCTGCTAATATGATCATTTTCTTGTTGGTTTTCTTGTTGGACATGACTTAATGTAGCACATGCTAAGTATGTTTATTCTATTTTAATGTTTTAATAGTTTTATTTCAGTTACTTTTAGACCCAGTTGCATTAAGATCATGGGTATCAAGGTTTTTAAGTGCATACCTCGTTATACACATATAATTAGGAATATCCCTTGGGCTATGTGGTTTATAGCCCCATTCCAATTGAATTTAGCGTTATTTTCATAAGAATTCAGCTATTCTGAAATATACACTCACTATCCTTCTCCACGAATAATGTCGAACTTGAATAGGGGAATATATATATATATATATATATATATATATATATATATATATAGATATATATGGATCCGAGAGGCCTGCTGTCATTCTGTCTATATTCATGATACAATCAGAGCTAGTAACCTGTTTGGACTGTAATGACAGGACCTCCTTGTCATTTGACTGTTAGCGACATAGAGCGAGCATTGGTTAGTAGTACAAAATATAGCAAGCATTTCAGTGATTTTAGTGCTCACATCCTTTATAAATACCTATCAGGATAGTTTGGGTAAACGAAATGTAATATAAATCCCTTAATACTTGTGACAGCAGCAAGTTTTTATAATATGCAGGCTTGGTATAGTTTTCCATCTTTATAATCTCCTTTTTTATTATTGCAGCTGTTGGCTTAAGTTTTCCTACAGAGTTCCAAGGAGGAAGTGACCACCCTTTTTACATAAGAACCATGGGCGTGTTGATACCAGTGTGCAGATCAGGGGAAACAGGAAAAGCTTAATGGATAGAGAGGCTTGTACCCATTTCATGACTTCAGTGGCTGCAAAGGAAAGGTGTCAGATGGTATATGCTTCCTGTTCTACCTTGTTCCTCTATGATAGACAACCCAGTGACACGCTTATGATTATTAGAGGAACAGTACAACGTGTAAGGCACAGGCTGCTGATGCAGTACAATAAATGGAAACTATAATTCAGCTATTTCTTTATGGCAAACCAGGGACAAACAGAAAGAACACTGGAAATATTGTTAACTACAGCACAATTAAATAATCACCATAATCAGATTTAAAGCCATTAATGTGTGTTTTCATTGTCTTTTCACTTGTTTCTGGCTTGCCTCTATATGATCTATGTGACTGTCAGGCTCTTTGTAGACTGTGAGATGTCTCAGCCCACAACCAAGTTTCTAATTGTCTTCCTGGTCTATCATTTACAAGCTCCTGTATAATCCTCCCTGCTGGTGCATCACTTGTCTCCCTGAAGGGTGGGTGTGTCTCACTGAGAATATTGCTCTGGGTAGGGCCTCCTGTCTTGCCCTCTGTGAGATTGAGTCTAGCAGCCCCATATTCCTGGCGCTGCTAGACTCAATCCATATATACCAAATCCATCAGCAAGCAGGCTACCTATACCCCTGGTGCTGCTTGGGTCACTCTGTACTTTTTATTGGGCTTTGGCCTTTTTGTTTCATGTCAGGTTCCTGTTTTCAGCGACTACCCTGTAAAGTCTGTCTGCCCTCTGTTTTCCCTCTCCAAGCCTGGAACTACCACAGAACTGCCTAGGGTCTGTGTGACCCTCACCATTCAGCGCTCGACTGAAGAAGCAGGCTGGTTACGAGCTCTCTGTTGAGTGCCAACCTTCTGTGTCCTGGGAGGTTGTCCACTTGTCTCTTTGGTTACATAGACAGGTTGACTTTATTTGCCCATGTCTCCAGTTTGTGACTCTAACCATCTGCTCCTTGCCTGCAACCCAACCCTGTCAGTGTCTGCCTAGTAGTGCTCACCATTACCCAGTCTGTGTTTCTGTCCAATCCAGTCTATTCTCTAGATCCTGGTCTGTGTTCCAGTCCAGGCACCAGTACCCAGACTAACCTCTAAAATCCGTTTGAATGCCCAGCATTACTGCATCCCTGGACGTGACACACAGATTCAATGTATAGAACATAGTTAATTTGCACTTGGGTGTGACACATACAATGGGCATGTATGATTTCATTGTCCCTAATTTAATTCCAGCCATGGGTGAATAGTGCAGAATAATACATATGATTCTATTTAAAAATGACACATGAAGCAGAGAAAAGATCACACTTCAGTATCAAGGCTGCCCATAACAATGAATCAAACTAGTCATTTTATATCAACAATGCCATTTGAGAATTTGGAATTCAGCTTCTAATCGCTTGTTGTAGAAGCCACAGACAGTTCTTCCTTACACAATGTTATAGGACTTTAATGTCTTATACTTTACATCTGCCACCTGAGAGATCCCTGATTATTTGAGGCATGTAAGCAAGGCACGGAAGTTCCTTCTGAAAAACACAATTTGGAATCAGGCTAGATAGCATTCAGTATTTGACACTAGATTTATCTTTTACAACTCAACTGATCATTTTCTTTAATGATTACAGGGTTCTTTTGATGAAACAGAACAGCTGTCATTTTTGTAAGAAAATCTTAATATTGTCTGAATAACAGGCTCTACATTTCAAACAGAAGTGAATACACGGCTGCCATCTTTTTTATCTGATGTCCAGTCCAGATTTGCTACTGGCAGCCTTTAAGACCTGTCAGTCATGGTGGTATAAAAAAGCCTTATATTTTACACCTTATAATGCCTGTTCGGTGAGCCTCAATGATGGGGTGGGCACATTTATTTTTAAATGGCAATTCTTTTTATTTCCACTACTAATTTGTTATATTTAGATCTAAAGTGGCCTTCTAAATATTTGTGATTCATCCAATAAGTAAATCTAGGGATGGAGAGCAGTGGAAATTGAATTTTTCCCAGCTAGAGCTGGGTTTTAACCATTTTTGATGTAAAAGGTTGCTATATAACATGCAAAATTATATGCTAACTTGAAGCCTTGGATTTAATTATGGGAGAATCAGTCCCTGGGTGTACACTAAAAGAAGATTTTAGTGTACATAATGAAAAGTGCAGTAGGGGAGAAGACTATCCTTACTTACCGATAGTCTAGCTTGTCAGAGGACATGTAGCAATGTAGCAAGACCATTCACGACAGACAGCATCTGTGTCCCCAGGTGAACTTTAGTGAATGCACTAAAATCGTTTCCCTTTTTTTGTTGAGAGGTTTATGCTGGGGATATCTTAAAATAGTTCAATATAGTTAATTAAACGTTAAACCTTTTGGATAGCCTTTTGGGATTATAAATACTGTCCCTCTTATCAAGACAGCCATGACCATATCTAGAGAATGTACCTGAAAACAGGAAAAAATAGTTGGTGGTATAATATTTTTGTTAAAGGAGCACTATCGCGACAAAATGGCCCAATTATAAAAAATCCATATACATATACTGGATGGCGGAAGGAGGGGTCACTTATACACACAGCATCAAGAAATATCCACCCAAGATTGTTTCTTTTTTTTCATGGAAGGAAAAGGAAATGGGGGTGGTTCTGTCCCCCTGATACACTGAAACCTGGCACCCCTAGATTTTATTCAGGAGAAGAAAACCACAAGCTTGCCAGGAGTTTTATTCGGTTGGGGTTTATAAGTAATTCCTCCTCTTACTACCCATAGTGTTTATATGGATTTTCAATTTTACACAATTTCGCAATACATCCCCTTTAATGTTAAAAGCTGAAGCCAGCTTTGGAAGAAGACCTGGTTATAAACACATCACCTCCTCATGCTTGTGATTAGCTTGGTAACTGTTTCAAAGGCCAAATTGACAGATCTTCATTGATGATGGCATATAGATTAATTATAGCTGAGCCCTTACTGGCTTAAAATACAGTACAATTTTCATCAGTTCATCTACTCTGTAAGCCGTGTTTTTCTGGACATCCCACGAGGGCTGTTATTTAAAAATCATTACATAATTGAAAAATATCTGAACGTCGCCTGTAGCACTTCCCATTCACACCCAATCAGGTGCAGGAAATGCTTTTTCATTATTCTTTATGGTTAGAACTGGACCAACTCACAGCATTTAAATCACAGCCCCCCCCCCTCCAAATTGACTTTTTGTTAGACTTTTATAACCTATATAAGAAGAGCATTATACCTACACAAATTACTAATAAGGCCTCACCCTGAATTAAAGTTACAGTTTTGGGTACTGTGTTAAAAAAAATGATTGGAGGTTTACAAAGAACCAGATTATTAAATAGGATGGCAGATCTCTTTCATCATGAAAATTAAACAGGTAATGGGTTCCTTAATGGGCATGTAATCAATAGGGCTGATTCACAGCCTCTTTCACATGCATTTCACATGACAAAGCCAGTGTCTGTGTATAAATCTCACAAAAACGAAAAGGTCGAAAAGGTAGGGGCTAAACGAAGGTAAAAACGGGAATTTTCCGATAGAAACTAGAAGAATCTCACCTGACATTCACACATCTCACCTGACATTCACACAAAATACGTTAAAAAACTCTAAAAACGCTACGAGTGAGAATAACACATCAACATACACAAGAGCCTCGTCTGTGAAATTGGCTTTGAGGGAGATTCTCACAGTGTTCTCGATGGCTCTCACATCATCGGAAACAATACGAGATGGTCCCGATGGAGGCTCTGAATCATGTGAAAGCTCCGATACTGAAGAAAGCCATGTGTAATGTTCACACAGAGAGATAAAAACGGGAAAGAATGTTGAAGGCTGTGAATCGACCCTATTATGTATAAATATATACAAGATCGCAAAGATATAAATGTTTTTCTAGAATGCTCTAAAAGAAAGCTGTATATTACTTGTATACAAGTAGCATTTTAGTATGAAAGACACCCAAAACTTTTTAGCCCTAGTCTTGGAATATTTTAGTACAGGGACCCAGGGGTTGAGAAGAAATGTTTTCCACTCTATCTTGAGCTGCTGTCATTAGGATTTCTTTTGTGTTTTCCTGAACCATAATGCTGGAGTGTTTTGCAGGATTAAGCTTAAAGTGGACCAACACCCAGGATTTTGACTATCCTGGGTCTTGGTCCACTTCGGTGGGGCACCCCCGATCGGGGTGCCCCGCTGTGTGAAACCCCCACCCCCCAAAAAACTCACCTCTCCCCGCTCCCAGCGGCGATGGACAAGACTTTTGACAGCCGCGGACAAGCGGCTCCTCCGCCGCCGCCTCCCACGCGTCACACTTGACGCGCACGTCGAGAGGGGCGCGAGGGAGGCGACGGCGGCCGGCCGCCGCCGAAGACAAGGTGAGGGGATTTGGGGTGTTTGGGGGGGGGTTTCACCCCGCGGGACATCCCGATCTCGGATGTCCCGCGGGGAGGGAGGTGATCGGCCCGGGAATCTTATAGATTCCCGGGCCGATCACGGGAGGGTGACGGTCCACTTTAAGATATATTTTTCAGCCTGACTTTACCTCCAGCCTCACCTTTTGTCTTGGGGTGAGCATTAGATGGCTAAAGCAGGACCCCATTTGATCACTGTGGGATCCTGGAAGTAGGTGATTATGCGGTTCATCCTGTGAGGGGTCCTTAAGGTTATGCATTGTGGGACATACCTAATTGGGATGCCCCCAGGACATATTTAAGAGGACCAAAAGTCTATTTTGATTTTTGGTCCAGGGAACAAACCCTGGAATATTCTTTCTGCTGGGTTTTTCCTGTGGTGCAGGGTGATCCTGATTTGGGATGGGCACTGTGTGAAATCCCTAGGAATGAATAGTACTGTTACCTCACTGGTGGTTTTATGGTTCTGTACTGTGCATATTAATACGTGGCATAGAATACAGAATGGAATGGGAGCATCAGGCATCCCTTGGGCATTTCCCACATCTGGGCAACCCAAATCAGGATGCCCCACTTAGAGGAAGGAAAGGACAAGAAGGTAATTGACTCTCCAGTGTTGGGCCTTGCTGGTGGGTGGAAGCACAAACTGAGGATAAGGCTCTGCTTTAAAGTAAACCTAGACCCTCCAGCAGGGATCCCATATAAACCTTACCCACCTCCTTATGCCACCCATGACATTGCAGCGATACTTAGCTTTTCTTCAAGTAGCTAGGTCCAATGGAAAACCCCCTCTTGGTGTTCACTGGAGGGATAGGTAAGATTCATTTAGGGCCGGGGCTTGTTAGATCGTCTGGGGGCCCCTTTAGACAACAGAGCCTCCAGTCTTTCCTATCCAGTATTGGGGAAAATTGGGGAAAATATACTTGATTTATTGCCAGCTGTAGCTATAATTGGCTGGCTCAGAGGCTATGGCAGGTCCTAGATCCTCTGTCATGAAACAGTAAATCAGAGGAGCATTCCTTTGACAGTGTTTTTAGCCCCAATTCTGAAAATAGGCACTATCGTGAACCTGGGGGGGGGGGGGGGTCTGAATCTTTGCCCCAGGAAGCTGCAGTCATCTGCTACAGACCACAAAATGCTGAAATGTAAAAGCACTCAGCATGGCCAGTCTGCAAATGCTTCCCTCTCTCAATCAGTAAAAGAACCTGCAAAGAAGAGAAGAACACTTGAGCTGGTGGGGCTAATATCAGGAGAGGGAAACCTCTTCTGCTGTCAGTTTATCGCTGAAGCAGCGGCCTAGGGGCGGAGGTAACATGAATATAAACTCTTTTTTTATTTTAGATTTCATTCCAGATTTAAATATAAAAAAAAAACTACAAATAATAATCTAATAATAGACATTTAAGCAGTAATCGCATTGAGCAAGGTGTACAGAAATAAGAAAAGTTTATAGCGGTACGTGCTGAACAGCCTACATGAAATGAAGAGATTATAAACTCATTACGATTAATCCATGTAAAGCCGACGTGATGAATGGGGATTCCTTTGAAGGATCCCTTTATCTGCACCAGCATTTCATCTAAATGTGGCATAAGTGCAATGAGTTCTTAATCCTTACAGTTACACCGAAAGGTCATGTGCTAATACATTTTTAGTGTTATTATTTTTTTTATTACTTGAAAGGATTCGTTTAGTTAATCTCCCTGTTTACTAGCAAGATGATATGGATTTTAGTGGGTGTGGGCTGTTTTCTCCTTTGCTATGTTTGCAACTTGGTCGATCGTGCCCCAATCATGAGCATATTAGCAACTGCGTGTCAGTGATTGATTATATTTAAACCGGAGCTTCACCCTGAATAAGAGCCTATCTTGTCTGTTTTCCTTACTCTCTACATATAGATTGCCCACGTTAAAAATCATCCTACCTGCATCTACTGCATTTTGGAGCCTTTAAACATCCAAGATGGTGGCCTGTGGAATCTCAGGCTGGCTGCAAACAGGGAGTGTCTTCTGACTGTGGTGCTCTGCATTCTGGGATTGCTGTCCTTTTCCTGACCCCAGCTCTGCTCTATCTGAGCAAAGCACAACTATAACACCGCCCCCTGCACTTTTGCCCCTCTCCTCTCTTCAGTATGTGATGCTTCTGAGACAAGATGGCGGCGCACATATCCTAAAGTCCTGAAAAGAGTTGAAAACAAGAGTTGAAGCCCAGCGGGGGAAAGGATAAAAAATAAGTGACTAAAAACATATTTAAAAACTTACTATATTAATTTTTGATGGTGTGGAATAGTTTTTTAAGGGTTGGGGCTTTTGATTAAATGATTCTGAAGGTCCAATTTAAGTAGATGGGAGGGGATAGCCTGGCGTAAGCTGACCATTTTTCTAGAGGGACACATTTGGGATGCTTAAATTGTGACAGCTTAACAAATTGTTAGGTCAATTTTCGATAGCGCCAACATTGTTTGATGTGTGACCAATGTTGTCGCTATCAAAAATGAACCCAGCGATTTGTTAAGCTGTCACAACTTAATCGTCCCAAATTTGTCCCTCTGAGAAAATGGTCCGCTTAGAAAGGTGTCTGAAAACAGGAAGATTCAACCCAACTTCCTGAGCCAAATATACGCTAGCTAAACAATGACCATAGCAACACCTTTTAAATATACATACTCAAAAATAAATTGTATTCAATCCAAAAGCCTATACCACATGATTCCGCAAATTGCCACGTGTTCCACAGATGAGAATACCGCTTCCTCAGCCCATACAAATCAATGATTGGTTGATGTTTAAATATCTCAGACATATGGGAAGATGTCCCATCATCAAGAGACCAGGAAAGGCCGAGACGCACACAAAGCCAGCCACAACCGCAGTTACTGTCAACCCAAATTTCGTCTGCATTGATGCAGCAAGGGATTTTTTTCCAGAGAATATGAAATGTACCAGTTTGTTGACTTTTTTTTGCAAGATAAACTCCCTGATGTTACTCTAGTTATTCCCCCCAAACAGGGTTTAAAGAAAGAAAAACAAACCCTAATCCTTTCCTATTCTATCCTAAATAAGTTAAATCCTATTAGAGAGATTTGTCCAGGGCACCAAGCTTGTTTTATTAAAGCAGTTGTGTAGGCAACATTTTTGTTTTTCATATATATACTTACATGCCCTCCTGCTGTACTGATTCCATGGCCCACCCCTACAGTCTAATAGTGTGCTGATAGGCCTCCTGCGGTGCTTCCTCCTGCTACTAGTCATGATAGAGCAGGCTTCCTTATTGATTGAATGCAGGGGCACAAAACATCAGTATACACAGCTCAGCGTGATTTTGTGTGCCTCCCACAGGTCCTAAAATGTTATTCCACTGGTGATATTTTAGACTCAAGCATTTTTAACTTGAGTTCAATGGAAATATCACATGTGAGTTAGAAATTATCTTATGGAAATTGTTTAAGGTAACTTTTCTGAATTCACCGAATTACCAAGAAACTACAGCAATTATTGGGAGGAAGGGTTTAAGGGAAGGAAAGGTTTAAATGTCATTAGACCACCAGAAGGTATCAAGGTAACATTCGGCATGTGTACATATTACATAGGCCCTGTTGGAATCAATAGGTTGGTCTGACTTTCGTTTGCTAAATATAGTGGAGTGGGGGTACAGGAAGGAGAAGGCTGATTTGAGACAACTTGAAGGGAAACTCCCTTTTTGCTAGTTTTTTTGTGTTGTGCTTTATGGTTTTCCTCTTCTGGAATGTAAAATAAACATTTGTGTTAGAATTGTGACTTATGTGTTTGTGACAGACCTGCGACTTATCACCACTGACTACATATCCCAGAATCCTTTTACTGTAACAGGGGAGCATGTTAGCAGCATTGGCTGCTAAGAGGCCGATTCATTAATAGCGGCAGGTAGCGACAGATGAGCGACAGCAGCGGCATTTTCAGAGCGCCCGCTAGTAGTCGCTGTGCTTGGCCGTTGTTCTGTAGTTGATAGCGACTCAGTCGGTTTGCCGTAATGTTGAATATTGGGTGAGGAGTCGCTATTTGACAGGTTCCGCTCTGTATGGGAGCGCATGATAGCTACTGGCCATAGCGACCGGCTCCCACCATATTCATTAACAAATCACGCTCAAAAAATTCACGCGCTGTAAAATGCATGTTTAAACCCCAGAGCGCTGGCGGCGATGGGTTAAAAGTAGTTTTTTAACCCCCAAACATCCATATTTTTGGAAACCAAAAAAAACAAGTTTTTAAAATAATTTTGTAATATGAATACATTAATATCAGACCTGTAATATTAATTCTGTACATTTTTTTTTACCTTAAAAAAATTATTTTAAATGGTAGAAGTGGTCACAGAATTTTTCACATTTAAAAAAAAAAAAAAAATTAATAACAATTAATTATGAATATTTAAAGATTGTTATATGAATAATGATGAATGAGTGGCTATATGGCGCTATCTCAGTCGCTAAGCAGGATCGGCTTGATAAATGTGTGATTGTGGTGGGGAGCCGGCGTTCTCGTGGCGGGGCCCGTCATTACCGGCCGCTCACCAGTCGCTACCTGTCACTATCCCTTGTTAAATAAGGGCCTTAGTCACACATCAGTTATTACCTCCCAGGCTGGGAAGGCTGCTAGTAACCCTTTAGCTACTGGAATACAAGATTGTAATCCTCCTCTGAATAAGCTGAATGTCTGTGTTTTAGTCAATCACATAATTAGCAAGGTAGAGTGAGGAAGTGACTGATCTGTACATCTAATCCACCAGATGATGTACATTGTTAAAGTAAACATATTGTTGCTAGGGAAAATGATTTTATTTTATAACACAGAAAACAAATGCAAAAAAATAGAAAATAAAAAATAACAGGTAAGTTTGGCACATTAAAGACATAATTTTGGCATACAATAATGGAAACTTGAAAACACACCATGGAAAGTGGAATTACCCTTTAAAAATTGAAATGTGTATTGGGAGTTTTTTTGCTACTTTTTTCTAGGGACAAATTTGGTGACAGAGCTATTGAATGTTGGGAAGCCTGGGACCCACCAGTTGAGCTGAATATGGGGGCCCACCCCACATTTAGATGCAAGTTATCAGCTTGCATTAATGGCCCATGCAGTGAAACGTTACACCAGATTGTATTGTCTATGTATTTGGGCTGCCACAAATAAGCTATATATACTTCAGGTGTGGTGATTAAAGCTCTAAAAGGGGCCCCTGGGATCAGAGGCCCATTGAGGTTTTTTCCTGGTAACCCTGTGGGCCAGTCCGAGCCTGGAGCAAGTTTAAAGTGGACCAGAAGAGGCCGACTGCCTCTTCCTGGGGCGCTCCATTTAAGGGTGTCCCGCTGTGTGATCCTTGATGCATCTCAGCACCATGACCACATCTATCTGGGACGTGTACCCACACCAGGTCTGAATAGCTGATTCAGGCACGCCCCTAGCTCACAGGTGTCAAACTTCCTCCCACCAGCAACTGGCCAGGTTTTGCGTATCTCTGCACAGGTGGAGTAATGCTCAGACAGATCTATAGACAGTGATATGGAAGTCCACAAAACTCGATCTGTTGCTGCTACTTCAGGAGTGAATTTGACACCCCTGCCCTAGCTAGAACAACCGGGGTTGGGGGCTCCATGGTCGCCTCCATTCAATTCCATGGTCAACCTGACAGCGCTGTGCTGTGCAATAAAAATACAATTTTATTGACTGTACAATGTAGGTAGAATTTAACAGAGTTTTAGAAGGCAGCAAAATGCAAAAAGCATCATATAACTAATGTGCTCCATGTAGCTTCAGCAATAATACAGTATGTGTCATTTTATACTAGACTTCCTTTGATTGTTCTATATTGTTGAGTTTCTAAAACAATACAGATTACGTTAAAGAGGAAGTAAACTCGCAAAAGACTTTCACCAACCTTCCAGCATGGGGGCATTCTGATTCCCCCTCACAGCAAGCCCCAGACCAGGCAGCCCCACTTCTACTTTCCATTGAGCTGTCAGTCTGTCGTGTTCACCTGATGGGCATGTAGGCATGATGGGCGAATCCTATTTGGCCAATCTGAAGGGATATGAATGGGTACGTTTGAGACTGCCCTGTCTCTGGCTTGCAGCAGGGGGAGATCCATGGGGAGGGTGAAAAAAGTTAAAAGTGGAACAACGGACCCCCATGGAGTCTAAAAGCCAATGTCCTCATCCCTGAAGCATCCCGATTGTGTGAAATCCCTGGTATGAGTAGCTATACCTACTTACCATCGATCCCAAAACAACATGGGCCATGATGGCCACATCCCTGCTACCCCCCTAGCTAAGGCATGTATCCCTATAGGTAAGGTGTGAATGGAGCATGAGCCGATGGCTTTAGCCCCACTCCTTGCATACCAGCACCATGCATTTACAAATCCCTCTTGAGGGCATGTGGGGGAGCAGGGGGGGGGGGGCTGCTCAATTCACAACTCTTAGCCCTGACGTCAAATCTGATGTCAGGTTGGCTAAGGGCAGTATGAATGGCGTGCGAGGGCCAGGGAGGAACAACACTCGGGAGTGAAAACCCCAGATATTCATCCTCGTGTAGACCTCACATTATTTTCTGGAGGCAAACATTACATATATCCAGGCACAAAACTTATTATAAATACCTGCGGTGGTTAAAGAGCTTCAGTTTGAGTTCTGGTTCTGTTATCTAGCCAGCCAGGCCACCTTCTGGTAATAGCAAAGCTGTTTGTGAGCCACTTCATTCACTGTGTGCTGGGTGCATCTCTCATGTTGTGTCTGTTTAATCCAGCATACGAAACAAAGCCACATATATAAAACAACAGTAGGTATTTTCCTGAGGATGGAGCTGCTCTCACACTGTATTGGAGATTGGAAGTGGAAATCAAGGCACAGATTTGATTTCTGAGATGGCAGGTCAAGAGGGATCAACAATCTGGAAGGCAATGTTAATATGCTTTGATTTCACAGCCTACAGATATCCTTTAATACAGGATATTTTGTAGGGCTTTTCTGTAATAATCAGTTTTTAAGGATGCAATTTCTGCTTTTTGCTGTTTATACTATTGTTGAAATGTGATAAGAAAAAAATCTAATCCTTATTTCTTCAGTTTTAAACTCATAAAAATGACCAATCGCCATCACAAACCCATTATTGCTAGTTTGAGGCTAGTCTTTAAGTATGTTTGATTCATTAAACATTATTGCCTAAGGGGGGATATGTCCATTTGCATAAATATTGCTAGTGCTCTATTAACATTTCCCCTGAAAAGCTCCTTGTTTGTTTCTGTAAACTTAACAGTTATTTGTGAAAAATGACCAGCAGCCCATTAGTAAATTGCACAGGGAAGCAGATTCCCATAAATTCCAAGGCTTTCTCCTACAAACAGACGATGTGACTCTCTGGAGCATGTCACTATAATGATATAGAAGAAATGAGCCTCTTATTAACTTCTACAAATTGATATCCTGTCTTTTTTTACAGTCTCATACAAAACTAGATAAGAAACAAAGATTTAGAACACTTACTGCTGCTATGTAAACTGTATATACAGAGAAGAGAAAAAAGAAATAATGCAGTAGTATTTTGACAGTATTTTGATATAGCTCATCATATACCGTATTTGCCGGCGTATAAGACGACCCCCCAACATTTCCACTCAAAATATAGAATTTGTTATATACTCGCCGTATAAGACTACTCCCTCTTCCACACACCTTCCACACACCAAATAAACAACAACCAAAAAAACGACCTGAGCATGTTAGCAGGGCTCACCTGAGTAAAGTGTCATGGCGACATCCATTCCTCTCCTCTGTGCTGGAAGCAGAAAGCCATTTAGCTGTCCCTGGGTCACCTCCACTCAAATCCCATCTACCAATAGGAAGAGGCAACAGCCCGGCCGCGCTGTCTGCTGGGATAGGGAGTGGGGGCGGCAAAAGCAACCCCTGCGGAGGATGCATAGCTGCATGGTTCTTTGTGCAGAGCACCACCTGCAAACAACCCCCTGACCAGTGGTCTACAGCATCATGGCGGACGCTTCCCTCTGGCCATGCCAGAGCTGAGCCACAAGAAAATGGCCGCCACTCAATAATAAATGGGCACAGGACGAGGCGGCCACTCCCTCAACCCACAAACCATACCCACATGTTGCTCCATCGTCACATCCTCACTAACGGAGCTGGGAAAAGAGAGATCAGATGGGACAGAGCTGGGAATAGAGAGATGGGATGGGACAGAACTGGGAATAGAGAGATGGGATGGGACAGAGCTGGGAATAGAGAGATGGGATAGGACAGAGCTGGGAATAGAGAGATGGGATGGGACAGAGCTGGGAATAGAGCGATGGGATGGGACAGAGCTGGGAATTGAGAGATGGGATGGGGCAGAGCTGGGAATAGAGAGATGGGATGGGACAGAGCTGGGAAAAGAGAGATGGGATGGGACAGAGCTGGGAATAGAGAGATGGGATGTGACAGAGCTGGGAAAAGAGAGATGGGATGGGACAGAGCTGGGAATAGAGAGATGGGATGGGACAGAGCTGGGAGAAGAGAGATGGGATGGGACAGAGCTGGGAGACGAGAGATGGGATGGGACAGAGCTGGGATAATAGAGAGATGGGATGGGACAGAGCTGGGAATAGAGAGATGGGATGGGACAGAGCTGGGAATAGAGAGATGGGATGGGACAGAGCTGGGAATAGAGAGATGGGATGGGACAGAGCTGGGAATAGAGAGATGGGATGGGACAGAGCTGGGAATAGAGAGATGGGATGGGACAGAGCTGGGAGAAGAGAGATGAGATGGGACAGAGATGGGAGAAGAGAGATGGGATTGGACAGAGCTGGGAAAAGAGAGATGGGATGGGACAGAGCTGGGAATAGAGAGATGGGATGGGACAGAGCTGGGAATAGAGAGATGGGATCGGACAGAGCTGGGAATAGAGAGATGGGATGGGACAGCGCTGGGAATAGAGAGATGGGAGGGGGACAGAGCTGGGCAAAGAGAGATGGGATGGGGCAGAGCTGGGAATAGAGAGATGGGATGGGACAGCGCTGAGAATAGAGAGATGGGATGGGACAGAGCTGGAAATAGAGAGATGGGATGGGACAGAGCTGGGAAAAGAGAGATAGGATGGGGCAGAGCTGGGAATAGAGAGATGGGATGGGACAGCGCTGAGAATAGAGAGATGGGATGGGACAGAGCTGGAAATAGAGAGATGGGATGGGACAGAGCTGGGAAAAGAGATGGGATGAGACAGAGCTGGGAGAAGAGAGATGGGATGGGACAGAGCTGGGAGAAGAGAGATGGGATGGGACAGAGCTGGGAAAAGAGAGATGGGATGGGACAGAGCTGGGAAAAGAGAGATGGAATGGGACAGAGCTGGGAATAGAGAGATGGGATGGGACAGAGCTGGGAATAGAGAGATGGGATGGGACAGAGCTGGGAGAAGAGAGATGGGATGGGAAAGAGCTGGAAATAGAGAGATGGGATGGGACAGAGCTGGGAATAGAGAGATGGGATGGGATGGGACAGAGATGGGAGAAGAGAGATGGGATGGGACAGAGCTGGGAAAAGAGAGATGGGATGGGACAGAGCTGGGAATAGAGAGATGGGATGGGATGGGACAGAGCTGGGAGAAGAGAGATGGGATGGGACAGAGCTGGGAAAAGAGAGATGGGATGGGACAGAGCTGGGAAAAGAAAGATGGGATAGGACAGAGCTGGGATAATAGAGAGATGGGATGGGACAGAGCTGGGAAAAGAAAGATGGGATGGGGCAGAGCTGGGAATAGGGAGATGGGATGGGACAGAGCTGGGAAAAGAGAGATGGGATGGGGCAGGGCTGGGAAAAGAGATATGGGATGGGACAGAGCTGGGAATAGAGAGATGGGATGGGGCAGAGCTGGGAATAGAGAGATGGGATGGGGCAGAGCTGGGAAAAGAGAGATGGGATGGGGCAGAGCTGGGAGAAGAGAGATGGGATGGGACAGAGCTGGGAATAGAGAGATGGGATGGGACAGAGCTGGGAGAAGAGAGATGGGATGGGACAGAGCTGGGAATAGAGAGATGGGATGGGACAGAGCTGGGAAAAGAGAGATGGGATGGGACAGAGCTGGGAAAAGAGAGATGGGATGGGATGGGACAGAGCTGGGAGAAGAGAGATGGGATGGGACAGAGCTGGGATAAGAGAGATGGGTTGGGACAGAGCTGGGAATAGAGAAATGGGATGGGACAGAGCTGGGAAAAGAGAGATGGGATAGGACAGAGCTGGGAATAGAGAGATGGGATGTGACAGAGCTGGGAATAGAGAGATGGGATGGGACAGAGCTGGGAAAAGAGAGATGGGATGGGACAGAGCTGGGAATAGAGAGATGGGATGGGACAGAGCTGGGAAAAGAGAGATCAGATGGGATGGGACAGAGCTTGGAAAAGAGAGATGGGATGAGGCAGAGCTGGGAGAAGAGAGATGGGATGGGACAGAGCTGGGAAAAGAGAGATGGGATGGGGCAGAGCTGGGAGAAGAGAGATGGGATGGGATGGGACAGAGCTGGGAGAAGAGAGATGGGATGGGACAGAGCTGGGATAAGAGAGATGGGATGGGACAGAGCTGGGAATAGAGAAATGGGATGGGACAGAGCTGGGAAAAGAGAGATGGGATGGGATGGGACAGAGCTGGGAGAAGAGAGATGGGATGGGACAGAGCTGGGATAAGAGAGATGGGATGGGACAGAGCTGGGAATAGAGAAATGGGATGGGACAGAGCTGGGAAAAGAGAGATGGGATGGGATGGGACAGAGCTGGGAGAAGAGAGATGGGATGGGACAGAGCTGGGATAAGAGAGATGGGATGGGACAGAGCTGGGAATAGAGAAATGGGATGGGACAGAGCTGGGAAAAGAGAGATGGGATAGGACAGAGCTGGGAATAGAGAGATGGGATGTGACAGAGCTGGGAATAGAGAGATGGGATGGGACAGAGCTGGGAAAAGAGAGATGGGATGGGACAGAGCTGGGAATAGAGAGATGGGATGGGACAGAGCTGGGAAAAGAGAGATCAGATGGGATGGGACAGAGCTTGGAAAAGAGAGATGGGATGAGGCAGAGCTGGGAGAAGAGAGATGGGATGGGACAGAGCTGGGAAAAGAGAGATGGGATGGGGCAGAGCTGGGAAAAGAGAGATGGGATGGGACAGAGCTGGGAATAGAGAGATGGGATGGGACAGAGCTGGGAATAGAGAGATGGGATGGGACAGAGCTGGGAATAGAGAGATGGGATGGGACAGAGCTGGGAAAAGAGAGATGGGATGTGACAGAGCTGGGAATAGAGAGATGGGATGGGACAGAGCTGGGAAAAGAGAGATGGGATGGGACAGAGCTGGGAATAGAGAGATGGGATGGGACAGAGCTGGGAATAGAGAGATGGGATGGGACAGAGCTGGGAATAGAGAGATGGTATCACGCTCCAGGAACCACAATTTACCACTTGGACAACTCCAGCTCTCTTGGTAAGGACCTCAACCCCCAATCTCCGCAGCCAGCTTCACCTATAGGAGCCCCCGCTTGCCGAGACGCAGAACACGCCTGCTCGGGATCGGTTGCCCCCAGGACTTTATGGCTCAAAGGATGAAATCTTACGGTACAGAGGACTGGAGAGCCCGCGGCTGGAAGTGGAATTGGGTAGCCCGTATATGAGCGGAAGGTGGAAGTCCAAGGACAGGCTGGAGGTTGGTAACAGGAGACCTGAGGAGGCGACAGAACAATAGCAATAGACAGATCGTGGTCTAGGTTCGAGGCAAGGGTCGGCAGCAGGAGTGGAGATCGAGGATGGTCAAAGGCAAGCAAGGGTCGGCAACAGGAGTGGAGATCGAGGATGGTCAAACAGGCAAAGGTCGGCAACTGGAATGGAGATCGAGGATGGTCAAACAGGCAAAGGTCGGCAACTGGAATGGAGATCGAGGATGGTCAAACAGGCAAGGTCGGCAACTGGAATGGATCAATATCAGGGATAAACAACTACTAGGGTCTAGGCGCTATCACAGGCACTGAGCAACTGGTGGGGTAAACCTTTATAGGGAACGGACATGATTAGGACTGGGTGTGTGATTGGTGTTTACAAAAACCAGCACCTGATTGGACATAGGGCGTACAGCCCAGCAACCCCTATTGGGCTCATTGGCCCAAAACACAACAGAGGGCGTGCTGCCCAGCTGGGCTCATTGGCCCTTTAACTGAAAAGGGGGCGTGCCCCTCTGAATTAATTATTCACCTCCTCCGGCGGCCGCGCTGAGTGCAGCGCTGCCGGAGGGCATAGAAGGAACGTGCTCGTGCACCCGCGCGAGCACGTGTGTTGATGCCGGATACGCCGGCAGAAGGAGAAGGAGGGGGCGCGCCCGCAGCCACGCGAACTGCCGCGCGGCGTGGCCGGCGCCTGGATGGCGGGGCGACGGGGACACCGCTGGAACGCGGCACAGGTAAGCTGACCGTGACAGATGGGATGGGATGGGACAGAGCTGGGAATAGAGAGATGGGATGGGACAGAGCTGGTAAAAGAGAGATGGGATGGGACAGAGCTGGGAATAGAGAGATGGGATGGGACAGAGCTGGGAAAAGAGAGATGGGATGTGATGGGACAGAGCTGGGAATAGAGAGATGGGATGGGACAGAGCTGGGAAAAGAGAGATGGGATGGGACAGAGCTGGGAATAGAGAGATGGGATGGGACAGAGCTGGGAATAGAGAGATGGGATGGGACAGAGCTGGGAATAGAGAGATGGGATGGGACAGAGCTGGGAATAGAGAGATGGGATGGGACAGAGCTGGGAAGAGAGAGATGGGATGGGACAGAGCTGGGAATAGAGAGATGGGATGGGACAGAGCTGGGAATAGAGAGATGGGATGGGACAGAGCTGGGAATAGAGAGATGGGATGGGACAGAGCTGGGAATAGAGAGATGGGATGGGACAGAGCTGGGAATAGAGAGATGGGATGGGACAGAGCTGGGAATAGAGAGATGGGATGGGACAGAGCTGGGAGAAGAGAGATGGGATGGGATGGGACAGAGCTGGGAATAGAGAGATGGGATGGGACAGAGCTGGGAAAAGAGAGATGGGATGGGACAGAGCTGGGAAAAGAGAGATGGGATGGGACAGAGCTGGGATAATAGAGAGATGGGATGGGACAGAGCTGGGAGAAGAGAGATGGGATGGGACAGAGCTGGGAATAGAGAGATGGGATGGGGCAGAGCTGGGAATAGAGAGAGGGGATGGGATGGGACAGAGCTGGGAATAGAGAGATGGGATGGGACAGAGCTGGGAAAAGAGAGATGGGATGGGACAGAGCTGGGATAATAGAGAGATGGGATGGGACAGAGCTGGGAGAAGAGAGATGGGATGAGACAGAGCTGGGAATAGAGAGATGGGATGTGACAGAGCTGGGAATAGAGAGATGGGATGGGACAGAGCTGGGAAAAGGAAAAATGGGATGGGACAGAGCTGGGAATAGAGAGATGGGATGGGACAGAGCTGGGAATAGAGAGATGGGATGGGACAGAGCTGGGAATAGAGAGATGGGATGGGAATCATGGGACAAAGCTGGGAACAGAGATGGGATGGGACAGAGCTAAGAAAAGAGAGTTGAAGTAGGGAAAGGTGGGTTTTTACAGGTGCCCGGGTGGGGGGGTTCACACAGTGGGGGCATCCCGATTCAGGATGCCCCAGGGAAAAGCTGACTGGCGATAAAAGACACGCTCAACCATCTGCAACTATCCCAGGAGGCTGAGCGACGCACAATCATAAACGTCCTGCTTCATGCACTGTTTTATATCCGCTGGGCAGCTGCAAACAGAACTATGCAGGGCCAAACTAATGCATAGTCCTGCTTGTTGCTGCCCGGAGGATATTAAGCAGTGCACCGCAGAACTGCAGCGCCGCTCAGCCTCCTGCAATCGAAGCAGACAGCTGAGCCGGCAGCTCCTCCATAAATCACCCACCTGCTGTCTTTCCTCCCGCCCCGCCGGCGACGATATCCAGCCGTTCACCCGGCGTATAAGACGACCCCCCCACTTGTAAGCATGTTTTTCAGGGGCAGAAAGTCGCCTTATACGCCGGCAAATACGGTATGTAGAACCTGATTCCTCATTTACTAAACTCACTGCAATGCTAACGAATAACCTGCCAAAAGAGCAATATTACCCAACCCTCTCCACAAAGCCCCTCAACAGGTCAGGTTTTGTGAATATCCACATACTTGGCTCTATAGCTCTGTCTGAGTACTCATCACTTCACCTCTGCATCTGTGTGGAGGTACCTTGTGGCCCTAACTGACGTCCCTTAGACACCAAGATCACACAATACAATCCCTTGATACAGGCTGTTCAAGGCCCTGAAAGGCTGCGGGGCCCTTTTACTACCAAAATCTGTGTAAATGGTGGTGGACTTCAGAAGAAAACACCCAAAACAGTCTACCTTTTAAAATTCATGGTGGAGAAATGAAGATGGTCAAAAAGGTAAAATTCTTGGATTGTGTAATCATCAGCAATTTAAAATAGGAGCCCAAAATCAAGGTGGTGCTAAGAAATTCCCCACAAAGTCTCTTCTTTCTAAGGCACTACTGGTGTTATACTTCGGGTATCGGGTATAAGGGCAACCTTGTGTTCCTCCAGGTTTCGGAGGGACCTCAACAATTGACCAAAAGACACTACAAAGGACTATAAAAATGGCAGAAAAAGTCATTGGTCTTCCACTTACATCCAGTAAACTGTTCTAAGGAAGGATAAATCCAGATACAATGGATTTCTGATAGCCCCTTGCACAGAGGGAATTTTTTTCAATTTCCTCCTCTCAGGATGCAGATTCATTGTGCCTCCTTGAAAGAGATGAAGGTTCCAGAAAAGTTTCTTTCCAATGGCCATAAATTCACATACTGTATCAGCTTTTCCCAGCTAGTTAAGCTTCCTTTCCCTAGTCTCTTCTTACCTATACCTAGTGAAAGCTTTATTTAAGTTCCTTTTGTTGTCTCCAGGTAGCTAAAGTGAATTCCATGTATATTGCAATAATGTACTTGGGTGGATGAAGGACCCAGTCTATTAATTTCTAAGTGGTGCTAGTCTGTAGAGATTCACACCCTAGTCTTTGTTTAAAGTAAACTAGACTCAACTTGTTTTGTAGCAAACGATCGCACAGCTTGTATGCAAATGGACGACTTGCATTCAGATGTAGACAATTGTTTTGGCAAATATTAGTAAAAGCAATCATAATTAAGATTGCATGCAAAGTATTCGTATTGTCCTATTTGACGATTTCTGTTTTCACATGCTGATTTTAACGCGATAAACAAGAAATTTTATGTCTGCCAAAATGATATGATGCTTGACCAAGAACCAATTTCTCGTTGGTTGTGTGATTGCAGCAGGCATTTCCACAGATCAATTATTGCTTGATTGCATTCACTGTGGTGATTATTAGTTCGCTAATCGCTCTTTGGAAATGGGCCATTAGTCTCAACCACATCTCACTTATATTTTGTTTACTGTTTATTGTCCATCATAAAAGGTATCTTGTAACCTTTCTCTCCTGCTGTTTTATTGTGTGTGCCCACCCTGCTATATACTTTCCCAGAGCCTTGGTGTGTGACCACTAGGTTACTGGTCAAGGGCCAGGCTCCTTTTCTGTCGGGTGATCAGCCAGCAGCAGCTCCAAGGGGATCGGTCCAGTCCTAGGTGTCCCTGTGTTTGTCTCAGACAGCCCTCCAGGTTACTGACCACCACCTTGGCTCCAGATATACTATAGCTCTTTTGACTCTTGGCCTTGTACCTTTAATAGAGGGCTACTGCCTAACACCGGTCTCTCCCTAACCAGACTTATGTTCTGGCACTCCTAGCCTCACCCCCCATGTCACCATCCATTTCCAGCGGGTCAGAAGCCTGAAAACACATTTACACAGGTAGGAGTGGATGGTGAAATATTATCCTATATGCTATTCCAAAGCATTACAAAACCTGATGGATTCGGGAGCTTTAGATATAGTTTTAAGAGGTGTAAAGGGATAATTTTCAGGGGTTGTATGCCCCATGCAAATACTTTCCATTTTGGAAAAGCATTCTCTGCCATGTACATTTAAGACAGGGCTTGTTGATCCCTTTATTCCCCCTATACCGCCTAACATGGGTCTGTCTAACCAAGCTTATGACGACCCTCGACTATTAATGTTGGCCTTCCTTTGTGGCTTTTACAGAATATTTTAATGCATGCCTAAGAAACTAACTTTGTGAATAGGTATGCCCTATCATATACAGTATAAACACCCTAAAGTAATGGCTTGCCAACTGCCACATACCTGAAGCAGTTCTTCTTGAGCCCGAATTACGACCTGATTCATATGTATTTGGCTAAGGAGGGTCCTATTGACAATATGCTATTCTGTAAACATGTAATTAAAAAGGGTTGCCAAAAAATTATGTTTTGTCCAGTTTACCAATTATTTGTTACCATGAAGCAGAAATTCAAGCATATTGGGTATTCTGGTTTCCTCTTCCAATCTCAACATATATACTGGTATGTTAACAGATTCTAAAACACATTTACACCAATTTGAAATATATTATCTGTTAACATACTAGTATATATGTTGAGATGGTAGGTTTAATATTTTTCTCTATTGGACCCCATTGGATGGATATGAATCTAGCCTAATTACTATAGTTGCTATAAGAAATAAAAATAGTGGTGTGACCCCATAATCAGTTGCCAATGACACAACTCTGGTCTCTGGCTTTACTGTTAGATAAACCTCTAGTTAAGTGACTTCAGACAGGAGGCAATGCTAATGTCCACAATAGGGTTAAAGATGAAAAATATTCAGACCATGACTATTCTGCTCAGAAATAATAATATTCTGCCCAGTACACATAACATTCTGTCTTTCCATATGTATACTGTTTGTCATGCTCCCATCCACCCACTTTCTAGGGGTGATGGGTGTTCCATTAATTCTTGTTCTGTAAGCTCATGTGAATATCTTTGGCATTAGTTTGGTGTTCTTTTTCTTAAAAACACATTTGATGGCTTTTGTTGCCTTTTGGTGTTCATTGCCATCTTGCTCAGTGCAGGGGCATCCTAGTCGGTGGCCCAGACTCTATTAGTGGCCAAAAGCAGCACGGACCACATGATGGCCGGCAGCCAGTCATGGTGCTGCATTTGCCAGTTGGAACGAAAAGCATGTAAGGGAATCTTGGGCTAGCAGTGGTGTAATTAGTCTAAAATGGGTTATGGACACACAGACTGTGAAAACTTAACAAATTGCTGGATTACATTACAAATTTAGTTCTATTCCATAAAATTATTAGGTTGCTTCTGTGGTGAGATCACCCGAGTTTTCATGGGGACAGGGGGATAACATGCCCACCAGATAAGGCATGTCTGGGTAGTTTACACTAGTAATACTTTTGTTGTGGCACTCTCTAGCCATATATCACAATAACTCCTTGTGTTCACAAGGGCCAAAAACTCTAAACATGTGTCCCCAAATGGGATAATTATGGTTCGGAACAAAATGTAAGACAGACCTGAGAACTGCACATTCCATTCCTCCATGATTTAAAGAAAATGGTGCTCAAGTCATAAAAGAATACAGGGGCCTAACTATAGAGGGTGCCAGGGGTGTGACTGCATCGGGGCCCAGAAGGTCAGGGGTTATAATTTAGAGAATGACAGCACTATCTGTCTGCTGTTTCAGTCTTTAGTTGTCTAGTTGCATTCAACTGAGTTAAAAGACAGAAAAAAGTTTACTATATGAGCCTTGATAAGGCCCCATTTAATGTTGACACTAGGGGCCCCTTACATTTAGTTAAGCCGCTGAAAGTATCATTTGCTTAGGCTAGTTAACCCATGTTTTATAGTAAAATGTAGATCCTTAATAACGGACATTAAAGTTCATTTTGAGCCACATTACCAAAAACCTGTCTACTTAGAATAGCTTCTTCAAAATGGTGTATTTTAAATCAAAACCCTTTATTTCATATGAGAGGGCGATTGTCAGAATTTGTTTTCTTTAATGGATGTAAATGTTTCCAGTATTCAGACACATCATAAAAGTGCTTGATGGGGAAGAAAAGACATTTCACGTGACATTTCTATGATCGCCATGTGAAGTGTTTGATCATATTTCTTTATAGTTTATTGATGTTTGTCTTATATTACAAGGAAAATGCAAGAAGTAGAAGATTACACAAAGACATATTTCTCCGCATTGCATTCCAGTATAATTTTGCTGCTGCCGATACAGAAACAAAGGAGCCGCAGCTGCTCCCGATAGTAGAGAACCATCTGGTCCCACAAGCAGCATGCAAGGCAATGTATAATCAAAGGCCACACTAAAACAGGTGATAGACAGAGGAATATATGTTTAATCCTTTCTGTCTCTGCTTAGGCTCGGCATAGATGGGCATGTGTCACACCCAAAATGATGGGTGTCAGGGCATCTGCCCATACACTATTGTGTTGTGTCTTTACTTTTTACTTAGATTCCATTAAATAGGTAATGTATACATATACATGCAGGGGCGGGCTGGCCATAGGGCATACCGGGCAAAATCCCGGTAGGCCGGCGCCAGGGAAGGCCGCAACCCAGTGGAAAAGATGCTGGAGGGTGAGGGGCAGAATCTTTTCCACGGGGTTGCGGCCTTCCCTTCCTGCTGTTCCTGCTGCTGCCACTACCGTCGTCGCTCTCACACACACACACATATACATGATTACCGGCACTTCCTGGCTGTTGCGTGCTGGTTGGTGGGCGTGTCCCATATGGCCGGCGTCCAATGAAAATAATGGACGCCGGCCATATGGGGCACCCCCACCGACCAGCGCGCAACAGCCAGGAAGGGCTTGTAAGCATGTGTGTTTGTGTGTCTGAGAGCAGCGGCAGCAGCGGCAGGAACAGCGGGATGCCCCTCACTGGCTGCACTGAGGGATGCCCCGCACTGGCTGCACTGAGGGATGCCCCGCACTGGCTGCACTGAGGGATGCCCCGCACTGGCTGCACTGAGGGATGCCCCGCACTGGCTGCACTGAGGGATGCCCCGCACTGGCTGCACTGAGGAATGCCCCGCACTGGCTGCACAGAGGGATGCCCCGCACTGGCTGTACAGAGGGATGTCCCTCACTGGCTGCACTGAGGGATGCCCCGCACTGGCAGCACTGAGGGATGCCCCGCACTGGCTGCACAGAGGGATGCCCCGCACTGGCTGTACAGAGGGATGCCCCGCACTGGCTGCACTGAGGGATGCCCCGCACTGGTTGCACAGAGGGATGCCCCGCACTGGCTGCAAAGAGGGATGCCCCGCACTGGCTGCACTGAGGGATGCCCCGCACTGGCTGCACAGAGGGATGCCCCACACTGGCTGTACAGAGGGATGCCCCGCACTGGCTGCACAGAGGGATGCCCCGCACTGGCTGCACTGAGGGATGCTCCGCACTGGCTGCACTGAGGGATGCCCCGCACTGGCTGCACTGAGGGATGCCCCGCACTGGCTGCACAGAGGGATGCCCCACACTGGCTGTACAGAGGGATGCCCCGCACTGGCTGCACTGAGGGATGCCTTGCATTGGCTGCACTGAGGGATGCCTCACACTGGCTGCACAGAGGAATGCCCCACACTGGCTGTACAGAGGGATGCCCCGCACTGGCTGCACAGAGGGATGCCCCGCACTGGCTGCACTGAGGGATGCCTCGCACTGGCTGCACTGAGGGATGCCTCACACTGGCTGCACTGAGGGATGCCTCACACTGGCTGCACAGAGGGATGCCCCACACTGGCTGTACAGAGGGATGCCCCGCACTGGCTGCACTGAGGGATGCCTTGCATTGGCTGCACTGAGGGATGCCTCACACTGGCTGCACAGAGGGATGCCCCACACTGGCTGTACAGAGGGATGCCCCGCACTGGCTGCACAGAGGGATGCCCCGCACTGGCTGCACTGAGGGATGCCTCACACTGGCTGCACAGAGGGATGCCTCACACTGGCTGCACTGAGGGATGCCTCGCACTGGCTGCACTGAGGGATGCCTCACACTGGCTGCACTGAGGGATGCCTCACACTGGCTGCACAGAGGGATGCCCCGCACTGGCTGCACAGAGGGATGCCCCGCACTGGCTGCACAGAGGGATGCCCCGCACTGGCTGCACTGAGGGATGCCCCGCACTGGCTGCACTGAGGGATGCCCCGCACTGGCTGCACTGAGGGATGCCCCGCACTGGCTGCACTGAGGGATGCCCCGCACTGGCTGTACTGAGGGATGCCCCGCACTGGCTGCACAGAGGGATGCCCCGCACTGGCTGCACTGAGGGATGCCCCGCACTGGCTGCACTGAGGGATGCCCCGCACTGGCTGTACTGAGGGATGCCCCGCACTGGCTGCACTGAGGGATGCCCCGCACTGGCTGCACAGAGGGATGCCCCGCACTGGCTGCACTGAGGGATGCCCCGCACTGGCTGTACTGAGGGATGCCCTGCACTGGCTGCACAGAGGGATGCCCCGCACTGGCTGCACTGAGGGATGCCCCGCACTGGCTGCACTGAGGGATGCCCCGCACTGGCTGCACTGAGGGATGCCCCGCACTGGCTGTACTGAGGGATGCCCCGCACTGGCTGCACAGAGGGATGCCCTGCACTGGCTGCACAGAGGGATGCCCCGCACTGGCTGCACTGAGGGATGCCTCGCACTGGCTGCACAGAGGGATGCCCTGCACTGGCTGCACAGAGGGATGCCCCGCACTGGCTGCACTGAGGGATTCCTCGCACTGGCTGCACTGAGGGATGCCCCGCACTGGTTGCACAGAGGGATGCCCCGCACTGGCTGCACTGAGGGATGCCCCGCACTGGCTGTACTGAGGGATGCCCCGCACTGGCTGCACAGAGGGATGCCCTGCACTGGCTGCACAGAGGGATGCCCTGCACTGGCTGCACAGAGGGATGCCCCGCACTGGCTGCACAGAGGGATGCCCCGCACTGGCTGCACAGAGGGATGCCCCGCACTGGCTGCACTGAGGGACGCCTCACACTGGCTGCACAGAGGGATGCCTCACACTGGCTGCACTGAGGGATGCCTCGCACTGGCTGCACTGAGGGATGCCTCACACTGGCTGCACTGAGGGATGCCTCACACTGGCTGCACAGAGGGATGCCCCGCACTGGCTGCACAGAGGGATGCCCCGCACTGGCTGCACAGAGGGATGCCCCGCACTGGCTGCACTGAGGGATGCCCCGCACTGGCTGCACTGAGGGATGCCCCGCACTGGCTGCACTGAGGGATGCCCCGCACTGGCTGCACTGAGGAATGCCCCGCACTGGCTGCACAGAGGGATGCCCCGCACTGGCTGTACAGAGGGATGTCCCTCACTGGCTGCACTGAGGGATGCCCCGCACTGGCTGCACTGAGGGATGCCCCGCACTGGCTGCACAGAGGGATGCCCCGCACTGGCTGTACAGAGGGATGCCCCGCACTGGCTGCACTGAGGGATGCCCCGCACTGGTTGCACAGAGGGATGCCCCGCACTGGCTGCAAAGAGGGATGCCCCGCACTGGCTGCACTGAGGGATGCCCCGCACTGGCTGCACAGAGGGATGCCCCACACTGGCTGTACAGAGGGATGCCCCGCACTGGCTGCACAGAGGGATGCCCCGCACTGGCTGCACTGAGGGATGCTCCGCACTGGCTGCACTGAGGGATGCCCCGCACTGGCTGCACTGAGGGATGCCCCGCACTGGCTGCACAGAGGGATGCCCCACACTGGCTGTACAGAGGGATGCCCCGCACTGGCTGCACTGAGGGATGCCTTGCATTGGCTGCACTGAGGGATGCCTCACACTGGCTGCACAGAGGAATGCCCCACACTGGCTGTACAGAGGGATGCCCCGCACTGGCTGCACAGAGGGATGCCCCGCACTGGCTGCACTGAGGGATGCCTCGCACTGGCTGCACTGAGGGATGCCTCACACTGGCTGCACTGAGGGATGCCTCACACTGGCTGCACAGAGGGATGCCCCACACTGGCTGTACAGAGGGATGCCCCGCACTGGCTGCACTGAGGGATGCCTTGCATTGGCTGCACTGAGGGATGCCTCACACTGGCTGCACAGAGGGATGCCCCACACTGGCTGTACAGAGGGATGCCCCGCACTGGCTGCACAGAGGGATGCCCCGCACTGGCTGCACTGAGGGATGCCTCACACTGGCTGCACAGAGGGATGCCTCACACTGGCTGCACTGAGGGATGCCTCGCACTGGCTGCACTGAGGGATGCCTCACACTGGCTGCACTGAGGGATGCCTCACACTGGCTGCACAGAGGGATGCCCCGCACTGGCTGCACAGAGGGATGCCCCGCACTGGCTGCACAGAGGGATGCCCCGCACTGGCTGCACTGAGGGATGCCCCGCACTGGCTGCACTGAGGGATGCCCCGCACTGGCTGCACTGAGGGATGCCCCGCACTGGCTGCACTGAGGGATGCCCCGCACTGGCTGTACTGAGGGATGCCCCGCACTGGCTGCACAGAGGGATGCCCCGCACTGGCTGCACTGAGGGATGCCCCGCACTGGCTGCACTGAGGGATGCCCCGCACTGGCTGTACTGAGGGATGCCCCGCACTGGCTGCACTGAGGGATGCCCCGCACTGGCTGCACAGAGGGATGCCCCGCACTGGCTGCACTGAGGGATGCCCCGCACTGGCTGTACTGAGGGATGCCCTGCACTGGCTGCACAGAGGGATGCCCCGCACTGGCTGCACTGAGGGATGCCCCGCACTGGCTGCACTGAGGGATGCCCCGCACTGGCTGCACTGAGGGATGCCCCGCACTGGCTGTACTGAGGGATGCCCCGCACTGGCTGCACAGAGGGATGCCCTGCACTGGCTGCACAGAGGGATGCCCCGCACTGGCTGCACTGAGGGATGCCTCGCACTGGCTGCACAGAGGGATGCCCCGCACTGGCTGCACAGAGGGATGCCCCGCACTGGCTGCACTGAGGGATTCCTCGCACTGGCTGCACTGAGGGATGCCCCGCACTGGTTGCACAGAGGGATGCCCCGCACTGGCTGCACTGAGGGATGCCCCGCACTGGCTGTACTGAGGGATGCCCCGCACTGGCTGCACAGAGGGATGCCCTGCACTGGCTGCACAGAGGGATGCCCTGCACTGGCTGCACAGAGGGATGCCCCGCACTGGCTGCACAGAGGGATGCCCCGCACTGGCTGCACAGAGGGATGCCCCGCACTGGCTGCACTGAGGGACGCCTCACACTGGCTGCACAGAGGGATGCCTCACACTGGCTGCACTGAGGGATGCCTCGCACTGGCTGCACTGAGGGATGCCTCACACTGGCTGCACTGAGGGATGCCTCACACTGGCTGCACAGAGGGATGCCCCGCACTGGCTGCACAGAGGGATGCCCCGCACTGGCTGCACAGAGGGATGCCCCGCACTGGCTGCACTGAGGGATGCCCCGCACTGGCTGCACTGAGGGATGCCCCGCACTGGCTGCACTGAGGGATGCCCCGCACTGGCTGCACTGAGGGATGCCCCGCACTGGCTGCACTGAGGGATGCCCCGCACTGGCTGCACAGAGGGATGCCCCGCACTGGCTGCACTGAGGGATGCCCCGCACTTGCTGCACTGAGGGATGCCCCGCACTGGCTGTACTGAGGGATGCCCCGCACTGGCTGCACTGAGGGATGCCCCGCACTGGCTGCACAGAGGGATGCCCCGCACTGGCTGCACTGAGGGATGCCCCGCACTGGCTGTACTGAGGGATGCCCTGCACTGGCTGCACAGAGGGATGCCCCGCACTGGCTGCACTGAGGGATGCCCCGCACTGGCTGTACTGAGGGATGCCCTGCACTGGCTGCACAGAGGGATGCCCCGCACTGGCTGCACTGAGGGATGCCCCGCACTGGCTGCACTGAGGGATGCCCCGCACTGGCTGCACTGAGGGATGCCCCGCACTGGCTGTACTGAGGGATGCCCCGCACTGGCTGCACAAAGGGATGCCCTGCACTGGCTGCACAGAGGGATGCCCCGCACTGGCTGCACTGAGGGATGCCCCGCACTGGCTGCACTGAGGGATGCCCCGCACTGGCTGCACTGAGGGATGCCCCGCACTGGCTGTACTGAGGGATGCCCCGCACTGGCTGCACAAAGGGATGCCCTGCACTGGCTGCACAGAGGGATGCCCCGCACTGGCTGCACTGAGGGATGCCTCGCACTGGCTGCACAGAGGGATGCCCTGCACTGGCTGCACAGAGGGATGCCCCGCACTGGCTGCACTGAGGGATTCCTCGCACTGGCTGCACTGAGGGATGCCCCGCACTGGTTGCACAGAGGGATGCCCCGCACTGGCTGCACTGAGGGATGCCCCGCACTGGCTGTACTGAGGGATGCCCCGCACTGGCTGCACAGAGGGATGCCCTGCACTGGCTGCACAGAGGGATGCCCTGCACTGGCTGCACAGAGGGATGCCCCGCACTGGCTGCACAGAGGGATGCCCCGCACTGGCTGCACAGAGGGATGCCCTGCACTGGCTGCACAGAGGGATGCCCCGCACTGGCTGCACTGAGGGATGCCCCACACTGGCTGCACAGAGGGATGCCCTGCACTGGCTACACAGAGGGATGCCTCGCACTGGCTGCACTGAGGGATGCCCCGCACTGCCCGTAATGGAAGATGCTGCAACGTGCCTCTGTGGGATGCCCCTCACTTGCTTTAATGAGGGATACCAATTACTGCCTGTAATAGGGGATTCTGCCTGTAATGGGGGGATTTAAGTACACCATTTGGTTCAGAATATTTTCTTTCTTATTTTTGTCCTTTAAACCCTGGGTGTGTCTTATGGAGCAAAAATAAGGTGTTGTATATATAGTGACATTAAGATACTATACCGGGCCAGAAACAGGGCAGCATGGCCGGTGTGCCCCAAAAAGTCCCGGGCCGTTTTCTAGCCCCAGTCCGCCCCTGTATACAGGCTGTGTGAAGCCTTCTACTAGGTAACTTGTTGTTAATCCCCCCCAGCCCAAACATATACTGAATATGGTTTGAACAGAGGATGTGCTGGATAGAAAAAGCAAGGCTGCTGAATGAAATAGTTAAGACTACTGGGTGGAAAACTAGTGGGTGATAATTGGAACTATACTATACTACTATATACTGTATATGAAAAGTGAAAATACTGATATTTGGTGATGTCAGAGAAAGCAGCCTATCATTGTCCTACATGCATGTTCTAGTACAGTAATGCTCAATATTGCTATTCCTATAAATCCCCCCTCTCTGCTCCATTAGTAGGGCTTCTCTAGCAAGCTGACCCAGACTGGACATGACCATCAGAAGAGATAACCTTGATTGGCTAACTTTTTACCTTCCTTTTTTAAGTCTTGAACTATTACCCCCTCCATATGTCACCTTGGAATGGAAAATAGCTGTCTGCCATGGAAGGCTCCTACTGTAGTTTGTGAAGAACCCGCTCCTCTTTTTTAAACTCTGACTCCTGCTTCTGTACCAAACATTCCCCTCATATTTTCCTGAATTGAGACCCTCCATGTGTTGTGTCTGGAATGGAATGGCTGCCCGGGTAGGAGGCGCCTAGCAATGGGAGATTCTTTTTGTTAATTCTTAAAGGAGCACTAGCACGAAAACATAGCCCAGTGATAAAAATCCATATAGATATGCTGGATGGCGAGAGGAGGGGTCACTTATGTACCCGGCATTAAAAAAATACCCAGCTAGGCTTGTTTCTTTTATTTTAATGGAAGGAAGAGGAAATCAGGGGTGACAGGCTATGTCACCCCTGATAGACTAAACATGTCACCCCTGGATTTTATTCCCACCATGAGATAAGCAGGAAATCCAAGGTTAAGGTAATACCATTTATTGGCTAACTCATTTAGATTGAAAATGCAAGCTTTCGAAGCTGTTCAAGCTTCTTCTTCAGGCATAATACAGATCTGTAACTTAGACACACATTTATACAAAAAACTACAAAGGAGTGACATTTGTTTTTACACTGACACACATGAAAAATAGCTATTTTTCATGTGTGTCAGTGTAAAAACAAATGTCACTCCTTTGTAGTTTTTTGTATAAATGTGTGTCTAAGTTACAGATCTGTATTATGCCTGAAGAAGAAGCTTGAACAGCTTCGAAAGCTTGCATTTTCAATCTAAATGAGTTAGCCAATAAATGGTATTACCTTAACCTTGGATTTCCTGCTTACATCGATGGCTAACACGGTACAACAACTTACTACACCATGAGATAATAAATTACAAGCTTGGTGGGAGTTTTATTCAGTTTGGGTGTATAAGTGACCCCTTCTCTCATTAGCCGACTTTTGTATTATTATACAATTTTGTGTGCCTTTAAACTTCTAGTTTCCTATTCCAATGATTATTATTCCTCTTGCTTTCCTTGGTCCCTCAGATGTGGTCCCTCAGATGTGGTCCCTCAGATGTGGTTGCCTGGACAGTAACTCCTGGACTGGGATAGTCCTGCCCTGCTCCTCAGTTGTTTCTTCTATTCCTTATTCTGCCTATGCTGGTATTATTATTGTTGTATGATATCCCCTCCCTGCTACAACACATTCCCAGTACATGCAATGTAATGTGTGTAATTGGTGAAATAAAGCTACATCTGAATCAAAAGAGCAGCAGTACTGGGTAACAGAGTCAGGGTTACTTCGGACGCCGCCTTCTGTCATAGAGCAAGAGACGTGTGAACAGACCTGATTCTGTGTAGGACTTTAAGTAGAAACCTATGTAAAATTATAGGCACTAAATAAATGGATATCTCAATCATGGAATTTGGTGCAATTTTTTTTTGTGCTTACTATTGCTCAACCCTATTCGCTACATCACATACATCAAAGCAAAAGATATATACGATAGCACAGTGAGAGGATTATCGTGCTTGGAATGATAGCATAGTGCTGACATAAGATCCATTTTGGGTGCTGCTTCTATATGGATTCCACACATTCTGGTGACATCTGTTTGAAGAATGACTAGACTGTGCTGTGCATATCTAATGCATGCAGTTGTTTGTGTTCTCTCTGATGTGGTTAGTTTGATTCTTACTAGCATTTTTTAAGTTGTGTATTATTCATTTTTTGTTGTGGCTTTGAGAAAAAAACAGAACTATCCTTTATGATTAATACATCTGTACAGCTGACAGTTGCCTATATGTTCTGAGAAGGAATCTTTGTTATATGGGGATGCTTTTCTATTGACTGAGATTATTACAAATGTTGATTTTAGGGAATGCTTTGTCAGTTATATAATCAGGGGTTTCAGTAAATCATTTCTTATGTTGGTACATATAGAGCCTTATTTGAGCATCAGCACCACACAGCGCCACTTTTTTGGCCTCAGCGGCACTCAGCTTCAGATTTAACCATTGAAAAAAACGCTAATGCCAATACAATATATGTCACTATCTACCACAAGGAACTACCAGACATGTTATAAATAGATCGCGGAAGTATATATATGTTTGTCGGCTACCGCTGCCTGAAAGATTAACCTACATTGGAAGACAAGTGCTCTGACATGGGCGAAACTGTGAATGCTGGAACGTGTAGGGTTAATTATAGAAGCGGGTGCTAATCACGCCTTTGGAAGTCTGTGGTGATAAAAGCCAGGCAGCGATTGGCGGCAGCCACCCTGACGAAGCCCCAGTAGGCGGGGCGAAACGCCGTTGGTGGACGGAAGGCCCGGCCACGCCCCCTCCTCTCCTTCTCCTCACCACACACGCTGGCCTAGCGGTGGCTACATGCTGACGATGGAAGGCGCGTTCCAGCGCGAGATTGTACATCAGGCTGCCGTCTAGGAGAGGTAACACGGTAGAGCTGCGGGGAACAGGGTCGGAGGCCGGACGCATCAGCGCGGCCGGGCCCAGCGCGGCTCCCGTGTGTTATATGTGTCCTGTCGTTGTAGCCGTCTTTACCACATATTCCTAAGCTGTTAGTGTTCAGTATTAAGAATACATCAAGGTGCAAATACTGACTGTGCAATTGATATGTGCCTTTGTTAGCGCGGACATTAACATCCATTGGGTGATCACATACACTGCTCTGATTTATCAACCAATCAGCGATTGGACGTATAACAGCATTTCAGCATGATTAAGATCATCCAACCGGACTTTGCTGCTAATTAGTCACGTGCTTTTTGAGCCTTCTTTGCTTACAGCACCCTGCACTTTAGTTCATTTATGTGGATGGCCTGTTACTGGACCAGCACCCCACATTCAGGCAGCCCTCAATTTGAGTATCTATTAGTGGCTGGCCAGCCAATTACCTTAGGGATGTGTGGTGGTATGTGTGCTTGTGAGGAGGTGTGGCAACAAGTGTGCGGGGCCCCCGTGTCTATTTTTAAGCTATGCTAGCTTTTTAATTGGAGGAGTGGGTTTGTTTTTCATATTTGTATGTGCTATATTTAAATAAATATGATTGTGGTGTTGCGATAAGCAGCCCGGTGTGCATATGTGTTTTCTGTAAGTGCCAGCCCTATAAGAACCACTTGTCTTTTTTGGTGTCTTTTGTTTATAGTACTGTTAGGTTTAAGGGCGCCCTCAAACAATATAGGGCAGTGCACCAGATATATATAGATACACTTAGTCTCCCTGGTGTTTTAAAATATGCTAACAATAGCGCGAAAAATGATGCATCGCTGGGCGCTCTATTAGAAGCAGCGCCAGGTGAAATCTGCCGCTGTAGATCAAGATCCTATAGACCACAATGGGCAGAACTGGATTGAAGAGTTTAATGCTTATACTATATTAAACACAATTGTTTGTACAGAACTTGTATTGAGACTCGTCAATGATTGTAACACAGGACATCGATGGGCCAAAATGTTTTTTTTTGTGTCATTAAAATTGATTTTAATGGCTTCTTTTGCTTAACAATGTGTAATTTGGACACCAACAACTACAATGCAACCTAAATGCACTGTAAAGTTTGTTCCCTAGTCCCTAGCAGTGATTTCTTGTGTATTTCAACTGTAATGACAAAACGCTAACAAAGCGCTGGAAAAATACAGCGCCAAATATTTCAAGGAGGAAATAATTCAAAATATGCTGGGGAGCGCCAGAAAAACTGCAGTACAAAGTGGCACTCACTGCCACTGTCTCCCTTGCTCCGTCTGCATACATGATACTGAATCATTGTCAGCACTTATATTTGCTCCTGTATCCACTCAAAGCTGAAATGCCTCCTCACAGATTTTCTAGTGGCAGCGGCCATTTTGGAGCTTCCTCTCCCAGCATCTCAGCCTGGCTGCTGTCTGGGTTCAACATAACTGACAATGCACAGTAACAGGAAACCCAGCAGCATTTCCTGTTTGCAAGCGGCCTGCAGATACATGAGCCACCAATTTACCGTAGCAGGAGTTACAGAAAGGTAAATACATTTTTATGTGCAGCAATCTAAATTGTCCTGTGGAAGGATACATATGAGCACTGCTTGTTATGTTGGCCCGGTTTAAGTCATTTTTGACTGTTGGTCCACTTTAATGGAATGCAGAACTAAAATGTAATCCAGTTTTGGTAAATTAAAATATACGCTGAATAAGAAAAATATCGCAGAATCTCCCTGTAATATTACATATAATGTTGCGGAAATATTTTGGTTTTGAAAGTCCCCACACCGTTACTGGCCTTACAACTGATACATTTGTAAGCCGCTATGGCAAAGAAAATACATTCAGCTCAGTAGTCTATACTCATCTCAGTAAATGTGGCCTCCTCCTGAGGGGTAATGAGTTTAGACCTGACTGCCTCTTGGTATCACATGGTTTTATTTCTGCTTGGCTTGCACTTGCCATAAAATGCTGCAGCGCCAGGAAGGTAACTCACATAAATACCCTGGCAGCTATTTCACAGATGTGACAGCCTTCCTGGTGGGATGTTTGACAGGAATTACTAGTCTGAGACTATACTGAGAGCATAAACCTTATGAGGCTCAGCAACTTCCAGTTTTTAGTGCCTCTTTCATTAAGAAAATGACATTGTAGATCCCTGGCACACAAGGATCAAATTAAATTTCCAGCCCCTGATAGTAAAAACATTGGATTTATAAGGTGTCTGGCTATGCTGGAAAAGCTCGAAATTCGCCCGTTAGCAAGTCTAAAACAAATACTGCTATTTCCCGAGATTAGATAAAAACATGTGATACATGGTTATTGAAAAAGCCTGTACAAACCAATTCCAAAATGAAGATGTTCATATATATTTAGATGTATTTATATTGTTGTTGTTAGACCACAGAAAAGTCTTGGCATTGGGACAGTAAAGGCATAGGTCCTGTATAGGCCCCTACCCAGAAATGTAGCAAAGGGATTGGGCCAGCTTAAATGTCCTTACATAGGCCCAACTACATAACATTACATCATTATGTGAACTGGAGCCTACATTACATCAATGAAAGTCACAAACTAATGCAGAAAGAAGAATCTGAAAAGCAATGAGATGAATGTGGTGTAATTGGTTCTTAAAGGAGCACTATCGTGAAATTGTGTAATGTTAAAAATCCATATAAACACGTTGGCTAATGAGAAGAGAGGTCACTTATACACCCCAGAAATGAATAAAACTTCTGCCAAGCTTGTGGTTTACTGAGCAAAGGGGGTGGGAGTAGCTCCATCACTATTATTTATACAAAATCATCATCATTATTATTCAGGGCCTGGGAACCAATTTACCGCCCAGTTTAACCCTCTCATCATCCAAGTATTAAGCACCAAACATGTCTAGCTATGTGGAAAGACAGAGATTTGGTTGCATATATCTGCAGATACATGTGGAAGCCACACTGCCCCGGCAAGGCACTCTGTGTTTAGTGTGGTCCCTACTCTTATTTTTGAGTAGCTCTGGCTGCATTGCATGTCCCAACTTTGGGGACTTGCCGGGGCCGTGTGGCTTCCACATGTATCTGCAGATATGTGCAACCAAATCTCTGTCTTTCCTCATAGCTAGACATGTTTGGTGCTTAATACTTGGATGATGAGAGTGTTAAACTGGGCGATAAATTGGTTCCCAGGCCCTGAATAATAATGATAATAATTTTGTATAAATAGTGATGGAGCTAGTCCTTACCTCTAGGCAACAACCGTCCCCTTGATCTCACTTGGGAAATGGCCGTTCTTAAAGAGGTGATATTGAAGCTTTAGTATTGTAGATTGAGAGGAGTGGCACCCACATTGATGATGCTGAGGCTATAGCATTGCAGAGGCAAAACATGGACTAGGTTGTCCTGGCTGGGGGCTACAATGGAGCCAGGTATGGGGGGAGGGGCTGGAGGGAGATGTGAGAGATAGGGTGCTGAGTGGAGTATTAGGAGGATGAGGGGAATTTGGGCAAATGGTCTATGTGAGGTGACAACCCATTTGGGCCCAAAGGGGCTTCTCCATGTGTTTCCTATGGGCAGTTGGAGAGAAAGTACAGTCAACAAATGACTGGAGTCCCTCTTTAATATGCAGCAGCTGGGCAGCCTGCATCGATACTCACCTCTTCTGGGATCCTTCCACATCAGCTGTGGAGCAGCCTATCAGGCTTACACGACTTGTGGTTGCAATGTAATGTGTCATTTTTGACTGGACATCCTCTTTATTTTAATTCTAAAACTATAAGTATAGGCATTAATTTCTGGGTGATCCCCCCTCCCCTACCATGTAACCAATCTATTCAATCCAAATTCACTCACAGAAGTCCCCCTACTACATACAGTACATGTGGTAACAGTAACCTGTACTTTTCCAGCTTGGTTGTCTGTGTGTATGGCCAATGTATTTCTTGGACTATTTCTTATTCAATTCATTCCGTGGTCACTACTACTTTCTAATGCAGAACTGTGACCCCCAAAAGCCAGCATCAGCATAGGCTAAAAGGTTCACAGCCCTATCTGTCTGTTACTAACATGTACAAGGTCACTAAAAATGCCATTAAAAATCTTAATTAGTGAAGTTGTGTGCTAAAGCTTGGGGAATGCAACTGTCCAGGGAATAAAAAGAGCCAGACAGGCCAATAGCATACTGGTGAAAAAAAATAATTAAAATGCCTTTAAGGTTTGGGTGTACGGGGACAATGAACTCAAACCCAGACAATTATTATTTAGCCTTGGGCAATATACCAGGAGAAAGAGGCTTGGTACTATGAAAACAGAGCTAATAAAGGAGAAGGGCTATAATTACACACTGCTGTAAAGAGCAGAGATATAGCTAGTGTTTTTAGCACAATAGCCCAAGGGGAGGAGAAGCAGGCCAATAAAGGTAATGTATATCACAGCTACAATATACAACAAACCTAAAGCTTTTAAAGAATCTAATTACACCAAATAAATTACCAATATAGCAGGAAATTATGGGATATACTATTTTTCCTTTTGTGCTCCTTCTAGAAATTGCCCTCCACCATTACTAATGCTCTTTATTGTAAAAGATTTTCATTTAAAAAATAAAAACTCCATTCTGGTATGATAAACTAAAATATATTATTTTTGCATCTTACATTTTTGTGGTGAATAGTCACAGGAATATGAGACAACTGAGGCTAAGCTCTCACTGTCTCACTGCATAACCCCCTAATTGTCATGTTCTAATGTGCTCACTTCTTGTCATTGCTCCTGTTTTTACCAAAGGTTTACTGAGATCTAGTGAAGCTACCTCACCAATGCAGACCTGAAGTCAGCGATCAACCTGGTTATTTGGTTCTCAAAATTGACTGGAGAGGCCCAACGTAACTCAACAAATTATGAACCAGGGTTGCTGGTCTTTGACATTATCCCCATGTATGAACCAGAGGTAGTGTTTGATTGTGAAGACCCATGTGGTGCCCATACTAAAACTGTCAAGTTTTACTGTCACTGTCAACTGATTGAGTGGTCGATTTTTCCCCATCAATGACGTCTGCTAGTGGCCTGCAAGGAGGAAGTGTCGTTGGGTTTCCTGCCAATGTGCATTGTGGCTTATGTTGGTTAAGTCCAAGCAGCAGCAGGGCTGGGATGGTGGGATAGGAAGCCTCCTGAGTGCTCCAAAATGGCCGTGAACAGGAGAAAGTAAATTGCATCATGATGTAGGTAACCAAACTTCTTAGTGAAAATGTAATTATGGTTAACCAGCTAATCCACAGTGAACCTGAACTCCCAAAGAAGTTTGTCTCTTTCAGGATTATGAAGGCCATGACTAGCCTTCTCCTTTTAAATTATTGCATTAGTCCCCAGCTTTCGTCCATGTGTTCTTTTGGTGCCCTGATTTTAATTTTCTGGCAGCCATCTATAAAGGGTGGGGTAAATGATAGGTGCTACTTAGTATGAAGGAGTGGCAAGATTAATTAGTGCCTAAGGTTGTGTGAACCCTAAATACAAACTTTCAGCAATTTTGTTTCTATATGTAATTAAAATATTTTTATAGGTCAGCCCCTGTGTCCTCAGTCATAGATCTGGTGCTTTACCATCTGGGGGGGGGGGGGGGGTAATCCGAAAAAGGCATAGGCAAGCCACCTGTCCAACAAGGCGCCAACATAGGTGCCAAACCCTAGCCTCAAGGGTCACCAACAGGTCATGTTTTGCTCTATATCTCTGTCTAAGCAATAATTATTCCACCCTGTACATTCGGTGCAGAGATCTGCAAAACCTGGCGTGTTGCTGACCCTTGAGGAGGAGAGCTGAGCATGTGGGCCTTACTAGATCACTAGTAGTGGAAAAATAGAGTAACCCCCCATTCACCAGTTCAATACAAATATAAGAAATATATTCAGGTACAGACGCATCATCTCCAGTATCTTGGCATCTTCTGCACTTGCTAGAAGTCCTTATAAGTAGTGTTGGGCTTCAGATTCAGGTCAAAGGATCTTGCAAAACAGAATATTCACAAAATGTGGGTCCAGTTCAACCAGCTCTGTTTTTGTTACCACCAGTAATGTGTCTGTAGACAATTGCAGAGGTCACCATTAGCCAACTAATGCATATGCAAGTGGAAAAAGAGAGAAGAAACCTTGACATGTGCCAGCTGGATGGCCGTGTCCCCAACTCACTGTTTGGCATGAGTGTGCCCCTGTGCCCAGCCATTCAGATAGGCACACACAGCTACAGCGGCCACAGGTGAAGATCACGACGCGGGACCCCGAACGACCCTGGGGAGGGGTTCACACAGTGGGGCATCTGGTGAAGGATGCCCCAGGGCAGGCTAGCAGACCGGCCTGGAATCTTTTAGATTCCAGAGCCTGACCTTGTGGGTTTTGATATTTATCTTAGTTAAATAAAAATCTATTTTACGATTGGCTCTGATGTTTTTGTTTCAATTAAAACAATGTACCCTAGATTTTCTGTTCTTACCGCCATGCAATTTCGGGCATTTGGCTTTCCAGAAGCTCATCCTGAATTTTCCCTCATAGACTTCAATCGGATCTGGATTTGGTTGATGCACAAGCAGAATATTGTGAACTATTTGACAGAACTGCACCAGAAAAGGATAGAAGCAGATTTGACTCATCACTATTAATTAGCAAATCTTGACCTGATGAGTTGTGGGTGGCCAGTATCTTTTGTCTCCCAAAGAGAGAAGTGTCTGCAGTGAGAGGCATTTATGCTATGAGAAACTATACTTCCCTAGGATTCACCATATGTCATAGCTTTTATCACTGTAGCACCAGGGGCACTGGGAAACCATTTTTCTGGGGTATATATATCCCCTTCCTATGGCTGCTCTGAATGTTCTCTGGCTCAAACTGGACCAACAGCCTTGCACAGCTTAAAAAAATCTTCTCATCTGCATGCATGATACCGAATCATTGCCAGTACTTACATTTTCTCCTGCATCCACTTAAATCGGAAATGCTGTCTCACCAATTTTCTCCTGGTTGCAGCTGTGGAATTAACTCACAACCAACATAACCCACAATGCAAAGTAGCATTTATTCTTTGAAGGCCACTGGCAGATCCATAGGACTCTATGAGGGAGGGAGGACTGACCACAACTAGGGTTACAAAAAGGTATATTAATTGTTATGTGCAGCAATCTGAATTGCCCTGCACATGAGCACTATTTCTTGCAAGGATATTGGTCCAGTTTAAAGCTTTCCAGTTGATTCAGTTTCTGAATCAAGACCCACTTCAAGGACACACATCTGTTCTTAAACCGTAAAATGCAGGAACATAAAAGAAATTAATTATCTCTTGTAGGGCTATTTTATTCACTTCAATGAATGCAACTCATCACAATCCATCCCACACAGGGGAGTGATAACCTTGCACAAGGTCCATCATACCATCAAAGCCATCATAGCCATCCATCATCAGACTCATTTATTTATTGACAAATATATACATGCATACATACAAGAAATGTTATCTGGAAAGAGGGGAATCTGTGGGAAACTTTACACACAATGGTACAACTGTAAGAACAGAGGATCTGGTTGGCACACATCGGCAGAATATGTTAAAGCTGCACCACCAAACGTCAAGCTGATTCTGTGTAGGTGCACTCTTTACTATAATCTCTGAAAGCCCCATTATGGACATACATGAATAAATTGAGAGCAGCTTACCTGAGGTTGTCCTTTACCTACAATACAACACATGGGGAGTGGAAAGCCCTCCCCATGCAGTTTCAGATCTCCCCCATCCCATGTGTTTGCACAAAATCAGAAGATAAAACAGAGGGGTGAGTCGCTCAGACCAATTTATAAGTAACCTGGTTGGTGCCCGTAGGGCAATTAGAATACAAATACAGATTTTAGAGACATACTATAGGATTGCATGCTAGCTAACATGGTTGAGTGCTGTGGCTCCTTTAATACTTGTGTAACTTGTGCACGTCCCAGGTTGGTTATGAATTAAACTGGTATGAGTAAGGTCATATCCCCTGAAACAATTAACTATAAAGGTGGGTCCACTTTTCCATGTGTTTTTATGTGGCTTGATGTTATGGACCTGATTGGATTTCAACAATATAAAGTAAATGCAAGTTTTCTTGGATGCAATCGAAGTGTTGCTCGGAAACTTTATTTATTGGATGCTAGTTATAAACTGGTCTAAACGTCTGCCACCCCTCCTTTGTACAGTATCTTCTAAAAGTTGCTATTAAGAGTTTTAATGGCTAGAGTATAGTAGCAAGTCCTGTACCTCACCGTTCTCACGAGTGATAGTCTGTAACATTGGCCTAAAGGTAGGAAGCAAAAGGCGTTTACATCTTTAGATGCAAGCTTGTGTCTGTATAGATCATCCAGCATTGGAAGGGATCTCCTAAAATTCTTTGCACCATACTCACAATACTCAATCATGGTTTGGTAACAGTACTTAGGCCCTAACAAGGTAAAGTTAGAACAGACTAACAACAAAAAGTTATTTATTGTAAATGGAGATTTAGCTTTTTCCATGACATGACATAACTATATACAAAATTAGGTGGACAGATTAGTTAAAAGAACACTATCGCGAAAAATGGTCCAATGATAAATCAATCAATATAAATATGATGGATGGCGACTGGAGGGGTCACTTATACACCCAGCATCAAGAAATATCCAGCCAGGCTTGTTTTTCTTTCTTTTAATGGAAGGAAAAGGACATCCGGGTGACAGGTTATGTCACCCCTGTTAGACTAAACCTGTCACCCTTGGATTTTATTCCTACCATGAGAGAATAAACCACAAGCTTGGTGGGAGTTTTATTCATGTAGGGTGTATAAGCGACCCCTCCTCTCATTAGCTGATGTGTTTATATGTATTTGTAATATTACACAATTTCACGATAGAACTCCTTTAAAGTGGACCAACACCCAGGATTTTGACTATCCTGGGTCTTGGTCCACTTCGGTGGGGCACCCCCGATCGGGGTGCCCCGCTGTGTGAAACCCCCCCGAACCCCCTGAAAAACTCACCTCTCCCCACTCCCAGCGCCGACGGACAAGACTTTTGACAGCCGCGGACAAGCGGCTCCTCCGCCGCCGCCGGCCATTCACAGACGGCCGGCGCGCGCACGTCTAGAGGGGCGCGAGGGAAGACAAGGTAAGGGGATTTGGGGTGTTTGGGGGGGTTTCGCCCCGCGGGACATCCCGATCTCGGATGTCCCGCAGGGAGGGAGGTGATCGGCCCGGGAATCTTATAGATTCCCGATCGGCCCGATCACGGGAGGGTGACGGTCCACTTTAAGCCGTCCACATACTGGGGACTGGACAGCCTAAAACTAAAAGCCCACCACTTGCCATAGCCATATGTACCATTCAATTTACATTCTTTAAGCTAAAGATAAATAAACGTCCACAGCAATACATAGAAAACATCTTGTTTTTAGAAAAATATTTGTCCAGCTAAGCATGGTAATGAGGGATCATTAGGAATGTTTTTATTTCAGCCTCCTGGGACTGTAAAGCCACTACCTCTGTGTTCCAAGGTTAGAGCGCCATAAGTATTAATTTCATGCTCTTGTTCCTTTTACTTTAAATGCAATATATGTCACCTTTTGTAAAGGTTCACATTACACGTCTTGGCCCTTAGACTATTGCTGCCAGCGTGAAAACATTTTTTAGTTGTACAAAGCCCTCCTGCATTTTCCCACATGGCTCTCACATGCATGGTAAAAAAAGAAAAAATACTGAATAAATAAGTAGCTAATGAGCCAAATAAATAAATAAATCTCTGCAATGCTAAGACCGCTTGTACTATTAGAATTTATTTTTCTAGCCTCAGCATATGCTACAGTGCTTCACAAAGAAAACACCAGAATAGTCCCAGTGGTATCTGATCCTGAAAGTACTTACATTCCAATGTCCCTGCAATACTTCAGAATCTAAGGCCAGCTAGCTAAAGCTGAAATATATTTACAAATAATATCAAACCCCATTTTTATTAGTCTAGAAACTTTCTAGGAAAAACATAAAACCAATAAAAGGCCACCTTTTACCTGTAACATGCCACATAACACGGGAAATAGTTTTAGGCCCCAAACCCTGTGCCACATTGTCCTTTTAGATGATGTCTTAGTTTATGGAGGTTGGTGCCACTTTTGTGTACCCTTGGCGGAGTTCTTGGGGGTGTGTGGGGACCCCTATTGTTCATTCTGTTGTTAGTTTATTTAACTGCAAGTAATCACAGACTGGTTAGACATTGTTGAGATCAGAGCTTTGTATGTCTTTTTGCACAATTGTTGGTTCTTTGTTCTGCTGCTGAAATTTTTGCATGAGAATAACCATGTGTTTGGTCACTGTCAGGTTTGGACTGTATATAGGGAGAATCTCTGGTGGGCCTGCAGTGCAGTGCTAAATGTAGGCCACCTCAATCAGATTCTGTCTTCCCTCATTCCTATTTTAATATACCTTTTCACTCCCTACCTCTCAAATCTACCCCCATCCCATACCTGGCTCAACTGTACTCCAAGCCAAGACCACCCAACCAACGCACTGCCCTTGCAATGCTATAGCCTCCTCATCATGGCTGTGGGTAGGGGACATAGCAACTCCTGCCACAGTATCTGCCCCTACAATACTAAAGCTATGGTCTATGCCTGTCTGTGGGCTGCTACTGCTGTGCCATAGGCATTGACATTGACTGACTGGGAAGTACATTGGGGGTTTGGTTTAGCCACTTGTAGGTTGGTCGTGAGCTGGTCAGGGCTAGTAGAATATCAGGCTGATTTTTTTTTCTCCTGGTCATGTGTGGAGCCCGATCAGACACCATTCTGGTGGTAACGCAATATGGAGGAGAATCTTCTGTACATCTAGCCAGTGAGGGTGCCATCAGTTTGCCCAACTCTAAGTTCAGAAATGCATGCCAAAGCCAGGATGACTCCACTATGCTGGATCAAATGAAATCCTCATGAAAAGAAAAACAAGGGTTTAAGCAAGAGATAATTTGGTGCCACAAAGCTCGAAAATATCTGCCTTAGACCCCCAAAAAATGAGCTGATAAACCCTCCCAAAAGCCAACAAATAATAGGAACAGTGCTGGAGGATCCTACCAGTTTGAACTAAATCCCCACCTTCCTAGACCCACAATGAATGAGGGGATGTCAACCCCCCTACCTCTCAGACCCACAGTTAATAGGCAAAGGACACAACAACCCCCTCCCACCCACCAGACCAGCAATTAATTAGCAGAACTCTGCCCCCACACCCATCAGCCCCATAATAGCCACAAGATGCAGTGGTCCTCCACTCATGAGAACCCACAGAAAGTGGAGAATGCAGAGCCCTCTGCCCCATGATGCTACCCAGACCGAGTCTGGGCTCCTAAAGAGGAAGGCAAAATAATAAGTCATGATGCTTCTTATTATGTGTTTATCTCAAGCGTGTTTATACTTATTTGGCATGACAACACCTCCACACTTTCACTATCTTGGAGTTTGTTCTTCCTCCCCGAGGCATCCCAATTTGAGATGCCCCACTATGTGTTTCCATCAGGATAGCTCAAAAACTCATATTCCTTTTGTTCCCATGGTGGCGCAGATGAGTGGTCTGCTAGCCAATGACAGAACATGCTCCTTTCAGCTTTTTACTATGCTGCTTCAAGCTCAGAATGGCAAGAAAAGCTGAATGGAGCAGGTGCCCCCGGCCACACCCCCCCTCACCTCAAGCTGCAGCGGGTATGCACCTATGCTAAAGGTATAGCAGGGATGCCGCCCCAGCTCTCACATGCAGTGTGGGATTGGCAGCGAGGTGGGTGTATTGGGCGATCCTTAGGAATACACAATTTAGGAAGCTCCATAAAGAGGAAACCACTGACCCTAGGGAGATGGTTAATCCCTCTTTAATAAAGTGGACTCAAAATAATGAAAGTTTGGACCCCCAGTCCTTGGAACATGTTTGACAAAAATGACACTTCTCTTATTCCACTCTCATATATTCCTCTTGTCAATAAGTTGTTGTACCGTGTTAGCCATCAATGATAAGCAGGAAATCCAAGGTTAAGGTTATACCATTTATTGGCTCAACTCAATAAGATTAAAAATGCAAGCTTTCAAAGCAATTTCAGATTTTTCTTCAGGCATAATAAAGATCTGTAACTTAGAGGCCGATTCATTAATAGCGCCAGGTAGCGACAGATGAGCGACTGTAGCGTGATTTTTACAGCGCCAGCCAGTATTCGCTGTGCTTGGCCGGCGTTTGCTTGATGACAGCGACTCAGTCGGTGTGCGGTAATGTTGAATACGGGCTGGGGGGTCGCTGTTTCACAGGTTCAGAGTTGTATGTGAGCGCCTGACAACGAATGGCCAGAGCGAACGGCTTGCTTCATATTCATTAAAAAATCACGTTCCGAATTTGCTGGCGCTGTCCATTCCTTGTTTAAACCCCAGTGCGCTGGCGCCGATGGGTGTTAACTAGTTTTTAACCCCTAAACAACCATATTTTTGGAATGTAACATTATACATGTTTTTAGAATCATTTTGTAATATGAATACATTAATCTCAGACCTGTTAGATCAATTCTGCACAAATTTTTTTTTTGAATTTTTTTTACTTTAAAAAAAACCGAACATTGCAGAAGTGGTCTCAGAATTTTTGACATTAAAAAAAAAAAAAAAAAAAATATTACCAATTAATTATGATTAATTAAACATTGCTCCATTGAATTGCATTGGACAATGCCAGGGAGCGACAGGTCATACCTGGCGCTGTGAAGGAATTTGCAGCGGCGCTGTTCGTTCCAGGCGGCTTCATGATGAATCCCGCGCTAGCCGTCGCTCTCGCCGTCGCTAGCCTCATTTAGCTTGATAAATGCGTCATTGTGACCGCCGCCGGGCATACTTGAGTCGGTAGCCGCCGATAGCTGGCGGTACCTGGCGCTCGTCAGACACTACCTGGCGCTAGCCCGTGATAAATAAACCCCTAAGTTACAATTCCATATATTTCTCTTATAAATTTGAATTTGAAGATGATAAAAAGTGGAAACAAATCTAACAAAAACCCTTAACTACCACATGTCTATATGATTATGGGTTGCAAGCGTGCAAAGGCATTATAAGATATTTAAAAACAGGGTAAAACATATAAGCCTAACCGATATTTTGTAGCTCTGAGTAATTTTGAATTATCTCTTAATCTTTGGCTCTTCCTAAGATCCCCTTATAAATATGAGCTAGGTGGTTTGCTCACAACCTGCCCTCACCCACAGTGTTACTTTGATATATTCATTGCAAAAGAATTCTTCCTGAACTAAAAGTGGCAGAACTGGGGCCTGGAGCTGCAGAGGTCAACACATTTACAAGGCTGTGCTTTGATATATGGCAGAGTAACAGGAGAAGGGGGGAAAGTGAAGCCATATATCAGTGAAAGCAAAAAGGGAGGAGGAAATGAGAGCTGTAAAAGAAAGTTAAACGATGGCTTGGAAGGCGGTTATTTGCATGATTTGTTGCATGCCCAGTGCCTGCATTTTATCAGTGTGCTGGGTAAGCACACTTAACAAATTACAATGAGGTGGTACACACTTGACAGCATCTTCCCTCTTTTATACTGTTTGAAAGTACAGCATTTTATAGAGACTCAGCTTTGATAGTTCTAAACAACTATTTACATCAAATGTTGTGCTTACATAGATGGTTAACTCTGTACAATATTTAGTTTGCAATCTAAAACAATTAGTATAAATCTGTCATTTTCATTTCTCTATTCAAATAATATAATTCATACACCTGTCACCTACAGCAATAAATAGGCATGCCCCAATGGTTGGGGGGGGAGCTCCTATTATTAACTTGAGGTCCACTTTTAGGACATTTAGCTGGATAAAATTGTTTACATTTCAGGGATATAATGTCTGTAATTAGTAACCATTTATTTAAAGTAGAGTCTCATAAAAGTCTAAGCGTGGGCTTTTTAAGCTGCTTTTCAATCAGTGTATATAGATCTCACATGGGGCACATTAAGAGAAGGCTATTTAAACATTGGAATGCAGATGTCTGCAGATTTTACTAATGTACAAAGTCATTTGATAAGTGCCATAATATATTAAAACTGCATTATATAAATTATGGGTGAACTTTTTTGCTTATTATAAATTATGATTTTGGGTTCATGTTGAGCCTTAATTCTGTATAGGCCAATATTATTCAGACAGTATGAAACCAGTTTTTTAAATTGCATCAATAAAAATTTGAACTAGAATAGGGTTGCTTTCGGCTAGGATGACAGTATTTTGGCATTCTAATCTATATATTTAGGCCCTTTGTTACCAAAGCTATGCTAGGCTTGCGTGCACGGCAAAGTTGTTGGTATTATTATTTTTTATCTACATAACTCCATCTCCATCTGTAGTACTATAAAAAAGTATATACAGATGCTACAAAGTTCAAAGTGAATGCTTTCAAATGGTATATAATAGGACAGTGAGCCCTGCCCTTATGAGCTTACAGTCTAAAGAATAAGGGGAACGATCATAAGTGGTAGGTATTGAGCAGGAAAGAGTATTCCAGAGGATTGAAAAGGAATGTGAGACGTCCTGGAATTGGAAGTGCAAAGAAGTGACACATTTAGGGCCTTATTTATCAAGGAATAGCGACAGATAGCGACAGATAGCGACTGGGGAGCCGGCCAGTAAAGCCAGGTACCGCAACTAGAACGCCGGCTCCCCTCCACAATCACACATTTATCAAGCCGATACTGCTTAGCGACTGAGATAGCGCCACCTAGCAACTCATTCATCATTATCCCAGCCTCATCCCACAGCGCCAGCGAACATCCTTGAACAGCGACAGGTATGACCTCTCGCTACCTGGCGCTCTCCAATGCATTTCAATGGCAGAATGTATTTTAATTAATAATTATTTTTTAATATTTTTTTTTTTTTTAAAATTTCAAAAAAAAAATCTGTGAACACTTCTTCCTTGGAAAATGTATTTTTTGGGGATTTTTAAAAAAAAAATTTTTTTTTTGGCAGAATTGATATTACAGGTCTGATTTTAAACTATTCAGGTTTGAATATTATTTCAAAATCATTCCATTTTTTTTTGGGGTGGTTAGGGGGTTAAAAAACTACTTTTAACACATCGCCTACTGCGCTCTGGGATTTAAACATGCATTTCACAGCGCTAGGAATTTTTAAAGTGGACCAACACCCAGGATTTTGACTATCCTGGGTTTTGGTCCACTTCGGTGGGGCACCCCGATCGGGGGTGCCCCGCTGTGTGAAACCCCCCAGAAACCCCAAAAAACTCACCTCTCCCCGCCAACGTCTAGGCGGGGGACAGGAACGTACAAGCCTCTTCCGCCGCCGCCGCCTCCCGCGCGTCACTCTCGGCGCCTGCGCGCCCGTGCCGGCCATTCACAGAGGGCCGGCGCGGGCGCGCGCACGTCTGGAGGGGCGCACGGGAGGCGGCGGCGGCGTAAGAGGCGGCGGATCAGGTAAGGTCTTTTTGGGGTTTCTGGGGGGTTTCACCCCGCGGGACATCCCGATCTCGGATGTCCCGCGGGGTGGGAGGTGATTGGCCCGGGAATCTTATAGATTTCCGGGCCGATCACCCCTGGGTGTTGGTCCACTTTAAGGCTGATTTTTTAATGAATATGGTGGGTGGCGGTCGCTATGTCCAGTCGCTATCATGCGCTCCCATGCAACAGCGAACCTGTCAAATAGCGACTCAGCATCTTGTATTCAACATTACGGCACACCGACTGAGTCGCTATCATCCACCGAACAATGGCCAAACACAGCGACTACTAGCGGTCGCTGTCAAAATACCGCTACAGTCGCTTAACAGTCGCTATCTGTCGCTATTAATGAATCAGCCTCCCCGACAGCTTCATTTTTTTGTACTTACCCAGTTAGTGCTGCAAGTTAGTTTGGCTATGCTGGACTGAGCTGCACCTTGAACTTTTAAATATGGGTCTGGGTATGGGATGCGCGAACCCGCTGAAGTGCGGGTTCCACAAGTTCACCCGAACTTGCTGCTGAAGTCTGGGGGGGACAAAAATGGATGTAAAATGGGGGCAGCAAGGGCTAGAAGGCTGCACAAAATAGGCTAGGGAAAGTATTCATATCAAATAATAACAAAAAACAAAAGATTTAAAGAAATACATAAATACATTTTAATTTTTTAACAGGTGTCAGAGGGCAATTCACGGGGTAACACCACAAAAAGGGGTTGGCAAAGTACTAACAATAATAAAATACAGAAATAAACATTAAATAAATACGTACAAATAATAAAAAAATATAAATACAATATAAATTTGTCACAAGCGTTAGACTCAGAAACCAGAGGACAGTACTCAACACATGAGACACATGAGTGGTTGCTGACGCTGAACCTGTAGCCTGGCAAGGTTGTGTGCGACAAGCTAGTAGCAGCCTTGGGCCGAGCTGGGTTGAGGCATATCTGTTGGCTGGCGCATGTGCTTGATAGTGGAGTTCCAGCTTCAAAATACGCGGGTTAGGCAAAGTGCAGACCAACAGCACTGCACCACCAATGAGTGGGCAGTACATTGTGCCGTGCTGCTGTGCTTCCGATACACCACCAATATGGTCAGCGCTGAATATGCCATTGTCACAGACAAACAACATTTATAAACCAAATATGACATTTTATTGACACAAACACTACATATATATAAAACAAATTATTCATAAAAAATGTTTTTAAACAAAAAATAACAAACAGCCCTGTGCTGCAATAGCCGTTACAACACCGTACCAAGCAAGACCTATAATTGCCGCACTTGGTTACTAAAGAAAACGTACAATACAACATAAGAAGACCATAGATGAATTAATGATACAATGTGCACAGAATTTTAATAATAAGTGACTGTCACAACTAACAACAAATTAAAAAAGAAAAAACACACTGCAAGGCTAAAAATAAACCATATCATACTGCAAACTGAGGTGACCTGTGCCGAGAGATCAGATTTAATCAATAAAACTTGTGATAAGAACACCCTAATGTGACTTAAATAGGTAAAACCCCCTACAACCATTAGACCCATTACTAAACCCATAAGATAATAATGATAATAATAACAATGTACTAACCAAGTGCTGGATGCTGGGCAGGGAACAGCACCGGCTCCATTAGACCCACTACTAAACCCATAAGATAATAATGATAATAATACCAGTGTATTAACCAAGTGCTGGATGCTGGGCAGGGAACAGCACCGGCTCCATTAGACCCACTACTAAACCCATAAGATAATAATGATAATAATACCAGTGTATTAACCAAGTGCTGGATGCTGGGCAGGGAACGGCACCGGCTCCATTAGACCCACTACTAAACCCATAAGATAATAATGCTGATAATAATAGTGCACTAACCAAGTGCTGGATGCTGGGCAGGGAACGGCACCGGCACCGGCTTCATTAGACCCATTACTAAACCCAAAAGATAATAATGCTGATAATAATAGTGCACTAACCAAGTGCTGGATGCTGGGCAGGGAACGGCACCGGTTCCATTAGACCCATTACTAAACCCAAAAGATAATAATGCTGATAATAATAGTGCACTAACCAAGTGCTGGATGCTGGGCAGGGAACGGCACCGGCACCGGCTTCATTAGACCCATTACTAAACCCAAAAGATAATAATGCTGATAATAATAGTGCACTAACCAAGTGCTGGATGCTGGGCAGGGAACGGCACCGGTTCCATTAGACCCATTACTAAACCCAAAAGATAATAATGCTGATAATAATAGTGCACTAACCAAGTGCTGGATGCTGGGCGGGGAACGGCCCCAGCTCCATTAGACCCATTACTAAACCCAAAATATAATAATGCTGATAATAATAGTGCACTAACCAAGTGCTGGATGCTGGGCGGGGAACGGCACCGGCTTCATTAGACCCATTACTAAACCCAAAAGATAATAATGCTGATAATAATAGTGCACTAACCAAGTGCTGGATGCTGGGCGGGGAACGGCACCGGCTCCATTAGACCCACTATTAAACCCATAAGATAATAATGCTGATAATAATAGTGCACTAACCAAGTGCTGGATGCTGGGCAGGGAACGGCACCGGCTCCATTAGACCCATTACTAAACCCAAAAGATAATAATGCTGATAATAATAGTGCACTAACCAAGTGCTGGATGCTGGGCAGGGAACGGCACCGGCTCCATTAGACCCATTACTAAACCCATAAGATAATAATGCTGATAATAATAGTGCACTAACCAAGTGCTGGATGCTGGGCGGGGAACGGCACCGGCTTCATTAGACCCATTACTAAACCCAAAAGATAATAATGCTGATAATAATAGTGCACTAACCAAGTGCTGGATGCTGGGCGGGGAACGGCACCGGCTCCATTAGACCCACTATTAAACCCATAAGATAATAATGCTGATAATAATAGTGCACTAACCAAGTGCTGGATGCTGGGCAGGGAACGGCACCGGCTTCATTAGACCCATTACTAAACCCAAAAGATAATAATGCTGATAATAATAGTGCACTAACCAAGTGCTGGATGCTGGGCGGGGAACGGCACCGGCTCCATTAGACCCATTACTAAACCCAAAAGATAATAATGCTGATAATAATAGTGCACTAACCAAGTGCTGGATGCTGGGCGGGGAATGGCACCGGCTTCATTAGACCCATTACTAAACCCAAAAGATAATAATGCTGATAATAATAGTGCACTATCCAAGTGCTGGATGCTGGGCAGGGAACGGCACCGGCTCCATTAGACCCATTACTAAACCCAAAATATAATAATGCTGATAATAATAGTGCACTAACCAAGTGCTGGATGCTGGGCAGGGAACGGCACCGGCTCCATTAGACCCATTACTAAACCCAAAAGATAATAATGCTGATAATAATAGTGCACTAACCAAGTGCTGGATGCTGGGCGGGGAACGGCACCGGCTTCATTAGACCCATTACTAAACCCAAAAGATAATAATGCTGATAATAATAGTGCACTATCCAAGTGCTGGATGCTGGGCGGGGAACGGCACCGGCTCCATTAGACCCATTACTAAACCCAAAAGATAATAATGCTGATATTAATAGTGCACTAACCAAGTGCTGGATGCTGGGCAGGGAACGGCACTGGCTCCATTAGACCCATTACTAAACCCAAAAGATAATAATGCTGATATTAATAGTGCACTAACCAAGTGCTGGATGCTGGGCAGGGAACGGCACTGGCTCCATTAGACCCATTACTAAACCCAAAAGATAATAATGCTGATAATAATAGTGCACTAACCAAGTGCTGGATGCTGGGCGGGGAACGGCACCGGCTCCATTAGACCCATTACTAAACCCAAAAGATAATAATGCTGATAATAATAGTGCACTAACCAAGTGCTGGATGCTGGGCGGGGAACGGCACCGGCTTCATTAGACCCATTACTAAACCCATAAGATAATAATGCTGATAATAACAGTGTACTAACCAAGTGCTGGATGCTGGGCAGGGAACGGCACCGGCTCCATTAGACCCATTACTAAACCCAAAAGATAATAATGCTGATAATAATAGTGCACTAACCAAGTGCTGGATGCTGGGCGGGGAATGGCACCGGCTTCATTAGACCCATTACTAAACCCAAAAGATAATAATGCTGATAATAATAGTGCACTAACCAAGTGCTGGATGCTGGGCGGGGAACGGCACCGGCTTCATTAGACCCATTACTAAACCCAAAAGATAATAATGCTGATAATAATAGTGCACTAACCAAGTGCTGGATGCTGGGCGGGGAACGGCACCGGCTCCATTAGACCCACTATTAAACCCATAAGATAATAATGCTGATAATAATAGTGCACTAACCAAGTGCTGGATGCTGGGCAGGGAACGGCACCGGCTTCATTAGACCCATTACTAAACCCAAAAGATAATAATGCTGATAATAATAGTGCACTAACCAAGTGCTGGATGCTGGGCGGGGAATGGCACCGGCTTCATTAGACCCATTACTAAACCCAAAAGATAATAATGCTGATAATAATAGTGCACTATCCAAGTGCTGGATGCTGGGCAGGGAACGGCACCGGCTCCATTAGACCCATTACTAAACCCAAAATATAATAATGCTGATAATAATAGTGCACTAACCAAGTGCTGGATGCTGGGCAGGGAACGGCACCGGCTCCATTAGACCCATTACTAAACCCAAAAGATAATAATGCTGATAATAATAGTGCACTAACCAAGTGCTGGATGCTGGGCGGGGAACGGCACCGGCTTCATTAGACCCATTACTAAACCCAAAAGATAATAATGCTGATAATAATAGTGCACTATCCAAGTGCTGGATGCTGGGCGGGGAACGGCACCGGCTCCATTAGACCCATTACTAAACCCAAAAGATAATAATGCTGATATTAATAGTGCACTAACCAAGTGCTGGATGCTGGGCAGGGAACGGCACCGGCTCCATTAGACCCATTACTAAACCCAAAAGATAATAATGCTGATATTAATAGTGCACTAACCAAGTGCTGGATGCTGGGCAGGGAACGGCACTGGCTCCATTAGACCCATTACTAAACCCAAAAGATAATAATGCTGATAATAATAGTGCACTAACCAAGTGCTGGATGCTGGGCGGGGAACGGCACCGGCTCCATTAGACCCATTACTAAACCCAAAAGATAATAATGCTGATAATAATAGTGCACTAACCAAGTGCTGGATGCTGGGCGGGGAATGGCACCGGCTTCATTAGACCCATTACTAAACCCAAAAGATAATAATGCTGATAATAATAGTGCACTATCCAAGTGCTGGATGCTGGGCAGGGAACGGCACCGGCTCCATTAGACCCATTACTAAACCCAAAATATAATAATGCTGATAATAATAGTGCACTAACCAAGTGCTGGATGCTGGGCAGGGAACGGCACCGGCTCCATTAGACCCATTACTAAACCCAAAAGATAATAATGCTGATAATAATAGTGCACTAACCAAGTGCTGGATGCTGGGCGGGGAACGGCACCGGCTTCATTAGACCCATTACTAAACCCAAAAGATAATAATGCTGATAATAATAGTGCACTATCCAAGTGCTGGATGCTGGGCGGGGAACGGCACCGGCTCCATTAGACCCATTACTAAACCCAAAAGATAATAATGCTGATATTAATAGTGCACTAACCAAGTGCTGGATGCTGGGCAGGGAACGGCACTGGCTCCATTAGACCCATTACTAAACCCAAAAGATAATAATGCTGATATTAATAGTGCACTAACCAAGTGCTGGATGCTGGGCAGGGAACGGCACCAGCTCCATTAGACCCATTACTAAACCCAAAAGATAATAATGCTGATATTAATAGTGCACTAACCAAGTGCTGGATGCTGGGCAGGGAACGGCACCGGCTCCATTAGACCCATTACTAAACCCAAAAGATAATAATGCCGGCTCCGATGCGTTGCACAGCCACACCGATAATGAACCGACTGCTTATTTCAGGGATGATGCCATTGTCACCACTAACATCCCAATCCTTCACCCAATCCTTCAGGCCATGACGAAAAATGTAATATTGTCACAGGAAGAAACAGAAAAGGAAGAGGAAGTGCCATTTTCTTGGGTGTCAGGCCAGTCTACACGTGGCTTACAGGGTGGGTTGCTGGACCAACAGCGGCCAGCCAAGGGACAATTTTGTAGGCTTTTGTAGGCTGGGGGGATGCGGAGGAGGAGACACCTCCCACTGAGGACAGCTTTTCCTTAAATCAGGGCAGTCTGACTCACAAGAGCCACTACATGCTCCAGTGCCTGCAGACTGACCGCAGAGTTACCCACGTAGTCATAGTCACATAGTTAATACGGTTGAAAAAAAGACATATGTCCATCAGGTTCAACCAAGGGTGTTGGGGTAGGGGAAGGTAATTTTTATTTTATTTTGTGTTTATTTTTACTGATAACAGCTAATAGTAACTGTTAATATTATTTTCTTCTAAATAAGCCTTGTTTGAACCTGCCAGAGGTTGATGCTGTAGCAAGCTTCTCTGAGAGGCTATTCCATAGATTTATAGTTCTTATGGTAAAAAATGATTGTCGCCTTTGTAGATTGAATTTCTGTTTGCTCTCTTGTGTTTAGAAAGGATTTTACCTAAAATAGTGTTTCCCCATATTTTTGTGTTGCCCATTTATATATTGATACAAGTTAATCATGTCCCCCCTCAGTCGTCTCCTCTCAAGACTAAACAGATTTAATTCTCGTAATCTTTGCTCATACCTAAGATCCTTCATTCCTCTTATTAGTTTGGTGCACCAGTGCCTTGTAAATGCATGATAATATCTTGGTGGCCTTGGAAGCAGCTGCTTGACATTGCATGCTGTTTATTAGCCTGTGGTCTACCAGTACCCCCAGATCCTTCTTGACAAACGTTTCTTCTAGTTTTACTCCCCCAAGGATATATGTGGCCTTCAGGTTATAACAACCCAAGTGCATGACTTTACATTTCTCCACATTGAACTTCATTTGCCAAGTGGATGCTCAGACACTCAAAGTGTCCAAGTCAGTCTGAAACTTGTAAACATCTGCAATAGACTGCACTGTGCTACATATATTTGTGTCATCTGCAGAAATAGAGAGTGCTTCTAATTCCATCTTCTATGTCGTTTATAAACAAGTTGAATAATAGTGGGCTCAGCACTGAACACTGGGGTACGCCACTTACAACCGGTAACCATTCAGAGTAGGTATCATTAACCACAACTCTCTGCACACAATCCTTCAGCCAATTTTCAATCCAGTTACAAACTGTATTTTCTAATCCCAATGACCTCAATTTCCCCAATAAGCGACTATGAGGGACAGTGTTAAAGTGGTGCCTCTATACCTGTAGTTTACTTCTCTACAGGCTGTTTCCAAAAAACTAATTTACCTGGGGCTTTGTGTTGCTACAGTCGGAATGGTTTTCCTGGTCTTGAGTAAACACTGCTGACTATAAGGCCCAGAATTCGCCCAATAACAGGTGAGGTATTAGCAGCTTTGGCTAAGTCAAGCAGTAGCAATGAGCTCCCTAGGTGAGAATTCTTCCAGTAACCCTTTAGCTTATTGGAACATAAGACTGTGATCCCCTCTATCTGAAGAAGTTATTTATCAGCAGGTGGGGTTAAATCTGTCATATCTGCCTTAGCCAAGTATATTATCAGCAAGCCATAGTTAGGAAGTCTCTGATATGTACATCAAATGCACTTAATCTAGACTGATCAATCTACACTGACTCTAAAATTGTGATCAAATGTGGTATACAATCCCCACTAACTGACCCTTAAGTGGCCTCCACTTATACTTGTTATTAAATAGCAGTGGCCTGAGCAAGGTTATACCCTACTATAATTTTATATAAAACTGCAATGATAGCAAAGTGGCCTGACCAAGGGTATACTCCAGTATTACTTAATATTAAACTGCAATGACAGCACAGTGGTCTGAGCAAGGGTATAAATACTGTTGCTTGATATTAAACTGCCATAACAGCTAGGGGTGTGAGCAAGGGTATGCTCCAGTATTACTTGATATTAAACAGCAATAGTAGCCTAGTGGCCTGCACAGGGTATACTCCAGTATTACTTGATATTAAACAGCAATAACAGCCTAGTGGCTTGAGCAAGGATATAATCAATATTACTTGATATTAAACTGCAATGACACCCAATTAGTTTAAGCAAGTGGATACTCCCCTAACAATAGGTGTTAAAAAGCAGTGACATCCAAGGGGTTTGAGCAAATAGATAACAATTGGTATTAAAGAGCAGTGACGCACAAGTTGCCTGAACAATTGGATACTGCACTAACACTTGTTATTAACCCTTTAAATGCCAAGCACGTAGTTTCTACGTGGTTGCCTCTCCTACCGTTAAGTGCCAAGCACGTAGAAACTACGTGCCTGGCATTTCCCACAAACAGTTAAAAAGATAGAAAAAAAAAACACTTACCTCCGGTATCCCCGTGAAGCTTGGGGTCCCCTCTTCCTGCGGGGGGCATCCGATCGCCCCCCCCCGTCGTCCTCTGTCTTCGGGGGGGGCCCGAAACCAGCCGCCCCCCCCCCCCCGTTTCCAGCGCTGACATCAGCGCTGTTAAAAAAAAACAAAAAAAAACTGTCATTTACTCACCTCCGCGCCCGAGCCTTCTGTCCGGGTCTCCTCTTCACCAGGGGGGGGTCCGATCCCCCCCCTGGGCTGCGCAGTCTTCAGGTGAGGACCCTCTTCCGGGTCCTCACCTCTTGTAATGGCGGCGATGGCCGCCGCCGCTTAGCTCCGCCCATTGTGGGAGGAGCGGGATGACGTCATCCCGCTCCTCCTATACCCCCTCCGAGCTCCGGCATCTGTCAGATGCCGGTGGTGATCGGAGCAGGGCAGGTGTCAGGTGAGGAGGCTCCGATCGGAGCCCCCTCGCCTGTCACCCGCCCTGCGCCGATCACCACCGGCATCTGTCAGTGACAGCGGCGCGGGACATACAGCGGCGAGGGACGTCGGATCGGAGGTGAGTATAGTGTGAAATAAGAAAAATAAAGATTTTTTTTCTCTGTGTCTGTGTGATTTTTTTACTATTAACCCCTTGTGAACTGGTAAGGGGTCCATGACCCCTATACCAGTTCACAAGGCTGGGGGGATGGCAAGCCACCTGCGCTAGCGGGTGGCTTGCCATTAACCCCTGGCACCCCCATTACCTGCCTCCCCAAAGGCCAGGGGGGGCAGAAGAGCCCGGGCCCACATGGGCTATGTGGGCTCGTAGGCTGCAGGGTGGGGGGGGCCACAAAAGCTGGCCCCCCCACTCTGTGCCTACAAGCCCCCATAGCTGGTCCCGGGCTGGTTACTTTGGGTAAGGGGGACCCCACGTCAATTTTTTTTTTGATTTTTAAGGGTTTTTAACCCTTAAAAATCAAAAAAAAAATGGGGTCCCCCTCCCCTGGGAGGGGGGACCCTATGTCATTTTTTTTTTTTGATTAACCCTTTGTGTTCTGTCATCCAGCAGCTATAAAAGGCTTCTAGCAAGTGAGCAGAAGCCAGTGATCGCCGAGGGACAGAGTGCTCCAGGATGGATGGGAGGTGAGTACAGTGTAAAAAAAAATAAAAATAAAATATTTTTTTCTCTGCTTGTGTCTGTGTGATTATTTACATTTAACCCCTTGTGAACTGGTAAGGGGTCCATGACCCCTATACCAGTTCACAAGGCTGGGGGGATGGCAAGCCACCTGCGCTAGCGGGTGGCTTGCCATTAACCCCCGGCACCCCCATTACCTGCCTCCCCAAAGGCCGGGGGGGGGGCAGAAGAGCCTGGGCCCACATGGGCTATGTGGGCTCGTAGGCTGCAGGGTGGGGGGGCCACAAAAGCTGGCCCCCCCAAGCCCCCATAGCTGGTCCCGGGCTGGTTACTTTGGGTAAGGGGGACCCCACGTCAATTTTTTTTTTTGATTTTTAAGGGTTTTTAACCCTTAAAAATCAAAAAAAAAATGGGGTCTCCCTCCCCTGGGAGGGGGGACCCTATGTCATTTTTTTTCTCGATTTAACCCTTTGTAGTGTGGATGGTAGTTGTATTTTTTTTGTGAATGTTATAAAATACTTGTTTCAGTTAGGGGGGTCTCCTGGGCAGGAACGGGGGGCTACCGATAAATATGTGGTACCGTTCTAATCGGTAGAAATGGGGCTTTCACATGCAATATGATTTTCCTTAATAAAATACATTTTTTATTTAAAATAAAGGAGTAAATTTTTTTAAAACATTTTTTATTTATTTATTTATTATTTTTACTTAATAATATTGTAAAAAAAAAAAAAATTTACAAACAAGACATTTCATGTTAAAGCCTAAACTCTGCTGCAAAAAAATATATATATAATTTTCCTGAAAGTTCCAGCAAAAATGGCGCAAAACATGACGCAAAATGGGGAAAAATGGCCTGTCAACAGAGGGTGACAAAATCTCAAGTAGGCTGGCAATTAAAACGGTTAATAGTACCTATGCATGTTGGGTATTGTTCTGTTCGGGGGACCTTGCGCTTTCAGACTTAGCTTGTTTTTTCTGGTTTGCATATTTATATTTTAGGAAAAGGTGTTTTTTATTCAGCTTTTTTATAAATTTTTTAGGGAAACCCTGCGCAAACAAAGAATTCTTTGAGGGATTACTTCCAGAAAGATGAGCCCACTACAACAAGCTGGGTACCCTTAGAAAGCTTAACGTGTGTACTTTCAGGGAATATATGGTTTATGGGGGATATTCCAAATGTCAAGGGTTGTTTTGGTTGAAAAATCGCAAGGTGCGCACTTTGTCTGCAGAGCTGAAATTTTCAAGTAAAATTACCGTTACGCACATGCTTTACTTTGGGGTGTTTGGCAACTCTTCCCTTGACAGAACCTATGCATGTTGGGTATTGTTCTGTTCGGGGGATGTTGCGTTTTCAGATTAAACTTGTTTTTTCTTGTTTGTATATAGTTTTTTTAGGAAAATGTGGCTTTGATTCTGCTTTTTTATCCTTTTTTTAGGGAAACTCTTTGCAACCAAAGAATCCATTGAGGGATTACTTCCAGAAAACTATGGCCACATCAACAAGCCTGGTATGCCTAGAAAGCCTGAGGTGTGTACTTCCAGAGAATATATAGTTTGTTGGGGGTATTTCAAATGTAAAGGGTTGTTTTTCTGGAAAAACTGCAAGGTGCGCATATTGCGTAGCACAGTTGTATTTTATCTGAAAATCCCCTAAAGCGTTGTTTCAGTTTGGGGGAGTCTCCTGGGCAGGAAAGGGTGTCTACCTATACATATGTGGTGCCGCTGTAACCAGGAGAAATTGGGATTTCACACGCAATAAGATTTCATTGACAAACTTACATTTTTTATTACAAAAAAAACTACAATATGTAAAAATTTTTTTTTTTTTTTTTTTTTTTGCACATATTTAACCAAAAATATTGAGAATACACCTAAAAAATGACAAACAAGACATTTCATGTTAAAGCCCAGACTCTGCTGAAAAAAACAATATATCATTTTCCTGGGAAATCCCTGGAAATCCCTTCAAAAATCACATTTGAACATGGGGAGCGCAAAATAGTGCAAAATGGTCTGGCAACAGAGTGTGACAAAAACTCCAGGTAGGCTGGCACTTAAAGGGTTAAACAGTAGTGACACCCAAGTGCTTTGAGCAAGTGTATACTTCACTAACAATGAAGTAAAGAGCAGACACCCGCAAGTGGTGTGAACAAATGGATAAACAGTAGTGACACACAAGTGGTTTGAGCTATTGGATACTCCACTAACAATTGGTAATTAAGAGCAGTGACATCCAAGTGGCCTGAACAAGTGGATACTTCACTAACAACTGGTCTTAAAGAGTAGTGACACCCAGGTGGTTTGAGTAAGTCGATAATCCACTAACAATTGGAATTAAAGAGCAGTGACACACAAGTGGCCTGAACAAATGGATACACCACTAATACTTGTTATCAAAGAGCAAAGTGTCAGACTACCCAGTTTGAACCCTGATTGCAGAGACTAAGAACCAGCTCATCTCTCGACCGGGAAGCCTGGAATCTAAGGACCAACCCGGTTTTCACTAAAGGTGAGGATAGGCTGGGCTGCAGGAAGGCCCCAGGTCAGGCAACCTAGGAGTGGGTATTGCCAAGTTCTGGGTAGAAGACAGATCAGAGCTGGACTGGAAAAGTGGGACAAGCTGAAGTCATGGCTGGCAGAACTGGATTGAAGTCGTAAACAAGCTGAGGTCATGGGCAGACAGAACTGGATCGAAGCCGTAAACAAGCCAAGGTCGTGGGCTGGCAGAACTGGATCGAAGTCGTAAACAAGCCAAGGTCGTCAGGAGAGCAGAAGCGTAGTCAGAATCAAGCCGGGTCAGTACACAGGAATGGAAGACTGGAACACAGGAACAGGCAGGAGAGATGACCAACTGGCAATGCAGGTCAGGGCTCACCAGTATTTAAAGGCCCCTGCGCATGCACACAACCAATCGCATTTTTGCACGTTTGCAATGCGCATAATCGCACATGCGCACAATCTGTTGGATCGAATGCAGCACATATTCGTGCACATTATCGCGCCACAGCAAAAGATTGTCCTGCTACAGCCGAAAGTGCTTGCGCACATGCTTACTGGCACTGTTATATCTAGTGCGCAAATGCGAGAGCACGGGAAAGCTTGGTGCCCTCTGCTGGGGGACAAGAGGAACAGCCCTGGTTCTATGACACAAAAACACCCAAGTGGTTTAAGCAAATGGATACTACACTAACAATTGGTATTAAAGAGCAGTTACACACAAGTGGCCTGAACAAATGTATACTGCACTAACACTTGTTATTAAAGAGTGACACTCATCACCCACCAGAACCAGATCACAAAGATTTGTAATGCTGAGCTAAAGGCTTTCCTGGTGGACCCCACTGCTTTGGGCTTCAATGCACCTTAATACACTCATTACTCTTTTAACACCTCGTTCCATTCTTGGCCTCCCAAGTCTCTGCACCTCCCATTCCTGGCCCCACTGTATCCCCAGCCTATGCTCTGCCCTACAATACTAAAGTTCCAATACCTTCACTATAAAAGTAGCCATATCCACAATAACCATCCCTGAAACACCATAGACCCAGCTGAGGAACTCATTGGCACAGGCTTGTAAAACCCTGAAGTGACTTTGGCATTTATTTTAGGTATGCTGTTTCCCTTTCTTGAGGAAAATACATGATGCCTATAAACCAAAAATATATCCTGCTTTCTCCCTTATGCAAAAGTAACATACCAGCATGTCCTTTCTATTTCCATTCATCCTAGCTATACCAATAATCTTTTACCCTAAAGACATAAATATACATTGTAGTGCCATTATGAAGTCTTTTAGCCCTTAACCTTAATACCTAAACCTAACTATGACATCTAACCTCAGCCCTACCAATAACACTTATTGTCGCTGTCCAGGCATTCAAAAAATCCTATACTTACCTCCTATTAACCCCAGCAGCCTGTGTGGTTTATAGTGAGTTGAAACTTCCTGGAGGCATCAGAACATGTCCCTAAATGTTGCTGAATCCCGGCCTAGCATTCTTAGAAACTGGAGAGGCTGCCTCCAGACAATATGGCAGGAGCAAGGGGTTGGAGCCCAGTCTACTAGTTCATTTGTGAGAGGTGGACAAGCTCCTAAAAGGTGGACAAGCTCCTAAAATCATGTATGTCAAACTTTTGAACTGCTAAATGGCACAAGAATTACCTAATCTAAAAGTGAGTAGGCAATTCCCCAGTGTTAGCAAGAACAAAGGAAATAAAAGTAGAGTAAAGGGGAAGCAGTTACCTAGCCAAACCCATTGGTGTCCACTGTTTAAATAAAAATACTCTAGGTCACCCCCCTCCTCTGAAGACATCCCTGGGATTTGGAATGCTTATTTGTTTAGAGAACCCCCAAAATTGACTGTAACTAATGTGCAGTAAAGCCAGTTTTCAGGCTTGGGGGGTAAATGGGCCTAAACTTTTTTTTTTACTTTTTAAAGTCCACTTTAAGCCAGTCATTAGGACAAGTCCTTTGTATTGTAAGGTCGAAGAAATATTTAGCACTACTGAAAACATTTGTTCCTACTTGGAAACATTAATACTGAATTCCAAGGCTTGATTTTGAAATATGAGAAGTAAATAAAGGGACATTCTTACCACAAGTGTTTATTTTATTTAGCAACTGTTCTGAATGTATTCAGCCCATCATATGAAACTCCTCGCTATGAATGCAACCACATGTCAAACCACTAGGGAAGAAGGTTATGCTCAGATTTCATGCATTTTCGAGAGCAAATGTATGTACTCATAGAAAATACTCTGTGACCTTCGACTATACATTCCCCCTGACAGGCAGGCTGGAAAACGATTCCCACGTCAGCTCATTTATAGTTATATATTGAATTCCTGAAACACTGAGGAATGAAGCCACGAAGATACAGTGCAATTAAACACATTTTCATAACTATTAAAAGCAGGCAGGATTCCTACTTTTTGATCTTCAAGGATTAGAGAATAACACATGAAAGCTGGATCCAACACCCAATATGATAAAAAAATGGATGCTGATTGCAGTGCCGGTCATGTGATTCAGTCCAGTCGTGGGCCCAGTTAAATAGATGGAGTGAAATGGAGGTTAGAAGCATGGAGTGGCCAACACCCATTTTGAGCCATACTATCTGTGAGCCCAGCTGTGCTCTATGGCTCTGGCTGCCCAAAAAAATTGTTAGTATACTATCTATTTTTTCGTTAAAATGAACACAAGCTGGAGACAATGCAGCAGAGTCTCTGAAATAGTACCAGGGGGGCAAAGTAATCAGTTTGAGGAACCAGAGTGGTTCTGGGTAATCTCTCCTGGGGGTAAGGTATCTATTCTTTATTTTCATACCAGCCTACAATTGCCGTAACATCGCCATAAGCCTGGTTCGGGAGAGATCCATGTTATTAACCCTTTTCACTGCCAGCCTACCTAGAGCTATGGTCACCATTTGTTGCCAAACAATTTTTAACCATTTTGCACTATAAATGTTTAACTGAGATGTTTGCTGTAATTTCAAGGAAAATTATATATTGTTTTATTTTATCTGGGTTTGAGCTTTAAAGTGGACCAACACCCAGCCCGATCGTCCCGGGAATCTAAAAGATTCCCGGACCGATCCAATCCCTCCCCGTGGGGCATCCTAAATCAGGATGCTCTGCTGTGTGAAACCCCCCAGGACACGAGCAAACCTTATCTGGATCCCGGTCCAACGGCGCATGAGGCCACATCTCGTGCTTCTCTCTAGCAGGTCGCGTGCCCGCACCGGCCATTTGTTAGAGGGAAGAGCGAGATGCGGCCGCCAGCGTGCTCAGAGCCGTTGAGGTTTGACGCGCATACTTCAGCGGCTCCAAGCTCGCTGATTGGACGAGCGGCTGTGCATGCGCTGTAGGAGCGGGGTGAGGTGAGTTGAATCAGGCGATCTGGGGGGTTTCACATAGCGGGGCACCCCCGATCGGACATTGTGGCATTTTTCATTTGAAAGGGCACCAAAATAAGCCCCAATTGCAATTATGACAGCAACTTGTAATGTTTAATTTAGACCCCTGTAATGTTTATTCAATATAAATATGTAGACAGAAAGTGCAAAAGCACATATGTCATGCTTAGGGATGAGCGAATCGATCCGGACGAACCCGGATTCGATCCGAATTTCAGGAAAAATTCGATTCAGATCGAATCCGAATTTCCCCGCGATTCGATCGCTCGAAGTTTTCCTTTAACATCCATTCATTTACATTACAGCCATTCTAAGATGGCGGACGGGACATGTCCAGACATCAACCCCGCGCCAGTGCAAGCTGGGACAGTCACATGCAGCCTATCAGCAGCCAGCAAGCCCGGTGACGTCACAGCGGTATTTAAGGCCGGCCATCTTGCTTTCCAGCCTCATTTCTCTATTGCATTCGTGAGAGACAGAACGCTGTGTAGCTGAGGGAGAGACAGACAGTTAGACAGGCAGGGACAGACAGGGACAGGCTGGAGACAGGCAGGAGACAGACAGGAGACAGACAGAAAGTAAGCGAAAAACAGGGAAAGGAAGGGAAAATCGGAGGCTGTCAGTTTTTTTTTTTTTTTCATCCAGCCTGCTTTGTTAGCGTTTTCAGGCTGCTTATACTAACTAACTGTGCATATATACTGAACTGATCTTAAGTCTGCTGTGAGGCATCCCATTCTGTGACTACACCAGCCTCTATTTAATAGCATAATAACCATTTGCACTTATTCTCATAGAAATCAGGCCTGATAAAGACACTTTTGCTGTGCATGCTCTCTGGTTTTTGTGGCATCCTATTCTGTGAATACACCAGCCTCTATTTAATAGCATAAAAACCATTTGCACTTATTCTCATAGAAATCAGGCCTGATAAAGACACTTTTGCTGTGCATGCTCTCTGGTTTTTGTGGCATCCCATTCTGTGACTACACCAGCCTCTATTTAATAGCATAATAACCATTTGCACTTATTCTCATAGAAATCAGGCCTGATAAAGACACTTTTGCTGTGCATGCTCTCTGCTTTTTGTGGCATCCAATTCTGTGACTACACCAGCCTCTATTTAATAGCATAATAACCATTTGCACTTATTCTCATAGAAATTAGGCCTGATAAAGACACTTTTGCTGTGCATGCTCTCTGGTTTTTGTGGCATCCCATTCTGTGACTACACCAGCCTCTATTTAATAGCATAATAACCATTTGCACTTATTCTCATAGAAATCAGGCCTGATAAAGACACTTTTGCTGTGCATGCTCTCTGGTTTTTGTGGCATCCCATTCTGTGAATACACCAGCCTCTATTTAATAGCATAAAAACCATTTGCACTTATTCTCATAGAAATCAGGCCTGATAAAGACACTTTTGCTGTGCATGCTCTCTGGTTTTTGTGGCATCCCATTCTGTGACTACACCAGCCTCTATTTAATAGCATAATAACCATTTGCACTTATTCTCATAGAAATCAGGCCTGATAAAGACACTTTTGCTGTGCATGCTCTCTGGTTTTTGTGGCATCCCATTCTGTGACTACACCAGCCTCTATTTAATAGCATAATAACCATTTGCACTTATTCTCATAGAAATTAGGCCTGATAAAGACACTTTTGCTGTGCATGCTCTCTGGTTTTTGTGGCATCCCATTCTGTGACAACACCAGCCTCTATTTAATAGCATAATAACCATTTGCACTTATTCTCATAGAAATTAGGCCTGATAAAGACACTTTTGCTGTGCATGCTCTCTGGTTTTTGTGGCATCCCATTCTGTGACAACACCAGCCTCTATTTAATAGCATAATAACCATTTGCACTTATTCTCATAGAAATCAGGCCTGATAAAGACACTTTTGCTGTGCATGCTCTCTGGTTTTTGTGGCATCCCATTCTGTGACTACACCAGCCTCTATTTAATAGCATAATAACCATTTGCACTTATTCTCATAGAAATCAGGCCTGATAAAGACACTTTTGCTGTGCATGCTCTCTGGTTTTTGTGGCATCCCATTCTGTGACAACACCAGCCTCTATTTAATAGCATAATAACCATTTGCACTTATTCTCATAGAAATTAGGCCTGATAAAGACACTTTTGCTGTGCATGCTCTCTGGTTTTTGTGGCATCCCATTCTGTGACAACACCAGCCTCTATTTAATAGCATAATAACCATTTGCACTTATTCTCATAGAAATCAGGCCTGATAAAGACACTTTTGCTGTGCATGCTCTCTGGTTTTTGTGGCATCCCATTCTGTGACTACACCAGCCTCTATTTAATAGCATAATAACCATTTGCACTTATTCTCATAGAAATTAGGCCTGATAAAGACACTTTTGCTGTGCATGCTCTCTGGTTTTTGTGGCATCCCATTCTGTGACAACACCAGCCTCTATTTAATAGCATAATAACCATTTGCACTTATTCTCATAGAAATCAGGCCTGATAAAGACACTTTTGCTGTGCATGCTCTCTGGTTTTTGTGGCATCCCATTCTGTGACTACACCAGCCTCTATTTAATAGCATAATAACCATTTGCACTTATTCTCATAGAAATCAGGCCTGATAAAGACACTTTTGCTGTGCATGCTCTCTGGTTTTTGTGGCATCCCATTCTGTGACAACACCAGCCTCTATTTAATAGCATAATAACCATTTGCACTTATTCTCATAGAAATCAGGCCTGATAAAGACACTTTTGCTGTGCATGCTCTCTGGTTTTTGTGGCATCCCATTCTTTGACAACACCAGCCTCTATTTAATAGCATAATAACCATTTGCACTTATTCTCATAGAAATTAGGCCTGATAAAGACACTTTTGCTGTGCATGCTCTCTGGTTTTTGTGGCATCCCATTCTGTGACAACACCAGCCTCTATTTAATAGCATAATAACCATTTGCACTTATTCTCATAGAAATTAGGCCTGATAAAGACACTTTTGCTGTGCATGCTCTCTGGTTTTTGTGGCATCCCATTCTGTGACAACACCAGCCTCTATTTAATAGCATAATAACCATTTGCACTTATTCTCATAGAAATCAGGCCTGATAAAGACACTTTTGCTGTGCATGCTCTCTGGTTTTTGTGGCATCCCATTCTGTGACTACACCAGCCTCTATTTAATAGCATAATAACCATTTGCACTTATTCTCATAGAAATTAGGCCTGATAAAGACACTTTTGCTGTGCATGCTCTCTGGTTTTTGTGGCATCCCATTCTGTGACAACACCAGCCTCTATTTAATAGCATAATAACCATTTGCACTTATTCTCATAGAAATCAGGCCTGATAAAGACACTTTTGGTGTGCATGCTCTCTGGTTTTTGTGGCATCCCATTCTGTGACTACACCAGCCTCTATTTAATAGCATAATAACCATTTGCACTTATTCTCATAGAAATTAGGCCTGATAAAGACACTTTTGCTGTGCATGCTCTCTGGTTTTTGTGGCATCCCATTCTGTGACTACACCAGCCTCTATTTAATAGCATAATAACCATTTGCACTTATTCTCATAGAAATTAGGCCTGATAAAGACACTTTTGCTGTGCATGCTCTCTGGTTTTTGTGGCATCCCATTCTGTGACTACACCAGCCTCTATTTAATAGCATAATAACCATTTGCACTTATTCTCATAGAAATCAGGCCTGATAAAGACACTTTTGCTGTGCATGCTCTCTGGTTTTTGTGGCATCCCATTCTGTGACTACACCAGCCTCTATTTAATAGCATAATAACCATTTGCACTTATTCTCATAGAAATTAGGCCTGATAAAGACACTTTTGCTGTGCATGCTCTCTGGTTTTTGTGGCATCCCATTCTGTGACAACACCAGCCTCTATTTAATAGCATAATAACCATTTGCACTTATTCTCATAGAAATTAGGCCTGATAAAGACACTTTTGCTGTGCATGCTCTCTGGTTTTTGTGGCATCCCATTCTGTGACAACACCAGCCTCTATTTAATAGCATAATAACCATTTGCACTTATTCTCATAGAAATTAGGCCTGATAAAGACACTTTTGCTGTGCATGCTCTCTGGTTTTTGTGGCATCCCATTCTGTGACTACACCAGCCTCTATTTAATAGCATAATAACCATTTGCACTTATTCTCATAGAAATTAGGCCTGATAAAGACACTTTTGCTGTGCATGCTCTCTGGTTTTTGTGGCATCCCATTCTGTGACTACACCAGCCTCTATTTAATAGCATAATAACCATTTGCACTTATTCTCATAGAAATCAGGCCTGATAAAGACACTTTTGCTGTGCATGCTCTCTGGTTTTTGTGGCATCCCATTCTGTGACTACACCAGCCTCTATTTAATAGCATAATAACCATTTGCACTTATTCTCATAGAAATTAGGCCTGATAAAGACACTTTTGCTGTGCATGCTCTCTGGTTTTTGTGGCATCCCATTCTGTGACTACACCAGCCTCTATTTAATAGCATAATAACCATTTGCACTTATTCTCATAGAAATCAGGCCTGATAAAGACACTTTTGCTGTGCATGCTCTCTGGTTTTTGTGGCATCCCATTCTGTGACTACACCAGCCTCTATTTAATAGCATAATAACCATTTGCACTTATTCTCATAGAAATCAGGCCTGATAAAGACACTTTTGCTGTGCATGCTCTCTGGTTTTTGTGGCATCCCATTCTGTGACTACACCAGCCTCTATTTAATAGCATAATAACCATTTGCACTTATTCTCATAGAAATCAGGCCTGATAAAGACACTTTTGCTGTGCATGCTCTCTGGTTTTTGTGGCATCCCATTCTGTGACTACACCAGCCTCTATTTAATAGCATAATAACCATTTGCACTTATTCTCATAGAAATCAGGCCTGATAAAGACACTTTTGCTGTGCATGCTCTCTGGTTTTTGTGGCATCCCATTCTGTGACAACACCAGCCTCTATTTAATAGCATAATAACCATTTGCACTTATTCTCATAGAAATTAGGCCTGATAAAGACACTTTTGCTGGGCATAGCACTACTGGACCCTGCAAGGGCATCCCATTCTGTGACTATAGCAGCCTCTGTTAAAGACCATATAACCATTTGCTCTTATTATATTTGAAATTAGCCTGATAAAGACACTTTTGCTGGGCATAGCACTACTGGACCCTGCAAGGGCATCCCATTCTGTGACTATAGCAGCCTCTGTTAAAGACCATATAACCATTTGCTCTTATTATATTTGAAATTTGCCTGATAAAGACACTTTTGCTGGGCATAGCACTACTGGACCCTGCAAGGGCATCCCATTCTGTGACTATAGCAGCCTCTGTTAAAGACCATATAACCATTTGCTCTTATTATATTTGAAATTAGCCTGATAAAGACACTTTTGCTGGGCATAGCACTACTGGATCTTTTTTTGGGGCATCCCATTCTGTGACTACAGCAGCCTCTGTTTAAGACCATATAACCATTTGCTCTTATTATATTTGAAATTAGGCCTGATAAAGACACTTTTGCTGGGCATAGCACTACTGGATCTTTTTTGGGGGCATCCCATTCTGTGACTACAGCAGCCTCTGTTTAAGACCATATAACCATTTGCACTTATTATAATTGAAATTAGCCCTGATAAAGACACTTTTGCTGGGCATAGGCTTACTGCTGCCTGCCAGGTGCACTTCTGTTGAGGCATCCCATTCTGTAACATAGCATACCCCTCTTTATTTACACTAAGCAGCTCTCTTATTTACACTAAGCAGGCCTGTTGGAGGCTGAGTGTTACTGCTCACTTTTGGTGTGCATTATATTCTGTTTCATATAGACCCACCGCTGCCCGGGGTTTTTTTAAATATCACCTACTACCACACCAGTTAGACTATGTCGGGCAGACAAGTGCCTGGAAGTGAAAAGAGGAGTGGCAGAGGCCAAGATTCCGCAGGCAGAGCTCGCATCAGACTGGGGGCCAGTAGCAGCAGGAGTCACGCTGAGAGACCTAATCTGCCAGTATCTGCTAGCGGTCGGGTCTCCACCAGTAACGCATCTGCCGTGGTAGATTGGCTGACGCGCTCATCAACAACATCATCACAACTTACATCTGAGACCCCCAGTCTAGGGTCGGTAGGTTCCTCTGACACAACCCTGAGTTGGCATGCCCCGAGAGCAGTCCCTGTCCTCCCATTGCCTCTGTCCTACGCCGTTCCCTCCCCCAGCGACGTATCCTATGCTTTGGGTTCAGCTCCACTCTTTAGTGAGGAGGACGATCAGATACAGGAGGACAGTCAGCAGCTACTGCCCAGCCAAGAAATGGAGGTGGCTTCTTTAGCTAGGCAGACAAATAGTGATGTGGACAGTGTCGTGGGTGCTACGAGGGTTCCAGCTCCTGCGCCAGACACTGTTGCCGAATCCACGAACATCAGTGACGTACAGCCACAACTCGGTGATGATGATGATGACGATGAAGCCGATCGCACTTGGGAGCCGGGTGAGGAAGGGGCTTCATCGTCATCATCAGGAGAAGAGGGGCGCAGGTTGCCCCGGAGTCAGCAGCTGAGGCAGCAAGGTGGTAGCAGTCAGCATGGGGGCACAATTCCAAAGGCTGGAGCCGGCCGGGGCCGGGGTCGGGGTAGAGCACCTGCTGTGCGGCAGTCTACCTTATCAGGAGGTAGTGGAGCAGGGGTTCCTGGAGTTGGCAACAGCAGCAGTGAATCAGTGAGGCCAGGGGGTGGGAAAAGTAGCTACTCGGCAGTGTGGCAGTTTTTCCTGAGGCATCCGCAGGAGGGTAACATGGCCACATGCAAGATATGTAGGCAAAAGGTGAAGCGTGGCCAGGGTCCAAATGTTGGCACCACGGCCCTGCGTCAACATATGATGCGTCACCATAAAACGACCTGGGAGAACCGAGGCTCCCAAGGGGTGGTCCAGTCTGCTTCCTCACCAAGTGAGCTCCCAATTTCTGCCAGCCAAGGCTCCAGCACCTCAGCCGAAGGCAGCTGTGCGTCATACCCATCCTCTGTCGCTCCTGCTCCTCCTCCTCCAAGTCATGCATCCCGCCAGCAATCCATCAGCGAAGCCATGTCCAAGAGACAGCAGTATGCGCCCACTCATCCTACGACGCAGAAGCTGAATGTGCTCCTGTCCAAGTTGCTGGTGCTGCAGTCGCTCCCTTTTCAGGTGGTGGAATCTGCACCTTTCAGAGAAATGATGGCTTGTGCCGAGCCGAGGTGGAGAGTCCCAAGCCGTCATTTCTTTGCCAAGAAGGCAGTACCAGCGCTGCACACTTTTGTTGAACAGAAGGTGGGCCAGTCCTTGAGCCTGTCGGTGTGTAGCAAAATACATGGCAGCGCCGACATCTGGAGCTGTAACTACGGTCAGGGGCAGTACATGTCGTTTACGGCCCACTGGGTGAATGTGGTCCCTTTGCAGCAGCAGCAGCAACTTGGACAGGTCACGCCGCTTCGGCCTCCGCGCTCTCTGCCCATTGGGCCTGTGACACCGTGCGACTCGGCCTCCTCATCCTCCGCCATCTCCTCACCCTCCACTGTAGGCTCAAGTCTCAGTGCCCCTCCAGTCTACCATGTGTGCAGGGCACGGAGGTGTCACGCAGTGCTTCACATGGTTTGTCTTGGCGAACGGAGTCACACAGGGGAGGAACTGCTTAAATGTATTCATCAGGAAATCCAAACATGGCTTACTCCGAGAAAACTTAAAATGGGAATCATGGTTACCGACAATGGGAAGAACATTTTGTCTGCGCTGCACCAAGGAAGCCTGACCCATGCCCCCTGCATGGCTCACGTCTTCAATCTGGTTGTCAAGCGGTTTCTGAAGTGTTCCCCCCATCTGCAAGACATCCTAACAACTTCAAGGAAACTTTGCATGCACTTCAGCCACTCCTACACCGCCAAACACACCCTTCTTGAGCTACAGCGTCAGAATGGTATCCCCCAACATAGTCTGATTTGCGATGTTTCCACCCGTTGGAATTCCACCCTTCACATGTTGGACCGATTATATGAACAGAGAAAAGCCATCACGGATTTCCTGATGATCCAAGCAGATAGGGGGACTCCCCTGTGTAATTTCAATGTCAACCAGTGGCAGCTCATACGTGACACCTGCCGTTTGCTCAGGCCCTTTGAGGATGCCACTTTATTTGTCAGTCGGCAGGATTACGGGATGAACGACGTGATTCCACTGCTTCATGTACTACAGCACATGTTGGAAACCATGGCTGGTCAGGGCACTGGAGACATGGCGTTTACATCTTACGGCCACATGAACCCCGCTGGAGCTGAACTGGAGGAGGAGGAAGAGGAGGAGGAGGAGTTGCCCAGCGAAACACAGTTTAGGCTTGGCGAAATGGCTGGTTTATCTAGTCAGCGGACAGGAGAGGAGGAGCAGGAGCAGCCAGAGGAGCTAGAGGTTTTTGAGGAAGGCGAGACAGAGGACCCGGGCACACCGTGGCAGTATGCAGTGGAGATGGAGACAGGTAGTCCATCCGAGTCACTTGCGCAAATGGCACGAAGCATGCTCACGTGCTTGCGTAGTGACCCCAGAATTGTTTCCATCTGTCGGCGGGATGACTTCTGGCTGTCCACCTTATTGGACCCTCGCTTCCGGCACAAAATGGGGGCATTTTTTAAACCCACCGAGAGGGAGGACAAACTCAACTACTACAAAGACATTCTACGTAGGCAGTTGGCCGATGCCTATCTGCGCCATGGTCCATACTCTCGCAGGTCTGACTCGAGGGGACCTCTGCGCTCACCTTCCACTGCCATGGCCGCTGGGGGGGTTGGCAGCAGCAGCAGCAGAAGCTCAATCAGCAGCAGCAGCCTCAGTCTTCAGTCGCTAATGAGTAGCTTTCTACACCCGCATAGTGAGGCTACTCATGAGCAGCAGGAAGACCTGGAGCAGGACCTCAACCAGCAGGTCATGTCATACTTTGACATGACCATGCCAACACACCTTGAGGATCCGCTGGACTTCTGGGCAGCCAAACTTGATTTGTGGCCGCAACTAGCAGAGTTTGCCCTGGAAAAGCTGTCCTGCCCGGCAAGTAGCGTGCCATCTGAGCGGGTGTTTAGTGCGGCGGGGGCCATAGTTACGGCGAGGAGAACTCGTCTGTCAACTAAAAATGTGGAGAGACTCACCTTTGTCAAAATGAATCAGGGATGGATCAGCCAGGATTTCCACCCACCAATGCCTGATGCATGCGACTAGATTCAGCATGGTGCCACGTTTTACACTTTCCAAATGATGCAAAACATATTTATGTCTTTAGGCCATTTTTTGGGCTCCTGCTGCTGCCAACTTCTGCCAACTCCAGGGTGTGATTCATCCAATTTTTGGGCTCCTGAAGCCAACCCCAGGGTCTCTTTAAAGTAATATTTGGGCTCCTGCTGCTGCTACTGCCAACTTCTGCCAACTCCAGGGTGTGATTCATCCAATTTTTGGGCTCCTGAAGCCAACCCCAGTGTCTCTTTAAAGTAATATTTGGGCTCCTGCTGCTGCTGCCAACTCCAGGGTGTGATTCATCCAATTTTTGGGCTCCTGAAGCCAACCCCAGGGTCTCTTTAAAGTAATATTTGGGCTCCTGTTGCTGCTGCTGCCAACTCCTGCCAACTCCAGGGTGTGATTCATCCAATTTTTGGGCTCCTGAAGCCAACCCCAGGGTCTGTTTAAAGTAATATTTGGGCTCCTGCTGCTGCTGCTGTCAACTCCTGCCAACTCCAGGGTGTGATTCATCCAATTTTTGGGCTCCTGAAGCCAACCCCAGTGTCTCTTTAAAGTAATATTTGGGCTCCTGCTGCTGCTGCTGCCAACTCCTGCCAACTCCAGGGTGTGATTCATCCAATTTTTGGGCTCCTGAAGCCAACTCCAGGGTCTGTTTAAAGTAATATTTGGGCTCCTGCTGCTGCTGCTGTCAACTCCTGCCAACTCCAGGGTGTGATTCATCCAATTTTTGGGCTCCTGAAGCCAACCCCAGGGTTTCTTTAAAGTAATATTTGGGCTCCTGCTGCTGCTGCTGCCAACTTCTGCCAACTCCAGGGTGTGATTCATCCAATTTTTGGGCTCCTGAAGCCAACTCCAGTGTCTCTTTAAAGTAATATTTGGGCTCCTGTTGCTGCTGCTGCCAACTCCTGCCAACTCCAGGGTGTGATTCATCCAATTTTTGGGCTCCTGAAGCCAACCCCAGGGTCTGTTTAAAGTAATATTTGGGCTCCTGCTGCTGCTGCTGTCAACTCCTGCCAACTCCAGGGTGTGATTCATCCAATTTTTGGGCTCCTGAAGCCAACCCCAGGGTCTCTTTAAAGTAATATTTGGGCTCCTGTTGCTGCTGCTGCCAACTCCTGCCAACTCCAGGGTGTGATTCATCCAATTTTTGGGCTCCTGAAGCCAACCCCAGGGTCTGTTTAAAGTAATATTTGGGCTCCTGCTGCTGCTGCTGTCAACTCCTGCCAACTCCAGGGTGTGATTCATCCAATTTTTGGGCTCCTGAGGCCAACCCCAGGGTCTCTTTAAAGTAATATTTGGGCTCCTGCTGCTGCTGCTGCCAACTTCTGCCAACTCCAGGGTGTGATTCATCCAATTTTTGGGCTCCTGAAGCCAACTCCAGTGTCTCTTTAAAGTAATATTTGGGCTCCTGTTGCTGCTGCTGCCAACTCCTGCCAACTCCAGGGTGTGATTCATCCAATTTTTGGGCTCCTGAAGCCAACCCCAGTGTCTCTTTAAAGTAATATTTGGGCTCCTGCTGCTGCTGCTGCCAACTCCAGGGTGTGAATCATCCAATTTTTGGGCTCCTGAAGCCAACTCCAGTGTCTCTTTAAAGTAATATTTGGGCTCCTGCTGCTGCTGCTGCCAACTTCTGCCAACTCCAGGGTGTGATTCATCCAATTTTTGGGCTCCTGAAGCCAACTCCAGTGTCTCTTTAAAGTAATATTTGGGCTCCTGTTGCTGCTGCTGCCAACTCCTGCCAACTCCAGGGTGTGATTCATCCAATTTTTGGGCTCCTGAAGCCAACCCCAGTGTCTCTTTAAAGTAATATTTGGGCTCCTGCTGCTGCTGCTGCCAACTCCAGGGTGTGATTCATCCAATTTTTGGGCTCCTGAAGCCAACCCCAGGGTCTGTTTAAAGTAATATTTGGGCTCCTGCTGCTGCTGCTGCTGTCAACTCCTGCCAACTCCAGGGTGTGATTCATCCAATTTTTGGGATCCTGAGGCCAACCCCAGGGTCTCTTTAAAGTAATATTTGGGCTCCTGCTGCTGATGCTGCCAACTTCTGCCAACTCCAGGGTGTGATTCATCCAATTTTTGGGCTCCTGAAGCCAACTCCAGTGTCTCTTTAAAGTAATATTTGGGCTCCTGTTGCTGCTGCTGCCAACTCCTGCCAACTCCAGGGTGTGATTCATCCAATTGTTGGGCTCCTGAAGCCAACCCCAGTGTCTCTTTAAAGTAATATTTGGGCTCCTGCTGCTGCTGCTGCCAACTCCAGGGTGTGATTCATCCAATTTTTGGGCTCCTGAAGCCAACCCCAGGGTCTGTTTAAAGTAATATTTGGGCTCCTGCTGCTGCTGCTGTCAACTCCTGCCAACTCCAGGGTGTGATTCATCCAATTTTTGGGCTCCTGAGGCCAACCCCAGGGTCTCTTTAAAGTAATATTTGGGCTCCTGCTGCTGCTGCTGCCAACTTCTGCCAACTCCAGGGTGTGATTCATCCAATTTTTGGGCTCCTGAAGCCAACTCCAGTGTCTCTTTAAAGTAATATTTGGGCTCCTGTTGCTGCTGCTGCCAACTCCTGCCAACTCCAGGGTGTGATTCATCCAATTTTTGGGCTCCTGAAGCCAACCCCAGGGTCTGTTTAAAGTAATATTTGGGCTCCTGCTGCTGCTGCTGTCAACTCCTGCCAACTCCAGGGTGTGATTCATCCAATTTTTGGGCTCCTGAAGCCAACCCCAGGGTCTCTTTAAAGTAATATTTGGGCTCCTGTTGCTGCTGCTGCCAACTCCTGCCAACTCCAGGGTGTGATTCATCCAATTTTTGGGCTCCTGAAGCCAACCCCAGGGTCTCTTTAAAGTAATATTTGGGCTCCTGCTGCTGCTACTGCCAACTTCTGCCAACTCCAGGGTGTGATTCATCCAATTTTTGGGCTCCTGAAGCCAACCCCAGGGTCTCTTTAAAGTAAAATTTGGGCTCCTGCTGCTGCTGCTGTCAACTCCTGCCAACTCCAGGGTGTGATTCATCCAATTTTTGGGCTCCTGAAGCCAACCCCAGGGTCTCTTTAAAGTAATGTTTGGGCTCCTGCTGCTGCTGCTGCCAACTCCAGGGTGTGATTCATCCAATTTTTGGGCTCCTGACGCCAACCCCAGGGTCTCTTTAAAGTAATGTTTGGGCTCCTGTTGCTGCTGCTGCCAACTCCAGGGTGTGATTCATCCAATTTTTGGGCTCCTGAAGCCAACCCCAGGGTCTCTTTAAAGTAATGTTTGGGCTCCTGTTGCTGCTGCTGCCAACTCCTGCCAAATCCAGGGTGTGATTCATCCAATTGTTGGGCTCCTGAAGCCAACCCCAGGGTCTCTTTAAAGTAATGTTTGGGCTCCTGTTGCTGCTGCTGCCAACTCCAGGGTGTGATTCATCCAATTTTTGGGCTCCTGAAGCCAACCTCAGTGTCTCTTTAAAGTAATATTTGGGCTCCTGCTGCTGCTGCTGCCAACTCCAGGGTGTGAATCATCCAATTTTTGGGCTCCTGAAGCCAACTCCAGTGTCTCTTTAAAGTAATATTTGGGCTCCTGCTGCTGCTGCTGCCAACTTCGGCCAACTCCAGGGTGTGATTCATCCAATTTTTGGGCTCCTGAGGCCAACCCCAGGGTCTGTTTAAAGTAATGTTTGGGCTCCTGCTGCTGCTGCTGCTGCCAACTCCAGGGTGTGAATCATCCAATTTTTGGGCTCCTGAAGCCAACCCCAGGGTCTCTTTAAAGTAATATTTGGGCTCCTGTTGCTGCTGCTGCCAACTCCTGCCAACTCCAGGGTGTGATTCATCCAATTTTTGGGCTCCTGAAGCCAACCCCAGGGTCTCTTTAAAGTAATATTTGGGCTCCTGCTGCTGCTACTGCCAACTTCTGCCAACTCCAGGGTGTGATTCATCCAATTTTTGGGCTCCTGAAGCCAACTCCAGTGTCTCTTTAAAGTAATATTTGGGCTCCTGTTGCTGCTGCTGCCAACTCCTGCCAACTCCAGGGTGTGATTCATCCAATTTTTGGGCTCCTGAAGCCAACCCCAGGGTCTGTTTAAAGTAATATTTGGGCTCCTGCTGCTGCTGCTGTCAACTCCTGCCAACTCCAGGGTGTGATTCATCCAATTTTTGGGCTCCTGAAGCCAACCCCAGGGTCTCTTTAAAGTAATATTTGGGCTCCTGTTGCTGCTGCTGCCAACTCCTGCCAACTCCAGGGTGTGATTCATCCAATTTTTGGGCTCCTGAAGCCAACCCCAGGGTCTCTTTAAAGTAATATTTGGGCTCCTGCTGCTGCTACTGCCAACTTCTGCCAACTCCAGGGTGTGATTCATATAATTTTTGGGCTCCTGAAGCCAACCCCAGGGTCTGTTTAAAGTAATATTTGGGCTCCTGCTGCTGCTGCTGTCAACTCCTGCCAACTCCAGGGTGTGATTCATCCAATTTTTGGGCTCCTGAAGCCAACCCCAGGGTCTCTTTAAAGTAATGTTTGGGCTCCTGCTGCTGCTGCTGCCAACTCCAGGGTGTGATTCATCCAATTTTTGGGCTCCTGACGCCAACCCCAGGGTCTCTTTAAAGTAATGTTTGGGCTCCTGTTGCTGCTGCTGCCAACTCCAGGGTGTGATTCATCCAATTTTTGGGCTCCTGAAGCCAACCCCAGGGTCTCTTTAAAGTAATGTTTGGGCTCCTGTTGCTGCTGCTGCCAACTCCTGCCAAATCCAGGGTGTGATTCATCCAATTGTTGGGCTCCTGAAGCCAACCCCAGGGTCTCTTTAAAGTAATGTTTGGGCTCCTGTTGCTGCTGCTGCCAACTCCAGGGTGTGATTCATCCAATTTTTGGGCTCCTGAAGCCAACCTCAGTGTCTCTTTAAAGTAATATTTGGGCTCCTGCTGCTGCTGCCAACTCCAGGGTGTGAATCATCCAATTTTTGGGCTCCTGAAGCCAACTCCAGTGTCTCTTTAAAGTAATATTTGGGCTCCTGCTGCTGCTGCTGCCAACTTCGGCCAACTCCAGGGTGTGATTCATCCAATTTTTGGGCTCCTGAGGCCAACCCCAGGGTCTGTTTAAAGTAATGTTTGGGCTCCTGCTGCTGCTGCTGCTGCCAACTCCAGGGTGTGAATCATCCAATTTTTGGGCTCCTGAAGCCAACCCCAGGGTCTCTTTAAAGTAATATTTGGGCTCCTGCTGCTGCTGCTGCCAACTTCTGCCAACTCCAGGGTGTGATTCATCCAATTTTTGGGCTCCTGAAGCCAACCCCAGTGTCTCTTTAAAGTAATGTTTGGGCTCCTGCTGCTGCTGCCAACTCCAGGGCGTGATTCATCCAATTTTTGGCCTACTGAAGCCAACCCCAGTGTCTCTTTAAAGTAATGTTTTGGCTCCTGCTGCTGCTGCTGCCAACTCCAGGGTGTGATTCATCCAATTTTTGGGCTACTTAAGCCAACTCCAGTGTCTCTTTAAAGTAATATTTGGGCTCCTGCTGCTGCTGCTGCCAACTCCAGGGTGTGATTCATCCAATTTTTGGGCTCCTGAAGCCAACCCCAGTGTCTCTTTAAAGTAATATTTGGGCTCCTGCTGCTGCTGCTGCCAACTCCAGGGTGTGATTCATCCAATTTTTGGGCTCCTGAGGCCAACCCCAGGGTCTGTTTAAAGTAATGTTTGGGCTCCTGCTGCTGCTGCCAACTCCAGGGTGTGATTCATCCAATTTTTGGGCTCCTGAAGCCAACTCCAGTGTCTCTTTAAAGTAATATTTGGGCTCCTGCTGCTGCTGCTGTCAACTCCTGCCAACTCCAGGGTGTGATTCATCCAATTTTTGGGCTCCTGAAGCCAACCCCAGGGTCTCTTTAAAGTAATGTTTGGGCTCCTGCTGCTGCTGCTGCCAACTCCAGGGTGTGATTCATCCAATTTTTGGGCTCCTGCTGCTGCCAACTCCAGTGTCTCTTTAAAGCAATGTTTGGGCTCCTGCCCCTCATAGTGATGCCACTTCAACTCTCTTGAATTCAATTGTGCCGCTCTGCGATTCTATTAGCGATGCCTCTGATCTGCATGTGATATTTCTTCAAAGTATTATTTAACTAACCCAGCACGCATCCTGTGCGTGTTACAGCAAGGCAGAATGGTTTACAACCCTATTGAGGCTCTAGGAGGCTCAGAAATAGCCGTTTTTAATAGCGATTCGTCGCGAATTTATTCGGGTCGAAACGATTTTTGTCGGAAAATTCGGCGAATCAGTCGAATCGAATTTTTCAAAAGTTCGCTCATCTCTAGTCATGCTAACCCACAAAAAACAAAACCGCAGTATATCAGTTGACGTTTTGCAAGTAGATCATCTGCAGATCAGTTTCATGCTGCTTTATGTTAGGCTCCAGTGTTCTGGCCGGGGAACAAGTGGCTGCATTTAGACGTCTATATTCAGTCCTTTTTTTGTGCAGTGTGGGAGTTTGGACTGCAGCCATCATAGCTGATATATTAGCAAGTCATTTTCTGGCTAAAACTGAGCAGTTACAGTAAGAGGGTCTTCCAGTAACTAGTACAAAACATATTGTTTATGTTCCACACAGCACAGAAATCTGTATGTCATCATTTCAAATAGACCTTTTTTTTGCATGGATGATATATGAGCTCTTTAAAGTTTAAACAAACTGTAGTGTGAAGAAAATGACTGCAACATATCTGTCCCTGAACTTCTAAAAATGTAGTTGGTAGGGACATTTGGGGGCTTATTTATGATGTGCGCCAGGATCTTTATCTTTTCTGGTGCTGCTCTGTGTAATACATTGGCGCTAGAAGTCACAGCACCGGATGCTAACGGGGAGGCCGATTAATTAATAGCGGCAGGTAGCGACAGTTGAGCGACTGTAGCGGTATTTTCACAGCGCCCGCTAGTATTCGCTGTGCTTGGCCGTTGTTCGGTTGTTGATAGCGACTCAGTCGGTGTGCAGTAATGTTGAATACGGGGTGACGAGTCGCTATTTGACACGTTCCGAGATGTATGGGTGCGCATGATAGCGACTGGTCAGAGCGACCGGCTCCCACCATATTCATCAAAAAATCACGTTAAAAAAATTCTCGCGCTGTGAAATGCATGTTTAAACCCCAGAGCGCTGGCGGCGATGGGTTAAAAGTAGTTTTTTAACCCCCAAACCACCATATTTTTGGAAACCAAAAATAAATAATTTTTTAAAGAATTTAGTAATATGAATACAATAATATCAGACCTGTAATATCAATTCTGCACACATTTTTTTTTTTACCTTAAAAAAATTATCTTACATGGCAGAAGTGGTCTCAGAATTTTTCACATTTAAAAAAAAAAAAAAAAAACATTAATAACAATTAATTATGAATATTTAAAGATTGTTCCATTGAAATGCATTGGAGAGCGCCAGGTAGCGAGAGGTCATACCTGTCGCTGTTCAAGGTCGCTCGCTGGCGCTGTGGGCTGAGGCTGGAATAATGATGAATGAGTGGCTATATGGCGCTATCTCAGTCACTAAGCAGGATTGACTTGATAAATGTGTGATTGTGGTGGGGAGCCGGCGTTCTCGTGGCGGGGCCCGTCATTACCGGCCGCTCACCAGTCGCTGCCTGTCGCTATTCCTTTATAAATAAGGGCCTAGGTATTGGCCGGCCTATGTCAGCGCCTGTTGAACCCGACTGGGCGATTATCCCAGCGCCAGTGAGCACCACTTTGTCTTTTTGACACAGCACAGCATATTTATGATTTTTTTTCTTTTTGGAATCTTTGGTGCTGTATTTTTCGGGCGCTGGTCAGCATTTCATCATTACAGTTACAAGAAATCAATGCTGAGGACAAACTTTACAGTGCGTTTAGGCTGCGTTAGGGAGGCCAATTTATTACAAATTCAAGTAGGCGCTAGATGAGCATCTCTTCTGAGACTCTATCAGCACCCACACTGCTGAGACGACTGCAGGCAGCCAGCGCTTTGCTTGCACTCACTTCCAAGCAGCGGCTGGGCACAGCGCTAACCTTGTATAAGACAATGCCCTAGTGACCTCTAGCGCCGGCTGGGAGCGCTGGAAAGCCAGCATATTTAACATTAAAATACATAGCACCCACACGGGCACTGTGGAAATGGGATTACAGGGTGACAGCTAGGGATGAGCGAATCGATCCGGACGAACCTGGATTCGTTCCGAATTTCATGAAAAATTCGATTCTGAACGAATCCGAATTTCCCCGCGATTCGATCGATCGAAGTTTTCCTTTAAACTCCATTTATTTCAATTACAGGCATTGTAAAATGGTGGATGGACATGTCTGGACATATCCCATGGGGCAAGTTATCATGGGAAGGTCATATGCAGCCTATCAGCAGCCAGGAGCCCCGGTGACGTCACAGCGCTATATAAAGCGGCGGCCATCTTGCTTGTGCGCATTTCAGACTTGCATTCATGAGAGAAAGGTGGCTGCTGCAGCTAGGGAGAGAGAGTTAGCGATAGGTAGGGAGATTTACAGATAGGTAAAGAGAGAGACAGATAGTTAGGGAGATTTAGAGTGTTAGACAGAGCTAGGCAAAGAGTTTTAAAACCAGAACAATCCAGCAGCATACAAGTCACATTGACAGGGTGCCTAGTGCTGGCTATGATTCATATTTCATAATTACTGGGTTACTGTTATATTTGGTTTGGTTTAAATACAGCTGCACACTGTTAACCCTATCTGTTAAGCAAAAGCATTTCTCATACTTGGATTAGTGTTAAAATTTTCTGTTCAGCTTAAAATATACCAGCCCACACGGGCATCTCAAGGCACATGCTATTTAACCCTATCTGTTAAGCAAAAGCATTTCTCATACTTGGATTAGTGTTAAAATTTTCTGTTCAGCTTAAAATATAGCAGGCCACACGGGCATCCCAAGGCACATGCTATTTAACCCTATCTGTTAAGCAAAAGCATTTCTCATACTTGGATTAGTGTTAAAATTTTCTGTTCAGCTTAAAATATACCAGGCCACACGGGCACCCCAAGGCACATGCTATTTAACCCTATCTGTTAAGCAAAAGCATTTCTCATACTTGGATTATTGTTACTTTTTGTTCAGCTTAAGATATACCAGGCCACACGGGCATCCCAAGGCACATGCTATTTTAACCCTATCTGTTATGCAAAAGCATTTCTCATACTTGGATTAGTGTTAAAATTTTCTGTTCAGCTTAAAATATACCAGGCCACACGGGCACCCCAAGGCACATGCTATTTAACCCTATCTGTTAAGCAAAAGCATTTCTCATACTTGGATTATTGTTACTTTTTGTTCAGCTTAAGATATACCAGGCCACACGGGCATCCCAAGGCACATGCTATTTTAGCCCTATCTGTTATACAACATAAGAGTTGATCAGCATCAGCTGCTTTATTAAGCTACTTCAGTCTGCACTTGTTTTTGACTGCTTTTAATAAACCAGGCCGCAGGGCACCCCAAAGCTGCACCTTGCACCCTATCTGGTATACAACATAAGCGTTGATCAGCATCAGCTGCTTTATTAAGCTACTTCAGTCTGCACTTGTTTTTGACTGCTTTTAATAAACCAGGCCGCAGGGCACCCCAAAGCTGCACCTTGCACCCTATCTGGTATACAACATAAGCGTTGATCAGCAGCAGCTGCTTTATTAAGCTACTTCAGTTTGCACTTGTTTTTGACTGCTTTTAATAAACCAGGCCGCAGGGCACCCCAAAGCTGCACCTTGCACCCTATCTGGTATACAACATAAGCGTTGATCAGCATCAGCTGCTTTATTAAGCTACTTCAGTTTGCACTTGTTTTTGACTGCTTTTAATAAACCAGGCCGCAGGGCACCCCAAAGCTGCACCTTGCACCCTATCTGGTATACAACATAAGCGTTGATCAGCATCAGCTGCTTTATTAAGCTACTTCAGTTTGCACTTGTTTTTGACTGCTTTTAATAAACCAGGCCGCAGGGCACCCCAAAGCTGCACCTTGCACCCTATCTGGTATACAACATAAGCGTTGATCAGCATCAGCTGCTTTATTAAGCTACTTCAGTTTGCACTTGTTTTTGACTGCTTTTAATAAACCAGGCCGCAGGGCACCCCAAAGCTGCACCTTGCACCCTATCTGGTATACAACATAAGCGTTGATCAGCATCAGCTGCTTTATTAAGCTACTTCAGTTTGCACTTGTTTTTGACTTCTTTCAATAAACCAGGCCGCAGGGCACCCCAAAGCTGCACCTTGCACCCTATCTGGTATACAACATAAGCGTTGATCAGCATCAGCTGCTTTATTAAGCTACTTCAGTTTGCACTTGTTTTTGACTGCTTTTAATAAACCAGGCCGCAGGGCACCCCAAAGCTGCACCTTGCACCTTATCTGGTATACAACATAAGCGTTGATCAGCATCAGCTGCTTTATTAAGCTACTCCAGTCTGCACTTGTTTTTGACTTCTTTCAATAAACCAGGCCGCAGGGCACCCCAAAGCTGCACCTTGCACCCTATCTGGTATACAACATAAGCGTTGATCAGCATCAGCTGCTTTATTAAGCTACTTCAGTCTGCACTTGTTTTTGACTGCTTTTAATAAACCAGGCCGCAGGGCACCCCAAAGCTGCACCTTGCACCCTATCTGGTATACAACATAAGCGTTGATCAGCATCAGCTGCTTTATTTAGCTACTTCAGTTTGCACTTCCTTTTTGACTGCTTTCAATTAACCAGGCCGCAGGGCACCCCAAAGCTGCACCTTGCACCCTATCTGTTGATACTAAATAAGCAAATACATAAAAATGTCAGGCAGACAAGTGCCAGGATGTTCAAAGAGGAGTGGCAGAGGCCAAGATTCAGCAGGCAGAGGTCGCAGCAGACTAGGGGCGAGTGGCAGCAGGAGTCACGGTAAGAGACCTGATCTGCCAGTATCTGCTAGCGGTCGTGTCTCCACCAGTAACGCATCTGCTGTGGTAGATTGGTTAACGCGCTCATCAACATCATCACAAGTTATGTCTGAGACCCCCAGTCTAGGGTCGGTAGGTTCCTCTGACACAACCCTGAGTTGGCATGCCCCGAGAGCAGTCCCTGTCCTCCCATTGCCTCTGTCCTATGCCGTTCCCTCCCCCAGCGACGTATCCTATGCTTTGGGTTCAGCTCCACTCTTTAGTGAGGAGGACGATCAGATAGAGGACAGTCAGCAGCTACTGCCCAGCCATGAAATGGAGGTGGCTTCTTTAGCTCAGCAGACAAATAGTGATGTGGACAGTGTCGTGGGTGTTGCGATTTCCAGCTTCTGCGTCAGACACTGTTGAGGAAACCGAGAACATCAGTGACGTACAGCCACAACTCGGTGATGATGATGATGAAGCCGATCGCACTTGGGAGCCGGGTGATGAAGGGGCTTCATCGTCATCATCAGGAGAAGAGGGTGTGATTCGTCCAATTTTTGGGCTCCTGGTGCCAACTCCAGGATGTGTTTCAGCCAATATTTGGGCTCCTGCTGCTGCCAGCTCCAGGGTGTGTTTTTCAGGCAATATAGGGGCCCCTCATAGTGATGCCACCTCAACTCTCTGTAATTGTGCCACTCTGCGATTCTAATAGCGATGCCTCTGATCTGCATGTCCTAATTATTTACAGTATTATTTCAGTAACCCAGCACGCATCCTATGCGTGTTACAGCAAGGCAGAATGGTTTACAACCCTATTGAGGCTCTAGGAAGCTCAGAAATAGCCATTTTTAATAGCGATTCGTCGCGAATAAATTCAGGTCGAAACGATTTTTGTCGGAAAATTCGGTGAATCAGTCGAATCGAATTTTTCAAAAGTTTGCTCATCTCTAGTGACAGCACTGGTTGAAATCCCTCTTTTTTATTTTTTAGGGTCAGGGTATAAAATTAAAGGAAAAAAAACAGGAAATGCAATGGGGACACTTGAAAGACAACACAGCTTTGTCACAGCCCAAATCACAAGCTTGCAGTGCAACAAAAAAGTTCCTAAAATGCATACAAAAACAATCCCAAACAGCCCAGGGATCAAGTAATGCATGCACCAGTCCCCCAAAAAAGTGCTAAAATAATTGCAACCATAGCAGCCCATTGGGGTATGGGATAAGGCCACACAGGGAAAGCGCCTGGTCTTATCTGGTGCTATAGAAAACTCAGCGCCAGTACTCATCCCATCACTGGTGCTGATAATAGATGGGACACTACCTAGCACTATCAGAAACGCTCTGGATTTTTGACTTAATAACTATGAGGCTGATTCATCATTAGCGCCAGGTAGCGACAGATGAGCGTCTGTAGCAGGCACTTTCAGAGCGCCCGCTAGTAGTCGCAGTGCTCGGCCGTGAGTCGCTAGTTTATAGCGACTCATTCGCTGTGCAGTAATGTTGAATACATTGTGACGAGTCGCAATTTGACCAGTACAGCGCTGTATGGGAGCGCATGGTAGCGACTGCTCATTGCGACCGACTCCCAACATATTCAAGAAAAAAAAAGCCTCACACAACTCTGGCGCAGAAAAATGCTTATCTGAAGCCCAGAGAGCAGGAGGCGGTGTGTTTTTCAGCATCTATCCACTAGTAACAAAGTGAAAACATATGGAATTACATTGTAACAACATTGTAACATGAACACTTTAATGCCAGACCTGTAATGTAATTTCTGAAGAAATATTTAAAAAATTTGAAAAAACAGCTTTTTCAGTGCCAGAAGAGGTCACAGAATTATTTGTGATTTTTGGGGGAAAAAAAGAAAAGGTTCGTCCATTGAAATGTATGGGAGAGCGACAGGTAGCGAGAGGTCATACCTGGCGCTGTGCAAGGCTGCACCGGCGCTGTTCCCTGAGGCTGTGAAAATGATGAATCAGACGCTGCATGGCGTTATCCCAGTCGCTAAACAGATTCTGCTTGATAAATGTGGAATTGTGTGCCGTGTCCGGCGTTGACCAGTTGCTATCTGTCGCTACCTCTCATTAACCAGGTGCTACCTGACGCTATCCTTTCTTAAATAACCCCCTATATCTTTTGCACTGGGACCTGACATTCACCTTATGTTTATCTGGCACTATGTGGTGTTAGCATTTCTTAACTTAAAAAAAAACCCATAGTTGTTGTCCAAGTTACACATTCGTAAGCAGAAGATTTTTAAATTATTAGAATTTTTAAATGAACTTGAAAAAAAAAGACAATTGGTGACATCTAGGTCCTGCGTTTCTATTATTGACAACTTAGGGGTTTATTTAAGAAACGCTTACGCCACATAGTGCCACATAGTTCCAGATAACCTTCAGGTGAATGTCAGGTCCTTGTGCAAAAGGTATTTATCAAGGCCCCTCCCTACATCTCATCTCTAATCCAACAGTTTAAGTCCGCTTTAAAGTGACTCCAAAAGAAGAATTAATATGTCCTCTTTACATAGTATACACATCAATCTTTGACCAATGTTTCCAATTTAAGCGGTACTCAACTGGCGTGCAGAAGTTCAAATCCTCTTTAAAGTGATAAGGTGATCCACAAGAAATTCAGCCTTAATGTGATCCCACCACCACTAATATGCTCTTACCAGAAATATGGCTTTGATACGCATTGGATATAATGGGTGGCTCAGATGTCGCTCCCTCTCAAGGAATCACTGAAACAATACCCCCTTTAAGGGCAATGATTGTACTCCACATAGATTCCATGTAAAGAGAAAGGAAATAACATAGTGCAACCCGCTAAAAACAATGGAACTTTAATGAACGGCCAGGTGTACACTCACAATAAAAATATTTTAAAACAAGCGCTTAAAAAATCCAGTATGGCAAACTCACGCTGCTCGATCCCCGGTCCTTCAAAGGGGAGAGTATTCAATACCGCCGGCTCCACGTGGAGTGGAGCCGGCGGTATTGAATACTCTCCCCTTTGAAGGACCGGGGATCGAGCAGCAAGAAGAGAGAAGTGAGGCCTGAACACACAGAGCCCTGCTGCTATGGCCGCACACCTTACACATGCCCAGCAGCATTGTTCTCTGTGTACAGAACTCACTTCTCCCTTTTTGTGAATCTTGGTGTACGGACTTGGGGGTTTATTTATCAAGGGCTAGCGCCAGGTAGTGTCTGACGAGCGCCAGGTACCGCCAGCTAACGGCGGCTACCGACTCAAGTACGCCCGGCGGCGGTCACAATGACGCATTTATCACGCTAAATGAGGCTAGCGCCGGCGAGAGCGTCAGCTAGCGCGGGATTCATCATGTAGCCGACTGCAACGAACAGCGCCGCTACTAATCCCATCACAGCGACAGGTATGACCTGGCGCTCCCTGGCGTTGTCCAATGCATTTCAATGGAGCAATCTTTAAATAATCATAATTAATTGCTATTTTTTTTTTTTTATGTCAAAAATTCTGTGACCACTTCTGCAATGTTAGGATTTTTTTTTTAAGTAAAAAAAAAAAAAAAAATAATAAAATTGTGCAGAATTGATATTACAGGTCTGATATTAATGTATTCATATTACAAAATGTTTAGAAAAACTTGTATAATTTTTACATTAAAAAAATGGTTGTTTGGGGGTTAAAAACTACTTTACACACATCGCCGCCAGCGCTCTGGGGTTTAAACAAGGAATTCACAGCGCGATAAATTTTTGAGCGTGATTTGTTAATGAATCTGCAGCAAGCCGTTCGCTCTGGCCATTCGCTGTCAGGCGCACCCATACAACGCGGAACCTGTGAAACAGCGACCCCTAACCCCGTATTCAACATTACCGCACACCGACTGAGTCGCTGTCAACAAGCAAACCCCGGCCAAGCACAGCGAATACTAGCTGGCGCTGTGAAAATCACGCTACTGGCGCTCATCTGTCGCTACCTGGCGCTATTAATGAATCGGCCTCCCCGTGTACGGTTGTCAATAGCAACAGCAATTGCATATAATGAAAACTTCTTCCATAAAACACACATTTACCAACATAAGAACAAAATTAAAAAATACTAGATCAACTCAGGTCATCTTTTTTGGCACAAAAAAAATATACACTTTCAATTCAAAAGTGGACTTTCCCTTTAAAGATCCTTAGGAAGCCCAAACCGGACATTAAGCCCTTTATGGTGGGGGGGGGGGGCAAAGTAGCTGCGCACTTTAGTAAAGCATGTCTCCAATTGGATGAGCTCATGGCCCCAGCTATTCCCCAAAGCTGCAGGTCTTCTAGGTTAAAGTCAGTATTTTTCTAATGAAGGGGACTCTAATTAGGCTCTAAGGGGAGTTTATACATTATACATATTTTTTTTTTATTTAACCTTCAATAGGACATGGTTGGTCCACTTTAAGCTAAAAAGTTGTAAAGTCATTTATAAGAGCCTTGCATATGAAACACCTTTTGAAAGACATTCTTGATAAAGAGAGCAGGTATTTAAAGTGGACCAACACCCAGGATTTTGACTATCCTGGGTCTTGGTCCACTTCCGTGGGGCACCCCGATCGTGGGTGCCCCGCTGTGTGAAACCCCCCAGAAAGCCCCGAAAACTCACCTGACCCCGCTCCCACATGACTCACTTGTCCAATCGCTGCCGCCGGACAAGCAGAGGCAGCACCGGACAAGCTGAGCGCCGCCTCCCGCGCATCCCTCTTACAGGGAGCGCGCCCGCATCGACCATGCACAAATGGCCGGCGCGGGTGCGCGCCCTGCTAAAGGAACGTGCGGGAAGCGGCGGCGGCCTGCGCATGCGCCGCTGGAATGAGGACCAGGTAGGATTTTTGGGGATCTGGCGGGGTGCCCCGCAGTCAGGAAGCTGATCGGATCTTATAGATTCCCGGGCCGATCAGGGGAGGGTGTTGGTCCACTTTAAGCCAAGGGTGTACTTACTTTACCTTTGAAATACAAACTATGAGAAAGATACTGATTAATAATTGAAACTCATCAAAGCTCCAAAGGCTTTGTAGTTTACTGATTACAATGAAACAGTGATCAGTGATCTTTCAATAGGGGTTGATAAGATTTTATAATCAGGAATTGTGTATTTTGAAATACTCAGAAGCCCTGTAACAAAGCAATGGTGTAAAAAGAAACATCAATGACGTATAGATAGCAAGTGTAAAACAATGCATAGACTGTACTCAGCTGTGGGAGTGAAGTTATTTGTGTGTGTGTGTGTATTGAGAACAATACCATTGCTATTATAGGAACAAGATAACGCAGGCTGTATTAGGATGTTATCTTTAATATGTGGCTTTTAATGCTAATTATTGCTAAAATAGCTAGATTTGGTTGAAAAGGCAAAAAAAAAGTATTGAATGTAAGATAATCTAGTTTAAAAAGGTGTTAGGATTTAATTTTACATAAATTGATTAGCTTCCAAAAGTAGTTTGTGAAAAAGGCTTTGCCTTTTCTCTATGGGAAAAAAAGAAAGTAAAACCTTGAGCATCATAAATGCCTGCTTTTAATCTTTTAGGACTCATATTGCTGCAGATTACTTCACTGAGCAGAAAAAAAGAATATCTAAAGGGAATATGAGCAGTTTCTAGGTAAACAGAACTCAGTGCGAGAAAAGAAAAATCTTCCCCTACCGGGGAGGCCGATTCATTAATAGCGGCAGGTAGCGACAGTTGAGCGACTGTAGCAGTATTTTCACAGCGCCCGCTAGTAGTCGCTGTGCTTGGCCATTGTTCGGTTGTTGATAGCGACTCAGTCGGTGTGCAGTAATGTTGAATACAAGGTGACAAGTCGCTATTTGACAGGTTCCGCGCTGTATGGGAGCGCATGATAGCGACTGGCCCTAGCGACCGGCTCCCACCATATTCATCAAAAAATCACGCTCCAAAAATTCTCGCGCTGTGAAATGCATGTTTAAACCCCAGAGCGCTGGTGGCGATGTGTTAAAAGTAGTTTTTTAACCCCCAAACCACCATATTTTTGGAAACCAAAAAAAAAAAATTTTTAAAGAATTTAGTAATATGAATACAATAATATCAGACCTGTAATATCAATTCTGCACAAATTACTATTATTTTTTTTACCTTAAAAAGATGAACTAACATGGCAGAAGTGGTCACAGAATTTTTCACATTTAAAAAAAACAAAAAAAAACAAAACATTAATAACAATTAATTATGAATATTTAAAGATTGTTCCATTGAAATGCATTGGAGAGCGCCAGGTAGCGAGAGGTCATACCTGTCGCTGTTCAAGGTCGGACGCTGGCGCTGTGGGCTGAGGCTGGAATAATGATGAATGAGTGGCTATCTGGCGCTATCTCAGTCGCTAAGCAGGATTGCCTTGATAAATGTGTGATTGCGGTGGGGAGCCGGCGTTCTCGTGGCGGGGCACGTCATTACCGTTCACTCACCATTCGCTACCCGTCGCTATTCCTTCATAAATAAGGGCCATAGTATCCAGAAGCACACCACAAACCAATAATTATTAAGCAGAATGCTTAGCAGTCAGCTCAGCACCCACGGCACAGGGTGACGGCACTGTTCCCTGGGGCCTAGAATCATCTCTTTTCCTACACTTTCTTTCTGTCTATGGGGTTTATTTAAGAAATGCTAACACCATGCAATGCCAGGTGAGTGTCAGGTGAGTGATAGGTCCCAGTACAAAAGCTGGATTTCCCAAGGCAAAAAGCCAGAGCGCCTGTGATAGCGCCAGGTAGTGTCCCATCTTTCATCTATCATCAATGGGATGAGTTCCCTACACTGCCAGATAGGACCAGGTGCTCACCCTGCACTGTGTGGCCTTATCTCATACATTTCCATAGGCTTCAATTATTTAGGCCTTTTTGCCATTTTTCTGGGGGCTGGTGCATGTGCCACAGGATCCCTGCGCTGGTTGGGATTATTTTTGGATGCATTTTTAGAACTTTTGTGTTGCTCTGCAAACTTGTGATTTGGGCCGTGAGAAAGTTATGTCATGTTTTTCAAGTGCCCACAATGCAATTCCCATTTTAATAAAAAAAAATACATTCCAGGACCCTAAAAAAAACACAAATTGAGATTCCAACAGGCCCTGTGTACCTGAAATCCCGCTTTAACGCTCCTCTGGGAGCGGTACCTATTTGTTTCATAAATATATTCATCTTGCAATGATCCCGGCCGGCGCTAGGTGGCGCTAGCACATAGACATATAAAAGCCATGCCGCCAGCACCTTTAATAATAAATTAGCCTTCTCATGTAAAAAAAAATCAGAACAGTACATCTCTCCAGGAAAAAAAAAGAAAGCAATATGGTCAATATACAATTCCTTCAGAGCTCTCAGGAAGAATGACAACATGTTTAAATACTAGTGTCCTCATGGAGGCTGATTTATTAATAGCGACATGTAGCGACAGTTGAGCGACTGTAGCAGTATTTTCAGAGCGCCCGCTAGTAGTCGCTGTGCTTGGCCGTTGTTCGGTTGTTGATAGCGACTCAGTCGGTTTGCCGTAATGTTGAATACGGGGTGACGAGTCACTATTTGACAGGTTCCGCGCTGTATGGGAGCGCATGATAGCGACTGGTCAGAGCGACCGGCTTCCATCATATTCATCAAAAAATCACGCTCCAAAAATTCTCGCGCTGTGAAATGCGTGTTTAAACCCCAGAGCGCTGGCGGCGATGTGTTAAAAGTAGCGAATGGTGAGCGAACGGTAATGACGCTCACCGCCACGAGAACGCCGGCTCCCCTCCGCAATCACACATTTATCAAGCCGATCCTGCTTAGCGACTGACAGAGCGCCAGATAGCGAATCATTCATCATTATTCCAGCCTCACCCCACAGCGCCAGCGAGCGACCTTGAACAGCGACAGGTATGACCTCTCGCTACCTGGCGCTCTCCAATGCATTTCAATGGAACAATCTTTAAATTCTCTTAATTAATTGCTATTAATGTTTTTTTTTTTTTTTTTTTTAAATGTCAAAAATTCTGTGACCACTTCTGCAATGTTAGATATTTTTTTTAAGGTAAAAAAAAAAAAAAAAAAAAAAATTTGTGCAGAATTGATATTACAGGTCTGATATTAATGTATTCATATTACAAAATGTTTTGAAAAACATGTTTTTTTTTTCTCAAAAAACATGGTTGTTTGGGGGTTAAAAAAACTACTTTTAACCCATCGCCGCCAGCGCTCTGGGGTTTAAACAAGCATTTCACAGCGCGAGAATTTTTTGAGCGTGATTTGTTAATGAATATGCTGGGAGCCGTTCGCTATGGCCATTCGCTGTCATGCGCTCCTATACAGCGCGGAACCTGTCAAACAGCGACTCCTAACCCCGTATTCAACATTACCGCACACCGACGGGGTCGCTGTCAACAGCCGAACAATGGCCAAGCACAGCGAATACTAGTGTGCGCTGTGAAAATAACGCTACTGTCGCTCATTTGTCGCTACCTGGCGCTATTAATGAATCGGCCTCTCAGTCGCTAAGCAGGATCGGCTTGATAAATGTGTGATTGTGGTGGGGAGCCGGCGTTCTCGTGGCGGTGCCCGTCATTACCGGTCGCTCACCAGTCGCTACCTGTCGCTATTCCTTATAAATAAGGGCCTACGTCAGAAGAAATGTTGGTTGGTATAGGTGTGCCATATTGGCAGAAGGGGGACACATACACTCACCCTACCTTGGACCGCTGACTAAAACACCTTTACCTGCAAGTGGCATCTTAACATGTAATTCCAGGTATGCTCTACTTTTGGCTCCTGTGCCTGCTCCCACCTTCAGTCACAAAGGAGCTGACTCGTGCATATAACGTGCATATAAAATGGGGCATGCTGAACCAGCAGAAGAAATGTACCTTGAGCCTAAAAGTTTACTGATGCTTAAATGTATAATGTTGCATTTTACAGCTGAGCTGGAACATGGAGCTAGGGGGTTATTTTTGCCCAGTCTTGGGTGTTCTCCTAGGGCATCCCAAATCACAATGCACTGTAGAGCACAATGGTACTAGAGATCTCATCAGGTGGTACTCACCAAGGCTACAGATTGATCTGTACCCCAACCTGATCTTCTGCCATTTATACATTTCCTATGTACAAATTTGCGCCAAAGGGTGATTTCAACTTTCTATTTATGTGTGTTTTTAGGGGGTAATTTAAGAAATGCTATGGCCATGTAGCGTCATGTGAGCGCCGGGAGCAGTAGGTGAAAACCATATATATGAAAGTCAATCTGGTGAGCGCCTCTAATAACGTCATGTAGCGTCACATGTATTACCAGCGACAGCTCAGTGTAACGCGTCGGCGCCTTGTAGCACCTGTCGCTCAGTAGCGCTATCACATACATTTCAATGGTCTTTCTTTGCTTGTGTATAAATAGCGTTTTAATTAATTATTTTTCTCAATTTTAGGATCAAATTATTGTGTGACCCTCTCTGCCCAGCAACCAAAGACTTATGTTATATTTTGATTTTTTTTTTTATGCAGAATTGTAGGTGCAGGTCTGTCATTTCAGTATCATTGTTACAGTGTTAAAACAATGTCATTCCATATAATTTCTCTCTGGTGCTGGTGGATATCTATGAGAAACATATGTCATATAGCGTCCGCTGCTCGACACTAGAGCGCTGGAGCTGGTTTTGCGTTAGATTTTCTTAAACCGGACCTTCAGCGTGATTTAATGAAAAGCCCAAATTCTTAAAAAACGGTTCCCCAGCATCTAAAATTAATATATTTTACGTTTTTAGTCACTAACTTATTATTCTTTCCCTCACTGGGCTGCAATTCTGTTCAGGAATTTAGGATACAGGCGCCGCCATCTTGACTCAGAAGCAGCCCACTTACTGAGGAGAGGAGAGTGGGATAAAGTACAGGGGGCAGGTTATAGCTGTGCTTTGCTCAGACAGAGCAGAGCTGGGGTCAGAAAAGGTCAGCAGTCCCAGAATGCAGAGCAGCACAGTCAGGAGGCACTTCCTGTTTGCAGGCTGCCTGATAAGATGATGGCTTCCATAAGCCGCCATCTTGGATGTTTATAGGCTCATAACATGCAGTAGATGCAGGTAGGATGATTTTTAATGTGGACAATCTGTATGTACAGGGTGTGGGAAACATATAAGATAGACTCTTATTCAGAGTGAAGGTCCGCTTTAAATATGGGCTTCATTTTGTTAAATATGTGGTCCGTTTAGAGATTTCTTGGTTCACAATTCCTTGTTTTTAGATTGTGTGGTGGGGCACTGTATTTGATAGTGGCTCATTTGAGATGTTTGTCAAACTGTCATCCTGGAATGCTGTGACCATTGTCCATATTTGTTCTTGGTGTTGCTGTGTTGACCTCTGCCTAGGGTAAGGTCATAGGTTAGCTAAGGAGGAATTTGAAAGAGGATGTGATTGTGGCATAATAGTTCAGCAAAACGTGAAGTCTACCTGATGCATTCCGAGCCTTACAATTATCACTTCTATTATTATACCCATATTTACCCAACGGACTTAGCAGTTCCCTGTGGGCCAATCACCTCAGCGTTTGTGTAAATGAATGGCTTCTTCTTTGTAATTATCATGGTTATGTTGAAGGTCCTATTCATATTCATTGTACAGTTAGTGGTGCAAAACTGGCGAGACACCAGTTATAGTTTTAGAATGTAACAGGAAACTGCAAAAACTAACATACATGGGCACCATGGAGACGTATATATATATATATATATATATATATATATATATATATTTATATATTTACATGACATTTGTACATAAATAGTTAAATAGCATGTTAAAGCGGTTCTTCACTCTGAATAAGAGTCTATCTTATATGTTTCCTACACCCTGTACATACAGATTGCACACATTAAAAATCACCTCACCTGCATCTACTGCATGTTATGAGCCTTTAAACACCCAAATGGCAGCTCATGTAACATCAGGCAGCCTGCAAACAGGAAGTGCCTTCTGACTGTGCTGCTCTGCATTCTGGGATTGCTGTCCCTTTTCTGACCCCAGCTCTGCTCTGTCTGAGCAAAGCACAGCTATAACCCACCCCCTGCATTTTATTACACTCTCCTCTGCTCAGTATGTGATGCTTCTGAGTCAAGATGGCGGCGCCCATATCCTAAAGTCCTGAAGCCCAGTGGGGGAAAGAATAATAAGTAAGTGACTAAAAACTTAAAATATATTAACTTTAGATGCTGGGGAATCATTTTTTAAGGGTTTGGGCTTTTCAATAAATCATGGTGAAGGTCCAGTTTAAATAATATATATATATATATATATATATATATATATATATATATATATATATATATACCAAATTTCTCCATAAGAAAGTGTGTGTGTGGGGGGTGTTCTCCTGTGCCTCTGATTGTCCTCCTGCATCTGATCTTCCTCCCGCAGCCCTGGTTCTGGCAGGCTACAGGACGGCGCTCCAATACAGGACACAGCGGCGCAGGTGTGCCAGTAAGGTGAGTGCACATGACGGGCGACTTACAAAACCCTACCTCTCCCTAAACCTAACCTCACCCGGGATCCAGCGGCAGCCTCAGAGCTGGGCACAGCCTCCTTCAGTTCTCTGCACAGAGAGGCTTCTTCCGGAATCAGTCACAGTTCATCCTATTTGCTCTTTTATATGTATTATTATAAAAGCATATTAATGCACAAAAGACTTTTCTATATATGAAATGTTACCTTCACGGATTTTAATTAAGAACTATTAAATATTATATTATATATCTTTTCATGCCAAGGTCCTCCCTAGCAACCCTGTTTCAACACAGTGACCCCAAACAGGGTATCAATTGTAATGATTAACACAGGCCTTGTAGAACTTGTAAAGCAAGAAGGAATAATGTTTTACTGTTAAAATAACAAACTAGACTACTCAAACCTTTTCCTCTCAGTCCTGTTCATCCCAAATCAGCTCACTGGGGATTAAGCCTAGAGATTGTGGGGTTTATTTAAGAAACGCCACATAGCGACATGTAGTGGCAGGTTTTTTTTTGTGAGCGGCACCAGCAAGTCATATTTAGGATGAAAGAAAATGTTTAGCGTCTCTCCTAGCGCCATGTAGTGTTCCATGTATCAAGAGTGCCGGGTGCTTTATTACCACCGGTGCTGAGTTCCCTACGGTGCCACATCAGACGCTCAGAGGCTGATTTATTAATAGCGCCAGGTAGCGACAGTTGAGCAACTGTAGCGGTATTTTCACAGCGCCCGCTAGTAGTCGCTGTGCTTGGCCATTGTTCAGTTGTTGATAGCGACTCAGTCGGTGTGCAGTAATGTTGAATATTGGGTGAGGAGTCGCTATTTGACAGATTCCGCGCTGTATGGGAGCGCATGATAGCGAATGGTCAGAGCGACCGGATCCCACCATATTCATTAACAAATCACGCTCAAAAAATTCTCGCGCTGTGAAATGCTTGTTTAAACCCCAGAGCGCTGGCGGCGATGGGTTAAAAGTAGTTTTTTAACCCCCAAACAACCATATTTTTGGAAACAAAAAAAAACAAGTATTTAAAAACATTTTGTAATATGAATACATTAGTATCAGACCTGTAATATCAATTCTGCACAAAGTTTTTTTTAATTTTTTTTTTACCTTAAAAAAATATCTAACATGGCAGAAGTGGTAACAGAAATTTTCACATTAAAAAAAAAAAAATTATTAAAAATTAATTATTAATATTTAAAGATTGTCCCATTGAAATGCATTGGAGAGCGCCAGGTAGCGAGAGGTCATACCTGTCGCTGTTCAAGGTCGGACACTGGCGCTGTGGGGTGAGGCTGGAATAATGATGAATGAGTCGCTATCTGGCGCTATCTCAGTCGCTAAGCAGGATTGGCTTGATAAATGTGTGATTGTGGTGGGGAGCCGGCGATCTCGTGGCGGTGAGCGTCATTACCGTTCGCTCACCAGTCGCTACCTGTTAAATAAGGGCCTCAGTTTCATTCTCCAATTGACTTCAATTAGCCCTTCCAGTCCCGTTTTTTTTGGTGACTTCTGGTTAGCGTTTTTTATTTTTTGGGGGCTCAATCAAGTGACACGGGATCCCTGGTCAGTTCTGAATGTTGTTTCCATTCATTATTGTACTCAGGTTACCCGCTGCTAACTTCTATGTCTGCCAATCACGTGTCATGTTATTTGTATGTTCCCAATGTCATTCCATGTGTTTTCACATGATCTCTGTGCAGCCACCCCCAATTAAAGCCTTTTCTTTGGTATTGCACATGACGCTGTATGCCTGAGTATTGTGGTTTTACATCGCCCATGCTGGAACTGTTCACTGACATTAAATTAAATAAAAATGATTTCTGGCCCCCCACACCGGCACTACACAGCGCCACGGGTAGCCTACAGCACCGAACACTAGGGGGCTGATTCACTACTAACACCAGGTAATGCCAGATGAGCGTCTGTATAGCAGCGCTTAGAGCGACCACTGGTAGATGCTGTAAGCAGGTATCGTGCGCTGTAACAGATCGCCTCAGTCGCTGTAGTAACCTGGCTGGTATTGATGAATGTTATGTGTGTTAGGTGCTCTAACAACAGTATAGCGCTGCAGTGAGCGAGAGGTAGTGCCAGCTCAGTGCATCCGGCACTCGGTGCTCCACACCATAGAGCGGGGCGCTCTAGCATAGAGCATCAGACACTGTGATTAAAGTCTGTTTTTGAACACATATCCACCAGTAACAAAGTGAAAACACATGGAATGACATTGTTTTAACACTGTGACATTAACACTTTAGTGACAGACCTGTATATACAATTCTGCATAAAAATATAAAAAGTCCCAAAAATGTATAAAAGTGTTTGTTTGCAGCCAGGAGAGGTCACACAATGATTTGAGCAAAAAAAAAAAAATTAAATTGCCAAACATGCTGTTTATACACAACTAATGAAGCCCTATTGAAATGTATGGGAGAGCGCTACAGAGCGACAGGTACTACATGGCGCTCCTGAGCCTAGAGCGCCGGCGCTATAGACTGAGCGGCCTGGATTGATACATGTGATGCTAAATGGGTGTTAGAGATGCTCACCAGATTTGCTTTCCTAAATGTAGTTTTGCGTACAGCCCCCAGCGTTCACCAGGCGCTGCCTGCCGCTATGAGGCACTACCTGGCACTATCCCTTCTTAAATAACCTCGGGTTATTTAAGAACCGATAACGCCAGGTAGTGTCACATAGCGGCACGTAGTGTCGGGTGAACGCTTGGTCCTGTATGTGAAAACCACATTCAAGAAAGTCATTCTGGTGAGCACCTGTAAAAGCACCATGTAGCGTCACATGTATTATTACAGGAGGCTCAGCGTATAGCGCTATAACATAGAGCGCCAGACGCTGTGTGATTAAAGTCTGTTTTTGAACACATATCCACCAGTGACAAAGCGAAAACACATGGAATGACATTGTTGTAACATTGTGACATTAATACTTTAATACCAGACCTGTAATAACAATTCTGCATAAAAATATAAAAATTCAAAAAAGTTTTCAAAAATGACCTTTTCTAGGCAAGGAGAGGTGACACAATTATTTGAGAAAAAAATTGAAAACAAAAAACCATGTTTAAACAGAAGAAAAGGAACGGTCATTGAAATGTATGGGAGAGCGCCAGGTAGCGACAGGTAACACCTGCTCTGGAAGCTAGAGCTCTGGCGCTATACGCTGAGCCGCCTGTAATGATGAATCGAACGCTACATGGCGCTGTTAGAGTCGCTCACCAGAATCGCCTTTATAAATGTGGTATTGCATACAGCGCCCAGCGTTCACCAGACACTGCCTGCCGCTACAAATCACTACCTGGCGCTAGTGCTGAGAGCAGGGGTGATTGCCCTGAGCGCCAAGACCATGGAGCCCAATTATCCCAGCCATCCTGTTTTCTGCAGATGGGTCAGTGCCACTGTTAATGGTGCAGGTCATATACCAGGCCCTTAATCCCCCTCCCCCCCCTATATTGGGGCTCCGTCATGCTATAGTAGAGGCAAAGCACGGCACATACCTGTATACAGGTATACAGCAGCACCAAAGGATGGGTGGGGAGTTGGCAGTTTTTTTTAGTTATTCCCACACTGAGTACTTTGCCTAGAAACTGCTATATATATATATATATATATATATATATGTATTTATACAGTATATATGAGATAAATACCTGTGCTAATCAATCAGTACAAGAAACCCCAATTAAATACAAATCCATACACATAAACAGACATGTAAGAAGTGACTATAATTTTAAAGAATCTAATTAGTTAAAGTGCTGATGCCAAATGCGTAAGATGAATTAAAGTGGACCAACACCCAGGATTTTGACTATCCTGGGTTTTGGTCCACTTCGGTGCCCCGCTGTGTGAAACTCCCCAGAAAGCCCCGAAAACTCACCCCGCTCCCACGTGACCGCTCCAGCGAATCGGACAAGCGAGGTCTGTCGACGGAAAAGCAAGTGCGCCCGCCCGCTGCCGCCTCCCGCGCGTCACTCTTACAGGGAGCGCGCCCGCGCCGGCCATTCACAAACGGAACGGGGAGAAGGTAAGGCTTGTGGGCTTCCTGGGGGGTTTCACCCCGCGGGACATCCCGATTTCGGATGCCCCACGGGTAGGGATCTGATCGGTCCGGGAATCTTATAGATTCCCGGGACGATCCCCCCTGGGTGTTGGTCCACTTTAAGTGAAAAGAGCAATAATCATCTGAAGGAGGAGCAGCAACTCCCTCAAGCCTATGAGACTCTTGGGGGGGGGGGTGCTCCATCTCTTTATAGGGCATCCTAAATTGGGATGCCCGCTGTGTGAAACCCCCCAGATCACCAGATAGCCTCACCAGTCTGATGTGCCCCTGCCCCGTTTTGGAGCCGCGGCCACATGCCTCTAGTTGTGTGCGTGCGTGCACCAGGCCTTTCTGAATGGGCGATGCATGCAGCTAGAGGCAGTATGCAGGTGCCGCTGGTGGTGCTCGCTCTAATAAGATTTCTTTAGTTGTGCTTGGCACGAGCGCCCCTGATTGACCGAGTGACCCATGTGGGAACCCGGTGAGTTCCTGGGCGATCCATAGGGAAACACGCAGCAGGGCATCCCAAGTCAGCAACAACACCCAAGAAAGTCATTTTCATGGGTGTTGTTCCCCATAGTCAGATCCCACCCATTCCATGGTGACAGCACTACTGCATCTCTGGACATTGCCAGTGAATGGTTTTCCTCCACTGTGGCCATGCCCGCCCCACATTTATTAGACTTCTGATTGGTCAGGCTTAAAAAATACCAGATAACGTCACATGCTCGCTGCCTGCATCCCTGGCTTTCCTCTAGTCTGGGAAGCGTGTCTCAGCTAAAGGGAAGCCAGGGATGCAGTTGCTAGCAATAACAGTGCTGTGGGAGCCCCAGTAAAGGTGAGTTTTGCGGGCAACCCAGAGGAGGCTCACATAGCAGGGCATCCATCCCATTTCAGATAATGATTCAAAAAATGTAACTTGTGCTGATACATTTGTAACCTTGGTTTTATATCCAGATGTTATACTGTAATAAAAAGGGGAATTCTTCCACCACAACTTATATTATTCTGATAGCTTTACAGGCTGTTTTAAAGGCATTAAAGAGGGATTATTTTTTCAATATGAAAATACATATGGAGGCTGATTTACTGCTAACGCCAGGTATTGCCAGCTGAGTGTCTGTATAGCGGCGCTTAGAACGACTGCTAGTAGAAGCTGTAAGTGGGTATTGGGCGCTGTAACCTAGCGTTGTGGTGGCTGTAGTAACCTGGCCGGCATTGATGAATATGATGTATGTTGGGCGCTTTAACAACAGTATAGTGCTGCACTCGGCGCTCCACACCATATTTAACAAAACACTAGACACACAAGCAGCGTCGGCGCTCTAGCATAGAGCACCAGACGCTGTGTGATTAAAGTCTGTTTTTGAACACATATCCACCAGTAAAACACATGGAATGACATTGTTTTAACACTTTAGTGCCAGACCTGTAATGACAATTCTGTATAAAAATATAAAAAGTCAAAAAAGCTTCTAAAAGTGTTTGCAGCCAGGAGGTCACTCAATGATTTGAGCAAAAAAAAAATAATAATAATTGCCAAACACGGTATTTAAACACAAACAAATGAACGGGCATTAAAATGTATGAAAGAATGACACTGAGCGAAAGGTAATACATGGCACTTTTGAACCTAGAGCGCCAGCCCTATACACTGTAATAATACATCGGACGCTACATGGCGCTGTTAGAGGTGCTCACCAGACTCGCTTTCATAAATGTATTTTCCCATACAGCGGCCAGCGTTCACCAGACGCTGCCTGCCGCTACGAAGCACCACCTGGCATTATCCCTTCTTAAATAACCCCCTAATTAAATTTGGCCAGTCGAAAATGCGGGTCAATTTTATTTTTTTTACAAGAAAGGCTTTAGTACGTGAAAAAACACCAGTTTGACTTCATATATATGATTTTCACATACTGCGCCCGACACTTCATGGTACTACGTGGCGTTAGCGCACTTAAATAGGGCCCCTAGTATTCTGGGGGGCACTGTCAGGGAAAAGAGGCCTCGCTCAGGATAAAACCATTCAGTGTTTAGGCACCTTTACTCTTGGGAGCTGGAATATAACCTACAGCCTGGGAGTGTGGGAAAATATATGAAAGGCCTCGGCTGCAGGCCAAGATAAACACTGTGAGGTGGAAATCTTGTCCTGAGGCACCATAAGATAAAGCTGATGTCTGACTGCGGCCACTCGGAAACATTTGTCCAAGCTACAATGCCTCATTTTAGTTGTGCTACGAGGCGTAATTAATGCACTTTGGCATTACTGCAAGTGCGACAGTTTTATGGAAGTTTTATATTAATAACGGTAATTATTAAATGGAGTTGAGAGAGTTCCCTGGCAAACTCTGTAGAATGTACTGGAAGCTAGCTGTGCTATGAATTTGCTGGATTGTTCCCTGATGGGTATATGTCACACCAAGATGGCTCCTGTGACACTGGAGCTGCCTGTGCTTTGTGTGCTGATGTGAGGCCACGTGTGGTAACAGGCACCTCTTCACTGCTGGAGGCATTCATTACAATGTAGATATGATGTGGAATTAACATTAGTGCTTTTATTTTATATCATATAATAAGACTATATACAATATGCTATATGCAAAACTGCAATGCAGCTGCCCTGTATCAAGTGTGTGCATCTTAAAGAGTTTGCCCTTTGTGACACTCACAGTCACTTTGGCTGCTTCCAAATATATTGACTAGTAATGGTGTGTGGAGATTAGCGGTATAGTCTCCTGCTATATATTGATGAGTGGGGGGTTAGCGGTATAGTCTCCTGCTATATATTGATGAGTGGAGGGTTAGCGGTATAGTCTCCTGCTATATATTGATGAGTGGGGGGTTAGCGGTATAGTCTCCTGCTATATATTGATGAGTGGGGGGTTAGCGGTATAGTCTCCTGCTATATATTGATGAGTGGGGGGTTAGCGGTATAGTTTCCTGCTATATATTGATGAGTGGGGGGTTAGCGGTATAGTCTCCTGCTATATATTGATAAGTGGGGGGTTAGCGGTATAGTCTCCTGCTATATATTGATGAGTGGGGGGTTAGCGGTATAGTCTCCTGCTATATATTGATGAGTGGGGGGTTAGCGGTATAGTCTCCTGCTATATATTGATGAGTGGGGGGTTAGCGGTATAGTCTCCTGCTATATATTGATGAGTGGGGGGTTAGCGGTATAGTCTCCTGCTATATATTGATGAGTGGGGGGTTAGCGGTATAGTCTCCTGCTATATATTGATGAGTGGGGGGTTAGTGGTATAGTCTTCTGCTATATATTGATGAGTGGGGGGTTAGTGGTACAGTCTTCTGCTATATATTGATGAGTGGGGGGTTAGCGGTATAGTCTTCTGCTATATATTGATGAGTGGGGGGTTAGCGGTATAGTCTCCTGCTATATATTGATGAGTGGGGGGTTAGTGGTATAGTCTCCTGCTATATATTGATGAGTGGGGGGTTAGTGGTATAGTCTCCTGCTATATATTGATGAGTGGGGGGTTAGCGGTATAGTCTCCTGCTATATATTGATGAGTGGGGGGTTAGCGGTATAGTCTCCTGCTATATATTGATGAGTGGGGGGTTAGCGGTATAGTCTCCTGCTATATATTGATGAGTGGGGGGTTAGTGGTATAGTCTCCTGCTATATATTGATGAGTGGGGGGTTAGCGGTACAGTCTCCTGCTATATATTGATGAGTGGGGGGTTAGCGGTATAGTCTCCTGCTATATATTGATGAGTGGGGGGTTAGCTGTGTAGTCTCCTGCTATATATTGATGAGTGGGGGGTTAGCTGTATAGTCTCCTGCTATATATTGATGAGTGGAGGGTTAGTGGTACAGTCTTCTGCTATATATTGATGAGTGGGGGGTTAGCGGTATAGTCTCCTGCTATATATTGATGAGTGGGGGGTTAGCGGTACAGTCTCCTGCTATATATTGATGAGTGGGGGGTTAGCGGTATAGTCTCCTGCTATATATTGATGAGTGGGGGGTTAGCTGTATAGTCTCCTGCTATATATTGATGAGTGGGGGGTTAGCTGTATAGTCTCCTGCTATATATTGATGAGTGGAGGGTTAGCGGTATAGTCTCCTGCTATATATTGATGAGTGGAGGGTTAGTGGTACAGTCTTCTGCTATATATTGATGAGTGGGGGGTTAGCTGTATAGTCTCCTGCTATATATTGATGAGTGGAGGGTTAGTGGTACAGTCTTCTGCTATATATTGATGAGTGGGGGGTTAGCTGTATAGTCTCCTGCTATATATTGATGAGTGGGGGGTTAGCTGTATAGTCTCCTGCTATATATTGATGAGTGGGGGGTTAGCTGTATAGTCTCCTGCTATATATTGATGAGTGGGGGGTTAGTGGTATAGTCTCCTGCTATATATTGATGAGTGGGGGGTTAGCTGTATAGTCTACTGCTATATATTGATGAGTGGGGGGTTAGCAGTATAGTCTCCTGCTATATATTGATGAGTGGGGGGTTAGCTGTATAGTCTCCTGCTATATATTGATGAGTGGGGGGTTAGCGGTACAGTCTTCTGCTATATATTGATGAGTGGGGGGTTAGCGGTATAGTCTCCTGCTATATATTGATGAGTGGGGGGTTAGCGGTATAGTCTCCTGCTATATATTGATGAGTGGGAGATTAGCGGTATAGTCTCCTGCTATATATTGATGAGTGGAGGGTTAGCGGTATAGTCTCCTGCTATATATTGATGAGTGGGGGGTTAGTGGTATAGTCTCCTGCTATATATTGATGAGTGGGGGGTTAGCGGTATAGTCTCCTGCTATATATTGATGAGTGGAGGGTTAGCGGTATAGTCTCCTGCTATATATTGATGAGTGGGGGGTTAGCGGTATAGTCTCCTGCTATATATTGATGAGTGGGGGGTTAGCGGTATAGTCTCCTGCTATATATTGATGAGTGGGGGGTTAGCGGTATAGTCTCCTGCTATATATTGATGAGTGGGGGGTTAGTGGTATAGTCTCCTGCTATATATTGATGAGTGGGGGGTTAGCGGTATAGTCTCCTGCTATATATTGATGAGTGGAGGGTTAGCGGTATAGTCTCCTGCTATATATTGATGAGTGGAGGGTTAGCGGTATAGTCTCCTGCTATATATTGATGAGTGGGGGGTTAGCGGTATAGTCTCCTGCTATATATTGATGAGTGGGGGGTTAGCGGTATAGTCTCCTGCTATATATTGATGAGTGGGGGGTTAGCGGTATAGTCTCCTGCTATATATTGATGAGTGGGGGGTTAGCGGTATAGTCTCCTGCTATATATTGATGAGTGGGGGGTTAGCGGTATAGTCTCCTGCTATATATTGATGAGTGGGAGGTTAGCGGTATAGTCTCCTGCTATATATTGATGAGTGGGGGGTTAGCGGTATAGTCTCCTGCTATATATTGATGAGTGGGGGGTTAGCGGTATAGTCTCATGCTATATATTGATCAGTGGGGGGGTTAGCGGTATAGTCTCCTGCTATATATTGATGAGTGGGGGGTTAGTGGTATAGTCTCCTGCTATATATTGATGAGTGGGGGGTTAGCGGTATAGTCTCCTGCTATATATTGATAAGTGGGGGATTAGTGGTATAGTCTCCTGCTATATATTGATGAGTGGGGGGTTAGCGGTATAGTCTCATGCTATATATTGATCAGTGGGGGGGTTAGCGGTATAGTCTCCTGCTATATATTGATGAGTTGGGGGTTAGCGGTATAGTCTCCTGCTATATATTGATGAGTGGGGGGTTAGCGGTATAGTCTCCTGCTATATATTGATGAGTGGGGGGTTAGTGGTATAGTCTCCTGCTATATATTGATGAGTGGGGGGTTAGCGGTATAGTCTCCTGCTATATATTGATGAGTGGAGGGTTAGCGGTATAGTCTCCTGCTATATATTGATGAGTGGGGGGTTAGCGGTATAGTCTCCTGCTATATATTGATGAGTGGGGGGTTAGCGGTATAGTCTCCTGCTATATATTGATGAGTGGGGGGTTAGCGGTATAGTCTCCTGCTATATATTGATGAGTGGGGGGTTAGCGGTATAGTCTCCTGCTATATATTGATAAGTGGGGGGTTAGCGGTATAGTCTCCTGCTATATATTGATGAGTGGGGGGTTAGCGGTATAGTCTCCTGCTATATATTGATGAGTGGGGGGTTAGGGGTATAGTCTCCTGCTATATATTGATGAGTGGGGGGTTAGCGGTATAGTTTCCTGCTATATATTGATCAGTGGGGGGGTTAGCGGTATAGTCTCCTGCTATATATTGATGAGTGGGGGGTTAGCAGTATAGTCTCCTGCTATATATTGATCAGTGGGGGGGGTTAGTGGTATAGTCTCCTGCTATATATTGATGAGTGGGGGGTTAGCGGTATAGTCTCCTGCTATATATTGATGAGTGGGGGGTTAGCGGTATAGTCTTCTGCTATATATTGATGAGTGGGGGGTTAGCGGTATAGTCTCCTGCTATATATTGATGAGTGGGGGGTTAGCGGTATAGTCTCCTGCTATATATTGATGAGTGGGGGGTTAGCGGTATAGTCTCCTGCTATATATTGATGAGTGGGGGGTTAGCGGTATAGTCTCCTGCTATATATTGATGAGTGGGGGGTTAGCGGTATAGTCTCCTGCTATATATTGATGAGTGGGGGGTTAGCGGTATAGTCTCCTGCTATATATTGATGAGTGGGGGGTTAGCGGTATAGTCTCCTGCTATATATTGATGAGTGGGGGGTTAGCGGTATAGTCTCCTGCTATATATTGATGAGTGGGGGGTTAGCGGTATAGTCTCCTGCTATATATTGATGAGTGGGGGGTTAGCGGTATAGTCTCCTGCTATATATTGATGAGTGGGGGGTTAGCGGTATAGTCTCCTGCTATATATTGATGAGTGGGAGATTAGCGGTATAGTCTCCTGCTATATATTGATGAGTGGAGGGTTAGCGGTATAGTCTCCTGCTATATATTGATGAGTGGGGGGTTAGCGGTATAGTCTCCTGCTATATATTGATGAGTGGGGGGTTAGCGGTATAGTCTCCTGCTATATATTGATGAGTGGGGGGTTAGCGGTATAGTCTCCTGCTATATATTGATGAGTGGGGGGGTTAGCGGTATAGTCTCCTGCTATATATTGATGAGTGGGGGGTTAGCGGTATAGTCTCCTGCTATATATTGATGAGTGGGGGGTTAGCGGTATAGTCTCCTGCTATATATTGATGAGTGGGGGGTTAGCGGTATAGTCTCCTGCTATATATTGATGAGTGGGGGAGTTAGCGGTATAGTCTCCTGCTATATATTGATGAGTGGGGGGGTTAGCGGTATAGTCTCCTGCTATATATTGATCGAGTGGGGGGGTTAGCGGTATAGTCTCCTGCTATATATTGATGAGTGGGGGGTTAGCGGTATAGTCTCCTGCTATATATTGATGAGTGGGGGGTTAGCGGTATAGTCTCCTGCTATATATTGATGAGTGGGGGGGTTAGCGGTATAGTCTCCTGCTATATATTGATGAGTGGGGGGTTAGCGGTATAGTCTCCTGCTATATATTGATGAGTGGGGGGTTAGCGGTATAGTCTCCTGCTATATATTGATGAGTGGGGGGTTAGCGGTATAGTCTCCTGCTATATATTGATGAGTGGGGGGTTAGCGGTATAGTCTCCTGCTATATATTGATGAGTGGGGGGTTAGCGGTATAGTCTCCCTGCTATATATTGATGAGTGGGGGGTTAGCGGTATAGTCTCCTGCTATATATTGATGAGTGGGGGGGTTAGCGGTATAGTCTCCTGCTATATATTGATGAGTGGGGGGGTTAGCGGTATAGTTCTCCTGCTATATATTGATGAGTGGGGGGTTAGCGGTATAGTCTCCTGCTATATATTGATGAGTGGGGGGTTAGCGGTATAGTCTCCTGCTATATATTGATGAGTGGGGGGTTAGCGGTATAGTCTCCTGCTATATATTGATGAGTGGGGGGGTTAGCGGTATAGTCTCCTGCTATATATTGATGAGTGGGAGGGTTAGCGGTATAGTCTCCTGCTATATATTGATGAGTGGGGGGGTTAGCGGTATAGTCTCCTGCTATATATTGATGAGTGGGGGGTTAGCGGTATAGTCTCCTGCTATATATTGATGAGTGGGGGGGTTAGCGGTATAGTCTCCTGCTATATATTGATATGTGGGGGGTTAGCGGTATAGTCTCCTGCTATATATTGATGAGTGGGAGGTTAGCGGTATAGTCTCCTGCTATATATTGATGAGTGGGGGGTTAGCGGTATAGTCTCCTGCTATATATTGATTAGTGGGGGGGTTAGCGGTATTAGTCTCCTGCTATATATTGATGAGTGGGGGGTTAGCTGTATAGTCTCCTGCTATATATTGATGAGTGGGGGGGTTAGCGGTATAGTCCTCCTGCTATATATTGATGAGTGGGGGGTTAGCGGTATAGTCTCCTGCTATATATTGATGAGTGGGGGGTTAGCGGTATAGTTTCCTGCTATATATTGATGAGTGGGGGGTTAGCGGTATAGTCTCCTGCTATATATTGATGAGTGGGGGGTTAGCGGTATAGTCTCCTGCTATATATTGATGAGTGGGGGGTTAGCGGTATAGTCTCCTGCTATATATTGATGAGTGGGGGGTTAGTGGTATAGTCTCCTGCTATATATTGATGAGGTGGGGGGTTAGCGGTATAGTCTCCTGCTATATATTGATGAGTGGGGGGGTTAGCGGTATAGTCTCCTGCTATATATTGATGAGTGGAGGGTTAGCGGTATAGTCTCCTGCTATATATTGATGAGTGGGGGGTTAGCGGTATAGTCTCCTGCTATATATTGATGATTGGGGGTTAGCGGTATAGTCCTCCTGCTATATATTGATGAGTGGAGGGTTAGCGGTATAGTCTCTGCTATATATTGATGAGTGGGGGGTTAGCGTTATAGTCTCCTGCTATATATTGATGAGTGGGGGGGTTAGCGGTATAGTCTCCTGCTATATATTTGATGAGTGGAGGGTTAGCGGTATAGTCTCCTGCTATATATTGATGAGTGGAGGGGTTAGCGGTATAGTCTCCTGCTATATATTGATGAGTGGGGGGTTAGCGGTATAGTCTCCTGCTATATATTGATGAGTGGAGGGGTTAGCGGTATAGTCTCCTGCTATATATTGATGAGTGGGGGGTTAGCGGTATAGTCTCCTGCTATATATTGATGAGTGGGGGGTTATCGGTATAGTCTCCTGCTATATATTGATGAGTGGGGGGTTAGCGGTATAGTCTCCTGCTATATATTGATGAGTGGGGGGTTAGCGGTATAGTCTCCTGCTATATATTGATGAGTGGGGGGTTAGCGGTATAGTCTCCTGCTATATTATTGATGAGTGGGGGGTTAGCGGTATAGTTTCCTGCTATATATTAGATGAGTGGGGGGTTAGCGGGTAATAGTCTCCTGCTATATATTGATGAGTGGGGGGGTTAGCGGTATAGTCTCCTGCTATATATTGATGAGTGGGGGGTTCGCGGTATAGTCTCCCTGCTATATATTGATGAGTGGGGGGGTTAGCGGTATAGTCTCCTGCCTATATATTGATGAGTGGGGGGTTAGCGGTATAGTTTCCCTGCTATATATTGATGAGTGGGGGGTTAGCGGTATAGGTCTCCTGCTATATATTGATAAGTGGGGGGGTTAGCGGTATAGTTTCCTGCTATATATTGATGAGTGGGGGGTTAGCGAGTATAGTCTCCCTGCTATATATTGATGAGTGGGGGGTTAGCGGTATAGTCTCCTGCTATATATTGATGAGTGGGGGGGTTAGCGGTATAGTCTCTGCTATATATTGATGAGTGGGGGGTTAGCGGTATAGTCTCCTGCTATATATTGATGAAGTGGGGGGGTTAGCGGTATAGTCTCCTGCTATATATTGATGAGTGGGAGGGTGTTAGCGGTATAGTCTCCTGCTATATATTGATAAGAGTGGGGGTTAGCGGTATAGTTTCCTGCCTATATATTGATGAGTGGGGGGTTAGCGGTATAGTCTCCTGCTATATATTGATGAGTGGGGGTGTTAGCTGTATAGTCTCCTGCTATATATTGATGAAGTGGGGGGTTAGCTGTATAGTCTCCTGCTATATATTGATGAGTGGGGGGGTTAGCGGTATAGTCTCCTGCTATATATTGATGAGTGGGGGGTTAGCGGTATAGTCTCCTGCTATATATTGATGAGTGGGGGGGTTAGCGGTATAGTCTCCTGCTATATATTGATGAGTGGGGGGGTTAGCGGTATAGTCCTCCTGCTATATATTGATGAGTTGGGGGGTTAGCGGTATAGTCTCCTGCTATATATTGATGAGTGGGGGGGTTAGCGGTATAGTCTCCTGCTATATATTGATGAGTGGGGGGTTAGCGGTATAGTCTCCTGCTATATATTGATGAGTGGGGGGGTAGCGGTATAGTCTCCTGCTATATATTGATGAGTGGGGGGTTAGCGGTATAGTCTCCTGCTATATATTGATTAGTGGGGGGTTAGCGGTATAGTCTCCTGCTATATATTGATGAGTGGGGGGTTAGCGGTATAGTCTCCTGCTATATATTGATGAGTGGGGGGTTAGCGGTATAGTCTCCTGCTATATATTGATGAGTTGGGGGTTAGCGGTATAGTCTCCTGCTATATATTGATGAGTGGGGGTTAGCGGTATAGTCTCCTGCTATATATTGATGAGTGGGGGGTTAGCGGTATAGTTCTCCTGCTATATATTGATGAGTGGAGGGTTAGCGGTATAGTCTCCCTGCTATATATTGATGAGTGGAGGGTTAGCGGTATAGTCTACCTGCTATATATTGATGAGTGGGGGGTTAGTGGTATAGTCTCCTGCTATATATTGTGCAGGAGATAAACATGTGTTCCTCCAAATCCAGTGAATAAGCGACGTCTCTTAGCCACACCCATCACCCTGTAAGCGAGGCTCCAAGGCTGGCACTTTTGCACACATACCTTCCACTTTTCAGGGTGGGAAGGAGGGAGAATGTTTAAGAAGCCACACCCCGTCATTGAGGAATGGACAGGAGATAGGGTGCAACAGTTACAACAATAGAAAGCAAATCCTCAAAGAGGGACAAATGAGAACCACCAGGGATCGGGGGACATGGATAGGGCTGACCACTTGGCCGGCCCAGGGCATCCCCCGCTGTGTGACCGCCCCTGGGGTTACCCGCATAACTCACCTTTCCAGTGCTCCTACTGCATTGTCTGGGGCTCCTCTTTAGCTGAGGTGTACGCCAGCAGCCAGCCAATCAGAGGACCTGGAGGCAGGAGTGCACCTAGGATCAGAGGGAAGCCGGGAATATGTCATGTCTGAGACCAATCTCATATGTGGGGTCCACACACTCTGCCTATTACTATAATTCAGTGTCTGGGGTCCACTCACACTCTGCCTATTACTGTAATTCAGTGTCTGGAGTCCACTCACACTCCTGCCTATTACTATAATTCAGTGTCTGGGGTACACTCACAGTCTGCCTATCTATTTGGGGTCTGGGGTACACTCACAGTCTGCTATCTATTTGGGTCTGGGGTACACTCACACTCTGCCTATCTATTTGGGGTCTGGGGTACACTCACACTCTGCCTATCTATTTGGGGTCTGGGGTACACTCACAGTCTGCCTATCTATTTGGGGTCTGGGGTACACTCACACTCTGCCTATCTATTTGGGGTCTGGGGTACACCTCACACTCTGCCTATTACTATAATTCAGTGTCTGGGGTACACTCACAGTCTGCCTATTCTATTTGGGGTCTGGGGTACACTCACACTCTGCCTATCTATTTGGGGTCTGGGGTACACTCACAGTCTGCCTATCTATTTGGGGTCTGGGGTACACTCACACTCTGCCTATCTATTTGGGGTCTGGAGTCCACTCACACTCTGCCTATCTATTTGGGGTCTGGGGTGCACTCACACTCTGCCTATCTATTTGGGGTCTGGGGTCCCACTCACACTCTGCCTATCTATTTGGGGTCTGGGGTACACTTCACACTCTGCCTATCTCATTTGGGGTCTGGTGTCCACTCACACTCTGCCTATTACTATAATTTCAGTGTCTGGGGTACACTCACACCTCTGCCTATCTATTTAGGGTCTGGAGCCCCAATCAACACTCTGCCTATCTATTTGGGTCTGGTGTCCACTCACACTCTGCCTATCTATTTAGGGTCTGGGGTTCCACTCACACTCTGCCTATCTATTTGGGGTCTGGGGTACACTCACACTCTGCCTATTACTATAATTCAGTGTCTGGGGTACACTCACAGTCTGCCTATCTATTTGGGGTCTGGGGTACACTCACAGTCTGCCTATCTATTTGGGGTCTGGGGTACACTCACACTCTGCCTATCTATTTGGGGTCTGGTGTCCACTCACACTCTGCCTATCTATTTGGGGGTCTGGAGTCCACTCACACTCTGCCTATCTATTTGGGGTCTGGAGTCCACTCACACTCTGCCTATCTATTTGGGGTCTGGGGTCCACTCACACTCTGCCTATCTATTTGGGGTCTGGGGTACACTCACACTCTGCCCTATCTATTTGGGGTCTGGGGTGCACTCACACTCTGCCTATCTATTTGGGGTCTGGAGTCCCACTCACACTCTGCCTATCTATTTGGGGTCTGGGGTGCACTCACACTCTGCCTATCTATTTGGGGTCTGGGGCCCACTCACACTCTGCCTATCTATTTGGGGTCTGGGGTGCACTCACACTCTGCCTATCTATTTGGGGTCTGGTGTCCACTCACACTCTGCCTATCTATTTGGGGTCTGGGGTACACTCACACTCTGCCTACTCATTCGGTGTCTGGAGCCCACTCACACTCTGCCTATCTATTTAGGGTCTGGGGTACACTCACACTCTGCCTACTCATTCGGTGTCTGGAGCCCACTCACACTCTGCCTATCTATTTGGGGTCTGGTGTCCACTCACACTCTGCTATCTATTTGGGGTCTGGGGTCCACTGCACACTCTGCCTATCTATTTGGGGTCTGGTGTCCACTCACACTCTGCCTATCTATTTGGGGTCTGGGGTCCACTCACACTCTGCCTATCTATTTGGGGTCTGGTGTCCACTCACACTCTGCCTATCTATTTGGGGTCTGGGGTGCACTCACACTCTGCCTATCTATTTGGGGTCTGGTGTCCACTCACACTCTGCCTATCTATTTGGGGTCTGGGGTTGCACTCACACTCTGCTATCTATTTGGGGTCTGGGGGTACACTCACACTCTGCCTATCTATTTGGGGTCTGGAGCCCACTCACACTCTGCCTATCTATTTGGGGTCTGGGGGCCCACTCACACTCTGCCTATCTATTTGGGGTCTGGGGCCCACTCACACTCTGCCTATCTATTTGGGGTTCTGGGGTACACTCACACTCTGCCTATCTATTTGGGGTCTGGGTTCCACTCACACTCTGCCTATCTATTTGGGGTCTGGAGTCCACTCACACTCTGCCTATCTATTTGGGGTCTGGGGTACACTCACACTCTGCCTATCTATTTGGGGTCTGGGGCCCACTCACACTCTGCCTATCTATTTGGGGTCTGGGTACACTCACACTCTGCCTATCTATTTGGGGTCTGGGGTACACTCACACTCTGCCTATCTATTTGGGGTCTGGGGGTCCACTCACACTCTGCCTATCTATTTGGGGTCTGGGCCCACTCACACTCTGCCTATCTATTTGGGGTCTGGGGCCCACTCACACTCTGCCTATCTATTTGGGGTCTGGGGCCCACTCACACTCTGCCTATCTATTTGGGGTCTGGGGTACACTCACACTCTGCCTATCCATTTGAGTCTGGGGTCTGAAGATTATTTGAGGCTGGGGGGGGGGGGGGCATGCTTGCACACTGACATGTATTTGAGAATATTATTAACATAGGGACAATATGTTTTGGGGCCTCCCATTTTGGAGTGTGCAAAGTCCTGGGATGGCTCCACCCTTTGTGGTGATCCCACAGCATATGTTTGGGGCCAATCATAGCACATACGCTGCTGAGGTGAGAAAGGGCCCCATACACAGATATAGGATTTGAACCCGCATTTGAGGTGACGTGCTTTGCCACCACACAATTGCATGGGGCCCCCAGAACTCTGAACAATGGAAGCAGCTGGTGTGTAATAGTGAGTGCCCAGGTCACACGAGAAAGAAAGCTGCTTCTCTCCATCTTGTATTCCTCTTTATTATTGTATTTTGTTATACCCCCAGACACAACTTTACATGGGGCCCCATGAATGATAAGCCCACCCCTGGGTGCACTGCATTGTAAATCGCAGCCCCATAATGGAGGGCTGTGGAAGGACCTGCGTTACCCCTTAGATATGGGAGGGAAGCGGGAAATAAGGCCATTCATTCCATTAGGTGCCATTTACTCCAGCCGGACAAACACAGGGTGTACATAGCTGAGCAGTGTGAGGAGAGACAGGCTGTGTCCAGGGCTAATGAGGTGAATTCCCCGCCCCGGGCGGGATATATATATATATATATATATATATATGCGTGTGTATGGCTCAGCAGCCACCATTGCCCCCAGTGTCCCTGCGGCTACAGGCAGAGGGGGAGGGGCGGCCCGCAGCTGTGCCATAGAGCCGCACACGGGCAGCTGTGGGGGTGTGGTTGGTGTTTCAGTGGGCGGGGCGCGCTGTAGAAGGGGCGGGGCCTTGGGCCGGAGTGAAGTTTGAATGTGATCGCTCTCCGGCAGAGACAAGTGCGTGTGCAGCAGCTGCCGGGATCAGTGTGTTAGGGATCAGTGTGTTAGGATAGAGGCGCAGCTCCTGATCGGATTATATAGAGCGATCGGATTCTATAGATCGATCACTTACACGGATCCTATCTCATGTGTGCTGCTATCGGCCTGTTAGCGCTGCTGGGGAGATTACGCGCCACTGACCCTCTATCTGGCCGCCTTTTCAGGTAATATGATCGCTCGCTGTGACGCTGGATTGGATCTAATGCCTGAAAAGTTTCCTGTGTGTGTGTGTGTGAGGCAGGTGATCGATTTGCAGAGGCTGTGATTGGCTGATCCTAGTAAATGTTATGTAGATTGCGTGTCTCTCAGCCAATAGGAATAAATCAAAGCAACTGGACTTGATGGTTTTGATTGACAAGCCTTTCCATGTTATGATTGACTAGCAAATCGTTTTGAGAGAATAAGAATAATTCCTACAGCTTTGCTAGATTGTGTTTTATATAGTATCTATGTGAATGCTGGGAGTGATTCATGCCCCCCCCCCCCACATTGTATAGGGGAGATTGATGCTTCATTGAACTCCTTATTGTAGTTATAGAGATGCTGTAGAAGTGGGCTCTGTATGTTCTGGTGCAGTAAGGTTACGATGACCCCTTATTCACCCATTGGTCCATTCCATTGTATGGATGTTGCGTGCTCCAGGGTTCCCCCAGCTTTAAGTACATTTAGCCACTTTCTAATGTTCTCTAATGGTTTATCTGGGTCACCTGTCACTTAAAATAGTGTTAAGCACACAACGGTCATACAGTAAATAGTTTTCTTCACTGTTTGATGATAGGATGTAACCTAGCACTGTTTGCGAAGCCCTGATTGCATCAATTCATTTGTCGTGATACAGATTAGGAAATGTAATCAGCTGGTGGTCTAATTCACTTATAAAATATGGAGATCTTTTATGTTTGTACACTGGTGCCTAATTTAATCTAGGGGTACAAAACAGATCCAAAGTGTGATGCCAAATATTTATCTGTATTGGCCTGTGTTTTAGGTAGATGACTGTTTTGTAATGTTTTTAATACAGTTTTAGCTGACATATCATACGGAGGCCTCCTGGTCTATGTGAATAAACTGTAGATGTAGTGGCCTGTTATTGGTGGAGGGGGGTGCTCTTCCTTTTGGGGTTTTTGCCATTGATCAGCATGATGGTGATTATAGGGTATGTCATGTTATTATATGGGGGGGCCATGTGTATGAAGAGCTGTAGATGTGGTGGCATGTCAGTATTGGTGGTGGTGCACACTGCTCTCCCTATTGTAAAATCCATGATCAGCATGATGGTGATTATGGGGTATGTCATGTTATTATATGGGGGCGCCATGTGAATGAAGCTGTAGATGTGGTGGCATGTCGGTATTGTTGGTGGTGCACACTGCTCTCCCTATTGTAAAATCCATTGATCAGCATGATGGTGATTATGGGGTATGTCATGTTATTATATGGGGGCCATGTGTATGAAGCTGTAGATGTGGTGGCATGTCAGTATTGGTGGTGGTGCACACTGCTCTCCCTATTGTAAAATCCATTGATCAGCATGATGGTGATTATAGGGTATGTCATGTTATTATATGGGGGGGCCATGTGTATGAAGCTGTAGATGTGGTGGCATGTCAGTATTGTGGTGGTGCACACTGCTCTCCCTATTGTAAAATCCATTGATCAGCATGATGGTGATTATAGGGTATGTCATGTTATTATATGGGGGGCCATGTGTATGAAGCTGTTGATGTGGTGGCATGTCAGTATTGTTGGTGGTGCACACTGCTCTCCCTATTGTAAAATCCATTGATCAGCATGATGGGGGATTATGGGGTATGTCATGTATTATATGGGGGGGCGCCATGTGTATGAAGCTGTAGATGTGGTGGCATGTCAGTATTGTTGGTGGGTGCACACTGCTCTCCCCTATTGTAAAATCCATTGATCAGCATGATGGGGATTATGGGGTATGTCATGTTATTATATGGGGCGCCATGTGTATGAAGCTGTAGATGTGGTGGCATGTCAGTATTGTTTGTGGTGCACATTGCTCTCCCTATTGTAAAATCCATTGATCAGCATGATGGTGATTTATTGGGGTTATGTCATGTTATTATATGGGGGGCCATGTGTATGAAGCTGTTTGATGTGGTGGCATGTCAGTATTGTTGGTGGTGCACACTGCTCTCCCTATTGTAAAATCCATTGATCAGCATGATGGGGATTATGGGGTATGTCATGTTATTATATGGGGGGGCGCCATGTGTATGAAAGCTGTAGATGTGGTGGCATGTCAGTATTGTTGGTGGTGCACACTGCTCTCCCTATTGTAAAATCCATTGATCAGCATGATGGGGATTATGGGTATGTCATGTTATTATATGGGGGCGCCATGTGAATGAAGCTGTAGATGTGGTGGCATGTCGTTATTGTTGGTGGTGCCAACTGCTCTCCCTATTTGTAAAATCCATTGATCAGCATGATGGTGATTATGGGGTATGTATGTATTATATGGGGGCCATGTGTATGAAGCTGTAGATGTGGTGGCATGTCAGTATTGGTGGTGAGTGCACACTGCTCTCCCTATTGTAAAATCCATTGATCAGCATGATGGTGATTATGGGGTATGTCATGTTATTATATGGGGGCGCCATGTGAATGAAGCTGTAGATGTGGTGGCATGTCGGTATTGTTGGTGGTGCACACTGCTCTCCCTATTGTAAAATCCATTGATCAGCATGATGGTGATTATAGGGTATGTCATGTTATTATATGGGGGGCCATTGTGTATGAAGCTGTTGATGTGGTGCATGTCAGTATTGTTGGTGGTGCACACTGCTCCTCCCTATTGTAAAATCCATTGATCAGCATGATGGGGGTGATTATAGGGGTATGTCATGTTATTATATGGGGGGCCATGTGTATGAAGCTGTTGATGTGGTGGCATGTCAGTATTGTTGGTGGTGCACACTGCTCTCCCTATTGTAAAATCCATTGATCAGCATGATGGGGATTATAGGGTATGTCATGTTATTATATGGGGGCGCCATGTGTATGAAGCTGTAGATGTGGTGGCATGTCAGTATTGGTGGTGGTGCACACTGCTCTCCCTATTGTAAAATCCATTGATCAGCATGATGGTGATTATAGGGTATGTCATGTTATTATATGGGGGGCCATGTGTATGAAGCTGTTGATGTGGTGGCATGTCAGTATTGGTGGTGGTGCACATCTGCTCTCCCTATTGTAAAAGTCATTGATCAGCATGATGGTGATTATGGGGTATGTCATGTTATTATATGGGGGGGCCATGTGAATGAAGCTGTAGATGTGGTGGCATGTCAGTATTGTTGGTGGTGCACACTGCTCTCCCCTATTGTAAAAGTCCGATATGTGGTGGCATGTCGGTATTGTTGGTGGTGCACACTGCTCTCCCTATTGTAAAATCCATTGATCAGCATGATGGTGATTATGGGGTATGTCATGTTATTATATGGGGGGGCCATGTGAATGAAGCTGTAGATGTGGTGGCATGTCGGTATTGTTGGTGGTGCACACTGCTCTCCCTATTGTAAAATCCATTGATCAGCATGATGGCAGTTATGGGGTATATCATGTTGATGTGATAGGGGGGGGGGGGGCTCTTTGTCCATGTGAATGAAGCTGTAGATGTGGTGGCATGTTAGTGGTGTTGGGGGTCTATAAATTGATCAGCATGATGGTGGTTATGGGTAATGGAGTATTTCATGCCAGTGTGATAGGAGGGGCTACATGTGGTGGCATGTTAGTATCATTGGCTGTGCGCCCTGCTCTTCTTCTTGGGGTCTCTCCCTTGATCAGCGTGATGACAGTTATGGGTAATGGGGTATATCATGTTGATGTCATAGGAGGAGCTCTGTTCATGTGGTAGTGTGTAGCCTTTCTAGAGGTAAAATACAAGTGTCTGGACAACTTGGGGTTTTTTCTTACCGGTAGATCATTAGCCAGACTGTATCGAGGCAAAGATAATAAGCCAATCAATCATAAGGGACTGCCCTGTTGATATGCAGATATTCAGATAGCTTGATCACTGAGGCTCTGGTTACACCTATTGTATGGCATTGTGTTGCTGTACAGCTAGGTGTGCCAAGAACTTCCTGGCCTGACACTTTTATGGGCCATTTTTCACTTCTTCACAGGCATACAAACCTCTTGGGTGTGCTAGGTTCAATACAAATATACGACTGCCCAAACATTTCTACCACTCTTGGTGCTTTGAGATTTGATGGCATAATGGCACTACAGAGCTCTACAGAGAGCTCGCCACAGTGTCCACTGATAAGGACTTTTTGTGAGGTCTGCTTATCTTGATTTCCATGTCGCTAATTTCAGATTCCCAAGGCTGATCATGCACCTTGCCATCCCACTGTACAGTCTTTCAATACATGCAGTGCCTTCAACAACATGAGCAGTGATTTGGGATACACACCATGGTTTTCTGCTATTGTCAGCCAAGAACAATAGTTTGCGGGAAAGGTTCTAATCTGCTTTGATAGCAGTTGCTGGCTATCCAGGACTGACAATGTAGTCAGATGGGTGCTGTTCAAAGGGCAATTCTTGTCTGATACTATTTGGGATGAATGTTTGGGGCCAAGACAATGCTTTGTGCAAACCTCATTGGGGGCATGTGAAGAATAGTAATTGCCACTGTAGGTTGTTGGGCTGGATCTATGGACTGCTGCTTATTAAACCTCACCCTTATTTATCACTGATTGTTAAATAAAAATATAACACGAGCATTATGGGTCATTTCTCTCTTCTATTGTATCTTGTATTCAGAATAAATATTGTAAACTCTGTAACCCTGCATTTTGTAATGGTCTACTTACTGTATGTTTCTTCCCTGTCTGTAATTACTACTTTGTACAGCGCTACAGAAGAGGATGGTGCTATATAAATAAATAATAATAATAATTTCTAGCTACAGGTAATGTGATGGATCTAATATGAACATAAAACTTAAATTACTTGCTGAGCAAATAAGTGTAAAGGCTGATCTCTTTAGTCAAATCCTTGTATAATTCTCAGATGCTTTATCTGATATTATACAGACTGCCATGATACAAAGTACAACATGGCTTCCCCCATAATTGACAATTGGGTTCATTTAATGTATATTACTGCTCATTAACAATTTAGTCTCAGTTTACACTGGGGCCCCATAATCTAAATGAACTATGCGGGTACCCATAGTATATGGGAAAAGAATCTATCTGATTAGTGGTTTATGTTTTTTGTCTTTGTGTGTGTCTTTATTTGTTTAGCGTCAATCTTGGGACAGTGCACCTGGATATGAGGCCTTTTGCAATAATATTATGAGCCTGGATGGGCTGATCAAGCACTTTCAAGTGCGGTTTGGTACTGAAGAAGCCCCCTAGTGGGGGTGAAACTAGTTTACCACTTATCAATTGATATCACCTACCGCCTAACTATGGATAATTAAATGATTTTACAGTTTGTATTGTGAGCAATGTGTAATATGTTCAATTGTACTATGATTAACCAGCGTATTGGCAATCAGAATAGTTGATAATGTATGCAAATATCCTTGTTTTGTTACAGGATTAACCCTTTTTTTTGTAATATGGTGTATATTGGGGAATAGAAAGGGGAATTGAATTGGCAGCGTTTAGCACCAAGGACAATCCTCCAAACTCAACCCCTATGCTTGTATTTTAACATGCTACTGTTAATAGAAATAAATTCATGTATTTTATCCATGTAAAAATGTATTAGTCATTTATGGTTCAGGCGTGGTCACACTTTGAGTTCCCATTAACACTGGGTCGGTTCATACCCAGAAATACCTATGGTATATTATATTTTCATTGGGGTGATGTCTGCTCTCATAACTGACTGGTATGTGATATATAAAATATATATATATATATATGTCATCTGGTGCAAATATTAAAACAATTATTTTCATACATACACTTAATAAGGGGTATTAAACCGGACCTTCACCATGATTTATTGAAAAGCCCAAACTCTTAAAAAACGGTTCCCCAGCATCTAAAATTAATATATTTTACATTTTTAGTCACTAACTTATTATTCTTTCCCCCACTGGGCTGCAACTCTGTTCAGGAATTTAGGATACGGGCGCCGCCATCTTGACTCAGAAGCATCACACTTACTGAGGAGAGGAGAGTGGGATAAGGTACAGGGGGGCGGGTTATAGCTGTGCTTTGCTCAGACAGAGCAGAGCTGGGGTCAGGTAAAGGTCAGCAATCCCAGAATGCAGAGCAGCACAGTCAGGAGGCACTTCCTGTTTGCAGGCTGCCTGATAAGATGGCGGCTTCCATAAGCCGCCATCTTGGATGTTTATAGACTCATAACATGCAGTAGATGCAGGTAGGATGATTTTTAATGTGAGCAATCTGTATGTACAGGGTGTGGGAAACATATAAGATAGACTCTTATTCTGAGTGAAGGTCCGCTTTAAGTCATTCTAATCCATTTCAGTTGTTTTTTTTAAGACTGTAATAATATTGTATAATCACCATTTATGTGTGAGCTGATTATTGCTGCATGTTGTGTTGCTGTCACTGTAGGGCCTGTAGCAGTGAATAAGTGGTGTTATTGTGGAATTACTACTTGTTTATCCCATGTATAACTATGTGGCTGGCGTGAATATGTCACCTAAGGTGATGTACAGTAAAGTGATAGTAACGGTAGATGTAACGCTATGGAGTTGCAGATGAATGTGGTTAGGCCGGAGCTTCTGGTATATAAATAGGTGTGTTTGTGATCCTGGCAGTTACATCACTGCTAATGGGAATGTGGGCTGCTGAGGATGATGTGATCTCACGGTCTCCTGTAGTGACTCAGTGACCGGCGTGCTTCGGAAAACAATCCACCTCCCATGCTGCTGCTATTATGGTGCATAGCGGCTTGATGTGGAAATACACGGGACGTGTTTGTCTGGCTCATCTGGTACTTTATGTTCTGAATGTCATGGCTGGCTGCCCGGGTCGCTTCCAGTTTACTAGTAGGACAATGTCATCAGTGGAATTTGTCTTGATTTCTATATTTGGTTCAGGGTCAGCGTTGTGAGAACAGACACTCGGTTAGGCCGAAGACTCGAGCGCTTTCACAGCCTGAGGATATGTGTGTTCTCATTGGGTTTGTCGTCATAACATGTGGCGTGAAGGGTGGGAGGTATGCTTCTTCTACAGCCAGAAATGTACTGAAATGTGACATGTATTGAATGCTTAGAAGAATCGGCGTTAATAAGACCATCACTCCTAAATGCACTTCACCCAAAATGGCAGAAAACTGGTCACATAGAACCCCTTTCGCAGAACAGCCACACAGATAATATATAAATGACCACTGTAAATTGTAGACATGCAAATCTTAGCTACCGTGTTTCCCCGAAAATAAGACCTACTCCGAAAATAAGGCCTACTGTGCTTTTAGCATGAAGGCTAAATATAAGACCTTCCCCGAAAATAAGACCTCCCCCCAAAATACCGTATTTACAAGCTGAAAGGCGGGAGTGAGGAGGGAGGCCGATGTGAGTGCCGCAGGGTTGTAGCTGCCGTCATGCAGGAGGGCGGCGAATGAGCATCCGATGTGCAGGAGGGCGGGTGGTGACACTGGCCAATCGGAGTTCTGACGTTTGCATACCTCGCAACTGGGCAGGACAATCACGGATTGGTGAGTTATGTCCCGCCGCCCCGCCCCCTCAGGAAAAGTCCCGGAATGCCATTGGAGCAGCAGCAGCCTGCTGAGTGCAGGGCCGCAGGAGGCATAAGGCCATGTGAGGCCGCAGCGGCGGCACCTGTCTCTTTCGCCTGACAGAGCGGAGCCGACTAGCTGCGGGAGTTGGGGGGGGGGGGTGTGGTCCCAGCAGCTGATCCACCAATGAATCAGGCGGCACAGGCTGAGGGCCTTCTGATCACCCACCACAGTGTCTGATCGCTCACTGGACCGCCAGATCGCCTGCTGCTTCAACAATAGGTGAGTGCTTGCTGGAGAGGCTAAGGTTATGTCTGGTTATGCTGGTTTGTGATGGCAACTACTACTGTTTAACAGTTAATAAATTTCCTTTTTTTTGTGAATGCATTCATGGAAAAAATGTAAGACATCCCCTGAAAATAAGACCTAGCGCATCTTTGGGAGCAAAAATTAATATAAGACACTGTCTTAATTTCGGGGAAACAGGGTACTAGTAGGCAAACGATGGCATCAGCAGTGATGCTTACTTTGTCCACCACCATGGATGAAAATGATATGAACGATGATGTGCTATTATAGTGTAAACTAGAGAAACTATATAGCTATCCTTGTTATCCTCCTCTGGGCAGGTTGCCTGGGCTCAGGCTGATCATCCTAGTTATGGATGATGATCTCACATGACATAACATGATCCTTGATGATGCAGTCATTCGTAGCTAGTGACTTTAATGATGTCAGGCCAGAATTCCAGAGAATTGTGAAATCTTTATATACTTTTTCCTGGTTCCTTGCTGGGCACACCGTAGACTTGAATGGCCAGGCTAGCAAGGGATGTCACAGCACAGTGAGTGACGCTGTTGGCTGTCCTGCTACCCCCTCTGTAGATGTCTGCCTCTGCAGTCATTCAGATCTGTCAGGCGCACGACAGAGAAGCCAGGGCCAAGCCAAACTTGCACTGTGGGATTGGGTTGAATATTTGGCGATTTCATGGGGTTTCACACTGTGGCATCCTGAATATTTTCAGATATTAGGGATGTGTTTTGAACTCTGCTTGTGCTGCCTTCACAAAGGGGTCCTATGCAACCAAAAATGTTGAAATTCTGGTATTTTGCGTAGTAAAATGGCATAGTGCGCTTCCAAGAGCTGGCTTTTTTTGCTTCTCTGGACGTTGCAGCTCCACCACAAGATGTGCCCCCACATTCTGAACAGGGTACCTTACAAAGTGTAAGTAGAGTGGCTATAATGTGGGCTGAATAAAGCAGGGCTAATGTTGAGTAATCCCATCGGCATTGGAAAACAACAAAGTGAACGGCCTTGCAGTGCGTGTTTTAAACGAGTAACAAGTCATGCTTGAATATTTATTGGCCATTCTTTAGAAGTTGTTCACAGGCCGCATCAGAGCTTGGACATTCCTCCAGCCTAGTCCTGTCCTAGCCCTGAGAAATTGCGCTTATGCTCAATAGCCTCAATTAAATTCTTGGTGAATATCAGAGGCGTCACTCGGAATCCTCCACCATCTTGTAATATAATGTCTGATTGGTGTGGAGATTATCAGCTGACTGGCATGATCGCACGTGGAATCTGAAAAGAAAAAAGGCTTTACCTCACCTGTTATTAGCGGAGGAGGCTGCACACAGAGTGGGGGATATTGGGTAGCCTCTCCAAGATGACTGCACCTATTGCTGGATGCAATGTGCTGGATAGCTGGCGAGGCAAGTCCTTCTTCCCTTTTTTTTTTTTTTTTTTTTTTTTCTTTTTTTTTGGGGGGGGGGGGGGGGGGTGGTATGAGTAGTTCTACCTTTCACTATCTAATAAGTTTCTATGGATTTAATATTAGACAGTTTAGCTTTCCTTCAAGTGCCATGGACAAGCCAGCTGTTGCCAACAGGGCAGTGATATTTAATAGAAGATATATTACACAACCAAACAAGCCCAGTTATTATGGTAACAGAAATATGGCTATATCACACATTTATGTATATCTGTCGTCAGTGTTGCTGTGGAGAAAAATAATTTTGATCATTTTCATCTAAAATAAAACTGGAAAATGACACATCGATGAGTCATTTTCCAGTTTTATTTTAGATGAAAATGATCAAAATTATTTTTCTCCACAGCAATCGTTTAACCACAACCATAAACATTTTAAGATGGTTTCTTAAGATACAGTACTCCTAATCCGTAAGATTTGCCTGCATTTATAACACTTCCTGCTGTGTGTTTGTATGTAAATGAGATCAACAAAAACACTACAGGGTCCTTTTTGAAGCTTCAACCATTCATTTTTCTCAACCATGCCCCCCAGGTCTAATCTTGGAGGTCTACAGTCAAATTGAGATGTATTTAGCCAGGATTAGCCTCCAGCAGACTTCACAGGGGATAAGGTTCTAATATAAAGCCAATACCAAGGACCATTCCCTCACCAGAAATAGCTACTTCAAAAGGTTTAGTCATCAAGCTGGGCTGGGTTTTCTTTTTATACATGTACCATAAGTAATCCTCTTGATATCATCCTATTTATATTGGTTTTTATTATTTGAGCACTTTTGAACGAGAGTGCTTCTTTAACCACATCCAAGCCATTAGGACCTCTTTAGGAGATGGTCACCCCCAACAGGGCTAATAGACTACGGTGTGGACCTAGACATCATAGAGAGAGGTGTAGTTACTGCACAAATGGTAAGCAGCTTCCCAAAAACCCGCCTGATTCCCTCCCTGTGTGAACCCCGGGTTCCCTAAAAACCTACCGCCATCATCAGTAACTTATTAGCAGGGCATGTGCCTCCGCCAGGCATTTTTGAACAGGCAGTGGGGATGCGGCCACCAGTGTACTCTGCTCCCTTAGGATAGACTCGGCCCTTAGTCAAGCCAGCTGATTGGATGGGAGACCTCGCATGCGCCGTCGGTCTGGGGAAAGGTGAGATTTACTTGGTGACCTGGGGGTTCAAACAGCAGGGCATCCTGAATCAAGTTGCCTCGGGGGCAAAGGCCAAAATCCTGGGTTTTGGTCCACTTTAAAACATGAATACTACCTCTTATATTCAGAGGCATTGAAAAGTTGAAAGAAACACACATGTGCTAGTGATGGCCTTGAGAATGTCTTATTAAATTATATTTAAGGTGTGTTTTATGTATTTACTTTTGCCTGGAGTTGTACTTTAATTGCCTTGGTCATATATTGGTGTATTGTTACAGCCCATGAACTTCACGAGGAACTCTGTAAGAATGCTGAGATTTATGTCCATTAGTGTGGCATATGTTGCTATCTGTTGGTGGCCATTATGACTCATTAGGCAGTATCAATATAACATGACATAGATACACATGAGCTAAGGGGAAGCTTCTGCTTTGGTAGTTCAGATATCTGAAATATGGTTGTCCCAGCTTGTTTATTAATATATTAACATGGACTAGTGGACAGTTCTATTAATATATTAACATGGACTAGTGGACAGTTCGAATGCACAATGGGTACGTAATCCTCCATAGACTACTGCCAGTGTTATGTGTGCTTTATAGCAGGGCCTGGCAATGGCACCTTCTGCCCTCAGGTTGCCTTCCTGAGGAATCGTGATGGGATCACAGCTCGTGTTTCTTCAGCAGAGGATTACTAGCAGGATAAACCATGATGGGGAAGCAGCAGCTATTCTTGGATACATCATGGGACATGAAACTAATCCAATGCAAACCTCATCAGAGCTAAAGCCTCTAATACTGTGTATCCTACAAGCTGTGAATGGGGCTGGGCCTGAATTGGGTCACCATTGTGCCCGTTTGCCATTTATTCAACATGCAGTACAGGAATATAAATGACCTGATGAAGAATCTCTTTATTTTTAAGATCTGTATATTATCTTTTGATCTAGAGGTTTCACATACACATTATTTTCATTGTATTTCCTTTATGCTATAGTTATATCTTCACAGTTTACCAATTTATATGTGAAGCCTGTTCTGGTTAATCCACAACCAACATCCACACAAATAAGGTACACCCCCTTGGAGTTCAAATATGTAAATGTATTCAATTTGCCCCAATAATCTTTTTGTATTTCATTTTTCTTTATCTTCACTGCTGTTTTCATAAAGAAGGTATTGCAGCAATTGGAGCTTTTTAACAGCAATCTTTCTGCAGGGATGGTCATCCCAACCTAGCTCAGAGAAGTGAGGTTTTGCCGGGCTGACCCTTTAAGCCCTTGGGCTGTGTCTCTTGCTAATTCTAGTGAAGACTAAATATTCAGATAATCTTGCTTAATCTGCACTGATAATGACAGTTACACTCTCTAGTTTATGGATATTTTTGGACTAGTAGGATCTGTTACATCGGTGAACCTTATACCACTGCATTGCTTTTCCTTTAATCTTGTCCACTTGCTTCTAGAAGAAAGCCGAGCATTTTTATAAGAAGTGGTGAATGGCTGCCTAGGGAGGTCGGAATTGCCGCCCCCAGCAGATGCTCCCACTTTGGGCAGTGGGAGCCTCTCGCTGTTCTCTGATGGCGCATATGATCAGAAGCTGTTCAGCTATGCTGGCAACAGCTGACAGTCACTTGTGTAGTATGGAATAGGGACCTAAATGTTTTATGATCCATCTGCCAGCCTGAACCTAATTAATAAAGAAAGTGTGTGTGCACGCAAGAGAGAGAGAGAGGGTGGAGAAACAACTGGCCGCCTCGTTCATGCATCTAGCCTAGTCATTCTGCTCCCAGACTTCAGTCTCCATGAGGTGGATCTGTGCATCAGATCAACCGTGACAGGAAACAGCTGATCAAAACTACATGAGTCAACAGTCGTCATTTTCACTTCCACAAATAATGCTCTAAAAACTGAGCCAAGCCTTTGGGCTTCAATGGAGATGTAAATGCATACAAATGGCTATAGGCATTGGAGGATGGCGAGACGTAGACGCACAAATCCATGTGCTTGGAATTCCCCAAGAACTTTGTTTTAAAGAGATAAAAATCTGCTGCTGGACATGCATTAATATTGACCGAGCTTTACATCCTCCTTCTAACTTTTCACAACTGTGGATCACTCCTAATAAAGCATTTCTGGCTTTGAGGCCTAAGGTGAATTTTTTCTTTTAACCATTTTTTTAATCTAATTATTCATAGCATTCACCAATAGTTTTGGTGGCATTTATCACGATTCAAGTCCAAACTAAAGGGGGACACCAGAAAATGTGGTTTCCTGAAGCAGATTTTGATTATCCTGGGTTTGTTTCCTGCTTTGCCACTGTATAAAACCCCCCAGATTGGCCAAAACATTTTCCCGATGCTCCGGTGCATGTGTGGGCACTCATCCAACCAGAGCCATTTGCAGTGCGCCTGTAATGTTTAGAATACGGCTGCAGCAATTGGGTACGCAGTGTGTGCATCCCCAGTGGCGCGTTTTCTGCTATACCCAACCTATCTGAATGGCTGGAGACAGGAGCGTGCGTACAGACCAAAGATGCAGCCGCCGAATGTTTACATCGATAATGGAGTCAGGAAGCAGACGAGTGTTGCTGCACCCCACGGGGGTTTCACAGAGCAGGGATTTGAGGTGCTCCGGGGGGGAGGGTGTGGCACAATTTTATTCGGCCTTAAACTAAAATGGCTCTACAGCTATCGTGACAACTACTCCGAGGTGCGTGTGGCTCCACGCTCTAATTGGTCCATTTTTAGGTTGCCATTGACCTAACGCTCTTTCATTCAGTTTATTTTTAACAAGTGACTATATCCTTTAAATCCCAGAAAATGCCTTAGAAGAAAAGCTTTAAGTCACTCTACAGTGGTAAACCTGTTTTTGTCCTCAGTCAGCACGAATGATGACGCGCGTGTTGTGCAAGTGTCAGACCAATAAATACGCTGCTCTTCAACTTTCTTTCGCACCAGGATATTTTGACATGTCTCCTTTTCTGCAGCTATTCATGGATCCCATCGTCTTTTAACGCCCAGCCGCACAGTTGTTTGTCAAATACCACAAGTATGCACATGCTATTTTAACAGGTGTCGCTGTTTGGTGTCGGGCTAATAGGTTGTTCCAGTAGCCATCGTCACTCACGCTGGCCATGTTTGTGATGAAGAAACAGTGAATGATTTCAGAATCCTGTCTGCTGTGATGGCTCCCATATCCTTTAGTCCTAATTGGTTTAACGTGAGGATATTCTGCTGCTGTGTATTTGCTAGTCTGTTAAATGTATTGGAAAAACCGGAATTCTTTTTAGGTGATGCAGTTACGTTAGAATTTAGATTAAATGGGGAGACTTGTTGATTGTATGTGTGTTGTGTTTTTTTTTTTTTTATTTATTCTCCAGTTTTCCAGTAATTGATCTAATTTTGGCATCTGTTATCTGAATGAGTGCACTGAATTTTTTTTCTCTAAGCAAATGAACAAGCCTGTCCATTTCTCTTTGGAAGACCTTTTGCATTTTGATTGCAGTTTGTCATTGCTTTTATGGTATTGCTTTGACACGCAGGTCCTATCAAAAATGAAAATGGTCGTGATGGCTGCTACAGTGATTCTCATCCTGTCTAGACAGAGGCGTGTAAAGTACTTACATTGGGGAAGAAGCTAAATCAAATTATTTCTTGGTATACCTCTTTTATTTCTCCATGATTGCTAAATGTCCTGTACACACGTGAGCCTACATGTGACTTGTTTTGTAAGAATAGTTAGGTGTGTGTTCACAAACTAGAGCCAGCTAGCCATCTTACTTCATCGCGGAATAACTCCAGACATGGCATCCTTTATTTTTTGAGGAATTGTCATGTTTATTTGTGACCCTGAATAAGCTTTGTTTACATGGAGCTGAAATCTTAATTAGACATCCTTTTAACTGTAGGAAAGGGGTAGTCCGTTAAATAAACCTTTTCACTTTTGACACACTTTTATCTCATGCAAATGCATGTCTATATGAAATGCAATTATCTATACTGACACCTATATCTCGAGGATAGCATTTGCCCATTGGGTTAAAAGCTTCATACCCACCAGACACTTGCTTAAGATGTTGCTTAAACTTTGCAGACTTCAGACCAAAGAAGTTTTGAGGCACATGGCTCCCCTACTAATTGGCCTTTGCTGCATCTATCCCTCTACAAGGGGCCCAATGTCTTGATCATCTTCATGACTGTTGACATGATTTTAACCTCAGCATTATTTTAATGTATACAACGGAGAACAGCACCAGACTGTGGTTCCTATAGAGAATAAGGAGGGCCTTGATCTGCCATTGTAACGCCCACGCGCCCACCTCGAGGCTGGAAGCCAGAACGGAGACTTAGCAATAGATTTTGTGGGAGCTGCTGATGTGAGCAGTCTTGTCTAAATTGGTGGCCTTTCCCTACAAAGTACCACTAGTGGTGCATTTGTGATGGATCAACTACTGAAAGCTCTTAGCAAAGGTAGGCATTACGTGTTCATATATACTTGACTCCCCCTGCCCCCCCCCCCCCCCCACCATCAGTTGCCATTCTGCCCATGCCCTCTGAAGCATGAAGACATCCTTTTTACCTTCACCACATGACCAGAGACTGGCGCCTAATGCTGCCATTATAACAACTGGTAATGCTCATTTACCATTGCTGATCATTTGGAGCACAGTGGTGATTGAAGAAGTTATGTATGTGCAAAAACTTTTACTAAGGGCTGTTAGTTTTGGTTCTCCCCACAGTAATATGGGTTTTTATATTGATGTAACATGAATTGAAATCTCCTTTGAACCTACCTGGTTCAAAACAATGGACTTATGTCTTTATGCTGTACAAAACCTGGCCCCTGTTAGCATGAAAGCTAAGCATTTGCAAAGAAATGAAAGGAACCCCTTTTTTATTACCTGGCGTGAACCATTTCCTTTACTGCAGCCCATAGAATGCTTGAGAGTCAGGCGCTGCCTCACAAAAATTGTGTTTACCAAAGGAACAAGTTTTTTTTTTTTTTTTTTTTTTTTTTGCTTTGGGGCAGTAGTAATGGAGTTCAACTGTTACCGCTTTTAGAAGCCAATATAAAAGGTTTCCTTTGTTTTGTATCGGTGCTTTGTTTGTTTTTTGTCACACCCAGTACGTAATATTTGCATATCTCACAATAAGAAGGAAGCCAACGACTTGACTCGCCATTGCCTAAGGCATAGTGCCGATGCACACTTCTATCAAGCCTTACATTTGCTTTATGTGCAGGAAATGCTTTATTTACCTCATGATGTGGAGATAGTGCTTAACAGCTGATCTCTGGATTATGGAAATACCTTTTAATTTAGTGAAAATGTTGTCTGTAACCCTGTTGTGGAGATCTAATTTTTACTGGTCACAAACGGGACCAGTATTGGATCAGCAAGTGATGACAAGTATATTCATGTGACAACCATGACTTTTCTGCTACATTAATTGGGCATAAGGCCAGGTGGTTCTTGTAGTCTGAACTCTAAATTGTATACAGTATTGTTGCACTGATGGGTTTCATACATTCTAGTCATGTGCAATATTGTCTATACGTCTCAAAAGCCAACCTACACCCTCCCTGGAACCTTTACTGTAAGGAGGCTATAAGTTTGCAGACCACTTGACCCAGCTCCCACCAGCCCCAACCTTATTCTTGTGGGGTCCTTCAGAATAGGGACTGGTAATCACAACTCATATTGTCTGGCACCTCCTCCAGTAGGAGGTTTCTGCTGCAGTAGGGTGTGTAGTTTTGCCCTAGACACCTAACCCTCTGTAGGTCCAATTTAAATCTTGCCTCTTGATGCTCGCCCAAAACAGTTGGCGTTCATATGGTAGCTGTCAGCCAATTGGGTTTACCAGGTGGGCGGCTACACTCTAATGTGTTAGGCTGCTTCAGGTCACATGGATGGCAAGAAACACAGAAGTGGTAGGTGCAGGCAGCCTGCTTTCTGTCAGATTGAGGGTATCTCTTATTGATATATGTTCTTGTCACTTGTCCTAGAGCAAGACTACTTAAGGCAACCCTGCTTTCTGGATCAAAGTAGGATACATTACCACTGGGAAGCTGGGCACAAAGTGTGCAGACCACATTTGAGTGTTTTTCCTATGAGGGCCACCAAAGGAGAAACACAAATAATCATTTACAAACACATCAAAAATGATTTATGTAAGCCATCACTGTATTGTATGTATGTGTGTATATATATTATATATTTCTTAGACCTCTCGTTCAGGAGAGGCAGAGGCACCTCAACACTCAACGGGCTTTTTACCGCACTTCAAATAGCCCATTGTCTGAAGCAGACCAAATTGTATTTGTAGCCATCATGCATTGGATGGCTACAGGTAACAATTTGATAATCTACAAACGTTTTTCCTCTGCTTTTAATGCTTTTAAAGGTTTTGAGGAAACACATCATATTGCTGCCTAGGCATATATGGTCTGGCCTTAATCTTTTAGCAGACTTGAACGTTGGTGTCTGTGCATGAGACACGTAATCCATGCTGACATAGTCTAGGCTGTGATATCGGCCTAGTCACGCAAGTTCAGCGTGCCCTAAGGCGCATCGTCTGACCGTGTAGCACTGACCTGTTTTACAGCAAGCATAAGATTTCATAGTAACACTTATTCATTGGCTATCTTCATGTTTTTCTGCCCGATAGCTCAGAATATTAGGTGCTGTTAGATAACATAAAGTCTCCTTGCTCCCATTCAGACAGCTTTCTAATCCAGCATGGAATGTCCCAGTTTCTATTTCTCCTGTTACAAAGCTTTGTCTAGCAAATATATAACAGTTGGACCCTTTTATGTGACGGCGCATGTCTCTGGCTAAGCTGTGACACTTGAGCCAATCTCCACCACAGAGCATATAAAAGGGCTCCACGTTTTCTGTATGTAATCCCAAGCCTGTTCCCTATTTTAATGCAAATGGTGGGGTAGAAAAAAAGCACTGGTAGGCACAGACCTTTTCTGTTATTTTGGGCTTTTTTTCATTAATTTCTTGTGGAAAACTATGTCCCTTTATTTGCCTTAATGCTGCTTTTGTTTGGTTGTAAATGGCCTGGACGTGTGTGTAGTGCATTCTGCCCCAGCAATGTGACTGATAACTTTTTCAATAAGCTTTCGCCCTTGGTGCTCTTTGTTGAGAGATGGGTAGTACATATGGTCAGAAAGCGCTTCAGGCTGCCACTTCACTTTTGGTTCCTGTGATCAGACGTCTGAGCAATCTGTTTTCTGGTTTTGTGCCCAGTCCACAGCCTCCTTCTTCTCTTAAAAAAAAACATCCTACATGTCTGAGGTAGGAGAGCTGCATCTGCTGGCTACCTTGTTAGTGCTGTTGTGTGGTAAAACAGCCATCTCAAGCAGGGCATAAGGGCTTGAGATGGATTCGGTACTGAGAAAATTTTTTTTTCCTTCGTGCAATACATCACCTTTTTTTTTTTTTTTTTTTTTTTTTTTTTTTATCTGTGCAAATTCTTAACTAATTTGCACAGTAAAAAGGTGTGCTGAACAAGGAAAAAAATGGAACTATATATAACTATTATAATAATTTGTTTTATCTCAAAAAATTGAGAAAAAAAAATCTCACGATGCTGAATCGGCCCATAAATGCTACATTTTCATAGAATAGCCAATGTCCATAGTGAAAGTAAGTCTATATATTGGGTTACGTAAGGTTCATGAGCTGATCATGCCTATGGCAAAAGTTTTGTCTCACTTGAAATAAAAGCCAGAGTTTTTTTTAAACCTTTTTTGTTTTTTATAGAACGTCCCCCTCGTGCTGAAGCATTGCTATTCTGTTTTTAATAATTTTATAGTGAAATAACATTACCTTTTTAGGTGGTCAATGCAGTTTCAGACTGCAGACCCATCAACCTGCTGATTAAGCAGAATAAGAGGTTTTATTACCCTCCTGTTTGTGGATGGTAGTTGGAGACTTGCCTCATAATTGTACATTTCAAGTAAAGGATGAATTTCTGATACTTTAGTTCTTTGGAGTCTGGTCCACTTTTATAATGGCTCAGAAAGGGCCTATATGATGTGTTAAATGAAAGGTGCAGGTAATGAGTTTTTAGCTCCCTTTCACAAGAAACAGTATATGATGGGGAGCATCACCACTTAGTTCTCTTTGTCTGATTTGCACTTTGCTATCCCGTGTACTTCATAGGGATTGCCCATACAGCTATATTAGGGTGAGCTGATTGGTAAGTGCTTAAATAAAAAAGCAAAGCACAGCACCACTCAAAAATGAATTAAATCAGCGATGTCTGATTTGCTTCCGCCAGCGCCCATTCCCTACCACCGTTACCTACCTATGTCCACATTATTAACAAAGCTTTGTGGCCCACCATGACCACTGACAACCAGTGAAGCTCACAGGTGGGTTTACACAGTTCACACCATCAAATCCCACTGGTCACAGGGGGTCACAGTCTGGTAGACAGCAGAAGCAGTGCTGGGGCAGGGAGTTGAGGCTTCCCAATTCAGAATGCAGAGCAGCACATCCACCTCCGATTTGAGGACCAACATTAGTTTTTAAGTATTGGTTCTTTTTATCATCTATGTCCCAGGTAAATGCACACTTTTATATTACCCTTAAGACAGTAATGATGCATCAACACTTTGAGAATACATTTTATGTTAAAGCGGACCTTCACTCTGAATAAGAGTCTATCTTATATGTTTCCCACACCCTGTACATACAGATTGCACACATTAAAAATCATCCTACCTGCATCTACTGCATGTTATAAGCCTTTAAACATCCAAGATGGCGGCTTATGGAAGCGGCCATCTTATCAGGCAGCCTGCAAACAGGAAGTGCCTCCTGACTGTGCTGCTTTGCATTCTGGGATTGCTGACTTTTACCTGACCCCAGCTCTGCTCTGTCTGAGCAAAGCACAGCTATAACCCGCCCCCCTGTACCTTATCCCACTCTCCTCTCCTCAGTAAGTGTGATGCTTCTGAGGCAAGATGGCGGCGCCCGTATCCTAAATTCCTGAACAGAGTTACAGCCCAGTGGGGGAAAGAATAATAAGTTAGTGACTAAAAACGTAAAATATATTTAATTTTAGATGCCGGGGAATCGTTTAAGAGTTTGGGCTTTTCATTAAATCACACTGAAGGTCCGGTTTAAGTGAAAGCATTCATGTGGATTGGGTAGGAATGGTAATGCCATGTTTAATTTTTTTGTTTAGTAATGCTTAAATTGGAGTTTCATGTTTTTCAAAACCACCCATGTCTCTTTTAAAGTGGACCAACACCCAGGATTTTGACTATCCTGGGTTTTGGTCCACTTCAGGGGGGCACCCCGATTAGGGGTGCCCCGCTGTGTAAAACCCCCCAGAAACCCCCAAACTCACCTCACCACGCTCCCACGGACAAGCGGCGGACAAGGCAGCGCGTCCGCCGCCGCCTCCCGCGCGCCCCTCTGACAGTGCGCGCGCCTGCGCCGGCCATTCACAAACGGCCGGCGCGGGCACGCGCACGGCTAGAGGAGTGCGCGGGAGGCGGCGGGGGTTTTGGGGGGGGTCCCTCGCCGCGGGACATCCCGATCTCGGATGTCCCACGGTGAGGGGGGTGATCGGCCCGGGAATCTTATAGATTCCCGGGCCGATCACCCATGGGTGACGGTCCACTTTAACGCTCTCAAGACCTAGAATGCCATGCTCAGATCCTCCATTGTACCACTAAATTGTAATGAGCACTTTTCTTTTGTTTACAGGAGAGAATGCCTCAGACACCTTCATTAGTCGCAATGTTTGACAGCGGTACATTTAACCGGAACTTGTATCCAGCCAAAGAAGAAGGCTGCGCTGAGCTGTTTTACCAAGATAACAACTTGCTATCTGGCTCCATTGAAGCTCTTATCCAACACTTGGTGCCCAGTGTTGATTACTATCCGGATGTAAGTGGAAGGAGACAGAAAATATGTCTGTTGTCAGGCATGTACTTTCACGCTGTACATGCTCGCGCTGGAAACTTTTTTTTAACACAGGAAGCAAGAAGATAGCTTATCTGAATACTAGGGCTGGGCTGGTGAATGGATAATGAGTGGGGGGCGCTGGTTTTTCAAAATATGTTGAATGGATAGGATAAGGAATAAAAGGAAGCTGGACGCATTGCTGTATATTTTTATGTTTGTTGTATTTAGAGGGGGGAAATACAATTCATACGGTCATTTACTTTGGCAATTAGTTTTGCATATGATTGTCACATTGAATACTAGAACAATGGGCAATCAGCAGTCTTCTGATAAGATGTATTGAACAATTGTTACAGTGTGATGGGATGTGGCCAAGTCTGAATCCTCTTTAGTTTCATTTAAGAGGTTTTTGTTGCTTGGTGGCTCACAGGAGCTTATTTCATAAACTATCATTTTGAAAATCTGTTTGACAAGACCCATAGCCTTGTTCATTTCTAATGTGGTTTCTTTTTGTTTTAGAGAACCTATATCTTTACCTTCCTTCTCAGCTCGCGACTCTTCATGCATCCTTTTGAGTTAATGGCCAAAGTCTGCCATGTTTGCGTTGAACAGCAGCGTCTAAACGAGCCAGCCGCTGATAAGGTAAGATAAGCCCTCCTTGTCAGCCAGGTTACACAATGCCTATTTGTCCTATTCATGTAGATGTGGTATTATTTATTCAGATGATGCAGGAAACAATGAAGCATCACTTTCTGGCCAGCTCTGTGTTTTATCAGATTGTGGAGCCGATAAGGGAACACAACCCTGTTCCTTTTTTTAAATACAAAAAATGAATATTGGTGGTAAAGTCACATTTTAGACTTTTTACGCTAAAAATATAGCCAACCATTTTCTTTGAATTTTAGAAGGTGTATTTGACATGATGGGAATGCATTCAAAGTACTGATTTAAACTGCAAGAAACAATATATACAATCCATGTTTTTACCTGGAAATTATTTTAATGGCAAATGTCTTAATATATCATTATTTTATTAAATAAAAAAGGTTACCCAACAGCTGTGTGCCACCTAAGCAAATAAATATGTTTGCTTTAGACAGATTTGCTGTTTGTACCACTTCATGTGTATTGTACTGAGCTAATTTCATATTTGAAAGGAAAGTCCACTTTCACAAACCTCAGATTAGGGCTATCGGAGGGGCAGGTGGCTTCCCTGTTTACCCACCCAGTCCTGTGGTGATTGCTTTCCCACAGCCAAGGTATATGAAGCCAGATGCTATGCCTCCACATATTGGCCTGTAGATGAGGGTGTACAGTTTACAAGGCCAGAACAAAGCACCTGTTGGGCACCTTGGCCAAGCTTCCTAAAGCCTTGTACACCTCCGTCCATCTGAAACCTGAAGGTGTGTCACCTGGCACTAGACATTCACACTAAGGGAGAGCCATAGCTGTGGAACTAGGCAAGGGAGCCACATGCCCCTCTGACAGCCCTGATCCCTGGACTTTGCTGTAATTAAAAATCGATATTATACAACACGTGAAGTTTGGTTGCTGATATATATATATATAATTTTTTTTATACTTTCAGAGCCATATGAGAAAAATTGCACCTAAAATCCTCCAGTTGCTCACAGAATGGACCGAGACCTTCCCCTATGACTTTAGAGATGAGAGGATGATGAGAAATCTAAAAGACACAGCTCACCGTGTCACTCGTGGAGAAGAGGTAAGTGTCGCTGTGATACAATAATACAGACCCCATTAATGGTCTTCAGCACATGTGACCTAAACCAGGTCCCTAAATAGCATTTTCTTTTTTATGCTGATGTCAAATACCACCTGGGTGGTACGTATAGGATTGTGTTGAAAATACACAAAAGGCCATTAAAAGTGCACAAAACAGCCAAGTTTTCACTACCTTTTTTAGAGTAGTTTTATGAGATAATATATTCTCAAATACAGCTTTAATGGAATATAGATGACAGCAGATCAGTTTGCAGCCTCCCCACATAACTTCTTGTCCAGACACACTAAAGAAAAGCTACTTTTTTTCACTACCTGTAGGCTCTATCTCACACAATTTAAACTCTCTCTGCGCTGGTGCCAGCATCAATCTTCCTGGCCGACCTTATATCCTGCTTTTGGGCAAGAGGGTGCAGTCTTTACCATTGATTGACAACAGAGGGCGCCCATCACTGTCTGTGATAAACACTCATATGGGGGGGGGGGGGGGTGGGGGTTACTAACTGGAGCACTTATGACTCTGAATTGAGACGCCTGTAGGATTGAGTTTTTTCATGACTGGACAATTTCTAGAACTGGTAGATAATAGAACATACTTTGAAGGCGTTAGATCCTGATTTTCTTTCTTCAAGCAACCACAATTTATCAATAATCACCGTGGAAACAGCTGCTGCGACCAAACAATGAACGTCGGCTGTTGTATTGTTTTGGCTGACCAAAGATTTCTTGTTCGTCGTTTGATGATTGGAGTGTGGAAACAGAAGTTGCCCTAAAAAAAAATCATGCGATTAGCAACCGATTGACCAACATATTTTCGGTCACAGTGGCTCAGTCGTAGATTTGTATGGTTGGTCGCTGAGCAAACAGCCAGTTGATCTGCTTGTGTAAGAGTCTGATCAAAACATTAGCACTGCAGAATTGGAGTAAGGGAAATGACCAAACAACTTGGGAGTCTTTTTTTTTTAACTGCAAGGCTGAATTCTCCTTCCAGACAAATAAACACTGCTTGGTAAAGAGCTCTTGGGACTGTCACTATGCCATTTAAAGGCCATTTAGCTAGCATGCGTCACCGCACCGATCTGAATGTGATAAATAATATATAGTGCTCCAAATATTTCCTCTTTGAGTTCAGCGACACCTCCTTAGCCTTGTCTCATATATTGTGCTGCTTTATCACATGGGAATGACTGCTCTTTGTTTGCTGGAAACCTTTTTTTTTACTTCTCTCAAAGGCCATTCTAGAAATGTATAGAATATTTTTCCTAAGCCTTACAATTCACTTGGGTTCATCACGTGGTTTACTGTAAAATCATCTGTAAAAATAGCAATGACCAGCTGTATTTGCTTTGGAAAATATGAAAATGTTCCAGAGCCCGTTAGGTTCATATAGTTTATGCATTACCAAGTCACAGGTAGTAGTTAGCCCTTCTGTTAGAAAACAGAACTCATTGGAAGTTATACAAATCCTATCAGTTCTCATTGCAATGTGATATACAGGTCCTTCTAAAAAAATTAGCATATAGTGCTAAAGTTCATTATTTTCCATAATGAAATGATAAAAATTAAACTTTCATATATTTGAGATTCATTGCACACCAACTGAAATATTTCAGGTCTTTTTTTGTTTTAATACTGATGATTTTGCCATACAGCTCATGAAAACCCCAAAATCCTATCTCAAAAAAATAGCATATTTCATCCGACCAATAAAAGAAAAGTGTTTTTAATAAAAAAAAAAAAGTCAACCTTCAAATAATTATGTTCAGTTATGCACTCAATACTTGGTCAGGAATCCTTTAGCAGAAATGACTGCTTCAATGCGGCGTGGCATGGAGCCAATCAGCCTGTGGCACTGCTGAGGTGTTATGGAGGCCCATGATGCTTCGATAGCGGCCTTAAGCTCATCCAGAGTGTTGGGTCTTGCGTCTCTCAACTTTCTCTTCACAATATTCCACAGATTCTCTATGGGGTTCAGGTCAGGAGAGTTGGCAGGCCAATTGAGCACAGTAATACCATGGTCAGTAAACCATTTACCAGTGGTTTTGGCACTGTGAGCAGGTGCCAGGTCGTGCTGAAAAATGCAAACTTCATCTCCATAAAGCTTTTCAGCCGATGGAAGCATGAAGTGCTCCAAAATCTCCTGATAGCTAGCTGCATTGACCCTGCCCTTTATAAAACACAGTCGACCAACACCAGCAGCTGACATGGCACCCCAGACCATCGCTGACTGTGGGTACTTGACACTGGACTTCAGGCATTTTGGCATTTCCTTCTCCCCAGTCTTCCTCCAGACTCTGGCACCTTGATTTCCGAATGACATGCAAAATTTGCTTTCATCAGAAAAAAGTACTTGGGACCACTGAGCAACAGTCCAGTGCTGCTTCCCTGTAGCCCAGGTCAGGCGCTTCTGCCGCTGTTTCTGGCTCAAAAGTGGCTTGACCTGGGGAATGCGGCACCTGTAGCCCATTTCTCCAGACTCAGGTCCCCCAAGGTCTGGAATCGGTCCTTCTCCACAATCTTCCTCAGGGTCCGGTCACCTCTTCTCGTTGTGCAGCGTTTTCTGCCACATTTTTTCCTTCCCACAGACTTCCCATTGAGGTGCCTTGATACAGCACTCTGGGAACAGCCTATTTGTTCAGAAATTTCTTTCTGGATCTTACCCTCTTGCTTGAGGGTGTCAATGATGGCCTTCTGGACAGCAGTCAGGTCGGCAGTCTTACCCATGATGGCGGTTTGGAGTAATGAACCAGGCTGGGCTTTTTTAAAAGCCTCAGGAATCTTTTGCAGGTGTTTAGAGTTAATTAGTTGATTCAGATGATTAGATTAATAGCTCGTTTAGAGAACCTTTTCATGATATGCTAATTTTATGAGATAGGATTTGGGGGTTTTCATGAGCTGTATGGCAAAATCATCAGTATTAAAGCAAAAAAAGACCTGAAAAATTTCAGTTGGTGTGCAATGAATCTCAAATATATGAAAGTTTAATTTTTATCATTTCATTATGGAAAATAATGAACTTTAGCACTATATGCTAATTTTTTGAGAAGGACCTGTATATATATCGATACAATTAGCTTTTTCAGCGCTAAGTTTCCATGTGCTCCAAAACCGAACGCATTAGCAGCTTGTATTTTGTACCCTTGATGTCATTTGGATTACGGCTCAATGTTGCACAGACTTAAACAATACCACAATATGCGTTTTATACAACATAGTAACCATGCAGCAACAATACCAACCAAATACAACCCCCCCCCCTCCCAAATACACAGCGGGGACTAACTCTTTCTAAGCTACAATGATTTCTGGGCTGTGAGTTTATTTAAGGTTTAAACCACAGAATCCTCTATTTCAAAGTCCTTCTATCATGTCATGCATTGGATTTTTGTCACTAGTTGTGTTCTACTCAAAGAACAACTTATCAAAACAGTCTTTGTTTTCTGGGAGGTTTTGAAGGAGGCACTGACCCTGTGATCATGGCACTGTGCAGGCCCTTGTGGGATCAAACGCTGTTAAGAAGGTTTGTGCTAGCAAATTCCACTAAAATGTTACCATCAAAGGCTCATTACCAGAGCGGCATTTATTGTCCTATCAGGGAATAGCAGGACGGCCTTCTCAGAAACTCAATAGAAGTTTCAAGACCTGGTGCTGCATCAATAACCATACAGACCAATAATTTTGGGTTTCAGGTTGGCAATAGCAGTAAAACTTGATTCATTTAAATTAACTCAAAAAAGTTATCCAAAAATACACAACAGGTTTTGACTTTTTTTATGACCATATTAATCAAAAGTCTATACTGTACTATTGTGAATTATTGTCCTTGGGCAGTCCTCTATGAACAGCCAAGGTAGTAATAAAACAGACAATTTGAAAGTATGCAAAGTGATACTAAAGTACTAAAATTACATTTTTTTCCAGATGTATAGAAAAACTGTCCAACAGATAATCCAGAACCTTATTCGGAAATTGGCTGCACTGAGTCAATATGAAGAGCTTATTGCTAAACTCAATGCCCAGTCTGCTGATCGTATGGCCATCCTGAAGAGCAAGCCACAGTCTATCCAGAGAGATATAATCAGCATCTGTAGTGATCCCTATACCTTGGCTCAGCAGCTAACTCACATAGAGCTGGTAAGCAGCAGTGGTTGTGTATAATAAAAAAAAACACACATTTAAAGTGATCTTCTGATTTGTACTCATAAGTTTCCACTTGTATTGCAGGAGAGGTTAAGTTACATTGGCCCTGAGGAGTTTGTACAAGCTTTTGTGCAGAAGGATCCACTGGACAACAATGAGGTATTTGGCCTGTAGAAGCCAGTGATAAAATGAAATGTTAACATCTGCCCTTATCGGGGCTCACAATAGACTTGGCCCAGTGTTTGACCTATTCAAATATTTAACGTATGCTGGTCAAAAATAATATTTCCCTTTTTGTTTTGGTTAAAACAAATGCTTTCTTTGTGGTGTGAAAATTAAAACCTTTGATCAGCTAATGAGTTGACACAAACCCTTACACTAGAATGGTGTTTTGTCTAATATATCGGTGAATTCTAGTTAAAATGAAGGGCCAGCAGGTTTGGACTGCATCGTGGTTTTTCCTTTAAAGTGGACCAACACCCAGGATTTTGACTATCCTGGGTCTTGGTCCACTTCGGTGTGTGAAACCCCCCTGAACCCCCCGAAAAACTCACCTCTCCCCACTCCCAGCGCCGACGGACAAGCAGCTCCTCCGCCGCCGCCTCCCGCGCGTCACTCTTGACGCGCCCGCGCCGGCAATCCACAGACGGCCGGCGCGGGCGCGCGCACGCCTAGAGGGGCGCGAGGGAAGCTAAGGTAAGGGGGTTTTGGGGGGGTTTCACCCCGCGGGACATCCCGATCTCGGATGTCCCGCGGGGAGGGAGGTGATCGGCCCGGGAATCTTGTAGATTCCCGGGCCGATCACCCGAGGGTGATGGTCCACTTTAATGAGTTTAAGACTGTCTTGACCTATTCTGGCAGTTGCACTAGAGGCTACAGACTGGAAGTGAAATTGCTGCCCTAAATTACCTTCCTAACCTCCCATGTTTCCAATTGCTTAACTCTAGTGAACACTGATTAGGAGGAACAAGCGGTATCTACAGCCTGTCACACATTAATTCTGAAATTCTCCTTTTATTCCTCTTTAAAGAAAGTATCATAAAGACGGGCACTGTTGACTTTACTTTTATCGCATTTAATGCAGACCTAAAGTTAAAACGTCCCACAGCTTCCCCCAGGGATCCTAATTTGGGTTACTTCTCCATTAACTACCAGTTAAGGCCCGAGGGGCAGAATACTTTTACATTTCTGGAGAATCACCACTGGCAAACAATGGGGTAAACTGAAATGGCAGCCTATGGCCATTTGGAACTCGTGTGGCGCTGGAGTATTGGCCTGATTTTGGGCATTTTTGTTTCACTTTTAAGTAGGAGATGACCAGAGGTGGAGGATGCATCAGGGGGCCACTGCGAAAATACAGCTTAGCCCACCCTGTTTGGTCTATTCAGAATGTTGTTTGTTTGGATGGTGTTCAGTTGCCTGTTTTAAATTATATAATAATTCCCATATACACCCTGATTTTAGTTCCTGAGATACACCTACTACTTCAGACTCCCTAGTAATATATTTAATATTGAATGTTTTATTTTGACCGGAAATATCCTCTATGTCTCAACAGAGCCGTTTCAGTGACCGGAAAAGAACCCGAAACTTGGAAGCTTATGTGGAGTGGTTTAATCGGTTAAGCTATCTTGTTGCTACAGAAATCTGCATGGTAAGTCTGCACCAATACACGTGTGTTCTACAAACCCTTTCAGCTTCTAGCAGCACCTGACCAGCTTTTCCTTCCTTACAGCCTGTTAAGAAGAAACATAGAGCCCGGATCATTGAGTTTTTTATTGATGTGGCCCGGGAATGTTTCAACATTGGAAATTTCAACTCTCTGATGGCAATCATTTGTAAGTGAATATGTTAATAATAAACTACAATCATTACTAAATGCAAATATCTTCCCAGTATCCTGAATTACTAAAGGGTGAGTCAGAGTTTTAGAAATAATTTGCCACAAGGAAATAGAGTAGCTAACTTGCCAATCGATATCTGAGCTTTTGAATGAAACCGAAAAATACCAAGTACAAACTTGTGTAATTATCGGGAGTCTTATTTGTGTCTAATGCTGCAATAGAAGGAAGATCTGTGAAACCGTTTTCGAACAAACCACATCTTCAACTTGAATAAACCTATATACTGGCTTACACATGATCTCCAGTTGCTTTTGTGCCTTCCCCTTTTTCACTCTGGACAATTCAAAATACATTTTAGCGTACTGGTAATAAAAATATTTTGGGCTGGACTTAGTTACGGAGTGTTTTTGAGTTTCACGGTACAAAAACTTAATGCAACCAGGTTATTTTTACTGTATGGGGTGTTGTATGCAGGTCTATACTGGTAAATATGTGTGTTTTGGGGGTAACTATTGATCTGGCATAAGCAAAGGAGACAAATTGAAAAGCTTTGCCGTGGTTAGGTTTGACCTAACCCATTCCCGCAGGGTGATTTTTCTCCAGCCCTGTACTTCACAATGATCATTTACCTCAACACACCTGAACTTGTATAATTAGAACGGAGCCTTGGGGTGTTGGGCGCACATGCGATCATGTTGCGATAGCATAATGTGTGAAGCTGGTCTCATGGTAAATTGTCAAGTTCAAGTTCCTTACTCTTTGTGGTCCTTGGCTTGATTGCTTCTGGTTACCAAACTGTGTTAGATTTAAACTATAGCTGTCCTCAATCAAATATTGGCGGCATTGGAAAGTGGTTGTGTAACTGCATTATTGGCCCAGGATCACCACCACAGTTTACTGGGCAGGATAGATGTTGTGGCAGCTATGGGAGGGTCTACCAACATACCTTAGTGCAGTGATACTCAACTGGCGGACCTGGGTCCGAATGCGGACCTCGGCACCAGATTTCCGGACCCCTGCACTCAGTTGCTCCTGTGTTGCATGCTCAGAGCTGCCCCATTGATCAGCAATGTAGTGCTTAGTCTCCCTGCAAGTGTCTTGGCTCCCTGGCACCTAGCATTGCAGTATGAACTCCAATCTGCTGTAGGTTCTGTGGGGCAAAAAAAAATCCTGTTTTTCCCAGTGGCCAATAGGATTTTGGGTTGGTGTGGTCTGATTTTTAACTGTCCACCTCCCGCGACAGCCCTCCGCCCGGACCTCTACCTCTCACTGGATGCTTTTAAATGGACCTTTACAAAAAGTGGTTGAGTACCCCTGCCTTAGTGTATAGAGAAATGTAGGTAAAATGTAAGCTAGGCTGTGCATCTAAACTTTAGAGGAAACACAATCTGATGCCTAGCTCTGTTTATAATGGACCTACCTGAATAAATGTAATGTGAAGAGATTGTGTAGTTATGCCCTTATACATGTTTTTGTAAGATTTTTATAATGGTTGTAAGACCAAATTAGAAGTTAGTTATGTGAATCGCCTAACTAATGTGAGGAATGCTTCAAATTCGACCATTCTGATGGTGTAAACAAAATCTCCTCATTGTAAAAATCTTTTGTTCAATGAATGCCCTACAGATGTTTTATTAAAACTTCTGAATGTGTAACATGCTTTGTTTCCCGCTGTTTTTCAGCTGGCATGAACATGAGCCCTGTATCGCGCCTAAAGAAAACTTGGGCAAAAGTCAAGACGGCAAAGTTTGATATCTTAGAGGTATGTGAAACGAAATGTAATAGAAAGGCGCATTAGTTGTTTTGAAGGAATAGATTTTATTAGCACAAGTGGTATTTTACCTGTAAAGTGTGAGTAAGTTCATAAAAAAAATAAACCGTAGGACTGCCATAAGGGTTTTTGGGTTATAACTGAATCCTTGTATTCTTTTAGTATAATTCATGTGCCAATTTGTTCTTGCAGCATCAAATGGATCCATCTAGCAACTTCTACAACTACAGAACAGCTCTGCGTGGTGCAGCTCAAAGGTCTCTAACCGCCCACAGCAACCAAGAGAAGGTATGTATCCACACTGCTTAGCAAACATCTCCAGGAGGACAGATGTCACAATTGTTTGCACGTTAGATGAAAGCAATAATGCACACAGATGGCTGCTAATGACTTAAAAGGAAATCAATGTCCTTTCACAAAAAGATTAGGCAATTTTTATGCTTCTTCTAGTTGCTGCAGATGTGCAGCTATTTCCTGTCTCGCATCAGGTGAAGCTCCCCTGAGAGGGCAGGTTAGATTAGTACCAGGTGTCTTGTTGGCACAGTTGCAAGCGAGGCTGTAGGTCCACCTTTGAATCTTGTTGGTCATTTGGGAACAGCAGCCATTGAGATGTGTTGGATACCCTCAATCCTTTCCATGGCTTAAGTTTCAAACACAAACCGTGACACTGGTAGAGCACAGATCCATGCAACTCTTGTGGTCTGAGTTCATTAGATGTTTCCTAGGAAGTATAATATATCATCCATGCTTTGCCAGCAAGTCGGTCTTCTCAGTCTAGCTGTTGAAACATGCTGACGTCATTGCCCCAGTGTGGCATATTCCAATGAATACCTAACCAATCTGCCAAGCTGCCGTATTACCTAAATGAATCTAGCTGTTAAAGCATGTGGTGTTCACAAGCAGCAATGAAGCATGTCTGCTATGCTACATTGGTTCGACATCCTCATACCGAAAATCAGCCTGGCACTACACTCTGAATTGATTGGGAATGTAATTAAAAACTGAAGATTGCTCCGTTTGTTTAAGATGCCTGCGAGATCTCCATGTATAATTTTCTGCATAATGAGTGCTAATCATCTGGATCATATTACTACTTGTATAAACTGGCACAACAAATGAATTCCTTGGCTAATCTTATGGGTTAAACATATGAATTAAGACATGGCTGATGCTATGGTATCACTAGCCAAACAGGCTGACTGTAGAGGTCACAGCTTTTGGACACCTGCACTAATATCTATGTATATAGATCACATTCACATATCGAGCTTCTTGGATTGGCTTGGCATACGATCCTGCTTTTCCTTGCACCCTCAAGTCACATCGGATGATGTAGCTAAAAAAAGTCACACATTCAGATCTTCTTTTTCTCTTCTATAAATAAAACCTCCATCTTTAGGAAGTAGGGCTTCTAATTACGAAATAGCCGTGTCAGTTTGTGCCCGCGTCTTGGGCAGATGCCAGGCTGCTTGCTGCACGGCATCTGGGAGCTGTTTAATATTTAACCACATTTATTATGCCTGGTTGTCATTTTTTATAATCTGCTTAAAATGAAATTATTTCTACGTGCATAGCTACATATACCCTACAAAGTATAATGCCAAGTGTAAACCTGTAGGGCAGGGGATATTTACTCATGACCTTGCATTTGCTTTATCCAGATTGTTATCCCATTCTGCAGTCTGCTGATTAAGGACATCTACTTTCTCAATGAAGGCTGTACCAGTCTCCTGCCTAATGGACATGTCAATTTTGAAGTAGGTATACTTATCACAAACACTTCAACAAAAGGTTGTGCGTGACCCTTTTTGTCCTAATCCTACTTGACTTTCCTTATAGGATGTTGGTTCATGGACATGCTCTTGTCATACACTTTGAAATCCGGATTTAGGCCATTTCCGGTAATTTCTAATGAGCATTTGACCACGACCACACAGTGCTATATTTTCATTAAAAGAAGTTTAACTTCTTAATTTATTATACCATGTTAGTGCTATACATCATAAATTACATTCATGCATTCACAATATGTGACTGTGCTTGCCATACATATTTGAGTCATCACATTTTTCACATTTCTTTACTTGATGGTTTTCATAGACTGTTTAAATGCCAGTTTCAGGCGTTGGGCAGACATGTTTCGCCATATCTCTGTGGCTTTATCAATGCCCTCTCTGTCTGTGTGCTGGCATTATATGAGGCAGCAATCATTCCATTTATATTGGTACATCGATATTGGTCATAGCATGTCCATTTTTTCATTGAGACCCCGGGGGGGCGTGGCATGAGCACATTAACTACACCTTCAAAAGCCCTTGAAAGGGCTGATTTATGAAATTGTTCCCCTCCTATTCCATCTCGTTCTCATCCTCCCACATGAGGATAAGCTCGGGTGTAAGAAGACTGTCTCTGGTAGTTGTAGAGTGCGGAGGCGTTCCTAGTTGTTTGTATATGACCCGCGTCTGGCGTTGTATGGCGGCCGCCTGCCCGCATATGCTATGTCCGGGCTTCTAATCACGTTGCTCGTCAGTCTAGGGGTGCGCGCGCATCGCTTCCCCTCCCCTTTTTATTTGTTCGGTAACGAACGTGATTAGAAGCCCGGACACAGCATATGCGGGCAGGCGGCTGCCATACAACGCCAGACGCGGGTCATATACAAACAACTAGGAACGCCTCCGCACTCTACAACTACCAGAGACAGTCTTCTTACACCCGAGCTTATCCTCATGTGGGAGGATGAGAACGAGATGGAATAGGAGGGGAACAATTTCATAAATCAGCCCTTTCAAGGGCTTTTGAAGGTGTAGTACACCATTAATGTGCTCATGCCACGCCCCCCCCGGGGTCTCAATGAAAAAATGGACATGCTATGACCAATATCGATGTACCAATATAAATGGAATGATTGCTGCCTCATATAATGCCAGCACACAGACAGAGAGGGCATTGATAAAGCCACAGAGATATGGCGAAACATGTCTGCCCAACGCCTGAAACTGGCATTTAAACAGTCTATGAAAACCATCAAGTAAAGAAATGTGAAAAATGTGATGACTCAAATATGTATGGCAAGCACAGTCACATATTGTGAATGCATGAATGTAATTTATGATGTATAGCACTAACATGGTATAATAAATTAAGAAGTTAAACTTCTTTTAATGAAAATATAGCACTGTGTGGTCGTGGTCAAATACTCATTAGAAATTACCGGAAATGGCCAAAATCCGGATTTCAAAGTGTATACTTATCACAGCTTTTGTTATGGCATTCTATCATGCAAATGCCCTTTATTGGTAAATTGATATAGCAGCAAAAGAGAGAAATAAAAGGGTACTTACCTTTTGTCCCCCCGCAGCTGATCAGTGCTATCCAGCAGCTCACCTCAACTCGGCAACCTAGATCGCTGGATCTGAGCCAGTGCCCCGGCCTTCGCTCCCTGTGCCGTCTGACTCAAACATGGCGTGGGAATGAATGGCTTGCAGTACTTGTGACCTGCCATCAGTCACAGAAGCGCTGACACGCTCCCTGTGAATGGAGACGATGTGGCTGTGCCTCTATGACTGATCTAGAAGCTGGTGCCTTGCTGATTGCTGGGCTAGCACCGATCAGCTGCAAAATAAGTGCCCTATTTAATTTTCTTTGGCTGCTGAATTACTTTAAATACATTATAAGGATCAACTAATTTTGACTTGAGTAGCCATTTCATATTTATTGTGACCTTGCAAACACACTTTTGTGCAAATTAGGGGGTAGAGGAGCACATTAGACTTAGTATTAGAATTACTTCAACCTTACGCCACTCTACTAAAAATGTCATTTTTACAGCTTCTGTTTTGACCAGTTATTTTTCCACTTTTTAGAAATTCTGGGAACTGGCAAAGCAGGTCAATGAGTTTATGGCTTGGAAGCAGGTTGAATGTCCGTTTGAAAAAGATCGCAAGATTCTGCACTACGTCCAGACTGCAGCAATATTCAGCGAAGATGGTAAAAACACTTTTTATTCTTTACTTTTTACATGCAGTGCAATTTATAATCTTAAAATGTGGTAGATACTTTATTAATGTATAATTAATAAATATATATATATATATATATATATATATATATTATGTGTTGGGGGGGCTACCTGTTGGGTTAACTACCTTAGTGTGTGCACAGGAAGAGTGCTTTTCCGAGGATTTGTATAGTTCATGCTGCAGTCATTTTGTATTAAAGATTTTCATTGGCTCATGCTCGTTTGATCTGCATTGTTACCAACTGTACTTTCACGTTTCATGTTGCAGGACTGTATCTGGCATCTTACGAGAATGAGAGCCCCGAGAATCACATTGAAAAGGACAGATGGAAAAGTCTGAGGTGTGTGTCAAGGGCCATGCCAGCCATCAAACCTGGCTATATGCAGAATTGGGCCCTGATATTTAAGAATCTGTTTGAAAAATCCAGTGACCGTTAGCCATTGCTACAAGAGGGACTACTGTTTTTTTTCTTATGTTAAATTATTATATTTATTTAGTTTGTCCTGTTTTTTTTATATGACTGTCATTCAATTTTAAATGTTTGAAATAATATTAAATGATATCTTTTTAATGTTTTTGTGTGTGGAGTTGTCCATTGTAATGAGGACTGATTAAAATTCTGTATATAAGGAATAGATAAAATGGACACTTTGTGTAGCTTTACTGAGTGAGAATTGTTGCATACCTGAAGAGTCATGTGGCCCTATATAAAGTCGTCTTGTCTCTAGTGTATGTCTGGACTGACTAATAGTGGACTGTAGTTTAATTGTGGAAGACTTCATCCTGTCCAGCGAGTAAAGTTACTCATCCTTTCTATTCAATTGGCTTGGATGTAGGGGATTACCTAAACCCAGGCATTTAGACATCCCCTGCACGGCACCACCTTGAATCGGGAGCACACCGCTGCATTCTCCTGACCACAGTAGCTGGCTCAACAGTGCAAAGGATGCCTGATATGTAAATATATCATTTTTAGGGCACTTGCAGCCCAGGGCTATCCTGATTTGGATGCCCTGATGCATGGTGGCTCCTTGGCGAGTCCAGTATAGAGTAATTGGTACTCGCATGCTCTAAAATCCATAAACTGCCGGAGATCACATGATCGCCAGCAGCCTGTCAGGTTCGCCAAGCCCCCCCCCCCCCAGGTTAGGCTGACTGTCACATGACTGGTACATAGAGGAGGTAAATAATGGTTCACCTCTGTTGTGCTTAGCAAGGTGCCATTGTGCAGTAGGGCATCTAAATCCGGATGCCCTCATGCTGCTGCAGGGTTTAGTCATCTATGACTAGGGACCCAACTGCTGTCTGAAACGTGTAAGGGAGGTACACCTTTTGTTTTGGTCTCTGTCTGTTATTGATTTTAGGACTGTATTTTACATTTTGGATCGAGCATTCAGGCTTTTCAATGGTTTGAATACATTTTTGGATGTTTTAAGGAGGATGCTCGTTTACAGGAGTAGTGGCATTACAGCATGGCACCCTTTGCATGCACTAAATGGGATTAGTAGCAGCAGCCTACACAGGTTTTTTTTTTTCTTTATGGTTTAGAGGATATCCAGTTTATCTTTCTGGGTATAGGGCCACTTTAGGTACAATATATTTGTACTGCCATCATGGAACCACCATTCTGGCAATGTATTTCAGATAAATCCTAGGCAGGATGTATTGAAGGTTTTACAGTAATGGAGAGGAAATTTTATTTATATATATATAATATATTTGAACATGTGATCAGCTCTATCCATGTGTTTAGGGGAGACACATGGATTGCAGCTCCGAAAAGTGTGAATTCATGATTTGAGATGCCTCCCTTATATTTTTATTTTCTTATTTGTTTTTTCCAGGTCAGCACTTTTGGGACGAGTCTAATATATGAAGTGGCAGCCGTGAATTGACCATAATTTCTGGACACATTTGCACTGAGTGGGATTTGACAGCTGAGTGCAGAGCAGACAGAGTGGAGGCTTTCCTCCAGCACGGTGGATGTGGATCACAGGCAGCTTGAGGGCAGACAGGCAGATTAAATGACTTTCCAGTGACTGGGCTCTGGTGCCTGTTTAGGACAGAGCATTACTCGATATTTCACCGTCGTCCCTCGGCTGAGCTTTAGTTCTTTGGTTTCGTATGGATCCTTTACTGGAGCCTCCATCCTGCTTATCAATCCAACCCAGCTGCTGCCATGAGAATATAGTCAATAGGTGGGATGTACACAAGGAGGAACTTTTCTTCAAGGAGAAAGAAGTAATTTAATGACTGAAAGCTTCTCGCTGGCGGGAGAGTCTACCCGTAAATGCTGAACAGATCGTTTCTAAAACGAGTTTACTGCTGGATAGTAAACTGTCAACAATGTGAACTGTTAATAATAATTATTGCTATTTCACAAATGGAATTGCCTTCATTTCAGAACTCTAAATCTGAAATGTGTGCAATATTGGAACACCGTAAATGTGCTAATGAACTGTTGGCAGAATTATCTGCCTACATTTTGTTTTTTTCTTTCCTTTTTTTTGCATATTCATGTCCTGTTGTGTTTTTGTGGTTTTATTTATTATGGCTACTTGACAAGGAGCCCTTTGTGCACTGAACACCCTATGGAAGTCAATCCATCCTCTTTCCTTGCTTCATTTACAATTAGATATACTGTACACCGAGCAATCCTTGCTCCATTTTGTCGCTCAAACAACCCGCAGCTGTAAACACGCGTCTTGAGGAGCGGTTGTTTGGCGAGGCATCGGTCTGATGCTGTGACTTATTACCGGAGGGAAATGCATATGCATGGCCACTGAATCAAAACTGATTAACTGCGGTTTGTAATTTATCCTGGAAGTTAAAGTCTATTTTACTACAGACCGGAAAAAGCTCTGAGAGAAAAACGGTCTCCAAGATGCAATTTGTAATCATGTATATAATGTTATTCTTATCATTCTTTTCGCTTTTTTTTTATGTTCTCTATCAAGACAAATAGAACAAGTGTATTTTTCTTAGAATGTGCATCAACCTGTTTTTGAAACCATCCTGTGTTTAATGTAGAGCGAGCGATGGATATCTTGTGCATGTACAATATAGGATTGTGATGGAAGGGTTGACGATGAATATAAGACTGGTGTTTACTTTGTTGTACTTTTTCGTATGTTTTCGAACAATCACCAGATTTGAGAGCTAAAAGCATTGGAGATATATAGGTGGAGTGACAAAAAAGTGAGTGGGTAAAATGGCTAGTTTTCAGTAGACTGAGTATGTCTTTTGCCTCTATTGTACCTCCTTCCCACGACCATACAACTTTGCTTATGCTCACAACCCTACCTGAACCTACAATGATTGCCCTACCTGCATTGTCCTTCTGCAGTGGAATAGGAGACCTCAGTGTGGTTTCAGTTAAACTTGTTACATTTTAGAGCTGCAACCCAACCTGATTCATACAGCTTGTCTCACCCAATACTGGAACTTCTGCCTTCCTCTTCTCTAGCATTCTATAAGATAAATTCCAATGTCATGGCAGATACAGTACTGCTAAGACTATAGCACTTGTAGAGTAATTGCAACCTAGATAGAAAGGTATACTGAGGTTAGCATAGCAATTTTTTATGCTAATGGAATAAACCAGATAAAATAATGTATTTGGGGAATCAGGTACTCAATAGGAATGCAATTATTCCGCACCTAACCTTAGACAATGTATATATTATAAACCATTTGCATGGATGACTAGATGAAGCCAAGCCTGGCTAAACCTTACATTGATATATTTGTCTTTGTTATGTAATAATTATGGTGAACAAACTCTACTGACTTAACTTTACTACAGATGGCCTAGCTTATCCTAATGATTCTTGGGTAGACGTCACACATTGATGCGTCTACTTATTCTCAACCAAACTGCCAAGCTCTTAACAGTTATGGCCCGTTCAGATGGAGCAATTATTGAGCAAATTTAGGGATAATTCTCCAGTGATGAACAAGAATTAGTTAATCAGTTGGCCGTTGTATCATCTTGGTTGACCAAAAATTTCTTGTTTATGGCTTCATGGTTGGAATGTGCAAACAAAAGTCATATGGTTTGAGAACGAGCAAATGCATTAGTGATTACTCTAGTGACCGACTGACCAACAAAACCTCAGTGTATGGACACAGTCACTCAATTGCAGGAGGTTTGTATGGTCGCTTGCTCAAAGAGCAAACAGCCAAATTATCTGCTCGTGTAAACCCAACATTAGAATACTATTGTTCTCAGAACAAGGGTTTTTTTCAATTAAAAATCCCATATCTCTTTCTTGGAGATACGACACCTATAAACTAAGTAGTCCATTTCACATATACTAACTTTTCATGCTGTTATAGCTTTAAGAGGTTCTAATATTCAGACTGGAATCTTCTATTGGTCATGTCACTATTCATAGTTACAAACCCTATTTTTGATTATTTTTTGCATCTTTTAATGCTACTTATATAAAAGCAGTAACGCATTCCAAGGTTATTTACCAGCTCATCACACATCAAGGGGTTACATGCTGGTTATTGATATTGTTTTTATTGTATCTGACTCTGCAGAAAAATAACATATTGGGCACTCACCCATTTTTTTACGCTTTCTGAACCTTTTAATAGGCGATTAACATGGTCACATAGTGGCAGAATTTTGGACTGTCGCGGTCGATGAGCTTGCTTCTATTCCTAAGACATTTGTCACAATTTCCATAATCAATTTCGTAGACCTTCTCACATACACATGAAAGCTGCAGGGAAATAAATATTCTGACAAGCAGCTGTTAGGCAAGACATTAACATACCTTGCATGAATACGTTTAGTGAATCCCTGGAGGAGAAGGACATTTCTGTGTCCTGAAGAGCAAAGGGACATTTAATTTCCCCATATCATTTCAGTCTGTTAACTGGATTTGATACACTGTTCCTCGGCAACTATTTGCATGTAACGGTAAAGGCTTACTCCAAATTCAAAATTATACAAAAATCTTATCTACGGATGGATTTGCTATTCTAGAGTGCATGGCACATATGCCATGGAAATGTATATTTGAAAATGCAAATCTTGGATTACTTTAAAGAACATTTACTGCTGTTGGGTTAATCTATATTTTTATTACAGTTAGCAAGGCACTTTGGGTCGAGACAACAATTTTCTTAGCATAGAAAGCAAATGAAAGGTCGAGTGAGTCTTACATTTATTGGTTTGTCGCTGGTTTCAATAGTTTAAAACTCATAGCTTAGACTTACAGTGGAGGATGATCGAAAAAGGGTGGAAAACGTCTACTTTACTGATTATTTCAACAGTGCTGTACAGGTAAGTGAATAAGTGGGTGACAGGTGGTGACTATATTGGAAGGATACATCACAATAGAATCTAGCTTGTCAAGAGAACTTGAATTGGTAGACCAGAAATAATGGGTTTTAAACTATTCCAGGCTCCTCCAATATTTAAAATGCAGTTATTCATATGTCTACTTCAAGAAGGTTAAAAAAACCTAATGACTTCTAATGCTCTAATTGTTCATTGGCTGTGAATAGAGGCTAGCATGCCTCACTTATTTAGTCAATTTACTTAGTGGTGCCTATGATTTTTTTTGTCTACTTTAAGAAAGTCTCATCACAAATACACCCTAACATTGGCAGTGCATCCTAAAATCTGATTAGTTAGGACTTCTGCGCTGTAGTTTGCAGCAATTTTAAAAACCTACCATTCAAACAATTTTTGGAGCCTGTAGTTTTTTTTTTTCTATCCCCACCTATGAGTAATTAATGTCTGGCGTGATTGGAATCACTTTCATTACTGGAAGTCATTTAACAATTGTATTGATTGCATTCCCTGAACCAGGAATAGAAACGTTGTGTGATAATTTAGACCAGATTTGGTCTGCCAACATAGAAGAAAAAAAGGTCCACCATGTTGGTATATTGGCTGTACATCTATGTAGTCAGACTAAATGTGGCCTTCTGTGTATACTATGCTACTGGGATGTGCATAGTAAAGTAAGCTAGAAAGATGACCTCGGAGAAACTCGTGGTAAAGCCGTATAGTATTTATTTTCTTTCTTTTTAGAGTGGCTCAATGCTCGCTCAAACAGGTACTGTTATGAAGAAGCATTCCATGATCATGGAAACCAGACCTCTACCTGTAAAGGCTGAGGCCTGAATTATTGACTGTAATGTATGATTTTGACTTGCTGATTAAATGCATTTGTAATGTATGACTAAAAGTAAAATGTAAATAAAAGTTAAAGGCATTGTATATATTCATTCTTGTTGTTGCATTGATGTGATTATATTTATTTAGAGGTTTCCTGTCCATATACTGACTGACATTCTGTAGCTGTTCACAGTAAATTCATTCCATGCCCTAGCACAATGCCACTATAGTACCTCTTTATTATTGGCATGACCAGAATTGAAATGAAAATGATCCACTCTCTCACTGATCAGCAAACACTCGTGGAGGCTAACTAACGCCAGGTATCGGCACATGCACAGAATCATCATAGAGGGAGGCACTCAAGAAATTTATCAGAGAATAGATTTTATTCCATATCACTGCACATAACCACTACACAATTAAAATCCCTTAAAAAAACACATAATGAGACAATACATATAAGACAAACCAACATAAAAGTGTATCGGTAGATGAGCATCTGTATAGCGACCGCTAGTAGACGCTGTAAGCGGGTATAAGGTGCTGTAACAGAGTGTCTCGGTCGCTCTAGTAACCTGGCCGGCATTGACGAATGTGATGTATGTTGGGCGCTGTAACACCAGTACAGTGCTGCAGGGAGTGAAAGGTAGTGCCAGCTCAGTGTGACCTTTTGTACCCCCACATGCCTACTTCATCTACTTCAATGGAGGGGCGTGCCAAGGCGGCTTTAGCACGCTCCCTCTATTGCAATTTAGTATTCAGTATATAGACACCGCCATATTTGCCTGGGGCTTGGCGGTACAATAACTCGTTCTAATCGGTAGGTATGAAGATGGAGCTGTGCAGAAGAGCTGTGGGGGACAAAATGTGAGTATATTGTGGCGTCGAGGGTGTTGGTCTAGAAAGCAAATCAAGACCCTCTGGGCTTTAAAAGACTCCAGGGTCGACCACTTGCTCACCCCTAGCAACTTCCCCTTTCTTGGAACATTTTACACCATTGGCCCTGGGAGGAGAAGGTGGAGCTGCACTAGACCAAAGGTGAGTATAGCCTTTTATTTAGGGTTGATCAAGCCAATTAAGAGCCACAACCAGAGATGGTTGCAAGTAGTGATGAGCCACAAAATCCCCTACATCTCCATCTTCTCCACTGGTCCAGTCACATGGGAGTGTTCCACAGAGGCCCCATGGGATGCCAGGGTAGGAGAATGTGTGAAATTTGCTCTCCTGAACAGCAGATGCTCATGGGTGGCAGAGGCTGCAAGATGTAGATGGTTGAGTATTGATCAAAATCATTTATTAAAATGTTTTTTGTGCGGGAGCAGATTTTCACTACTAGTAAGCTGGTACTGGTTCTAGCAGTAGAAAGGGTAGGTGGGCGGCTTGCCGATACTCCTGCCCAATTACCCAGACCATCACTAACCCATGGTGATCGGAAGAGCCCAGGGTTGCCAGTGGCACTTCTGGCAGAGCAACAGATCAGTGTTAAAGGGCATAGGAGCGAGTAGACTTACAGGACCTTAAACTGGCTGCTCAGTCTCTGGGTCCTGGGCCATTAGTCCCTTTGCCTGGTACTCTGTGCTAGTATCCTACACGGGAGGGGGCACACATTAACAAAAAAAAAAAACCGGAAACGAACAAAACTGGAATATAAATTCGGCTCAGATCCATCGCTAGACAGTAATGCCTGTACAGTTACTGCACATATATACCGGTACTTTATGGCGCAACTGTACATGTACAGTTACTGCGCATATATACTTTGACGCAACTGCACACTGATCGTTATCCATAGCCCAGCCCCTGGATTTTATTTAATCAGGACCACCTTTATTTGTTGCACTGGGAGGTGGTCCTATCGCCACCCTTAAGACTGTGTGGGACACACCAGTGCTTGTGGGTCCAGAGAGAATGACTGCTCTAAACTTTTTTTTTTTTTTTTTTTTACATACGTCTCTGTATACGGCAGTGTTTACCGACAGCAAATTAATGGATCTTCTTTTATATTACTGCCCTCTGCTTTTCATTTTGGCCCCCACACCAAAAGAAGGCATGACTGCATGCTACATCATGCACATCTATTTCCTGATCCCTATGTAACAGAGCAGAACAAATAATAGGGTTATTTCAGTGTCGTCCCCTCCATCCTGTACCCTGCTGGGTGGCATCCTCCTCCAGTCTGGTGGGTTTTCCAAAGGACTCCTTATACCAGTCTCGGTAAGGGGAGTGGCAAGCCCATCTGGTGGCTTGCCCACATTACCATAAGGGCCCCTTCCAAGGCAGTATAAAAATAAATAAGACACCACAACAATATCTTAATCTTAACTACCATTGCTAAATTGGTAAAGGGTCCAGGGGACTCCTATATGAGTTAAAAACATAAGGGGGGCACCATGTCACCTGACTGCAGACCCCTATAGGATTTTGTTAGGGGTGATGTTAATATTGGTTGCGCTCATTTTTTTTTCTACATGTATAACTGCCCTTTTTCAGATACAGGTAGTGTATTGAGTAAAATAGGTTGCAGATGACACTTCACAGAATAAATTGCATCACCTCCAATGTCTGCAAAGCTAGAATATAAATAGTTTTTTCACATCACACTTCAGTATCCGCCCCTAATGATAGAATATAGACCCTTTGTGTAATGCCCCTAATGATAGAATATAGACCCTTTGTGTAATGCCCCTAATGATAGAATATAGACCCTTTGTGTAATGCTATTGGAGGACAGAGACATGTTTCTTAAAGTATGTTTATATTTGAGATTTTTCCCTCTTGGGATTTGGTAGGAGAAAGTAATAGGGAGGGAGTTTCCCTGTGACATGTAATTAGGGGATAATTATTGATTGTGCTATTGCAGAACATCTATGTGGAGATGATGTCCTCATGACATAAATAATGGGAAAATGACGCCTATGCTGAGCTGACAGATTGTGGAATGATTGCCGGGACCAAGGGACTATTTGTGATGTTTGGGCTGCAGAGATCAGCACAAGAGTTAATGACTGTATAAAAGAGACTGTAGGGGATTTTCAGAACAAAACTGCTATTATCCATGTAGCGGGTATGAGACACATAGTGGTCTTGTCACATTAAAAGTAATTTGCACGTTCAATGAACTATTGATAGATAAAATCCCAAAACAAGCAACTGCCTATTAGTCTAGCCATCAGATGGTTATCTTACCAGGCCCTATTCCTAGTGTTGTGGTTTGGTTCATGGTTAATAGGGTCATCTTTAGAGGAAGGCAAACTGGGCAATCCGAGGGCCCCCTGCTCTCAATGTTTTCCACTTAAGCTGCCAATTCCTTCAATGAAAGTGTGTGAGCTTTGTGGCAGCTGAAAACCAAACACAGCAACGTCATTGACTGGTGTGTCTGTCTAGGCCGTCACCGCTTCTCTGCTGTCTCCAGGTATCAGTGCTCGCCATTTCTTAGATCACATACAGTGCAGGTGCCAGGGAAGTTTTCTAGTGCGGAAAGGAAAAAAAAAATCTACCTCTTCTCACATATCCTCTGGTGCTGCTGCTGTCCCATATCGGTAATGTACCATACAGTTCTGCTTTCTTAGCAGCAGGCAGTGCCCCCTCCCCATGACAGCCCAGTATAGGAATGAGGGACCTGTATTATGACCTGCACTACCCACAGTGGCCCTGACACATCTGCAGAAAACAGCTGGCCCTGCATTCCCTTCCCTAGAATCCTCCCTGGCAGGTGCTTCACACTCATTACCTTGTAACGCCTCCTGGTTCAATCCGGTGCAGGGTGGTGACTAATTAATAAGCAGGGCAATGCAAAGGGGAGGGGGGTGATACTGCACACTCTTACACACACATACCAGTGGCCAACACTGCGTCTACCAACTCCCATACCCAGTAGCACAGACAGGCCGCACCAAAAAAGCTTCTTGTTGAATGATGATTGTTGTCCTCTGACTGACAGCAACTTCATGGCCAATCTGCTCAAATGGCTACATGTGTGACCTGCAGTAACCACACCCAAGGACTGATTTGAGGCTAAGAGGTTTAGGGTGAAAGTAAAGCTGCTACCAACAGCATCCTCAAAGACCCATATTTTTTGTGTATTGCAGTTCAGCAGCCAGCCTTCTATCCTCTAGCTTTTTGAGCATACATCAAAGGACCACACAAACACCTCAATTCAAGACCTGAACACTAGTATTGCACGGCTGCTGGAAATAACTAGTGGACTCAGCCTCATTCTGAAAGGGTCCCCCTGCTATCCTTCAGGACAAGCTATTCCTGCCTCGCACCAACATGTAACTAAGAACATATCCATGATACTTCAGAATGCTGTTACTTCCAGGGTGTACCTGACCATGAAGGATATGTGGTAGAGTACGCAGTGCCAGGGGTGCTTCAAGCAGGCCTAAAATCGACATGTCACTTTCTATAATCCCCCACATCACTCCGCTAGTGACTTATGAGTATGAGTATATGGACAGAACTATCAGTGACTTATGAGTATAAGTATATGGACAGAACTATCTGTGTCAGGGCCAGAGAGTACTTTAAGTGCACTCTCTGCCCGGGGGGGTAAAAGGTTTGGCCAGAGCAATGACACGGAGAAATAAGATATGCTTAAAGGTTTTATTAATGGCAAGGATAACAAAAAACTCTTATGTTCAGATACAGGGAAAAAACTAACTAACAAAAAATACCAGATAACCGAACCCCTAAGGTGCTGGAGCACTCAACCAGGGTCCTAGGGCAGATGCAGGCAGTCTCCAGACTCCTGACAGGAACAGACTGAAGATCAGAACTCCAGATACAAGGCACATGGATCCACGGACAAAGAGGAAGAATCAACAAAATCCTGCTGCACCTGGTGGAGAGAAAATCTCCCTTAAATAGCACACACACCAGGTGCAGCAGATGAGGAGAGAGCAACAAGCGCTTTGCTGCCACTCTCTGGAGGTTGGAGGGACTGCCGCTGGGGTGAGCAGCCGGAGCTCCGCTGACACCCGCTGGTGGCTGAAGGAACTGCAGATGGGAAAACAGCTCCCAGCCACCAGTCGGGCACCAGCTGAACCCGGGGACCTTACACTACCCCCCCTTTCAGGAGCGGGCTCCTGAACGCTCCCCTGAAAGAAAAAACTCTCCCCTGAGAACAGTACCAACAAATCAAAATCAAGTCCAAAAAAAAAAAAAATGTCCAAAATCTGTGTACAGATCCCACCTCCGGGATCCACAGAGGAGCCAGAGTCCATCGGAGTAGAGATCCAAATAATTGGCAAAGTTTCACTGGGCCCGGATGCAGGTTCCAGACAGGGCCTGGGTGCAGGGCAGGGCCCGGGTTCGGGTGCAAGACAGGGCCCGGGTGACGGCTCAAGGCAGGGCCCGGGAGCCGAGCCAGGGACAGGCTGGAAGCAGGGCCCGGGAGCCGAGCCAGGGACAGGCTGGAAGCAGGGCCCGGGAGCCGAGCCAGGGACAGGCTGGAAGCAGGGCCCGGGAGCCGAGCCAGGGACAGGCTGGAAGCAGGGCCCGGGAGCCGAGCCAGGGACAGGCTGGAAGCAGGGCCCGGGAGCCGAGCCAGGGACAGGCTGGAAGCAGGGCCCGGGAGCCGAGCCAGGGACAGGCTGGAAGCAGGGCCCGGGAGCCGAGCCAGGGACAGGCTGGAAGCAGGGCCCGGGAGCCGAGCCAGGGACAGGCTGGAAGCAGGGCCCGGGAGCCGAGCCAGGGACAGGCTGGAAGCAGGGCCCGGGAGCCGAGCCAGGGACAGGCTGGAAGCAGGGCCCGGGAGCCGAGCCAGGGACAGGCTGGAAGCAGGGCCCGGGAGCCGAGCCAGGGACAGGCTGGAAGCAGGGCCCGGGAGCCGAGCCAGGGACAGGCTGGAAGCAGGGCCCGGGAGCCGAGCCAGGGACAGGCTGGAAGCAGGGCCCGGGAGCCGAGCCAGGGACAGGCTGGAAGCAGGGCCCGGGAGCCGAGCCAGGGACAGGCTGGAAGCAGGGCCCGGGAGCCGAGCCAGGGACAGGCTGGAAGCAGGGCCCGGGAGCCGAGCCAGGGACAGGCTGGAAGCAGGGCCCGGGAGCCGAGCCAGGGACAGGCTGGAAGCAGGGCCCCGGAGCCGAGCCAGGGACAGGCTGGAAGCAGGGCCCGGGAGCCGAGCCAGGGACAGGCTGGAAGCAGGGCCCGGGAGCCGAGCCAGGGACAGGCTGGAAGCAGGGCCCGGGAGCCGAGCCAGGGACAGGCTGGAAGCAGGGCCCGGGAGCCGAGCCAGGGACAGGCTGGAAGCAGGACCCGGCTGCAGGCTCAAAGGCTGGGGGCCCGGCAGAGGGCTCAAAGGCTGGGGGCCCGGCAGAGGGCTCAAAGGCTGGGGGCCCGGCAGAGGGCTCAAAGGCTGGGGGCCCGGCAGAGGGCTCAAAGGCTGGGGGCCCGGCAGAGGGCTCAAAGGCTGGGGGCCCGGCAGAGGGCTCAAAGGCTGGGGGCCCGGCAGAGGGCTCAAAGGCTGGGGGCCCGGCAGAGGGCTCAAAGGCTGGGGGCCCGGCAGAGGGCTCAAAGGCTGGGGGCCCGGCAGAGGGCTCAATGGCTGGGGGCCCGGCAGAGGGCTCAATGGCTGGGGGCCCGGCAGAGGGCTCAATGGCTGGGGGCCCGGCAGAGGGCTCAAAGGCTGGGGGCCCGGCGGCGGCTGACTCACGGTGGGGCCCGGCGGCGGCTGACTCACGGTGGGGCCCGGCGGCGGCTGACTCACGGTGGGGCCCGGCGGCGGCTGACTCACGGTGGGGCCCGGCGGCGGCTGACTCACGGTGGGGCCCGGCGGCGGCTGACTCACGGTGGGGCCCGGCGGCGGCTGACTCACGGTGGGGCCCGGCGGCGGCTGACTCACGGTGGGGCCCGGCGGCGGCTGACTCACGGTGGGGCCCGGCGGCGGCTGACTCACGGTGGGGCCCAGCGGCGGCTGACTCACGGTGGGGCCCAGCGGCGGCTGACTCACGGTGGGGCCCAGCGGCGGCTGACTCACGGTGGGGCCCAGCGGCGGCTGACTCACGGTGGGGCCCAGCGGCGGCTGACTCTACCATGGGACGCTCTGGAGGCAGGTCGGCATCGACCATGGGACGCTCTGGAGGCAGGCTGGCATCAACCATGGGACGCTCTGGAGGCAAGCTGGCATCGACCATGGGACGCTCTGGAGGCAGGCTGGCATCGACCATGGGACGCTCTGGAGGCAGGCTGGCATCGACCATGGGACGCTCTGGAGGCAGGCTGGCATCGACCATGGGACGCTCTGGAGGCAGGCTGGCATCGACCTCAAAGACCGGATCATCGTTGTCAAATCTTCGTAGAACCAGGCATCAGGGTCCTGGTTACTAGTAGTAGCCACCGGTTGGTTCCAAGATGAAGCAGGAGACCCCTGATCCAAGGCCCCAGGTGAAGCACACAGCACCTCAGAAATCCCCCTAGAATCTACAGATCTGGCTAAAGGGACTGAAGATGGGGGAATCTGGACAGGAACACTGGGTTTAATTAGACAGGGCTGCCTAACCTGTGGCAAAAGGGGATTTATATCAAAGGCTACATCCTAACTAGGGGATGAGCCGCTGGGAAGACAAAATCTCCCCGATCAACCAAAGAGTGAATAAGGTTGATAAGGTCTAAACACATGGGTTTAGAGTACCCAACAAATAATGCCTGCACCTCATCAGCATGAGTCTTAGCTAAAGGCAGTAACTTTCTGATCAAAGCAGGATCCATAGTGGGGGCTAGGAACGGCAAAAGCTAGAGGGACTACAAATCCCAGGATGTGTAATGCTCTGGCCAGGTGGGTATAGTGGCAGCAGGATTATGTCAGGGCCAGAGAGTACTTTAAGTGCACTCTCTGCCCGGGGGGGGTAAAAGGTTTGGCCAGAGCAATGACACGGAGACATAAGATATGCTTAAAGGTTTTATTAATGGCAAGGATAACAAAAAACTCTTATATTCAGATACAGGGAAAAAACTAACTAACAAAAAATACCAGATAACAGAAAACCGAACCCCTAAGGTGCTGGAGCACTCACCCAGGGTCCTAGGGCAGATGCAGGCAGTCTCCAGACAGGAACAGACTGAAGATCAGAACTCCAGATACAAGGCACATGGATCCACGAACAAAGAGGAAAAAACAACAAAATCCTGCTGCACCTGGTGGAGGGAAAATCTCCCTTAAATAGCACACACACCAGGTGCAGCAGATGAGAGAGCAACAAGCGCTTTGCTGCCACTCTCTGGAGGTTGGAGGGACTGCCGCTGGGGTGAGCAGCCGGAGCTCCGCTGACACCCGCTGGTGGCTGAAGGAACTGCAGATGGGAAAACAGCTCCCAGCCACCGGTCGGGCGCCAGCTGAACCCGGGGACCTTACACAGTGACTTATGAGAATGAGTATATGAACAGAACTATCAGTGACTTATGAGTATATGGACAGAACTATCAGTGATTTATGAGTATGAGTATATGGACAGAACTATCAGTGACTTATGAGTATATGGACAGAACTATCAGTGATTTATGAGTATGAGTATATGGACAGAACTATCAGTGACCTATGAGTATGAGTATATGGACAGAACTATCAGTGACTTATGAGTATATGGACAGAACTATCAGTGATTTATGAGTATGAGTATATGGACAGAACTATCAGTGACTTATGAGTATATGGACAGAACTATCAGTGATTTATGAGTATGAGTATATGGACAGAACTATCAGTGACTTATGAGTATGAGTATATGGACAGAACTATCAGTGACTTATGAGTATATGGACAGAACTATCAGTGACTTATGAGTATATGGACAGAACTATCAGTGACTTATGAGTATATGGACAGAACTATCAGTGACTTATGAGTATATGGACAGAACTATCAGTGACTTATGAGTATATGGACAATGTGGCTTGAAAGCCCTCCAGCGGGTTATTCCTCAGTATCCAGCATTCAGTTCTCCTGAATACCAGATACATTAGCCCTGGTCACCACAATGTGCAAACTGATACAGAGGTCCCTTGGCCCCGTTACTAGTTCACAAGCAGTTAAAAAAGAAGAAAAAAAAAAGAAAATCCATTTTTAAATAAAACAAGAACTCGCTGTTGCTGCTTCTTCCTTCCTTTGTTCCCCTCTGGACGGCGGCCTCTCTGCAGGTTCATCAGGTCAGGGGCTCCCTTCTTTTCTGGTGGGCTGAGCCGCTATTGCATCTGCTCTGCTGGCATCTGTAGTGAGGGGGGATGCCAGGGAAGAAGCAATAGTTGCAAGAAGATTACAGCCCGCTGGACCTGCAGAGAGTACGCCGCCCAGCGCGGGACAGATGAGGGAGGAAGCTGCAATGATCAGTTCGTTTTTTTTTTACTTTAAATGTATTTTCTGTTTGAGAACTGATAAGGAGTCCAAGGGACCCAGTGGCATAACTAAATCTGCTGGGGCCCTGGCATGTCCCTTTCTTGACTCAAGAATTCACTTAGGGCCTTATTTATCAAGGGATAGCGCCAGGTAGTGTCTCACTAGCGCCAGGTATCGCCAGCTATCGGCTGCTACCGACTCCAGAACGCCAAGCGGCGGACACAATCACGCATTTATCACGCTAAATGAGGCTAGCGCCGGCGAGAGCGTCGGCTAGCGCGGGATTCATCATGTAGCGGACTGCAACGAACAGCGCCGCTGCTAATCCCATCACAGCAACAGGTATGACCTCTCGCTACCTTACTCTCCAATGCATTTCAATGGAGCAACCTTTAAATCTTCATATTTAATTGTTATTAATGTGTTTTTTTGTTTTTTTTAAATGTCAAAAATTCTGTGACCACTTCGGCAATGTTAGATATTTTTTTTAAGGTAAAAAAATGTTTTAAAAAAATTTGTGCAGAATTGATATTATAGGTCTGATATTAATGTACCGTATTTTTCACCCTATAAGACGCACCTGCCCATAAGACGCACCTAGGATTTGGGGGAAGAAAATAAGAAAAAAAAATTTTCAATCAAAAACGCACCATTACAGACAGTGTGGCATTCCCCTATCCAATTCCCATAGGCCGTGTGGGATGCCCCCATTCCATAGACAGTGTAGCATGCCCCCATCCCATTCCCCATATATTCAGTGTGGCATCCCCCCCTCCCATTCCCCATATACCCATTGGCTGTGTGGCATCCCCCTCTCCCCCCATTAGTATAGGCTGTGTGGCATCCCTCTCCCCACATTCCCATAGGCTGTGTGGCATCCACCTCTCCCCCCATTCCCATTAGCTGTGTGGGTTTCCCCCTCCCCCCATTAGAATAGGCTGTGTGGCATCCCTCTCTCCCCATTCCCATAGGCAGTGTGGCATCCCCCTCCCCCCATTAGCATGGGCTGTGTGGCATCCCCCTCCCCCCATTAGCATGGGCTGTGTGGCATCCCCCTCTCCCCATTAGCATGGGCTGTGTGGCATCCCCCTCCCCCCATTCCCAAAGGCTGTGTGGCATCCCCATTCCCCCATTCCCATAGGCTGTGTGGCATACCCCTCCCCCCATTCCCAAAGGCTGTGTGGCATCACCATCCCCCCATTCCCATAGGCTGTGTGGCATCCCCATCCCCCCAATCCCCTTAGGCTGTGTGGCATCCCCATCCCCCCATTCCCAAAGGCTGTGTGGCATCCCCATTCCCCCATTCCCATAGGCTGTGTGGCATACCCCTCCCCCCATTCCCAAATGCTGTGTGGCATCCCCATCCCCCCATTCCCAAAGGCTGTGTGGCATCCCCATCCCCCCATTCCCATAGGCTGTGTGGCATCCCCATCCCCCCAATCCCCTTAGGCTGTGTGGCATCCCCATCCCCCCATTCCCACCCCCCTCCCCCCATTAGTATAGGCAGGCGCCATAGTAATAAAAAAAAAAAAAGTTAAACTCACCTGTCCGCTGACACCACTGCGCTGAGCGGCCGGCTCCGTAAATGGGGTGGGCGTGGCCTGCGCCACAGCGTCGACGCAGGCCACGCCCACCCCATTCACGAGCTGGCTCTGTCCCGGCCCCGCCGCTGCGATCGCTGTCTTTTCAGGCAGCGATGACAGCGGCGGGGCCAGAGACAGAGCCCCCGCCGCTCCTCCATCTGCTTCTCCACATGCGATCACGAAGGTCCGGGCAGCGGGTGGGCGTGGCCTGCGCCGGTGCAGGCCACGCCCACCCACTGCCGGGACCTTCGTGCTCGCGTGTGGAGGGGCAGATGGAGGAGCGGCGGGGGCTCTGTCTCTGGCCCCGCCGCTGTCATCGCTGCCTGAAAAGACAGCGATCGCAGCGGCGGGGCCGGGACAGAGCCCCCGCCGCTCCTCTGGCCTCTCGCAGTGTGCCAGACAACGCGGGAGCGCCGGGGACGGGTGAGTTTTTTTTTTCTTTTTAATTTTTTTTTAATTTTTTTTTTATTTTTTTTTTACATTCGCCCGATAAGGCGCACTGACATTTTTCCCCCACTTTTGGGGAAAAATAAGTGCGTCTTATAGGGCGAAAAATACGGTATTCATATTACAAAATGTTTAGAAAAACTTGTTTAATTTTTTAATCAAAAAATATGGATGTTTGGGGGTTAAAAACTACTTTTAAGCCATCGCCGCCAGCGCTCTGGGGTTTAAACAAGCTTTTCACAGCGCGAGAATTTTTTGAGCTATGACCATTCGCTGTCAGGCGCTCCCATACAGCGCGAAACCTGTCAAACAGCGACTCCTAACCCCGTATTCAACATTACCGCACACCGACACCGAGTCGCTGTCAACAACCGAACAACGGCCAAGCACAGCGAATACTAGCGGGCGCTGTGAAAATCACGCTACTGGCGCTCATCTGTCGCTACCTGGCGCTATTACTGAATCGGCCTCCCCGATGCAGCTAGACAACTAAAGACTGAAAAAGTCTTTTTTTCAATGGAGGAGCAAAAATGATGGGGCCCCCTGACCATCTGGGTCAGGGATTGGTCGCACCCCCTCAATTTACGCCCCTCAAGGGACCACTGTCAGGAAACATTTCTAAGACTATAATGCTGCCACCACCCACTTGTGTTTCTTCAGCAATGGATGCAATAAAGTCTAAAATGTGACTAATCAGAAAAAGCAACCCATTGCCAATCATCCCATTCTGATACTGCTGTGAAACGTAAGTCTTTTGTTGGTTGCAGAGGTGCAGTGACCAACCAACTGCTTTGGAGCCCCTTACACAGTAGGGTTTACTGTTTTAGACACATGTATGGTAGCACCCGGGCTCATATTGGTGCTGAACTGCTCATATAATATCATAGCCAATGCTCAGCCCTCACATCAATGGCTCCTCAGTCTCATGCTGCTTATTCCCAGTCATGATATTGTCCACTCACAATACATCACTACAAAGGACACGAGTATTCCTTGAACTGCACAGTTTCAGAAATACTGCCACCCCTGGCCAAAAGGCAGTTATCTTCCATTTATCATCTGAAATCACATATTTCTACCAATGACAGCAACCACAGGCTGTAGAGTCAGGTTTGGAGCTGGTTTGGCCTGGAGTTGGATTCATAGCCTGTAGAAATGTACCAATTCCAACATAAAATAAAATCTCTTACTAGTGTTGTATAATTAATATGACTTTCATGGGATGTTTAGAAATGTTAATCATACGTTCATCAACATCTAAGGCCCTTGCTGCGCATGCTCAGTAGTATGTTCCTTCTCTAAAGACCAGATGAAGTTCATCACTGAGCGTGCCTGTAGTCATCTTAGAAGAGCTAGACCAACAGAAACACAATAAGTATTAATTATTCAACAAACTACATTAATCAATAGTCCAGCATGTTTACACGAGGTACAAACCCTATTTCTGGCCATTGTATCCCAAATCTGGCATTTTGTAGCAGTTCTTCTCTGTACTTGCTGAACATTTAGCTGCACTTCTCTCAGACAAGTGTTCATTATTGTGTGTTTTTTATTTGTTTGCAACTCTGTGTTGTAAAAGAGATTTCTTTAGCAACAATGTATTTTCCTTTGCACATGAACTGGTGTGTTTGGTGTACGGAGCAGAGACTATCTCACTGGCTTGCTAATCATCTGATTGGCTGAGGCAGAGATGATGCTCCACATTCCTGAGTAACACTTCCTGCTCTGATGCCTTTTCAGGTAAGGGGATCACAATTTTATGTTCCAGTAGCTAAAGGGTTACTGGTACATTCTCACCAGGGCAGGGAGGTCTCTGATTACTGCTTGCTGATTTTTCCAAGCTCCATGTGGGGGGAAAGGGAGCTCACCCTTGTCTGTGGAACTTGGAAAAAGCATGTTGATAAATAAATCACAGGTATAGTGGAACAATCCTTACAATCCTTTTACATTCCATAGGAGGCCACAGAACACCAAAAACATGACACAAATGTAGTTTTCCTTTAACACACAAAAAAAAATATTTTGTTCTAATTCTCCTAAGAAAATCATTTTTACGGGCACATAATGTTTCCATAGATGTTTTGTTCCGTGTTCTGTGTCTGAAGGGAATCCAGATTTGGGAAGTCCCACTGTGTGAACCCCCCCAGATCGGCAGCTTACCTTTTCCCGGTCCAATGGCGCAAATGTGCGGGCTCTCATCCTATTAGAGCCATTTGCTGTGTCATTCTGCAAATGGCTCTGATAGTCTGCAATGAGGAGCACAAGCGGCCACATCCCCATCAGCACCCGCGCTCCCACCCCAGCCTACCTGAATAGGAAAAAATATATCAGAGCTCTGACTGGACAAGAGCATGTGTATGAGCCAATGGACTGCGGGGAAGTAAGCTGTTACTGCTGATCTAGGGGGTTTCACATGGCTCAAATCTGGATGTCCGGGGGCAAGGCCAGTGGCCGGCCCTGGAATATTTTAGATTAAGAGGAATTATGTAAGACTTTGGAAAAGAGCCTCCTGACTTTTGTGAACCCTGCCCCAACTTTTTGAGATGGGTTCTTGCAATCATGGAAATACAAAATATGATATATTTATTTATATATAAAAAAAAAAAAAATAATAATAATAATAATAATAATATATATATATATATATATATATATATATATATATATATATATATATTGATATAAACACAGAGCAAACTAAATTAAATAAACAAAAAAGAAGTCCCAATTTAATCATTCAAAGGTGCCACAGTGCTCGATATAACTATGTCCCACGGTGCATGCACTCCACACAGAATTGTGCAACGGAATCCTCCACCGATAGTGCAAACTCTTACCAGCTTTTAGTAAGCAAAGCGCTTAAAATTGATTTTACACGGCGTTACTGCCAATTCTGATGTAATCCACTATTAAATAGACGCTCATCCAACAATGCTTCCACACTTCAACCCTCCAGCATTTACAGGTGTCACAAAAGGCACTATTTCCATACAGCCATCCACTGTAGATTATCTCCTTTATGGGCAAAGCTCAGGAGGTGACATAAACAGGGAAGCAAAAAGGCCGAGATAGTGTAATATTGCAAAATCTGTGACTTTAATAAAAAGATCCAAATACACTCACAAGACAAGTCAGATAATCAGCATTGAGATACAGTTGCAATCTCACCGATCCTGGAATCAGACGATCCCCACTCAATCTAATAAAAGGACGATCCCGTTAGAGATGAATAAAATATCCAAAAGGTTTTTTTTTAAAAACTCTAAAAACATCCACAGCTCGCCACCGCCGACGCGTTTCGTCGCCGCAAGGCAACTTTAACTAGATATATATATATATATATATATATATATATATATATATATATATATAGTTTTTTATGTAATAAAAATATATCATTATAAAAACTGGCTTTACTGTCCTCTAGTGGTAAAGACAAAAAATGCATTTTAACAACAGAGATTTCTGTCCACGTTGAGGTTGTAGGTAGAAGCCATAGAATAATTATACAAATTAAAAGAATCACAGCTACTGTAAAAATATAAGTCCCTTTGACGTATAATACAAAGTGACAATATATGTGTATATAATGCAAAATAAAAAAGCAAATGTAAATCTTGAAAGTTGCTGTCAGTAAAGAGATGATTGTAATGTGATGTAATATGACCACACACTGCCACCTAGTGTAAGGAAAACATATGTATGTTCATATAAAATAGGAATATTGGTATTTGTATTTGATATTTATATAGCATCTTCTGCTGTAGCGCTGTACACAGTAGACAGGTTAGGCGTTCAGAGCAAATGCTATGAAAGCAGGATACAATAAGCTTACAGCGTAAAAGGATGGGGAGGGGGTATGTTCTCTTATACAGAAAAAACAGCTCACCTTGTTGTTATTAATGATTTAAAGCAGACCTTCAGCATCATTTAATGAAAAGCCCAAACCCCTAAAACACTATTCCCCATAATCTAAAATTAATATATTTAACATTTTTAGTCATTTACTTTTTATTCTTTCCCCCACTGGCTTGCAACTCTGTTCAGCACTCTAGGATATGGGCGCCGCCATCTTGACTCAGTAGCATCACATACTGAGGAGAGGGGTCAAAAGTGCAGGGGGCGGGGTTATAGCTGTAAAATGCACAGGCAGAGCTGGGGTTAGGAAAAGATCAGCAATCCCAGAATGCAGAGCAGCACAGTCAGGAGACACTTCCTGTCTGCAGGCAGCTTGAGACTCCATGGGCAGCTATCTTGGGTATTTAAAATTTCAGAAAATGCACTAGGTGCATATAGGATGACTTTTATTGTGGGCAATCTGTATGTACAGGGTGGGGGAGACATATAAGATAGACTCAAGGTGAAGAGCCGGTTTAAGGTCACAGACTAACTTCCTCCCCACTTATCCCCCCTGAGAACAATGTAAAAATGAATCATGTCAAAGCATCTTAAAATCTCTGATTATATGTTAATACTATGTATTCTAAGAAGGGCATGTTACAGAGCAGCTTTATCTGGAGCATGCTCTGCTGTGGTCAAAAATCTTAAAGGAGCCACAGCACTCAAACCAGTTAGCTTGCAGACCAGCCTATAATCTGTCTCTAAACTTGGTTAAAAGCAGGGGGCTCGGTCACACACATCTGCAGAAGTATGCTTAAGCTGCACCACCACGCCAAGGTGCCTCTATGGGTGCAGTCCTAACTCTAATCTATGAGAGCCCCATTTGGGACATACAATGCAATAGATAAAATGGGAGCAGCTTACCTGAGGTTGCCCTAAACCTCAAGTGCAAGCCATGGGTTGGAAGGGTCAAAGACCTTGCAGTACAGCCTAGACCCCACACCCCATGTGCTTGCACAAATTCAAAAGAAACAAAGGAGGGGGGGGGGCAGCCGCTCAAATCGCTTGGTGGTGCAGCTTAAGCATACTTCTGCAGATGTGTGTGACTGAGCCGCTATTTTGAATCAGATTTAGAGACAGATTGTAGGTTGGTCAGCAAGCTAACAGGTTTGAGGGCTGTGGCTCTTTTAAGACTTTTGTATCCTAATTGCCCTGCTAACATGCACCTCCCAGGTTAGTTATAAAATGGTCTGAGCTGCTGCCACCCCTCCTTTGTTTCTCTGCTGTGGTCAGATGCAGGGCCACTGTGGCTTGCCAGGCTCACTTGTGCTGGGAGCTCTGAGGGACAAAGAGGCTGTTATGATGGAGAAAAATGAAAATTGAAAGGAGGAAAAATGTTTTAGCCCTGCTACAGCTCCTACTCAGTGCTACTGGAAATGCAGGATGATAAAGTGATATTTCAGGCAATTGTTAGACCATTGTATCGGATGACGTTTGGCAATGTCCTAGAAGAAATAGCCAAGATATCTCCTCGGCTCTATGATGCTGCATAATAAGCATAATGAACGGGGTCTGTAAGGGACAGAGACAGGCACCCTGGCTGTGCTCCCTTCCTCTCTCCCTGTTGCTAGGTGACATTGGATGCCTAGACCACCACTCCCAGACATGCTTGCATGCACTCCCATACACACATGCGCATGCTCCCAGACACACAGGTGTTCACTCTCAACCGCACATGCACACACTCCTAAACACATCTGCACACTCCTAGCTGCGCATGCATGCACATTCTGGTGCACACTCCCAGACACACATGCGTGCACTTCCATGCAAGTGTGCACCAGAGACACATGCATGTACCCCTGGACACCCACGTCCACACTCCTGAACACATGCGCACACTCAGAGGGCATTAGGTGGGAAAGTAGGTAGGTGGGCAGGTAGGTAGGTGGGTGGGTGGCTGTGTAGGTAGGAGGGAAGGAAGGTAGCTGGGTTAGGGGACACGCAGGTGGGTCAGTAGGTAGGTGGGCAGGTAGTTAACTGGGTCAGTGGGTTGGTGGGTGGGTAGGTAGGCAGAGAGCTTCGGGGCTAGGCGGATGGGAGGTGACTGCATCGTCACCTGCAGAGATGGTCTGGAGATATGGGCCAGGCAGGCAGATCAGAGAGCTTCTGGGATGGGCGGATGGGAGGTGACTGCATCGTTCAACATTCCCCCCATGATGTTTGGTCTGGAGATGTGGGCCAGGCAGGCAGATCAGAGAGCTTCTGGGATTGACGGATGGGAGGTGACTGCATCGTCCAACATTCCCCCCATGATGTTTGGTCTGGAGATGTGGGCCAGGCAGGCAGATCAGAGAGCTTCTGGGATGTGCGGATAGGAGGTGACTGCATCATCCAACATTCCCCCCATGATGTTTGGTCTGGAGATGTGGGCCAGGCAGGCAGATCAGAGAGCTTCTAGGATGGGCGGATGGGAGGTGACTGCATTGTCCAACATTTCCCCCATGATGTTTGGTCTGGAGATGTGGGCCAGGCAGGCAGATCAGAGAGCTTCTGGGATGGGCGGATGGGAGGTGACTGCATTGTCCAACATTCCCCCCATGATGTTTGGTCTGGAGATGTGGGCCGGGCAGGCAGATCAGAGAGCTTCTGGGATGGACAGATGGGAGGTGACTGCATCGTCCAACATTCCCCCCATGATGTTTGGTCTGGAGATGTGGGCCAGGCAGGCAGATCAGAGAGCTTCTGGGATGGGCGGATGGGAGGTGACTGCATTGTCCAACATTCCCCCCATGATGTTTGGTCTGGAGATGTGGGCCAGACAGGCAGATCAGACAGCTTCTGGGATGAGCGGATGGGAGGTGACTGCATTGTCCAACATTCCCCCCATGATGTTTGGTCTGGAGATGTGGGCCGGGCAGGCAGATCAGAGAGCTTCTGGGATGGACAGATGGGAGGTGACTGCATCGTCCAACATTCCCCCCATGATGTTTGGTCTGGAGATGTGGGCCAGGCAGGCAGATCAGAGAGCTTCTGGGATGGGCGGATGGGAGGTTACTGCATCGTCCAACATTCCTCCCATGATGTTTGGTCTGGAGATGTGGGCCAGGCAGGCAGATCAGAGAGCTTCTAGGATGGGCGGATAGGAGGTGACTGCATCATCCAACATTCCCCCCATGATGTTTGGTCTGGAGATGTGGGCCAGGCAGGCAGATCAGAGAGCTTCTGGGATTGACGGATGGGAGGTGACTGCATCGTCCAACATTCCCCCCATGATGTTCGGTCTGGAGATGTGGGCCAGGCAGGCAGATCAGAGAGCTTCTGGGATGGGCGGATGGGAGGTGACTGCATTGTCCAACATCCCCCCATGATGTTTGGACTGGAGATGTGGGCCAGGCAGGCAGATCAGAGAGCTTCTGGGATTGACGGATGGGAGGTGACTGCATCGTCCAACGTTCCCCCCATGATGTTTGGTCTGGAGATGTGAGCCAGGCAGGCAGATCAGAGAGCTTCTAGGATGGGCGGATGGGAGGTGACTGCATCGTCCAACATTCCCCCCATGATGTTTGGTCTGGAGATATGGGCCAGGCAGGCAGATCAGAGAGCTTCTGGGATGTGCGGATAGGAGGTGACTGCATCATCCAACATTCCCCCCATGATGTTTGGTCTGGAGATGTGGGCCAGGCAGGCAGATCAGAGAGCTTCTAGGATGGGCGGATGGGAGGTGACTGCATTGTCCAATATTCCCCCCATGATGTTTGGTCTGGAGATGTGGGCCAGGCAGGCAGATCAGAGAGCTTCTGGGATGGGCGGATGGGAGGTGATTGCATTGTCCAACATTCCCCCCATGATGTTTGGTCTGGAGATGTGGGCCGGGCAGGCAGATCAGAGAGCTTCTGGGATGGACAGATCGGAGGTGACTGCATCGTCCAACATTCCCCCCATGATGTTTGGTCTGGAGATGTGGGCCAGGCAGGCAGATCAGAGAGCTTCTGGGATGGGCGGATGGGAGGTGACTGCATTGTCCAACATTCCCCCCATGATGTTTGGCCTGGAGATGTGGGCCAGACAGGCAGATCAGACAGCTTCTGGGATGAGCGGATGGGAGGTGACTGCATTGTCCAACATTCCCCCCATGATGTTTGGTCTGGAGATGTGGGCCGGGCAGGCAGATCAGAGAGCTTCTGGGATGGACAGATGGGAGGTGACTGCATCGTCCAACATTCCCCCCATGATGTTTGGTCTGGAGATGTGGGCCAAGCAGGCAGATCAGAGAGCTTCTGGGATGGGAGGTGACTGCATCGTCCAACATTCCCCCCATGATGTTTGGTCTGGAGATGTGGGCCAGGCAGGCAGATCAGAGAGCTTCTAGGATGGGCGGATGGGAGGTGACTGCATCGTTCAACATTCCCCCCATGATGTTTGGTCTGGAGATGTGGGCCAGGCAGGCAGATCAGAGAGCTTCTGGGATTGACGGATGGGAGGTGACTGCATCGTCCAACATTCCCCCCATGATGTTTGGTGTGGAGATGTGGGCCAGGCAGGCAGATCAGAGAGCTTCTAGGATGGGCGGATGGGAGGTGACTGCATCGTTCAACATTCCCCCCATGATGTTTGGTCTGGAGATGTGGGCCAGGCAGGCAGATCAGGGAGCTTCTGGGATTGACGGATGGGAGGTGACTGCATCGTCCAACATTCCCCCCATGATGTTTGGTGTGGAGATGTGGGCCAGGCAGGCAGATCAGAGAGCTTCTGGGATGGGCGGATGGGAGGTGACTGCATTGTCCAACATCCCCCCATGATGTTTGGTCTGGAGATGTGGGCCAGGCAGGCAGATCAGACAGCTTCTGGGATGGGAGGTGACTGCATTGTCCAACATCCCACCATGATGTTTGGTCTGGAGATGTGGGCCAGGCAGGCAGATCAGAGAGCTTCTGGGATTGATGGATGGGAGGTGACTGCATCGTCCAACATTCCCCCCATGATGTTTGGTCTGGAGATGTGGGCCAGGCAGGAAGATCAGAGAGCTTCTAGGATGGGCGGATGGGAGGTGACTGCATTGTCCAACATTCCCCCCACGATGTTTGGTCTGGAGATGTGGGCCGGGCAGGCAGATCAGAGAGCTTCTGCGATGGACAGATGGGAGGTGACTGCATCGTCCAACATTCCCCCCACGATGTTTGGTCTGGAGATTTGGGCCAGGCAGGCAGATCAGAGAGCTTCTGGGATGGACAGATGGGAGGTGACTGCATCGTCCAACATTCCCCCCATGATGTTTGGTCTGGAGATGTGGGCCAGGCAGGCAGATCAGAGAGCTTCTGGGATGGGCGGATGGGAGGTGACTGCATTGTCCAACATCCCCCCATGATGTTTGGTCTGGAGATTTGGGCCAGGCAGGCAGATCAGAGAGCTTTTGGGATGGACAGATGGGAGGTGACTGCATCGTCCAACATTCCTCCCATGATGTTTGGTCTGGAGATGTGGGCCAGGCAGGCAGATCAGAGAGCTTCTGGGATGGGCGGATGGGAGGTGACTGCATCGTCCAACATTCCCCCCATGATGTTTGGTCTGGAGATGTGGGCCAGGCAGGCAGATAAGAAACAAAAACATGACACAAATGTAGTTTTCCTTTAACACACAAAAAAAAATATTTTGTTCTAATTCTCCTAAGAAAATCATTTTTACAGGCACATAATGTTTCCATAGATGTTTTGTTCCGTGTTCTGTGTCTGAAGGGAATCCAGATTTGGGAAGTCCCACTGTGTGAACCCCCCCAGATCGGCAGCTTACCTTTTCCCGGTCCAATGGCGCAAATGTGCGGGCTCTCATCGTATTAGAGCCATTTGCTGTGTCATTCTGCAAATGGCTCTGATAGTCTGCAATGAGGAGCACAAGCGGCCACATCCCCATCAGCACCCGCGCTCCCACCCCAGCCTACCTGAATAGGAAAAAATATATCAGAGCTCTGACTGGACAAGAGCATGTGTATGAGCCAATGGACTGCGGGGAAGTAAGCTGTTACTGCTGATCTAGGGGGTTTCACATGGCTCAAATCTGGATGTCCGGGGGGAAGGCCAGTGGCCGGCCCTGGAATATTTTAGATTAAGAGGAATTACGTAAGACTTTGGAAAAGAGCCTCCTGACTTTTGTGAACCCTGCCCCAACTTTTTGAGATGGGTTCTTGCAATCATGGAAAACTATATATATATACGTTATATATACGCTATATATATACATTATAAAAACTGGCTTTACTGTCCTCTAGTGGTAAAGACAAAAAATGCATTTTAACAACAGAGATTTCTGTCCACGTTAAGGTTGTAGGTAGAAGCCATAGAATAATTATACAAATTAAAAGAATCACAGCTACTGTAAAAATATAAGTCCCTTTGACGTATAATACAAAGTGACAATATATGTGTATATAATGCAAAATAAAAAAGCAAATGTAAATCTTGAAAGTTGCTGTCAGTAAAGAGATGATTGTAATGTGATGTAATATGACCACACACTGCCACCTAGTGTAAGGAAAACATATGTATGTTCATATAAAATAGGAATATTGGTATTTGTATTTGATATTTATATAGCATCTTCTGCTGTAGCGCTGTACACAGTAGACAGGTTAGGCGTTCAGAGCAAATGCTATGAAAGCAGGATACAATAAGCTTACAGCGTAAAAGGATGGGGAGGGGGTATGTTCTCTTATACAGAAAAAACAGCTCACCTTGTTGTTATTAATGATTTAAAGCAGACCTTCAGCATCATTTAATGAAAAGCCCAAACCCCTAAAACACTATTTCCCATCACCCCTAAAACACTATTCCCCATAATCTAAAATTAATATATTTAACATTTTTAGTCATTTACTTTTTATTCTTTCTCCCACTGGCTTGCAACTCTGTTCAGCACTCTAGGATATGGGCGCCGCCATCTTGACTCAGTAGCATCACATACTGAGGAGAGGGGTCAAAAGTGCAGGGGGCGGGGTTATAGCTGTAAAATGCACAGGCAGAGCTGGGGTTAGGAAAAGATCAGCAATCCCAGAATGCAGAGCAGCACAGTCAGGAGACACTTCCTGTCTGCAGGCAGCTTGAGACTCCATGGGCAGCTATCTTGGATATTTAAAATTTCAGAAAATGCACTAGGTGCATATAGGATGACTTTTATTGTGGGCAATCTGTATGTACAGGGTGGGGGAGACATATAAGAGACTCTTATTCAAGGAGAAGAGCCAGTTTAAGGTCACAGACTAACTTCCTCCCCACTTATCCCCCCTGAGAACAATGTAAAATTAATCATGTCAAAGCATCTTATGTATTCTAAGAAGGGAATGTTACAGAGCAGCTTTATCTGGAGCATGCTCTGCTGTGGTCCAAAAATCTTAAAGGAGCCACAGCACTCAGCCCTGTTAGCTTGCAGACCAACCTACAATCTGTCTCTAAACTTGGTTAAAAACAGAGGGCTCGGTCACACACATCTGCAGAAGTATGCTTAAGCTGCACCAGCACGCCAAGGTGCCTCTATGGGTGCAGTCCTAACTCTAATCTCTGAGAGCCCCAATTGGGACATACAATGCAAGAGATAAAAAGGGAGCAGCTTACCTGAGGTTGCCCTAAAACCTTGAGTGCAGCCCATGGGGTGGAAGAGTCAAAGACCTTGCAGTACAGCCTAGACCCCACACCCCATGTGCTTGCACAAATTCAAAAGAAACAAAGGAGGGGGGGCAGCCGCTCAAATTGCTTGGTGGTGCAGCTTAAGCATACTTCTGCAGATGTGTGTGACTGAGCCGCTATTTTGAATCAGATTTAGAGACAGATTATAGGTTGGTCTGCAAGCTAACAGGGTTGAGGGCTGTGGCTCCTTTAAGACTTTTGTATCCTAATTGCCCTGCTAATGTGCACCTCCCAGGTTAGTTATAAAATGGTCTGAGCAGCAGTGGCGTAGCGACCCGGGGGCGGGGGGGGCGGACCGCCCCGGGTGACACCAGACCTAGAGGGTGACACCTCTCGGCCGGTCACCCCTCGGTATAGAGACACTTACCTGCAGGTCCGGAGCGTGGAGGCCGGCGCCGCTCTCAGCTGTCATCTGAGGGCGCGTCATCAGAGGGCGCCTCTGATGACGCGCCCTCAGATGACAGCTGAGAGCGGCGCCGGCCTCCACGCTCCGGACCTGCAGGTAAGTGTTTGCTTTTTTTAAAAATGCCGGCATGGTGGGAGCGGGCCGGCCGGTTCCGCTGACAGCAGAGCGGGCCGGCCGGTTCCGCTGTCAGCGCGGAACCGGCCGGCCCGCTCCCACCATGCCGGCAAAAATGCTTTTTTTTTTGTTTGTTTTCTTTGGGGGGGGGGGGGGGGTTGACACCATTGGGGGGGGGGGGGGGTTGACACCATTGGGGGGGGGGGGTGGGGGTGACACCATTGGGGGGGGGGGGGGGTGACACCATTTCCTACCGCCCCGGGTGACACCAGCCCTAGCAACGCCACTGCTGAGCAGCTGCCACCCCTCCTTTGTTTCTCTGCTGTGGTCAGATGCAGGGCCACTGTGGCTTGCCAGGCTCACTTGTGCTGGGAGCTCTGAGGGACAAAGAGGCTGTTATGATGGAGAAAAAATGAAAATTGAAAGGAGGGAAAATGTTTTAGCCCTGCTACAGCTCCTACTAAGTGCTGCTGGAAATACAGGATGATAAAGTTTTTTCAGGCAATTGTTAGACCATTGTATCGGATGACATTTGGCAATGTCCTAGAAGAAATAGCCAAGATATCTCCTCGGCTCTATGATGCTGCATAATCAGCATGAACGGGGTCTGTAAGGGACAGAGACAGGCACCCTGGCTGTGCTCCCTTCCTCTCTCCCTGTTGCTAGGTGACATTGGATGCCTAGACCACCACTCCCAGACATGCTTGCATGCACTCCCATACACACATGCGCATGCTCCCAGACACACAGGTGTGCACTCTCAACCGCACATGCACACACTCCTAAACACATCTGCACACTCTTATCTGCGCATGCATGCACTTCCAAATGCACATGCGTGCACATTCTGGTGCACACTCCCAGACACACATGCGTGCACTTCCATGCAAGTGTGTACCAGAGACACATGCATGTACCCCTGGACACCCATGCGCACACTCCTGAACACATGCGCACACTCAGAGGTCATTAGGTGGAAAAGTAGGTAGGTGGGCAGGTAGGTAGGTGGGTGGGTGGCTGTGTAGGTAGGAGGGAAGGAAGGTAGCTGGGTTAGTGGACAGGCAGGTGGGTCAGTACGTAGGTGGGCAGGTAGTTAACTGGGTCAGTGGGTGGGTAGGTAGGCAGAGAGCTTCGGGTCTAGGCGGATGGGAGGTGACTGCATCGTCCAACATTCCCCCCATGATGTTTGAGCTGGAGCTGTGGGCCAGCCAGGCAGATCAGAGAGCTTCTGGGATGGGCGGATGGGAGGTGACCGCATTGTCCAACATCCATCCCCCATGATGTTTGGTATGGAGCTGTGGGCCAGGCAGGCAGATCAGAGAGCTTCTGGAATGGGTGGATGGGAGGTGACTGCATTGTCCAACATTCCCCCCATGATGTTTGGTCTGGAGATGTGGGCCAGGCAGGTAGATCAGAGAGCTTCTGGGATGGGCGGATGGGAGGTGAATGCATCGTCCAACATCCCCCCCATGATGTTTGGTCTGGAGATGTGGGCCAGGCAGGCAGATCAGAGAGCTTCTGGGATGGGCAGAGGGGAGGTGACTACATTGTCCAACATTCCCCCCATGATGTTTGGTCTGGAGATGTGGGCCAGGCAGGTAAATCAGAGAGCTTCTGGGATGGGCGGATGGGAGGTGACTGCATTGTCCAACATTCCCCCCATGATGTTTGGTCTGGAGCTGTGGGCCAGCCAGGCAGATCAGAGAGCTTCTGGGATGGGCGGATGGGAGGTGACTGCATTGTCCAACATCCCCCCATGATGTTTGGTCTGGAGATGGGGGCCAGGCAGGCAGATTAGAGAGCTTCTGGGATGGGCGGATGGGAGGTGACTGCATCATCCAACATTTCCCCCCATGATGTTTAAGCTGGAGATGTGGGCCAGCCAGGCAGATCAGAGAGCTTCTGGGATGGACAGATGGGAGGTGACTGCATCGTCCAACATTCCGCCCATGATGTTTGAGCTGGAGTGTGGGCCAGGCAGACAGATCAGAGAGCTTCTGGGATGGGCGGATGGGAGGTGACTGCATTGTCCAACATCCCCTCATGATGTTTGAGCTGGAGCTGTGGGACAGGCAGGCAGATCAGAGAGATTCTAGGATGGGCGGATGGGAGGTGACTGCATTGTCCAACATCCCCCGCATGATGTTTGGTCTGGAGCTGTGGGCCATGCAGGTAGATCAGAGAGCTTCTGGGATTGACAGATGGGAGGTGACTGCATCGTCCAACATTCCCCCCATGATGTTTGGTCTGGAGATGTGGGCCAGGCAGGCAGATCAGAGAGCTTCTGGGATGGACAGATGGGAGGTGACTGAATCGTCCAACATTCCCCCCATGATGTTTGGTCTGGAGATGTGGGCCAGCCAGGCAGATCAGAGAGCTTCTGGGATGGACGAATGGGTGGTGACTGCATCGTCCAACATTCCCCCCATGATGTTTGAGCTGGAGTTTGGGCCAGCCAGGTAAATCAGAGAGCTTCTGGGATGGGCGGATGGGAGGTGACTGCATTGTCCAACATCCCCCCATGATGTTTGAGCTGGAGCTGTGGGACACGCGGGCAGATCAGAGAGCTTCTGGGATGGGCGGATGGGAGGTGACTGCATTGTCCAACATCCCCCGGATGATGTTTGGTCTGGAGCTGTGGGTCATCCAGGTAGATCAGAGAGCTTCTGGGATTGACAGATGGGAGGTGACTGCATCGTCCAACATTCCCCCCCCCATGATGTTTGGTCTGGAGATGTGGACCAGGCAGGCAGATCAGAGAGCTTCTGGGATGGACAGATGGGAGGTGACTGCATCATCCAACATTCCCCCCATGATGTTTGAGCTGCAGTGTGGGCCAGCCAGGTAAAACAGAGAGCTTCTGGGATGGACGAATGGGAGGTGACTGCATCGTCCAACATTCCCCCCATGATGTTTGAGCTGGAGTTTGGGCCAGCCAGGTAAATCAGAGAGCTTCTGGGATGGGCGGATGGGAGGTGACTGCATTGTCCAACATCCCCCCATGATGTTTGAGCTGGAGATGTGGGACAGGCGGGCAGATCAGAGAGCTTCTGGGATGGGCGGATGGGAGGTGACTGCATTGTCCAACATCCCCCGCATGATGTTTGGTCTGGAGCTGTGGGCCATCCAGGTAGATCAGAGAGCTTCTGGGATTGACAGATGGGAGGTGACTGCATCGTCCAACATTCCCCCAATGATGTTTGGTCTGGAGATGTGGGCCAGCCAGGCAGATCAGAGAGCTTTTGGGATGAACGAATGGGAGGTGACTGCATCGTCCAACATTCCCCCCATGATGTTTGAGCTGGAGTTTGGGCCAGCCAGGTAAATCAGAGAGCTTCTGGGATGGGCGGATGGGAGGTGACTGCATTGTCCAACATCCCCCCATGATGTTTGAGCTGGAGATGTGGGACAGGCGGGCAGATCAGAGAGCTTCTGGGATGGGCGGATGGGAGGTGACTGCATTGTCCAACATCCCCCGCATGATGTTTGGTCTGGAGCTGTGGGCCATCCAGGTAGATCAGAGAGCTTCTGGGATTGACAGATGGGAGGTGACTGCATCGTCCAACATTCCCCCAATGATGTTTGGTCTGGAGATATGGGCCAGGCAGGCAGATTAGAGAGCTTCTGGGATGGGCGGATGGGAGGTGACTGCATCATCCAACATTCCCCCCATAATGTTTGGTCTGGAGATGTGGGCCAGCCAGGCAGATTAGAGAGCTTCTGGGATGGGCGGATGGGAGGTGACTGCATCATCCAACATTTCCCCCCATGATGTTTAAGCTGGAGATATGGGCCAGGCAGGCAGATTAGAGAGCTTCTGGGATGGGCGGATGGGAGGTGACTGCATCATCCAACATTCCCCCCATAATGTTTGGTCTGGAGATGTGGGCCAGCCAGGCAGATCAGAGAGCTTCTGGGATGGACGAATGGGAGGTGACTGCATCGTCCAACATTCCACCCATGATGTTTGAGCTGGAGTTTGGGCCAGCCAGGTAAATCAGAGAGCTTCTGGGATGGGCGGATGGGAGGTGACTGCATTGTCCAACATCCCCCCATGATGTTTGAGCTGGAGCTGTGGGACAGGCGGGCAGATCAGAGAGCTTCTGGGATGGGCGGATGGAAGGTGACTGCATTGTCCAACATCCCCCGCATGATGTTTGGTCTGGAGATATGGGCCAGGCAGGCAGATTAGAGAGCTTCTGGGATGGGCGGATGGGAGGTGACTGCATCATCCAACATTTCCCCCCATGATGTTTAAGCTGGAGATGTGGTCCAGCCAGGCAGATCAGAGAGCTTCTGGGATGGACAGATGGGAGGTGACTGCATCGTCCAACATTCCCCCCATAATGTTTGGTCTGGAGATGTGGGCCAGGCAGACAGATCAGAGAGCTTCTGGGATGGACGAATGGGAGGTGACTGAATCGTCCAACATTCCCCCCCATGATGTTTGGTCTGGAGATGTGGGCCAGGCAGGCAGATCAGAGAGCTTCTGGGATGGACAGATGGGAGGTGACTGCATCGTCCAACATTCCCCCCCATGATGTTTGGTCTGGAGATGTGGGCCAGCCAGGCAGATCAGTGAGCTTCTGGGATGGCCAAATGGGAGGTGACTGAATCGTCTAACATTCCCCCCCATAATGTTTGGTCTGGAGATGTGGGCCAGGCAGGCAGATCAGAGAGCTTCTGGGATGGACACATGATAGGTGACTGCATTGTCCAACATTCCCCCCATGATGTTTGGTCTGGAGATGTGGGCCAGCCAGGCAGATCAGAGACCTTCTGGGATGGACGAATGGGAGGTGACTGAATCGTCCAACATTCCCCCCAATGATGTTTGGTCTGGAGATGTGGGCCAGGCAGGCAGATCAGAGAGCTTCTGGGATGGACAGATGGGAGGTGACTGCATTGTCCAACATTCCCCCCATGATGTTTGGTCTGGAGATGTGGGCCAGCCAAGCAGATCAGAGAGCTTCTGGGATGGACGAATGGGAGGTGACTGCATCGTCCAACATTCCCCCCATGATGTTTTAGCTGGAGTTTGGGCCAGCCAGGTAAATCAGAGAGCTTCTGGGATGGGAGGTGACTGCATTGTCCAACATCCCCCCATGATGTTTGAGCTGGAGCTGTGGGACAGGCGGGCAGATCAAAGAGCTTCTGGGATGGGCGGATGGGAGGTGACGGCATTGTCCAACATCCCCCGCATGATGTTCGTTCTGGAGCTGTGGGCCATCCGGGTAGATCAGAGAGCTTCTGGGATGGACAGATGGGAGGTGACTGCATCGTCCAACATTCCCCCCCATAATCTTTGGTCTGGAGATGTAGGCCAGGCAGGCAGATCAGAGAGCTTCTGGGATGGACAGATGGGAGGTGACTGCATCGTCCAACATTCCCCCCATGATGTTTGGTCTGGAGATGTGGGCCAGGCAGGCAGATCAGAGAGCTTCTGGGATGGACAGATGGGAGGTGACTGCATCGTCCAACATCCCCCCCCCATGATGTTTAGTCTGGAGATGTGGGCCAGGCATGCAGATGGGAGAGCAGAGGTGATTACAGCATCTCCCCCTACCCAGCTCCATTGTCAGTTTGGTTTGGGAGTTAGCGAGCTTGCCTAGCAAGGGGGAGACTGGACGAGGGGGAGGATAAAGTTTATCAGTGACTGAATGGCAGATCTTAGAGCGCCATTCAGATGCTGATAAGGAGGGGGTGTGGTTCTGTTATTGCTCCTTGAAGGATCATTGGTGGCCTGCATTGGCGGGAAGCTGCAAATGGTGGAGGCCCAGGGGCACGTACCCCTTGGGCCCTGCCTATAATCCAGCCCTGTTTACAACATATTGGTTTTAAAAATCATCCATGGTTTTTGTGTGGATGTTGACCTATATAAAGAATATATTTTGTGTGGATGTTGACCTATACATAGATTATTTATTGACAAGTCAACCTCCATAAGAAGAATGATTAGCAATGAGGCAAAGAGATCTTCTTATATTGGCAACTGTAAAAGTTGTGCTCTCACTGCCATCTAGTGACAGAAAAGGAGAATGCACTATCTATTAACAAAGGAAAGGTGCAGTTAAAGAGAAACTTTTGTGGGGTTTTGGTTTCTGCTTTATTGTTTTCCTCTTCTGCAATGTAAAATAAACATGTGTGTAAGGTCTGAGGCACCAGACCTGTGATGTACTTATCAGCACGCTGTTTCCAAGTTTCCTATTTTCCTGTGTGTCTGAGATCTTAAGGTGGGAGGGGTTTCTCTGGCCTTGAGTAAAAATTACTGACTACAAATAACATTATTCTTCCACTGTAACAGGTGAACATGTTAGAAGCTTTAGCTAAGTCAAGCAGCAGTAATGGTGCTTCCCAGCTGGGAAGGCTGCTAGTAACCCTTTAGCTACTGGAATACACGATTGGGATCCTCCCTATCTGAATAAGTTGAACTGCAGCAGAATGGGTTGAACCTGTCACCTGTGTCTTAGCCAATCAGAATGGATTCAACTCTTCGCCGGTGTCTTAGTCAATCAGAATGGGTTAAACTCTTTGCCCGTGTCTTAGCCAATCAGATGATTAGCAAGCTAGAGTAAGAAATCATCTAATGCACCAGTTGCACCACATTGCTAAGGTGAACATAATTTTGCTAGTGAAAGTGGTTTTCGTTCATAACCTAGAGTTAAAAGCAAATAGAAAAAAACAGATAAGCTTGGCACATGGCAGTTTCTAGACACAAAAGCAAACAAGGCGAGGGGAGACAATTGCGCCCCCCCCCCCACACATATGCGTAACATGGGGTATCAGTGACATTGGCCTTGATTCAAAAAGAGCTGACATGGTAGTAAAAAATTCAGTGTATGAGAGAAAAGCCTGAGAATGTCACTGTTGCTGAATCACCAGCTAGGAAACAATGAAAGTCAATGGTAGCGTTTTACTCATAAGAAAAGTAGAGAGCATTTTACTCCTTTCTACACTGCAGTAAAAAGTGCCATTGACTTTCATTGTCTTATTATCTGGTGAGTCACTAACAGTGACATTCTCAGGGTTTTTTCTCATGAAGTGAATTTTTTACTACCATGAGAATTTACTTAAACTCTGATTGAAACAAGGCCATTGTCATTAAAAAAACATGAAATCACACAATCCTCTCACTATTAGAGATGAGCGAACCGGTTCGGACGAACCGGAATTCGCTCCGAATTTCAGGGAAAATTCGATTCGGCATGAACCCGAATTTTTTTTGGTTCGTGCCGATCGAATTTTCCCTGAAATGAAAAAAAAAATTCCGGCATGGTGGGAGCGGGCAGGCCGGCGCCGCTCTCAGCTGTCATCAGAGGACGCGTCATCAGAGGGCGCCTGAGAGCGACGCCGGCCTCCACGCTCCGACCATGCAGGTAAGTGTTTGCTTTTTAAACAAATGCCGGCATGGTGACAGCGCAGCCGGCATGGTGGGAGCGGGCAGGCCGGCTGCGCTGCCACCATGCGGGCATTTTTTTTTTTCAGATGAGTGATTCGTGAAAGTTTGATTCGGGCGAACCCGAATTTCTTGGGGAGATTCGGCGAATCGCCCGAATTGAACTTTCAAGAAGTTCGCTCATCTCTACTCACTATCACAGGAACCCACATCATTCTTTAACTGACAGTACTAAGGATTCAAAGCACTTCTTACCATGAGTAGATGAGCCACGCTCTCCGGAGCTAACATCCCGCATCCTCTGCTGCCCTGATCACTGAGAGACACCACTGTAATCACCTCAGTCTCCATCTCATGAACTCATTGTGATAACTAAGTAACTGCCCCAACACTGCTGCCTGTGCTTCCATCTTTCTATAGATGCTTCCCCAGACCTATAACAGACTCCTCTAGACCCAAAAATGAAAAGTCAGAGTGTGAGATGAATAAAAGAGAGACACATGTATTCAATAGGCAGTGTGGAATATGCAGAGCATCAGCAGATCCAGTCTCCAGACCTAAACATTAAAGCAGGAGCCAGCCTTCCAGCTCCCCCTCCCTCCCTACCCTGGTGCTAAGGCAAGGCGGAGGGGGGCGCAAGAAAAAAACTGCTTACCTTGCCCAAATCCAGTGGCAGAATGGCATCCTCTGTTCTGTGCATGCTCTGTGCCTCCATCTCAGCTGCCTGCATAGAGAAAAGGAGGGATGATTAAGAAAAGATAGAGGAAGAGGGGGGAGAGAAAATACGGGTCGGGGGACAATAAATATGAGAGACGGGGCCAAGGATAGAGAAAGCAGGAGGGGCAGAAGAAGATAAATGTAGGGAAAGTGAGAGAGTGAGAGAGGGGGCAAAGGGGAGAAGACAGAAAAAATAAAGATAGATAAGAGAGAAAGGAAAAGGGGAATAAGACATGAAAGAGGGAAGGAAGGGAGAAAAAAAGGAGAGAAAAAACGACAGTGAGAAGGAGACAGAAAAAAGTGAGGCAGAGAGAGAAAGGAAGAGAGGGAAATCAGTAAGGACAGAGTGAAGGAAGAAGAGAAAAGGAGAAATGCAGGGAAAGTGAGAAAGGGAAGGAAGACTTGGAGAAAGGAAGGAAGAAAGGAAAATGGACACAAAGTGAGAGAGAGAGGGAGGAAGGAGGGATGGAAGTGTGTAAGGAAGGGAGAAATAGAAGGAAAGATCAAAGAAAAAAAGGTGGAAGGAAAGTGTGAAAGAGAATGAAAGTGAGAAACAGATAGAAGGAAAGAGAGAGAGGAAGGATGGAAGAAAAAAAGAGAAGGAAAGCAAGAAAGAGATAGAAGGAAAGAGAGAGAAAGGATGGAAGAAAAAAAAAGAAGGAAAGTGAGAAAATAATAGGAGGGAGAGGGAAGAAGGAATGTAGGAAAAAAAGAGAATGAAAGTGAGAAAGAGATAAAAGGAAAGAGAGAGCGATAGGGAGGGAGGGAGGAATGAAGGAAGAAAAAAGAGAAGGAAAGTGAGGAAGAGATAGAAGGAGAATGAAAGTGAGAAAGAGAGAGAAAGGAAGAAATGGAGGAGTGAGGGAAGAAAGGAAGAGAAGGAAAGTGGGAAATAGAGAGAAGAGGAGGAAGGAAGCAATGGAGGGAAAGTGCAAAAGGACGGAAGTAAGGAAGGGGTAGTTGAGCATGGTCCTTAGTGACAGGGCTACAGGCAAAATCTCGGCAGCAGCACGTCAGCTGATGGCCAAACATTACATGTCTCTGATTGGACCTGACTGGAGTCCGAGCATGAGCCGATGGACCGGGGAAAGGTGAGTTTTACAGGGTGCAGGGTGTCCTGGGGAGTTTTCATACAGTGGGGCATACTGATTTTGGATTCCCAAGGGGCTCAGAAGAAAATCAGGGATAAGCAATATCCTGGGTTTGGCCCGCTTTTAGACTGGGAATGGGAGCGAGCCGGACACTGCAGGGATATGGCCACTCCCACTTCCTATGCTGATGCTATGTGCAAAACAATGCTTTATGCCGGGAATTATTATGCACGGCAGACAGGGCTGATTGCACAAGAGTCTCTGCACATGTGCCATGGGAATAATGGGTAGTTGTGGGGGTTTCATGCAGCAGGGCTGCATCAGCTGCACCAGGATAGTGATAATTGGGATGCCCCGATGTGTGAAGTCCCCCCAGATCAACCAATCCAGTCCGTTGTGCCCGCGTGGCATCTCATTGGCATACCTCTAGCTGGGGTTGCACCCACTTCAGGCCTTTCTGAATGGGGGGGCGCTTGTGCAGCCAGAGGCATGGGCAGCAGGGGGGGCCATTGGTGCACCCAAATTGGGATGCCCCACCAGGGAAGAACAACACATAAAAAACAAATCCATGGGTGCTACAGGTGGGCAGCGGTCCCAGAATGTAACCCTCCATTGTGCCTGCTGCAAGGGCACCATTGTTTAACCCCTACCCCCACAGCATGCTGGGCACTGGCATTTAAAATCCATTCAGGGGGTTTCACACAGGGAGTGGGAATCAGGCAGCCCTGGAGTCTTTAAATTGGACCAACGCCTGTGTTTTTTTTTTCCCCCTAAATAACAACCCATGCCATGCCCCAGGACCCGTTAAAGATAAGACAAAAAAACAAAATTACCTTAGATTATCCTGCGCGGTGGCGTGTTACTTTTTGTTGCGCCTCGCCAACTTGAAAATGCATGTAAGAGGAAGAGATCGTTTGACATCCTTCCTCTTGCAATTCTCGCGCATGCGCAGTAGCGCCGCTTAGGTAAAGTGAAGCGCCGCTCGCTCCCGATGCGCTCCCGATTGCTTACAAACACATTAATTATATAAAAATATATCTGATTTATTTGATCTATGTTACAATGAACATCGCATAAGAACACTATTAAAAAACATATAGGATGTGCAATATCAAAAACTGCCATGAGGGGGCATACCTGGCTGCTGTTGGAATGATCAAAGAGTGTGCTATTTACAGTGTCAATTCCCCATACTATTCTATAATTAAACAGTCGTGATTCATTACTAAAGTGCTATGTGCCATCTCCTAAAGTGCATCAAATTCATGAACAATCCTCCATAATAAATAATATCATAACCACATAATTGAAATCAAGGCAAAAATCATGAGAAAAAAAAGATAGATTACTTAGCCTATTATCAGGTCATTCACAACAGCAGGCAGCGCTCCCCCCCCCCCCCCGAGAAAAGCCCACGCGTTCCGAGACAGAGGGTCTCTTCCTCAAGGCAGAGTGCGATTGATGGATCAGTAAATATGCCCGATGACCAAGGGGTTTCACAGCACAGAGCATCTCACAGTGGGATGCCCCAGAGACAGGAAATTGCATGGCCCTAAATAATTTTAGACTCCAGGGCTGGGATGTGTGTTCACCCCCCCCCCCCTCCCAATGCTTACATGTTTCCCATTAAACCAGTTGAGTGGTGCTTTAGCAGTATGTGTTTGGTCATTGTCCTGTCAAAAGATGAACCTCTGTCCAGAGGCAGACGTAGGTTTCACAGGGCCCTATGGCAAAGTGCACCCCCTCCTAAGCAGGGCCGTATTTAGGGTTCATGCTGCCCTAGGCACTACTTAGGCTTACGCTCCCCCCCCCCGGCCTTTATTAGCTGTACAGAAATAGCAATGCAGGGAGAAAACCGCATCAAAGACCTAAGGACCAGGAAGCATTAAGGATGAGAAGATGAGGTGGAGGATACTGCAACAGTGGAGGACAGGGCGAGAACAAAATCTGAAAGGATCAGCAGCGAGGAGATGGTGCTAGAGAGTGGAGGAGTCAATGGACACTGGTGGCAAGTCTGCAGTGATGGCTGCCAGAAGGCCAAAGCGCAATGCAATAAATGTTGCCTGCACTTCCCATAGGCAGATATGGATTTGCTGCGTTCACTTTAAAGGCAAACAATGTATGAATTATTTTACAAAACATGATGCAGAGGGGCTGGAAGCTGCAACATGAAAAGCAGCAGGTGCTGCCTTCTCTAATAGGTGGCACTGGAGTGTGTACATTGGCATTCGGTTCCCCACCTCCAGCATGGGTAGCTTGCAGCGGGGTATTTAAAGTGGACCAAAACCCAGTATTTTGACTATCCTGGGTTTTGGTCCACTTCTCTGGGCCACCCCGATCGGGGGTGCCCTGCTATGTGAAACCCCCCCCCCCCCAGATCGCCCGGTTCAACTCACCTCACCGCGGTCCTACGACGCATGCGTGGCCGCTCGTCCAATCAGCGCACTCGGAGATGCTGAGCTATGCACGTCTTAGCTCAGTGGCGGCCTCATCTCCCGTGCCCTGCTAGAGAGAAGCGCGAGATGTGCCCGCTGCCCACGCATGCACTGCTGGACCGGGATTCAAGTAACAGTAGCGGGCGTCCTGAGGGGTATCACACAGTGGGGCATCCTGATTTTGGATGCCCCATGGGGAGGGAATGGATTGGCGCGGAAATCTTATGGATTCCTGGGCCGAACCAGCAGGGGTTTGCATACCTCCCAACTTCTGAAGATATGAAAGAGGGACAAGCCACGCCCCCAACCCCACCCATGCCACGCCCCCAACCCCACCCACACCACGCCCCGATTCCACCCACGCCACGCCCCGACTCCACCCACGCCACACCCTCGGCTCCACCCATGCCACACCCCCGACTCCACCCCCGTCGCGCCCCCGACCACGCCATATTTCCCACCCATTGACCAAAACCGGGATGCCCTGCTGTGTGAAACCTCCCAGGATGCACAGAAACCTTACCTTACTCCTGGTCCAATGGCGCATGCGTGCCCCGTGGCCGCATCTCGCGCTTCTCTCTAGCAGGGCGCATGCCCGCACCAGGCATTTATGAATGGCCAGCGCAGGTGCGCTCCCTGTTAGAGAGAAGCGCGAAATGTGACTGCCAGCGCGCTCGGAGCCGCAGCGGCTCCGAGCGTGCTGATTGGACGAATGCCTGTGCATGCGCCATAGGACCGCGGTCAGGTGAGTTGATACGAGCGATCTGGGGGGTTTCACGCAGCGGGGCATCCCCGCTCGGGGTGCCCCGGGGAATTGGACCAAACACCAGGATAGTGAAAATCCTGGGTGTTTGTTGGTCCACTGACTTTAAGGTGAGGGTTGACTGCTGTGGAGGGGGGTGAGGGGGTGCAGATTGATGATATAACTTAATAGTAAACATGTATAAAAGCCAGAACAGGGGGTCATACTTGCTGCTATCCAGGTGATGGAGGAAGGATGATCTGGGCTACATGCCAGGCTGCAGCCTCACTATGCAGCTCAGCCCCGCCCCATCCTATTCCATCACTCCCAGCACTAAGTGGTCTCAGCCAATCTGGGAGTAGGGGGCGGGGCAGACATCTTTCTGGGCGGGGTCTAGACTAAATCTAAGTCTGCTGCCTGCACAATAGACTCCGCCCATAAGAATGACTGCTCCGCCCCGCAGCTCCTCCTGGTTTCAGCAATGCCTTCAGACGTGCCAGCCTGCTGTAAGTTAACCCAGCCCCCGCCCGCCCAGCCGACCTCCGCCCGCCCCCCCACCACCACCACGCACGCTGTCATTCTTTAATCAAGCGCTGGCCATTGTTTAATCTGCTGCCGGCCGCCGGGCCAGTCAGTGTAAACTAATTAGAAGGCGCCGGCCGTGTTGTGGGGGCCCTGCCTGGGCACATTGCAGGGCGTCCCGGGACATCATAGTAACACCCGGGACCGCGGGATTTGTTAAAAAAATCGGGACAATCCCGCGAAAATCGGGACAGTTGGGAGGTATGGGTTTGGTCCACTTTAATATCCCTGTACAGACAGGGAAAAAATAAAGCACTGACCTCTCAGACTCAATGCCACAGAGTCCTGTGATGTGCAACCCTCCGGCTTTAGCACTGCTGACAGCAAGCTTCCTGCAGGGCTTCACCACACATCTCTAGTGCCAGGCATGTGGGAGCAGGCTCCCTTACTGACAGGCAGCAGGGGGGGGCATCAGGTGACTAGAACTAAGCTGGGACAAATGTTAGACACTTACATTACGACAGCTTTGATAGCGACAACATTGTATGATGTGTGACTAATCGTGTCACTTGAAAATTGACCTAGCGATTTGTTAAGCTGTCATAGGTGTCCCAAATTTGTTACTCTGAAAAAATGGGCCCCTTACTAGAATCGACTGGTCAGAAACTGGAGCAGTGCAGCTATGAGCTCAAGCCTTCTGGCTGGGACATATGCGCCCTTGTTATTTTCCCAGCCCTTGCACTGGCCAGGCCTCAGGGGGGACCGGAAATGACCGCGCACACTCACAATCTTCTGAAATGTGTGCTATGCCTTTGTCTACTTGGTTAAAGTAGACCAAAACCCAGGATTTTGACTATCCTGGGTTTTGGTCCTTGCAGCTGTGTGAAACCCCCCAGGTCGCCCAAACAAACTCACCTCTTCCTGGTCCTACGATGCATGTGCAGCCCTCTCGTACAGTTGGCGCGCTCGGATTCGCTCAAGCTCCTTCATTCAGGAGCTTGTCAAATACCAGTGGATCTGAGCACGCTGACGGCCACATCCCCTGCTACCCTCTAACAGAGTGTGTGCCAGCGCTGGCCTTTCACAAATGCCTGGCGTAGGAACGCACCCTGCTAGAGGGATAGCGGGGAGGTAGCTGCGACTCGCGAATGCGCCGCTAGACCGGGAAAGATGGTGAGTTCATGGGCGACCTGGGGGGGTATCACACAGCGGGGCATCCCAATTCAGGATGCCCTGGGGGGAATTGGCCCGGGAATCTTATAGATTCCAGGGCTGATCTCGGTGGGTTTTGGTCCACTTTAAAGAGACCAGGACAATATGAGTTTATCCTTTGGAGGGGGGGGGGATAAAACAATACAGCCAGGGGTGCCATGACAATTTCAAAGCAGACCAACACCCCTTTACATCTAATGGGTGTGGGTCCAGCCACATTCAGACAGGTTGGGGGGCATCCAGAATGCTGGAGCCTCCTTGTGCATGCCCCCCCCCAGGATGCCCAGAATTCTTACCTTATCCTCAGCCAGGAATGCAGCCCCTTGACTGGCTGCGGGCGCGGGTTAAGTAAGGTAAGAATTGTGGGTGTTCTGGGGGGGGGGGGGCAATGCACAGGAGGGCTCCAGAAACTCTGGATTAGAAAGGTGTTTACAAGCACCCTGGGGGGGGGGGGTATCACACAGCGGGGCATTCAGATGGGCATTTCAGATTCCAGGGCTGGCCCACGTGGGTTTTAATATGCTTTAAGCCCCCATAACTCCCATCACTCACCTCCCCTCACACTCCCATGATGCATGTGCAGGCCTCCTCTGCACGGAAATGAGCTCACTGACATGCACCTAGAGGCAAGTCGGCCACCTGCAGATGCACGCCCTTGCTGGCAGCCTTTCAAAGCTACATAGCATGTGGGGATGTAGAGGAAGCCCTGTTGTAGCATGGAGGAAGGTAAGAGACCAGAGATTACAGGGATACCCTGCTGAAGGGGACCAAAACCTGGGGGGCATAATGTCACGTTTTGGCCTGCTTTAGTGTTCTAACAACAGATGAAAAGCAATCATTCACCTTCTCCCATTTGTTTGCATAGTAAATCACTGGTGACTCAATGGTTAATGGCCCCTCCCTGTCACCCCCCCCCCCTCTGCCTGCAGACAAGTACCTGACTACACATGATGAATGGCCCGTCAGCTTCACACAGCTCCTCTGAGGGTCCCGCGCTGCTGAGGGTGACAGCATTCATCCCCAGCCTCCTCCGAGCTTCTTATCTAGGAAGTGGGTGGTGATTGGACTGACTCATCAGTCACGTGCTGTCTGCACACAGCTCAGAGAGAGAGAGAGATGCCCCTGCCTGGGAAAAGCAGCGTTGCTCGCACCTATGATGACGGCTGCCTCACTGCTGGCAGGTGATTTTCTTTAATAAAATTGCTGCTGACTGCTGCCCCTGCCCCTGACGTAGCTCCGCCCTAGGCACGTGCCTTTGTTTGCCTTGTGGCAAATACGGGCCTGCTCCTAAGGCTGTAACTGGGCAAGTGGTCACACAATGGGGTTTCCTTACACTGTTTTAGCCCAAAAATCAGCTTATAAGGAAGTTTTTTTGGTGAGGTAGAGACTTTTTTTGCACATATAATACATAACAACCTCATATGAGTACTAAGAGAGTAAATGGGATGGCACAGGCCATATCTGACAACATTTCTGACCTTATTAGCCACTGCCCCAGTAACACGGTAATTGACTTAAAATAGGAGTTGTAGGGTAACCAAAACAACACAACAAACTGCATCCCCCTGGGACAATTTAGATTGCTGCACATAAAAATGAATTTCCTTTTTTCTAACCCCTGCTGTAGTAAATTTTAGAAACAAAATGGCCACTCATGCATTTGCCGGCCACTTGCAAACAGGAAGTGCTGCTGCACTTCCTGTTATTGTGCATTGTTAGTTTTGTCAGTTGGGAGCAGAAGCTCCAAAATGGCCGCTACCTTTCTTTTCTAACTGTGCCAGGCTGTTGGTCCGGTTTAATGCAGACTATAGCTCTATCCAAACATAGGGGGCGCACTATTACTGTTACTGCTAGGAGCAGGGCAGCATAGAACAGGGGGCACAGAACAATCCAAAGGACAGGCCTGGGTACATACAATGGAGGCAGGGAGGCAGCTGCCACCATCATTATGTCCTATACCTGGCCCCCTTCTACCAGAGGTGCAATAGCTGCTGCCTTCCCTGCCCCTATGGTATGTAAGCCATTGCCTTTTTCCCAGTCTCAAAAAATTGAAACAGGTTTTGCTCAAGAATTTCACTGTATTTAGCACCATCCATCTTCCGCTCAATTTGTCACAGTTTTGCAGTTTCCTAGCTGCTGACACCAGCATGTTTAACTGTGGGGATGGTGTTCTTGGGGTGATGTGACCTGTTAGTTTTGCACCAGGTATAGCATTTACCTTGGTGGCCGAAAAGTCCAGTTTTGGTCTCACCTGACCAGAGCACCTTCCTCTATACATTTGGGGAGTCTCCCACATGCCCTTTGGCAAACTCTATGGAGTGTATGGCTTATTGTGGTCATATGGGCAGATAATCCAGTCTCTGCTTGGGAATTCCCTCAGGTTACCTTTGGTCTGTGTGTTCTGATTAATGCCCCTTTTGGCCTTTCTGAGATTCTTGGTGGGTGGTCCTCTCTTGTCGTGATACCATGTAATTTTCTATTTCATGATACTGGATTTGATGGTGCTCCGGGGGATTATCAGGGATTTGGATTTTTTTATAACACAACCTCTCAACAACTTTGTCCTTGACTTGTTTAGTGATTTAATTGGTCTTCATGATGTTTGGTTTGTGGTGTCCCTTGCTTAATGGTGTTGAAGCCTCTGGGCCTTTCATAAAAAGTGTGTATATACTACCAGCCCATGTGACACTTAGATTGCACACAGGTGGCACACTAAGCATGTGACTTCTGAAGGTAGTTGGCTTTATAGGAAAGGGGGTGAATATGTACATGGCTGTCAATTTTCATTTTTTAAAATATATATATATATATATATATATATATATATTCCCATTTGACTTCACCAAATTAAACTATTTTGTGTAGATGCATCATACACAAGTCAGATTAAAAAATATTTAAACACAGGTTGTAAAGTAACAAAATAGGGATAAAACCAAGGGCATGAATACTGTACATGTATTAGTATGAATCATTTTCACCAGCTATAATGCAGTAACTTAAAGCGGTCCTTCACTCTGAATAAAAGTCTATCTTATATGTATCCCCCATCCTGTACATACAGATTGCTCACATTAAAAATCATCCTACCTGCACCTACTGCATGTTATGAGCCTTTAAACATCCAAGATGGCGGCTCATGTAACATCAGGCAGCCTACAAACAGGAAATGTCTTCTGACTGTGCTGCTCTGCATTCTGGGATTGCTGACCTGTTCCTGACCCCAGCTCTGCTCTGTCTGAGCAAAGCACAGCTATATCCCGCCCCCCTGTACTTTATCCCACTCGCCACTCCTCAGTATGTGTGATGCTTCTGAGTCAAGATGGCGGCGCCCGTATCCTAGAGTCCTGAACAGAGTTGCAACCCAGCGGGGGAAAGAATAATAAGTAAGTGACTAAAAACGTAAAATATATTAATTTTAGATGCTGGGGAATAGTTTTTTAAGGGTTTGGGCTTTTCAATAAATCAGGGTGAAGGTCCAGTTTAAAAAGTGTGACTTTGCTGCCATCTTGTGGTAAATACATAGAATGCATTTTCCCTTGAAGAAGAAATGATCCAGTTAAAAAAATCAAAGCTTAGTAAATTGCTCCCCTAAAGCCCATCTCAGGCAATCAGTGACATAAGCTTATTTAGATGGATTAACAGCATGCAGATGTTTGGAGTAACAGGCAGATTCTGAGCTCTTAAACATGCATGGCAGCATCCATCTTGCACACGCATGAAGAAGCTGAAAAACCGAATCTCTCAGTTAAAATAGCCTCATAGCTCTGTGCAATCATCTTTTATTTCTAGCCAGAATAGTAAGCCTTCAGCTGTAATAACTCATCATTGAATAAAATACATTGTTTCCCCTGACTGAATGCTTTTGCAGCAGCTGCTGCCATAGAGATACATTGTAAAGACTTTCCTCACACATGTTTCCTTTGCTATATTAGCTGTTTTCAGTGTTTGCGTGTGTGAAAAATGACAGGCAAGCTTTTCCTTGTTTCTGAGGCAGATCTCTCTCACAGTTTGGTGTGAATTGCTGCTGGCACAGCTCCCCCCCAACTCTGTATGTGTAAGCAGGATTATCAGGTGTGTGGCAAGATGGACGTCCCAATGTAATTCAAGAGTGAATAATCTTTATGCCATTCCACATCAACATCGTTATGCCACTGATCATAACAAGGAAAACGCTTTACTAGCCTATTTTTGCCTGGAGGTCTACTTTAAAGATGACCAACATTGAAAAATGAATATTGGTCCTCTTAAATCAGCAGAGGGTGGGGATGCCCTGACCAGGGTGCTCCCAGCAGCCAGTGAAGCATGCGGGTATGCTTACACAATGCTGTATGTGGACCCATCTGACATATCCCCCCTGAACACTGGCAATCACAATGCAGCGCTCAGTAGGGGCAATCAAAAAAGATGATCACCATGGGGTGTGGGGCTTTCCTACCCAGAATGCAATGAGTGGCATCCAACAGCCGGATGACCCCATTGCTAATTTAAGAGGGCCAACATTCATTTTTGATTTATCCTGTTTATCCTCTTTAACTTGAAAATTATAGGTGCTAAACAAAATTTTGAATTTGAATGGTATTAAAATGATACTAGATCAATGATTTGCAGGGCAGGAGTGCCCAAATCAAAATTGAAGCAACAGGATCTGCTGTCAGATCTATATTAAAAACAGCGGGAAAGTTCAATGACAAAAAAAGAAAAGGGAAAGTCTACTTTTGATGGGATTTTTGAAAGTGTATATCCTTTGTGCTAAGGGAATGTCCTCAATGTGCTGAGCTTATCTAACAATTTTTTGTTAGCAAACGTGTGTTTTATGAAAACAGTTTTTACTACCTGTTGTACACCAAGATCTACAAGAAGAGAGATGTGATCTGTGTACACATAGAACACTATTGCTATGGCTGCTGTTGAGGTGAGGGGGCTCACTCCTACTTACACATGCCCAGCAGCAGTGTTCTGTGTGTACTGAAACTTGGGGGTTTATTTAAGAAACGCTAGTGCCACGTAGGACCACATAGTGGCAGTTGTTTTTGCGTCCCTCCTGCAGAAAGCCAAGAAGTGAAGAATGCAGGACAGCATTGATTGTAGGACTTGTCCTTAATGCCTCTTCTTGTTTTTCGTCTCCACAGATAAGCAGCTTTCCCTCTGCAAGCATGGCAAGGAGATTCTCCCCCGCCCCCAAACTCAGAAGGGAGGGGACTTTTCGCCATGGCGAGGTGGAGGACCCAGTGGAGGAAGCGGACGAGGATGAGGACACCCCAGAGGAGTTGGATGGTGTGGTGGGGCTGTGTGGGTCATCAGCTCCTCTGATGAGGATATGATGGAGTCTGACTACCAGTAAGGCCAGTCTCAGGTGGGAAGTCCCGAGGTGGAGGAGGTGCTGAACTCCCCACCACTCCATGAGGGTGCAGCAAGGAGTGGAGGAGTCTGGCCCCTTGAAGTTGGGCTCCATCGGTCCAAATTGAAGGAGTGAAGCCCACACTTCTTCCCCTCACAGTCCTCCCTGGTTGGAGGCCAACACCTTGTCCCCTGGTGAGTAGGCTTTGTGTTTAGTAATGTGGCTAACTATAGTGGAAGTGACAAGTGTGTGGCTCATGTATTTCTTGTTTTTGCTTTCATATTGTTTCAGTCATCATAGGCCAGTGAGCTCCTCCACACCCCTTCCAGTATTTTCCCCGAAGCTAATGTCAGGTAATTGTGGCATGTGCAAACATACACCTAAAAATAGCATGTTTTTCCTGTGCAACAAAAAATTAGTAAAAAGATAAATTACTAATGCAATTTTTTGTTTTCTTTTTTGTATTCATTCTCACAGCTCCTCCTATTCCCGCTGGCATGTTCCTTGGCCCCCAACTCACCTTGTCCCCACCAGCATGAAATTAGATCCAGCAGCATAGACCCAGGGTACCAACTCGAGCTGCCTTGCAGATCTCTTTATCCTTTAGTGAACCGACCAAATAAACTTTTTTTTTTGTGTTACAATGGATTTTTAATGTTTTATGTATTTTCTTGTTAGAATAAAGCTTACTGTCCTAAGTTATTTCATGTATGTAGGTAGTTGGGCACAATGTGGTACCACAAACCATGACAAAATCCCCCTCCCTAGTGTTTTATTGCACATCCACTCCACAATATACACCTGTCCAGTGTGGAGTCCCTCACATAGTGTGTGTTTCCTCAAATCCACATTTGGGTGTTCTTCATTAGTTTATTGGTTTTAGATTAGCATCAGCATGTGTTGCCCCTGCTGGTATGTTGTCCGGTTGTGTCTTCTTTCTGAACTGTTGTTAGTGGCACTGTTAGCTGCAGTATGCATTGTGTTGTGGATTCCAACATGCATCCCGTTTAGCTAGTTCGGTTTTCATAACAAATGTTTCCCAATAATGTGACCTTCCTCTTACACACCTGAATTTGCATACGTATGCACCAAACATTTGTGTCCTCGTTGAAAGATTTGAATAAAAATTAACAGATATTTCCTTACATGAATGATAAATGAAGAAAAAACATATGGGCAGCACTTGCAGGTTGTTTGATTAGTGGATAAAAGTATGTCTAAAGCAATTTTGCAAATAATTTTGGGTTATCAGATGTAGTTGGTAAACCTGGAGGCATGTGGAAGTCCACACAACATTTCACAAGTAAACTCACACTGCCTTGATGTCATTTTTGGCCCGATCACCATTGAGTGCTGACCCTTTTAGTTACACATGACTGGTGGTTGTTGTAAGTGTGGTGGAGGCCCCTGGGCACAAAATCTGGTGGAGGCCCCAGATACAGTATTTGTTTCCTTTAAAATAATAGTCCAGCCAAGTAACTGATTGGTGGTTGTCTGGCACCCGCCTACTTACTGGAACAACAGATCAAGTCCCTTGTGCCATCCTTGTGCGGGTGCGTGCTGCTCGGGAACTCCTGTTTGCCATTCTGGGTGGGGGGTAGTCTAGTTGCCCAGCTGGTCCAGCAGAAACAGTTGAGCTGCCGGCGGCTGTGCTTGGGGGTTTATGTACAGTAAGTGGCCGGCAATTGACAGCTCTGTACCCCCCCATCACTGTAGCGCTGCTGATGGCGGCTTTGCTGCTCTAGATTCTCCATCCTGCCCTGTAGTGGCTTTGGCTTCAGGTTTGCAAAAACAAAAAAGGCTTGCTAAGGTAAAGGCGCAGCATGGCACATACCTGTATGAGACAGCAGCACCCTAGGATGGGTGAGAAGGGAGAGCGGATCATTTCCTTCCCGCACTGGTCTCTATTTTGCCTAGAAACTGCCCTGTTCTTACCTTGCCAGCAAACTCATGGTGCTTGTGTGGCCAACAGTGGCATCTCTCACATCCTTCTAGTTTTGTGCTATAGAGGCTATCCTATAGAGGGATGCAGGGGGTGCCTCGCACTGAATGCATTGTGAGAATGCCGGCAATGTATGTATATCAGGCGAGTGGTAGGAGTTTCACACAGCGGGCCTTTCAGGTGTACAGTGTGTGCTAGACTGCACCATGAGTAGTGCTAAATATGTTAAGGCTGCATGGGTGCACCCTTGCATACTGTCCGGCTGTTTAAGACATCTGATTGCTGCAAGTTATCCGCATTACACCACACTAAGTTGAGGGTCCTGCTGAAAAACAAGCATACTGTCACACATTTATGTGTACCATGGCAAGCCTTGTGCTGTTAAAAATGGCGCACCGTAGCAAACTGTAAAATAAGGCACCAGGTGTCAACAGGGGCACAGATTTGTTCACACTCAAAACCCTTCACCACCAAGCTGACACACGCTGCTATATAAGCTCTGAAGGAAAGCGCACCCTACTTGCAAAAATAGGAAAGCTGGGGATCATCTATAGAGGCTTGGTATCATTTTTCAGAACCGTGATCTGGAATGGCAGAAATGGCAGAGATGCTTCCTTTCCAGATTCTCCCTGAAGCATAACTTGAAAGAACTGGGGCATGGTGATCAGGGCTCTGTTTAGAGTTCATGTTGCATAAGGTAAATTTAGTGCCCATGGATCTTCCAGTGGAGGCAGGGGCTTACATACCATAGAGGCAGGGAAGCAGTTGCTGCCAGGCCTGTGGAAAGAGAGAGAATTAGGCTGGCGGGGGTTAGGGTACTCCAAGGAGCAGGTGATCATCAACACTGAGCAATTTCATGATCCATGTTGGGCACACGGGTAGCTCACTACAGGTGCCACCCATGCACGCTTCCAGTTTCAGGAAGGTTTCGGAGGGTTCCATATGGTTCTATAGCTTGTAGAGCAACCAGGACCAGAGCAAATGGGTGAACCTTTTAAATGCCAAGCACGTAAAATCTACGTAGCTGCTTCCCCAACCGTTAACTGCTACGTAGATTCTAGGTACCTGCCATTTCCCCAAATTTGCGACCACAAAAGGACACAGTCAACCCCCTCCAGGATCTAGTGCTTAGGGTTCTTCTACCCACAGGGGGCCTCCGATCCCCCCCAGGGTCTTCAGTGTGATGGCTTCAGACAGCTTGTGCACTGCCTGAGGGAGGGGTCTGTTATACCAATGCATGTGCTGATGTCAGCACCCTTCGAGTATAAAAGGCCCCTCCCTGCAGTGCGATTCAGTATAGAAGCTAGAGTGCTTGACGGAAGCCAGTAGCAGGGCAGGGGTCCCCGGTCCTCGGCCCCGCTACTTGCTTCTGCGATCATTTCCGTCTGTCAGAGCAGCGGCGATGGACAGCATGGGTTAAACTGCTTAAAAATAAATAAAATAATAGAATATAAAATAATAAAATATAGAAAGTGTCAGGGCCATCCCACACCATTTTTCTTTTAAGGGTTTAACCCTTGATGCGCATGAGTGTTGTGTTTTATTTAAAGCCTGGCTGGCTGCGGCTTGTATAGGACAAACTGGAGCACCCCTGTACATAACCCCCCAATTTGCCCATAACCTTACCTTTTTCTCTTGGAATACAACACTGTGTACAGCATTCTGGATGCCCCCCCCCCCCCCCAGAGTGTCTTATATCAGCAACGACCAACACCCACACAGCAGAGGTGTTGGTCCGCTTTAGAGAATGTCTTTCAATACATATGTGGTACCGTTGTAGTCGGGAGGAATATGGCTTACACGCAATATGATTTTCTTGAAAAATTTACACTTTTTATTTTTAAAAAATGCTACAAATTTAAAAAAAAATATTTTTTTTATTTTTTCCGCAAATTTCACCCAAAAATATTGAGAAAGCACTGAAAAATTACAAACATTGTTAAAGCTCAAACTCTCATGAAACAAACAATATATAATTGTCCTAGTAAAAATCACAGTTAAATATAAATAAAGCGCAAAATGCTGAAAATGGTCTGACAACAGAGTGTGACAAAACCTCTGGGTAGGCTGGAACTGAAAGGTTTAAAGGAGCAAGATAAAATCATGCCTGGGCCTGTCCTGAAGAAAGAGAAAATGGGGGGGGGGGGGGGGGGTATATGAAAGAAATAAGATAAGTACAGGGGTGCAAAAGGTGCAAAAGTAGCAACTGCAACTGGGCGCATGAGGTCAGGGGCCTACACTGTTGCTCCTCCAAGCTGTTTATTTGTGTTTGCCATGGCATCATGCATAGAAAGGAAGCACCATTTGTCTTTGCTGTTTCAGTAGTTAGGCCTCTGATGCAATAGAGCTTAAACCATACAACAGCCGGGGGTGACCAAACGTGAGTTGTCTACCATCCTGTGAGTGTTTCCCCCCGGCCACCAAGCTATGCAAGAGATGGAGAGGCCAGAAACAGAAGTAAGCTTAGCATTGATATTCTCTGTCTTGTTATTGTGAATGAAGGCTGTGCTATGGGGCACGACTATGGATTGAACATTTTTCAATCCAAATGACTATGTAACTGTATGTAATGTATATATGGGGACACCTTATACTGGTATTTAAAGCAGGCCGAACTGAGAGTGTAAGGGAAGCAGATATGTTCTTACTTTAATCCTTTGTGGCAAACCGCCCAATGTCCTCTCATGTTTTGCATATGACTTGCTGCGTTCTAGTAGTAGAATCTTATTTTGGGCAGACTCTGAATGTTTAGTCAGCATCCACCATATAATGAGTCGTAAAGTGTTGATTGTTCTAACAAACAGCCTCAGAATACACAAGCTGCACAGCTGTAGCATGCTCAGCATTTGGTATTTATTAGCAATGGAAAATTAATCACTTGCTGTAAAATCAGTATCCAGACTAATGGACCTCAATACATATTTTGTATAATGAAAATCATACGTGTACGGCAGAGGCCTACATCTTTACAATTCCCCCAGCTCAATACCTTTTCCTACAGATATTTATTGTTACCCCAAAGGTCTAACTGACATAATAGCTCATGAATGTCTTTTTCCAGTGATGTTCAATCCTCTTTGCTACACTTTACAACCAGTCACTTTATCACATTTATGAGTTTTTGTATCCCTTGAGGTGTCTGGAAAACAGATATACATTTATGGAGCAATCTGTCACCAGGTTCTTTTTTTATATTTTATTATTAGGCATAGGTTATGTTTGTCCAAAAATAGATATTGTTTATGAACTGGTGACTCAAGTATGTGAACAGAGTATTGTATTTCTGGTATTGGGTGTTTTACTTTTATCAGGCTTGATATGATAGTAAGTGTAAATTATATGGATGACCATATATATATACATAACTGTAATGTCAGTAAATGTGCCATAATACAATTCACTTATATTTAATGCTCTGTACTAAAATTGTAGCTCTGTATATAAATGGTTAATGTTTTTTCTACATGACTATATTTTCTATACAGAGAGGATGTTCATTTCAGAGGTTATTAGGTATACACCAAGATATCACTACTGGACCTAAAAGGAAACACTGCAGAGGGACAACGACTGAGCTTGTGATTCTCTTTGTGTTTTGCCTGGGACTTTTACATTTATAAATGCCCTTTAATTTATATTTAATTATTTAGGGTCTGATTTATCAAGCACTATCTGCCAACCTGTGTCACATCAGTGCAAATTAGAGCGGAGCAAAATATACTTTATATATTTTTTTTATAATCGCACATGTTGTGGCACTGTAGGAAACACGTTTATTAAAATATTTGCAGGGCAGCAACATGCTGAAACTAATTGAAATGATATTTTAGACTACTCTAAAAATGTTCACGGCGTCATCTGGCAGATTGGTTTGATAAATCAGGCCCTTAGTCTCCAGAGGTCAAATAGGTTTGATTTAGCAAATATAGATGGAAATTCACCCCAGTCGATCCACAGGATCACCTCCATTGACGTTTCACTTGTGTGAACTGCCGGGGGGTTCAGCCGGCATGCAAAGTCAGTGTCTGTTATTACGGTGTCTAGCTATTTCCGTGACATCACAACCCCTTCAGGTTATCAATCAGATGAACCAGGCATATTGGGTTACCCAGGGCTCAGGGGACGAATTCTGGATCTATTATTTACCAATCCCTATGCCCTTCAGCACAAGTCCGGTGCCATGGCTCTGGCTAATGGGGGTGCGGGTATTTGAGCAGAGGGGTAACAGCATGTTAGGCAGGTCGCTCTCTGCCCCCACTACCATTTGAACTGTTATAGGGGTCCCTTGGACCACAAAGTAGCAGTCGCAGAAACGCATCATTAAAGTAAAATAGTTACCCAACAGTTATGTCTGACATAATTTAAGCAGATGACACAGTGGACACTCGTGTTTAGCATTATATACAGTTGCTATACATGGTCATGTCTCACATTTCTTGGGTAATTTAGCTTGGGGATGCCGCTGCATCATTATGGTGATCAGTGGGCTTGTATTTAACAAAACTAGCATTCCTCCCCTTTGTGCAGAATGTTAAACATTTATCATAAAAATGTCGACATGCTTATGCGTAAGATGAAACTGAGTTTATGGTATAAGCAGAAATTGATGAGAGAGTAGAAAGGAAATGAGAATAGAAAAGAATAGGGTCAGAGGAAGAAAAGATTAAAGTGTTTGGCATGTCAAAAGTTAAAAAATGAATATCAGTGGCTTACCTTTCATTGAGTGGCTAGAGGGCTGTGATTTCTCCTTTGCCTGTCTCCTTGGTGAGAAAAATCACTTCCTCATTCAGCTTTAGTCCCCACCTCATTGACCTGGTTAATCAATCCACCTTCAGTGGACCAAGAACAGAAACACTCCCAATCCCTGCCCAGATGTCCTGATTTATTTATTTATTCTATGAATGTCCAATGCTCTAATAATTTTCTTTTACAAAGGTTTTATTAAGGTTTTCAAGTACAAAAGACAGCATATCAAAAATCACATGCTATGACATTGTCTAACAGATGTGTCTTAAACTGTTGTCAACTGAAATAAAGCTTATAGTCTCTCTGCTGACTATTATGGATTTTGTTGTCTGATTTCGTGTGCTAGTGTCCTGGATTTGACGGATAAAAGGATATAAAAGAATATTTAACTGAAATTTAGTTGAACTGGTTGCTGATTAAACCTTGATCTTAATCTTTGCTTTGGTCCAAAGTGCTGTCTTTGCTGATATCAAACATTATAGACATAGATTTTAAGAATAACACAAACAAATTAGAGTTGGAAGAAATAGGTTTGGAGCGGGTGGGAGGGGGAAGGCGGGGAAGTGGCTTGAGTAAGATTACCAGGGATGGTGTATTGGTGTTCTTCAGGATAGTCCAGATTTAATTACATTTAATTACAGATTTAATTAATTACACCGGGAAGACCGGGTCAACCCGGGAGTTCTGCAGGCCTATATATTCCACCCATGGGTCCCACACTTTCCTGAACATATCATAGGAATCATTTACTATTGCCGTTATTTTTTCATTGCAAAGGGTGTCAGATATTCTATTTTGTTTCTCTGACCAAGGGATGGAGGGCGTTTTCCAACACCTGGCTATCGTGGCTTTCACTGCTGCGAAAATATGGAGGGCTAAATGCCATCCTGCTTTGGAGAATGTGCCCATTTTCAGAGACAGAAGGGCTTCCCAGGGGTCTTTGTTCAATGGTGTATGGAGGACTTCTGATATAACTTTATAGGCCCTATCCCATATGTCTCTAGTTACTGGGCAGTCCCACCAGACATGCATCATGTCACCTCTGACGTTACAGCCTCTGAAGCAGCAAGGGGATTCTGAAGGGGAGAATTTATTGATACGATCAGGGGTGTAGTACCATCTGAACATCACTTTGTATGCGTTTTCCAGCACTAGAGCGTTACTGGATACTTTCTTAGTTTGGCCCCAAATGCCTTGCCAAGCTTCTGGGGGCTTTGTATCTCCCAATTCTGACTCCCATCTTGCCATATAGGCATGCCTGATCGGGTTTGGTGGGGTGGCCAGAACTGAGTATATACCAGAGATGAGTCCGCCACTGAAGTGATCGCGTATGCATCTAAGTTCAAAGTCTGTTCTCCTATAAGGAGGGGAGGATTGTTTTAGTAAGCATTTAATAAAGTGTTGTATTTGAAATAGTCTGAACATCTCATGTGGCGGGAATGGATCTCTGGGTGACAGCTCTTGCATAGTTTTCATTCTTGTCGGTATACATAAATTGTCCACTATCATAAGATTTTTCTGTGTCCACCAGTTAAAGCTGGTTGGATGTGTGATTCCCGGAGGAAACATAGGGTTGCCTAACAACGGAGCAGCTGGTGTGTGGGGTGAAGTGAACTGGTGCTTAATTTTGTCCCATATTGATAAAGAGAATGAGAGTATGGAGGGGAGAAGTTTGGGCCTGCGTGCTTTGGGTGTCCATAATAGAGCAGCTGGCGACGTCGTACCACATTGCATTCTGTCAATGGAGACCCAAGTGGGAGCATAGTTAGGGGTGTGCAGTAGAACTAGTGGAGCTATTTGGGCAGCAAGGAAATACTTATGTAGGGATGGGAAGGCAAGGCCGCCGTGTTCCTTTTTGCAGAACAGTGTGGCGTTTTTAACCCTATGTTTAGCTTTGTTCCAGGTGTATGCTAGAATTTTCCGTTGTGCTATATCTAGCGCCTTTTTCGGGACTAGTATTGGGAGGACCCTGAATAAGTACAAGATCTTAGGAAGGAATACCATTTTCAACGCCGCTATTCGTCCTAGCCAGGATAGCCTCACCATTTGCCATGATGTTAGTAATTTATCAAGAGTTTTGAAAAGTTCTGGGTAGTTTGCGTTGTAGAGCTTATCATAGCTGTTTGTAAGTTTGATTCCTAAATAGGGTAGTTTCTGGGTCCAGGTCCAGGCAAAGTTATTAGTTAATGTTTGTCTGGTATTGCTTGTTAAGGAGATATCTAAGGCTGTTGATTTTGAAGCATTTAGTTTTAGGCCTGAGATGTGTCCGAAGTCTGAGAGGAGTTTAATGGCATTGGGGGCTGAGATGTGGGGGGATGTCAACATGAGGAGCATGTCATCTGCAAATAGAGATATCTTATGGTCTTGATTAGCTAGTGGGATTCCTTTAATGGAGGGGTTTTGCCTCATTTTCATTGCTAGAGGCTCCAAGGCTAAAATAAATAATATGGGAGATAGGGGGCAGCCCTGCCTGGTGCCTCGCTGTATGGGAAAATTTGAGGAGTTAAAGCCAGCATATTTAATGTGGGCGGATGGTTGGGTGTAGATGGCTGAGATCCAGGAGAGGAAGCCGGGGCCAAACCCCCATTTTTCCAAAGTGAAGTGGAGGTATTGCCAGGAGAGGGAGTCAAAGGCTTTTTCTACGTCAAGAGAGAGTAGCATGGCTTCAAGGTTATGACCCTTTACACCTTCTATTAGTTGTAATATTCTTCTGACTCCGTCTCCAGCTTGTCTCCTGGGCACAAAGCCTACTTGGTCCCTGTGTATTATGTCCCCAAGAAACTCATTAATTCTATTAGCTAATATTTTAGTTAGTATTTTTAAATCTATATTCAGTAGTGATATTGGCCTAAAGTTTGTCCAATTTTGATGGTCCTTGCCCGGTTTGGGTATCATGACTATTGCTGCTCTCAGCATATCTGGGTCCATGTGATGGCCTTGTTTTATATAATTGTACACTTTAGCCAAACGTGGGGCTATGATGGGGGCCAGTTTTTTATAGAAGAGAGCTGAAAATCCGTCAGGCCCAGGCCTTTTATTGGTTTTTAATGTTTTAATTGCTTTTAGTACCTCTTCAACTTTAATATTATCATCCACCATTTCCTCTTGGGTTGTGGTGAGAGAGGGTACTTTGAGGTCTTCAAAAAAGGCCTGAGCTTTAGGGATGTCCAGTTGAGAGGGGGCGTCATATAGTTCAGAGAGGCCCAAGGAGAATTCTTCTAGGACTTTCTCGGGGTTACTAGGATTTTGAGCTTTACAGGCTTTTTTACTTGGTCTTGGCATTTGAGCTGGGAAGCTAAAAGTGTCCCAGGTTTATTTGCGGAGATGTAGTACCTTTGTTTGGCCCTCCTGTATCTTCCCTCTGCTTCCTCTGTTTGTAGGAGGTTGAGCTTGGTTCTAGAGCGCTCCATTTTATTCTGGTGCTCTGGGGAGGGGTTAGTTTTAAAGTTCTCTACATCTCTCAAATATTGTGCCTGTAATTTGTTTGCAAGGGCTATTCTTTCTTTCTTCTTCCTGGAAGCCAGGCCCAAGAAGTACCCTCTCATGACTGCTTTAAAAGCTACCCACAGTATCGTTGGGGGAGTTTCTTTATTTTGTTGGAAGTAAAGTAATTCATAGCAGCCTGGCTTGCCTCCTCCACTAGGTGTGTTGAGGATAGGAGGGAGTCATTTAAAGTCCAGGAGGAGGGTTTGGGCTTTATCATTAGAGAATTGCATGAGATGGCCACTAGGTCGTGATCTGACCAGGGGATTGGGTGTATCCTGGCTTGCTCAACTCGTGGTAAGAAGGAGGAGGGGATAAGGATATGGTCAATTCTTGTGGAAAGTTTATGTGGGGCAGAATAATGTGTATAGTCTTTCCTGTGGGGGTGTAGGTCTCTCCAAGGGTCTGACAGCCCGTAGTTTCCTAACAGGTCTGCGAACCGCTTACTGTCTTGGGTCACTTGGGCATTTGGGGGCAGGGACCTGTCCATGCAGGGGTGAAGGGTCAAATTAGAGTCTCCGCATAAAAATACTGCACCTTTTCTATGTTTCTGTACTAAAGAGCACATATGCTCTAAGAAGGGGATTTGCTTTGTGTTAGGGGTGTAATATGTAAGGAAGGTTACCTCGGAGTCCTGGAGAGTACCCTGTAAGAGAAGGTATCTCCCATCAGGATCCGCAATCTGTTTATGACATATAAATTGTGTGCCATTGCGGAAAGCTATTAGGACTCCTTTTTTCTTCTTTTGACTGTTAGCCTGAAAGAATAAGGCGAACTTGTGGTTTAAGTGTTTTGGGGAGGAGTTAGATGAAAAGTGTGTTTCTTGGAGGCAGACTACGTCTGCATGGATTGAGTTGAGGTACTTAAAGGCTCTGGAGCGTTTATTGGGCGAATTAAGGCCCTGGACATTTAATGATACAATGTTAGTCACCATGGTGTGTTTTGGGGGCGTCTATGTGCTGAGGATATACTATCCCTGGGGTTGGATATATATGTAGGAGGGAGGGAGGAGGAGGAGAAGGGGATGGGTAGGTGGGGGGATGCAGAAAGAGAAACAAAACATATATATATGCAACAGAAAACATTATGAACAAGTGATCTTTGCACACCTCTGTGTGCGCCTATTCCAGATGCTCGGAAAGAAAATAACAAGGTATTTCCGTGCACTGGAAAGTGGGGTGAGCTCCTTTAAGATCGGGAGGCTATTCTGTAATATTACATAAAAATACAACTATAACATTTTCAAGTTATGAGTATATGAACCTCAGAGTGGTCCTCCGCCGGGTCCGGCCCCGCCACCAGCAGGAGAGACCCACCGAGGCGGACACCAGGCCAGGCAGAGTCCCGCCCCACAGCCCAATTTCACATTTTGTCCCACCACTAGGCCAGCGACCCGCATCTATGGGATGCCCCGCCAAGGTTCATGCCCACCAGTGAGCCGTGGCCCAGCGGCGGGAGCCGACCGGACTAACATTTTGTAGATATAGGATCAGTAAGAGATTACCAAAACTAATAATAAGCAACTGTTGGTTAAGATAGAAAAATATATGTAACGCTGAAGGAGTAGATCCCACAGACCCCTGAGGTACAAGTCCTCAAGGGCAGCCCACATGTCCCCCAAGGGGAGTTCAAGGCGCCTGCCGCTTGTAAGGGTGGACAATGTCCGACAACAGTAGCCGGACTGCCGGATTTTCCAGAGGACCCGGCCCCAGGCGGCTGGCTACTTGGGGTCTCTCAGGCTATTTTCCAGCAATTGTGCATATCGCATATTTAAGTCTCAGTCCTATTAAACAGGGTGAAACTTCTGGGAGAGTAATCTTTTCATTGCTGAGGATTTCTGTGGTTGGGTATACTGCTTGGGGGATGGGGTGACTTGGTTATTGCAACTATGAATGGGTCTTGGCGTTCTGGGCGTCGAGGGGAGAGACGGGGCTGCTCTGTCTGCCTCCGGCAGTCTGATGTTCAGGCTTTTGAATTTTTCTATGATTTCTGGTAAAGAGGAGGCTTGCACCTGTTTTCCCTGGAAGGAAAAGGAGAGCTTAAAAGGAAAGCCCCACCTGTAACGCACTCCTTGGGCTTGTAATGCTTGGAGATAGGGTCTGAAGGACCGTCTCTTCATGATGGTGGTTTGCGAGAGGTCGGTGTAAACTTGGTAGTTATGGTTTTGGAACGTCAGGGGTGCCTTTTCCCTAGATGCTTTTAGCACTGCTTCCTTGGTTTGATAGTAATGAAATTTAACTATAATGTCCCGTGGAGGGCCGTCTGCTGGTCTTTTGGTCAGGGCTCTGTGTGCTCTATCGAGCTCCAGTCTTTCGACTGGTATTTCTGGGACCAGCTCTTGTAGGAGTGCTGTGATTGTGCCTACAGAGTCCTCCATTGCTTCTGGTAGCCCCCGGAATCTCAAATTGGACCTGCGGTTACGGTTTTCTAATTCTTCGTTCTGGCCCTTTAAGAGAGATATTTCATCCTGAAGCTGTTCCAGCATGGCTCCCTGGCTCTCTAGGACTGTAGTAGTGTCATCCATACGGGATTCCAGGGCTTCTGTCCTCCCTCCCAGATCCCTGATTTCCTTCAACACTGTCTCAGTGTGTTTTACTGTTACAGCAGTGATCTCTTCTCTAACAATAGATCTGAGGTGTGACAGGATGTCACTGCTGACATGAGGGATCTGAGGCTTAGGCTGGGAGGTTGGGGAAGGGGGTGGCCAGCTATCAGCAGAGTCTAGGGAGAGGTCCTCTGCACTCACCACTTCTGTGTCTTGCTGTGGCAGTGGGTTGCCTGAGGGAGCCTCCTTGCATGTCCTCCCCTTGCATGTAGAATCAATTCAGGGTCCCCAGACTTTGTTCAACTTTGGAATGGTGTCTGTCAGGGTGGCTAATTTTAAGTTAATAAAATAATTACGTATTCTATCTTTAATTTCAGTTGAAGGATATCAACTGGGTTTTGTTGTTATGGTGATGGCCTGTCTAGTTGTCAACAGAAGCAAGACCAATAGTTCAGTCTGGCATCTGTTCAACTCCTCTGCCCTTTGTATCAGGAATCCTACCCATGGGTTTCTTTTGATAGTGAGTCCAAACAGACTGCTGGCCAGTCTAAACATTCTAGATCAGACTTTCACCACAACGGGGCATTTCCACTATATGTGCATGACAAGGAAACATCTATCACAATGGCCAAGAACTGTGTGTGCCACTCTAGTGGGAACCAAGGCCCTTATTCATCAAGCGATAGCGCCAGGTAGTGTCTGACGAGCGCCAGGTAGCGGCAGCTAACGGCGACTACCGACTCAAGTACGCCCGGCGGCGGACACAATGACGCATTTATCAAGCAAAATGAGGCTAGCGCCGGCGAGAGCGACGGCTAGCGCGGCATTCATCATGAAGCCGGCTGGCCCGAACAGCGCCGCTGCAAATTCCTTCACAGCGACACGTATTACCTGGCGCTACCTGCCGCTCTCCCATACATTTCAATGGCAGACGCTGCAATGATTGTTTTTATTGGTTTTGGGGTTTTTTGCTTTGGTACAAAATTCAACACATGTTTATATTGATATGTTTTATGAATCTTGCTGGTTATTTATATGTATTAGATTTTTTTTTTATTTTTCACAATGTAATGTTGTGAGTGACATGGGAATTGCATCTCCTCCACCCAAACTCATTGGCCTCAAAATCGCTGGTTTTCCACACAAACGGGGCTTGTAAAGCTATTTTGTAGCCTGTCAGGTTGGGCGGTCACGTTCGCTCTTAGAAATTGTCAGCGCCCAAGCTATTCGGCAGCCCTGTCCTTGATGAATCTGTGTTGGTCAGTGTTTGTGCAGTCGCTGTTTGAATTCGCTATGTGGCGGCGCGAGCGTCGCTGTGCCTCGCTGCGCTGCGTTGTGCGGCGCTGTGCTGTTCATACATGTGCCCTTCTGCCATTTGCAAGGAATTCACTTCCCGCGACCCCAGTCGTTGTTAATGAATACACTGTAGTTGTGAGCGTGCCTGGCCACATATTGCAGGATTAACATTCAGTCGTACCAGCTCATAACAACCCGTTATGCATTCTCATGTGTGCCACATTTTCAGGTAGTTGTCTAGTTAGATTGTGTGATGACTTTGTGAAGCAATAAGATCTGTATATTTAAGCACAACGGTGTATGCTTTAGAAGGACCTATGCATTACAGTATGTAGAATCCCCTGCTAAATCAAGCTAATAATTCGTTGCGCCTTTGGCCCTAGCTTGTTTTTCAGCGTCATTTTAATGTTTTTCCGCCACTTAGCTTGCACATAGCTGATATTAGCTTGTCCCTGCTGCGCGCATGTTTTTTTTTGAATTTTGAAGCACAGTTGCTTGCGTCATATCCGGTTCCGGGATCCTCCTTTGCGTTTCAACGCCACCTTAAGGTAAAAATGTCTAGCGCTTATGCCAATAGCTTGTTTTGCAGCGTCATTTTAATGTTTTTCCGCCACTTAGCTTGCACATAGCTGATATTAGCTTGTCCCTGCTGCGCGCATGTTTGTTTTTGAATTTTGAAGCACAGTTGCTTGCGTCATATCCGGTTCCGGGATCCTCCTTTGCGTTTCAACGCCACCTTAAGGTAAAAATGTCTAGCGCTTATGCCAATAGCTTGTTTTGCAGCGTCATTTTAATGTTTTTCCGCCACTTAGCTTGCACATAGCTGATATTAGCTTGTCCCTGCTGCGCGCATGTTTGTGTTTGAATTTTGAAGCACAGTTGCTAGCGTCATATCCGGTTCCGGGATCCTCCTTTGCGTTTCAACGCCACCTTAAGGTAAAACTGTCTTGCGCTTATGCCACTAGCTTGTTTTCAAGCGTCATTTTAGTTTTTCCGCCACTTAGCTTGCACATAGCTGAGAATAGCTTGTTGCTGGGGCGCGGTGCGTATTTTTGTTAGGTTTTGTTTTTTTTTTGTCTAATGTCGCTAGCGTCATTTCCGGTTCCTGTTTCCTCCTTAGCGTTTCCAATATGGCGCCAAAACGCCGAGTAATGCGCCTCCCCAGCTCCTCCTCAGATTCCGGACCCACCACCCCTCCCCCACATCCCCCACCTACCTCACCTTCCCCAAATACCACCCCTCCCACCCATTCCCCTCCTGGGCCCAGGAAACAAAGGCGCACCCGGGTGGATAGCCGTGTAAATGGCCAGGTTGTGAAAGTGAGTATTTTAGTTATGTATTTTTAGCTTAAAAATTGATAAACACACAGGGGGGATAGGGGCAGAATTTGTATTGTTTTTAGGCCAAAATTTAACACTCCACATGGGGCATCCCCATTGTGGATGTCCTGCTTGGATGGCCCCCCCCCCTGGAGGGCCCTAAAAATTACCTCTGCCCCGTCCCATCTGTGCATGCGTGAGTTGCGGATGCCTATTGCGCTTACCTCTAGCAGGGTGTACCCCTGCGCCATACATATTTTCATTTTGTGTGCAGGCGCACTCCCTGTTAGAGTCAAACGCCACATGCGTACTTTGCCGTGCAGACACAGCTGAGCTGGTATGCACCTCCCAAGGGCCTTGGATGCGCATACCACACCGGCGTGGAGCGCTGTGTTTGGCTTGCGGAGTGACGTGGGAGTGTCCTCAGCGGTGTATTTGGGGCCTTCAAAGGGGGTTGCAGACAGTGGCCCACCCACAATAGTTGTGGCCCACAAAAGTGCACCCAAACCCAGAATAATGTAAATCCTGGGTGTGGGTCCACTTTGATCTTGTCTCTGTATAACTGTTTATGACATTGTTCTGAGGTCATGTATTTAATTTTTTATTTTTTATTTTTTTTTTTCCTAGGACTTCTGCCTGGCCGAATACGACTATGCCCGAGGAGCTAAAAAACGCCTTGCCATGGAGGTGAAGGCCACTGTGTCCCGGCGCTTCCAGACCGACCTGACCATCCGGGCCATCCAGCAAAAATGGTCTGATTTCAAGCGCCGGGACCCAGAAGGCGTGTACCGCCTATATGATGCCTACGCATCAGGTAAGTTAAAGCTTATGTTCTTTTTTGCCTTTGTGCAGAATCATCTGCTAAGCTGTGTCCTTTTTTGCTCTTTATATTAATTATTTGATTTCACCCCCTCCACACAGATAAGCGTCCTCCCCTGGGGAAACGTGGGAAGGGATTCCTCCCCCGAACCAGGCAGGCGGACTCGGGGGAGTCATCGGGGGAGGGTCCCTCCCGCGGGTCCTATTTAGAGGACCCAGGGGAGGAAGGGGATGACGCCCCAGAGGAGTGTGCTGCTGGGGGGCAGGCTGGATCAAGCCTCAGCTCCTCACACTCTGAGTCTGAGGACTCTCACCAGGCAAGGGGCCACTCTCAAGCAGGGAGTGAGAGGGAGGAGGGTGGCCCTTTGCCTGGTGGATCTTCTGAGCAGAGTGTGAGGAGCCGAGGCTCCCCGCCTCCTCCTCAGAGCCCTCCCTGGGCTTCAAGTGGCGCTTCATCCCCTGGTGAGTTTACATGTTTTAATTGTTAGTCTGTGACAGGTTTCATCTGACCATTTGTGCTTAGCCCTTGCCATTCCTCTGTAATTTGCAGGGCATCATATAGGCGGCACCTCCATGGAATTTTGGCGTCAAATCCTCCTCGGGCATAGTCGTGGTAAGTGTATGTTGTTAGCCAGCTTATTTTGGAATTTATGTCATTCCTTAAAGTGGACCCACAAACATTGATGATATTGCTTGGATTCTGGCGCCTTCCCTGCCCAATCACATCCCTCACCCAGGGCCACCCCCCAACCAAACACCACAAACTACTTCCCTCTTTGGGGGTGGCAGAAGCCATTGTCCCTGCCTCCTGTGTGGCACTCGAGATGTGTGTGCGCCTGCGCTCTGTTTCATACTGGCATGCGCGTGCGCACACACTGGAGGAGTGATGTGCGGAAGGCAGGGGCGGTGGCGGACTAAAATTGTGTTGCTCTGCCAAAGTAGACTAAAACACTGAATATTCACAATCCTGGGTCTTGGACCACTTTTAACAGACACGTTTCCTGGTCCATTGTCTCAGCTGGTTTGCTAATGTACATTAACATCACAAACCACACTACAGTGCTAGCCAACTGGCAACCACCCCTATGTTTCTGGCCACACCATGATGTGTGCTAGCAATAGTTAATTTACGTGAAGTAGTTAGGGCAAACACATGTTGCACACTGGTAACATTAGCCATTAAATTGGTAATGAGTCATTTACATTGCAATGTAAAGGTTAGTGCCAGATTTTCATAATGGATACATGTGGCAACCATAAACACTTCACATTAACTAATGGACCAGGAATATAGCAAATATCGTTTAACATGTATGTAAACAATTTTTTTTTTTTGGAGGTAAGACTCAATAACCAGATTGATGTCAAAACTTCGGGTGTCATAGCTCCACTAAATGTTGTTTTGTATTTTGTTTTTTTATGGACAGATGTCGCTACGCAGACGGAGGCAGAATTCCTCCTCCCCACACCAGCTCCAGGGACGGCCAGCAGCATGGGCCACCGCCACAGCTGCGATGGTGAGTACATCCAAATTCATATGGGTAAATACTTTTGAAACATTTCTCTTCTAGTTACATTTGTAGAAAGTTTTAATTTACCAATGTGTGAATTTCACACACATCTAGGTTAAATGTGTTTGGACAATAATCCAACATGCCAGTCACCATCCTTGATAGTTGCCTCACATTCTTGTTACGGACACATACGGACTATTTGTGGCGTATAGACAACCAAATGGGGCTGATTAGGTGTTTACCCATAACATTATAGGGCAAACTTCCATCATCCTTAGGCACTGATGTTTGGCTGGGACTAAAGACATAAATGTCCTTACTTGGCCATAAACATTATTACATTTGCAAGAGTTAACCTGGCCCAACACCAAGGGTGTTTAATGTGCATTAAACATTTAATTTGCCAACAACTAACAACTAACACCCCGCGGAACATACGATAAGTGCAGGTACCGCGGGTCCAACCCACCAAGCAAACCCCTAATTATCGGAACTTATCTTCCGCTGGCTCCCGCGCACCACTCCAGACGTGCATTTTTCCCCCCTGGGCCTCTGTGAATGGCCGCCGGGTCCCCATGAGCAGCCAGAGAGTGACATGCGTGAAGAGGCGGCGGAAGAGGAGTGTACATTCCTGTTCCCTGCATAGACGTTAGCGTGCGTTTTTTGTGCCAATCACGTTGGAGCATGGAGAGGTGAGTGGCTATGGATTACTGTGTGTATACACACATCAGGGGAAAAACAGATCTGTGAGCAACAACAAAGTGGGCCAAAACCCATGATAAACTATATTGTGGGTGTTGGTCCACTTTAAGAGTAAAGGTATGTGGTCCTAACATGTTTTCAAGCCAATATTAAAACTTTAATTTAAAATGTTAGGGGCACATTGTTCACCAATGTTAATGTGAGTGTTAGCAAGTTAGAAACACTGACATTACATTGCTACATCTGTGTATGTTGAGTTCCCAATCAAATTCTAATATATTATTTTTAATCACATCTCTACAGCTTGTATACGCCAGCATCGCAGACTGTGGCGGGCCTTCCGACAGATGAAAGGGATGCTGCTGGCCATGAAGAGGCGTCGGAGACGTTAGGGTGGGGGGGATGGCTGCCATGTCAAATTTTAGTGGCTTTGTTGGCCTATGTTGGCCGTGTTGGGCCAATTTGTTTGAATACAATTTTATTTACGAATAACTGTGTTGTTCCTTGACCAGCATAGGTTTAGATTTCAAAAAACCATTATGTCTAAAATTAGGCAGCCATTTTGAGCCAGTACATGTTTACACCATAGTAAGCAATGTTAACTAATGTGGCACATAAATGGTGGCATAATATTAGAGATGATTGAGCAAATCATCCATGACTGTGTATTTCGCTTTCACATGTATGGATAAACACAAATTAGAGGTGGTTTTCAAAAATATATTTACATAAATCATAAGAAAAAGGTTTACAAATTAATATTCTTGGCTGGGTGGCCGGGGAGGTTGGGAGTCATTGCTAGGGGCGGTGTTGGGGGACAACAGTGCAGTAAAAAATATAGACTGCTGTTGTATGAGCTGTTGTAGCAACAACAAAGTTTGGTCCTGCCGCTGTATTGCTTCTGCCTGGCGCTGTATTGCTTCTTCCTGGCGCTGTACAGATTGCTCGATAACATTTGCCAGGCGACCAAGGTCCTGGTTCTGTTGTAGGTTTTGCCGTAACTGGTCCACCTGGCGCTGCAGGGCCTCATTTTGTTGCTGACACATCAGCACCTGATTTTCCAACGCCGCAATGCGCTCATTAGTTCCATCACGCGGCTGTTGGCGACTGTAGTCCTCCAGCATCCGGACCCCTAGTTGGTAGAAATCGGCACTGGTTGGTGCCACACCTCCTCTTGCTGTGGTTGGAGGCTAAACAAATAGTAAACCACATTTTAGTCAAACAGAACCAATGCAGTTATGCCCCTCCAAAAAGTTACCATAAACACTCACTATACAACTTACCCTTGTCTGAGCCTCTGAAGCTTGGCCACATGGGACTTGGGAAGAGGTCCCAGCTTGGGGTTCTGGTTCCGCCTCCTGCCAAAACAACAATGAAAGGAAATGTTACATGTTGCTTCTTCCACTACCCACGAATATGCCAATGGGTTTCGAGGTCGTCTACATCAGCCATGTTACCTGCGTGTCCTCCGGCACAGGTAGGCTCGAGGTATCGCTGCCAGAGAGTCGCAATTCAACATCCGAGATGTCGGGCAAGTTGGCATCTGCTAAACAGAAAAATCAGGTTAGTAGGTCTGTGGGCCAAACTCTAATGTAACCTGGTTAGGCTATCGAGGCCATACCTCTAAAAAGTTAAAAAATACACACTAGACCAAAGGTCTCTGTTAAACTCAGATTGTTAACATGTATGTTACAGGACTAAGACGCACTAATTTCTGCAAATCTCATCATAAACATTGCTTAAATTAAACATACCACCAATATCCCAGATGTCTGGAGTGGGGTCCTCACTCGAGCTTGGACCTTGAAAATACATGTGGACACACAAGTTGCCAGAAGCAAGTGGCACAACATTAGAGCCAAAATACAGACTAGAGCAAGGCAAAACCACTTACCCTCATCTCTGGCAGCTGGAACTTGAGGGGCCCTTTCTGGACAGCCACTTCCGATATTCGGGTCAACTAAAAAAAAAAAAAAATGTCTCTAAATAATCAGCAAACTACTACAGGGAATGTTTGGCTAAAAATATGTCCGCAAATATACATTGCTATCACTCAAATAACTAATAGACTGACCCTGGGGAGGCAACCAGCACTCCCAAGAGGCATCTTCAAGTTTACCAAGCAAACATGTAGCTTAGTAGACTAACCAAATTGAACCAGTGTAACCTAAACAGCATAAAGGATACATTATGTATTGCTCTACACACCAACAGGGTCCTGTTGACCGGCAACATCGGAAGTGGGGTCCAAAGATGAACCAGTCACTTGGCCTACCAAGAAAAAAGACGAATGAGACACATGCACTTGAGTAAAAGTGGATCAAGCAAGGTGAACACATGCACTTACCGACATCCAAAGAGTAGGTGGGATCCGGAGGAGATGCTGGGGCCAAGGGCATGGGACCTAGGCCAAAATAAAACCAACATTGAGCCATAGCTAATGTGCGTAGCAAAATACAACATGCATTAAGGTGTGTGAGCAGCTCTTTCACTAATATTGACTAATCAAGCCAAGTGTGGCTCCCACATTGATATGCCGATATATGGCTACACATCTCTGGCGTCCTACATATCTACACATGTTAGGGCCTTGTTAGTTACTTGCTGTGAGTGTTACAGTGGGCGTGCAATTAGGGCGCACGCACATATTATTAATAGTCAACAGGGCAAACCTTGATTGTTTGAGCTGCTCCCACACCCATTTGTTTATAAAAAAATCAGCAACCAAATTATGGGTAAATACCTTCAATGGCAGACTGGGGTAGCCTTGAGGTTGCTGGAAGGGCAGGAGCTTGGGTGTCCTGAGCCACATCCCGGACAGCAGCATGTGCACCTATGCATAAAGCAACAGACAGAAAAGTTACAAATGTTTGAGCTGTAATGTAATACTTCACAGGTCCTACTGTTAGTTGGTCAGAATGTAAAAATGCAAATCACATACATTAACATTAGGTTATTGTAAAAGCCAGAAAATATGTACCTTCAGCCCAACCGGTGGTGTCATCCCCAGGATCCACACCCTGCAGCCGAGCCAGTGGGATTTTGGCCTTCAGCATCTCCTCAGCATCTCCTCATACGGCCTGTAGGTACTCTTTGGAGCCTGGATGAACCCACTGTCCACATCAAGATCGTGATTCATCTTTTTCATAAGGGCCCCTCGCAAAGTGTAGAAGCGTTTCCTGCAGGATGGGCCACTACGTGGGTGTTGAGCTGTGCTACTAAGCTCCACACCAATGGCATCCCACAGTTTGCTTCTTTCTTGTTTGCCTATGGACTTGCTTTGGGAGCCAAATATCAGCTCCCATTTCGCAAGTGTCAGGCGCACAAGATGATTATTCTCAGCCAAATTAAATTCAGGCTCCCTCTTGGCACCTGGGCGCTTAGCCTGGGGTGCTGCCCCACCTTCAGGCTGTGCCCTTTTCCGTAAGGGAGGTCTGCGCACAGCACCCACCAAACTCCTACTCGGGCCTGCTGTGGCCGGCAGATGTCCTGTATTTGGCTCCATCCTGTAGCTGCACACACACACAAATAAACACCCCACAAGCACGCATGCACACTACAGAATGGCATCGCAATCTCTTAGGCTTGGGCAGGTTTTATGTGCTCTAACAGCCAATCCAAAAGCAGCCCACTTAATTGATTCACACATACAGCCCAGTTCCTTCTAGGCACACCTCCACTGCACTGACAGAAGCATGTGTGTTAGCCAATTAACTCATTACAGACCTCATTAAACAAACAACACACACCCAAATCCAACAATGGACTGATGTATCTCAAACCCTTGTGACATGTGCTTAGCCTAACGGCTATTTAAAAAAACAACAGCTTCCCTTTCATTGGTCCCCACCTGATTTTTGGCCCATGTCCGTTAATGCACGCAAGTTACGGCTCAAGTACGCTAGTAGCGCTACTAGCGTGCGCGTGCGCACTCTGTTTTACGCACACCTGGGTCGGCTAATTGGCGCCCGGAAATAGCAGAGCGACGCAAAAGGCGGCAAAGCGGACCTGTCACTTTAGAAAATGAAGTATAAAAGGAAGGAATGTTCTAGCTTCTGCTATTCTTACACTGTGGCAAAGGCTGTGGTGTGGTGCTGTGCTCGCTTCCCTTAGCTCATTTGAGCCTCTGTCTGGTTTCTGTCCTCACTCTCTGTGGCTTGTTGGGTGATTTCTGACATCAGTGCTGTTTCTTTAGGAGCTTGGTTTGGGTGGCATCTGCAAATATTGTGTAGCATACAGCAAGTGAGGCTTGATTTTGGGGCCTTTTGTGGGCTGTGCAGCAACTCCCCTCTTGGTTGTGCTTAACTTAGAAAGCTGGTTTTCAGCAGGCTGGTGGTTTGGACCACTATAGTTCTGGTTTTGTGGTGAGCTGCATTGTAGCGGGTGTGTGTGTAGTGTGATTGTTTGTGTGTGTGTTGTGTGTTAGTGGTTTTTTTTGTTTATTTTTGTTTTTGTATATATCTTTAGTGTGTGTGATGGATAAGAGGGTGATGTATGGTGTCTGGGTGGATGGATGTATGTGTATGCTGAAAGAGCAGGAGGAAAGGGAGCGGGGTGTTGTGAGGCTTAGGGCACCCCGCTCCTTTGCAATCCGCCTTTCAGTATGGGACTTAAGTGACGAGCAGATCAGGAGCCGCTTCCGTCTGAATCGTGCTGCACTACAGTCCCTATATGATCAGATTAAGACCAAAATCGAGCCATCCACCAAACGCACTCATTCCATTCCAGGCATAGTACGCCTGTGTGCCACTCTTAATGTTTTGGCACGAGGGACCTTCCAGGCAACCTCAGCCCTCCTCAGCGGGATAAGCCAGGCGACTATGAGCCGCATACTAATCCAGGTAGTTCTGGCAATTTGTGATTTAATCCCAATTTACATCAAGTTTCCTGAGGATGAGGTTGCCAAAATAAAACATGCTTTCTATCTGATGGGAGGGATCCCGAATGTGCTAGGGTGCGTTGATGGTACACATATCCCTTTCCGCCCTCCCCGTGCACAGGAGCTGTCCTACAGAAACAGGAAGCAGTTCCATTCATTTAATATCATGGTGGTCTGTGACCCAGACATGAGGCTGCGGGCGGTGAGATCGGGGTTCCCCGGCTCATGCCACGATTCTTACGTCTTGCAGCGGACAGTCCTGTGCCGGAAGTTTGATAACAACGAAATGCCAGCTGGCTGGCTACTGGGTAATAAATTAACCATGTCTATGTATTTTGCTAATATGTGGCCTAGTAAGCCAATTTTAACCAAACTACCACCAAAAAACATGTACTAGTACTAATTGCTGTCTCTCTCCTTGTGTTTTTTCTACAGCGGACAAGGGATATGGGCAGAGAACGTGGGTCATGACTCCGGTCAGGAACCCACGGACCTCTGCCCATGAACGCTACAATGCAGCGCATCGCAAGACCAGAAGCATTGTGGAAAGAACCATCGGCCTGCTGAAAGCACGCTTTCTCTGTTTGGCACGGCCAGGAGGAGAGATGCTCTACAGCCCACAGAAGGTTTCCAAAATCATCCTTGCCTGCTGTGTGTTACACAATATCTGTATATCCCACCGAATCCAAGCCCCCGAGGAGACAGCACTGGTGCCAGAAATCCCCAACCTGCCCGCAGATAGAAGTGAGGACACCCAGACTGGCGATGAGCTAAGGGAAAGGCTGATCACTTCTTTTTTTGCGGTAAGCTAACTACCCTTCACTCTAATGCAAGTACTGCACTACTGTTTAAATGTATTTGACCTCCCATCAAAAAGAGCAAAAAAAAGCACTAAGGGGGGTGTAAGATGACCCAAACCACTCTAAGGGGGGGTGTAAGATGACCAAAACCACTCTAAGGGGGGTGTAAGATGACCCAAACCACTCTAAGGGGGGGTGTAAGATGACCAAAACCACTCTAAGGGGGGGTGTAAGATGACCCAAACCACTCTAAGGGGGGTGTAAGATGACCCAAACCACTCTAAGGGGGGTGTAAGATGACCCAAACCACTCTAAGGGGGGTGTAAGATGACCCAAACCACTCTAAGGGGGGTGTAAAATGACCAAAACCACTCTAAGGGGGGGTGTAAGATGACCAAAACCACTCTAAGGGGGGGTGTAAGATGACCCAAACCACTCTAAGGGGGGTGTAAGATGACCCAAACCACTCTAAGGGGGGGTGTAAGATGACCCAAACCAATCTAAGGGGGGGTGTAAGATGACCAAAACCACTCTAAGGGGGGTGTAAGATGACCAAAACCACTCTAAGGGGGGTGTAAGATGACCCAAACCACTCTAAGGGGGGGTGTAAGATGACCCAAAACACTCTAAGGGGGGTGTAAGATGACCCAAACCACTCTAAGGGGGGGTGTAAGATGACCAAAACCACTCTAAGGGGGGTGTAAGATGACCCAAACCACTCTAAGGGGGGTGTAAGATGACCCAAACCACTCTAAAGGGGGGTGTAAGATGACCCAAACCACTCTAAGGGGGGTGTAAGATGACCAAAACCACTCTAAGGGGGGTGTAAGATGACCCAAACCACTCTAAGGGGGGGTGTAAGATGACCAAAACCACTCTAAGGGGGGTGTAAGATGACCCAAACCACTCTAAGGGGGGTGTAAGATGACCCAAACCACTCTAAGGGGGGTGTAAGATGACCCAAACCACTCTAAGGGGGGTGTAAGATGACCCAAACCACTCTAAGGGGGGTGTAAAATGACCAAAATCACTCTAAGGGGGGGTGTAAGATGACCAAAACCACTCTAAGGGGGGGTGTAAGATGACCCAAACCACTCTAAGGGGGGTGTAAGATGACCCAAACCACTCTAAGGGGGGGTGTAAGATGACCCAAACCACTCTAAGGGGGGGTGTAAGATGACCAAAACCACTCTAAGGGGGGTGTAAGATGACCAAAACCACTCTAAGGGGGGTGTAAGATGACCCAAACCACTCTAAGGGGGGGTGTAAGATGACCCAAAACACTCTAAGGGGGGTGTAAGATGACCCAAACCACTCTAAGGGGGGGTGTAAGATGACCAAAACCACTCTAAGGGGGGTGTAAGATGACCCAAACCACTCTAAGGGGGGTGTAAGATGACCCAAACCACTCTAAGGGGGGGTGTAAGATGACCCAAACCACTCTAAGGGGGGTGTAAGATGACCAAAACCACTCTAAGGGGGGGTGTAAGATGACCCAAACCACTCTAAGGGGGGTGTAAGACGCCAATGTTGGTTATCAAGTTATGCATTTTTTTTTGGGAAACCACAAAGCAACTATAAAGATATATACTAACTGCACTTTTCTTATTTTTTCAGGCACAAAGAGATGCACCCTGATCCCTAATTTCCTTTTCAAAAACTTTCCTGGACTTTACTTTGCTTTAGAATTTCTGTTGGACTTTTCATTTTCTATTTCATTTCTGTTTTATTATTAATTTTTTTTTTAGAGTAAAAATAAAAAAAAAAATATATATATACATGTGGCTATGTGTTTAATTCTGTTGTAAGTTTCTGTTGTAAGTTTCCTTTTCATTCTAATTCCTATTTTAATTTTCCTTTTTTTTCTCTGTTCTGTTTTTATTTTCCTTTTCGATTTTCCTTTTCTTTCTCAGTTCTGTTTTTATTTTCCATTTCTTTCTCTGTTCTGTTTTTATTTTCCTTTTCTTTCTCTGTTCTGTTTTTATTTTCCTTTTCTTTCTCTGTTCTGTTTTTATTTTCCTTTTCTTTCTCTGTTCTGTTTTTATTTTCCTTTTCTTTCTCTGTTCTGTTTTTATTTTCCTTTTCTTTCTCTGTTCTGTTTTTATTTTCCTTTTCTTTCTCTGTTCTGTTTTTATTTTCCTTTTCTTTCTCATTGGTGGTTTAATTGTATTTCCTTTTTATTTAACAAATAAAAAAAAAAAATAATTGTGGCTATGTGTTTAATTATGTTTTATTTTGCATTTATATTAGAATATCTGGTTGAATTTAATTTCCTTTTCAACACAAAATAAAAACTGTTTAAATTTTTACAAAATGTGGCAATGTGTTTTATTCAGAAGGTACTGGATGGCCAGGACACAGCAAAGCTAACAGGCGCTGTGTAGAATAGCGTGGTCACACTGACTGACAGCGCCTACAAAGCTGAGGGCCAACATCATATTCAGCAATGTAGGCGTTGTTCGCAACAACGCCAGGTAGCGACTGAGGAGGCCTGCTATAGCGAATCGCTACCGCCCGCGGCTGACGCTAGCGGCGCTCATAGCGCCATACTTCAGTCGCTCATCTGTCGCTACCTGGCGCTATTGATGAATCGCCCTCCAAGTACCACTGCATCAAAGACTTAAAGGCTATGTTTTAAGGAATCACCTAAGCGCTGTTTATTAATGCTCTTCACATCTACTTCACTGCTGTACATTGTGTTTCAAAATATTATGTTACCATTTAATTCGTATGAGTGTCCACATTTCTATGCTATATTACATTCATACCTGAAGGTGTTTCTTTTACTTTGAATACCTAGAAACCATTTCACTTAACATTTTGTATTAACCAAGACCTATACTTATACAGTCCCAACAAGAGTTTTCCCATTTTCACAAATGACACAGCAATGCTCTGTAATTTATCATCTAGCGCTTGCTGCTAAGGCAATACATTTCTCTCTGGAGGGGTAATTTTGTTCGGAAGAAAAATGAAAAATATGGGAAGGGATGTAAAGTTGCTCATTGGGATCATATTGATTGATTAAATGTTTCAGAAGCTTTCACGTTGTACCAATGCTACCACTATTGGTTATCTACCTGTCTGTCGACATCCTTAAGGTCCCTGAGCTAAAACATCTATTCTGCACCTGCACATCTGAAAGCGATGAGGCTTTCTTGCAGTGATTAACAGAAGTGAGTCCAGGTCAGAACTGTTCCAGTAAAATTAATTGTTCAGAGACCCTGTGTCTCTAGCCCTCTATAAACCCCTCTAATTTACTGCTTAGGGTACCACCTGTGTGATACAGCTGTCTCAGCTATTTTCCTGACACAAGAAGGGAGTGATATTTGCAGCAGTTAAAGCCATATGCTTTCAAGGCTTTCTTTTTTATGTAACTGAAAACACGTGTATTATATGTACCAAAGAAGTCCTATTACCAACCAGCCATAACAACTTGGGCCTTTTGTGTCAAACTAAAGACCAGTGATCCAAGTCTTGGACGAAAAGGAAAAATATACACAATCTTTACCTGCGTGTGCTGTACAAATAGTGTTAGAGGGCCTTTGATGGAATTAATCAATGCATTTGCTTGTCCAAAGGCAGAGACTCCAAATGTAAAAGTTCAGCTTTAAACAGATTCCTAGATAGCTATCTATACAGGATTCAGCAGTCTTTAGGCAACCTCGCTGTAAGAGTTTCCACAGAACTCAACTCAAGATCTTCTAAATAAAAAAGATTAACTATTTTCTCATGGAAGAGGAATAAACACTGGATCTCTTATTCTGTAACATGTAAGTTGCCCCCTTAAACATACCTATTGGCTTGAATTATTTTTAAATTACAAATAAAGATACAAAAAGGAAATGTTATCAATTTTTTATGATACACATATAATAAAACATGAACATTTAGAATTGATGTATTGAAGTGCCTAGATTTGGGGATGATAGCTCGAATGCTTAAGCATTATATGGTTGTAAGTGGTGAAATGAACAATAGGAAGTGTTTAGCTTTAAATGTTAAATTACAGATAATGGAAAAAAGGAAAGGACATTTTTCACTTAATCATACAATTTAATCAGCAGAAGGACCCCGACTGCCAATTCCAATGGAGATTAAAACATAACATTTGCTTAAAAGGCTTAAAAGGCTAAAAGCAAGCCTTTCAGGGGTCTAGTGTGCCCTCTTAGTCATGTACTTCTCACCTCATTCCCCAATAAATGTAAATGTTGCCCAAGCTCTTAAAGTCCTCACGAAGTTCTGAAGTGTTGTGTTCGTTTGCGTGCCAGGATAACTCCACATTAGTAGGCCGACCAACAGGGATGCGGCTGGCTGAGAGGAGTACGTATGTGCTCGCAATCGGGTGCATGGAGCCCTGTACACCCACAGTGTAGATGGCCTGTAGTGATGATGTCACTAGGGCCAGTTGCCCGCTCAATTGCCCCAATGGTGTGCGTGAGCGGGTGCTGGGAAAGCACAGAGGTGAATACAATGAACAAATAGTGAATATATAATAAGTGTGCATAAATCAGTACATATTAGATCTATAGTGCCAATAATATTATATGTGGATACCTATATCTCCCTAAGACGTGGCTATCAATTTTATCCTGGGATGGTGTCTTTGATCTATTATTTAATCAATTATGAGTTTATTGTATATTATTTGGTCATATTGTATTTTTTTCACTGAGTTACCATCCTGTTTTTAATATTTTATATTTAGTATATAAGCTTGGGGTTTGAATATGTGCAACTTAGCGTTTTGTGCCATGGGCCAGGCTAATGTATAGACTTTGTTCTTATTGGGCTCCTATAGGACTGTACGTTCACAGAACATCATTGTTTTAAACCAGACATTATTATACCCTTTCTATAATTGCTGAGGATGCTCTTGGATGATCTACTCAGTGTGTATGCATCCATTTTCTGCACTATAGATATAATATGCACACTTTATTATAGATTTGCCTCTGTGCCTTCCCTGCCGCACCATACACGCTTCAACATTTAGCAGCCTTAATGTCATTATTCTTTTATTGATAATGTACATCTAATATGTGCATGCCTCTCGCCCAATCAACACGCTCAGATCTGCTCCTGCCCCTTCATCTATGAGTTTGTCTAAGGCGAACTGGCAGCCGCTTCCCCTGCTACTCCCTACATTCACAAATGCCTGGCACGGGTACGCTCCCTGCTAAAGGGATAGCGGCCGTGTGGCCACTGCTTGCACATGCACCATTATAAAGAAGGGGAGATTCCGAGCGACCTGGGGGGAGGGAATCTAGCAGCCCTGGAATCTAAAAGATTAGAGCGTGGTTTTTGGTCCACTTTAAAGTATCTCTCCAGGCAGTCACTAACTTTCTCCCACCTCATTGCCCTTGGAAACAGTAAGTAATAAGCCATTTCAAAGCCCATGGAAATCTCTGATTATATGTAAATACCTTTGAGATTCTTAGTCTCCATGTGAATGCTTGTTTTTTGTGGGATTGAATTTATACACTGGGAAATTGCGAACGCACGCATGATTCCCCCCTGCATCCGCTCACTTTGTGGGGTAGTCTATATATTTGCCACAAATATATTTGAACAAACAGAAACTTGTTTTGGATGTTATTTATTCACACCCAAAAAATCTAATCTAAACCAAAGAACACAAAAACAAAAAATTTGGGGAAAGAGGAGGCCACCAAATGCTGACAAATGGATTGCCCAGGATGGTGCTGTGAGCCAGAATAGAGGTGGACGGGAACATCTGGAGCTGCAGCAGGGATTGCCTCCCCCATATTGGCTGCCACCCCCTCCATTAATACAAAGTTATGGAGTGCAATGCAGGCCAAGATAATTTTGACTTCTTTCTCCAGCTTATACTGGAGTGAGTCCCTTGTATGTTCCAGGCACCGCAATCCTGACTTTAATAGGCCCCACAACTGCACGGACGCGGCAATGGGCATGATTATAGGCCTCCTGGCCCGGTGTCTGGGGCCTTAAAAAGAAAGCATTAACATCCCTCAATAAATAACAAAAGCAAAGCCGCGTAGAACAACTAGTAAATAGAAACAGGAGGAGATCGAGGCCCACAGTCAGGGGCGGACTGGCCATAGGGCATACCGGGAAAATGCCCGGTAGGCCGCCACCTACCCTGCACTGGCCGGCTGCCAATTCCTTAATGCCAGCGCTGGTTTTGGCTTCTGGCAGCGGGTCAGGTGAACGGCGGCTTCCATTCACCCGGCCGGTATCTAGATGCAAAAGCCGTCATTAAAGTGGACCAACACCCAGGATTTTGACTATCCTGGGTCTTGGTCCACTTCGGTGGGGCACCCCCGATCGGGGTGCCCCGCTGTGTGAAACCCCCCCGAACCCCCCGAACTCACCTCTGTCAGCGGCGACGGACAAGCCGCGGACAAGCGGCTCCTCCGCCGCCGCCTCCCGCGCGTCCCTGTTGACGCGCGCGTGCCCGCGCCGGCCATTCACAGACGGCCGGCGCGGGCGCGCGCACGACTAGAGGGGCGCGAGGGAGGCGGCGGCGGCCGGCCGCCGCCGAAACTAAGGTAAGGAGTTTGGGGGGTTTGGGGGGGTTTCACCCCGCGGGACATCCCGATCTCGGATGTCCCGCGGGGAGGGAGGTGATCGGCCTTATCCTAATCTTATAGATTCCCGGGCCGATCACGGGTGGGTGTTGGTCCACTTTAAACTAGAGCCGGCAGGTAGCCAGTGCAGGGGAGGCGGCGGCGGCCTTCCTATGATGACCGGGCAGTGCACAGCGTCATCATGAGAGTCCCGGCTCGGACGGAACTCTCATGCTATTGGTATGTTGCCGCCCGGTCATCAGAGGCTGCTGCACAGCGGCGGACATCGATCCGCATCTTCCAGCGATGTGGCCAGCCCAAGAAGCAACAGCGAGGTGAGTGGGGCCAGGGGGGTTGGGAGTGGGTGGGGGCGGGGGTTCTGCCATTTAGCTTGGTGTGTTTTGGATCTGGGTCATTCTGCAACTCAGCCTGTTATAAAGGGGTTCTGCCATCTTGTTAGGCAGGGGGTTCTGCTAGGCAGCATGTTATGGGGGGGTTCTGCTAGGCAGCATGTTATGGGGGATTCTGCCACTTGCCATGGTAATAGGGGAATTATGCCACTCGGCATGTTATGGGGGGGGTTCTGCCACTCGCCATGTTATGGGGGGCACTGCCACTCGCCATGTTATGGGGGGTTCTGCTAGGCAGCATGTTATGGGGGGATTCTGCCACTTGCCATGTTAATAGGGGAATTATGCCACTCGGCATGTTATGGGGGGGTTCTGCCACTCGCCATGTTATGGGGGGGCACTGCCACTCGGCATGTTATGGGGGCACTGCCACTCAGCATGTTATGGGGGATTCTGCCACTTGCCATGTTAATAGGGGAATTATGCCACTCGGCATGTTATGGGGGGGGTTCTGCCACTCGCCATGTTATGGGGGGGCACTGCCACTCGGCATGTTACGGGGGGCACTGCCACTCAGCATGTTATGGGGGGATTCTGCCACTTGCCATGTTAATAGGGGAATTATGCCACTCGGCATGTTATGGGGGGGATTCTGCCACTCGGCATGTTATGGGGGGGCACTGCAACTCGGCATGTTATGGGGGGGCACTGCCACTCAGCATGTTATGGGGGGCTCTGCCACTCAGCATGTTATGGGGGGCTCTGCCACTCGGCATGTTATGGGGGGGCACTGCCACTCGGCATGTTATGGGGGGGCACTGCCACTCAGCATGTTATGGGGGGCTCTGCCACTCAGCATGTTATGGGGGGCTCTGCCACTCAGCATGTTATGGGGGGGCTCTGCCACTCGGCATGTTATGGGGGGCTCTGCCACTCAGCATGTTATGGGGGGGCTCTGCCACTCGGCATGTTATGGTGAAAACGATTACTTTGCTTCAGTTTCTGAATTTGTGGCTGAACTGGGTCATGGTGCAGTTTTATGAGTCTTGAGGGCGCTCTGCTGTTGTTAGAGACTGTGAAGGAACGATCCAGCTTAAGTGCAGAAACCTCACATATCCAAGTCTGGAGTTCCCCTTTATTTCCCCCTGTTATAAATGCACAGGTCCTTATCTCTTCAGGAAGGGAAATTAGCATTTATGTGTTAAACAGCGCAGATCACAGACCCCCCCCCCCCCCCCGCCTGGTAAGGCTCCAGTTGGTCTGCAGCTCGCTGGACCTGCCTGTGAATTTGTCACATGAAAGAGGGGAGCAGACATCCGGCACCAACACAAATCGGACCATAGCGTCCCAGCACCAAACCAGGTACAGAATCAGAACCGGCTCACAAAACCGCACACGGGGATAGGTTACTGCGGGCTCAGCAGTAAAGGAAAACCAGGTAAACGGAGATCTAAGGTTCTGACCCACTTAGAGACCCCATTTCTGGACTCATCGGATGCCCCGCGTCCAGCCCAATCGTTTGGTACCGCTCCCAAAGCCATACGACCCCCCTGCTCAAATTTATAACCCCTAAAGGGTTTTAGGGGCTGAAGCGAGCCCCAGAACAGTGGGAGGTGACAACCCGTCCAACAGAGGGGAGGGGGTGGAGGGGTCTCGCCGCATAAATAGGGTAACCCTGAGCCAGGCATTTGTCACTCCTGGAGAGGTCACGATTTCTGCGTGCCGGAGGTGTCCACCCACCCAGCTTGCCACTTACCTCTTGTGGAAGCCATCATCACCACTACTCTGCAAACTGCATATTTAGGTAACTGACTCATTGTTTCTCTGTGTAACTCACTCTATCCTGTAACCGTCTCAGAACAGCATTTCTATCATCTGTATCATTTCATATTCCATCATAGCCAAATGTTTGTTATCACTGCCTAGTGTGCTTATAGCATTAAAACTTAAATTTTAACTTGAGCAATCTGTTTGCCTTAAACCAAGAATCTGTGTGTCCGCAGGCTTTGGGCCTGGTTTTTCTGATAGGAGAACTCGGACAAAGGGTTTTGGGGAACGCGGTCTGTGTGTCAGGAGGTCTCTGGTTTAAAGTTGGATCACGTGACCCGCGGTTTCCTGACAGAGACAGTTGTGGGACCACTGGGGCTTTCCAGGCTCACTCACAGTGTGAGCAGTGAGTACACAGCACCAAGGGGCAGAGTGGCTGTAGGACTACATTTTTGCATGGTAAATAAAATTGTAAAAAGGGCTACAGCTTCTAATCTGCTCGACAGGAAATGGAGGATAGGCACATGGGACAGGCATCAGGTGAGCTGCTGAATGCCTTTTGTTTGCCTTTGGGCTTAAAGATTTTCCTTGCATGGGGCGTGATTGCACCTTGCCTGCTAATGCTTGCATTTTTGAGTGGGTGGATATTTCCAACCTGCTCCAATACCACGTTTAGGGTTGTGCCGACATTGTCTGTTATTCGGGCGGTGACTATGCCCGTTGTTTCCATTTATCAGCTAGTATAACCAATTGTTTATTTGCGGGGATCATGGTAACCTAATGCAAGCACTCCGTTATAGATCCCAAGTTGTATGATTGCTATTCTTGCTATTAATTTCATCTGACGCAGCGCGCACCTTCTTCACGTCATGGCCTTTTTAAACAGGTGTTTCCTAGTTCAATACATAGCGGACCCCGAAATGCGTCGTCTATGATGGTGTCTTCTGTGGTACATTGGGATTTCACCTTTTTATGCATCAAAGTTATGTTTTATTGTTCCGGTGGACTTGGCAGACGCTTCCCTCCTCCATTCACTTATGTTGCTGGGTTTACACAGCGGCCCTTCCTATGCTCCTTTCAGGACTGGTTTACAGGATTCTACAGGGTGAGCTGGCTATTTCCTACTATATAAACAATTATTCTTACTTCACTGGAAAAATAATGCACCTCACCTGTAAATTTTTTTTTCTTAAAAAATAGAACAAATCTTTCTTATTGCACATTTTTGTGTGTTAAAATGAAAAAGCTCACGAGATACAGCTGCAAGTCACACCCAAATGTGCACCCAGAGTTCAACATGCTTGGTGTGTGGTGATGGGATTCCAATGTGATTCCAAATAAACAATAGGAACTGTTCAGCCTTAATTCTTAAATTCTGGATAATGTTCAAAAAAGGAAATCTTGTTAAAATGTCATTTTCTAATGATACAATAATAGATGGGAGAAGCATAGCCTTCAGGACAAGGAGGTTAGCTGGAAAGTTATTGTGTCCTGTATTTGATTTGTCATCATATTGTGGTTATAGGTGGTCAAATGAACAACAGGAAGTATAAACTTCAGATAAAATAAAGTTGAAAAAATAAAGAGAGGATAGTTGAGAAGTTGCAACAATAAAGCTGCCTGAAAATATTAGTCTAGAATGTAATTTTCCTAGAAGATCAAGTACCTTAAAGCAGAACAAAACCTATCAAAAGATTCCATTGCTGGACGCTGCCTTTCTCCAGGAGCATCCCAAAACAGGATGCCTTGTTGTGTGAAACCCCCTTCCCGGTTGCCGGTAATATCTCACCTTTCCCACGGTCCAAAGGCGAATATGCTGGCTTTCAGCTATGACTACATAATTTGGCAGGTGGCTCATTTTCAATGAGGAGCATGCGCTGCCAAGTCCCCTACATCCATGGCGTTGTACGCGCTTCCCCCCCAGCTATTCAGATAGGCTGGGGTGGGAGGACCCAGGGCGAGAGGGCGACAGGCTTTCCATTAAAGTCAATGAGAGTCGTGTGCCGAAAGCGGTAAACACAGAAAACGGCTCTCATAGGCTGAACATCCGTGCATGCGCCGTTGGAACGCAGAAGAAGTGATATTGGGGCTTTCTGGAATCGAGATGCTCCAGGGGAACGGAAAATTATAAATTCCTGGGTTTTGCCTCGCTTTAATGACAGTGCTGTGCTTTAGTCTCACCTTGTTCCGCTTTTGAGTATGTTTGCATTTGTCATTAAACAAAACGTGATTCCTATTTGTTTGTACCACTGTGTGACTAATCAACTGATTTAATTATAATAGCAAAACCTATCGCTTACCTTGTAAGATTTTAGCATCTTGTATGTGGGCCTGTTCCGGCTCTTCTTGTGTTTCATGTTTTTTTATATATTCTTTATTTAGAATAATTCGAGAAAAAACATTACAAGACATACAGCCATTGCAAATGAAGCTGATTCCATGACCTTGTATTTGAAAAGACACAATAAAAGTAATACCTGACAGACTTTCCTGTGTACTTGTCATAGTGGTCGTCGGGCACAACCAGAACACCATCAATTCTGAGGGGCAGACTGGGAGGCAGCCCCCCCGCCCCAGGTTCATCAAAGCGTCCGACGTCCCTCACCATGTCCCAAATGCTAAAGCAGGCAAGTCCTTCATACATAGGAAAAGGAAAAAGAAGAAAAGGAAGGTAGAGGGGAGGAGGAGGGTACAGTAAGGGGATAGCTCCATCCCACTAGATCAGTTGAGCTGCATCGGTAAGGACCTTGTAATCAGGGGAATACACAAATGAGTCCCAACTGGCCCACTTGCGGTTGTGTGCCTCAGACATCTCATTGCGCTCCGCAATCATGCCCTCGAATCTCTCCATCTCCGAGACCCTGTTGAGCCACAGAAGAACGCTAGGCGGCTCAGTCCTCTTCCAAAGTACAGGGACACATGCCCTAGCAGCGTTAACCATCTGACCCAGGATGGATTTCCGGTAGCACTCTGCGGGCACCTCTGAGTGGTGGAGAAGAAAGAAGGCCGGGCCCCCCCGAAATTGTCCCCCCCCAGCACGCGTTCCATGGTCGTCTTAACTGTTGACCAGAAGCCGGTCACCCCTGGGCAGGACCAGAAAATATGGAGGAGGTCTCCCCTCTCCTGGCCACAGCGCTAGCAGAGAGGAGACACACCCGGGAGCCACTTATGCAAAACAGCGGGCACTCTATACCAACCAGTGAGTATCTTGTAATTGCATTCTTTGTACCTAGTACATCTGGCTGTACTATGCGCCAAGCTCGCTATTCTGGTCCATTGCTTGGTAGTGAAAGATGTGCCCAAGGCTTCCTCCCACCTGCGAACAAAGAGAGGACGTGCCGGATCGGACCCTCCTCCTCACATAGTCTCTCAAATGGGGTGAGCCCCCTAGCCCCCAAAGCCTGCCTCTGGATAGATGATAAGAAGTGCCTCAGCTGTAGTTCCTGCCAAACATTCCATCTAGGCAGACCTCTAGCGTCTGCAAGATCAGCAAGCGGTTCCCAGACCACATCTCGCTGAAAGAGTCTAACCCTGCCAACCCCACCCTCTATCCATCTCTCGGCCGTACCGCTCGACAGTCCCGGTGGAAATGCAGGATTCCCCAAGATCGGATATAGTGGCGAAAAATCAGGCGAGATGTCGCTATGTGACTGAAATTTTTTGAAAACCTTAATGGAGGCCCCTATTGTCGGGTGTTTCATCATTGCTCCCAAGTGCTGTTTCGCCAACCAGGGTAGAAATCTCAGGGGGAGAGGGGTGCTTCCCTCCTCTATCTGTACCCACTGTTTGTGTTGTGAGTGCCTGCACCAGTCGACAATTCTACATAGGTGCGTAGCGGCATAATATAAACCAGGATCTGGGAATCCTATCCCATCTTTCTCCCTCGTTCTCCTCAGGACCTTCTTACTGACTCTAGGACTTTTCCCATGCCATATGAACTTAGCAAACAGGGCTCCCACTTTCTGTAAGAAGGAGTTCGGGATGTCCAGCGGAAGTGCCTGCATCAGGTACAAGAGGCGAGGTAGTAAATTCATTTTCAGAGCATTACATCTCCCAAACCAGGATAAGTTTTTAAGGGCCCACGCCTCCGTGTCCCTGACCAAGCTCCGCAGGAGGGGGGGAAGTTCAAGGGGAATATTTTATCTAGTGTTTTACCAATTCTAGTGCCTAGGTAAGTGATGTGTTCGCTAGCCCACTTAAAAGAAAAATTGTTTTGGAGGTTAGTCTCCCTGTTGCTTCCCAGGTTAAGGTTCAGGGCCTCAGATTTTCGTAGGTTTATCTTGTAGTTTGACACGTCCCTGTAGGCATCCAGCTCTTGCATCAAGTTGGGGAGGGTAACTTCAGGGCAGGACACAAAGAAGATCAAATCATCGGCATATGACGCTGTTTTGTAATGGCCATAGGGGAGGGAGACTCCTCGGATGCTGGGGTTTGCCCTTACCCTACAAAGGAATGGCTCTAACGTCATAATGAAAATGAGAGGTGAAAGGGGGCACCCCTGCCTTGTCCCATTCCCGATGCCGAAAGGCTCCAACAGAAGGCCATTAACTCTCACCACTGCCGAAGGGTGGTGATAGAGACTGGTGATCCAAGATATCATACTAGGCCCTAGGCCCACGTGCCGCAGGACTCCCAGCATGAAGTCCCAATGTACCCTGTCGGAGGCCTTTTCGGCATCGGTGGCGAGGAGAACCGCAGGGAGCTTCGTCTTGTGTATTATGTCCAGCAGATTTAAGACCTTCACTGTGTTATCTCTTGCTTCTCTAAGTGGCATAAACCCTACTTGATCTAGGTGAATGACATGATGTAGGTGTGGGGCGAGACAGGCGGCTAGAATTTTGGCAAACAATTTAATGTCCGTGTTGAGGAGGGAGATAGGTCTGTAACTCGAGCTTTGTGTAGGATCTTTGCCCTCCTTCGGGATCACAGATATTTGGGCTCGGATACTATCCGGGTGGAGGGAGGTGCCCTCTGCGAGGGAGTTGAAAACCACCCGGAGGCGTGGTAATAGGACCTCAGAAAAAACTTTATAGTATAACAATGGAAGCCCATCTGGACCCGGTGTTTTCCCAGTAGCCGACTCCTTTATAGCTCTACTTAACTCATCCGCTGTAATGTGCTCTTCTAGCTGATCGATCAGTGCCGGAGGGATTTTAGGAAGGCCTGATTGCGTTATATAGTTAGCAATCTTTTCTGTCTTGTCACCTTGAAGCTGGGATGGGATATTGTAGAGCGCTTCATAATATTTCCTGAAAACTTCTGCAATCTCCCTATCCTTGTGGACCATTTTATGGGCCTCCCATACCAATGGTGCGCTAATCTCTGGTGAAGCATTTTCCTGGAAATAGTTTTGCAAGACCAGTTTCAGTTCCTCCCTTATCGTTGGGTCTTGGATCAGGGACTTGTTTAGTGTCCATGACCAAAGCCGAGGTGCATGCTCGCTGGATGCCAACCGAATATTCACAGGAGCGTGATCTGAAATCGTAATGTTGCCTATAGAGGCAGACAAGATCCTAGGAAGGGAGTGGTGTTGAATCAGGAACATATCGATCCTAGAGTACATGTTATGAGGAGAGGAATAGAATGTGTAGTCCCGCCCGTCAGGGTTCAATATCCTCCACGGTCTACCAGTTGATATGTGTGCAGCAGCTTCCTGACCTTTTTAATTTTTGCATAGGACATATAAGAAAGTCCTTTGGAGGTATCAATTAGCGGCTCCAGGGAGAAATTGAAGTCCCCACCTACGATAACCCTCCCCTCTGAGTAGTCCGCCAGGGTCTCTAAGACCTCCTCCAGGAAGGATACCTGCCCCACATTGGGAAGGTACAGATTGGCCAAGGTAAAAGGTAGTTGATGTATATATAACATTTTTGAACAGTTGATGATGTTTGTAACAAAGATGTTCAATATTGAACATCTTTGTTACAAACATCATCAACTGTTCAAAAATTGTATATACATCAACTACCTTTATTGTGTTTTGAAAGTTTTAATCAACTTGCTACAAACTGTATATTCTTTGTTACTAACATTTTAAAATATAAAGCTCTAAAATGATTACCTTTCCTTATTAATCGTATTCTACCACAACAGTGTTATAATTTAAATTAAATAACCATACTAACACAAGGAAGGTAAAAGGACACCTTCCAGGAAGAGTCCAACAAACTCCCTAATTAAAAGGTTTTTTTTCCCCCCATAGTGGGGATAAAATCCTTTTTCCCCTGAAACTTCATGCATAGGACCCCGAGCTTTGGATACTCTGGAGTGGTGTCCAAGCGAGATAACAAATGCTGTTGGAAGGGAAGTTGGACATGCCAGTTGGTTGCTCATGGATGGATATAGGAGTTGGACATCCAAAAGCCCACAAAGAATGATTCAGGAGTACCCATATGATGGATTGGACGTATATTTTCCGCTACTAGAACATGCCTGATAGATTTTTTTTATATTTTATGCCAAATTAGCTGGAGTTCCCCTTTAGGATAACGTTGCAAGTTGCACTAAAGGATGATGTTGTTGCTCTAGACACAAAATATAGTTAGATTTCAGTATCTTTGTAGTGACTAGGCAAGCAATGTGTACAAATAGATGTTTTATGTTAACCTTCCCCTCACCTTCATCCAGCACCGGTAGATTGCCTAGTGACTGGGGCCTCCATGTCTACAGGGGGAGGTGCCCTGGTTCCATGTGCACTTCATGGAGCGCAAGCCTCCCATCTGACGCTTCCGCTTTCTGGTTTTCGATGCTCGGCAGCTCGCTGGAACACTTCTGGCTGGGGTGTGTACGTGCGACTTGCCGTCGTTTGGGGTTTATCAAGTAAAGTGGTGATTTAATGTGCTCACAAATAAAGGTATTTTTGCATTGATAAAAACAAACAGTGGCACATTTGTACACAAATAATAAAACAAAACAAGGTGGTAATGGGTTAAATCTGCACACTACTACTTGAGTTTTCATGACAAATGCTATATAAGGCCGAATATAGTCCATTAATATGTGTCGATATAACTGATAATAGTGTAGAGGTGCTCTGAGGAGTTTTGCTCAGGAGGCCAGATTGGAGCATGCAGTACCAGAATTACCTAGGGTGTGCTGGAAACCCTTAATATAGTAGACAATGTAGAGCCTGTGTTAGTGGGTAAATCACTTGTGGTTTGTAAACTTGGGGAATCTTTGGTGATGGCTAAAGATGAACTTGTATATTTGGTGACCAAGTACATGAGAGGGAGCACCTCACTGTGCAGGCGAATAGCATGTCGGGGTCTTGCCTAAGAGCATGTGTAGGTCAATATTCTGTCCTGCAACATAGACACTTCTAAGTGTGTATTTACTCAATACACTTTGCATGCAGATATCTTGGGGGGGGGGGGTCTCAATGCAAACCATTGTTGAACACTGTTCCTAAATATTAGAAATGTTTTAAGTATAAAGCCATATTTCAAAAAGCTGGTGATGGGGCGTGTAAAGTTGTGAACATAAATGAATATGAAGGAAACTTTTCTGACCTTGCATATAGAACTTAGAGATGTCTGACAATCAACTTTTTCCACTCAAGATGGATAACCTTCTCTGTACATGCCCCAAACGGCATCATAACACTGGGCGATCTAGAGAAGTTTTACTCATTATGGCTGGCAGTTGTAGAGGACATGGATGATGTAAAGCATCCATCATTCACCTCACTTCTAAGAACTCCAGCAGCTTTCCATAGAAGAAAAGGAAGTGAAGTTAGCAGCTTTACAGTTCAAATGTGCAGTTTTACTGCTTTTCCATTGAAAGGAACAAAATTAGGACTGAAAGGTTCTTTTGAAACGTGAAGTCTACTACTCCATTTTCTATGGCCTCTGAGGTTAATATAATGCATTTGAAAAAACCCTTGCCACATGCATATTTCTATTTGTTCCCTGTTATTACTCCTATTATTACTCCTTGATCACCATTTTGAATTTGCTTAGGGTGTGATAGCAAGACCTGTCAATAAAAACTCCAGAATACTTGTCTTTTTAGGCTGAAGCATAGTTGGCATCATAGTCCAGAACAGTGAAGAATGATGCAGCATTTTATTTACCAACAAGGAATACAGTTGTGTCCATTTTAACACAATAGTGGAGTATGCATTATACATATAGGCAAATCGCTAAGTGTACATTAGGGCCAATGTTGTAATAACTTTAATACAATAACTACATCCTGTATGTGACTGTCTGCTCGTTAGATTGTTGATAAAGGTAGTTTAAAAGAAGAAAAGAATAACAGGAAGTCTTAGGCAGACCATGTAACTATGTATAGCATGTTTTAGCCTGCTAACTGCTAACAGAAAGGAGATCTTTGTCCCTTGCTCCATTACCAGATATGTGTTACTGATATATCATGCTCACATTTATATTCCTGATTTTGCAGAATAAACAGCCGTGTTGTGTACAATCCTCTGCCAACAGGTTAAGGGCCAAGAGCTGGAATATTTCAGAGCAGGACTAGCCCAGAGGAGGATTTTCCCACAACAGTGAATCAGAGAAGATATCTACTAACAGAAATCCTGTCAAATTCACAGTGCCATGTCTGACTAACCCGAAGGTCAAGGTGCTACTGATAAGAGAAGGTTCTTGGAAATGTATTCAGAAACCTGTGCCTTCAGAGCACTATCTCCCTCAGCATAGATGATAATTAGATTGTGCATATATGCAAGTATGCAAAGGAGATGTGGGTTGAGTTACAGAAAGTGCACGAAAGATCAAACCTCAGCAATTAGCCTTATCTCATGAGAAAACTGTATCAATCCGGGATATGCAGGACTATAAAAGAAACACACTAGAGTTTGTGGAATGCCTTGGAGACATTGGGGAAGAAATTAAATATTTTCTTGTTGCTGCAATTTTACTGAGTGGTCTTCAAGAAAGTTATGACACTTGTCACTTGTCACTAGATGCCTCGCCAGATGATGAGCTCACACTAAATTATGTTAAAAGCAACCTTGTTGATGAGTACAAATGAAAAGTAGATCAGAGGCAGCATTGCAGACACAGGATTTCTTTAAAAATAAGAGCTATCTAATGGAAACTAATGAATCTGTTGTGTGTAAACAGCCAGGGCACCTAAAGAAAAACTGCAGAGTTTGGAAAGCTAGAATGAGTCTTCAGAAGCAGAAAGTTCAGCAAAGGGTTAAAGTGGCCCAAAACCCACTGAACTTGTAAAATACATTTGTCTAAAGCCACTGGCAATACGCTCTTCTTAGGGTGTAGAACTAGAAATAGATATTTCATCTTTTCGAATTGTCCTGTTTTTCTTTTTTTTTTTTTTGTGAGATGACAGATGATCAGTCATTGCATAGATGTGGCAATGACATCATTGCCACACACAGCAGTGACAATAAATGGAGGAGGCGGATCTTTACAGCTAAAACAGGCCATTATCTGGGATTAGAGTGAAGCAGGAGCAGTGAAAATTGGCAAGAAGTACTCTTCATAGAGGGAGCAATTCAAGGGATGCTAGTTAAAAATATGGAGGAAGCTGATGCTCCTGAATGTATTGAGACATATGAATGTATCAAAGCTGCATTTAACGTAAACACAGGCACAGCTGCAAGAAATGCATGGTGTACAGACTCAGGTGGCACAAGCTTTGTGACAAACAACAAAAATGTTTACTCTAACCTCGGTGAAAACAAGTCAGAAAGAGCCATCTTAGCTAATGGTAACTATATGATTTCAAAAGGTGTGGGGAATTGTTTTATCCACTGACTCGTTTCCCCATCGCTATCCCAGTAAAGGAATTGTTATATATTCCCAGTCTTGAAAGCAATCTTTTGTCAGTGAAAAAGATCACTAATCAGGGGAATGTACTTACTTTTAAAGATGACAACGGCATCATTTCAAAGGAGGAACACACTCTAGCAGAAGGGACAATTACTCAGTGAATGTGAACTTAAAGCGGTCCTTCACTCTGAATAAGAGCATATCTTATATGTTTACCACACCCTGTACATACACATTGCTCACATTAAAAATCATCCTACTTGCATCTACTGCATGTTATGAGCCTTTAAACATCCAAGATGGCGGCTCATGGGGCATCAAGCAGCCTGCAAACAGGAAGTGTCTTCTCTGTCGCTCTGCATTCTAGGATTGCTGTCCTTTCCCTGACCCCAGCTCTGCCCTGTCTGAGCAAAGCACAGCTATAACCCCGTCCCCTGCACTTTATGCCGCTGTCCTATCCTCAGTATTTGTGATGAGTCAAGATGGCGGCGCCCGTATCCTAGAGTCCTGAACAGAGTTGCAGCACGGTGGGGGAAAGAATAATAAATAAGTGACTAAAAACTTAAAATATATTAATTTTAGATGCTGGGGAATAGTTTTTTAAGGGTTTGGGATTTTCACTAACTTATGCTGAAGGTCCAATTTAAAGTGAACTCTGTCAGCTAAACTGCAATGAAAGTGTGTACAGTACAAGACAAGATCCCCATAAAAACTGTATCCATGCATGGCACAGATGTCTTGGGCATAGACACCCAGAAGCAGTAAGAAAGCTAGTTCAACAACAGTTGGCAGATGGAATTGTAATAGACCAATGCAGTCAAGTGATGAAATGTAGCAGCTCACTTAAAGGGACAATGTCCAGAAAATCCTTTCCTAAAAATAGCAGCACTAGATCTTCACAGCTACTGGATTTGATGTATGTGCACAAAGAGATATTTTGCACAGCAAAAATGAAGTGTCACAGAAACTTGAAGAATATCTTGCTTTAGTGTTTAACAAATTTGGAAGAAATGTGTTGAACATTTGTATAACAAATTTGTTGCATGCAGAAAATGGAACTGAATATACAAGTGGCTGGGTGCAAACCATTTTGAAAAAGAAAGGAATCAAGTTCCAGACTACCATTTCATACAACCCAGAACAAAACAGTGTTGCAAAAAGAAAGACCTGTGCGCTCTGTGAAAGTGCAAGAAGTATGTTGTTTGATGCATATCTACCTACAATTTGGGCGAAGCCACAATGACAGTGTGCTAACTTCAAAACAGACTGCCAGGTAGAGCTACAACCAAGACTCCATATGGGATTTGGAAATGCAAGAAGCCTGATCTGATATCAATTCACCACTAAGCCACCAATTACTACTGTATAAAGAAAGAATACAGCATAGCAGTGCTAGAGCAGCATAGCCCCCCCCATCTTGGATCGGAAGCCTTGGTGGGCTAGTTCAACAATGAGCACAAGAAGCAAGTGGTGGAGGCCTCCTCTCTATGCCACGTATTGGAGACTCTGGGTGCAAGCCTGTTCTGCCTCCCTATCCAGCCCTGGGAGGCCTATGCCCCTGGTATCTTTTATACATGTCCAGACTTTCTTGAGTCAGGAAAGCCTATTTATTCTAATAGAGGGATAACTGATTGTACATGCACAGAATCCTGTAGCTGTCATCCTGAGCTTTGGTGAGTACCAAGTTACTTCAAAGAAGAACATATAAGGAATGCAGTGAATGGACATGCCTGTTCTTTGATGGTACTGGCTAAAGAATAGCCTTTAATGATCCCTGAATCACTTTATTAAATCCTATTACGTAAAACACTAACACTAAGTCATATGTAGTAAGTGCATACCAAGAAACATGTGCCTAAGCAGATCATATTGTACAACATGGCTGTCAACAAATATATCTCTTTTACTGTCTTCCATTCATAGTTTGTTGAGTTAATTAAAAGCAAATGTCCATGGCTGGGTACTCACTAGCTAATATGATACTTTGTTTAACTGACCCATGAGACATTTTGACAGCACATCAAGAAAACACCACTGTTTAGCAGTGACTCATAAATTATTGCATTTTTTACATTTAGATTTGCAGCTTGGTGTAAAGCAGAGGGTGTCATTTTGCTCAGGAAAACCTTTCGGGCTAATATTTTACAATTTACGAGACAGGAAGGCCCTTTAAAACATTTTCTGTGAGCAACTACCACCAACCATTGACCTGGGTAGGCTTGGATGTTTCCATTGCATACAGTTCATGTATAGAGACCATCCAGTCTTCTAGTGTGTTGCATTTGTACAGCATGAAGCCATTACGGTCTCAGCAGCACTCGTCAGAGGGGGGTGCTTGAAAGGGCTCTATTCAGCGCTGCACAGAAGTTCTGTTTTGACAGCTGTTAATATTTTGTTCACTTTCAAATCAAAAGGATACTGTTAATTTCCTACAAAATCCATATTGCTCTTACATTCTCGTATTGTTAGTCTTCCTTTCTCTCTGTCAAGCTACACGCATAACAAAATAGTGATCTAATGTTTCCAGTGTAACTTTTAACAAAAAAGAGGTTAAATGTAAAACTAATATTTTCAATCAGCCAATCATCCAGACCACCTATAAAATTATATATATATATATATATATATATATATATATATATATATATTTAATTTTACTAAACTAAAACAGATCTGCTTGGCCCATTATTAAGAAAATCAACATGTAAAATGGATTTCGCACTGCTTTAACTCTTTGAAGTCCAAGGGTAAATCCAGCATAAATCAGTTCTGACTAGCATTCCCTTATTTTTCGAAAAATTCAACTTTAGAATGGTTTGTCCTACCCAAATAATGTTTGCACTTTTTTTACTTAAAGGGCTGCAGCTGTTGTGTCCTACTCCTGTTAATTAAAACATTGGATCGTGAGATCCACCAGCAAAGAAACATAGAGGATAATTGCCCCTCCCCCTGACTATGCTCCAGTCCAAAATGTCTGGACCATGGTCACTTCATTTCTTGGCTAAGGCCAGGTAGATCCCCCACTGAAATGAATGGAGTGAGTATATTTAAAGACTTCTCCCTGTTGGGCACTTGCTTGCTTGCTAGATTTGCAGCAGCTCCCCAATGGCTTCTGGCTATAACACAGCATCCTCTAGGCTTAATTGCAGCATGCAGGTTTACACCACTCCTCCACTGCTCCTCCCCTGTTTGTTCTTCTTCAAGGGTGCACAGATGGGGACCCCTCCTTCATCTCTGGTGTCCTGCCAGAGGAATGACGTGACTGTTGCAGGAAGAAGCTTTTATACCTTTTGGATCTTGGATTTCCCCATCTGTCATATTTTGCTTAGTAGTGCGGCCAAAAGTTGGGGACTGTAGACTATTCAGCTGAACAGCTGTTAAGCAGAAAAGAAGCCTGTTGTGCTCACCACTATCCCCCATCCCTAAGCCATTTACCTAATTAACATACACATTTGTCCAATTGCCAAAATTCCTTGCATGCAATGTACTTGGATAAACTTAACTGTTTCTCAAAATATGTTTTTTTTCAATTATACTGACCGGGGTGAAATGTTTTTGTTGTGAAATATTTAGAGGGTCATTTACAAAACGATTTGCCAGCCATTCACCATGTTTGTGCATCTTTCCTGATTTACCAAGCGCACTGTAGCATGTTCACCCTGGAGATGCCCATGTCCACTGGATTTATGTAGAGTTCAATTTGCGCAGCATGTGCTGGTGAACACCCTTTTAGTTTGCCAGCTTTTAGCAGCGAACCCCATAGGAATCAATGTTATTTTCGACAAGAATGTCTGTTTATGTAATGTTTACATCTGCCTCTAATACATCAAGGTTGAAGGTCAGATAGCTAACTAGTATTGAGGAAGCAGCTAATAAAATGGTTTTCACATGATTTTTTATTTTTATAACTATTTGATGGAGGTTTCCTTAACACCGCAGGCACTCTAGAGACACCACACATACATTCTCAAATCTATGCCTTCATAAACTGTGAAGTGGCGTTTTCCCCCCCTTGAGACTGAAATACTCTTCAGTTGGGATTTCCCCTTCAGACCTGCAGACCAGTAAAGGAAATCTGAATGGGTTGAGCGTGCATTACCTTTGGGAATGAGGAAAATGTGAGATTACAGGAGACCTCGGATGATACACACAGCAGGGCATCCAAAAGTGGGATGGCCCCACCAGGAGGAACTAAACCCAAGAAAGTGAAAATCTTGGGTTTTCATTCTCTTACCCTCAAAAGGCATATTGCTTTTACTTCTAGACAGTTGCTATACATTACAAATGTTAAAATGTAACTCTCTGAGAGTTGTGTGATGTGTATTTTGTAATAAAGGGTAAGGATAACTAATCTAGGCTTCCTGCCACACTGGCACTAACTGCTTAATTACTGACCCAGTAAGGTTTTGTAAATAAGACACAGTGTGTGGGCTGTCGAGTTGAGTATGAATATTTGGATGCAACCACACTCTACCAAGAATGTGGCCCTTTGATGGAGGCGCCCTCTTCTGAAAGTCCAATATTCCATTATGGAGGAAAAGTCTGGTATGTCTAGATGCAGATGACTTATGGCACATTTACACAATTCGATTTCTGATTGAAAAATTGCATATGTGAGTGAATGATTAGATGACTATTAGATGACGAGTTATTTCGCCAAATTTTCTATAAAGCTATCGTAATTAAGATTGTATTTAAGGAATTTGTAGAGTCCTATTTATAGCACATTTCTGTTTCCACATGTCGACATTAATGCTATGACGAGAGAAAACAAGTCAAACAATGCGACATTTGACCAGCGAGCAAATTTTCGTTGATCACTTGATTACAGCTGGCATTTCCATGGATCAGTTATCACTTGAGGGCGTGATGCAGTGCCAATCTTTTCAGGGTGCCAAAAAGTTATAAATATGCTGTGCATTACTGAAAGGACAGTGGTACAAAGTGACGTTTACTGACAGTTGGGTCCAATAGGAGCTGACACAGGCTGTCCAATACCTAATGCAACAATCAAAGCAAATTAGTAAGCTTTGGGCGCTGTGACTTCCAGCGCGTTGTAGACATAATAGCAGCAAAAAAGAAACAAATCACAGTATTCTGTGTGGCGCTATAGCCACTAGAAAAATGCTGAACGGCGCGTTTCATAAATACGGCACAATATAAATAAACAATAATAATAATAATACTGCTGAAATAATTATAATGCTGTGCAAATCATGACATCCTACAATTAGAGACCCACATTTCTCCTCCCCTTTCCCCTTAATCTTTAAAAACCATGAAGAGGTTTTTCCCATGCTTGGCCGCTAAAGAGATATCCCTGGTTGATGTCATTCTTCCCTAAGACGTCTTGCCCTTAAACCATATATGCTCAATCTGTGGCCCCTATGAGGGGTGCATTGGCAAACCGAGGTGGCAGCGTTGAGGAACGTGGTGACATTGATCATGCAACAAAACCCATGGGTGAATTACCTTGCACTATAACAAGATAAAAGTTGTTTCTGTATTTAATCGTATGTTTAGCATTGAAAGTCTTTTAGATGGATCAGATGGAGTATTAGGAATATTGCTACGATTTGAAGATGATGGGGGGGGGGATATATATGTAACCCATATATTTGGAAAGGTAAGGCAGTTAGCATGTGTATCAATAGCATGTGGGGATTGTTAGATATTAATGTGTTAATGGGGTGGTGTGGTGGAAGGACATACAAATGTGAAGGAAACTACTATTCCAATAAGACATGTACATTTCTGAACCTAATCATTGTGGCCCGCGACCAACTCACTTAAGTGGACCTCTCTCCTCAAATGTCTCTTCAGCAGGAAGCACACAAAGCCAATCTGCCCACTTATGCATGAACGACCTTTTATTGGGACATGGCTGTGAATGATACAAGCTTTTGCAATTTCCCAGTTACTGAGACCAGTTTCCAAAAAAACTGACCATTCACGGGCAGCCTCTGAATCCGGCCGAATATCCTATATTAAAACACAACAATTCATATGCGCTATACAATCTACCATAAATATCCCACAGACTGTGACAATGAATATCTCTCACAAAGTTTCTATTACAGTTATATAAGCAATGTTTTAACAGCTCTTATGACTTTTAATACGGCCCATCTTAAAGCGGACCAACACCTGCTAGCGGGCATGGGTCCGGCCGCGTTCAGGCAGTCTCAGGGGGGCAACCAAATTGCTGGAACCCCACTCGCGCCTCACCCCACCGAACACCCGCAATTCTTACCTTATCCTTGATCCTTGGCAGGGAATGCAGCCCCTTGATTGGCTGGCAGCGGTCAATCTTGGGGCCGCATTCCTGACTGAGAAACTAGGATGTGGTAAGAAATTGGGGGCATTGTGTGGCGCGATGCGTGAGGAGGGCTCCAGCATTATGGATCTCTCTAAATGTGTCCGGACCCACACCCGGGGGAAATGGGTGCTGGTCCACTTTAACAATATAGAGCAACACAAATCAAGGTTTAGATGAAACGGGTTTGGTTTACACCTGGTCTGGCACACAAGATTCAAATTTGGGGTATTTCAGTTAGTGCTGAATGCAGGCTTTTATTTTTTTTTGCATTTTTACATGTTTTCACATGACATTTGCATCTATATTTATTAAAATCAGACAATTAGTTACAAAATGTCCCCAGTGCATGATATTTGTTATATTACATATTTATATATCAGTCTAAGTCTTTGTTTATAGTGGCTGATTGTCAATGTCAATATCCCTCTGCTAGTTTAAGCTAAACTATTTAGCACTGTTGCCTCTAATGTGGTGGAAACAAATGTAATCACGCATTAATGTGTTTGTGCAGGTATTGCAATCCAAGTGTAATGGTTTTTGCCACTTTTTGCCATCACCAGCCAATAACATAAGGTCTGGCACAAGTTAAATGCTTTAAATTGATCCAATATTATATATTCAGTGTGGAAATTACTTTTTTTCTTGACTGAAAGGCCCACTTTAAGATCTCAGCACAGGGTAAACATGGCACCTTTGCCATCTATGTCAAAGAACACTTTAGGAACATCCTTATTCATGGTTTGGGTAGCAACATGCTTTGTGGACGGCCCCTGATGTTGGCCAGTCAGAAACTACTAATTGTAGTTTAGGAATACTGAAATGTATCATTAGTTAAATAAATCATTCCGTCTGGCTATTTTCCTGCATTTCATAAATACATACAATTATGGTAATCTACAAAACGGAATTTCAGCTGTATTGGTTTCCTAATGTTCAAAAAAAAATAAATTCTGAACAACATTACAGCACCAGGTGCTCTAATAAAAAGCATCTTTAAAATTTCCACTTATTATTTTTAAAATGCAAAACATTGAGGACTGCTGGAACATTGTTATTAGAACTATTACCACCATAACCTTTATCTTGGAGCCTCTTCCAGTTTCAAACTTTTAATAATCTTTATGTATTTGATTAAGGGAATATGAATAATTTTATGGCTGTTTTCAGTAGCATACAATGCTCTGTTTAAACTCGAACAACACCCAATTTTTTTTAAATGGGGGCTTTCCAGTTTGATTTCACTATTAAAATTAAACTGTTAAAAATGTAAACTTAAAGAGGATTCAAAGTCAAAATTTCAAGCGAAAGCTGTCTGACACTGGAACATTGATGATCATTAAGGTTCACTTGACGGCTTGCACATCGCTGTGTGGTTGCCAGGCAGGGGATTCTGAATGGTCGCCACCGCCAAAACACGAAAGTGGTGAGTTCCTGCTGCCCAGTCTCCAGGCTTGCACTGTGCTCAACAGGACATCCCAAACTGGGTGTTGCTAAACTAAATGCTCTCTGCTCACTCTTCCTGTACAAGGGGGCATGTGCTTGTGTGTGCTTGAGTGATTCTGCTTGTAAAAGAGGCTTTCTACTTGCATTCTGCCCATAAAAGAGGGCCTATGCTTGCATTCTGCCTATAAAAGAGGGCCTGTGCTTGCATTCTGCCTATAAAAGAGGGCCTATGCTTGCATTATGCCCATAAAAGAGGGCCTATGCTTGCATTCTGCCCATAAAAGAGGGCTTATGCTTGCATTCTGCCCATAAGGGAGGGCCTATGCTTGCATTCTGCCTATAAAAGAGGGTCTATGCTTGCATTCTGCCCATAAAAGAGGGCATATGCTTGCATTCTGCCCATAAAAGAGGGCCTATGCTTGCATTCTGCACATAAAAGAAGCCTATGCTTGCATTCCGCCCATAAAAGAGGGCTTATGCTTGCATTCTGCCCATAAAAGAGGCCTATGCTTGCATTCTGCCCATAAAAGAGGGCCTATGCTTGCATTCTGCCCATAAAAGAGGCCTATGCTTGCATTCTGCCCATAAAAGAGGGTCCATGCTTGCATTCTGCCTATAAAAGAGGGCCTATGCTTGCATTCTGCCCATAAAAGAGGGCCTATGCTTGCATTCTGTCCAAAAAAGAGGGTCCATGCTTGCATTATGCCCATAAAAGAGGCCTATGCTTGCATTCTGCCCATAAAAAAGGGTCCATGCTTGCATTCTGCCTATGAAAGGGGGCCTATGCTTGCATTCTGCCCATAAAAGATGGCCTATGCTTGCATTCTGCCCAAAAAAGAGGCCTATACTTGCATTCTGCCCATAAAAGGGGACCTATGCTTGCATTCTGCCCATAAAGGAGGGGCTATGCTTGCATTTTGCCCATAAAAGAGGGTCTATGCTTGCATTCTGCCTATAAAACAGGGCCTGTGCTTGCATTCTGCCCATAAATGAGGGCCTATGCTTGCATTCTGCCCATAAAAGAGGGTCTATGCTTGCATTCTGCCTATAAAACAGGGCCTGTGCTTGCATTCTGCCCATAAATGAGGGCCTATGCTTGCATTCTGCCCATAAAAGAGGGTCTATGCTTGCATTCTGCCTATAAAACAGGGCCTATGCTTGCATTCTGCCCATAAAAGAGGGTCTATGCTTGCGTTCTGCCCATAAAAGAGGGTCTATGCTTGCATTATGCCCATAAAAGAGGCATATGCTTGCATTCTGCCCATAAAAGAGGCATATGCTTGCATTCTGCCCATAAAAGAGGCATATGCTTGCATTCTGCCCATAAAAGAGGGCCTATACTTGCATTCTGCCCATAAAAGAAGGCCTATGCTTGCATTCTGCCCATAAAAGAGGGCTTATGCTTGCATTATGCCCATAAGGGAGGGCCTATGCTTGCATTCTGCCTATAAAAGAGGGCCTATGCTTGCATTCTGCCCATAAAAGAGGGCATATGCTTGCATTCTGCCCATAAAAGAGGGCCTATGCTTGCATTCTGCCCATAAAAGAAGCCTATGCTTGCATTCTGCCCATAAAAGAGGGCTTATGCTTGCATTATGCCCATAAGGGAGGGCCTATGCTTGCATTCTGCCCATAAAAGAGGGTCTATGCTTGCATTCTGCCCATAAAAGAGGCCTATGATTGCATTCTGCCCATAAAAGAGGGTCTATGCTTGCATTCTGCCCATAAAAGAGGCCTATGATTGCATTCTGCCCATAAAAGAGGGCATATGCTTGCATTCTGCCCATAAAAGAGGGCCTATGCTTGCATTCTGCCCATAAAAGAAGCCTATGCTTGCATTCTGCCCATAAAAGAGGGCTTATGCTTGCATTATGCCCATAAGGGAGGGCCTATGCTTGCATTCTGCCCATAAAAGAGGGTCTATGCTTGCATTCTGCCCATAAAAGAGGCCTATGCTTGCATTCTGCCCATAAAAGAGGGTCTATGCTTGCATTCTGCCCATAAAAGAGGCCTATGATTGCATTCTGCCCATAAAAGAGGGCCTGTGCTTGCATTCTGCCTATAAAAGAGGGCCTATGCTTGCATTATGCCCATAAAAGAGGGCCTATGCTTGCATTCTGCCCATAAAAGAGGGCTTATGCTTGCATTCTGCCCATAAGGGAGGGCCTATGCTTGCATTCTGCCTATAAAAGAGGGTCTATGCTTGCATTCTGCCCATAAAAGAGGGCATATGCTTGCATTCTGCCCATAAAAGAGGGCCTATGCTTGCATTCTGCACATAAAAGAAGCCTATGCTTGCATTCCGCCCATAAAAGAGGGCTTATGCTTGCATTCTGCCCATAAAAGAGGCCTATGCTTGCATTCTGCCCATAAAAGAGGGCCTATGCTTGCATTCTGCCCATAAAAGAGGCCTATGCTTGCATTCTGCCCATAAAAGAGGGTCCATGCTTGCATTCTGCCTATAAAAGAGGGCCTATGCTTGCATTCTGCCCATAAAAGATGGCCTATGCTTGCATTCTGTCCAAAAAAGAGGGTCCATGCTTGCATTATGCCCATAAAAGAGGCCTATGCTTGCATTCTGCCCATAAAAAAGGGTCCATGCTTGCATTCTGCCTATGAAAGGGGGCCTATGCTTGCATTCTGCCCATAAAAGATGGCCTATGCTTGCATTCTGCCCAAAAAAGAGGCCTATACTTGCATTCTGCCCATAAAAGGGGACCTATGCTTGCATTCTGCCCATAAAGGAGGGGCTATGCTTGCATTTTGCCCATAAAAGAGGGTCTATGCTTGCATTCTGCCTATAAAACAGGGCCTGTGCTTGCATTCTGCCCATAAATGAGGGCCTATGCTTGCATTCTGCCCATAAAAGAGGGTCTATGCTTGCATTCTGCCTATAAAACAGGGCCTGTGCTTGCATTCTGCCCATAAATGAGGGCCTATGCTTGCATTCTGCCCATAAAAGAGGGTCTATGCTTGCGTTCTGCCCATAAAAGAGGGTCTATGCTTGCATTATGCCCATAAAAGAGGCATATGCTTGCATTCTGCCCATAAAAGAGGCATATGCTTGCATTCTGCCCATAAAAGAGGGCCTATACTTGCATTCTGCCCATAAAAGAAGGCCTATGCTTGCATTCTGCCCATAAAAGAGGGCTTATGCTTGCATTATGCCCATAAGGGAGGGCCTATGCTTGCATTCTGCCTATAAAAGAGGGCCTATGCTTGCATTCTGCCCATAAAAGAGGGCATATGCATGCATTCTGCCCATAAAAGAGGGCCTATGCTTGCATTCTGCCCATAAAAGAAGCCTATGCTTGCATTCTGCCCATAAAAGAGGGCTTATGCTTGCATTATGCCCATAAGGGAGGGCCTATGCTTGCATTCTGCCCATAAAAGAGGGTCTATGCTTGCATTCTGCCCATAAAAGAGGCCTATGATTGCATTCTGCCCATAAAAGAGGGCCTATGCTTGCATTCAGCCCATAAAAGAGGCCTATGCTTGCATTCTGCCCATAAAATAGGGCCTGTGCTGGCATTCTGCCCATAAAAGAGGGCCTATGCTTGCATTCTGCCCATAAAAGAGGCCTATGCTTGCATTCTGCCCATAAAATAGGGCCTGTGCTGGCATTCTGCCCATAAAAGAGGGCCTATGCTTGCATTCTGCCCATAAAGGAGGGCCTATGCTTGCATTCTGCCCATAAAAGAGGGTCTATGCTTGCATTCTGCCCATAAAAGAGGCCTATGCTTGCATTATGCCCATAAAAGAGGGCCTATGCTTGCATTCTGCCTATGAAAGAGAGCCTATGCTTGCATTCTGCCTATGAAAGAGAGCCTATGCTTGCATTCTGCCCAAAAAAGAGGGCCTATGCTTGCATTCTGCCCATAAAAGAGGCCTATGCTTGCATTCTGCCCATCAAAGAGGGCCTGTGCTTGCATTCTGCCCATAAAAGAGGGCCTATGCTTGCATTATGCCCATAAAAGAGGGCCTATGCTTGCATTATGCCCATAAAAGAGGGCCTATGCTTGCATTATGCCCATAAAAGAGGCCTATGCTTGCATTCTGCCCATCAAAGAGGGTCCATGCTGGCATTCTGCCTATAAAAGAGGGCATATGCTTGCATTCTGCCCATAAAAGAGGGCCTATGCTTGCATTCTGCCCATAAACGAGGCCTATGCTTGCATTCTGCCTATAAAAGAGGGCATATGCTTGCATTCTGCCCATAAAAGAGGGCCTATGCTTGCATTCTGCCCATAAAAGAGGGTCCATGCTTGCATTCTGCCTATAAAAGAGGGCCTATGCTTGCATTCTGCCCATAAAAAAGGGTCCATGCTTGCATTCTGCCTATGAAAGAGGGCCTATGCTTGCATTCTGCCCAAAAAAGAGGGTCCATGCTTGCATTATGCCCATAAAAGAGGCCTATACTTGCATTCTGCCCATAAAAGGGGACCTATGCTTGCATTCTGCCCATAAAGGAGGGGCTATGCTTGCATTTTGCCCGTAAAAGAGGGCCTATGCTTGCATTCTGCCTATAAAAGAGGACCTGTGCTTGCATTCTGCCCATAAATGAGGGCCTATGCTTGCATTCTGCCCATAAAAGAGGGTCTATGCTTGCATTCTGCCCATAAAAGAGGGTCTATGCTTGCATTATGCCCATAAAAGAGGGCCTATGCTTGCATTCTGCCCATAAAAGAGGGTCTATGCTTGCATTCTGCCCATAAAAGAGGCATATGCTTGCATTCTGCCCATAAAAGAGGGCATATGCATGCATTCTGCCCATAAAAGAGGGCCTATGCTGGCATTCTGCCCATAAAAGAAGCCTATGCTTGCATTCTACCCATAAAAGAGGGCCTATGCTTGCATTCTGCCCATAAAAGAGGGCATATGCATGCATTCTGCCCATAAAAGAGGGCCTATGCTGGCATTCTGCCCATAAAAGAAGCCTATGCTTGCATTCTGCCCATAAAAGAAGCCTATGCTTGCATTCTGCCCATAAAAGAGGGCATATGCATGCATTCTGCCCATAAAAGAGGGCCTATGCTGGCATTCTGCCCATAAAAGAAGCCTATGCTTGCATTCTGCCCATAAAGGAGGGCCTATGCTGGCATTCTGCCCATAAAAGAAGCCTATGCTTGCATTCTGCCCATAAAAGAAGCCTATGCTTGCATTCTGCCCATAAAAGAGGGCATGTGCTTGCATTCTGCCCATAAAAGAGGGCATGTGCTTGCATTCTGCCCATAAAAGAGGGCCTATGCTTGCATTCTGCCCATAAAAGAGGGCCTATGCTTGCATTCTACCCATAATAGAGGGCCTATGCTTGCATTCTACACATAAAAGAGGGTCCATGCTGGCATTCTGCCTATAAAAGAGGGCATATGCTTGCATTCTGCCCATAAAAGAGGGCCTATGCTTGCATTCTGCTCATAAAAGAGGGTCCATGCTGGCATTCTGCCTATAAAAGAGGGCATATGCTTGCATTCTGCCCATAAAAGATGGCCTATGCTTGCATTCTGCCCATAAAGGAGGGCCTATGCTTGCATTCTGCCCATAAAAGAGGGCCTATGCTTGCATTCTGCCCATAAAAGAGGGCCTATGCTTGCATTCTACCCATAATAGAGGGCCTATGCTTGCATTCTACACATAAAAGAGGGTCCATGCTGGCATTCTGCCTATAAAAGAGGGCATATGCTTGCATTCTGCCCATAAAAGAGGGCCTATGCTTGCATTCTGCTCATAAAAGAGGGTCCATGCTGGCATTCTGCCTATAAAAGAGGGCATATGCTTGCATTCTGCCCATAAAAGATGGCCTATGCTTGCATTCTGCCCATAAAGGAGGGCCTATGCTTGCATTCTGCCCATAAAAGAGGGCCTATGCTTGCATTCTGCCCATAAAAGAGGGCCTATGCTTGCATTCTACCCATAATAGAGGGCCTATGCTTGCATTCTACACATAAAAGAGGGTCCATGCTGGCATTCTGCCTATAAAAGAGGGCATATGCTTGCATTCTGCCCATAAAAGAGGGCCTATGCTTGCATTCTGCTCATAAAAGAGGGTCCATGCTGGCATTCTGCCTATAAAAGAGGGCATATGCTTGCATTCTGCCCATAAAAGATGGCCTATGCTTGCATTCTGCCCATAAAGGAGGGCCTATGCTTGAATTCTGCCCATAAAAGTGGGCCTATGCTTCCATTCTGCATATTGAAACAGTGAGTGGTAAAAATTTGCATTGCCGTATTTAGTGTCAATGCTGCCCTATAAAAAGCCATTCTGAGGTTGACTCAAAGTGGACCAAAACCCATGAAAACAACTATGCTTTAAACTAACACACATGCAATCAAGATTACCTTTTGGCAATTTTCGCCTTCTCCTGCCCCCTGCAGCAAACATTATGGTCTAGTGGAAGTCCTGCCCTGCAGTCCATAGCCAATGGAGTCAATGACTCTGGCATCTCCCTCACCCACGCATTCAGTTTCAATTTCCCAGCGGATGTGTCAGTGTTGTGGGTGTGGCTTTTAATCAATTGCTCATGAGCGCATGCACAGTGCTTGTGGTTGGGAACCTAACTCACGCAAACTGGACGGCAAAGCCCTGTGTATGGGCAGTAGAATCACAGTTTTACACGTTCATGATCGGAGCAGCGCTTCCTAACTTATTATTATTATTATCCCTTATGTGTGGGGGAGGCGGACACTGCTTCTCAGACAGGAACTATGTACACGGACGTCCGTTTCCTGTTTAGCAGACCGACGCACTTCCGGCCGGGGGGCGGTCTGCACGCAGACGGATGGCGGGTTCATGGGAGCGGTCGGAGGGGTAGGTATAAAAAGGTGGGACATGGCCCACATATCCCTCTACTTTGCCTTGAAAAAGAGACCAATCGGTCTCGAAACGCATAGGCCGCCTGCGGGGGTGACTGCTATGTTGTATGTCTCCTTCTATGTTTCCAATTCCTGGATTGGCTTAAAAAATATATTGTTTGCACATGTTGGATTTGAGATGGATGCACTTTATTAAGCACTCACACTTTTTTTTGAATGTTTTTGATTATTGTGTATTAAGATAGGAATAATTTGCTTTATAAGATATTAGTATATGCACTGATGAGAGAGACAGCTCCCCCTAGAGGTGTAAACGCAGATGGCAAGAATTCTGTTTTTAATGGTGTTTTAATATGATGATAATAAAAAGGATTATTACTTTAACTATCAAAATTGAGTGAGTGCAATTGTGAGACCCTGTGGTTTCTGTTTTCTCGGGGGTGGTGAGAGGTAACCCCTATTTTGTGTACTTTATTATTATTATTGTTTATTTTTATAGCGCCATCATCTTCCGTAGCGCTTTACGGAGTAGTAATTACAGACAGGGTAGAAACATATGGTACATATACTATTTCAAATGCAGTTTTACAGATTTGACAGTGGATATTCTGAGTACAAGATACAATAGGGGAGAGAGCCCTGCCCTTGCGAGCTTACAGTCTAAAGGACTTACTACTTACTCTGAAAAGACCAAACAGAGAGAATTCCCAGGACGGCGGCGAGGAAACAAAGTAGAAGCGCCGCCGCACAGGAGTGTTGTGGGTAAATTTCTGATGTATTATATGCGGGTCGGGGGGCATTTGGGAGAAATTTTATTAAAAAAATATTTTTGAAAGCAGAGGGGTTTTGGTCCACTCACATCTTTTGATTTAGGCTGTGAAAAGCTGTGTCATGTCTTTTCAGTGTCCCCTTTGCTATTGAAGTTCCCTGACTGAGCAGTCAGCAGTGCAAGAGACGCTCATCTAGCGCCCGCATAAAACATACATAAATTACCCTTCCAGGCATTTTTAGGCTTTTTAAGGGTATTAAGGAGCAGGGCATTGTAAATCAAAATGGCAGGTAGGCAGAATGTTCAGTGGGCCTGAATTCTTATTAACTTCAGGTCCATTTTAATGAAGGAACCCAGTAAAGCTCCTAAAGGCGTTTTCTGCTACAGTACAAAACAATTTTTCTCTTAGATGTCCTATTACTGAAAGGGTTTAAGAGGGAATAACTGAATTACAGATTAATTGGTGGATGATTTACAAGGAATCTAGGTTATGTAAATACGTGATTTTAAGAATATGTAAATATGCACCTTTTGGTCATGTGCTTACATGAAAAGCGCTTTTAAAGTGGACCAACACCCTGGGGTGATCGGCCCGGGAATCTATAAGATTCCCGGGCCGATCACCCCCCTCACCGCGGGACATCCGAGATCGGGATGTCCCGCGGTGAGGAACCCCCCCGAAAACCCCCCAAAAACTCGCCTCCCGCGCGCCCCTCTAGTCGTGCGCGCGCCCGCGCCGGCCGTTTGTGAATGGCCGGCGCGGGTGCGCGCGCTGTCAGAGGGACGTGCGGGAGGCGGCGGCGGACGCGCTGGCTTGTCCGTCGCTGTCAGCGCTTGTCCGTCGCTGTCACCCGGCCACGAGGGAGCTTTGTTAGGTGAGTATTGGGGTGTTTCTGGGGGGTTTTATCCAAAACCCAGGATAGTCAAAATCCTGGGTGTTGGTCCACTTTAAAGATAGTAATGTGGAAAGGCTGTTTAGAAACAGTTTTAGGCAGATCAAGGAGCTGCTCAGAGCCCTAGATAAGGGTAGAACAAAAGCGAACATTTCAGAGCCTCACCTGGGACATCCTGAATGAGCCCGAACTTGTGAGAGGCTGCTGATGATTCCAAAATCTTCAGAGAATGAGGGGCTCCCTGGATTAAAATGCTGCTGAATATATCTAGAGAGACATCTGTATTCTATCTATTAACAAAGTGATGGAAGCTTATTTTTTAATTTGTCCTACTGCAAACCACAGACCTAAGGGGTAAACCCTCCGTTAAAGCAGAACTACAGTAAAAAATGAATGTAGTTCTGCAGTATTACTTACCGTAGCAGCGGGATAGCACGACCCAGGCTGCCTGGCTGAATATCGCTGCCGTTAAAATTAGAAACCGGATTACTGGGATACCCCTTCCGGGACCCTTGTGCGGGACCCTTCTATCAGAAGCTGCCCGTGGTGACGATCCCATGTGACTACAAGCAGCCTATCAGCGCGGCCAGCGGGCGAGTCTGTCAGTGAGGGCAGCGATTCTGGTTGCGCCGTGGCCCCCGCAGAAGGGGGTCGGAAGTGGTGAGTATCCCAACACCAGATTTCTTATTTTACTGGCGTTATTTGCAGCGTGGCATCCTGGGTCGTGCTGTCCTGCTGCTAAATAGTACAGTCATTTTGGACTGTAGTTCCACCTTAAGGTCCGTTCACATTGTTTATGCTGCCATGTAACCTCTGCTGTTTCCTGTTGCAGGGATAACAATGTTATGTGTCATATGACGTGAACTGAATAGAATGAACTCAGACTGCACTGGGTGCAAGAGGATAGTTACATAGTTCATATGACTAAACAATACCTTTATCCATCAAGTTCAACCAAGGGACAGAGCTGAGAAAAATTAGGCCCTGATTTATCAAGCACTTTTGCAAGACAGGGCCAAATCAGAGTAGTAAAAATATAATAAAATATATAATATACTTTTTTTCTCATGTTGCTGCACTACAAGAATCAAGCTTATTAAAACATTAGCAGTGCAGCAACATGCTGAAAAAATGTATAAATCATACTTTGCACTGAAATGGCATTGTCTGCCAGAAGCGCTTGATAAATCAGGCCCTAAGTATTTACAGATAATAGCTGATAGTAACTGTTAATGTTATTTACTTCTAGAAAACAATCGAATCCTTTTTTGAAGCTTTTGATGCTGTAACAGGCCCCTGTGGGATGCTATTCCACAGATTGACAGTTCTTATGTTAAAAAAGGATTCCCTCATCTGCTTTCTCCAGACGAAGTGAGTGCCCCCTTGTCTTAATTGATATTTTTTGTATTGGGAATTTCAACACTTATACAAGTTAATAATGCCCCCCCCCCCCCCCCCTTAGACATCGCCTCTCATGAATAAATACATGTAATTTAAGTCAGTTCTTTATCAGTTTGAAGGATCTCCTCTGCACCCTTTCAAAAATCAGGACATCCTTTCTCTCTGGCGCCCAGAACTGGACGAGGAAAGCGCACCAGACCCATGTAAGAAGGCAATATATATCCCATATCCAGTGATTCCATGCCTCTTTTAATGACAATATTGTGCTTGCTTTTGAAGCAGCTGATTGACATTGCATAATGCTATTCAACTTGTGCTCTACCAGTACCATCAGATCCTTCTCAACTTCAGCCTCACTTCCCCCAAGTCTAAAATATACCAAAAAGCAAAACAAGGGAAAAGGGGGCGGGGGGTAAGGAGGGAGTACAACAGCTACAATAAATGTGTTATGCTCAGTATTTACTCCCAACAGTAACTCCCAACAGTTTTTCAAGAAACCCCTCTGTGATACTCCAATATGTGAAATTAAACCTTTTCATGAACCTGATGTATCATGAAGGCAGTAGACTTAAAGTATAATAAAGGATATTCTTTTTATTTCTCCAGGATTACTTGTTTCATTTTTTTAGAGCACATAAGAGAATTTAAGTGCATATAAACCTCCCAAATTGCATTTTCTTTGGGTAAGCCTGCTAGGAGATTTGTCAGATTTAGTCCACCTGTACGATATTCTTTATTCATTCTATATTTGGATCTATTTCTCTAGGGAGAAAAGTCAATCTGACTGCCATTAGACATTCTAACCATTCCTACATTGTTTAGCTCAGAGAGTAGACCATTTTGGGATAGTGATAGTAAGGGTGCAGTGGGTCAGATTAAAGTTTTGGGTTGAAGAATCATTACATATATCAGGGGTACTCAACCACTTCTTGTAAAGGTCCATTTAAATGCATCTGGTGAGAGGTCCTGGCGGAGAGCTGTCGCAGGGGGTGGATAGTTAGAAATCAACACATGGGGGAAGGGGCTATAGATTCTCCAGGCAAAACTTAAAAAAGGCTGCTTGGCCCCTTCCCACCCTCAAAATCCTATTGGGCTCTGTAATAAATACAGGGTTTTCTTTTTTGGGGGGCCCCACAGAACCTACAGCTCTGGTCCGTGGCACACTGCTTTAACCCCCCAGGCCGTCTCCAGGGGTGATGTTACTGGCAATAAGGTCTGGTAACAAGGATCAATAAACAGGGCTCAGGGAAGAGGGGTGAATGGGAGAGAAGCTGTAAGGAAGAGTGATGGTTATACAGAACAGGAAGAGCATGGAGGGATGGAGAGAGAGCTAAGAGAAGGCATAGATGGGCAGAATTAAAAGGTCAGGTATGAATGGGCAGAGCTTGGGGGGTAGATGGTCAGAGCTGGAAGAAAGAGGCTGGGAGGCCAGGGATTGGATGGGCAAAACTAGGAGGACAGGAATGGATGCGGCAGAGAGACTGGGCTGGATGGGACAAAGGATAGGACAAAGAAACTGAAAGTTTGTGTGAACCTTGCAATGCCACTTCCTGCCCTTGCAGTACTTAATATTGCAATTCTAGGTGCTAGGGCGCCATGACACTGGCAGGAAGACTAAGCACTACATTAGGGACGAACCGGAATTCGCTCCGAATTTCAGGGAAAATTCGATTCGGCACGAACCCGAATTTTCCCTGAAATAAAAAAAAAAAAATGCCGGCATGGTGGGAGCGGGCAGGCCGGCTACGCTGTCAGCAACACTTACCTGCATGGTCGGAGCGTGGAGGCCGGCGCCGCTCTCAGGCGCCCTCTGATGACGCGCCCTCTGATGACAGCTGAGAGCGGCGCCGGCCTCCACGCTCCCACCATGCCGGCATTTTTGCTTAAAAAAAAAATGCCGGCATGGTGGGAGCGGGCAGGCCGGCTGCACTGTCAGCGGGCCGGCGGCGCCCTGCATTCGGACCCCAGTCTGCCAGTTCAGTATCGCTGACATATGCCATTGATTTGTAATTCCATAAAGTGTCAGTGTCAAGTTCTTTGTGTGGGTTTATATAAGTAAGTTTCTCTATTTCACCTGTTAGTGTCCTGAAATAGATTCAAGGGAAGGTTTTATGGTGACAGACCCCTTTCTATTGGGGATAGAAGCCAATCTGTCTATGGTTATAAAATGGTTATATAGTTTTTGCTCAAGCATGTGTCTTTTTGAAGGTTTGCAATTAATGATATGCAGGCATCCAAGAATTTGGGAGCAGGGAGTGTTATTGTAATAGTCAGAGAGGAGTGATCCTGTAAATCTCTAATAATTATGAGAATCAATTGGGTTTGATCATTTTTGATTACTTTTTTAAAGTGAACACTTAGGCCCTTATTTAACAAGGGATAGCGACAGCCGGTAATGACGGGCACCGCCACGAGAACGCCGGCTCCCCACCACAATCACACATTTATCAAGGCAATCCTGCTTAGCGACTGAGATAGCGCCATATAGCCACTCATTCATCATTATTCCAGCCTCAGCCCACAGCGCCAGCGTCCGACCTTGAACAGCGACAGGTATGACCTCTCGCTACCTGGCGCGCTCCAATGCATTTCAATGGAACAATCTTTAAATATTCATAATTAATTGTTATTAATGTTTTTTTTTTTTTTTTTTTTTTTTTTAAATGTGAAAAATTCTGTGACCACTTCTGCCATCTTAAATAATTTTTTAAGGTAAAAAAATTTAAAACAAATGTACAGAATTGATATTACAGGTCTGATATTAATGTATTCATATTACAAAATTATTTTAAAAACTTGTTTTTTTGGTTTCCAAAAATATGGTGGTTTGGGGGGTTAAAAAACTACTTTTAACCTATCGCCACCAGCGCTCTGGGGTTTAAACATGCATTTTACAGCGCGAGAATTTTTGGAGCCTGATTTGTTAATGAATATGGTGGAAGCCGGTCGCTCTGACCAGTCGCTATCATGCGCTCCCATACAGCACGGAACCTGTCAAATAGCGATTCCTCACCCAATATTCAACATTACGGCAAACCGACTGAGTCGCTATCAACTACCGAACAACGGCCAAGCACAGCGACTATTAGCGGGCGCTCTGAAAATGCCGCTACAGTCGCTCAACTGTCACTACCTGCTGCTGTTAATGAATCGGCCTCCCCGACACATTGCTAGCTGAGACAGGATGCCTAGATTTAAACAAAGGAATAGACAGAAACAAAGGAGGAGTGGCAGCCGCTCAGACCATTTTATAACTAACCTGGGAGGTGCACGTTAGCAGGGCAATTAGGTTACTAAATACTTAAAGGAGCCACAGCACTCAACCCTGTTAGCTTGCTGACCAGCCTACAATCTGTCTCTAAACTTGGTTAAAAACAGAGGCTCGGTCACACACATCTGCAGAAGTATGCTTAAGCTGCACCACTACGCCAAAGTGCCTCTGTGGGGTGCAGTCCTAACTCTAATCTCTGTGAGCCCCAATTGGGACATACAATGCAAGAGATAAATTGGGAGCAGGCTTATCTGAGGTTGCCCTAAACCTCAAGTGCAAGCCATCCAAGAATTTGGGAGCAGGGGGGTGTTATTGTAATAGTCAGAGAGGAGTGATCCTGTAAATATCTAATAATTATGAGAATCAATTGGGTTTGATTATTTTTGATTACTTTTTTCAAGTGAACACTTTGTCACATTGCTACCTGAGACAGGATGCCTAGATTTAAACAAAGGAATAGACAGGCTGAAGGGATGGTACTAAGTTTAGTTTTAAAATTTTAGATTCTCTTTACATCTTATTGTTCAAAGGATGTGTCTGTTCTCAGGACATGCTACATTTTGTAGTGGAAAGAGTATTTGCTGGCTGTGCTGTTGTGCTGTGCTGCCTGTTGTCCCTAAGGGAGTCCATTTTAATAAATCACCCTCTCATGACAGCATTATGGGCAAACCATCGAGATAATCTATAGGTGTCTAGTTGGTCATTAATATTTGAGTATTCAGATGGCCTTTCAGTGTAGGGGGTCAGACCTTACAAAGATCTAGCTGCTTCTATACACATGGGACCACATTTCTATTAAGTCTGAGCCTACTTGTAGATGGATTTCGCCCATTAATTACCTAATCCATTTCAAAGATGAATTTCCTGTTCGATTACTGTTATACCAAAATTTAAATAATGTATTTAGGGCCCGATTTCTGAAATCTACACTAGGAATTATCTTCCACTTTCTCTCAGCATAAGTTTTTTTTAAGTATTTAACTAGTGGAAACTTGTCTTCCAGCACTTAGCATTGGTAGCACTTAGCACTTGTCTTCCAATACTTAGCATTGGTAGGCGTTTAGAGGGGTTGAGTATTACAATTTGGGATTGTTGGAGGGATGAGCAATAAATATGGGACCAATATATTTGGAGAGATAAGACAATCAGCATGTGTATTGGAAGCATGTGGGGATTGTTAGATATAAATGTGGTAATGGGATTATGTGGTGAAAGGACCTATGAGTAAAAAAAAATCTATGAAGTTTGTTCAGACAATAGGCTTGATTCAGAGAGACAAAAAAAATACTTTCGTTTTAGTGCCGATCTGTTTTTTTTTTTAAATGTTTCCGCTCTCGTATGAGTGTGCGAGCGATTCTATGCATGCATTGCAATCCTTCTGTAAAGTTTCCGTCCGTTCGTACGGCAGAGTACGAATACGAGGATGTCATTTTCCAGCGTGACTTTTCCGTTTCATTTTCTCTGGTTACAACGTAGGCTTTCGTTTTTGCCCTTTTCCCATCGTATCCACCCACGAATCCTTTACGTTTCCCGTTCGATTCTGTTTCACTTTTTCAATAAATAATCGTCCAGATGGAAATCCTTACGATCTTGCGCCTGTGCACTACAAACTTAACTCATTAAAGTGCTCGCCTACATATTTGCCACCCTCACTTCTACTACAATGTTTAGCTAAATCACTTAGCACTATCCTCCATCTTCCCTTTTGGACCCTTAAAGCTCACCCAAATCACTTCTCGGTCATGTGAATATTCATCTTTAAATATTTCTGGGCCCATTAGTTTTGTGTTAATGTATTTTGTAAATGAAATGACACTGAAACATTTAATTTTTTTTAAATTCCAGCCTAAAATATAAAATCTTAAATTATTTTGAAAATTTCAAATTTTTACAACTATAAAAAACTAAATACATAGCAATGGCAGGCCACAGAACATTATTCTTCATCTGTGGTCCCCGTCGCGCAGCTCCTGCATCTCGCCCACCAACTGACGGACCCTGACACTCAGTTGTGCCACTCTGGCACGTGTGGTCCCTGTTAAAAAACGTAAATTAAAATATTGGTATAACCTTGTTGGGGTCATACTGCAGTGCCCCCCCCCCTGTATGGTCCAAACACCTAAATCTGGACTTCGAAAGCCAGAGGGCCCTTGCCACCATGGCCTGGGTTTTGCATAGTGCCCAATTAGAGAACCCCTGGCCCGCATTCTGCAGGCAAAGAAAGGGCATCATGAGCAAGGGCAGGAGCAGATATCCAGAATCCCCTGAAAGAATTTAAAAATACTAACATAAAATACACATTCTAAGCTACAATATTGTTTAACATGTCATAAAGGGCTAAAAACAGCCATAGGTTAAGACATAAGTCATCAACTATATTCATTGCCATACAGTGAAAATGGATTGATGGAATGTGAGCAAACTTACCCAGGAGCCATCCACCAGATAATTCCAGAGCATCATGGGACGACCCTGGATGCCATGCAAGAACACTGAGGAATCGGATAGCTGGACCAAACACTGCTTGTATGTTGTGCGAGTGGCACATCTTGCGGTTCCTGCAACCAAATATAAAATAATTACACAAAGCAAAGGTAACCAACTAAAACAATAACTCCTACAACAAATTAAGATTCAAGTTCAACAATCCAAAGATAATTCACAAAGGACATAAGTCTAAAAAAATATAGCAATTATATGGATGTGTGGGAAAATAAAGGTTTACATGCTAAGGACTAATTAAGGTCAGCATTAAAATGCTTCTACAAGGCATACATGAAATGTATTGATTCAGGTATGCATTGCTATACAATTTATGGCCTCGGCCATACTAATACATGCAATGCCTTGGTGCTAAAGGCACGCAGACTCCTCCACATAGCCGCAAAACATGTTCAACAATAGCAATCCGAGCCCTCAAAGGTCCCGTAAGTGGATCGGAAATGAAACGGTTTAATAGGGTGGTGGTCCGTCAGAAATCAGCTCTCTGAATCAGACGCAAGCCCATCCCAACAATGTAAGTTATCTGAACGAACTAAAAATATCAGATTTTGTTTGAAAAATGATCCGAACTAATGCAAATGATCCTATTTGCTTCCGTTCATCAAAAGCGCATATACACATTTTCCCGAACGTTCGTACGAATGGAAAATGAACTAAAAAAAGCAAAAAAATGACACCCACCCAAACTTTCACTGCTACGGAAGTGCAGACGAATGTGCCTCTGAATCGAGCCTAATGGGTAGCCTGATTGGTGTAGAAAAATGTTGTTATGCTATTTAAAATGAAAAATGTGAAATTCTGAACCTATTCATTGTGGCCCCACGACCAGTTTTCAAATCGCTTACATGACCCACACACTTCAAAACGTTGAGCACCTCTGCTTGAAAATATCTGTTCAGAATTTGTATTCTAATAAATATACTTTATGTTCTATATAAGTCGCCATATTGCTTATATAATGGTGAGAAAAAGCCTGATGTTACAATTTTACTATAGGAAATGTATTACTAATTATTGGCTATTTATGAAGGAGTCGGAGTAGGAGTCGGGGCCTGATAAAATTGGCTTACTGGCCCCACAGTGCTGCCTGACACAATGGGCTAAAATTTGCCTTTGCCTCAAATATTACGCCACCACAAACCAGATTGCAAGATTTCTCTTCTTCTCTCTCAATCACATTTGTGAAAGTTTAAAAAAATAGGTAATATATGCTTTTTATTTCAAGTTACTGTATTGAGATCACTAACATGAGTTCCATGTCTTCTTAAATCCCAGAGGATGAATCTGCTGCCATTCTGAACATGTTACATGGTATTATCCATGCTGTTGACGTGTAAACTGAAAACATTATAACATGCACTATTTTTGGGAAATGTTTTTACTTCGGAAAGTGCTGTAACATGTCATTGCGTGACCTGCAAACATGCTATTTCTACACTGTTCATTAGTTTTTTCCAGTTTTGGCAACAGCCAAGAGAGAGCAGTGATGGCGACCACAATAAAAACAACAAAAACCAAAAAATTTTGGTCTGTGGGAAATATGAGATATAGAGGCCACAGTATACTATGGATAGATGATGACTGTATTCAATTATACAGTTAACTCTGTTTTCTGATTCCTTTTCATGGTTGTGTGCATTCTTCTTGTAATTCAGTCAAACCGACTTGTACTATGCTCCCAGAAAGGATGACCATTAAAATACATCAGAACAATATATATTTTAGTATATTTCTCACTGGAGTTAATTCAGACATGTGTGCCCAGAGACAACACATCAAACATGACTGTTCTACATTGATCGAACAAGAGTTACCATGACATGGCCTGAAAGAGGCAATGTTTCCAAACACATTGAGAGCACAAATGGGAGGTGGTGATAAGATATTTTAACTACATTTTTAAAACTTTTTTTTGGACCTGCAACTTAGAACAGATTCAACAGATTGGCTGTTATTGTCATCATGGCTGTTCAAATGACTGTAGCTTTGGTTTCCCTTTATATCTAAGTGCTGATATAGGGGAAAATTGGAAAGTGTTTTTGGGTCTCTGGAAGGCAACTAAAGCAGCCAAATGCCCCTGATGTAAGACCAACAAACATCTGGGGAACAATGTTCTAAAAAAATAATCCAAATAAGAAAGGGTGATGTTAATGGATTTAAAGTGGACCAAAACCTAGGATAGTCAATAGTTTTGACTATCCTGGGTTTTGGTCCTTTCCCCGGGGGCACAAATTCCTGGATTGGGCATGCTCTCTGTAAAAGGGAAGTGGGGGATGCGGCCATGGGACCGGGAGGAGGTGAGCTGGTCTCGGCGTCCAGGGGTTTTCACACAGAGGGGCACCCCCAATTGGGATGCCCCGGGGGAAAGGAGCAGAACCCAGGATAGTCAAAATCCTGGGTTTTGGTCCACTTTAAAAGAGCTGTATGCAAATCCTTTAACAGAATAATGCATTTTTTAACAGGTCTGTATGTAAAGCAAGAGGTTCCCTTCAGCAAAATAATGCATTTTCAGTGAATTACCACTTTTTAAGGGTTAAATAGTACAGTATGTACTGACAGTTCTCAGGTTCATATTGAGGTTGAAGCTGTACAAATGATGGGTGCCAGTCACTTTAATTTGAGATTTATTATAGAACACACCACGGCAGCATCAGCACATTCAGCAGTAGTAGAAGTAATAATTATCAATCACAGCGATCACTTGAACACAAAGGTACACTTCACCCTGTCCTACTCTGGGACCCAGGCATGAAGGAGTTTCTTCTTCCTCTAGAAGAAGGCACATAAGTTAGTGGTGGACGAGCGATGCTCTAAGTCTTCTTCTCACTATATGCGCTCTTGAAAAGGTGCACAGTCAAGGCGCTATTTTCAATCCCTGGTTCTGTAGGGGCTCCTACAGCCAGACTATCTGCAGATCAAACCAGACTAACATGTGACTTGGCCTTTTATACTCTCAGAACATACCATCTCAGAAAAAGTTTTAGAACACCTGCAATACTCCCCTAGAGAAGCCCTCTACCAATAATATAACTATTGTTAAGTAACCATTTTCTGAATAAACATCCTGGATGTCCACTTCCTAATAAAGAGCGACATCGAATGATCAATATCTGCATTTACATTCACATCTCAATATTCTTATTGCTGGAGAAACAATAAAGGGAATAGGGAGAAATGGGGACCCTATTTCTCACATCCCTTCATACATTTCACTGGGCTTCCAATATCACTTTCCTGCAGATCACACTCAGATATACCTCTCTGGCCCAAATCTTTCTTCCCCCCTCTCTCACCTTCCTGACGTCTATCAGCGATTTGTCATCTCGCTCCCGTTTACTGAACATAGACAAAACAAAACTGACCAACCTCCCACCATCTAAAACCCCTCCCTCTCTAACACAACACTCTCGGCTAACAATCTTTCAGTGCAACTTCTCAAGACAATGCCTAGCCATTATTCTGACTCCTCTCTCACATTCACACCCTAGCCACCTCCTGCCAACTCCATATAGAAAACATCTCCTGCATCTGCCCCTTCCTCTCATCTGACACCACTTATATGTCAGTGCACGACCTAATTATTTCCTGACTTGACTACTGCAACACCCTATTTGGCAGTTTACCAAACAGACTGGCACCCCTTCAATCTATTCTGCTTGCCTGATCCTCTCGCCCATCCAGTGCTACTCCCCTCTGTCAGATCCTTCACTGACTGCCTCTTTGGAGAAGTCAGTTCGAAATTCTAAAACTAACCTACAACACTCTTTCTAGCTGGACCCCTCTCTACATTTCTTTACACAAGCATATGGCACAGAAGCATATACACAAGAAAGCTTTTCTGTGTAAAGATTTAACTTGTGGTGCTTTCAAATTTTTTGCAGTGACTATAACTGATAATGCTGATCCCATCTTCCCCTTTTCCAGCCTGCCTCTAGCCTGTCAGCGTGGCTATGGGAGTGAGACGCTGCTCTCTGCTTTACCTCACTCTGTGAGCAGCTCTGGCTAAGCCCCCTCTCGCCTTCCATGCTGGGACTGTGTGTGACTGAATGAATCATCACTGGAGCACACCAGGGGGCGCTGCTGCACAGCCAGGGAGCCGTATGACCCACATGCAAACATCGCACTGCATACAGTTTGTGTTTTTATACATATAGTGAAAAGGCTTTAAGGGCATTGGGCTGGGGACAGAAGTGTAAACCATAAGCCACTTTTCTGGGTATACATTCATTTTAACCCTTTCAGTGATTAGATTTTGTCACCCTCGGTTGCGAGACTATTTTTCACCATTTTGCGCTATTTATGTTTAACTGTGATTTTTGCAGGAATTTCTAGGATAAATAATACATTGTTTTTTTCAGAAGCTTTTGGGCTTTAAAATGAAACATCTTGTTCGTATTTTTTTCAGTGTTTTCAGTGTTTTTTTTCAGTGTTTTTTTTTAAGTATTTTGGGGTAAAATATTTTTTTAAAATGTAAGTTTTTCAATTACAATGGTACCACATATGTATCTGTAGACACCCATGCCTAAACTGAAAAGAGCATTCAATAAGATTTTCAGATGAAATACAACTACTATCCACAAAAAATTGCTGTGGGATCTCCCCTGTCCAGGGGTGGACCCAACCCATTTTTTTAATTTTTAAGCATGCCCTCCCCAGTAAAACCAGCCCAAACACCAGTTACGGGGCTGGTAGACAAGGGCACCGAGGCTGAGTGGCCAACCTTCGGCCCTGAAGGCTACCATCCCACATAGCCCACATGCCAGTAGGGTGCACCTAAAGACTGGGGTCAGATCAGGAGCATTCCCGCTTACATCTAGCTGTGTAAGAACCCATGCCAGGCTTTTCATGATGGATGGTGCGGGCAGGCCCATAGCTAGAAACATAGCTGGGGATACGGCTGGAGGCACATTTGGCTTGCTTTGGCTGCTTAGCTGCTTGCAAAGCCATGCCGAGCCAATCTGAGACTGCTTATCTTATTGGCTGAGACGGCCACTTAGCCAATCACCATGCTTGGTTTCGGCTATGCCTGTGCTTTGGGAACAATAGAAGGAGTTTTTCTGGTGACCTGGGGGGATACACACAGTGGGGCATCCCAAATCATGCTGCCCCTCCTGAGAGGAACAATATCCGGGAGAATGAAATTCCTGAGTGTTGTTCCTCCATAAAGGAAGCAAAAATACAAAGAGTACCATTACTATGTCAGTAAAAAACTAACTGTGATGTCCAAATAATACATCCACAGTTCTGCTGTCTAGTATCTTCTTCATTTATGCTTATTACTCTGTTAAAAAACCTTCAGGACAGACCACACATGCAGATGCTGTAGGTTATTGAACTAGAGCTCCAAATATATAATTATCCTAGAAATAGGAATTCTGTTAGCAGACCAGCATTAATATAAGTAGTGCTAAGAAGGCCTCAATTGCTATGTGGGATAGAGCTGATGGCTCGGGCCATGCAGGATACACAGCCAGGCTTGTTCTTTGTGACATGTGAAATAATATCCAGCTTATGGACAAGGCAGCTTTCCTTCCATCTGTAACGTCACACTCTCTCCCAAGGGTGACAATAGTGTCCCTCCTTGCCCAGGGCTGCCACCTCCCAGGCACAGGCTTTACTGGGGGAGGGAGGTGACAGAGTCCTCTGTGACTCCTATCACTTACAGTGCACCATGTGTTATTATAGAGCCACTGCTCTTCTTGTGTGTGACATTCATCCAGAGGTAAAGAGTGAGGATGACACCAGGAGCTTGTGTCTGACGTCTGCTAGCTTTGCCAGCCAGGCATCGCCACCATAAGCCATCATACCAGGTAAGTGGCTGGCTGCATTCTAATCAAGTTCAAATACTGACATATATCTCATAAAGTAAATCTTTATTATATTATTATTTGTAGTTCTGAGGTGTCTGCTTCTGGATTGTAAGTTGCACTGTATATTAAAGTGCCATTTATAATAATATTCTTATTATATGGTGGAAATGTGTTTGCAGTCGTGGACATTCTATTATGAACATGCATTGAATGCATGACAATAACAATAACATATATAACAATAATATTAAAAAAACATGTTTTCACAATTCTCTTTAATGTAACCCTCTGGTGTTTGCTTTATTGGAACATATTTCGACACATTTTTAAAGATGGTCGATATGATTGGATTGGAGCAGGGAATTGTTTAAACAAGGGTGGTCCTTGTAGGAAAAGTTCAGTATTGAACAGATGGAATGTAGGGGCTCAGCAATGTGCAATCAGTGCAGTGCATGCTCATTTGTACAGGAGGGAATAAGTTTTCAACTCACAATGTTAGTGTGGTATCTACTTCTTATTTAATTAGACATTTGCAATGTGTATATGAACGTGATATACATAATCTCAAATTGTGAACAAAGGGGGAGTGGCAGCTGCTCAGACCATTTTATAACTAACCTGGGAGGTGCAAGTCAGCAGGGCAATTAGGTTGCTAAAGACTTAAAGGAGCCGCAGCACTCAACCCTGTTAGCTTGCAGACCAACCTATAATCTGTCTCGAAATCTGGTAAAAACAAATGATCTCAAATTAAACAATTTATATTCAAAGAAGCTATTGGCAAGTCAAAAGAAAAACATTTAGCATTGCCAAAGCAAAAGAGAATAATGGATGAGGGGTGGTCAGGGTTGATGTGGGAATTAAATGAGTACATGCAGGGTTAAAGGGGCAGGATAGTGGTTATTATATTTCACGGTGTCTCGTGTTAATCTCCATTGGTGACAGGTGGAGATATATAGGGGGCAGCAACGAGGTATGGTGGGGTATAGTGGCAGTATAGGGGTATAAAGCTCCATAAAGTCTTCTCAGTTGGTAGCAGGTAGTGACCAACTTTCTGGAAGGACTTCTTTTTCCCCCCGGAAGTGGAGTTTTCTCTCCATATCTATAGAGGTGAGAAAGGAAAGAAGGATGAGCGAGGAGAGTCTCTGGAAGTAGGTGTTCCTCATGAATGAATGTTTGTAGCAGGAAGGGCCTCATTCTGCTCCCTGCTTACAGTACTGGCCCAGTCGTCTCTCCAGCGGCTTGTGTGTCTGCCTGCGCTGGCTGGACTCCATCTCCAGGCTGTGGGTGTTTCAACCTGCAGATGTTTAGGGGCTGCCTGTTTCCGGGGCGGTGCAACCTCTCCAGGTATGGTGCCATGGAGTAGCCTCTTTGCAATGACTGGTAGACAATTGGTTTCTGGGAGTTATTTATTTCTCTTCTCCATTCCCCTGTATATTGCTCCTGGCAGCTCTCTACCGCACGCTTCCCATACAAGTCAATGAGAGACACCTGCCAAATGACATAGTAATGGCAGACAGCTCTCATTGAATGAGAGCCCGAGCATGTGTCGTTGCAGAGTGGAAGGCGAGTTTTTACAGGTTTCACACAGTGGGGCATCCAATTCGGGATACCCTGGGATCACGGAACTTAAACCAATTCCCACATTTTCTTCTACTTTCAGATTCCCGCATTTCAGGTGATGTGTATTTGCATAATGAAGGAGGGTGTGGCTCAAGGCCCATGTCATGCCTATCCATGTGCAGAATGTTGGAATAAAAATATTGCAACGTGTAACAAACTGCAAAGAAACTTATCCCATTAAAATAAATTGTCCCTTTCACATCAGTGCGTTGTGGTGCGCAATTGCCCCTTGTGCGATTGCTTATTCAGATTGCTGTGTGTATGGGCAGCATATGAGTGTTTTATATTCCATCACCATGAAGTCTGGGGATGATAGAGGCCTCAGTTTCTGCAATAGCAGGTAGGTCCCTGTTGGAATCAATAGGCTTATTATTATTTAAAACCAAATTAGTAACTCTGGATTAGGACAGGGGTTACCACACAGAGCGCTGCTGCTATGATCGCTGTGTGTACAAGGTTGGCTTCTGTAGATTCCAAAAGCTACAGGTTGCAGATCGTGAAAACTGCTTCCATAAAACACACATTTGCTAACATGTATACAATTTTAAAAATCCAAAGTGGACTCCCTTTAAGGACAATGTGAGAAAGGCACAAGTGAGTGGTACTATGCACGTGTAGTGACACTTAGGGCTGCTACATCTACCAACCCATGGCATTCTGATATAGGCTACCTATCTGCTATATGTGCCTAAAATTAGGAAGGGCTCACCTTGTCTGTGCTCTCATGCTGCTCTAGCGGCCAGCAGTCATGTGGGGTGCTGAAAGACAGCTGCCAAGACCTCAGGAACACAGAAGAGTGAGTTCAACTGTCTGATTTCAGGCATTTCTAGGGTACTGATATTAGGCAGGCTTTCCAACGTAGTATGAACATTGAGCGGGGGGGGTAAAATTGGTTTAGATCCACTTTGAATGCTTCCTCTCCCTTTGAAGCAGGTAAATTCAGCTTGTTTTTACTGTGTAGTATGAAGACTAAGGGGGGAGGATACTAAGGCTGTTGCCCTAGAATGACTAATCTGCCCCCTGTGTGTCCAACTTATTGAAGAAGTTGTAAAATGGAACACAGTAGAGGACAGCACTGGACTACACATTATAGTTTGATGAGCACAATCCATGGCACAAAAGCAGTATTTGAAATACTGTACAAGAAATGACCAGATTATCTACTGCTAGCAATGCTATTGATTTACTATCCAACATAAACTTGGTACCTGAGTTACGGAAACACTGGGGGCTCAAGAATGCAAAGCAAGATGAAGAATCAAGGTCAGTATATGATGAGACCAGGGGGTTGTACATTAGATCCTAGATAGTGATGCCCCTGGGATAATGGGGGGAAGGGGGTCCGGGCAATTGTTTAAAATACTTCCTGGGTGTTTCTAAAACAGCACGACAGGGACGTAGCTAGGAGGGGGGGCACTTGCCCTGGGTGCAGCAGACTCGGGTGGGGGCGCCAAACAGGGGCCTGAGCACAGGTGGGGGAGCATCATTTCCAATCTTTGCCCTGGGTGCCAAAATGCCCAGATACTCCTCTGCAGCATGGTTCCAACATCTGAGCTTTGGGAAAAATGTGTATACCAAAATGGTATCTTCTACCTTCTAGTCTTTCTGCCTGGAATAACACACACATACACACGCTGCCTCAACACCTCCAGCATCACCTATGACCACTTTGGCTTGATGGGCTCACTTATGCTGGAAGCACTGAGGGACAGGGGCGACCATGTAACCACATGTGGTACTGGAGAAATGGAAAGGGGGGGCAAACTTTAGAGTCCTGCTACAGCATCTACAGCGCAATGCAGGAAACTTTGCATGGACTGTCTTTTTATGGTTTGTTTTTAATCTTAAAAAAAACAGTGGCTACTGTACAACAATGTTTCCGCAACTACATTCTATGTCACTAAGGCCCTTATTTAAGAAGGGATAGCGTCAGGTAGTGGCTGGTTAATGAGAGGTAGCGACTGGTGAACGCCGGACACGGCACGCAATTACACATTTATCAAGCAGAATCTGTTACGGACTGGGATAGCGCCATGTAGCGTCCGATTCGTCATTTTCACAGCCTCAGCGAACAGCGCCGGCGTTCAGCCTTGCAGAGCGCCAGGTATGACCTCTCGCTACCTGGCGCTCTCCCATACATTTCAATGGACGATCCTTTTCTTCTCTTTAAACAGGGTTTTTTTTTTTTTTTCAAAAAATCACAAATAATTCTGTGACCTCGTCTGGCATTGAAAAAGCAGTTTTTTCACAATTTTTTCATTTTTTATATATTTCTTCAGAAATGACATTACAGGTCTGCCATTAAAGTGTTCATGTTACAATGTTGTTACAATGTAATTCCATATGTTTTCGCTTTGTTACTAGTGGATAGATGCTGGAAAACACACTTTAAACACACCGCCTCCTGCGCTCTGGGCTTTAAACAAGTATTTTCCGCGCCAGAGATTTGTGAGGCTGTTTTTTTGCTGAATATGGTGTGAGTCGGGCGCTATGAGCAGTCGCTAACATGCACTCCCATACAGCGCTGTACTGGTCAAATAGCCACTCCTCACAATGTATTACTGAACAGCGACTGAGTCGACCCATGGCTGAGCACAGTGACTACTAGCGGTCGCTCTGAAAATGCCTGCTATAGACGCTCATCTGTCGCTACCTGGCGTTAGTGATGAATCAGTCTGCCCGTTTCCTCACCACCATGGTTCACTGTTTAGCCAATTAACCACAGTTGCATTCTCGCCTATGTGCAAGTGGAACACCAATCTACACCACAGAAACTGAACTAAAATATTGCAATATAAAATCCTGCACACATGCGGGCACCCCAGCTTCATGGTGTGGAACTGCCAGAAGGGTGAGTTATTCGGGCGATCTTGGGGGCTTTACAAGGCAGGGAACAGGTGACCCTGGAGGCTTTTAGACTGATCAGCACATAAAAGAATATTCCCACTTTAAATTCCTAAATAAATGCATGTCATAGCTGTAAGAATAAATCAAAGCAACTGGACTTGCTGAGTTATCTTCTTGAAGATGTTTTGCTAGACTGGCTTTCTCTCTTCAGGGAGTGCCTTTCTCATCCAGTTGGATGACTAGCAAAATGTCTGGAACACAACACAGCAAGTCCAGTTGCACTGATTTATTCCTACCATGACCTTGATACTTTCACAGACATATTTGCATGTCATGCTAATGCTTCCCTTCCCAAAACCCACCCGGGCCTTTTAGATTCCAGGGCTGGCCGCTGGCCTTCCCCCGCTGTGTAAAGCCCCCAGGGCACCCTTAACATTCACCTTTCCCTGCTCCAAAAGCACATGCTATGAGTCTTATGAGAGCTGTCTGCCAAGGCTATGTCATTCAGCAAACGTCAAACTTTGTGTCAATAGGGAGCGTGCGCTGCCACATCCCCTGCATCTCCCAGTCATTAAGGTAGGCAGGGGTGGGAGCGTGCATGCCGCAGGAGGTGCGATGCGCGCTCCCCATTAAAGTCAGTGAGAGCCGTTGCCAAATAACTTTGAGGCTGATTCATCATTAGCGGCAGGTAGCGACAGATGAGCGTCTGTAGCAGGCATTTTCAGAGCGCCCGCTAGTAGTCGCAGTGCTCGGCCGTGAGTCGCTACTTTATAGCGACTCAGTCGCTGTTCAGTAATGTTGAATACATTGTGAGGAGTCGCTATTTGACCAGTACAGCGCTGTATGGGAGCGCATGTTAGCGACTGCTCATAGCGACCGACTCACACCATATTCAGCAAAAAAACTGCCTCACAAATCTCTGGCGCTGAAAAATATTTGTTTGAAGCCCAGAGCGCAGGAGGCGGTGTGTTTAAAGTCTGTTTTCCAGCATCTATCAACTAGTAACAAAGCGAAAACATATGGAATTACATTGTAGCAACATTGTAACATGAACACTTTAATGCCAGACCTGTAATGTCATTTCTGAGGAAATATTTAAAAAATTATGAAAAAACTGCTTTTTCAATGCCAGGAGAGGTCACAGAATTATTTGTGATTTTTTTGAAAAAAAAAAAAAAACCTGTTTAAAGAGAAGAAAAGGATCGTCCATTGAAATGTATGGGAGAGCGACAGGTAGCGGGAGGTCATACCTGGCGCTGTTCGCTGAGGCTGTGAAAATGATGAATCAGACGCTACATGGCGCTATTCCAGTCACTAAACAGATTCTGCTTGATAAATGTGTAATTGCGTGCCGTGTCCGGCGTTCACCAGTCGCTACCTGTCGCTACCTCTCATTAACCAGGCGCTACCTGACGTTATCCCTTCTTAAATAAGGGCCATAGTCACCGCAGACAGCTCTCATTGGACGAGAGCCTGTGGGGTCTCACATACAGGGGTATCCTAATTCCGGATGCTCCGGGAGAAGGGAACAGAACCCGGGGAAGTTGAATTTCTGGGTTTTGTTCTGCTTTAACAGAATAATAATAAGTGCATTAAAAGAATAATCTTGCTTGAACTTTAACACAACAAACAGTGCTCATATGCATCCCTCCCCAGGGCAATTTAGATTGTTACACATAAAAAAATTCATTTATCTTTTTCTAAATCCTGCTGGGGTCAATTTAAAAAACAAGATGGCGGTTCATGCATTTGCAGGCCACCTGGAAACAGGAAGTGCTGCTGGGCTTTCTGTTACTGGGCATTGTCAGTTATGTCACTTGGGTTGGAAGCTCCAAAATGGTCCCCACCTTTCTTTTAAACTGTGCAAGGCTGTTGGTTCTGTTTAAAGCTAGAAGTTTTCTTTGACAGAACCACCATCAACTAATTTAAAACATTTGTGAGTAAAGCTAGAGGCTTTCTGTTAACAAAACATTGTCAGTTAAATTTTATTTAGTATAGCATTTAAATATAAACCTAGAGCTGAAGATAACAATCCCAAAATAACCCATTTTTATTAGGAAAGGAGTAAGTTTCCGAAACCTTTGCGTTAATTAAGTTTAGTAAATTGCCCCCACACCCACCCCGAGAACAGTGGTGTATGCTGTCTGAGGGGTCTTAATCCCATGCAGATGTTATGGAATATATTTGCAGATGCTGTGTTCCTGAACTGCATGGGAGCCATCTTGCCACACACTTGAGAGCCCTACTTGCATATGAGTGTAAGAGGGTGCTCTGCTGACAGCCTGTTTTTGTCAGTAAATACACACAATGCAGATGAGCTTGAAGCACATCCAGCTAGAGAGAGATTTTTCTCATTGCACGTTTTGGTAAGTTCCCAGCTGGGCTGCAGTGTCCCTGTGTCATTTAGTGTCTCCACACATGGAGGCTGCAGCAAAGTTTAGTGTTTTTCCACATACAGTCCAGAATAAAATGGGATAGATGTTTGTAATTTGCCCAGAGAAACTGGGTAGTGTGTCTGTACACCTATATGTGAGATGCCAGCAACCTTGGGGTAGCCGAGGAGGGGTGAGCAGTGTGGCGTAGAATGTTGTGTACAGAGGAAGCCATGTAACTCTATGGGGCAGCTGCACATCCTTGAAACTTGCTTTTTTTCTGAGCAATAATAAGTCATTACAATTAATGGATATCCACTTCTGACTTGTGATAGGGGGTGGTTGCAGAGATTTAAAGCGATTTTGACTGTGGGACTGGGTTTTTTTTAAGAAGCAGGGCTGTCAGGAGTATAGCAAGATGGCCGCTCCCATGCAGTTCTGCACAGCATCTGCACTTTATTCCACATCTGCATGGGATAAAGTCATTTCAAATAGTTTACATCACTTTTTAGGGTTATGCAATTTATTTTGGATTTTTCTGGGGAGACTGAGGTTGGAGCTTTTCCCGCTTTGTCTGCGGCCCCCTCCACCCATTCTCTTGAATGGGTGTTCACGCACACGGGATGGAAGAAGCTGCTCTATTCACAGTTTGTGCTGCTGCCTGCGTCCCGCTGACATTGATGGAGCCTGGGCGAGGTAAGTAGTTTATTTTTGTAATCTGCCTCAGTGTGGTGATTGGAGGAGGGGGTTGGTGGGAATTCTCCCACACAGTCTGTTAAAGAGGATTGGGAGTATTCTGCCACACTGCCTATTATAGGATTGTTGGGGGGGGGTTCTGCCAAACTGCCTGTTATAGGGGGATTGGGAGGAATTCAGAAAATTGTCTGTTATAGGATTTGTGGTTATCTGTCATGCTGCCTGTTATAAGAGGGATTCTGCCACACTGCTTGTTATAGGGGATTAGGGAGGATTCTGACACACTGCCCATTATAGTGGACTGGGGGTGGGAATTCTGCCACACTGCCTGTTATAGGATTGGGGGGGATTCTGTCACACTGCCTGTTATAGGATTGGGGGGGATTCTGTCACACTGCCTGTTATAGGATTGGGGGGGAATTCTGCCACACTGCCTGTTATAGGGGGATTTGGCGGGATTCTGCACACTGCCTGTTATAGGGGGATTTGGCGGGATTCTGCACACTGCCTGTTATAGGGGGATTTGGCGGGATTCTGCTACACTGCCTGTTATAGGGGGATTTGGCGAGATTCTGCACGCTGCCTGTTATAGGGGGATTTGGCGAGATTCTGCACACTGCCTGTTATAGGGGGATTTGGCGGGATTCTGCTACACTGCCTGTTATAGGGGGATTTGGTGGGATTCTGCACACTGCCTGTTATAGGGGGATTTGGCGAGATTCTGCACGCTGCCTGTTATAGGGGGATTTGGCGAGATTCTGCACACTGCCTGTTATAGGGGGATTTGGCGAGATTCTGCACACTGCCTGTTATAGGGGGATTTGGCGAGATTCTGCACACTGCCTGTTATAGGGGGATTTGGCGAGATTCTGCACACTGCCTGTTATAGGGGGATTTGGCGGGATTCTGCACGCTGCCTGTTATAGGGGGATTTGGCGAGATTCTGCACGCTGCCTGTTATAGGGGGATTTGGCGGGATTCTGCACGCTGCCTGTTATAGGGGGATTTGGCGAGATTCTGCTACACTGCCTGTTATAGGGGGATTTGGCGAGATTCTGCACACTGCCTGTTATAGGGGGATTTGGCGGGATTCTGCACACTGCCTGTTATAGGGGGATTTGGTGGGATTCTGCACACTGCCTGTTATAGGGGGATTTGGCGGGATTCTGCACACTGCCTGTTATAGGGGGATTTGGCGGGATTCTGCTACACTGCCTGTTATAGGGGGATTTGGCGAGATTCTGCACGCTGCCTGTTATAGGGGGATTTGGCGAGATTCTGCACGCTGCCTGTTATAGGGGGATTTGGCGAGATTCTGCACACTGCCTGTTATAGGGGGATTTGGCGAGATTCTGCACACTGCCTGTTATAGGGGGATTTGGCGAGATTCTGCACACTGCCTGTTATAGGGGGATTTGGCGAGATTCTGCACACTGCCTGTTATAGGGGGATTTGGCGGGATTCTGCACGCTGCCTGTTATAGGGGGATTTGGCGAGATTCTGCACGCTGCCTGTTATAGGGGGATTTGGCGGGATTCTGCACGCTGCCTGTTATAGGGGGATTTGGCGAGATTCTGCTACACTGCCTGTTATAGGGGGATTTGGCGAGATTCTGCACACTGCCTGTTATAGGGGGATTTGGCGGGATTCTGCACACTGCCTGTTATAGGGGGATTTGGTGGGATTCTGCACACTGCCTGTTATAGGGGGATTTGGCGGGATTCTGCACACTGCCTGTTATAGGGGGATTTGGCGGGATTCTGCTACACTGCCTGTTATAGGGGGATTTGGCGAGATTCTGCACACTGCCTGTTATAGGGGGATTTGGCGGGATTCTGCACACTGCCTGTTATAGGGGGATTTGGTGGGATTCTGCACACTGCCTGTTATAGGGGGATTTGGCGGGATTCTGCACACTGCCTGTTATAGGGGGATTTGGCGGGATTCTGCTACACTGCCTGTTATAGGGGGATTTGGTGGGATTCTGCACACTGCCTGTTATAGGGGGATTTGGCGGGATTCTGCACACTGCCTGTTATAGGGGGATTTGGCGAGATTCTGCACACTGCCTGTTATAGGGGGATTTGGCGGGATTCTGCACACTGCCTGTTATAGGGGGATTTGGTGGGATTCTGCACACTGCCTGTTATAGGGGGATTTGGCGGGATTCTGCACACTGCCTGTTATAGGGGGATTTGGCGGGATTCTGCTACACTGCCTGTTATAGGGGGATTTGGCGAGATTCTGCTACACTGCCTGTTATAGGGGGATTTGGCGAGATTCTGCACACTGCCTGTTATAGGGGGATTTGGTGGGATTCTGCACACTGCCTGTTATAGGGGGATTTGGCGAGATTCTGCACACTGCCTGTTATAGGGGGATTTGGCGGGATTCTGCACACTGCCTGTTATAGGGGGATTTGGTGGGATTCTGCACACTGCCTGTTATAGGGGGATTTGGCGGGATTCTGCACACTGCCTGTTATAGGGGGATTTGGCGGGATTCTGCACACTGCCTGTTATAGGGGGATTTGGTGGGATTCTGCACACTGCCTGTTATAGGGGGATTTGGCGAGATTCTGCACACTGCCTGTTATAGGGGGATTTGGCGAGATTCTGCACACTGCCTGTTATAGGGGGATTTGTCGGGATTCTGCTACACTGCCTGTTATAGGGGGATTTGGCGGGATTCTGCACCCTGCCTGTTATAGGGGGATTTGGCGGGATTCTGCTACACTGCCTGTTATAGGGGGATTTGGCGGGATTCTGCACCCTGCCTGTTATAGGGGGATTTGGCGGATTTCTGCACACTGCCTGTTATAGGGGGATTTGGCGGGATTCTGCTACACTGCCTGTTATAGGGGGATTTGGCAGTATTCTGCACATTGCCTGTTATAGGGGGATTTGGCGGGATTCTGCACACTGCCTGTTATAGGATTTGTGGTTTTCTGCCACACTGCCTATTATATGATTGAGGGGATTCTGCCACACTGCTTGTTATAGGGCATTAGGGAGGATTCTGCCACGCTGCCCATTATAGTGGACTGGGGATGGGAATTCTACCATGTTGCTTGTTGTAGGGGGATTGTGGGAATTCTGCCACACAGCCTATTATATAATAACACATAAACATGAAAGCAGTATCCTGAGTATATATATATGCTTAGAATATATGCTAGATTATTAACTTGCAGTCGCTCACATTTTATACCTGAATGTTTTCATATATTTAGCATTTTATGTTGGATATTGTAGAAGTACTTATATACTGGATATCTGAATTATGTCATGTATTGTAGTCTAAAAAGGTTTAAATATCATGCTTGATAAATGGCTTTGTCAGCTTATCAATAAGTCTCCCTGTGACGGAGATATACAAGTCCTGCCATGCCAGTGACAGGGGAAAACCAATGAATCTCTGTGTTCTTATGTAGGGTATCAAGAGACATGGGAAATGGCTCAATGAAACCCAAGCTACTGAGGCCGCCAGATGGACAGCAACTGAACCCTGCAAGCCCCTGCAAGCTTTACCACACTGAAAACAGCAAAGAAAATGTATGGGAGCTTGAAAGGAAACTGAAGCTAAAGGATGAAGAGTTGCTGAAAAAAGAACTCGTCTTTCAAAGTCTGCAGGAACAGTTCACCAAGCAGACACAGGCAGTTGCTGAAATCACTGAGGAACTTCAAACCAAGTGTATCCAGCTTAATAAACTGCAGGATGTTATGAATACATATGTTGGCCATTCATTAACGCCTACTTTAAAAATGCTGCAAGCTTCCCCAACTAAGAATATCCAGACCTCCCCTTCAAGAGCTTTACAGACCTCACCTTTTAAAACTCTTTCAGGATTTTTCAACAACAGTAAAAGAAAAGGCGCTAAAGGGGGCATATCTGCAGAACCTACCACAAGGATATATGACCAAAGTAAACTGCCAGAGTTTTCATTTGAGAAAGCCTGTGTTAAAAAAGATTCAAGGTAAGTAGTAGTGAATTATTGTTCCAAGGACATGATTTAGACACATAACATGTTTCTATAGGAGCCAAAGCACAAGCATGTACATACTGTATATAGTGACCTGGTAAGAGTCACAATACTGTGGACACACAATGCTAGAAGAGTGGTCTTGATTTTTGACTTTAGAAAGTGGCCGTTTTGGGATAGTTTAGGTGTTAAAGAAAAACAACACCCAAGAAATGCACTTGTTTATTCACCAGGGTGATCCATAAACTCACGCTTACCTCATTCCCATGGTGCGTATTTGCGCCGCTCAGCCAATCAGCAGCGCTCATTCCAATCAGATTTCCTGACATCAATTCCGGGCGTCTGAATGGAGCTGGCTACATCCCTGCCCTCACCTCTAGCTGTAGGTGTGCCCGCGTTGACCATTCAAAAAGGCCTTGTGCATGCCTAGGCATAGGTAGGCTGAGGATGGGGTTGCGGTGAGAGGGAGCGTGTGAGGGTTAGGTTGTATTATGGGGTTACCCAAATGATTTGTTTCTCAACAAACAATAAGTGTATTTATTCTTTTATTTTCAAATAAAACCCCTGCATCACAATGAGTTTTTGGATGGAGGAGTCCTGCAGGAGAAGTAACATTAGAAATAGTGTGAACATACTAAAACTGAACCTCTCCGGCTTTGTTTGAGTTCACAAAAGACGTTATGTCTATTTTTTAATTTGAAAAGAAAAAACTGGGTTTTTTCCCACTTTATTGTGTGTTGAGTGACAGTCAGACTGTGGCCTTTCCAAAATTGCAGAGGCTCTCAAAGTAATTTGGATAAGCCTTGTTTATATTTTGTGGATGGTGAGAACTGTCCATCCCAGAGATTTATATCCTGAGCTTATCCAATTAATTTTGGATTTTTCAGCAGAGGCTGAGGGGGAGAGGGGAGGCAGTTAGAGCTTTTCTCATTTAGCAACAAATAAAGTAAAAAGAAAGAATGGATTTCCTCTATTTGAAAATCATAATCCTTGCACATGCAATGGGCCTGCTCTATAGGTAGGGTGCAAATTATTATTTATTTAAGGATAGGTATTTCATTTTAGAAGTTACAATATATGGGGAATCCAAACACATTTGTTCAGGCTTGTTTTTAATGTGATTAGATTTCCCATAGGGTACCGTTTTTGTTATATGGAGATCTTTTATTTTTTACTTTCTTGACAAACTCCCCAACTGTCTCTACAGACAAAAATACTAAATTATTTGGATAACCCGCACCATTTCCAAAACCAAGCATATAACAACACGGGGTACAACAAAGCTGATAAATCAAAATTGTATTTTTTTTTAAATAGAAAAAAAAACAAAAACAAAAAATAAAAAATAACAAATCAACAGGAAAGCATTCACTTGTTTTTTTCTCATTTAGAAAGCATGAATATTTTAATGGGCTCAATTGTTTTCTTACTATTGCTGTTTTGCTAACTGTTTTTAGGTAATTAGAAAAGGCTTAGCTTAAATATTTAATACAGTTGATAATAAAAAAATAATGATCATAATATTATAACATTATTTCCATTTTTCTCAATAATACTGTGCATTCTTGTTCCTCTGTGTTATGTCCTGTGGTCCTTCAGTTACAATGCATACATGTACAGGAGAACATGATCTGGCTTTAAGTGCTCACCATATGGAATGCTATGTGACCTAAGCTCCCATTAGCTGCCAGTGTGACTCCTCCAGGGATACAAGTGCAGGTTGCACAATGCACAAGGCAATTAGTACCGAACATACCTCTTGTTGAGTGGTTTATAGGATTAATAGTTTTCTCTTAATCAATAATTCTTCCCTCGGACTAGAAGCTTTAATTGGCCTACAGCAGACTTATTTTAAGACCTAAAGTTTTGTGGGATATGCAGACTGCCAGTTCAGATTCCTTTATTTCCTATATGGTAACTATTTTAGGATTCTAGTACAGCCCCAGTAGTATCATAATCTCTACATGATGTTGATTGATTTATGCAAAATTCCCTTTTATATAAGATGCAGGACTCCATGTATGGGATATGTGTTATGTGAAGTGAGGTCCTCGTGAGCCAATAAATTCACCATGATGCCTTACAGTAACTTGTCATAATGTCTATACCTTCCAATCTTACATAAGCTCTTTGCACATTTTCCTATATAACAGATATTTAATTATGACAAAAGAACTTAAATGGAACGAATCAGTTAACACTGAATTGTTTCTAACTTATTCACTTGCATACTCTTCTGTGGAGTTCAGTCAACCCCATGAGTAAATTTAAAGTCATAGCGTATGTGTTCATAAAGCCCCTTTTTTTAAAGAATTGCCGGTATACAGTTAATTTTCATTTCGGTCTTAGGGCCCTTTCACACATTCCAGCATGGGGGATTCAACACAAGCATGAAGAGAATCCATTTCATTGAGCCAAATGGCATATTTCATATCTAAGTGCTGGTGCAACCCACACGCCACTACCTGGGCCGGATGACGTGGGAGCGTGCTGTCACAAGCTCTTGGAATCTTGAGGGATATTGGGTTTTGGCCAGGTGGAGTCACCACACACTGCAGATATCTTTCCAACAATATGCAAACAGTCTCTCAGGTTCCTGGGGTCACTCTACTACTTCGGTACCTTATGTGTTGGTCCTCAGTGTACTCCTCACTGCTCCTCCTAGGCCCACACGGATGTCTCTGTCAGAGGCACTCTGTCTTGCTCTGGTTGGCTTAACAAACTGTAGCTCTCTCCAGTCTGTGTGTTGCAGCTCTCCACTCACTGAGTCTCAAAGGGGTTGCCGGTTCCCTCAAGTGCTAGTCTGCACACTACATGGCCCTGGGACTCTCTGCACTGCACTGGCACACTCTCTGCACACTTTCAGGTCAGACTCAAGACAACAAATCAGGACAACTCAGTTCTGACTATTCTAGAAGGCGATCATGACTTATTATCACCTCTGTTTGTGATGTCACTTTCCCACAGCAGTCTCTAGTGGTTAGCTCCATAACTGCTGTCATTTCTTGTGCAGCTAGGCTGTTCTATACAGGGATTTCTGTGAGAGATTAGGTACCCCAGTGTTTTACCTGGGCCACATTGTGATTCGAAAAACCCTGCATGCAGCATTTTTTCTTAGGGCAAAAGCCTAACACAGCCCATAAAAGTCTATAGCGCATATATATACTTTGTGCAGAAGTTGGTTACTCATCACCTCCATCTGGTACCTGGCTGACAGTCTTCATCACCTCCTCCTTGGGGGGTGACTTCTTCAGGTCAGTATTCCTCCATAGTGTAACAGCACTCAGAAACCCTAGGACCTGTTTTATCTAAAACTTTAGTGCCACTTTAGCCACTAAAAAGAGCTGCATGTGTAGTAGGGTAGATTAGCCATCAAACATTATTAGTCGTTAACTGCAAGTGCTTGGGTGTTGCCAGCTGTTTCCGGCGCAACAGGGGGAGACATAGATTGGTGGAGGGGAATGGTGCAGCAGAAAAGGAGGTGATAAAAGGGAGAGTAGGTTCAGGTAGTAGGCCATGAAGTGCGCTGAAGAGATCAGAGGGACAGCAGAGTAAAGCAAAGATTAACCAGTGACTTGCCATGAACTAAGTGCTGATAGCCGAGGAGATCTAAAGGGACAAGGTACAGAAGCTGTGCAGGGACAGCGATATATGATTGCACATCGTGGACACTGAAATAATAGCATTCCAGTGAGAAAAATGGACAGGATTAAGCATCTATTGTAGAAGAAAGCCAGCCAGAGGTAAAATTTTTAAACGCTTTATTTCGTCCAAGTTAAAAGTCCATCCAACATACAGCGATAAAAGATAATACAGAAGCTTGAAATGCCTTGTCTACGCGTTTCGGACTGACCAGTCCTTACTCATGACGTCACAGTCAATCTTCAAGTTGTATTTAAATAGACCAGACATGCGCTCTACACATCTGACTCTGATGCCGCTCAGGTGCAGTCAATACCTATATAATTAAAGCTGAACACTCCTCATGAAAAAAACAGGGGAGTGAACAAACATTAAGAATTATATCACTGTCCTCAAAAATAGAACGGACACAGAGTGAGGGGCAGTGCATGTTGGTATGTCAAACAAAAGTAAGAGTGAGCAGTAACATTTGAATACATATCTTCTCATTTTTAATTCATTTAGAAATATCTTTAAAGTATAATGCCAGGGAAGACACTAAATCACCTAGTATGCTTATTGTTGCTTCCGTAATGTAAACTACATGAAATCTATATTACTAGTCAATAATTTACACGAAGATACAAAATTCTAAATATGGACTACAAAACATAAAAAACATAAATACCCTGCACCATAAATAGACAGTATGATAATCAATAAATGATGTATAATAACAATTGTGGAACTTTAATTCATCAATCCCAACCCTCATCAATGTACCCCCAAACGATTAATCAACACTTTATTGTAATAGATACAAAGATCCTAGAAAAATATAATAGTGTCAAGAGGACAGAGTATAATATTATCTAAATGGCAAATAAATGAATAGAAGAATTAATTAGGTTGGAGCATCCCCCTGTATATTACTTGGTGCACAAAAATAAATCTACATCCCATCTGGAATTTAGGCCCTGTGGAATTCTAGTATGCAATCTAAAGATCCAGAAGCTTGCAGAAGCTTACTGTGTCGGTCTCCCCCCTTGGGCCCCAATGTAACCTTCTCTATGGCCTGACATTTTAGATATCCAAGACTGCCTGAATGTTGCAGCTTAAAGTGCCGGGCCACATTAGAATGAGGGGTCATACGGTCCTGATAAACCTCCGCTACATGTTCTGCTATTCTCCTTTTGAGGGGTCTGATAGTACAACCAACATATTGAATTCTACATTGTTCACAAGTTATCAGGTAAACTACGTATGAAGTATTACAATTGATGACATTTCTGATACGGGGAGGCCGATTCATTAATAGCGCCAGGTAGCAACAGATGAGCGCCAGTAGCGTTATTTTCACAGCGCACGCTAGTATTCGCTGTGCTTGGCCGTTGTTCGGCTGTTGACAGCGACTCAGTCGGTGTGCGGTAATGTTGAATATTGGGTGAGGAGTCGCTATTTGACAGGTTCCGCGCTGTATGGGAGCGCATGACAGCGAATGGCCATAGCGAACGGCTCCCAGCATATTCATTAACAAATCACGCTCCAAAAATTCTCGCGCTGTAAAATGCTTGTTTAAACCCCAGAGCGCTGGCGGCGATGGGTTAAAAGTCGTTTTTTAACCCCCAAACAACCATATTTTTGGAAAAAAAAAAAACATGTTTTTACAAACATTTTGTAATATGAATACCGTAATATCAGACCTGTAATATCAATTCTGCACAAATTTATTTATTTTTATTTTTTTACCTTAAAAAAAAAAAAAAATAACATTGCAGAAGTGGTCACAGAATTTTTGACATTTAAAAAAAAATAAAAAAATTAATAGCAATTAATTATGAATATTTAAAGATTGCTCCATTGAAATGCATTGGAGAGCGCCAGGTAGCGAGAGGTCATACCTGTCGCTGTTCAAGATCGCTCGCTGGCGCTGTGGGGTGAGGCTGGAATAATGATGAATAATTCGCTATCTGGCGCTCTGTCAGTCGCTAAGCAGGATCGGCTTGATAAATGTGTGATTGCGGAGGGGAGCCGGCGTTCTCGTGGCGGTGAGCGTCATTACCGTTCGCTCACCATTCGCTACCTGGCTTTATCCCTTGTTAAATAAGGGCCTATGTTTTTCTCCAGTGACAGTAGATTTAAATGTACGACCAGGGGATACAAATTGACACAAGCCGCAACCTGCGCCGGCACATTTATAAAAACCGGTACGTAAAAGCCATGTAGCTGGTGTTGTCACAGATTTACAAAAGAGACTGGGAGATAACTTTTGCCCCAGGGTGGGAGGTCTTATGCTGATGACTTTAATATCTTCTTTCATAATATTCTTAAGGTCAGGATCACACTGCAATAATTGAGCATGCTTATTAATAATGGCCTTAATGGCTGAAAATTCTTGGCTAAACGTGGTCACTAATGTAAAAGTCCCTACACCACTACTTATATAATTATCTAAATTCATCCATTTTCTATGTTTCCTATTGAACCTATTCCCTGAGTTTTGTCCCATGATCCTATGGGGCTCTTTAGATCGGGCAATTATTATTGTATTTCGTGTTCAAAGGACTCCTCATCAGAACAGTTCCTTCGTGCACGTACCATTTCACCGACCGGGATGGGTTTGATTGTGTGAAAAGAGTGGCAACTCTCTGCTCTCAAGGTGGTATTCCCCGCAGTGGTTTTTCTATAATTTGTAGTAGCCACTCTCTTCTTATCATGGGAGAGACCCAAATGAAGATCTAAAAAAGGAATATTTTCTATATTGTGTTCAGAAGTAAAACATAAGCTCATTACTATTCAAATACTCCAAAAATCGTGTAACTGAGATCTCATCCCCCTGCCACATGAACACTAGGTCATCAATACATCTACCAAAAAATGTAATGTTAGCCAAAAAAGGATTATTGTGTCCAAAAATATAGCATCGCTGACTATTGAAGGGTTTGTGCTGATTAAAACTACAAGCAGCTACGCTTCTACCCTGTTACATGTCTGTTTGAGAGACTCTTTCCAAGTTTGTTTTCACCTGTTTATTTGACACTGAAGTATGGGTATAAAATGGGTTACAGTGACTGAATAGCACACTTCAGTTTTTATCACCTGTAGGGTCTTATGGTGAATGCTGGTCGGTACCGTATTGTCTCAAAGGAGAAAGTAAGACAGTGAGAAGTGCTTTCTAAGGTGTCTATAGGAGTTCATTTTCATTGAGACCATGGTATATTTGTAGAATTAAATCAAGGTAACTGAACTTGTATTCAGAACTCTGAACTAAGAAAACCAGTTAGATGACAAGCAAAATCTCCTCAAGGTAAAAAAAAACAGCAGGTTCATTTGTGCGTTTTTTTTTTTTTTGCTAGTTTTACAAAGTGGCTTTCACTGATTTTAAATCAGTTTTGTAACAAAGTCCGGTGCACTCATCTCTGGGAAAAAATACAACTATGTTTACTCTATAAACTATATTTAATGTAACTGTGAACATCTAAACTTTAAATACATTTATTTCTTCATTTTGCGTACATAGAATAACTAACTATATTTAAAAGGTATCCTGGGTGTGAAATAATCCCCATATTTAGGTCATATTATAGGCAGGCCAGAAGTCATAGTGGGTTTAGGATCTCAGGTATAGGGACTTGGCATGATGACAACGACTGAGAGCATTTAAACATATCTTTACTTAAAGCGGACCTTCACTCTGAAAAGGAGTCTATCTTATATGTTTCCCACACCCTGTACATACAGATTGCCCACATTGAAAATCATCCTACCTGCATCTACTGCATGTTATGAGCTTTTAAACATCCAAGATGGCGGCTCATGGAACATCAGGCAGCCTGCAAACAGGAAGTGCCTTCTGACTGTGTCGCTCTGCATTCTGGGATTGCTGACCTTTTCCTGACCCCAGCTCTGCTCTGTTTGAGCAAAGCACAGCTATAACCTGCCCCCTGTACTTTATTCCGCTCTCCTCTCCTCAGTAAGTTTGATGCTTCTGAGTCAAGATGGCGGCGCCCGTATTCTAAAATCCTGAACAGAGTTGCAGGCCAGTGGGGGAAAGAATAATAAGTAAGTGACTAAAAACTTAAAATATATTAACTTTAGATGCTGGGGAATCGTTTATAAGGGTTTGAGCTTTTCAATAAATCATGTTGAAGATCCGGTTTAATGTAACTGTATTGTTGGTACAATATGTCAGAACATGGGCCCCCAGTTTTAATTTTGGCAAGGGTCACTCTGTCTCAAACCGTCTGTGCCTGTATCTGAAGTAATAAATCAGGGCAACTGGGTTTTATTATTTTTCTTATAGAATATCTGCTAGTTATCCAAATGGCTTTTTTAATTCAGAATGACTGGAGGTGAGGTGTTGATTGTGTTAGCATGACTTGAGCTCTGAGGTATTATAAGTAATGTTGAGCGAAGCCTAAGTGAGTTTGGGTTCCGAACCCGAACACAGACTTCATCGAGAAGTCTGTGTTGAAGTTCGGCATTCAGGGATTTTAGCCCCTAGCAACCATCGCCATGTCCAGTATGGGCATCAGGAGATTGAAAGCTATGGGAAGACTATTCCATACATGCCAGAAATTCCCTCCCATAATCAATGCACTAATAGTTTTTATATCAAATGAGGTAAATGAGGTATTTCCAGCTTTAAAGTGTACTTATTACCAGGACTGGCCAGACAACTCACCTTTCCACTGTTCCCACAGCGCAGGCATGGGCTCTGATCCAGTCCGCACTGTGCATACTAATGCAAGGCATAAAGCACTGTTTAGATACAGAGCACTGGCATAGGGAGCAGGCGCAATCCTGGTGTACGGTGTGCTCCCGCATCCAATACCTGGAAGTGTCATGCTGCAAATATAATGTGACCAATACAATAATGATAGTAATGTGCAACAAAAATATATGATACAACAAAATAAGAATAAGGATGAAAAATAGGGAACTAATAACAAGTATCACCAGATAGTGGGAGCCAGGTCTGGCGTCAAAGAAGGATGGAAACACTGACGCGTTGCGTGGTATTATACCCTACCACTTTGTCAGGATGCCATGCACATTATTATCATTATTGATTGGTCACATTATATTTGCAGTATGGCACTTGGCACTTTTTGATTTGCACATAGCACTTTGTGATTGTATATAGCACTTTAGGTACTGTTTGCAGCACCTGGCACTTTATTCCGGTGTTGGATTAACCCCCAGACCCCGGATCCTGCAGATATTTGTGTGTGTGGGGGGGAGGGGTGTATATTATTAATTGTCTGTATTTATTATTAGTTCATTTATATTTTTGTAGGGTGGTGTTTATTTGTGCGAACAGTGCAATTGTTTTAGAGAGCTATAGATTTTGGATCCGGCTGCTTAGCATGTACTTTTCCTTTTTTTTTAGACGTATGTCCTTTTGTGTGCTGAGTTGATATGTATGCCCATATTCAATAAAGGGTGATAATAATTTTATTTTGCTGTGTGGCTGGGTTTTTGTGTGGGGGATTTTTTGGCATTGGTCTGGCAGTCCCATTTCTTTGTTGCATCCCTATAGCCATGGCGGGCGCAAAAGCACTCAGTCAGGGGATACAACGTATACAATGTATTTTATTAAAATATGAGTCATTAATGCTTTCTACTTCTGGATAGGAATAAGAGATTATTGCATTGAGCTTTGAGGCAATTCTGACTGAGAGTGTCTGGCAAGATGGCCGCTGCCATGCATGTTTAAGACTGCAGAATCTGCCTGCTACTCCAAACATCTGCATTGTGTTGATTCCTCTCAATAAACTTATGGCACTGACTGCCACAGAAGGGGCTTTAGGGGAGCAATTTACAAGGCTTTGATTTTTTTGACTGGAGGTCTGATTTAAATAGCCATGTTACTGTTCCTTTATCCTGAAATGTCTTGATCAACCTATCAATATTGAAGGAACTAGACCATTAGATTGCAGCAATACTAGTGTATATGTCGGTATTGTTTGCTACTGTTCAGACTTCCCAATCATGGAAGGGTGAAGGGAATTAACAAGTTACATGAATGCTTATGTGAAAATATTTTATCTTTTCTTTCGATTAGTGAGAAAAAACTTATAATGGATGCATTAAACAAGAATCAGTTTCTCAAACGACTTGATCCTCATCAAATCAAAGATATCATTGAATGTATGTATGAAAGACGATATGCTCAAGGCGAGTATATCATCAAGCAAGGAGAGGCAGGCAGTCACATCTTCGTATTAGCAGGTAAGTGTTTCCTAGTCCATAAATATATATACATATATATGTGTGCATTAATACATGCTACAACGGGAGCTGCTTTTCGCTATTGCTCATCTGTGGAAATGTTAGGGTGTTGCTATATCTAGTCATAGAGAAAAATAGCAGGTCATGTGGTCAAGCTCTTAATTTGCACTCAATATGAACCTAAATAAACAAGATCTACTTAAATGGAAGCAGGAAGCCAACAATAAAGTCTTGTTGTAGAACATAAAAGGTTGTTGTGTTCGCTCTATTTCTGGATCTTTAGCAGACCACACTTGGTAGCCCAATGCCCCTAGCATCTAACCTGGAGCTGTGTTTGTGCCGGCATTATGTGTGCAGACCTTAACCTCAGCAAACATCGAGCACTGCTGACATTTATGGGCGCACCCAAAGGCATCGCAGAGCTTTTTTAAGCTGTGTGAGGTTTAAATTTACATTGAATTCATTGTAACATCATCTATTTCTCTCAATGTGTAAATGTTGTAAGCACTAAGAATAGAATAGTTTAATATTCATATTCAGAAAAAGCAGGTTATAGCATGATTCATTAACTTGTGGCAAGGTTCCTAACCTTACTAGAAAGCCTCTCTACATCAGCTGATCATTATTTATTTAAAGGAGCTCAAAAATGATATTATATTGTCTAAACTGTCTAATATTAAAAATACATGTAAACATGCTAGGTGGTGAGAGGAAGAGCTACTTATACACCCCAACTCTTTTTCTTGGTAGAAATAATATTCAGGAGTGACAAGACTTGGGACAAACTATTTCACTTTTACATGGGAGAACTTCTCATTAGTATTAGGCGAACCTGAACCACAAAGTTCAGGGCGTGCACTGAACTTTGCGAGTTCAGGTTCCCAAACCCAAACACAGACTTCAGTCAGAAGTCCCTGTTCGAGTTCGCCGTTATGGTCAACCCCGGAAAAGCTGGTTGATGGGCTGCAGAGCTTAACTTAATGCAGAGTGTTGCAGCAAGTCCCATTCTTTCCTCTCTCAAAGTGTCTACGACTGGGGCTTCAAAAAAATGGACATCCCCATGGTAGCAGTACTTCTAGTGCCAGATGCCAGTGTCCTCACTCATGGGGGCAGCCACAATTTTGAAGCCCATAGACATTTTGAGAGAAGAAAGAACCAGATTGCAGGGCTCAGGTAAGTGTACTGCTACTTCCTATTACTGCAACACTCTGCATTAGGGGACCCCCCCACTCCCCACCTGCCCCCCAGCCGGGGATCCTCCTTTTATGCAGGGTACAGCTCAACTCTTTAATATAGGTTTGAGATCCCCTCCACTAATTAAAATAAAGTGTAAAATACTCCCCCTGTCTCAGATGGGAGCAGGGAGCTTGTATGCACTGCAAGTGATCTCACCAGTTGAGTATAAAAAGATTTGATCTAGAGATATGTGCTCCTTATTTTGTCCAAAATCCTTTAACACAATTTAAATCTTAACTTCGAAAGTAACTACTGTATGTCACCAAATTAAATCCTATGAAAAAAAATCACTCATGTATATACATAGTGCACATTTAAAGTGGAAGTCCAGTCTCGGAGCAACCCCACACCCTGACACCCTCCTCTGGCACTGAGGCAGGTTCGGTCTAGCACCAGGTCTGAGCAGCTGCCACACAGAAAGACACAAAGCTGCATCCTTTGCAATGTGTGCGCTCCCACCTGCCCATTTAAGTGAAGGACTTTGATATGGCAGGCTTCCCATACTTCTAAGATCTAGACAGCAGAATAGAATTTCTTACAATCTGGGACTGTCTTACTGTCAAACATATAATTTTGAGGTAATTTTTATTATTTTTGGTATTTTTGGTAACCTTGGCTTCAACCAGGGGTGGGAGCATCGTATTTTCTGGGGCAGTGGTGACCAGGATCATTGGGCCATGCACATATTAAAAAGTTCAAGTCTCCCTTTGCTACAGGATATCAGGGCTCAGAAACCTAAATATCCCTGTCCTGTTTTTTCGAATAATTGAAGGCAGACATTGAAAGGCTCCTCCTGTTGCACACCTCAACCAGGCCCTGGTGAACAATATCTACTTTTCTCCCCTGACATATATCTCCCATTGTGAAAGGGAACTTTTCTTATCTATCTCTGAAGATGAGTTGACTAAAATTCTTAGGACAATCCGCAAGAGAGGCTTTAAGGTTCTCACCAGGTAGTATATATGTTACGTAGACATCAATAAATAGGTGCTGGAGATCCCTAAATGCAGATGATAATATGACACACATTTGGTAGGGCTCCTTTTGGCAATTTACTCAGGAATCACAGGAGAGGCCTTGACCAATAGCTCACAACTGACCCTTCTCTCTCACTCTCACTGGGGACCCTCTTTCCCAAACCAAAAAGGGATTGCTTCATAATTTCCTAGCAGCGGCTCGCTCGGTAATTCCAAAAAACTGAAATGTACACCACACTCCATCACTCTCTGACTGGATACAGGAATTAGAATATATCAGGCATATGGAGGATCTTCAGAAACTTGGAACACCTGAAAGCATTGTTGTAGGGAGCTGGACTTGCTGGCACAGCTAAGCAATGCCACTTATATCTACCCTGCCCCCCAAATCCCCCTCCTATATTCCACCCAATCTTCAGTATATATGTGCCTGCCCTGGCCCTTTGTTTCTTCTAGGCTTCTCTCTTCTCTCTTTCCTCTTTCCTCTCCTCTCTTTTCTTTTTCTCTCTTTCTTGGTTCCTTTCTGTTTCTCAGTTTAGAAGAATATCTTCTTGTGTTTATTTGAACTGCTGAATTGTGATTTCATGTAAGCAAGTGAATGAGTCGATACTCAGCCCGCAGTTTTGTACAATTACTTTAATAAATTACAGCATTATATACAACACGTTGGCTTATCCCATGTTGCATTAAAATAACCTGTTTCTTTTGGTCCTTAATGTCCTTAGAGGCCCACATACGGTGTAAATCTACTCTGTTATTTCGTACCCTACGCACTCAATTCATTTCTCGCTCCAGCTGTAACAAAATGCACAGATTAAATTAAAATATATATTTATTATTACATTTAATGTGTGTGTGTGTGTGTGTGTGTGTGTGTGTGTGTTTGAAAATGGAGCACCCCATAGGCTGCTGTGTTTTCTAACTTGCAGGGCAGGAACAGGTTTTCTATAAAAAACAGACAAACAGAAGAAATAAAAATTATTGTGTATTTCATGACAGTCTTTCAAGGTGTCTCAAAACTCAGCTTCCCCTCCAGAGGTTCTCCTATCCCCTGTTGGATATAGAACTGTTTCTGACATGCCCTGTAAGTCTTGCTTGCTTGTTGGCCACATAATTATCATCGTGTCTTATAATAGTGTCCAAATGATATATCCCACCTTTGTTTTTGGATACATTTTTGCTATGGAAAAATGTATTTAGCGGATCACAGAAGTGTTCGATTTTTATTTTTAATCTGATAATATTTTTGATCAAAATTTGGATTGGAGCATTGGAAACAGTAGATGTGCGGTGTTATTTTTGTGCATGTTCAGACCTTTGTTTTGTCCTTCAGATTGAAGAATTTTCCATGACCTCATATTGATACTTATTTGATGTGATTGTGAAATAACTGACTTTCTTTAGTTACTAAGTTGGGGTCACTTATAATGCATGTCCTCTGATGACGTGCATCTGGTGCGTATTGTAAAACATGTTTTTATAAACAGCATTAAAGGAATACAGCAGGCAAAGGCAATTGTTAGACCATTGTGTCTCATCACTCTGGCTGTTCTCCCTCTCTCCCATTGTCCCCAGTCTGATGATGTGGAGCTTTAGACCACCAGTTTAGCCCTATTATTGGTGGTCTATGACAAAGGAATTCAGTGGGTGGGCCACTGCTCTTTGCCTTGTTTCTACTGTCAAGAGCAGCTGCATTCTGACAGGAAGGGAAAGTGCAGCCATAGGGAGGTGAGCTGCTGAATGACAATTTATGCACCACAGAGTCCCTTTAATGTCAGAACACATTGCCTAAAGTCAGCATTTGGACCTTCCCAGCAAATAGACAACTCCTGACATTTTTTTCATTTTTGATATAGTAGGGGAGTGCCAGAAACATTAAAAGCAGAACTGTAGTATTGCTGTACTATTTAACAGCAGGACAACGTGACCCGGGCTGCCCCACTGCGCATCGCCGCTGTTAAAACAAGAAACCAGGTGTCCGGATACTTACCACTTCCGGAGCTCTTCTGTGACCGCTGCGGTGTAGCCTCCAGGATGCTGCCATGTGACTGTGAGCGGCCTATCAGCGCAAGTAGCCTAATGGCGTGGCCAATGGCTGAGCCTATCGGCGCTGGCTGCCACTGCCCCTGGAGGTGAGCATCCGGGTGCCCAGTTTCTTGTTTTAACGGTGGTGATGTGCAGCGGGGCAGCCCAGGTCGCACTGCCCCTACTGCAATATAGAACAGTGGGACTATTGTCAATTTTGACCATAGTTACGCTTTAAAGTTATACTAAAGGCAAGCCCAATTGTTGTTGCATTGTCACATGTGATGTAAGCACACTGTGTGCTTTACATATATCATGGTAAAAAAAATAAGTGCATTGTTGTGCCTTTAGCTATTACTGCCAGCACATAGTGTAATTAGAAAAAGGGGGTGAGAGATGCTGAAGGGAGATGTAAGAGCATCTCCAGCCTGCCAGCACATAGTGTGACCAGAGAGAAGGGCATGATTTTATAGCTGCAGAGAGAGGCAGCCAATCAGGATGCCTGGGGAGGGAGTGTTTCCATTCTTGATCCACTGAACGTTCATTGAAGGACCAGGTCAGTGGGGTGGGGATTGAAAGCTGAATGAGGAAGTGATTTCCTCACTAAGTAGACCGACATAGCAGAAAGGAGAGTACTGGAGGGACTCAATGTAAGGTAAGAGAGTGATATTTATTTTTTAACTTTTGACTTGCCAATCACTTCAAATGTTCTTTTTGCTATCTGAAAGACATTTGGAAAGTTTGCCTGATTAAATATTTTGTTATCAGAGATAGGATGTTCATTTAACAGATACTCCAGAATGAAATACTCACAAGCACAAGTGGGTTATTCATTAAAGTACATCTTTGGCCCAATAAATGTTCGCAGTGAAAAGAAAGTGTAAAGATCTAATGATTCAATGATAGATATCTCTGCTCCAATCACTTGCAAAAATTAAAAAACTTTTCTAGTTATAGTTATAAGAGGTGCAGACGTTTTCTGGTGAACTAAGAACATTTTCACACTGATGAGTTATTAATAACTATTAAAATAGGAGCGCATGCTCACCTCATTTAAATGAATACCTCCCTCAATGTGGGGTTTCCAGGCTAGAGATATTCTTCAGTTGTTTGGGACATCAATCGCATTTCCTGCTTGGTCATTGTCATTGAACCCACTCTCTTCATGGAATACTTCCAACTTCATGTGAGTTGTTTATTAATAATGTGTGGAAAAGATCTTTAGCACATTGGGAAGCTTCTGCACACCACCAGAATAACTTCTCCATCTCTAAATTTAAACCAGACCAACAGCCTGGCACAGTTGGAAAAGAAAGGTAGCGGCCATTTTGGAGCTTCCTCTCCCAACTGACATAACTGACAATGCACAGTAACAGGATGATCAGCAGCACTTCCTGTTTGCAGGTGGCCTGCAAATGCATCTTGTTTTAAAAATTGACCCCAGCAGGAGTTAGGAAAATGTAAATTAATTATTATGTGCAGCAATCACCCTGGGGAGGGATACATATGAGCACTGTTGGTCTGGTTTAAGTCATTTAAAATCATTAATGATTTAGATGCTCGGGAGCATCCTCATGTTCATGTGACTTCTCATTGGGAGTCATGCTAATTATTTGGAGAAACAATTGTAACTCTGTGTGCATGTGACTTTCAACCTGCATCTCGTGAGCTTTTTAAGGATATTATTTTAGTTTAGTTAGTTTGGAAACCACAGCACCATATGCACTATGATGCAAAAAGCAAAATGTGAATTATTTAGCATAACCCGAAGAGTGCTGTTGTTTCCAAAACTTTCAGAAAACAATCCTTACCTCATTGGAATAATGATGGACCTAACCCGTAAAAAAGCACCATCACAAGTTATTGCACTTTTTTGTGTGTAAGTAAAAAGCGCATTCAGATATAAGTTTCAAATCATGCCCCCAAAACAATACACAACACTTATCGGTCTGTCCAGTAGGGGAAAACATGCAATGACAATAGGGGTAAATTTACAGCCAGGCGAGAAAACTCACTCCTTTTTTAGGAGAGAAAACTGCCACTGAATTTCATTGTCTACCTTGGGGCTGATTCAACAATCGGAAGTAAATTCTCACCTGGTATTGAGTCAGCACCAAGGTAGACAATGAAAGTGAATGGCAATTTTCTCTCCTAAAAAGGGAGTGAGTTTTCTCACTTGGCTCTGAATTGACCCTAATAACCCAATTCAGGGTTACTTCTCTAAAATGTTCATCAGATTCCTCCTAGTTTCCTTGTATGTTTTTTATTTTGAGTACATCACAAAATGCCACATTCCTTAGTTAAAAGTTCAAAGTTATTTTAAATCTAATGACATGTTAACATATAACCGATATTATTACATCATATTTTGCAGAGGGTAAAACTGAAGTGTTCCAGCAGAATAGACTACTGACATCCATTCCTATATGGACAACCTTTGGTGAATTGGCAATACTCTACAACTGCACAAGAACCGCATCAGTAAAAGGTTATGTTTAAGAATTGCTTATTTTGAACATTTTAATGTTTCGCTAACCAGGCTGATTGGACGAGAGCCCATGCATGTGCCATGGCACCACTGGAAAAGTATGTTTATACACCAAGTGGTGCAGTTTCTCCAATTCCAACAGGATAGTAAAAATCCTAGTGATTGGTCCACATTAAATGACTGGTTTGTGGTGTATTCAGTGTCAGTCCAAGGTTTTTTATTGATGTTTGTTTAGATCCCAAGATTTTTTCCCCTGTACTTCCCATAGTGTGTAGACTTTACGTGAGGAAATTATAGGCGATGCTATGAACATATATACATCATTATGAAAGGTTGGAGAAAAAAAAAAGAAGAATAGCTTTGACCATGGTGGGAGCTATAACATCCTTAATTTAAGGATCACTGTGTATGGTGACAGCAGGGGGGGTATTAAGGAATGCCCTGCTCCTCATACTGGTGCTGGTTCACCAGTTCAGATTCTGCCAAGCTTGAGGTTTTCTTCTACTTGAAGGAATAATATCCAGGGGATATTTTGAAGCTTACCATTCTGCTTTTACAGAGAACTGCTAAATTCAAACTCAATTATCCTGAGCCAGCCTGTGGGGACCACGTTAACATCTACCCAAATTGCATTGTATAATGGACAAAAACAACTATACATCAGAACTGCAGTAGGAATACACTTTTATCCTAGTACAGGTGGTTCAGCTGGTTCAAGGAATTGGCCGTTAGTTGAGTAGATCTCCACTGTAAGAGCAGAATGGTACTTTCAAAACCTGTCATGTCTGATTTTCTTCCTTACAGTAAAAGAAAGAAACAAGCCTGGCTGTGTTTTCTTACAGGAGGTATAAGTAACCCTTCTCGTGCCATCCAGCACATTTGTGTATGTACTTATCATTGGACCATTCTTTCACCATAGTGCTCTTTTAAATAGACTGCGTACTGTAAGTAGATGCTAATGGCTCAGCCACGGGCTCAGATCCCCTTTACATTTGAGGGAGGTGATGAATCAGAACTTCCATTTTGGAGTGGACAGGCTTTTCCAATTTACAGTTTCTAAGCAGACATTAGCTGGCATAAGGAGTCTTTAAGCACCCACAAAATAAAAAAGTCCTTTCAGCTCTAAAACTAATGTACAAGCTTCCAACATAATGACATTTCAGTCTTTCCTATCCATAGTATGACTACACAGTAACTCTGCTCACAGGAGAGAATTACTCACTCTAATGATCCACACAGAGTCGTTTTCTTTCCAGTCCAGGGTCTGTGTCCTTACTCCTTGCAGGCCAGAACACACCTCTGGAGACATATGTTTGCAGAAGCTTTGGCTTTGCATCCACCTTGGACTATCCCAAATGCCTCTCTCTCTCAGACAAGTCTCCCCAAGCCTGTTGTCATGGTGCACCTACCTTCTGCCCAGTCCCACGGCGTCCTCGGGTGGCTGGCCGAGACTCCTTTCACCCAGCAACCGAATCAGCGGCGGACGCCAGCTCGGGCAATGTCAGCTCAAGCGGCGCCGAGCACACCCACCTCTTCGTCACTTACCCTGCTCCACTGCACGTGTTCGCGCACGCGTGACCACAGCTCACAGTGCCGCCTGAGGTTAGTTTAAAGGGCCAATGAGCCCAAAGGTTACTGTGGGCCAAATGCCATATGTTGTTAGTTAACCAATGAGCCCAGTTTCTTCCTGTCCAATCCCTTGCACCCAAGCTCCATAAAAGTATTCCCATGTCACTCAGTCACTGCCTGTGATAGCGTATAGCTAGGTGCATATATTCCTGACTCCTGTTGATCATCCATTACCGACCTTGCTTGTCTGACTACGCCCTGACTGCTGGCTGAACCGATCTTGACTTGGATCCTGAATATGAACCCGTTTCATCCCTGGTACCGCAATAGCCCTCTTTTGACCCCTCCCCTGTTTCTCCCGCTGAGCTGTTATTGTAAGAACGATTAATCTGTCTTCAACGTCCAGTCTTACCTTCGGTTCACCCGTCTTTAACCCTGTGAGTTCACATCCGTTGAGCTATCAAGTCCTGGGGGCAACCATGTCCGGCGAGATGTTAAACGGGGGCTTGGCTATAGGTTAAGCTAGCTGCGGAGATTGGGGGTTGTGAACTCACCAAGAAGACAGGGTTTGACACCTGTCCTTTCCTTCCAATCCCTATACAGTTTCTGAGGAATCACATGGATTGCAATGTGAAATCTCTATCAGCAAAGGAAAAATTAACATTCCCAGTCCCATGAAGTCCTGTGAGCTGATCATGTTCAGTTGCAGAGCTATCTGATTGGAAGCACACAGCATGCTACCAATCTAATGTGATGTACCCCCTGTGGCCAATCAACAAGTGAACCCCACTCCCAAAGCCGGTCCTTGGAGCCTCGATACTAACACTTTGTTCCTCTTCCTAGACTTGACCCCATGACCGCCAGCAGACAATTGATTATTATTTATTCATAAATGTATGTACACCCATCTCCCCCCCCCCCCCCCCCCCCCGGTTACATGGGTCCTGCAACCACCACCAGCCTGCCAATTGGAGCCAGGAAGAAATGAGTATCAGGATCAGAAGGCGCAGTGCTAACCATAATAAAAGATGTGAATATATAGGGTCTCTCTATCTTGGGATATAGGGACTCACAATATATGTTTTACTCTTGTTTTGTGTTGCATTGAAGATGTTCTCAAAACTTAGTACATATGTTTTTGAAGAAAAGAAAGGCTCTCTAAAAATGGAGAGGCTCTTAAAACTGTAACAATTGTGTCACTTGTCATATATACTAATAACAAGGCTGTTCTGCAAATATATTAATGGGACTGTAAACCCATAGGCAGTAAAAAGGAAGTAAACAGCTCCCCTGTTGCCTGTCCCATGTGCCTCTTCTCCATTTCCTGCAGCACAGTGTAGAAGCCATAGCAGGGCTCCAATGTTTGCCCTCCTTTTAATTTCATTCCTCCAGGACCACACAGAAAAGTCATTCTATACGTTGGTGCTCTCAGCATGAGCGAGCATGGCAAGTTACAGTGGTCCCACAACTATCTCTTAACCCAGAAGATCATATTCATGACTGATAAAGCTGCACCATGACATCCCAGCTCAACCACACCTAGAAATTGAAACCAAGAAAGTGGCTTCACATATGTTATTTATAGATAACCAGAGATTTTGAGATGCTTTGAAATAGCTTATTTTACACTGTTTCAAAGGGGGAGGAGGTTAGTGCATGGACAGGGGATTTTAAATGTCTTTATATCATTCGCAGGAGCAGTTTATGCGAATTATGTATAAAAAATGGTGATGGACTCCTCTATTCTCTGCCTCTCTAGTCTATCATCTTCTTAGACTGCCCCAGACAATTACGACACCCAATTAATGTTTTCTTAAATCCTTCTTTACAACAGCCATTAGCAATGTTAGAACCTGGGCTCTTGACAGAGAAGCTTTTCAAAATATAATGCGAAGGACGGCACAGACAAAACATGAGGAATATCGGAACTTTCTCAAAAGGTAAATAGAGAATTTGGGGAGTACCGTAATTTATATATATCTGTATAGTTAATATTTAATAATAATATTTTTCTGCATTTGAAAGCGTTATAAGACCCACAATAATTAGGATGAAAGCGATCTTTGCTAGAATTCAGTATTACTATGTAGTACATGGCACATTTTAATCTCTTGGTTTTCCTTTTAAAGTGTATTCTTACTAAGGAAGCTCCCGGAAGATAAGCTGATGAAGATAGCAGACTGCTTAGAACTTGTAAGTCTGCATGTCTCTCTCTGTATATATTCTGTATGTTACATATGTAGTCATAATTCGAAGCAGTAGGGCTTGCAATTGTATTTTCTTTTGTCATCCAATTGGCTATCTTAGTTCAGAACAGCCCATCTGCCTTGATTTATTATTACAGATATTTGAAATGTGTACATGGGGCTGATTCATTGAAGATTTTCAATGCAGGCTTAAAAGGCAGCCTCCAACATGCTCAGATGTGCTAAGTGCCCAACTGCAATTCAGCACACCTAGGTATAAGGACAGTCAATCATTTGACGTCCGGGATTGTTGGAGGACACAAGGGGATGCCTGTATATATAAACTATATTAGACTTTTAATTGAATTTTTGAAACTGTCCACTTTCAATGGAATTTTTGAAAGTGTATATTATTCTGTGCCAAAATGATATCTTAAAGTTGCTGTGCTGATCTAGATTTTTTTTCTAATGTTAGCAAATGTGTGTTTTATGGAAGCAGTTTTCAACTGTTGCTATTGGCAATGTACATCAAGTGCAGACTTGGTGTACGTGGCCAACAGCGACAGACTGCAGGTAGTGTAAACTGCTTCCATAAAGCAAACATTTGCTTACATAGGAAAAAATATAAAGTTACCAGATAAGCTCAGCCCCTTGAGCACATCTTTTTGGCACTGAAAAATATGGACTTTCAAAAATTCCATTGACAGTGAATTTCACTTTAAGTGATTGTGGTACTATGCACCAAATATACCAGACCTGGTATTTATGACATCTTGGTATATCATCCTTACTCATAAGGCTTGTGTGATTATGCTGCAGAATATGATATTTCCTGAGCTTTGTTCTGCTCCTATACATGGATCTTTTCCAAGTATACAAATTCCTGGTAGAAATCTTAAAAAGATCATGTATAGTAACCCCACAAATATAAAGTATCTCACCAACCGGAGTACATCCAGGGTTGGATTATGGGGAGGGTGCAGGGGGCGCGCCCCCTAGGGCCTCCACCACTTGCCCTGCAAAAGGGGTTCTTCACCAACCTTTGGGGTATGGTCTGGCCATATTTAGGACTTTAGCGCCTTAAGTTGAGGCAAGATTTTTTTCCCTCCCCCACACAGACTTAAATAGCCAGATTTTTTCTCCAAATCCTAAAAAATTGAACATACATCATTGGAAAAATGATGCACCTCATCTGTAAAAATACTTCATCACAGGGATAGGTGATTTCTTGGGGAAAAACTGGAACAAAAATGTGTTTATTGCACTTTCTTGTGTAAAATGAAGAATGTTATTTAACAGTATGAAGAGGTGCTTCTCTTATTTGTTAGCGTCCAATATTCTCCCAACTGTGTGTGTGTGATATGTGCCGGGGGAAGATCCTCCAAATTTCCCAACTAGAGAGGTATTTCTGCAAAACGTGGCAACCAATAAAAAAGACAACATTCCTGTGCAGAGAACAATTGGAAAGGCATAGAAAATCAACAAGACGGCTCTTCCCAACCTTGACCATCTGTTCTCACAAGTGAAAACCAGGGCTCTAAAGATCCTCAATGACTTCATCCAACCTTCAGCAGGTTGCCATCAGAATATAGATTCAGAGTTCACAAAAGCAGTTTTTATCCTTATAGTAATTTATAGAAATCAGAACTATAAACTGCTACGAGAACCTAGACTGTTAGGAGCATGTCCCGGAGAACACCTGTTCCTCACTCTTAATTGACACTTGTTTATAATTATCTGTACAATTCTCGTAATTGCAAATAGGTACCACTATCTAGAACTGCCAATTGATACATTTATTAACATCCCCCTAGAACACTCAAGGCCCAAGGGCCGGAGTGCACCAGCTCTAGCCGGCCAGTCAAACCAAAGATACCGACACTGGCAGCACGCCATTGTGTCTGCATGTGGAGGCGCAGAGTGATATGGTTGTATGCTGTGCTACATGGTACTGTAACACCTCTAATCCCACCCCCAGATGTGCATTTGCACTGTTCAGTGCCTCTGTGCAACCATTTCCCTTCTAACCCACCCAACTTACTGCCCCAGCAGAGGTTGCTACAAATGCTGAGCCAGTTATTGCTAGCTATTGCCAGATGGGATTAGGAAAAATGGTTGTGGGGGTGTCCTGGGCAAAGTAATTCTGCGTCTTTTCTGGGCAAAATAATTCTGCATATGAATCTGTCCTGGGCATAATAATTCAGCATCTCTCCTGGGAAAAATAATTCTGCATATGAATCTGTCCTGTGCTAAATAATTTTGCATCTTTCCTGGACAAAATAATTCTGTATAGTCCTGAGCAAAATAGTACTGCAGCTGTCCTGGGCAAAGTAATACTGTGACTATCCTGGGCAAAGTAATTCAGCATCTGCCTAACTGGGTTACATTTTGATCATACATTTGAATACATTTGAATGGTCGTGTTTGCATTTCATTTTGTGTTCGATATTAACCTGCCCCTTGGATGTAGCCAGAACACTGATGTGGCCCTCAGTGAAAATTAGTTTGACACCCCTGCCCTATAACATTACTTGAACAGTCATTTGTTTTTTTTCTACAGTTGTATATATTCCCTTGCCGTTCCCTTGTACACTGAGATGTATGCTTATATATACCTTGTGAGTAGAGATCAGCGAGCTTCCTAAAATTAGATTCGGGTGATTCGCCAAATCTCTCCAAGAAATTTGAGTTTGTCCGAATCAAACCTTTGAGAATCGCTCATCTCTAGTAGAATGTGCGATACACACAGCACGGTGGTAGTGGGGGAGGCCGGCCGCACTGTCAGCTGTTCTAGTCAGCTTCCACTGCACACACTGGATCCAAGTGTGACGCTGGAACAAGGATGGTGGTGAGTTTTTTTTTTACATACCGAGGTGCCAATGAATTTCAGGGAAAACTCGGTCTGCATGAACGGTTTCGTGCCAAATAGAATCTTTCCTGAAATTCTGAATGAACTTGGGTTCTGACGGACCAGTTTGCTCATCTCTACTTGTGAGTAAACTTGATTCTAATTCAGAGACACTTTGCACATGTGGCAGAACAGATTTTAGGAACATTGAAAATCTCAGGAATTATTAGATTTATTTGCAGCAGCTGCTAAAGGAACATCCTATATTGTAAGCCATCATACTTTTCCAGTGGTGCTGTGTCTGTTACATTGTATCCTTATGACACTAAGAGGTGACATTAAAAAGGTCATTTCTATTTCAAAGGGAATCTCCAAAAATAAAGCTTTTCATCCAAGTGCTCAGTTTATTTGTTTGCATTGAAAGTTTAGTCTTCCGCCAGAACATCGTCAGGCTTATTAATTAGACATTTTGGGTTAAAAATGGGAACTCTTTAGCCGGGCAGAGAGTAGCAAATATGTTCTGCATTACACTAACATGTAACAAGGTGACACATTTGCTAAACATTTTTACTAAAGCACAAGAGAGCCCATTACAAGGCTTCTATATGTTCACGAGTCATGCTAAAGAGAAGGCCCAGTGAGTTTATTTTCCTGGGCAGAAACATAATATGGATGTTGGCCACTTCAAATACGTGCAGTGGAATCACACACTCTATTTCTGAAAGATTTCACAGAAAGCAACTATTCCAAAGGTGTTGACTTTATGTCAGACCTGTGTTCATCATATCATTTCAGGAAAAGAAAAGCAACCTTCTATTGAAACGCAGTCAAAGAGCACTTTGCACTTAAGTGTAAATTACACCACCGATGTATCAATGAGCATTTCATAGAGATTCCCCAGGGGCTTTTATTAATTCCATGCCATGATGTTACAGTGTTTGCTCTCCCATTTCCCAGGGTTTTGATGATGAAATCACTGTGAACAGGTCTTCTTGGATGTGCTCCCTTCAGAGGGCCGGCCATGTAATGTAACACTGACACAGATGTTACAAATTAATAATTGAGCCTAATTTCACCAAAGAGCACAGTCATTTTTCTTTAGAAGAACCAAATGTGTTTCTAATAGTGGAGTTGGAGAGCAGACGTAATAACCACCAGAGAATTCTGTTCTGGTCCCAGATATTAGATATAGCGGTATGAGGATTAATGGGAATGCACTTTGCATGCTACCTCTTCACCTTTTGCTGGAGTGAATGGGAGGCTTCAGGAGCATTTAAGTATTTTATCAGTTTCTGTAATTGTTTATGTTTTAATTCACATCCAAGTTTAGTTGTATTTCCTTGGCTTTCTGTATCACTGGCAGATAACTAGAGTTCAATGAAATATGAAATCAGCCCACCAACCAGTTTTTAGCCCATAGCAAACACAGCCATGCCCAATATAACTGTTCTTTTCAGGGCAGGTAGGAAGGAAGATGAGGCTCATATAGTGAGGCACAGCAAGTCATTTTAAATAATTGCCCTTTTCAGAGCAGTGTCAGTCACGAATCTCTGGCACCTCTTTGACTGATAGGATGTCTAATAGTAGTGACTGCCACAATGCCCCCTGCCCCAGCACATAGCACTGCCTTTCATTGCTATAGCATGTATGCTCCTGTACTTTTAATGCATATTGTATTACCATGGACAGCGTTGGACTGGTCCAACATAGGCCTAGAGGATCTACTGAAAGGCTTCAGGCACTGACCCAGAGCCGCCCTCAAGGCAGTACAGATCAAGAGATCCAAGAATAACACTGAGTTTCTGGTTTTCCTGGAGTGTTCAGTGATTTATTATATATTATATTTAGTTAATAAGCAATGCATTTTATTTTATGTAACGATCTTCTCATATTTGTAGTGTTTGGTGTTTGTGTTTGGACAGTTTAGAGTTTATTTGTTTTTCATTGGTTTTATATTTCAGTATTTTTTATTGAAAAGAGTTTGAAAGACAATCATAGAGTACAACAATACAGCAAAGGGTATAAGTACATTATTATAAACAGTAAAATAGTTTAGTACCTTGGTACATTGAAAAGCAACCCCCACCGACTAATCTTTTCTATCACATACATTATAAATCACTCTGTTCAACTTAGACCTCTGTAATGACAAGCTAAATGTATGATAAAGTATAATATAGACTATAAAACCGAATTTCAAACACCAAAAAAAAGCGGGTGGGTTAAAATGAACAAGACCGTATCTATAACATATACACCTTCCTGGTTACGAGAGATTTCCATTGGTTTTAATGTTTTGTGTTTGTTTTTCAGTGATGACATTTAAAATATATTTATTGATTGATATTGAAATATTTTGCATGTATACTGATATTATGCAGCTTTGCTTGGTACACAACGGGCACATTATTATATATTTTAGGTGTGGCTTAGATTCATTTTAATGCTTGTCTGAGCAGGACCATGCTCTAAAAACATGTTTCTTTTTAACCTCTTGACTTTTATTTACCTACAGGAACATTATAAAAAAGGAGATTATATTATCCGCGAAGGAGAAGAGGGAAGCACATTCTTTATCATTGCTAAGGGAAAGGTAAGATTAATTGCTGATGTTGTATTTGAAAATTCCTTCCTTTCTCCTGCCAATGACCTCTGCAGCACACTGGAGTTTATCAACCATGTCTATGATATACTAGGATTCTCTTATACTTAAAGTAGCATGATGATAACCACTGTCATAATGCTGCTTTATAGATAAGATTCCAGTTTTCAACTTGGTTTTCCAGCAGTTCCTAACATTCTATCTTGAAATTCAAAAGTATCTGCCTTATTACTTGTGTCCAAAAACAGCAATCCAAATCTGTGGGAATTGTTTAAGATCCTTACCTGACCCGCCAAGCCTGCGGTGTCCTTCTTCAGTGCTGGGGCCTATGCAGCGGGTTTCCTCGCACTTTTCCCAAGGGTGCTTGTGCACCACACAGCTTTTATGCCCAAAAGAGGTGCTGTGCCGCAATTAAAGGGCTGACCAATGCCCTCTGGTTCCAGAGTAGGTCAGGGCCTGTATTCAAATTGGGCCAATGAGCCCCTATGTTCATTTGGGCTATACAGCCCTCTCCAGTTATGCAGGCCAATGATCCCTGATGCAGGCTGCCCTGACCAACCAGACTTTCTATGTTCAGACCTGACCCACCCTCTGTAGCCATTGGTCACCTTCCACTTAAATACAGATCTCTTCTGGACCATGGTGCCCATGGTAGCGTTTCCTGCTTGGACCGAGATGTTCTGACCTTTTGATTGTTTTTTTGATCGAATTGGCCCAATCACACCACAACGTACCACTTACAATGCTGGGCATCTTCTAGTCAACAGCACGTGTAAAGATCAAACAAGCTGCCACCAGATACCACTTCACAGAGGTATCAATGGTAATACTACAAAACAATTTGGTCCATTCAATCTGTCCTACCACCAGTTACTGCGAGATCGGGATGGAACATAGAGCTTTAACCGACTGGTAGATTTACAAAGGCAGTCGAATAATTGCGTAGGTTTCTTATTCCTAAATTCAGAGCACTAGAACCTTATGAATAGCAATGAAAATGGAATTTTACAGGAAACAGTATAAATGGAAAAATACTATAACCAAGAAACTAGCAAAACAGATTGAAACAAAATGCATAACAAGTGAAAAGTCCAGAATAAATTGAGGAAAAGTTCAATCCTTAGTTTGCTGGTCAAAGTCTGATAATTCGGCTGAAGGTTTTGGGATCTGACGAGGGGTAGCACGAGGTGACGCTGATCCTCCTTGTGAAGTCACAAGCCCCAGATGAGAATGTCAGTTACCTGGCTACTACCTTCCTTTGTGGTGGTGAGGTTTGTGCAATACTGATTAGCAGCTAGGTGTAAATGAGCATTTGCCTTTAGAAGTGCAGAGACCTTCTACAGTGCGCGCTACAATTTAGCTATATCCCTGGGGGGGGGGGGGGGATCTTATGACTGCCAGTAAAGGGACATTTGGTGACCATATGTCCTGACAAGTGCCTGATACATGAAGGTGCCTGACACAGATAGCTAGATATGATTTTAAAGGCCTAGCTGGTATATCTTTAAGGGGTATATGATAGATTACCACTACATGTGTGACTCCACCATTACTGACCCCAGCTTCGTTTAACCATTTCTGCCTGCTTCCTGGACTGCCATCTTCCTGCCCGACCGCCCGACCTTGGACTTGCCTGACTTTCCTGCCTATCCCTACTGTTGGTATATTTCAAAGGGCTGATACCCTGACTACAACCCCAGTTAGTCTGGACACTCTGCTCTGTTTTGCTCTAGGTTCTGCCTTGTCAGACAGCATCCTTTGCGCTAGTAACTGGGGGAAAACGTGACCAGTGAGGTGTTTCCATCATCCCGGGAGATGGGGCTTGACTAAAGGTGAAGCAGCAGTGGAGATTGGGGGGTGCTGGCTGACCCGAAGGTGGGTGTTCAACAAGACATTACATATGGTGTTCTTTTGGAGATGTGCAGTGTTGATTTTGAGCTAGGACGTTTAACCTTGGCAAAACAAGTCAGGTTTGGATGTTTTTCTTTTTAAGAAAATGCTTCCATCTTGCCAACCTAGCCCTCAGCATATATCTATATGAAAATTTCAAGAGATTGTCATCACATACAAAACACAACCAAAACATGGCATAAATCCTCTCTCTTCTTGTCTTTTAATCTTTCAATGTGATTGGTAATGTCACTGTTATACCACGTTATCCCCATCTTGATTACTATCTTCATTGATCAACAAGAAAAAATTACCCCTCAACCTGGTTTGGATTTGAACAGTTTTTACCTACCTACCTCTCACTCACAGTCTAAGGGGGCCCTCAATAGTACTGCTGGTTCTTGTGAGGTCCAGTAATAGTTATCTTAAAAAAATCACAGTCACAGAACATTCAGCTTTATAGTTGGTTCTGGATTTGGATAATTGACACACAGCTGTTTTACTCACACTGTTATTTGGGCCTAAATATTGGTACTGGTTCTGGGGATCTAGTAACACTTTTGAACCCTGAGTATGCCTTTTTTTTATTAGGAGTCAGTTACCTGAGCCTCATTCACTGTTATTTGGACCAGAACTATACTACTAGTTTAGTAATAACACATTAATTTAACAAAGGGTTCAAGAGAACCCTCTGATTATCTCTGTTTCTAGCTTTGGGGTACCACCTGTGTCTCACTGCTTCTTGGGCCGGAATAGAACTCAGGTCTATGAATACAGTATTTTTTTTAAAAAAATTGTAAAATGAACTCTCTGTGTACCCCTGTTGCTGTTGCCATTAGCGGTTTGTGCTGTTTTTAATTGGCTGTGCTCCTGGTCTCCATTATGGTTCATTGTCAGAACTCACAGGAGGGACAGGATGAAAGACAGGAGAGGACCATGCACTCTGATTGGCAGAGTGGGGAAAGGAAGGAAGGGCTGCTAAACATCCCAAGCTCTGTCCCTTCCTGTCGTGGGTCAGTTTCTGCTTGCTCCAGGCATTGAAAAAAATCCCAGAAAACACACCTCTATTAGTTTGGCTGTTTTTTTGTTAGCAGTTCGATTCGAACTTCAGAAAATAATTAGAAATGGAATTTTGGAAACGTTTTCTCATCTCTACTCATCAATCCAGAGCAACTGATGACATTATTTTATCCTATGTTTGCACCCAGTTCCGATGGTTTCAAATAAAGTTGAGTAGCTTGGCCTTGTTACAATGTTGAGGGTCTGGCTTCTTGGCTGCAATTATTCCCTGAAGGCCACTTCCGAGAACAGTAGAAGGGTGTTTCTGGCTTCTACCCTAGTTCTAAGCTCATGGCAGTGCTGGACATCTTACAGTTTTGAAGGGAAGTAAGCACAACATGACTTTGAACCTCACCTTTGTTGCAGCGACACAGCTGTTTGTATTTCAGTTATTAACCATGTTTCAAGTTACTTATGAAAATGATGATCATTTTCACTGGTTTGGTTATTCACACACCTGACTATAACCCTACTCTACAGCAAGTGTACCTAGAATAATTGATGCTGTTTTGAAGGCAAAGTGTGGTCATACCAAATGTATCATGTCATTTAAATTTCTCTTTTGTTCATTCATGCCTGTCATTTGTTGATTGATATAATACATATTGCACAGTAATGCACACCATTTTCTTAAATACAGCTCAAGTTTTAAAAGTTGATTCTTTCACTCTTAAAAAGTTAAGAATTGGTGGCCTTTATGGGCAATTTGGAAGCTTTTGGCTGCTTTAGTGGCTTTCTTACACCAGAAACTCTAACAAGAATTTCCTCCTGCAACCTAAAATGTTGCTTGTCTGCTGGCTCATCCAACCTAAAGCCATATCTGAGCAACACTAGTTCTGAATTATCAGGGTTGTCATGCTATATTTTTTTTGTTATTTGTGTTTACCTTAACACAAAATTCTGTGCAGAATAATTTAGAAAAATATACATTTCAGGGCATTATTGAAAGTTTGAAGTGAACGCATATTCACTTTTTCTTGTGTGAACTGATAATTCTTTTAAAGCTGACATAAACCCTACCTGGCATCTCTAACCCTCCTACTGTTGCTGCTCAGGAGCCTCCACTTTAGGAGGTATTTAGCTTTTTCAACAACTGGCAAGGAACAGCTGCTCACATGCACAACAGTATTACCTCTTCCAGTAGGAAGCACACATTCTGTCCTTCAAGCACTAGGAAACAGCAAGTATAACTCTTGCATGTCTTGCAGATAGCATGGGGGGTAGGTTAGGCTAGTTTAGTGTCCTTGTTCACCAGAACCCTCCCTGACTGAGAGCTGCAACAAAACACACACACTCACTATGCAACAGAGCAACAGAATCCAATATTTTACCTTGCAAAGTAGAATGGCTGGTAACCTTTCAGTTTTGTTTTCTTGCTGTAACTTCAAAAAGCTGCTATGTGACATCATATTTGGGCTTTATGAAAAGCCAAGAGCAAGGATTATGGCCTATATATGCTCATGGTGATCTAAAGCTGCTTCATGTCATTGAGTTCCGCTTCATTTTTATGAATGTCTTTGTTTTGTTCTGATGACTTTGACCGATGATTTTGTATTAAATAAAAGGTGTAGAACCATCAAGATGGCTGAGCAAGTAAATACTTGTCATGACTTTGGTTTCAGTATTTTCTTTTCTCTCCTCTGTTTTCCTTTTCCCCCCAACTCTTTCCCAACATTTTATGGTCTCTTACTTCCTTCTTCTTTCTTTCTTTTTTTCTTTTTCCATTCTTTCTCGTTTTCTGTCCCACTCATCTTTCTGTCGTGTTTTCTTTGTTCTCTCTCTCTCTTTTTTCCCATGTTCCATCCCCTTCTCTATATGGTATACTCTCTTTTGCCTGTCACTCCCTCTTTTCTATATTCCCTCATGTTACCTCCATTCTTTGCATCAGTTTTTTTTTCTGCTTGCATTAATACTATTATTGTTTGTTTATAAAGCTTCACTCTCTGTCTTTTACTTTTTAGTTCCTCTCTACTTTCTACATTTCTTCAATCTCTTTCCTTTGATTGTGTGTGTCTGAGGCTGTGGATTGTGTGTGTCTGTTGAACAGGCTGCCTTAAAGTGGACCAACACCCAGGATTTTGACTATCCTGGGTTTTGGTCCACTTCGGCGGGGCACCCCGATCGGGGGTGCCCCGCTGTGTGAAACCCCCCAGAAACCCCAAAAAACTCACCTCTCAACGCTCCCACGTGAACGCCGCAGCCAATCCCCGCCAACGTCCAGGCGGGGATCAGGAACGTCCAAGCCGCTTCCGCTCCCGCCGCCTCCCGCGCGTCACTCTTGGCGCGCGCGCGCCCCCGCCGGCCATTCACAGAGGGCCGGCGCGGGCGCTCGCACGTCTGGAGGGGCGCGCGGGAGGCGGCGGCGGCGGAAGCGGCGGCGGCGGCGGAAGCAGCGGCGGATCAGGTAAGATCTTTTTGGGGTTTCTGGGGGGTTTCACCCCGCGGGACATCCCGATCTCGGATGTCCCGCGGGGTGGGAGGTGATCGGCCCGGGAATCTTATAGATTTCCGGGCCGATCACCCCTGGGTGTTGGTCCACTTTAAGTTAGTCACTGGTTGTCCACAGAGGGAAGTGCTTGCCAATTCCATAACCTCTCCCATTGACAGTCTGCTGATGAAAAATGACTGTATTCCGGAACTGACAGGAGCTATTATTCTACACATTAAAAGATTTTGCTACTTTCTGCAGACCCTGCTCTGTCCCCAATATCATTACCAACCTCCGGAATACAGACCTAAATGAATGCTGTGCTATTTGTGACAGTAGCAATAATACAAAAAAGGTTACACTAGAGTTTGAAACTCTTGTTACAAAAGTATTTGACTGGGATTTAATGGGGTTCCAGATAGAGAAGTGTAATATCCTACCTTCTTCCCTGATTTATCAAAATCCGAGGCTTGCAAGCTACAAATGTCAGCGCAAATCTATAAAACCTTGCTTTAAGCAAATACACACTGAGGATGTACTGTAATTAATTTAGAAGACATGTTCATTTTAAAATGAAATAATTTATTTGAAGCATATGGCAACACCATTTTGTTAAATGAAATCTTAATAACTGGAAAATAATTTCATCTGTGCTTTTATTTAATAATAGAAATCTTAATAATGAAAGTTATAAAGAGTACCAGCTGTGTTATTGCAAATTTGTCACAAATAGGGTTTATTTACTATTTGCTAAAAATAATTCCACTAAGTTTAACTTGAGGGGGTCAAATTCCTTCTTGAACCCCTAAAAGTGCCCAGGGTTATTCCTGGATCTTGTGATCTTGTCTATTGATTAAAGCTGGTATATGCAGATATTTATGAAATGTTCTCTGAGGAAGGTTCAAGCGCCTTTATGAAAGCTGTTCATTTATCTGGTAGATTGATATCCCACAGTAGGATTTTTCAAAGCTTCATCCCTCTTGGAGTAAAAAATCCTTTTCATAAGGATAAGCATAACTTCAAAACCTGAACTAAAATACTGAGCAGCTGCAGAGGCTCATGGGGACTTGGAACATGGCCCACTTGTCATCAGTTGCTTGGCAGTTTAGACCCCTGCACAGGGAAATGGCAGTTATCCCCTCTGTGAGTCAGGATTGCCTAGTGACCCCGGTCACAGAACCTGGCATCGGTGGTGACCAGGGGCACCCCTCTACTTCTTGATTTAGTCTGTGTCCCTGGAGGGGCAGGATTTGTATCAGGTTTATCTGGTATTTGGAATGGGCCACACCCTTTGAATATGCAAATTAGCAAACTTATCATAGTGATGTCACTCATGACTTTAGATGGGAATGAAAGAAAACTTTATTAGCTCTGGTTAGGTTGATTATCTTTTTAATCGTTTGTGTCAGTTGTTTTCCCTGACTCAAACCTGCAATAGGAGTCTTGGTTTTAACAAAAAAAAAGTATATATAATATGTATAATACTGTGCTTCTCTCTGTAAAGGCTGAATTTGGATTTTGTGTTATTTTTTATGTATTTTACACAGTTTAAGTATACCTGTCTGGAACTCTAAGAGGCTGATTCATTAATAGCGCCAGGTAGCGACAGATGAGCGACTGTAGCAGTATTTTCACAGCGCCCGCTAGTAGTCGCTGTGCTTGGCCGTTGTTCGGTAGTTGATAGCGACTCAGTCGGTTTGCCGTAATGTTGAATATTGGGTGAGGAGTCGCTATTTGACAGGTTTCGCGCTGTATGGGAGCGCATGATAGCGACTGGCCATAGCGACCGGCTCCCACCATATTCATTAACAAATCACGCTCAAAAAATTATTGCGCTGTAAAATGCATGTTTAAACCCCAGAGCGCTGGCGGCGATGGGTTAAAAGTAGTTTTTTAACCCCCAAACAACCATATTTTTGGAAACCAAAAAAAACAAGTTTTTTAAATAATTTTGTAATATGAATACATTAATATCAGACCTGTAATATCAATTCTGTACATTTTTTTTTAAATTTTTTTTACCTTAAAAAAATTATTTAAAATGGCAGAAGTGGTCACAGAATTTTTCACATTTAAAAAAAAAAAATAATAACAATTAATTATGAATATTTAAAGATTGTTCCATTGAAATGCATTGGAGAGCATCAGGTAACGAGAGGTCATACCTGTTCAAGGTCGGACGCTGGCGCTGTGGGCTGAGGCTGGAATAATGATGAATGAGTGGCTATCTGGCGCTATCTCAGTCGCTAAGCAGGATTGGCTTGATAAATGTGTGATTGTGGTGGGGAGCCGGCGTTCTCGTGGCGGTGCCCGTCATTACCGGCCGCTCACCAGTCGCTACCTGTCGCTATTCCTTCATAAATAAGGGCCTAAGTATATCATTGAAAGTTTTTATTTTCCCTTCCCAAGGACCAGCATGACAGTGGTTTACAAAGGGTAACTTTGGTGCCTTTCTCGGCCTAAATAACAATGTAACTATTAAGCTGAGTTACGCTTAAAATGGAAATGAAATCCATTTTATTTAAATGTCCGTTCAGGGGATTTTAAGCATTTATGGTGTGAAATTTAGTTTAATAACAAAGCCACCCATAGCTGTTCATTTTAAGGTTCACTGATAGTGTTTTCTTAGCTTGAGTTCCTGTAACAAGCTTCCCCTGCTTTATATTTTTTGGCAAATTACTGAAAAAAAGCTGATTGTAACAAAATTTGTCAAAACATATGTGAAAAGCATGTGCTCATATTCCCTGTAATGCAAGTGCCGAGGTACAATAATATTATGCTTCACAAAGTGATTTACATTGGACAGCATTCAGCTCTGTTATATCTGAATTTACTGATCACACCAAATTAAAAAAATTAGGCCCAACTCTGGGTTTTTCATAAAAGGGAATATGAAATACAAATTAAAAAATATGGGGAGCAAAGTATGTTTAATTAATTTAAAAAAAATGCATCGACTTTCCAAACAGAGTGGAGTGCTTGATTTTGGCCAATGCTAAATCTCTTTTAATAACGTAAGCAACTAAAATGCCTCAAGCTATCTCAAAGCCCTATTTATCATCATCAACACTACAGCTTAGTCATGATTTGGGCTTGTAAGAAAACTCTCCTTATCGTCTCCACTTTCCCGCGAGGTATCTCATGGAGCCGACGGTTGCTCGACCGGCCCTTCGTCTACAGATGGCGGCTTCCCTCGCTCTCCTATCAGCTTTATGCCCCAGCCAATAGCCATCTTCTCCAATACTCCAATATGGCAAGAAATACCAACATTGTTGCTCCTCCACCCCGTTTATCATGTGCATACTTGGCATCATTTAGAGAAAGTTGTCCAGCTGCATCCAACTGATTTAAAAGACAGAAAAAAAGTTTACTGTATGAGACTTGACAGGGCCCCATTTAATATTTACACCAGAGACTAATCACATTTAGTTATGCCATTGGTGTTTTTAATAGAGTTGCTGAAGTTAGAAGACATGCTGTGATAAAGAGTTTGCTGTTAACTTTGAAAATGAGCACAGAGAGACCACCTATAATGGTCGAGGCAGAGATTGCATGGCCATAAGGTTCTATATATGAAAAGGCTAGAGAAGGCCCAGCTCCGCTCTTGAAATTGTATTATTAACAGGACTGTTGGTACACACACTAATGACTGTTGAGCAGAGAAAATTCTCTACTGCAACATTTGCCACCTAACTGCATCCGGTTTGTATTTTATACAAAAAGAGTTGCAGGCCATTGTCTGGAGAGACCCATGTTAGGCTTAATATAGGGAGGCTAAGGAGACCAAAAGAGCCCCTACTCAATGGGAAAGAGACGCTTTTCTAAAGAAAAGCATTTCATTCAGAAAGTATTTACACTGCGCCCAAAGGCAAGGGATATTAGAATTACCCATTATTCATATAGTGGGCAGAGCCATGAAAATCATCTGAGGTGTAAAGAGATGATTTCCAAGGCTCCACACACTGCATGAAATGATGGGTAATGTTATTATTCCTTGGGCTGGGCGCTGAGTAAATACTTTCCGCTTTAAGAAAGCACCTGTTTCCCTATTTAATAACAACTAATTGGGGATTGCCTGTCGCTACTCAGAAAACGTTATCTACAGCTATATCGTTTATCACTACCCCTTGCACTACAGGTATGCATACAGTAATGAAATAAAGTATTGAACACATCACTATACTTTTTAAAGTAAATATATTTCTAAATGTGCTATTGGCATAAAATTCTCACCAGATATTGGTAACAACCCATCCAATTCACACATGCAAAGATTATGTTAATAATTAGAAATAACACATGGAAGAAGTAGTAGACACTAGGGGTTCGAAAAAAAGCCATGGAAATTCATGACACCAGCTGAATCCTGGTTTACAATTAGCCAGTTCATATATAAAGGCATCCCATTACCAAAGTGCCACACAAAAAGCATCTCATGATGGGTAAAACCAGTGAGCTGTCTCGAGATCTTTGCAACTTTACTGTTGCAATGCATACTGATAGCATTGGTTGCAGAGGAATTTCTAAACAACTGGAGGTTTTCCATGTGCTAATGATAACCTGAGGAAAGCTGCATAAAGACGTGGAATCAGCAGGTACAGTACAGTTGTTTTGAAGAAGTAATGCACTCACCATCCATGGCCTGAATGCACACTCATCACACAATACTCTGTTTGCCTGTTATGCATGATGGTTAAGCACGCCACTAAAAATAGGTTTTAGTTATGCTAAGTTAAACCGGACCAACACCCATTTTTACGTTAACGGGTGTTGGTCTGGCTGTGTGCTCATTGGAAGAAGTGAGGGGGGGCATCCAAAATGCTGCCCCCCCCTCGCACAAAAACACATAAATAACTTGTTTTACTCATCTGAATACCGAGCCAGCTGCAAGAACGGAGTCCCGCGATTGGCCGCCGTGCGGTCACGTGGGCAGGTCCTGCCGGTGGCCGGCACAGAGGGCGTGACTATTCAGGTGAGTAAAACAAGTTATTTATGTGTTTTCGTGCGAGGGGAGGCCCCAGCATTCTGGATGCCCCCCTCCCTTCTTACAATGAGCACACAGCCAGACCAACACCCATTAACGTAAAAACGGGTGTTAGTCCGGTTTAATAGGATATACTCCTTAGCATTTCATATAATAGATTGTGGGGTGTTCTTTGAAAAACAACCTTAAAAGTCACTGTAGCAGACTTTTCTGTAAATGAACTTTTCATTTACAAGTTCAGTTGATTAACATTTTATGCATACACAGCATTCTTATTCTATTAGGTTATCATAGAAAATTAAATCACAACCGACCAAGATCATTTCCAAGAACAGAATATTCCAATCACCCCTCAAGCGCCAGTCTCCGCATTTGTCAATAAAGGAAATTCAAAACATATGAATATTCTCAGATCTAACTTTATGAACATTCACAAGTGTTAGAAATCCTCCAGAGTTGTTGAAATCAACCACCTATGTTGCTTCGGATATTACGTTTTATGGTCGGAAGTGCCCTACACGAAGTCAAGACTTATTACAAATAATCAAGGTGCTTTGAGCTTTGATTGACCTGCAAGTGAATGTACATCTTTCTCTGTAGAAGGTCTGCATAAGTATAACTAAGGCTGGTTTCACACCAGCGCAATTGCAGGGCGCTCCCACTCTCAGACAAGCGTCCCACATTTGGCTTTGAAAAGCTGCCCATAGTAACACATGGGATCTTTTACATATGCCTCAGGCATTTGTCAGCAGCGTCTTGAGGGTGTATGGCTTGCAGTTCCACTCCATTGAGTGGAGAACGCAAATATTAATGCTTTCCAGATGCTGACAATATAATTTGCATGGTGCTTGCATGCTTTTCATTTTTGTCTTTCTGAGGGTAATTGTCACATGGAGGTAACTGTCACATGCCGCCTGATTCAGAGCCTCTCTCGCATGTGTTCCAGTTGCGGGAATGATATCAAAGGACTGTATTTGGTCTATTTTCCATGTTGGGTGATTCAGAGTCTTGTTTTTTGTCTGAATTGTCCTTTTTGCAGGAAATTACGCTATGCATATGCCAACACGAGTGATCGCCATATAAGGCATCTGTGTGCCCGTAATTTTATTGGGTTTGCCTAAGCTTGCACGGGATTCAGAGCCCTGATTTGTGTGTTTTCGGACAAGTTCGGACAAGTTCTGTAAAGAGTACAAGCGTCTGCGTGCAAGGTTTGAAGTATGAACAAATTGCTTGGCTGCCTTTTTAGCAAATTGCTCCTTCCAGAGGCTAGGGACACTGCCAGTTGGCATGTCCCAGCCTTCGCTGAGCCGCACCCTGACTAAATTTCTCAATGGCATTGCTGTGCTGCAGTATAAATACATTTCTTTCCCTGACAGCATGGCAGCCTGTTTTTTTTAACATGGCGAATATGCCAAGTGAAATGGGTGCCATTGATTGTACACATGTGACCCAGGTTCCCCCAGCTGCTCAGGAGTATATGTTTTGGTATGTTTAGGCCCACATTGCTCCTCCTTGCAGCCCACACTCCACTCTTGAGGCTGGCCTATCTTTCCCTAACCCTAAACAGCTTCCCTGTGTCTCAGTCTGTTTATGTCCACAATTATCATGGCGTGCATCAGCCCTCATAGCTTTGCCTTAAATTAGAGGGTAGCAGCCTATTTAGAGGAGACAGCTCTGGTCTCCATCTGCTGTTGGTGGCACTGCTGCTCCACAACCACTGCAGCCAGGTCTTCATGGAGCAAACTGGCTGTCCGTCGCACAACTTAAAAAATTTCTATTGACATTTTGCCAAAAAGTGGTGCTGTTGGGCCGCCAGTTTGCCTCCATGATTTAGAATCACCTTACTAAAGACAGGTGACGCCTGGCTGCAGGCCGGTGCTGTCTTCCTCCTGGGTGCTCTGTGGAGCTGGTGGGGCTGCTACTAGCAGAATGAAGCTGGAGCTGCAGAAAGGGAGTGGTGATGGCCAGTGTCCATGGTGCCAGAAGCTAGTGGGGGTGTCCAGATAATATTGGGGGTCCCATCCAGATGTTCAGGGTGCCCTCTCTCCAGCTCATTCATTTCATCCAGGAGAGGTGCCGTCTGTGTGGAGAAAGGTCAACATTAGTGTTTCCTGATGTTACCACACATCTTCCAGGACCTCTAACCTTACCCTGGGTTCATCCTCCTCTTCCACCCTGCCCTTTGCCCTTTGTCTATAAAGCTCACTCATTTACTGCATCACTGTCTGGACTCTGCTCCCTTGGTGGCTGGCTGGTGGGTGGGCTTGGCCTTGATGTTGTCTTGGTGGTAGTCAAACCAGAGGCGCCCGCTGCGGCTGCAGGTGGTGGGTCTTCCGGTTGAGGTGCTGCTGGTTGGGGTGTTGCTGTAATGTTAAGGTAAGGGCACTGGTCCTCTTAACAGTAGTATATGTGGCCCTTCAAAATCCCTACAAGGGTTAAACACTGGATCCCATATCGACCTGTGTCCCCAAATTTTGGTCTGCTCACACCCATGCTAGGGGTTCCATATAAAGGTTGCCTAATACCCCTGGTGTGTGTAACTGCACAACATATGTTGAGCAGGCAAGCCCCCAAAGTTGGCTGTGTATGTGGAAACTAAAGTTGGTGGGTGGCGTGTTTTGTTGTCCTAACCCCCCCTTTGCCAATCTACAATTTGCTAACAAGTCTTACCACTGGTTGGCACATGCCACCTTTCGATGTCTATGGTGCCCGACACTCCCTGTTAGGTGTTGGGGTGGAGCATCCCCAACACTCGCTCCTCAGCGTTTGCAAGCTAAATTCAAAAGGGTAGATTTAGTGGGTATCCAATGATTCCTGTACAAGCAGCCCTCTGGATGTTCAGCACTTACCCCTCAGCCCGCCTGGCGCTAAGTTTCCACTGAACCACCACCTTCAGGTGATCCCACTTTATTTTGGTCTGGGCACCATTCTTGGGGTCTGGCCCCACCCCATCACATTGCGGGCAATCTCCAAACATAACTCCTCCTGCAACGCTTTGGGAGTTGAGCGGGACTGGCACTCATCCAGTCGATCATAATTTTTGGCAACACCATCCAGCAGAACCTCTGGCTGAGCATCATTAAATTGTCCACTCAATTTGCCCCTTGTTAGTTTGCACCCAGGGTGAGCGGTCGATGCTGTGTTCTGCTGAGTGGTGTCTTGGCTGATGGGGGGGTCACTTTGCCCATTCCCATGCACATAACAGATGGATTCCAGGCTACTGGCTGGGGCAAGAGCAGGCCTGGCTGTGGCAACGCTGCTCAGCCTTTGGCTCCCCCCTTAGCTCCGCTGTGGACTCCTCAGAGGGGTCCGGCACTGGGGTCTGTCCTAGGATCCGCATAGTGCTCTGGTGTCCTGATTGTTGGTTGGTCTGTGGCGAGCTGTGCTGGGGGTCCTGGTTTACTGACTCCCGCTGCTGATACTTTAAACTGCTAGTGTGAGTATCAGCAGGGAAGTGCCTGCAGGACAAACGGCGGGTCTTGGGTTGGCAGTACCTTGGCCATGCCTGTGTTCCTGGCTCTGGGGGCTGTGGTGGCGCCTATAGTGGGGGTGGGAAATTGTATTGGAAACTATTTGGTTTACTTCACAGCCTCTCAAAGGTGCAAGCAACCTGTAAGCTACATGTGTGTATGAATGCAAGCACACTTCTGTCGTCCGCCCGCGTGCATCAGTGCTTGTGCAGGAGGACATTATGATGGTAAGTCACACTTTCATGCCATTGACCTATGCATGTGTGCCACATTACACTCCTGCCAAGGCCGCGAAAAAGGCACATGGTGCCACAGTAATGGCGGAGGCCTGGACTTTCAACATTACAGGGCCACAATACTTTGCTGCCACTGTCACATGGACCACTCTGGCATGTTTGTATGCGATGCAGGGGTGCCTAAGTGACTTATGTTTGACATTTCTATGCAATATGCTACTATTGTGGGATAGGAGAGCTGGCATTGCCTTGCTGTTCTGGCTGTGGATCAAGCCCATCCAGAGACAAGGGGTCCGACCAGTGGGGCTTAAAAAAAGGGCGTAGGTGTAAGGTGGTGGCCCTATTATGATATTGTGTGCATATTTAAAAGAGAAAAGGGAAAAATAAACATGAAATAAGAATAAAATAACAATAAACATAAACATATAATACATGAAACAATATTACATTCAATAAATCAGTATGGGGAACAAATATTCTATGTATGGAGACGGTGAGCAGGAGAAAAGAGGAACAGTGAGCTAAACCTTTGAAAGTCACAAGAACATTTTTTGTTACGAGAAAGCTCATGCCAAAGTGATTTCATTTCTTGCTCAAATAGGCCTGTTAGGATATCAAGCAGCTTTTCTCAACTGCCTTTGCACATGCTAGATTATCTCGCATGTGTCCCCTGAATCATACAAGAATGCAAGAGTTGTTGCATGCGAGGGGCCATTAATTAAAAAAACAAAATACCAACAGCGCAATCACTTTTTCAGTCAATCTCCACAAACTAACTGGCTATATACAGTATATATACATGACACACCTATTCCAGGGGAGTAAGTAATGCTCCCCCCATGCAAGCGTGCTGACATTGGCCAGGGTCCCAGCAAAGGGGACCTAGAAAGAGGTAAGTTCAGGCTACCTGGACATCAAATTTGCAGTAGTGGTATGTGTGGTGAGGCATCCCCAATAGGTATGCCCCCCCCCCCCCTGCTGCTGTTAAGAGAACACCCAAGTCTGTTGGCTGTTGGCGCTAAAAATGGTATCCAGGCCCGATGCAAGCAGAAACTATAATTGTGACATTAAAGTCAACCAAGACCACCAAAATATAAGGCCTCCCTCAGCAGGGTAATCGATTTGGGATGTTTGGTGGTGTGCATCCACCCCCACCCCCCCAATTTAACAGATACCTCGTTTAGAGACTTCATGGAAAATCTGCGGCCCTCATGCAGCACTCCTGATATGCATGCTAGCCACGCTCAGTAGCCTTGAATTTCAGCCAACCCAACTGTGCATGGTGCAAAGATGCCACAGAGTGCTCTGTTTTAGATTAGCCATCTTTCTGCTACCTCCATTCAGGATGCCGGACTGACGCATGTGCCATGAGAGCAAGGATTGAGGTGAGTTTATGGGGATTTTGTAAGGGTTTTACATCACAAATTGGGATGCCTCTGGCACAGGAAATTGCCCAGCCCTTAGGTCTTTTAGGACATTACAGGTTTTGGTCCTCTTAAAAGGCTTTCCATGTGGACAGGGGAGACAGGAAGCAGCAGCACACTACCTCATTTTGAGATGCTGCTGTGACATGTGCATAGATTAACAAGTGCAGCTGCTCTAGGGGTGTTCAGGCTGCAAGCATCCCAAAAATATGTGCCTGCCTGTGTGACGAGAAAAATTAACCAGGGTTGTAAAACTCCTGCTGATTGTTGCTCTTTAAAGAGACGCTAAAGCTCAGTCTGGTCGTAGCAAGGTAATGGAGGTGCCACGGCTTTGCCACCACCCAGGATCGCCAAGGGAATGGAGCACTCCACTAATCAAGGTGAGTTTGTTTTGAGTGGCTTGAGACTTGCTTGAGTCTCTGCCAAAGGATGACGTCTGATGCTATAATCTGCTTCCGTGTTTTCATGTGTTGTGTGGTATTCATCTATGACTAAGGACTAGAACATGGGAGTCCAAACAGTCTTGGTTGGCTCTGCTTTTTACTGATGACACCTGGATTATATCGGGACACTGGATTGGAAACTTATAAAAATGCCATCGAAAGTGGAATTACCAGTTAAAGCAAGTTTGAACTTGGGGAGAGATTGGTGAAGGGAGAACACATAACGTTCCATGCTTCTGGAGATGTCCATAGCCATTGCTTACTCTGCTGTCATGTCTAATGCCTGATCTGTTTAATCTAGGTAAAAGTTACACAAAGTACTGAAGGCTATAGTGAGCCCCAGTTAATTAAAACACTGGAAAAAGGAGATTACTTTGGAGAAAAGGCACTTATAAGGTAGGTGCACTGTACCACTCTAAAGTATCTTTTTTGCCTATTAAATGGAATTTTAGCTGTATAAAGCACAATTCTGTAATTCAGTTGCAACCCTTTTATGTAAACACCAGAAAGTGTATTTCTAATGTGAAGGGTTCTTTTCACTACAAATTTCCAGTTTCCAATTGTAAACTTCCCCATACATTTCTATCCTGTGTATGTGCCATTAGTCACTGGAATATAAAGGGCATTGCTAAGTATGATGGAGTAAGTACTGTATATATAAACAAAGGGGCATTCTAGATGGTTACAAGCAGGGCTGCCATCAGAATTATTAGGCATAAAGCCTAAATGTTAGGGCCACCTCAGTTGATGTGTGCACTAGCATATATTTTGGTCTTGGTAATAAACACAAAGGTAATATCTCAAGTATTTTTTTTCCCATAATACCAGTCTGGTACAATGTCCAGGCCTCAGTTTAAAAGTTTTGTACCACTGTACTGTACTTTTGGTGGGCCTGGCACAAAATAGACCCGACCTACAAATGTTACTACATCTTCCAGTGACCTACAGAATCCTCCAGAGGTTTGTGCTTAAAGGAGCAGTATCGCGAAATTTGCATTAAAAAAGATAAATAATTAAATAGCCACACAATAGCTTCTAACATGTGTATAAATAATCTGGCAATAGAAAAAGAAAAAAATATATGCCTCTCTTTTAAATTGTATAATTACAATGGCTCAGTCCATTTACTGAATAGGGGGATCTGCTGGGTTGTTTTTAGTGAGCTGCTTCATTTAGCCCACTGGTCTCCTAGCAACATTTTACCTCAGAGGCTGACACTGTAATCAGTGGTAATGGCTGTGTGTGTGTGAGGTGCTGCTTTTGTTATGAGACCAGGTGACTCAAATGTGTAAAATCTATACAAAATAAACTAAACTGACTGAAAACGACTGAAATTCTTCTTTGAATAACTGTGCAGGAAAATTTAAAGGTATTAAAGTGGAACAAAACCCCATTCTAAATCAGGATGCCCCACTGTGTGAAATGACCCCTGGATAACCACAGATGCCCCCATTTTTCTGGCGCGCTCACGCAAATAGTCATTTAGACAGGCCGGGCGGCCAGGAAGGTTACTGCTCAGGCTCCCCATCTGCGTGCAAACAGCGCTGATTGGATGAGAGCCCGCGCATGCGCTGTGGGACAGGGAAAGGTACGTTTTCACAGGCGAACTTGGGGATTTCACATATCAGGGCATCCCAAGTCAGGATGCCCCTAGGGGCACAAAACAAAACTCCAGATAGTGAAAATCCTGGGTTGGGCTTTGCTCAAAACACACAAAGCTGAAATAAAGATCATATGGAAAAATGAAAAATAAGAATATGAAAGAGAAAATGGTAAACTGAAAGATTCTGCAGCAGAGCCACCATGAAGGGAAAACTGTCAAAATCAGCTAAATGACTTCTAGAGCTTTTCTCTCTGTTTTATATATATACAGTATGTTCTGGCCAGGCAATGTTGCAATGTTATCTGATGCTGGACGGCTGCCAGCACTGAACAGCTGAGACTTTGATACATTGTTTACCTCTCTCCTCAGCGTGGAACTGATACATTTGTATCTCCCTCTCCTCAGTGTGGAATAGGCCAGAGTGTCGGCTCCCGACACTGACAAGACATAAACATGAGCTATTAGACTCCAGCTGTTCAACACACACATCATTTTTTTCTACATTTGTAATTCTTACTCCAACACTTACCTACATTCAAAGTACCATTTAAATATAAGTCACCAAGAAAAATTCGCGATACTGCTCCTTTAATTTAGCAACACACGGTGATTAGCAGAATCAGTTCCAGATTTGAAAATCCTGAAAATGTTGCAATGGGGCCTTCAGTTGCCATCTTGCATTACTGTTAAATAACTGTGGCTCGAGTTGGACCAGAGAATTCACAAACAGCAAATCAGTAGTCAAAAACAACTCTGGAAGTTTCTTTACAGAAAATATAAAATTTCCAGATTTCCAGATTCCAGGAGTTACTTGGAATATTTAGCTGTTTTTTTTTTTAAAACATACTTTATTGAAGTTATCAAATTGTACAAAGTGCCCAATCAGGCGAAAGACAAAGGGAACAAGGAAAAGCATACATCATAAAGTATACAGCTTAGTACTTATAACCTATAGCATGCGGCTAGTGTCCTCTTGTGTAGGACACAGCAGCCACCCATCTCAAATATACAATGTCATATACGAAAATACATAATCTGCAGATTTACAGGTAACCTTATTCTGAGGCGAATAAATTGCAGGTAAGCATTACATGTCCCCTATCAGATGAAGGGGAAGTCTCCCCTTTCCATTCACAGTACCAGTCCGGGGCTCGCTGTTGCCGCAACTCCACATCCGCAGAAAGTGCTCATTTCTTAGGCGTCCTGTAGTGCCAACTGACTTCAGTGGCTACCGTGTCCCATCCCATCCCCCCCGCCCCCCACCCAGCCCATGGACCGGAGTGGAGCCCAAAGAGGAGGGGAAAGAGGGGCCCATAACTTAGCAGTGGGTAGGGGATATGAGAGGGGTAAAGGTAGGACACAGGGAACCCCAACCCAACGACACAGAGGTGTCCGATAAACTTCTAGGTGACAGGGGGGCAAAAGGGAAGGGAGAGACAGAGGGGGAGGGGGAGGGTCAGGAGTCAACAAGAACGGGTAGGTGAAGGAAAAGATAGGCCTAGATAGACTAGGAGTGGGTAGGAAGAGAAAGAAAAAGAAGAAGAGGGGGGGGGAGGGAGAACCAGCACCCACCTCCTGAATTTCCGCATCATCACTACGCTCCTCATGAGCTGCAGGTCACCTCATCAAACCAGGCTAATCCCCAGTGATCTGCAGAGCCTCTACGACCTCCCCCAAACGCCTCCCCAAGCTCGAGAGTCTCAGGTCTCCCATGAAATCAACGTGCCATCCCGCCTAAGGCACAGATCACCATGTCAAGGTCCAACAGCATCCCTATAAACCTCCGAGCTCTTGAATATGTCCCTAAAGTGTTCCAATCAATCCTGTTTTGTCAGAAGAATCTCCTCCATCTCCTCTATGTGGTCCACCTGGCTGAACCAGTCCCTAAGCGAGGGAGTTCTCTCAGTTTTCCAATTCCTAGGAATCAGGACTCTAGCAGCGTTCATAAGGTGTATCCCCAGTGGGCTCACTCCTCCTATCCCCTTCCCATCAGCAGACCAGTTCAATAAATACCCAGCTGGGCCCCATTCCAAGGAATCGCCCAAAATCTTCCCTGTAACCTCATGCACATTCTCCCAGAAGGTAGCAATTTTAGGGCATGACCACCATACATGAATAAACGTGGCCCCCCGAGAGCCACATCTCCAACACTGATCTGGGACCTCTGGGAATATCCTATGGAGACCTGCAGGAGTTCTATACCAACGAGTGGCAATTTTATAGTTAGTTTCCTGTAGGGAGCTATTAGCCACCCCTTTATGCAGCCCCTTGTAGATCGCTTCCCAGTCGTCTGGTGTAAGCTCCAAATCCAGGTCTTTATGCCACCTATCTTCCCATGGTCTCCTGGCTGCTGGCCTTGCCTCCCCTATCACAGAATAAGCCCATGACAATAGGTGATCAGTTGGACCATCCCCTAGGCAGGCTCTCTCCACTTCTGATGGGGCTCTCTCTCCTACTCTCTTGAGCTCTCCACTTCCAACAAAGTGGCGCATTTGGAAGTACGAGAAGGTAGGAATCGGACCCCCCCAATTTTCCTGTAGATCCCTTCTATCCAAAAATCTACCCTTATCATATAGATTGTAGACTCTGGGATCCTGCATTTTGCTACACTGTGCCAAAAAGCCACCCTCCACTCCTGGGGGGAAAGCTGGGTTGTGCCTGATCGGGGTTAATGGGCCCGGTATTGAGAGCAAGTCTGGATGCTGTTTCCCCCATAGTCTAACCTTCCGCAATGTCTCCCCTATCAATGGATGTGTCTCAACAGTGTCCTGGACATCTCTCTTTGCTAAGAAGCAGATGTCCTTCAGTTTCTGTTTGCCCACCTCATCCTCCACTCTGACCCAGTCTTTCTGGGAGTGATTAAGATGCCAGTCCAAGAATCTACCCAGGTGGACCGCTCTGACATAACTCTCAACACAGGGGAGGCCAGCGCCACCTCTCCCCCTGCTACAAATCAAAATCTCTCTTTTAATCCTGGCAGGTGTCTTGTGCCACACAAACTCCCTAAAAGCCTTATTCAAAGTTTTAATAAACTGTGGGGGTATTGTTACCGGGAGACACTGGAGGAGGTACAAAATCCTGGGTAGAACATTCATTTTCAGGACTGCTATTCTACCAAACCAAGACAATTTTAACCTACTCCAGATTTCCAGGTCTTTCTTCAACTGAGTCCCCAAGGGGGCATAGTTTAGCTGAAAGAGCCTATTCAGTTCTCTGGGGAGCTGGATCCCTAAGTATGTTATGCTGTGATCCTGCCAGGCGAATGGAAAGGCCCCTCTCAGAGCATCAGCTTCCAATTTGGGCAAAGAAATATTCAGGGCCGAAGATTTATTGTAGTTGATTTTCAAATTTGAGATGGTGCCGAATATAGCTAGTTCCTGTAAAAGTGATGGAATCGAGATCCTAGGAGACTCAATGAAAAAAAGCATATCGTCAGCATATGCTGCTACTTTCCTTTCCTGCTCCCCAATCTTGATTCCCCTAATCCCTGAGTTCAAGTTTACCTTTCTAAGAAAGGGCTCCAGTGATAATGCAAAAATCAGGGGGGACAGTGGGCACCCTTGACGCGTCCCATTTCTTATATCAAAGCTTTGGGAAGATATACCATTAACCCTGACTTTTGCAACTGGACCAGAGTAGAGGGCCAAGACCCTATTAAGGGTTGCCTCCCCTAGGCCTATATGTTCCAGAACTACTCTTATCCAGTCCCACCTAACCCGATCAAACGCCTTTTCGGCATCTGTTGAGAGCAGCATAGCCTGGAATCCATGATTTGAGGCCCACCAGTGCACATCTATGGCCTTAATTACATTGTCCCTAGCTTCCCGTGAGGGGATGAAGCCCACCTGATCTTGTGAGACCAAGTTAGGCATAAGTTTGGAGAGTCTAGTGGCCAAAGCCTTAGCAAAGATTTTCAAATCAACGTTTAGTAAGGCTATTGGTCTATAGTTTCTGCAATCTGTAGCTTCCTTCCCAGCCTTAGGAATGACAGTAATCTGGGCCTCCAAGGCTGAGGAAGGCAGAACCCCAGTCTCAGCAGTCGTGTCAAAGGCTTTGGCTAAGTGTGTCAGGAGTTGCGGAGAGAATGACTTGTAATATTGACTTGTAAAGCCGTCTGGCCTGGGTGCTTTTCCAGGTTTCAGGCCCTTCACTACTTCTTGGAGCTCCAAAGCTGTGATTGGGGCTTCCAGTGAAGCAATCGATTCCTCTGTCAGGCATGGCATTCCAGAATCCTTCACGTAAGACAGCATCTTAGCCCGAAGGGTCTCCCCTTGCCCCTGGCTTGGTAAGTTATACAATGTAGTGTAGTAAGCTCGAAATTGCTCTGCAATATCCCTGTCCCTCTGGTGAAGTGTACCCTTGCTATCTCGTATCCCTTCTATCCTATTCCTCTCACCTCTGGGATTCAATGCCCTAGCCAGTAGGTATCCCGGTCTATTTCCCAACTCATAGTATAGACCACTCCTGTATGTAAATGATCTTCTGGCTGCTCTTTCCATTAAATCCTTAAGTTCCCTCCTTTTCTCCTCGAGTTCCTGGAGGTGAGCCTCTAGCAAAGAAGTTTTTATGTTTGGCTTCTAACAATGTCACTTGTCTAATCAAGTCGTCTAGTTTGGCAACTCTCTCCTTTTTGAGTCTCGTCCCTTCCTGAATTAAAATGCCTCTAATTGTGCACTTATGGGCCTCCCAGACTGTCAATGGACTCACATCTTCCGATATGTTTTCCCTAAAAAAATGTAACAGGCTCTCCCTGACCCTATCCACTACCCTGCTATCTTTTAGAATCCCCCCGTTTAACCGCCAATGCCACTCCTTCTGCACCCCCCCGGGAAATTCCAGATACATAGTTACGGGAGCGTGGTCTGAAATAGAGGAACATCCATTTTCGACCGATTTTAACTTATCTAAATCTCTTTGAGACAGGAATAGGTAATCTATCCTTGAATATTTGCCATGAATGGGGGAATAGAACGTGTAGTCTTTCCCGGTGGGGTGCAGCAATCTCCATGTATCTACAGCTTGAGTATTTGAAAGGGAGCTTTTAATCTGTTTTAGGGCTCTATATGTGATAGTTGATTTGGCATCTGACGTGTCCACCAAAGGATTTAGTGCACAATTCAGGTCCCCCCCCAGAATCAGAATGCCTTCCTGAAACGTTCTCAGTTTTTTCAGCGTTGCTAACATGAATCCCTTTTGACCCTTGCTTGGTGCATAGATATTAGCGACAGTAACAAGCTTCCCCGATGGTAATCTGCCCTTCAAAAATATATATCGTCCTTCTGTGTCCACACTTTCGGCAGACACAGATAGCTGAAGCGATTTAGCAAGCAAAATTGAGACCCCCTTTGTTTTAGATATTGGTGAGGGGGCACAGTAATGACTATTATAGTTTTTATCCCCCAGCTTCGGCACCTTGTTTTTCTGGAAATGGGTCTCCTGGATCAGGGCAATCTGGATCCTCTGTCTCTTAAGGTCTCTTAGCAGGGAGTGCCTTTTCTGTGGTATATTTAGGCCTCTAGCATTAATGGACATAACATTAATTTTAGGCTGACTGTTCATCTTCCTCCCCCTAATGTTCTTAAGGCTAAAGTCTGATTTCCAACCTCAGGTCTCCCTCCCCCACCTATAGAAAAAAGTTAGAGAAGGAAGGGATAGACTGAACAGTAAGGAATTAACAGCACAAGAGAAGGGGTGTACAGTTAGAGAGGGATCCGAGGGTGACAAGCGCTGAGTAAGACTAGCACCTAAAAAGCCTCCCCCGCCGGGTCCCCGAAAGGAGAGGGAAAGGAAAAAATAAAAAAGAAAAAAATAGAGGAACAACAACAAAGGAGAACAGATAAACAACTAAATTACAAAATTACAACCAACTCACCTGACCTTCAGATAAGATCTTTAATTGGAAAGGAACTGATCAGGAGTGGAGCACCAGCGTCTCCGAAGGGCCCCTCCCCTCACCCTCTCCTGGAGGTGGTATTATACTCACCGTCCTATGAGAGGCAAAACCCCAGCTCTTGGGATCTTGTAAGTTCCTTTAATGAGACAAGGGAGATGTTAGGGGAAACGGGCAGGATCGGAACAGGCAACAGCGAGCCCCCGAGCAGAGCCTTGGAAGTAGCCTTGTTTAGTGTAATCTGAACCAAGAAAGGTAGTAAATATTGTAAACTGTAAAACTATAATACTGTTAAGCAACATTTCGTGACGGGTCACCCCGATCCCAGGTCTCCATACCCCCCCAGCCGACCTGCCCGAAACAGCAACCCCGGGGTCATCCTTCTCATTGGTCTTACAGTGTAAAGGCGGGTCCTGCCCACCATGTTGTTCTGCTGTATGCATGCATACATTTCCAATACCATGCCGCTCTAGAATGGGTCCCCCGGTTCATCTTAGCATTATTTTATTCTATTTTATTTTATTCTATTCAGTGGCCTCATGCTTCCCATGCCATATAGGCCTAAGGTTCTAGGAATGACATGGCATCAAAAATCTTAAAATGGGACACCAGCTAATTGGTATGGCAAGGCCGCCTCCTCTACTAGCCCCTCTCCCGCCAGCACCGCATGAGCGGCATGTTCTCAGCTGCAGGCGGCCCCCTCCCCGGTCACAGAGATTTCACCTATGCCTGATTTCGTACATGCAATCTTGGGCGCACCTGCTCCTGCCGCCTCGCTGACCGCCAACCGCTCCCCCATCGCCACCGCGGAGCTAAATGCATTGGTTGGATGTCAGCCAGGCAGAGCGAGAGGACACTCAATTTCTAGTCAAGCAAAAAGACCCCGTGTTTCGTCCGATGGAGTTCCCCCCATCTCGGTAGCGCACAGCCTGGGTGGTCCGCTCTCCTCAGTCAGCGTTTAAGCCAGCCTCGTAGAGATTGGAGCGCCACCCCCTGGGCACTGAGGAGCCATCCATCGCACACCACACTCGGCTTAGGAGCCCCTCTCATGAACATTGACCCGGGTGCAACAGGTGTAAAGAGAGAGCGAGAAGACGGCCCAGGGCCCATCTTTACTTCCGTCAGTTAAACCACAGTTCCAAATACCTTATCAGCATAAAAATGTTTAGATTAGGATACGCTCTGCTCATATAGCATCTTTATAACAATAAAAGAAGGCTGCCCCCTCCAGGAACATCTCTACCGCCAACGAAGCGTGAGAAGCAGGCTCCAAGAGGAGGGCATCCAAACTCAGTCTGTCACATTAGGAAACTTTCAAGTGCTCATGAAGATGATAACCATAACAATAGCAATAACAATAACCCCCCCGGCCCGTCCCTCCCGCCCCTAGTGTGTTGAGGCAAAGCCCCTGCCACAGATTTCAAGGAATCAGAGAGTGGGCCTCCCGACCTTCAGCAACAATAACCCAAATAAAGCCTATCTAGAGAGCATATGCAATATCAACCATAGCGTGAAATCGCCTACCGCGTCGCTGATAGCCAACTGCGCCCTCGCCGCGGTAGCGGAATGGGATGCGCTAGTCAAATGTCAGCAAGGCGTGTTAAGAGAGTAAACATCACCGTATTGCGTGTGGTATAGGCCACGTAGGTGACCCAGATCAGGGCTCCAGAATGTCACCCCTCTCCAAGTCTGCGCCGGGGCGTTCTCAGTCTCTGCCTTCCTGCCGTTGCCCACGGTTGATTCGGTCTGCGAGGCCACCGGGGGAGTGGGCCGGGGAGGTCCTCTTCGGGGATTCCCCCCGTGTTCCTGGTCCAGAAGAGACTGTCAATAAGTCCGGTATCGCGAAGTCAGCAAACCAGTCAGGGACCGAAACCAAAGGAAGATGGAGGGAGCTACAAAAATCTGCCAAGTCTCCAGGGACACGTAGTGTGCCAGTTTTCCCGTTCACTGTAGCGGAGAGGGCAAAAGGGAATCTCCAGCGATAGGGAATACCTCGTTCCCGCAGTAGCGAGGTGAGTGGTCTCAGGGCCCTTCGATGTTGTAGGGTTATGCCAGAAAGATCTTGAAAAATCTGGATTTCATCATTGTTAAACTGGATCGCGTCCCGTGCTCTGGCCTTGGCTATGATCTCCTCTTTCAGGACAAAGCTTTGCAGGCAACAGACAATGTCCCTGGGATTCGTGTCACCCAAATTCCTCGGGCGCAGTGCTCTGTGAGCTCGAACTAGCTCAATAGGGGTATCGGGAGGGCGTTCGAGGAGGGCATTGAAGATAGATAGCAGTGCACTCCCAATCTGATCCTGCCCTACTGTTTCTGGGACCCCTCTCACTCGAATGTTGCACCTCCTATTTCTGTTATCTAGGTCCTCTAGGTGCCTGTGCACATTAAGCATGTAATGGTTGTGCGCTGTGACGACTTCACTCACCAACCGCAAACTGCGTTTATGCGTTCCTCCTCTCTCTCCATGCCATCCATCCTCCGCGCCAGGGCTCTCATGTCGGTTTTTAAATCTGCGATGGCCGTCGCTATGGTGGACTTGATGTCCCCTGCGAAGTCCGCCAACTCCGACCGGGTGGGAAGCTGACTCAGCTGGGCCACAACATCTTGTTCTTCTCTCTCGGAGGGGGCCACACTCGCTCTATCTGGTGAGCTGTCCGGCGAGAGTGAGAGTGAGGGCGCCATTTTGGACATGCGCCGACCAGCGTCGTCCGGCCTCTGCGATTTAAACATGTCCTGCACACTCCTGGAGCTCCCGCTCAGGGCCTGGGGTACCCTCGGAGTCTTTCCTGTCGACCCCGACCTGTTGCTCTTCCCCATGGCTGGCTGGGGACGCGAAATGCAATGCTATCGGGGGTCTCCGCCACGAGCTCCGCTCTCAGGCTGCCATCTTGCCCGCCGGTCAAGCCACGCCCCCCCTTCGCTGTTTTTTTTAATTTAACGAACACTGTACAAGACATCATAAATATTTACATAATATTTTATTAACCTTGACAATTGTACATTTTATCAGAGTGTTTCCAAACACCTGGAAAGTACTGTATACCCCAACAGAGATTATGTCCTATTTTTTAAGCAGTAAAGGGAATTACCCCCTTCCAGCCTACTGCCATTATGTCGTCATGCTCAAATTAGTTAGTGATGGTTAAAGCCCTAAACTTGTTTGGAAAACTTTTTCTCAAGGGAAAAAGTTCATAGAGCTTTGTACTAAATCATTCAGGGTTGTGGATCAAGCTCATCCTCAGAAATGTTTTCTTTGCATATGCTCCACTCTGTACCTAAAGGGATTGAGCAAGAAACTGGCTTATTCTGTGAGGCGTTTGTTGATGAGATATACAATTAAGAGATTTTACTTTCAGTTTCTCTTTTTCACACACAGAAGGAGAGTGGGCGTGGCCATGCAGAACAGGGTTTGTGCACAAGCTGAGAGAGAGCTGGGGGCGGTCACATGAGACAAAGGATTTTTATTTGTTGATCATCAAAGCAGAGCCCCGGGGGGGGGGGGGGGGAAATCAGACACTGTAAATCACGCTCCATGCTGCACATGTCGACCAAAAACAGCTAAATGACATTAACTTAAACCAGACAAACAGCCTGGCACAGTTGAAAAAGGAAGATAGTGGCCATTTTGGAGCTTCCTCTCCCAGCATCACAGCCATGCTGCTGCCTGGATTCAACTGACATAACTGACAATGCACAGTAACAGGAAGCCCAGCAGCACTTCCTATTTGCAGGGGGCCTGCACATCCATTAACCGCCATCTTGTTTCTAATATTTACTATTGGAAATGTTAGAAAAAGGTGCATTAACATTTAAGTGCAGCAATCTAATTTGCCCTGGGGAGGGATGCATTTGAGCAATGTTTGTTATGTAGCTATGGTTTAAGTCATTTTTGACTGTTGGTCCGCTTTAAGAGGTGAGGAGGTTGTGGGTTTTATTAACCCCTTGCATTGACAGTCCCTTTAATACTCAATACTCCCCTGAAGAAAATGCCTTATAAGCACAGCTTATGATTAGATCTAATTCCCCCATAACTGATGTCCAGTCATACTGAAAGAATGCATTTTTCCTGGAATGCAATTTGGATTTTCTTTTTTTTTTTGCCTATTTGAATGTAGAATGTAGCTGCTACTTGGATTAAACAAAACAATATAAGCAAATCTCTTCTTTTTTTAACATGTAGTGATGATGTTAGATCAGCTAATATTATTGCCGATGATGGAGACGGAGTAGAGTGTTTGGTCATGGACCGAGAGTAAGTGCCATCATGAGATCATTTTATTTATTTTTTTTATTATATATTTTATTTATTTTTTATATTTACAGTATGTATATATGCTCCATGATCACACGTTTGTTCCACAAGGGGAAATAGATAAAGAGCACTGTACTTTTTAATGTGAGTATACACATACCCGGGGCAGTGGGCTGCCCTAATTATAGCGCCCAGGAAGCAGTTTTGGGGGGGCGTGCCTTGTCTAAGAGCACTTTAGTCATGTTCCATGGCTGGGAATCGAACCTGCAACCTTCCGCTTGATTACCTCTAGGCTGTGAATATGTAACATAGTATATAAGGCTGAAAAAAAACTTTAGTCCATTTATACCTGTATATAAAAAAATAAAAAATGAAATCCCTGGGCCATCTATTTCCAGTGGTATAGTAACCCTAGCTTATAATGTTAAATTCAAGCAAGGCATCCAGGCTACTTTAGAATTTTTTAAGTGTATTTCCTATGACTACCTCATTTGGCAGAGAATTCTATAGTCCCAACTTTCTTCAGTAAGAAATACCCACTGGTGGCGATGTAAAAAGTGTCCTTTCTCTAGCCCAAGTGGATGCCCCTTGTCAGGGAACCGCGGGTCACGTGATCCAGCTATAAACCAGGGACCTCCGGACACACAGACCGCGTTCCCAAGAAACCCTTGTCCGAGTCCCTCCTATCAGGAATACCAGATTCTTGGCTTAAGGAAAACAGAACGCTGTTCTGAGAAGGTTACAGGATAGAGTGAGTTACACAGATAGACAATGGTCAGTTACCTTAATATGCAGTTGCAGAGTAGTGGTGATGGAGAGCTCCCACAAGAGGTAAGTGAAGAGCTTACAGATGATTTGGACAACTCCAGCACGCGGGAATCGTGACCTCTCCAGAGAATGACGATGTTCTCATCCCCTTGGCCTACTTTTAAGCAGGTGTCTACCCTCCACCCCCTCCCATCTGTGGGACGCGTTGCCATCTCCCACTGTTCTGGAGCGTGCTTTAGCCCCTAAAACACTTTAGGGGTTATAACTTTGGGCAGGGGGGTCGTATGGCTTTGGATACGGCACCAAACGATTAGGCTGTATGCCGGGCATCCGATGAGTCCAGAAATGGGGTCCCTAAGTGGGTCAGAACCTTAGATCTCCATTTTCCTAGTTTTCCTCTATTGCCAAGCCCGCAGTAACCTACCTCCATGTGCGGTTTTGTGAGCCAGTTCTGATTCTGTACCTGGCTTGGTGCTGGGACACATGGTGGCGCCGCTATGGTCCTATTTGTGTTGGTGCCACTTGTCTGCGGCCCTCATCTTTTGATGTGACAAATTCACAGCCAGGGGTCCAACTAGCTGCAGACCCACTGGAGCCTCCGAAGAGACTGGAGGTGTGAGAATCAGCAGGGAGTCTGTGATCTGTCCTGCGTAACCCAGAAATGCTAATTCCTCTTCCTGAGGAGATAAGGACCTGTGCATTTATAACTAGGAAGCCTTAACAGGGGGAAATAAAGGGGAACTCCAGACTTGTATATGTGAGTTTTCCGCACTTAAGCTGGATCGTTCCTTCACACCCCTGTGTTACAGTCCTGGGTATAAATAGATCAAACCTTATATGTTTTACATAGTTATTAGAACATGTATGAGGCTTCTTTTTTCCAAAGTAAATAACCCTGATTTTGACAATTGTTCTGTGTACTCCAGTCCCCCCATTCTGCACTTGATCATACTCATGTATGAACACCTGCATCTGCCTGCTTGTTATTTATTCCATCTACTTTATTTTGGAAAGAGACGGGTCAATCTGTCATTCTAAAAATTCACTATGCCCCTCCCTCACACCTTAAACTGGAATAATCTAATTACAAATAAGTGTCAATTTGATATCTTTCTGTGATTTTTAAATTATTACAGGGCATAGAAAAACAGATATATTAAACCAGTGGCGCAGTGGTGTGAACATTAAAAGAGGCCCTTCCAAGGTTAACACAGTAAACCTTTTTCTGCCTTTTTAGTGAAGAACAAAATCCTCACTGCATGGCTGCTGGCCTCCCCCTCCCTTCTGTAACAACACTCACCTACTTCCAGCTCCCTTGCCTATATAAAGATCTGATGACCGCATCCCTGCATCTTCGAGCCATTAAGATAGGCTGGGTGCGTTCACTCCTGATTGCCAAAGCCCTGCATGTAAAGAGATAAAGAGAGCCGTTTGCCGAGCATTGCGTATGTAAGGCAAACGTCTCTGATTGGACGAGAGGCTGCACATGTGCCGTAGGACCGGGTAGGGTGAGTTGTTCTGGGAGATCTGGGGGGTTTTACACAGTGGGGTATACCAGTTTGGGCAAGGAACAAAACCAGCATAGTCAAAATCCCAGGCTTTGTTCAGCCAGCCTTATCTTGGAATGTAGCTAGACAACTAAAGACTGAAAAAGCAGACATGAATGGTGCTACCTTTCTCTAAATGATACCAAGTGAACACAAATGAGCTTTCTTGTAGTGCAGCAACATGCGCAAGTGTGAAAAAAATATTTTATTATGTTTTTTACCACTCTAATTTCCATCGATGTGGCACTGTCTGGCAGAAGTTCATGATAAATCAGGGCCTAAATCTCCTTGTTTGACTTTTTACTCCTGTAGGACTTTCGATCAGACAGTTGGAACATACGCTGAGCTACAAAAGTACCTTGAGGGCTATGTTGCTAACCTGACGCTTGATGACGAAAGAAGACATGTCAAGTAAGTTTGTAACAATTATTTTTAGTAAACACACATGAAGGATATTTTCACATTTGTATCTGGGGTTGTTTTGGTCTAGTTTAATCCGCTATATTTAGCCTGCAGTGCTATGGATCCTTCATAAATATGTCTTACAAGGGCCTTTACCCAAGGTGGCTTACTTAGGGATGTTGTCACCCTCTGTTGCCAGGCAATTATTTCCACGTTTGTGTTACAAAATCCTTAAATCCTTAGGATTTGGAGGAGGAAAATAAGAAAATAAATATATTGAACCAAATGTTGTGCTAAAACACCATCCCCCAAGAACCAAAAATTAGGCAAGGTGCAGAAGCCCCCCATTACAGACAGAGTGGAATTCTCCCCTTCCCCATGGGCAGTGTAGCCTTTCCCTCTCCCATTCCCATAGGCAGTGTGGCAATCCCCCCTCCCATTCCCGTAGGCAGTGTGGCATTCCCCCATCCCATTCCCATAGACAGTGTGGCATTCCCCTTTTCCCATTCCCATAGGCAGTGTGGCATTCCCTCATCCCATTCCCATAGGCAGTGTGGCATTCCCTCATCCCATTCCCATAGGCAGTGTGGCATTCCCCCTCCCACAGGCAGTCTGGCATCCCCCCTCCCATTCCACTTATAGGTAGTGTGGCATCCCCCTCCCATTGCCATAGGCAGTGTGGCATTCCCCCATCCCATTCCCACAGGGAGTGTGGCATTCCCCCATCCCATTCCCACAGGGAGTGTGGCATGCCCCATCCCATTCCACTTAAAGGTAGTGTGGCATCCCCCTCCCATTGCCATAGGCAGTGTGGCATTCCCCCATCCCATTCCCATAGGCAGTGTGGCATGCCCCATCCCATTCCACTTATAGGTAGTGTGACATCCCCCTCCCATTGCCATAGGAAGTGTGGCATTCCCCCATCCCATTCCCATAGGTACCACATATGTATAAGTGGACCCCTGTTTCCAGGACACACCTTAAACTGCAAAGAGAGCTTTATGACATTTTCAAAAGAAATACAACTACTATGCACTCTATCAAAAGTAACTCCCCTGTGCTGGGTGAGGAGGCAAAGGATCGGAGTGCCCTATCCCCGGACCTGCCGTTCACTGCTCAGATTCTGACAGCTGTCCAGTGCCAGAAGTGGGTTTTATAGAGGAAGAGAGGGATAACATCATACCGCTCATCCTATAAAAGCCCCTAGTTGCAGCAGCTGGCTAAAGAGGGAATAGGCATTCTCTTAAACATTGAAGACTCAAGGGAGGGGGATCAGGAGCCCCACAGGGGAAGAGAAGACCCCCACCGCTGGATCTCGGACCAAGGTGAGTTCTTTTTTTATTTGTTGGGCCACAACAGGGAAAAATAGCCAGCTATATAGAAACTATGTAGCTAGCCCTTAACAGTTTGAGAGGCTGCTATGTAGATTCTACATAGCTGGCACTAAAAGGTTTACAAATAGTGGGAAACAAAAACTGAATTGTCAGTTCAGAATTTCCTAACTTTATCAGTGCTAGCCTTTCCTAATCAGCACTAGTGATTCTACACTTTGGTGGTTATTTAAGAACGGCTAGCGCCAGGTAGTGCCTCATAGCGGCAGGTAGCATGTGGTGAACGCTGGGCGCTGTACGTGAAACCACAAACCACAACCACAGCGAATCTGGTGAGCGGCTCTAACAGCACCATGTAGTGTCACATGTTTTACCAGAGGCGGCTCAGTGTATAGCGCCGGTGCTCTAGGTTCAGCAGCGCCATGTATTACCTTTCTCTCAGTGTCGCTCTCCCATACATTTCAATGGGTGTTCATTTGTTTTTGCTCAAATAATTATGTGACCTCTCCTGGCTGCAAACAAACACTTTTATACATTTTTTGAATATTTTTATGCAGAATTGTATTTACAGGTCTGGCACTAAGGTGTCATTGTCACAGTGTTAAAACAATGCCATTCCATGTGTTTTGTTACAGGTGTATATGTGTTCAAAAGACTTTGATCACAATGCTACAGCGCCCAGCTTTAGAGCGCCAACACTGTGTGTGTCTAGTGTTTTGTTGAATATGGTGTGGAGCGTCGAGTGGCGAATGCACTGAGCTGGTGCTATCTCTCGCTTGCTGCAGCATTATACTGTTGTTAGAGTGCCCAACACACAAAATATTCATCAATGCCGGACAGGTCACCACAGCTACCACTAGGTTACCCGGTACCCGCTTACAGTGTCTACTAGCAGTCGCCTCCACGTCTCCATTATTTGCTGTATACAATGTACATTTTCAAAAACACTATGGCTTGGATTCCATAAAAATAAAGAATGTTTCATGCTTTTTTTCAGAATAAAGCCTTAAATGTGACAAGTTATTTCAATTACTTTTTAAATATTTAACCAGACCGACCCCCTTACAAGAAGCAGTGTTCATAAGCATCACTTCCCAGAGCAAATTAGAGTGCGGCACATCAAAATTAAAGTGGACCAACACCCAGGGGTGATCGGCCCGGAAATCTATAAGATTCCCGGGCCGATCACCTCCCACCCCGCGGGACATCCGAGATCGGGATGTCCCGCGGGGTGAAACCCCCCAGAAACCCCAAAAAGACCTTACCTGATCCACCGCCTCTTCCGCCGCCGCCTCCCGCGCGCCCCTCCAGACGTGCGCGCGCCCGCGCCGGCCCTCTGTGAATGGCCGGCGCGGGCGCCGAGAGTGACGCGTGGGAGGCGGCGGCGGCGGAAGAGGCTGTACGTTCCTGTCCCCCGCCTAGACGTTGGCGGGGATTGGCTGCGGCGTTCACGTGGGAGCGCGGAGAGGTGAGTTTTTTGGGGTTTCTGGGGGGTTTCACACAGCGGGGCACCCCCGATCGGGGTGCCCCACCGAAGTGGACCAAAACCCAGGATAGTCAAAATCCTGGGTGTTGGTCCACTTTAATTGACCATTTTGTAACTTCTGCCCTGGTCGATTTTCCTCCTCAATGGCATCCTATGGATCTGCCAATGGCCTGCAAATAGGAAATGCCCTGGGTCTTCAGCCAATTTGCTTTGTGGGTTATGTCGGTTAAGTTCAGGCAGCAGCAAGGCTTGGAAGCTGGGAAAAGAAGATGCCTCCCGGCTTCTCCAAAATGGCCGCTACCAGGAGAATGATGGTGAAGCAGCATTTCAGCTTTAAGTGGATGCAAATGTAAGTTCTAGGGGTTGATTTAGAGCCAGAGAATTCTCACTTCTTTTTAGGAGAGAAAATTGCCATTGGTTTTTATTGTCTACTGAGTGTAAAGTCTTACCTGGCCCTGAATCAGCCCCAAGGTAGAAAATGAAAATTAGTGGCAGTTTTCTCTCCTAAAAAAGGAACAAGAATTCTCTGGTTCTGAATCGACACCAATGATTCAGTATCATGCATGCCGATGGGGCAAGAGAGTTTTGGGGAGTTTTTGCTTCATATGGGCAAGGCTTTTATTCCAGTTTAAGTAAATCCCAAGTTTAATAGACAATGGCTAGTTTACCACCCTGGAATGTAAGTTTTAGATATTTGAAGGAAATCGAGACATATATGTAATTGTAATAATTTTTAAATCCAATCCCCTGCCCGAAGTTTGGCCTGGTATAATGCAGGAATACACAAATTCAGAGCTGATATGGTTTCTGTACATCATGGTCTAGCCAATATATAATAATATATATGCAAATGTGTTATCTGATATTTTGAAGTATAATTGCTTTCTCTTCCTCTTTAGGAAATCCACAGATGGACAACTGGACAGTATCGTGTCACTAGAAATTATACATATGAAAGAAAGGGTTTCAAATCTTTCCAGTACATCTCCATTTAATGACCTAGAGATTGTCACTACATTGGGTGTTGGTGGCTTTGGACGAGTGGAACTTGTAAGTATTATATATGTTTTCATTTGATTCTAGCTCCAGGAATATTTTGTTCATTGTTTAACCCTTTTAGTGCCAGCCATGTCTCACGTAGCTGACTTTAAACCCCCACAGAAAAAAAATATAAAAGTAAAAAACTCAGGCCGGGTCCTCTCTTCACCTGGGGGGCATCCGATCCCCCCCTGGGGCTCTTCTTGCCCCCCCCCCCCCCCCGCTTCGGATGCTGCCAGTTAACTGTAAAAAAAAAAAAGACATTTACTCACCTGCGGCTTGCGATCCCTCCCGCGGGGTCTCCTCTTCACCGGGGTGGGGGGGCCTCCGACCGCCCCCCGGGCTCTTCCTGGTCGTCATTGTGACATCACCTGTCAGTCGACACCCGCATCTGAGCCGAGAAGCTCAGTAGATGCGGGTGATCAGTGGAGGAAGGTGAGAGGGGGCAGATGGCTCTGATCCTCTGCCCCCCCAGCCCTCCTTCACTGATCACCCGCATCTGTCATCGGAGCTTCGTTGGGACACGATCGCCGGGGGCCACAGAGGATTGGGGGTAAGTAAAGAAAAAAAAATATTAAATAACTCATTTTTTCTGTGTGTTTTTTTTTTTTTATACTGTTAACCCCTTGTGAACAGGTAAGGGATCCATGATACCCCTATACCAGTTCACAAGGCTGGGGGCTGGCAAGTCACCTGCACTAGTGAGTGACTTGCCATTAACCCCGGCACCCCCAATTACCTGCCTCCCCAAAGCCCGTGGGAGGGGGGGCAGAAGAGCCCGGCCTACTCAACTTGTAGCCGGCAGGGCGGGGGGGCACCAAAGCTGGCCCTTGCACCCTGTTCCTACTACAAGTCCCCATAGCTGGTCCTGGGCTGGTTATGATGGGTAAGGGTTTTTAACCTTTAAAATTCCCAAAAAATGGCTTCCCCCCCCCAGGAGGGGGGAATCCTATGTTGTTGTTTTTTAAATTAACCCCTTATGTTTATAGTGTGGATAGTAGTTGTTGTATTTTATTTGTAAAGTGCTTTTTTCAGTTTGGGGGGTCTCCTGGGCAAGAATAGGGGGCTATAGATACATATGTGGTACCGTTGTAATCAAGAGAAATGGGGCTTTTACGTGCGATATTGTTTTGATTAATAAAACAAATGTTTTATTTAAAATAAAGAAGATAATTGTCTAAAAAAAAATTATTTTTTTTTTGTTTTTTCACGCTAAAATATTTTTTAAAAAAAGTAGAAAAAAGCCTAAACTCTTCTGCAAAATATATATATATATAACTTTCCTGGCAAAAATCACGGTTAAACATGGCGCAAAATGGGGAAAAATTACCTGTCAACAGAGGGTGACAAAACTTCAAGTAGGCGGGCAATTAAAAGGGTTGATAGTACTTATACATGTGGGGTTCTGCTCGGTGGACCTTGCGCTTTCAGATTTAGCTTGTTTTTTCTTGTTTGCATATTGATATTTTAGGAAAACATGTTTTTTATTCAGCTTTTTTATACATTTTTTTAGGGAAACCCTGTGCAACCTAAGAATTCTTCAAATTCTTCAAAAATTGGGGGATATTCCAAATGTAATGGGTTGTTTTGGTTGAAAAATTGCAAGGTGCGCACTTTGTCTTCAGAGCTGAAATTTTCAAGTAAAATTACCGTTATGCGCATGCTTTACTTTAAGGTGTTTGGCAACTCTTCCCTTGACAGTAGCTATGCATGCTGGGTATTGTTCTATTCGGAGGCATGTTGCTTTTTCAGGTTTTACTTGTTTTTTCTTGTTTTTTTAGGAAAATGAGGCTTGATTATTCCTTTTTTTTCTTTTTAGGGAAACTCTGTGCAACCAAAGAATTGATTGAGGGATTACTTCCAGAAACCTATGCTCATATCAACAAGCCTGGTACGCTTAGAAAGCTTGAGGCGTGTACTTCCAGAGAATATATAGTTTGTGAGGAGTATTTTATATGTAAAGGGTTGTTTTTCTGGAAAAACTGCAAGGTGCGCATAGCGCATATCACAGTTGTATTTTATCTGAAAATCTTCTAAAGCACAGTTTCAGTTTGAGTGGGCAGGAAAGGGTGTCTACCTATACATATGTGGTACCGCTGTAACCGGGACTAATTGGGGTTTCATACGCAATAAGATTTTATTGACGAACTTACATTTTTTATTACAAAAAACGCTACAAATTGCAAAAAAATTTCAATCAAAAGTATTGAGAATACACTAAAAAAGGCCATACAAGACATTTCATGTTGAAGACCAGACTCTGCTGAAAAAAAAAACAATATATAATTTTCCTGGGAAATCCCTTCAAAAATCAAGGTTGTAGCGCAAAATAGTGAAACGGGGTCTGGCACTTAAAGGGTTAATAACATGGTGAAGGATTGGTCACAACAGACAGGAGGTTAATTGGAAAGAAAATGCATTGGGGTTATCAAATTATCCGGCCTGGAAAGTGGTAACCAGCACAATGTATCTGGCCTTAATTTATTAATTTTTTTTTTAAAGTGCCTGTCCAGGCACACACTTACTTTCTCCTCCCTGTCATTTTTTTCTGCATACCCCATAGGGTTCTGTTGTTTATAAAATCCTATAAAAAAAACCTTACCTCATTGGAAAAATGATGTATCCCATCTGTAAAAATGCTCCATCGCAGGTACAGTTGATATTTTGGGGAAGAGGCAGCAGCAATAAGATTTTAAACCCCCAGTCTGTGTTTTATTACAATGAGTGCTGCTGCCTCTGTAGGTTCCCTGATTAAAAGTAAATATTTTGCCCTTAATTTCATTAATGATTTTTGCTAGAAATGCTACATTCACATCAGTCAGTATCTACAGCGTAATGAGACTTCGTTTTAATGCTGTGCGAATCATTAATTGATGATCACTTGAGCGGAGATACAGATGTAAAAATCTAATGTAAAATGTCCACGCTTTAAAAAAAATCTAGTTAAAAAAAACATCCCTTGCAACTATTTCTCATTCTCTACTGTGCAATACAAAGGCCAGATTGGATGGTAATCCTTAGGAATCTATGATTACCCGGTTAGGGTCTCTGTAGACTTAAAGCTATATTTGCGTAAAGCCACGTAGTACCACGTAGCGTCAAGTGAACAGTATGTGAAAACCATATATATGAAAGTGAGCGTCTTTAATAGCGTCATGTAGCGTCACATGTATTACTAGCGGTGGCTCAGTGTAATGTGCTGGCGCTCTATGTTCAGCAGCGCCACGAAGCACCTGTTGCTCAGTTGCGTTCTCCCATACAAATCAATAGTCTTTAATTTGTTTGGATCCCCTTTTTCCCACTATTTTATCATATGATGATTGTTTTGGCCAACCAAAGACTTATATTGTCATATATTTTTTTTTGTTTAGTTTTTGTCATAATTGTATGTGCAAGTCTGCCATTGCAGTGTCAGTGTTATAGTGTAGAAACAATGTGTTTTCACTCTGGTGCTGGTGTATATGTGTTCAGAAACAGACATTTTTTATGTTGTGTTCGGCGCTTGTTGCTAGAGCGCCCAGTTTTATAGCGCCAACGCTGGCTTTGTGTTTTTTTTTTTATTTGGGCTTCAGCGCAGACGCACTTAACTGGTACTACCTATCATTCGCTGCAGCATTGTCCTGTTGTTATATGTGGGTATATGTAGTGTCGCCTTGGGCAGCTTTCCCCCGGGGCGCTACATATGCATTGATTCAGGGAGACCCCTTCTACAGCGCCCTCCAGACATCACATTTATCAGTGCTGGACAGGATAGTACAGCAGCACTTGTCCGGCCGCTAAGCTAGGTCATAGTGCCCGACAGTCACTTGCAGCGTCTACTAGCGGTCGCTCCAAGCGACGCTACATAGACGCACAAATGGCAATACGTGGCACTAGTCTAAAGTGAGCCTCTTACTTTCTATAGTAAAATACTCATAACTGAGCAATGGACTACAGGACTGGATCTACAGTTGTTGTCAGCCTTTGTATGCTGTATCTTTGAATATGGGGAGTTCTGCGAGCCGCTTCTCAAAGCCTCTTCTAGAAATGCCGTGTAAAGGTATTAATTGGAGTACTGAATTATTTTCTTACATTTTTAGGTGAAAGTTAAGAATGAAAGCTTAGCATTTGCTTTGAAATGCATTAAGAAGAGGCACATTGTGGATAACAGGCAACAAGAACATATCCACTCTGAAAAGAATATTCTAGAAGAAGCGTGTTCTCCATTTATAGTAAAGTATGTTGATTTCATTTTTTTTTGCCCTGTGCTAATATTACAGATTTAATTGCTGTATCAGCTGAACCAGTGGTCACATTGTACTTTGGTGCAATGAAAGGGTCTCCTTATTACTTGCCTAAGTCTAAAATGTTATTGGCCATTGACCCCTTAATTTTGTTTTTCTGGTTTTGGTGCTTACACTAGTTACTAGTTAAAAAAGATGACAAATTCTTCAGCATAGTAAAGTTTTCCCACAGTCAAAATGACTTTTGGTCACCTTGTCTGCATTTGGGGGGGGGGCATTGATTGGTAATGTTGCCATGCACTGGCCCCCATACTAGGCGATACGACTGGGCTCATACTAACTGCTTTCGGGATGTCTTCATTGCGGTGGCCAGGTCCTGATTGTTGATATACAGTTGGGCAGACGCGCGCATCGTTATATACAAACCCTCCCAACAAACCCCACTGACCAGCAGTAGTCACATGGTGCCAGATTCTAGCAAAAAATCCCAGAATCACCAGTGAGTATGCCACACCAAATTCACCCAACAAGCCAAACTGGCCATAGCAAAGGCATGAAAATCACATAGGTTGAAGATTAACTGGGTAGCATACTATTAGATGGGGAGATTCAATTCCAGGAAATCTGGAATCCTTGGACCCATTTCTGGGGGAATAAGGGTAGAGCAGGTCCTGGTACATGATGCAATTTTTTTTTCTTTCTTTGTTTCTTCTTTCCTTTGATCTACCTTCTTTTCAACCCCTTTTCTCCTTTGAAATATGACCTAATGATATGGGGGAGAAAGAGGGATGGTTTCTTTTTCTTTTTTGGATGACTGTAAGTGTAATGGTTCCTAATGGATAACTGTTACTAATTATTGTATACATCTGAATGTTCTTCATTCTTTGTTTTCTTGCAAAATTCAATAAAAAATATTGAAATGCAAAGTCACCCAACAGTCATTTATTTTCGACAGTTGGATCACTTTAAAGGACAAGTATAATTTTCCTGCTCTTTCTGGCAAGAGGTTGAATATATTTTCCTCACAGACAGTCCTCCCAGCTGATGAATTCATTATATTCTCTGCAGCTGAGCGTGGCCGTTACATTGTGATATATTGTAAACTATTTTTTATCAGCTAGATTAGAATACAATGTATCCTTATGTAATGGCCATGCCCAGCAGCAGAGATTGTAACCAATCAGCTAAGAGGCAGAGGACTGTCTGTGATAAAAATATATCCATGTTGGCAGAAAGAGAAAGCAATGTTACCTGTCCTTTAAAGTGGACCAACACCCAGGATTTTCACTATCCTGGGTGTTGGTCCACTTCAGCGGGGCATCCGAGATCAGGATGCCCCGCTGTGTGAAACCCCCCCAAAAAACTTACCTTTTCGGCGACGGACAAGCCGCCGCCTCCCACGCGTCCCTCTTACAGGGCGCACGCGCGCCGGCCATTCACAAACGCGCACACTGCTAGAGGGGCGCGCGGGAGGCGGCGGCGGCGGCTGATGCGTCGCCGATAAGGTAAGGCTTTTTGGGGCTTTTGGGGGGGTTCACCCCGCGGGAAATCCCGATCTCGGATGCCCCGCGGTGAGGGAGGTGATCGGCCCTGGAATCTTATAGATCTTATAGATTCCCGGGCCGATCACCCCTGGGTGTTGGCCGCATAATAACAGGCTCGGGTGGGGGGGGGGGATCCAGATTTCTGTGCAGACTTTGTGTACGTTGCCAATAGAAACAGATTGCAGATAGCTGCGCAGAAAACTGCTGCTGGGCATGTGTAAGTGTGAGTGAGCTCCCTCACCTCAGCAGCAGCTATAACAGCAGTGTTCTGTGTGTACAGGACTCACTCCTCTCTTCTTGGTGCAGAGATTCGGTGTACATTGCCAATAGATTGTAGATAGTGAAAACTGCTTCCATAAAACACACATATTAAATCAGCACCTTGTTTTGGCACAAAAAAATTATACACTTTCAAAGATTCCACCGAAAGTGGATTTACCCTTTAAAGTTCCTGTCTGGGCAAACTTAAGCCGGACCTTCAGCATAATTTAATGAAAAGCCCAAACCCTTAAAAAAACGATTCCCCAGCATCTAAAATTAATATATTTTACGTTTTTAGTCACTTATCATTCTTTCCCCCACTGGGCTGCAACTCTGTTTAGGACTCTAGGATACGGGCACTGCCATCTTGCCTCAGAAGCATCACATACTGAGGTGGGGGGGGGGGCAAAAGTACAGGGGGTTTATAGCCGTGCTTTGCACAGACAGAGCAGAGCTGGGGTCAGGAAAAGGACAGGTAATCACAGAATGCAGAGCGACACAGTCAGAAGCCTGAGACTCCATGAGCCGCCATCTTGGATGTTTAAAGGCTCATAACATGCAGTAGATGCAGGTAGGATGATTTTTAATGTGAGCAATCTGTATGTACAGGGTAAGGAAAACATACAAGATAGATTCTTATTTAGGGTGAAGGTGCAGTTTAATAGACACTCACCTAAAGCCCTACACAGCTACCATAATGGTGGTATTTTGAATGTTACTGGCATCAGCGATCTCAAGTCCGCCATCTTGGCATCATGGAGCTGAGCGTCTGCTCCCTAATTTTAGTCATGGTGACTGGTGGCATGCCAGCTCTTTGCATGCTCCCCTATATTGAAATGAATGGAGTAGGTGTGGTCAGTTGCCATGACTGATGCCAGGAGACAGTAAGTGGGCAGTAAGGCAGCCACGGGCTGTGGACCATATGGTCTGGAAGAAGAACCAAGCAACTGTTAGCACAACAGTTAAAAATTAAAAAAAACTCCCACTAAAATCACATTTGACAATGATAAGAATAATAAAACATCCATTATAGAGTCCGCTACATGTATTAAATAGGATAATACAGACTGCCAAAACTAGTTAATAGATAGAAACAAAAATAATATATACTACTCACAAATCTCCTACTATATGTGCCATAGAGAATACACTTCTTTGAAAGAAAAAACTTTCAACATGTGCAAGCTACCTAATATAGTGCATAGTATATCATCAAAAACTAAATTAAAAAACGCCTTTAAGGGGCAGCCTTGGTCTAGTGGTTAAGGACTGGATCGTGTGATAGGAGTGTTGCAGGTTCAATTCTTAGATGGAACAAGACTGAAGGACTCATGATCAAGGCACATAACCCCCCAACTGCTCCTCGGGTGCTGTAGCACAGCTCCACTGACCCCAGTGAGTATAGGAAACCCCATGGCTTTCTTAGTAAACATATCTTGGTCATCGCAAACAGGAAGTAAAGTGCAATGTTCACAACAAGTTCATAGACATTCGAAAGAAAATTGCAGCAGCAGCAACTGTTTCCCACTGTGTCTAAAGTAAAAAAATGTTCAAAGTGGAATTCAGTAAACTTCCTATATATAAACCTCTTTACAAACACTTCTTCTTATTTACAGATTATACCGAACATTTAAAGATTCAAAATATGTATATATGCTGCTTGAAGCATGCCTTGGGGGAGAACTTTGGAGTCTTATGAGAGACAGGTACATATTTCAATTTTCAAAATGATTTTTTTATTGAATATCTTTTAAACCATTTGTACATTAAAACAATTTAGAAAAAGAAAAAAAATATATATATTTATGGTGCTGAATCCACACCTTTTGTGTTACAATGCCAAAGAAATTTATATGAGTTTGCACCACTTAATTCTGCTTAATAAAGGACAAAGGTGCTGGCAGTTTGGGGGAAATTAACCATGGAAATGAAAAAGAAGTGGGGACCCTAGACCCGCCCCCAGACCCCTATACCGCTGCCGCACACTAAAACATATATAAATGTGTACCAAATCAAATTTATATAAGAAATTTATATATTAATTTATTTAATCAGGACTTGAAGAAATACAAACAATTTCCATACAGACAATACATCAAAGACGCATTAAAATACATATAAACACACAAAACTGGAGGATGGACCCTTAAGGTGGCTCTAATTTTTAGCTTTTATGGCGCTGAATCCACGCCTTTTGTGTTACAATGCGCTGACTTTTGCAAAATGCTACATTCTGCACTATGTCGCAGTGTGGGAAGAGTATTGCATGTTACCTGCGCTGCATCATGGTGAAAATGAGGGACGAGTTACTCACTGGCCTGTTCCAATGCTGTAGCCAGCTTCTCATTTACTGGGCTTCAATGCCGCCACCTCCTCATATCTCCCGAGTCCCGATGCCACCACCTCGTCCCCTCTATTTCATTGCTATAGTACACATGTAATGTAAAAATCCCAAATTATTATAATTTGAAAAGCATGTTGATTTTCTTCTCAGGGGTAATTTCGATGAGATGACTTGTAAGTTTTGTATTGGATGTGTAACAGAGGCTTTTGAGTATTTGCATCGCAAAGGTATCATGTACCGAGATTTAAAGCCAGAAAATTTACTTCTAGACTCTGAAGGCTATGTGAAACTGGTAAGTTAGAACACCTCCTGGTTAGACTGTTGTGGTGGTCAGTTATCTAGGTCAGTGACAAGCAGTTGCAACCAAGTACCCCAAAAGGGGGAGGGGTCGGTGAATAATGTTACCAAAAGCACTTTTTGAAGCATGAAAGAATAATGTTTTACTGTTAAAATAATATACCTGACCTTTCTGAATGACTCTGTTGGTGCACCCTTGAACATTGCTTAGTACCCCCCTGGCAGGTTAAAAACTGAATGGTGATTGCATGTGCTATCACTTGCCAATCACCTGCAAAACGCATCGCCATGATGTGAAAGTAGCTGCAGCACACAATGCCTCAATAGGCTCAGATGAACCTGTACTGGAACAGATGTGTTAACATGAACTCTGAGGTTGGGAGAAGCAGTGGGAAAGAGAGGGTTTATGGTGCCAACGGGAACCCAGTTAATTATTATCCCTGGAACAGAGGTGAGGCGTCATGGTTGTGGTTCAAACTGCAGTACAAATGAGAGGGGTTTTGGGTCCAGATGAGCCACACATAAGAGGAATTGTACGATGGGTTGAAGTACAGATAAAGGGTTTGGCTGATCTATAGATGGAAGGGACTGCTATACAGATAAGGGATGTGAGTGAGATGGTAGAGAGCTGTGGGTCAAATTGTCAAAAGTCGCGTTGCAGCAGAAGTCGCAGAGCGCTGCAAGTCAGGTTGTTGCACAACTTAGAGACTTTCATATTAGGTTCAGTGCAGATGAGAGTGGGCATAGTTTACATGGAGTGTGGGTTCGGATGGGCGAACCCACTGAAATTCAGGTGCGACAAGTTCAGCCAAACTTACTTCCAAAGTCCGGTTCGGATCCCGGAACTCCACTGAAGTCAACAAACTTGAGGGTTCGAAAATGGCTGTAAATTGGGGGAAACAAGGGCTAGAGGTCATCTGTAAAATGGGGGAAACACCAGGGAAAGTACACAAAATAATAACAGAAAACCCCAAAATAACAAAAAACATAATTTAATTAAAGAAATATATTCATTTTTTTATGGGTGTCAGAGGGCAAATCAGGGGGTAACACCAGAGAGATGCACAAAATGGGAAAATACTAGGCAAAAAAAAATAATTACATTTTAGAAATGAATAAAAAATAAAAAATTTTACCTGTGTTTAATTTGTTCCCTCTGCCGAGTAACTGTCTGTGGGTTTATTTTTTTATGTTTGTGGGTAATATTTTGGCATTTTTGGTTTGATACAATTTTTATCTAACCAACAACAGGCCGACTTTAATTTTTTTATTGTATCTTTTCAGTTTTAAGTGTTTTACTAAATGCGGCTTTTAAAGGCATCCCATTTACCATTTAAACTACCTGCAGGTTTTTTATTTTATATTTTTGGGGCATTTTTGGTTAGATACAATTTGTAGCTAACCAATATTAGCCTGACTTTTTATATTTTAATTGTATTTTTTCAGTTTTAAGTGTAACATCAAACCCCAGCACGGACCTCTGGCTGACGTCCATGTTCGGGTCTGGAGATCCAAACTTTCAGCATTAACTTTGTCGCTCTAAGCCCTGCTTCTCTTATTATTTGCTGCAATCTCACCAACCTGTCTTTCCCTAGAATATGACAGCCACCTTGACAGGTCTGAGGCCACAACAGTGAAAATGCGGCAACACCGGCACAGGTGGTTAAGGAGCTAAGGACTGCAGGCACGCCCACTGGTTTCAGCTGTTTTTTTCCATCTGATATTGGCTGCTGCTTTTGTAGCTGACAGCTGACAGTCAAGGCATGTTTATAGGTTGTGCAGTGAGACTGGTTCCATGGATGCTCGCCAGTAGCTATTGATGCCAAAAACATTTTCTATTAGCCCTTTATGGTCCCTAAACTAGATTCTAACCCTACTGCATATTGCTATCCAAACCTGAAAAATATGTGTCTCGCGTATGCGTCCAGTGGAACTTGCTTACACTGTCGAAGAACACATTGGCTCTGAAGGTAACCTTATTGGATGTGTTTGTAGTGTCATCAAATCGAACACATTTGTGTTGATAAACTACCAGGAAATAGGTGCTAAGGCTCTGTTAACACGATTGTGGTTTTACACCACATGTTGTTAGTGACAGCAATCATGCAGTGTTCTCGCACACCATGTTCACAGCATTTTGTCCTTTTTTCCATTTCTTTACTCTTTATTACCTGCTGTCATTGATAAAGTGATAGATAGATTTTCGAAGGCACCTCCATTAAAACCTACATAAAATATATATATTTCCCAGACAAGAGAGAGTAGAAAGAGAAAAAGTTACGAGAAACTGAAATGCATACTGGATTTTAAGGAAGAAGTTCTGTGTAAACAAGGCACACATAAGTAACAATGTAGCACAGCAAGCGGCCTGCAGTCACTTAAATCATGCCAGAAACCCAGCAGCATTCTTTCGATAGTAATGTGAATATCATGCAGCTATCCTTTGAAATCTCACACAGAGACCTCAACTAGTTCTTACCTCTAGCAAGCCAGATGTTGTACAGGAATTTCTGATAAAAGACCCGAAAGGCTAATTCAGAACACTCACCGCATATATTTCATACCTTAGGTTGATTTTGGATTTGCTAAGAAAATCTTTCCTGGCCAAAAAACGTGGACGTTCTGTGGGACACCAGAGTATGTTGCTCCAGAGGTCATTTTAAATAAAGGACACAACTTTAGTGTTGATTTCTGGTCACTTGGCATATTACTGTATGAACTACTTACTGGAAGGTAACGTGATTTTACTCGTTTTTACTATTATTATTATTATGCATATGTATGTGTGCCTTTTAGGTTCTTGAAAGTCTACTATACATTTATTACACTTGTAAAAGTCAGAACCTATCCTGACAGCCAGGGGCGTAACTATAGGGGGTGCAGGACTGCACAGGTTTGAGTACAGGTCAGTGTGCAACCTCCCTGAATACCTGAAAGTCGAGTAGCACCAATGGTATTTGTACCATTGGTTGTGAACCCATAGTCTAGAGGTAGAAACAAGAGGCTGAATTCAGACACAAGGACCTTGACCTGCCATCCCAATCCCAACCATTTTGCACATGTGTTTCCAGATGTGGCTCTTTCTACATTTTGTGGGCTTCCTCCAGTGGCAGCTATCACCCCGAAGGAATCCTGTCACCATTACCCCACCTTTTTTACTTTTTTGAAAAATGCTGCCATGTGGGCGCAACTGTCCACATAAAGAATTGCGATGCCTTGTTTCTCAGTAAGATGAGACATCCTATCTAAGGCATGAACAGGTTTCAGAGGCTTTTTTTTCAATGACAGCTATCACCCTGGAGAAATCATGTTACCTTTACTCCACTTTCTTTAAAATGCTATAGTTGCTACCATGGGGGCACAACAGACTTAAAACGGACCAACAGCCTGGCACAGTTGGAAAAGAAAGGTAGCTCCCATTTTGGACCTCACCCAGCATTTCAGCCATGCTGCTGCCTGGATTCAACTGACATTACTGACAATTAACAGTAACAGGAGACCCAGCAGCACTTCCTGTTTGCACATCCTGGCCTGCACATCCATGAACCGCCATTTTGTTTCTAAAATTTACCACAGCGGGAATTAATTCTCATGTGCAGTCTAAATCTAAATTGCCCTAGGAAGGGATGCTTATGAGCACTGTTTGTTGTGGTGGTCTGGTTTAAGTCATTTTTGACTGTTGGTCCACTTTAAGGAATTGGGAAGCCTTGTTTCTCGGTAAGATGGGACATGTTTTCAGAAATGGCCCTTTCTAAGGCATGTACAGGTTTCACAGGCTTCCTTCATTGGCAGCTACCACTCTGAAGGAATTCTGACTCCTAGACACTGCAAGCGGCTGATCGGCTGCAGAGGATAAAATTATAGCTATTTTGTTTAACATATTTAATTATTTAACCATGTCTTGGAACCAGAATGTGGCTGGTAGACCTGGGGTGTGTTTAAAAAAGGGGCAGTTACAATATAGTGATTGCACAATATGGGTCTAATTTATTTCAGGAATTTGTCTTTGCAGAAGGACAAAAAAGTAGCTCACAGCTTCCTAAACTGAAAGCTTTGGGAGTAGGTACTGTAGATTAGGGTCACAGAGAACCTACATACACCCTGGAATATAGTTGGTTCTAGGTCCACTGTGATGCTAATCTATTGCCTCCTGCTGCCCCCAAACTTTGGAGAGATAGTTTTTTCCAGGGTGTGCTGTTATGTTTGAGATCAACAACTACAGCACACGTAGTGATGGACAGCTACTCTTCCTATAGCATGCAAGGCAAGATCCTGGCATAAACAGAGAGGACGTGACTCTGGTCTGGTAGGAACATGTAAAATATGTATGCCGCTGTAGAGAAACTTGGACTGTTTCCTTGCTGGAGAGGTCTGTGTTACATTGTAGAAGACAGTTTTCATGGGAAGCCATGTGCAGATTTCCAACAATAAACATTATATTAGCTGTAAGTTTTCTTTGTTTAGTTTCATTTTCCATGGTGACTGGAAAAAAGTGTTTTCTTTACATGTTTCTGCAGCTGAGTTGAAATCTTAACAACATGGCTCTGTTTTTGTTATTATATATCTTTGGGAGGATTATTTTTCATGTATAATATGTGTAACATAACATATCTGGCATATTTCTCTCCAGCCCTCCTTTTACTGGGCCAGACCAGATGATGATCTACAATTTAATTCTCCAAGGTATTGAAAAAGTGGAGTTTCCTAGAAAAATATCAAGACGCCCTGAAGATTTAATCCGACGGCTATGCAGGTAAAACATCCATTTTTAAATTGTCAGCAAAAGCTCATCCTACAGAGAGGATTTTGGGGCAGCACCAAAGCAGCACTAACAATCAAGAATTAAAGATGACCTAGTGGTATGGGAAATGTTTTCTGGGACCCCATAGCCAAGCGTTTCATCTAAGAGAAAACATGGGTTACTGGAACCTTAGTGGCATCAATGGTGCAGGAATCCTCTATTGTATGCTGTTTTCATGTCTTGCTCTTAATCAGTGCACATAGGACTGCCCTGCCAAGGCCCCATAAAAGCCAATTAATGGACAATATTCTCACCTTGTCTCTCAGTTAGCAGCCATGTGTGCCTCAGGTATATTGCTCACTCATTGCTAGGATGGCAGCAGGTCTGAGTTACCACAGTCTAAGGGGGGGGGTTATTTTTCAGGGGTGGGGGTTCATTAAAAGGTGACAAAGGACAGGGTGATGCATTAATTGTAACCAAAAGTTATGACAAGCCCCTGAAGAGTCCAGTGGTATTCTGAGGCATTACAGTCCACAGATCATCATAGTAATTTGCAAATTAGACAACCTGTCAATCCATGTCTGCTAACTTAGAACACCTACAGGAGGGATACTATAAAAGGGGGATGGTGTCAGGGTTCAGTGCCCAGCATTTAACTGAGGGTGACTTAGGAAATCAGCATGTTAACCTCCCCTGATCCCATAAGTCAGACAGATTTTTAGGCTGATAAAGAAGTGGGGAAGATCTAGGTGTGTCTTGATAGTAAGGGGTGTAGCAAATTAAAAATGACAATAACTTTTGGCTTGCACTAAATTTATATTAACAAAGAGACATATCTCTGACCACTGAGACAGGCCAAGTCGAAGAAGTACTATACAGCCCTCTTTATTCGCCAAGGTTAGTCATAGACCCAAATACTGTAAATTTGCAAATAACTCCCAAGAAAACAGAGCACCTTGTTGGAGATCCAATGCTGTTCCCGCGGCAGTTCTAGTCCTGGGAGGCCCCATCTTATTATCTTATCATATTCACTTTACCTTCCCTTTAACCACCAGTCTACCTTAAGATTTTGTCACACTTCGTTGCCAGACCATTTTGCACTGTTTTGCGCTCCCCATGTTCAACTGTGAGTTTTTTTCAGTCTGGGCTTTAACATGAAATGTCTTGTTTGTCATTTTCTAAGTGTATTCATAATATTTTTGGGTGAAACAAAAACAATTTTTTACAATTTGTAGTGTTTTTTGTAAAAGTTTGTCAATAAAATGTTATTGGGTGTGAAACCCCAGTTACAGCAGTACCACATATGTATTGGTAGACACCCTTTCCTGCCCAGGAGACTCCCCCAAGCTGAAACAACGCTTTAGGAGATTTTCGGATAAAATACAACTATGCTATGCAATATGCGCACCTTGCAGTTTTTCCAGATAAACAACCCTTTACATTTGAAATACCCCCAACAAACTATATATTTTCTGGAAGTACACACCTCAGGCTTTCTAGGCGTACCAGGCTTGTTGACATGGGTGCAGTTTTCTGGAAGTAATCCCTCTATGTATTCTTTGGTTGCACAGGGTTTCCCTAAAAAAATAAAAAGCAAAATCAAAACCACATTTTCCTAAAAAAAAGCTATATGCAAACAAGAAAAAATGGAAAATCTGAAAAAGCAAGGTCCCCCAAACAGAACAATACACAGCATGCATAGGTTCTGTCAAGGAGAGAGTTGCCAAACACACCAAAGTAAAGCATGTGAGTAACGATAATTTTACTTCAAAATTTCAGCTCTGCAGACAAAGTGGGCACCTTGTGCTTTTTCTACCAAAACAACCCTTAACATTTGGAATATCCCCCATAAACCATATATTCCCTGAAAGTACACATGTTAAGCTTTCTAAGCGTATCCAGCTTGTTGTAGTGGGCTCATCTTGCTGGAAGTAATATCTCGAAGAATTCTTAGGTTGCACATGGTTTCACAAAAAAATGTATAAAAAAGCATAAAAAAACACCTTTTTCCTAAAATATCAATTTGCAAATAAGAAAAAACAAGCTAAATCTGAAAGCGCAAGGTCGTCCGAGCAGAACAATACCCAACATGCATAGGTACCTGTAACCTTTTAACTGCCAGCCTACCTGAGATTTTGTCACCCTCTGCTGACAGGATATTTTTCACCATTTTGCGTGATGTTTAACTGTGATTTTTGCAGGAATTTCAAAGAAAATGGCTTATTTTCTTTTTGCGGCAGAGTTTAGGCTTTAACATGAAATGTCTTGTTTGCATTTTTCCTACAGTTTTTTTTTTATTTTTAAGTAAATAAGTAAATATATATATATATATATATATATATATATATTTTTTTTTTTTTTTTAAATTGTCTCCTTTATTTTAACTAAAACATTTATTTTATTAAATTAAACCATATTGCATGTGAAAGCTCCATTTCTCCCGATTACAATGATACCACATATGTATCGGTAGCCCCCCGTTCCTGTCCAGGAGATCCCCTAAACTGAAAAGAGCACTTTATAACATTTACAGATAAAACTACTATCCACACTATAAAGGGTTAAAAAAAAAAATTGGTGTGGGGTCCCCCTTCCCAGGGACCCCATTTCTTGGGGGAATTTTAAGGGTTAAAAACCCTTAAAATTCTCAAAAAAATGGCGTGAGGTTCCCCCTACCCAGCATAACCAGCCCAGGCACCAGCTATGGGGCTTGTAGAACAGAGTGCAGGGCTACAAGCCGGCATAGCCTAGGGCCATGGCTCTTCTGCCCCCCCCCCCGGGATTTTGGGGAGGCAGGTAATGGGGTGGCTCGGGGGTTAATGGCAAGTCACCCGCTAGCTGCAGGTGACTTGCCAGCCCCCAGCCTTGTGAACTGGTATAGGGGTCTCATGGACCCCTTACCAGTTCACAAAGGGTTAACAGTAAAAAAGAAACACACACACACTTTACAAATGACTTTATTAAAAAAAAAAAAAAAAAAAAAAAAAAAAACTTTACTCACCTCCGATCATCAGCTCCTGTGTCCCTCAGCGATCCGATGCCAGTGATTGCTGGCCAGCGGAGGGGGGAGGCAAGCGATCGGAGGATCGCCTACCTCGCTCCTCCTCTGCCCAGCCATCACCTGACATCTGACAGCAGAACCACCAGGTGCCCCGACGACGCCCGGTGGGTGACGTCATCCGCCCCGCCCCCGATGGTGGCCATCGGAGCTACGGAGGGAGGAGGGCTGTTAGGCTGTTAGAGCGGGGGGGTGATCTGAGCCCCCTCCCCCCCCCCCCGTGAAGAGGGGAGCCGGCAGGAGCGATCGGGCACGAAGGTGAGTAAATGTCGTTTTTTTTTTTTACAGGCAATTCCGGTGGCTGGTGAAATGGGGGGAGGGGGGACACCCTATTTTGGGCACTCCCCTGCAGCCGGAGGAGCCCCAATGGGTGATCGGAGCCCCTCTGTTTGAAGAAGAGCCCTGGCAGGGGGGAAAGTCAGGCATTTCAAATTTACGTGGCTGGGGGTTAACTATAGGGGAGGCAGCCACATCAATTTTACGTGGCTGGCATTAAAAGGGCTAAAGCACGCACAGGGTGGGGAATGCCACGCTGTGCACTAAGCGTGAGGACATCGCTCGTGCACTGGGGGGGGGGGGAGTGAACGCTGCTGGATACAAGCGAGCAGTGGCGTGCTTAACCACCACGCAAACCATGAAAATGCATGGGGCCCCCACCTGCCAGGGGGCACCAGAGACAGAGCAAGATCAGTGGAGGCGGGCACACTGCGGCAAGTGAGGGGTGCCATTTAACAGTGCAATGCAATGCAGAGTGTGCAGATAGGAAGCCACTGTACACTTACGAGAGCCAGCTGCTGCAGAATCAGTGCTCAGCTCCATTCAGTTATGAAAGATGCAGTGACATCATAGCAGCTAGCGAGCTGAATGGTCAGAGCAAGCGTGCCCGGTCCAGCCAATCAGAAATGGCTTTCACTGGATATACATCTAGCTAAAAGTATAGCGAGGCAGTGACCTGCGCATGCGTGACTGGAATGAGCTTAGCTGAAATTTGCTGAGTGGAGCAATTTTATGTTGTTTCAAACAGTGGGGCATCCTAGTCTGGGATGCCACAGGGTGTAGAAATTGGCCATATGGGCAATTCCCAGCCAATTCCCTATTTCATGGGCATTAATATTGTATTTCGCTATACAAAATTTGCTGTACAAAAAATGATTACACAACTTTGCACAGGGCCCTAGATATGATAAACCTGCCCCTGCAGGTGAGGATAAGTATTTTTATACTTTGCAAGGGAACGCGAAACTGTGAATATTAAAGCCACAAATACAGAGGGGCGGCTGTATTTTCCACTGACAGTTTTTACTGAGCAATACAAAACATCACAAGAAGTATGCACCATAGCCTAGGCTTTCCGACTGCGCATCTACAAAGACCAGCATCACTCCACTGCAAAAAACTTGATCTATGCTTAGTTGATAGGGGAAATCTGTCCCAGGCAAGACCAAATAAAATGTGCAGAATAGACCATACACTGAAAGAATGCAGAATGGACTTCCCACAGAGAGATCAGAGACTCTGTCTTACAGAGACATGACATAGATAAATGATAGTACACAAAGAAACTGTACAAATAGGCCTGGATGTAAACCATAACAGGCAGAGTGAAAGCGGATCCCCCTCCCTGTGTAGCCTGTTACCAGCACAGGAAAAATAAAAAATGTATTTCCAAGAGATTGAAAGTGGTATGCCAAGCATCCACATTCAGAAGATATAATAGACTGATTGGATCGTAATGCATTTCAGTCCCAGTTTGACCTGAATCAAATCATAGAACTGTTCACTTACCCAGTAAAAAAGATTCTTATATTCATCTAACCAATCAGTCAATCAAAAACACTTTATTTGCCATTACTAATACAGAGATTTCACAAGGAGTTTTTGGTGAAATTCATGGGGGGCAGGAGTAAGTGCGAGATAAAACACTATAAGGGGATATGCTATATATGGAGGGGGGGGCGCTATATACAAGACTATGAACATGTTAAACATACACCCCGTGTTAGTGGCCTGTCAGTTTGTGAGGTACGGGGGTGTCTCCTTTTTGTTCATGATGTCAGGATAAGATAGAAAATGTTCTTGAAGAAGGAGATTTTACAGGGGAGGAAGATTTTAGCGGGAGGATGTGTGGAAGAACCGGATGATGACCTGGGTGATGGCAGCTTGAGAGGATTCTGTTAGCCTTGCTCTTCTTGCTGGCTCCTCCATACCAAGTGGTGAAAACAGTAAGTTTCAAACACTGGTGGTATCAGAAACTATGCCCAACAGGTCCAAGCAGAGGCTATTTTCCATTAAAAAAAATTACATGGCATGCGTTTCACAGGACTGAATAAAGACCATTTGGTTAATATGAACCTGCTACCATTTTTCACCTTTGAGTTAACCTGAAGTCAACAGGTGTTCACTATCGGCCTCCTACTGGAACCACACCTACCCTTCCCCAAGCCCAGGAAGAACCACATGAGATACATTCCACATTTCCCAGACATGTCCAGCCTTATATAAAGGAACGGACCAACCTTCTAGTTCTGTGTTCCCCTGCTCTGGACCCTACCACTTTTCCCCGAGTAGCAGGGGTGACATTTAGTGTCCACATACCCTTACTGCAGGCCCACTTCTCTGACCTTCTGAAAACTGTGTTTCCCAAACATAGGGACACTAAAAGTTCCACACCGAAACTAAATAACTATACCATGTATATCAGTCATACACTAAATGTAAGCAGACTCCATTCAGACCATTTGATATGTACCATTCTTGCCTACAGTGTATTTTAAATGCAGTCTCCCAAACACTATGAGTCTATGCAAAGCTTCATTTCCCCACTAAGGTCAACAGAACCAGTACCTCTGTTCCAGCAGAGAAAAACAAACGCGTTCATGATTTATTGATTGCAGAAATAAGCAAACTTGGGCATACATATGTTTCACAGGGCCCCATAGCAAGATTCATAGTGCACCCCTGGCACACAACATTACATAAGCTCCCCCACCGCTCCCTATTGACAGCCCTACTAGGTACATAGTCCTGGTGAAACGCAAGCCACATTATTTTTTAATGGAAAATAGCCTCTGCTTGGACCTGTTGGGCATAATTTCTGAAGCCACCAGTGTTCTAATGCCTGGGGCCCACCAGACCATCCTCTTGTGGGCCAAACCAAGCATTGCCATGGTTGCAAGGTGGAGGGGAGGCAGCTTGAACATGGCCTCCTTCTGCTGTGGGCCTAGTAGCAGCTTCCTCCCCTGCCTCCATTGTATGTATGCTATGTGAGCAAAAATATATCCTATAATCGACATTACACTATGCCAACAGTTTGAACCTGAACTGACAGAGTGTATCTTTAGACTGTATCCTGTGCATATCATATTGAAATTCAGCAGCCCCTTCACTTTTTCCACTCTTTAGTCATCTAGATTTCCTCTCACCATAATGGCTGCAGCTTTCCAGTTAGCTTTAACAAGTCTGGCCAATCTCCTCCCAACTCTCCCAATGCACCAAGGAGTTTTCACCTACAAAACTGACGCCCACTGGATGTTCTGTAACCGTTTCAGGTTTATACATACTGTACATACACAACAATGTTAGCATATGTGTGTGACACACCAGGGATTATTCTAATTTTTACTGCATTTCAAAATAGATCATTTTTCCATTATTCAAAAATTCTAATGAATTCTAAATTCTCTTTTCCAGACAAAACCCAGCAGAACGGCTTGGAAATATGAAGAATGGAATAGCTGATATTAAAAAACACAGGTCAGAGTACAACATCCTCTTTACCATGTAAATTCTGTAAATACCATGTATCTGCATATAACTGTCTGGTGTAAAGTAAAGTAGACGCATATATGAGGATATTATAATGAATAAAATAGATTAATTATTAAAATAATTAATATATATATATATATATATATATATATATATATATATATATTATTTATTTATTTATTTTTTTCCTGGCAAATTTGTGCTAAAAGGTGCTAAATGTAAACATGCATGGGATAAGCATACATCTATCATTAGAGAAAAAGTATAAGTAGTAAGCAATAAAAGTTTACTTTACTTTCGTAAAATTCTATAAAACATTTTAGAGATAGATCGATTAAGCAAAACTTTAAGCTTCAAAAAGTGCCTTGTGGCTAATGTGAACTAATCCAGCAGGGATAAATTAACTGTGTGCTTGTGGTAGATCCTGTCACCAATCAACCAATATGCTTGCCAGATATTGTTTGGTCGTTGAGAATCTCTGCCCCGCTCTTTGCTGCACCCCTCATTTCTTCATCTATGCTGCATTCTTATCTCTGCCCTGCTCATTCCTTCTGCACTCCCATCTTTGCCCCGCTCTTTTCTGCTCCACCATCTCTGCCCCGCTCTTTTCTGCTCCACCATCTCTACCCCACTCTTTGCTGCACCCCTCATCTCTGCCCCGCTCTTTGCTGCATGCCTCATCTCTGCCCCGCTCTTTTCTGCTCCACCATCTCTGCCCCGCTCTTTTCTGCTCCACCATCTCTGCCCCGCTCTTTTCTGCTCCACCATCTCTGCCCCGCTCTTTTCTGCTCCACCATCTCTGCCCCGCTCTTTTCTGCTCCACCATCTCTGCCCCGCTCTTTTCTGCTCCACCATCTCTGCCCCGCTCTTTGCTGCATGCCTCATCTCTGCCCCGCTCTTTTCTGCTCCACCATCTCTGCCCTGCTCTTTTCTGCTCCACCATCTCTACCCCACTCTTTGCTGCACCCCTCATCTCTGCCCGCTCTTTGCTGCACCCCTCATCTCTTCCCCGCTCTTTGCTGCACCCCTCATCTCTGCCCCGCTCTTTTCTGCTCCACCATCTCTACCCCACTCTTTGCTGCACCCCTCATCTCTGCCCCGCTCTTTGCTGCACCCCTCATCTCTGTCCCACTCTTTGCTGCACCCCTCATCTCTGCCCCGCTCTTTGCTGCACCCCTCATCTCTGCCCCGCTCTTTGCTGAACCCCTCATCTCTGCCCCGCTCTTTGCTGCACCCCTCATCTCTGCCCCGCTCTTTGCTGCACCCCTCATCTCTGCCCCGCTCTTTGCTGCACCCCTCATCTCTGCCCCGCTCTTTGCTGCATGCCTCATCTCTGCCCCGCTCTTTTCTGCTCCACCATCTCTGCCCCGCTCTTTTCTGCTCCACCATCTCTGCCCCGCTCTTTTCTGCTCCACCATCTCTGCCCCGCTCTTTTCTGCTCCACCATCTCTGCCCCGCTCTTTTCTGCTCCACCATCTCTGCCCCGCTCTTTGCTGCATGCCTCATCTCTGCCCCGCTCTTTTCTGCTCCACCATCTCTGCCCTGCTCTTTTCTGCTCCACCATCTCTACCCCACTCTTTGCTGCACCCCTCATCTCTGCCCGCTCTTTGCTGCACCCCTCATCTCTTCCCCGCTCTTTGCTGCACCCCTCATCTCTGCCCCGCTCTTTTCTGCTCCACCATCTCTACCCCACTCTTTGCTGCACCCCTCATCTCTGCCCCGCTCTTTGCTGCACCCCTCATCTCTGTCCCACTCTTTGCTGCACCCCTCATCTCTGCCCCGCTCTTTGCTGAACCCCTCATCTCTGCCCCGCTCTTTGCTGCACCCCTCATCTCTGCCCCGCTCTTTGCTGCACCCCTCATCTCTGCCCCGCTCTTTGCTGCACCCCTCATCTCTGCCCCGCTCTTTGCTGCACCCCTCATCTCTGCCCCGCTCTTTGCTGCACCCCTCATCTCTGCCCCAAACTTTGCTACACCCCTCATCTCTGCCCCTCTCCTAGCTGCAACCCTCATTCCTGAACAGCTTTTTACTGCACCCCTCATCTCTGCCCTGCTCTTTGCTGCATCCCTCATCTCTGCACTGCTCCATACTGCCCCCCATCTTAGCCTCGATCTTTGTTACACCCCCCATTCTGGCCCAGCTCTATACTGCTCCTTCATGTCTGCCCTGCTCGTTGCTTCACTCCTTATCTCTGCCCCATTCTTTGGCACATCCCTCACCTCTGCCCCAGTCTGTGCCACGCCCCTCATCACTGCTCCAATCTTTGCTGCATCCTCATCTCTTTTCTGATCTTTTCTGCAACCCCATCTCTGCCCCACTCTTTGCTGCACCCCACCCCATGTCTGCTCTGCTTTTTGCTGCTCCCCCCATCTCTGCCACTCTCCTTTCTGCAGCTTTCATCTTTGAACAGCTTTTTACTGCTACCCTAATCTCTCCTGATCTTTCCTGTACCCCTCATCTCTGCCCCACTCTTTGCTGTACTCTTCATCTCTGCCACATCCTTTTCTGCACACCTCCTCTCTGCCACGCTTTTTTTCTGCACCTTTTATCTCTGCACAGCTCTGTACTGCACCCCTCATCTTCGCCATATTCTTGCTTCACCCTCTCTCTGCCCTGCTTTTTGCTGCAACCCTCATCTCTGTACAGCTTTTTTCTGCACCCCTCATCTTTGCACAGCTCTTTACCGCACTCTCATCTCTGCCCTGCTGTTTGCTGCACCCCCATCTCCGCCCCTTTCCTTGCTCCACCCCCATTTCTGCCCCTCTCCTTGATGTGCCCCTCAGCTTTGCCCTGCTTTTTGTTGCGCCTTTCATCTCTGCACAGCTCTATATTGCACCCTTCATATCTGCACCCCATCTCTGCCCTGATCTCTGCTGCATCCCCTATCTCTGTCCCTTCCCTCAATATCTGCCCTGATCTTTTCAATATCACCCCTCATCTCTGCAAAGCTGTCTGCTACACTCCATCTCAGCCCTTCTCTTGCCACCACACTCTTTTCTGCACCCCTCATCTTGGCCCCTTTTTTGCTGCTCCCCATCTCTGCCTCACTCTGCTGCACCCCTCATATCTGCCCCACTTTTTGCTGCACCCCTTATCTCTGCCCAGTTCTATGATGCACCCCTGTCTCTGCCTCAATCTTTGCTGCAGCCCTCATTACTGCACCCTCATCTCTGCCCTTATTTTGCTACACCCCTCATCTCTGCTCCTCTCTTTGCTACAGCCCTTATCTCTGCTCTGCTGTTGCACCCCCATCTATTCACCGATCTTTGCCGAACCCTCATCTCTGCCCCTATCATTTGTGTAACCCCCATCTCTGCCCAATTTTTGCTGCACCCCATATCTCCCCAGCTCTATGCTGCACCCCCATCTCTGCCCCAGTCTTTGCCATGACCCTCATCTCTGTCATAATCTTTTCTGAACCCCTCATCTCTACCAAATCTTTACTGCACATCCTTTCTCTTTGTTGCACCCCTCATTTCTGCCCCACTTTTTGCTGTACCCCCTAATACTTGTACAGCTCTTTATTGCACCCTCATCTCTGCCTGGTCTTTGCTGCACCCCACAGCTCTGCTCCACTCTTTACTGCAGCCTCATCTCTGGCCCTCTCTTTGCTACAGCCCTGACCTCTGCCCAACTTTTTGCTGCACCCCATCTCTGCACAGCTTTTTACTGCACCCTCATCTCTGTCCTAAACTTTGCTGCACCCACATTTCTGCCCCACTGTTAGCTGCACCCCCATATCTGTCCTGCTTCTTTGTCCCTCTCTTTGTTGCACCCCTCACCTCTGAACAGTTTTTGCTGCAACCCTCATCTCTGCACAGCTCTATGCGGCATCCTTATTTCTGCCCTGATCTTTGCTGCACCCCTCTTCTGCCCCTCTCTTTGCTGCCCCCTCATCTGGGCCCTCCGTTTACTGCACCACTCATATTTGACCCACTTTATATTCTCGGCCCAGCGCTATGCTTCACCCTTGTCTCTGACACAATATTTATTGCCGCACGGTATCAGCCCAATCTTTGCTGCACATCTTATCTCTGCCATGCTTTTTGCTTCACCCCTCATCTCTGCCCTCTCCTTTATGCCCCCCTCATGTCTGGCCAGCTCTATGCTGCACTATTTATCTCTGCACAGCTCTATACTGCACCCCTCATCTCTGCCCCAATCTTTGCTTCACCCCCTCATCTCTGCCCAGCCTTTTTGCTGTACCCCCATCTCTGTCCTGACCTTTGCTTGACCCCTCATCTCTGTCCCCTGCTCTTTGTTGCACCCCTCATCTCTGTCCCCTGCTCTTTGGTGCATTCCATCTTTGCCCCTCTCTTTGCTGCCCCTTCATCTCTGCCACACTCATTTCAGCCCCTTCTTTGCTACACACCATGAGATGAGGAGTGCTGCAAAGAGAGGGTCTCTCTTTGCTGCACCCCTCATCTTTCCCCACTTTTATGCTTCACCCTTATTTCGTCCTTGATCTTTGCTGCACCCCTGTCTTAGCCTCAATCTTTGCTGCACACCTCATCTCTGCCCCGCTTTTTGTTGCACCGCTCATCTCTGCACAGCTCTGTACAGCACCCTGATCTCTGTGCTGATCTTTGCTGCACCCCTCACCTCCATGCCAATCTTTGCTGCAATGCCCATCGCTCGCCCTCTCTTTACTGCACCCCTCATCTTTGCCCCACTTTTTTGCTGCCCTCATCTTTGCCCCACTTTTTTGCTGCACCCCTTATCTCTGCCCAGCACTATACTGCATCCCCATCTCGGTCACAATCTTTGACCCACCCTCATCTCTGCCTCACGCTTTGCTGCACCCTCATCTCTGTCCCATACTTTTCTGCAACCCCATCTCTGAGCTACTCTTTGCTGCACCTCTCATCTCTATACCACGGACTAGCAATAAGGAGCACAGGCGGATTTTCTGGTTGGCTGCACTGCTTTAGGACCACTTGTTCTGCTCCTGCAATGCTATAGCCTCAGAACCAAGATTGTGAGGAGCATACCCACCTCTGCCACAGTATCTGCCCCTAAAATACTAAAGCTTCAATACCACTGGTTATCACATATCTACCCCTGTCTGTTTTCTGTTTCTGCAATGCAATAGCCTCAGCTGATAAACACACTAACTGAATGGCTGAGAAGCTGTTTGGGGTGGGACTAAGGAGCTTATTAGCTGGTGGTAGGCTGTCAAGGTCTGTAAATTCCTGGACTGATGTTTGTCCGCAGTCTGTCCCTGGTGACATCCCCTTCACACAGCTCCATGATTCGTGACATGCAATAAAACTATTTTTATGTAACCCACCTATGAGTGAATGACATTGTGGAGAGCAGCAGAGGTTCTTTGGACCCAGGGTTCCCAATGTTGGTGAATGAGGTTCTGGGTGAGGTGTGGCACAGTCCCCAATGTTACTCACAGTTGGATTGCGCCAAGTGAAAGGCAGTGCTGAACTCAAACAATCTGTAGACAATCAAGCAGATATGTATTCCTCCTTGAAGAGCCAAATACAGTTGCAGCAGTGCATGCTTCAATCACAGACTCCAGTCAAAAGTCTACAACATCTTCCCTTCAGCTAAAACTGGTCACAGCAGCACTTACTCCTGTATGTAGGCTCCTAAGTCAATACCTAACCCACTAGGTTCCAACTTAGGCTGCCATTGGTCTTCCAGTTACTGATGCTAGGTCTCTCCCTCTATGACTTAAATCTCTTCTTAAATTACCTCTGGTCCCAGCTCCAGGACTGTATCAGTCTAATCACCTCCCACTCACATAGCTCACATGATAGGCCACATTCTCGGCATGTGTAGGGGGTTCCCTTCTGTTTAGACCAGTTCTAGGTAGATCTTGTTTCCATTTCCTAACTGCTCCCCTTTTAACCTAATGCAAGAATCATTCTACTTATAGCATTTGCCTGACTACCGCCATCTTGTGTCCGTATTGCAAACTGTACTTACTAACTAAACTTTTTAAAACTGCTATCACTCCAAGTCTAATTAATACAGTATTCCTAACTCTATCTCATAGTTGCTAAGGGACTCTCCAATCAAGGGCTATATTTATCCACCTTTATTTTTTATTTCCATTTGGATTGTTTTTACCAGCTTGACAAGCCTTTCCTCCTCTCAAATTTGAGCCTTTCCCCGGGGCAGGAAAGAAGAATGGCAGTGCATGCAGGATACTAATCCCACGTGTCTCTGGGGCTGAGGACACTGCAACTGTGCAGAGTGGATGTAACATGAGGCCTACGCAGGGCTTTAAAATAAAGGAAATGTACTCCCCCTGCATTAGTCTGCTTTTCTTTTCATACATGACAATATCTTGTTGGCTTTGGCAGCTATTTCGGTTCCCCTAGCAGAGAAAAAAACATCCTGCTACGAGCTTACATAATATTGTGTCATCAGCAAATTCCCAGACACTGCTTTTGATGTCTACTACCAAGTGTCTAGCTAGAAAATTACAATTGGACTTGTAAAAAGAAATAGTTTGATTGTGCAATGACTGGCTATAAAACGCACTCACCTAATGTCTGTTTTGCAATGTAGGTGGTTTAATGGCTTTGACTGGGAAGGACTGAGTACAAGAAGCCTCCAATCGCCTTTAAAACAAGAGGTAATGTATACAAATTGTAGAAGAAATTCCTTGTGATGCTTTATCATGTTGACATGCAGAATGATTGCATGTTTAAAGTAATTATTGAATATTTGTTCAAGTTCTTTCATTATTCTACTGTTATTATCTTTTATTATCTTCTGTGTTATCTTTGGAACATTACATTATGATTTATTTTGGAAACATTATGAGCTTTTAGTAGCTCATAGCTCTGAAAATTGCATGCTCCATTGATTTGCGGCTGGGGCAGCTTTGGGCTTATGGGGACCATTGGGGATACAGTGGGTTCCTTTGCATTGTCTTTACAAACGTGACAGTAAAGCTGCATATATGGTACACCAAACATGACCCCCCTGACAACCAAAAAACACGTAATTTGGAAAGAAATTAACTGGCCCAAAAAAAGTAAATCTTCAGCATTGGGGTTTAAATGTATAATATAAATATTTAACCAAATAATCTTGCGAGCCATTGCAATTTTTGGAATGTTGATTCTTTCTCAGCTAAGATTTAATTGAGGGGGCGTGACAAGGCAGATTAAGTGCTCCTTGTCTTGTCACACCCCCTCTTATGCAATGAATAGAGTAGGCAAATTAGTGTCGTAGAGCTATATTGATGTACGTCACCATGTCTGCTGAGGATAGAGGTTGAAATTGCTTGTCCCCCCCCCCTTACCATTAGTTATCAATATGCCAGTGCTGCGTGGTGGAGCAGTGAGGGACAAAAGGGGAGTAGACTTTTTATATTATTGCCTGGATAGGAACTTTAACATTTTTACGTTCATTAAGTAGCCTTATTACTTTTATCATGCTATCATGCTGAGATCCTCTTGGTCCTCTTTAGGGAGGGCTAATTTCAAACACATTTAATGCTGAAAGGCAAAATAGACTGGCAAAAAAAGCTTAAAGGACCAGATGAGATCAGACCAGATGTGCCAACAGGAACAAGGTGACCTGCTTACTTTCCAACCATTCCAGTACCACTCATCTCCCACCCGCAGCCCCAATCTGAGAAACCATCTTCTCATAACTGTGATGCAGGTGGGGAACAGTGGTGTGGGAGTGGCTGGAAGGTACGGTACGAGGCAAGGGCATTCTGATCTGTAGGTCTGAATGGAAAAATTGTCTTTTCCTTTAAACCTACAGAAGATATTACACATGAAAATATGTACATGCAAACTATTGGGCACAATGTTACCAGGATGCCAGATGGCCATGACTAAACTTCAAGATTAAAGGTATATACTCTTAAACCAGACCATCAGCCTGGCATAGTTGGAAAAGAAAGGTAGCAGCCACCATTTTGGAGCTTCCTCTCCCAACTGACATAACTGAAATGCACAGTAACAGGAAGCCCAGCATGACTTCCTCTTTGCAGGTGGTCTGCAAACCCATGAGCAGCCATCTTATTTTTAAAATGTATCCCAGTAGGCGTTAGAAAAAGGATTATTATTTTTATGTGCAGCAACCTAAATTGCCCTGGGGAGGGATGCATATGAGCACTCTTTGTTGTGTTGGTCTGACTTAATTCATTTTTGACTGTTGCTCCGCTTTAAAGTGAGATAGTAAGGTGCCAGACACAGCAGACAAATGAAATACTCAATAATCAGTAAAATACAGCACTAAAAGATGTAGCTAACTGGCCATAAATAGCTTAATATTCAAAACCTAGTGATAAGCAGGGAGGTAACACGAGCCCCACACAATCTTTTCACTTTCCTACTCCAGCTGGCATTCTTCTTTCACAGCAGGCCTAGCATGGAACCTCTGCTCCCTCCATTACCCAGCAATGGATAATCAGCAAGTTTTTAATGAAAACGGAACAGTTTTAACACAAAACATACTTGTACACTATGTCTGTTTCATTCCATTCTTCTAGCTTGATGGACCCACGGATCATAGGTACTTTGACAGTTATGCCCCTGATGATGAAATACCCCCTGATGAAATGTCTGGGTGGGATCAAGACTTCTAGAAACATTTTCTTCCCGAACTTATCAAAATGTAATCGAATCATGAAGTGAACACTGGAAGACTAGACTGGATCAGCATAACAGATAAATAAATTGAATGGCTGATGAACAAGGGGTGTGCTAAAGACAGTCAAGTGCATTGTGTGTTCCAGTGCCTATATTACTCCAGAGACACTCGCTGAACTGACACTGAAGGTACGGGTCAGGCTGGGTTGATGCCATGAACCAAACACTGTGAAATATGCTAATATGCAGCTAATATCATATGAGTGTATAAGCTTAGTAGTTTTTTATGCTGGTAATCTGTATACTGTATACCCGATTTTGCATCAAACCAAACAGAACTTGATTCATTAAAGTGGACTTCCAGACACAAATGCTGTAGAAGCCCTTGGACGGTGCTACAGTCCTCATTGCCCAGCAGCTAAAGGCAAATGCCCATCTGCTATGTGCCAATTAGAATGCCTGATATTGGACAACAAACGCACTCTCTTGGTCACGGTAAGTAAGGGTCATACACAGCTGAGACTGCTGACACCACAGCAATGGGGATGTGTGATGCCCCTTTTTCCTAGGTGACTGAGAGCTGGGAGTATGAGCCACTTAGGCTTTAAGTTTAATAGTTATATTTAAAGGAAATTTTTTTTTGTCAGGTTTTGTCCCATAATTCTTCCAACGTAACAGGTGAGCTTATCAGCAACCTTGGCCTAAGTCTAAGCTACTGGAAAACAAGACTGTGATCCTCCCAAAATGAAGAAGCTGAATTTCAGCAGGATGGGTTAAACCACACTGCGCATTGCCACCATTAAAACGAGAAACCGGGCCCCCGGATACTAACCGCTTCCAGGTCTCTTCTGCACCCACCGCAGTGCAGCCTATCAGCCTTCAGGGCCAGAGGCTAATAAGCTTGGCCACCGGACGCGCTGATAGGCTGCTTGCGGTCATGAGGGAGAGTCCTGGAGGCTGATAGGCTGCACTTATTTTAATGGCAGGGATGTGTAGAGGGGCAGCCTGGGTCATGCTGCCCTGCTGCTGTATAGTACAGCAGAACTATGGTCATTTTTTTGCGATTTAGGGAGGCTATAGATATTTTAGGTGTCTCTATATACTTATGTGTCTCTCTAATTCAACATGCAAATATGTGAATTGTAAAAACTGTAATAAACTCAATTTCAAAACTTATGGAAAAAAAAATTAAGATTTTTACTGGAATGGAATATGTTACATTTGCTCGAAATTTGAATGTAAGTGTTAGTGATGATTTAATATGTGATTATACTAAAGCAGACGTATCCTTATGGTGTCAGGCTTGCAGCCATTATAGAAGCAAGCACTGCAGCAGAGAGGGCAGGGTTGGTATATAGAGGATACTACCCAGCACTAGACAAACACTGGAGCTACATCTGCCTTCAACAGGGAAACCCCCTTTTTTCTATGGTCATAGAAGGAACATCCAAACCCTGCTACGTCCAGCGCAGGCCAGACAGTGAAAGGGGTTTGGGATCTATTTTATGTATATAGCTCCCCTGTTAACAATAATGGAGAACAAACGATGCAGACATCCAAAACAGCGGCATCCTACAGGCTAGCCCCATGCCCCTCTACACTTCTTCTCCATTCATTGCAGCAGAGGGGGTGCGCCAAGGCAGGAAAATGCCGAACCTGCCTTGCCATGCCCCCTTCATTGCAATGCCTAGAGAGGGCATGTGGGGATGGAACAAAGCTCCCAGGACAGTGCAGAAAAGGTCCCGTCACTGGAACCCCATCCTCGGTATGTATACAGATGCCTGCACTGCACAGAAGAGATGCACAGGCACACCGGGCCCACACAGGAGGAGCTCCGAGAGCCCAAACATAAAAACAATCATTTTAATCCTCAATTGGTTAAAAAAAAATAATCAGGCAGCATTCCCTACGTAATAAGTGACAAAAAAATAAATGAATCAAACCAGCAGTAGAAATAGCAACAGTGACAGTATTTCGAGCTATGATATGAGGGCTGATTTTTTGCTCACTTTTTTGTGAATTTCTAAATATTTCTGTCCTTATTGCAATTCTGCACCAATTTTAGCTGTGTAAATGATTTAAAAAATTGCTAAGCTGAAAATGGTGCTGAATTGCACTGAGGAAAAACACAATTTAAAAAAAATTCTCACGTTGCTGAATCAGCCCTAATGTCTGTATCAGAAAAACTAGTATGCTTATAACATTGTGAAACTCTCTGATCCCAACAAATCTTTCAGGGTGAAATAAATTTATCATTAATAAGTTGTCGCATTAAAAAGTTGTGCCATTGTTGTGAGCTAATGCCCTTATCTGATACCTTACGAATATACAAAACAGGCCTCCTGTAAAGCCTTCAAAGACTCTCTTGATTCTTAGAAGACCTGACAGGTATGAATATTATCACAGTAAGGTTCTGATAATGCTGGCCGGTCAATGATGAGGTGTGACACTACTATGACGGCCCATGTGGCCTACTACCATTTACTGGGGATAGAGAAAGGGGGAAAAAAAACACAATAGAGTGTCCAATGGCATGAGAAGGCCATTGGAGTGAATGAAGTGTGCATGCTCAAGTCGCTGTCACTGATGCAGGAGGGTGGCCGTTGGTCCCCTATAGCACTAGTTCCTGTGAATGCTGCAATCCTGGCCCCCAATGAGTTTTGTCAAACTGGAGTGAGTATGACTTTTGTTTTCTTTCTGGCTTGACAAACAATTTAATTCAGAGGACCCTTTTAGCCACATACTGTATATTTAATATGAAAAAGGAATCTTTGTGTAGAAACTATAATTGACTAAATATGACCTCTGTAGTAATATGTGATAGGACCCCCACCCAAGCCACCCTTGCAGTTTTCTGCTGCCTGACAACTGTCAGGTAGTGTAGCCTGCACATGCAGATTGAGGCACAGGTGCAGGTGCATATACAAAAAGCCTGAGCTGATGGCAGCAATAAAGAGCTGTCTTTGCATGCATGAATATGTGGTTAGAGTCCCTGTCCAGGCAATGAAAATACCATTCTGTCAATACTCACCTTGTAGAATGGGTATAAGTATGCAACATGCCCTGCTCCAGTAATGATTCATTGCGTCTGGGATATAATCCACAAGAGGGCGCTTTACTGTGGAGATGGCAAAAAAGAGGCCCCTCCCGGTCCTTATATATCCGGGACCTCCCACTAAATTCCCCAGTATAAAAAAGCAGTAAGGGAACCAGGAGAAGCCAATAACAAGATTAACAATATTAACCAGGAAACATTCACCATATAAAGCAGTAGTCCTCAAACTTCCTCCTCAAGGGCCGAGACAGGCCAGGTTTTCCAGCTCTCCACGCTACTCCACAGGTGAATTAACTGGTGCTCAGACAGAGCTATAACCCTAATTATTACATCTGTGCATCAGCATAGAGAGCTGCAAAACCTGGCCTGTCTCGGCCCTTGAGGAGGAAGTTTGAGGACTACTGATATAAAGGATCCAAGAACTAAAACTCAGGGTGGGATGGAGCAGGGCGTGCTGCATACTTATAATACCCATTCTACAAGGTGAGTATTCACAGAATAGTATTATTCCAAGTATGCAGCACGCCCTGCTCCAGTAAATTACGTCTGGGACATACAATATCAGTGTCCATAAACAGGTGGGGATCCCAAAAAGGCAACAATGCGCAGCTCAAATCACCGCCGCCTGCAGAACCTTGCGGCCAAAACCAGCATCCGCTGAGGCCCGAACATCAACCTTGTAAAACTTGGAAAAGGTAAGAACAGAAGACCAAGTAGCAGCCTTACAAACTTGTTCAACAGAAGCCTGGTGCTTAAAGGCCCAGGAAGCCCCAACAGCACGCGTAAATGAGCAGTGACTCGAAAAGGAGGATCCCTCCCTTTAGCAGAATAGGCCCTAATAATAGCCTGACAAATCCATTTACTAATAGCAGACTTGACAGGCGCCAAACCCTTCTTGGGACCCGAGGGTACCACAAACAAGGCGTCCGTCTTCCTGAAAGGCGCTGTAGCCACCAGGTAGTATTTCAAGTTCCTGACAACGTCCAGAGAATGCATGGCCCTCTCCTTGTCATTTCCAGGATTAGGGCACAAGGAAGGAAGCACAATGTCCTGATTGAGGTGAAAGGCAGAGACAACCTTAGGCAAGAAGTCTGGTTTAAAGCGGAAAACCACCTTGTCCTGGTGTCTCTCAAAGTAGGGGGCCTGAATAGACAGAGCCGCCAACTCAGAAACACGCCGGACAGAAGTGATAGACACCAAGAAGGCAACTTTCAAGGTGAGAATAGACAGTGCAGCCTCACCCTGAAGGGTCCAATACCAAATTCAAATCCCAAACCGGTAACATGGGTTTGCGCACATGAGTGACCCCCTGGAAGAAAGTCTTGACCAAAGGATGAAGAGCAAAAGACCTCTGGAAGAAAACAGCCAAAGCGGAAACATGCCCCTTCAGAGTGCTAAGCTGAAAACCCAAATCCAGGCCATGTTGAAGGAACTTCAGTATTCGAGGGATGGAGAACACCCGGCAGGGAAAAGCCCTAGTGTCACACCAGTCAATGTAGGTCCGCCAGGTCCTGTAATAGATGGTAGAAGACGATTTCTTCCTAGCCCTGACCAGAGTCTGAACAACCGAATCAGACAGACCTCTTTCCCTTAGGATGGAGGTTTCAGCAGCCAGGCCATCAAAGCCAGCGTTTGTAAATTGGGGTAACAGAGTCGTCCTTGAGTGAGAAGATCCGGAACCGGGGGCAGAGGATACTGATCGACCGCCAGCTGCACGACGTCTGCGAACCACACCTGTCTTGGCCACCTGGGGGCCACCAAAACAGCTGGCACTCTTTCCTGAATCAGCTTGCGCAGAACCTTGCCCAGAAGGGGAAACGGAGGGAAGAGGTACAGGAGACCGAACCCCTGCAAGGACAGAGACATGGCATCCACCGCCAGAGCCAGAGGATCCTGGGACAGTGAGACAAATGCTGGAAGCTTGTAATTGTGGCGAGAAGCAAACAGATCCACGTCCGGCATCCCCCACCTGTGACAAAGGGATAGGAAGACCTCGCTGTTGAGGGACCATTCTCCCCGGCGAGAGGCCCCCCCTACTCAGAGAGTCCGCTTCCAGATTCTCCACTCCCGGAATGTAAACCGCAGAGATGCACGGGACATTGTCCTTGGCCCAAGACAGGATCAACGACACCTCTCGGAGGGCACTCTTGCTCCGAGTCCCTCCCTGATGATTGATGTAAGCGACCTCAGTCCGGTTGTTGGAGCGAACCTGAACCGGCAGGCCCTGGAGGTGAGACGTCAGCTGCGCCAGCACCAACCGAACCGCCCTCAGCTCCAGAACATTGATGGGGGCGTGGGCCTCCTGAGGGCCCCACAACCCCTGGAATTGGAGGGCTGTCAAGTAGCCCCCCCAACCTGACAGGCTGGCATCCGTAGTGACCGTCTCCCAACACGGTGTCAGAAATTATCTGCCCCCAAAAGATTCCTCAAGTCCAGCCACCACAGGAGGGACTGCCGGACCAGAGGAGATAGAACAAAGGCCTGATCCAGAGACAGGGGACTCTTGTCCCAGACCAACAGAAGATGGAGCTGAAGGGGTCTCATGTGAAATTGAGCATAAGGAACTGCCTCGAAGCAGGCCACCATCTGTCCCACCAGCTGCATCCCTTGCCGGATGGATGGATGAGTGCTGGACAGCAAGAAATGAATCAGAGCTTGAAGAGAGTCCACCTTCTGCTGAGGGAGTAAAATCCTGGCCTGAATGGTATCCAGAGTCATACCCAGGAAGGGGGTCACCCGGGACGGGGAGAGTGAGGATTTGGGATAATTGATCACCCATCCGAACATTTCCAGGGTCGCCACCACCGTCCGGGTGTCCAGTTCTGCCTGTTGGAGTGAATGGGATGTAATGAGAAGGTCGTCCAGATAAGGAAGAAGTGCCACAAATTGGTATTGTTGTTCCTCTACCGCAAACCCGAGGAACCGCTGGTGCCCGGCACATGAAGGTAAGCATCCTTGATGTCTACTGAAGTCATAAAGTCCCCCGGGCGCAGGGAGCTGATAGCGGAGCGAAGAGTTTCCATGCAAAAACGTCTGGTCCTGATGAACTTGTTGAGAAGTTTTAGGTCCAGGATGGGTCTGATGGAACCATCCTTTTTGGGTACTGTAAAGAGATTGGAATAGTAACACTGACCTCTCTCTCGCGGGGGGACCTGACAAACGACCCCCATGGCCAGAAGGTTTTGTACCGCCAGAAACAGACCCTGAGCTGCCCGAGGGTCCGTAGGAACCCGTGACTTGAGGAATCTGGGAGGAGGCCAGTCCGCGAACTCCAGCTTGTATGCGCAGGAGACAACCTCCAGAATCCAATTGTCTGAGACTTGTTGAACCCAGACCTGAGCGAAGAGCCACAGCCGTCCCCCCACCCGCAAGGGTGAGGGCGCCCCCTCATTGCTGAGCAGGCTTCGCAGTGGATTTGGGTTTGGCACCCCAGGAGGATCCAGGTCGGGCATGGCCTCTGCCCTTGCCCTAGAAATCTCCCCTTTGTCCCGCAAAGGATACCCCCCTGCCTGACCTAGGCCCACAAAAGGAGGGAGCGAAGGACCCGGAGCCCCGAAAGGGTCGCGGCTGCTTTTTGCTTTGGGGTAACTTACCTCCCTTAGCAAAAAGGTCCAAAATGATCACCAAACAGGCGCAACCCTTTAAAGGGAAGCCCCGTGAGAGCCTTCTTAGCAGCATTGTCGGCTGCCCACTGGCGCAATCAGACCGAGCGACGGATAGAGACAACCAAGGCCGAGTTCCTGCTACACATCCGAATGGTGTCATCTAAGGCAGAGAGAACATAGGTGATGAACATCTCACATTGTGACAAGGCTCTAAATTCAGCACTAGAAGGATCCTCATGGGAGCCGTCCAGAAGGCCCCTGAGCAAGATCCTAATAGCCACGGCCATAATAGCGGAAGCACAAACCGGGCGCAAGGCCGAACCCACACAGGCAAAGGCGTGGGAAGCCAGTGGGTCAATACGCCGGTCCTCACTATCCTTCAAGGTAGTGGAATCAGGGGAATGCACAACAGAAGTATTAGACAGCCCCAAGACAGGGGCATCCAGCTCGGGGGGAGTTGACCAATATTTGACCACATCTGAGGGGAAGGGATACCTCCGATCCCACCCCTTAGGGATACCGGGAAGCCGGCTAGGCCGTTTCCATTCCTTGAGAACGAGATTATTAAAATGCATCTGTTCTGGGAATTCCAAATGGGGTTTTGCTGCACCAAACAGTTCTTCCTGCTGCTTAGGTGCCGCTGCAGGAGGGGAAATGGAAAGTACTTCAAATATTTGAGTCAAAAGCCTATGGGTGTCATCAGCATCCCACTGCTCTGAGCCGGCATCAGCGCCGAGGCAATGTTGATCGTCAGAAAGATCTGAATCTGAAAATAATTCCCCTTCCTCAAGAGGGGTGTAGTCAGACAAATCAAGGAAATCATGTTGTTCCATAGTAAAGGCCGGCGCAGCAGGCACCACATGCCGTCTTTTAGCTGGAGCCTTACGGGCTGCAGAGCTAGCAATCAGTCTCTCAATGTTGGCCAGTCTGGTGGAAACATCAGATAGAGACTCCTCGCTAGTGTTAATCTCACTAGGGGCCATAATCAAGCGAGGGGGTGTGGGGGACGAGATAGTAGGTGCCGACCCAGGCCCAGATTGCCGCGTAAGCGCTTGCTGGGCGCAGGGTACACAAACCCGCACATCATCGCCCACATGGGATGCCCTGCACACCACACACAGCCGGGCTTGCCCCGAGGGGACCCTGAGCACAGTATCCTGAGAAGCCTCCATATGGTGAATTTGAAGTCGCACTGACCAATGGGAATTACGCTATGCAGCTACCCGGGATGCCCCTTAAATGTCCACTAGTGGGAGGATTTGGTATTAAATATTTAAGCCCCCAATGTTTAATATGGGTGATATAGGGCACAGGACCGGGAGAAACCTCAAATTCAGGTTGTCCCATCTGAAAGACATAAAATAATACCCACAATCAATATATATATATACACTTAACCAAGCACTATAAACAAGGAAAATAATAATAATTATAACCTAAGCCCGCAAGGGCACTCACGCACGCCCAAAGAGCTAGCACTCCACACGCATCAGACCAAGATGGCGCTGAGAGACACAGGAGGGGCGGGCCGCCTGCGGAACGCGCCGATGGCTAGGCCCCTCTAAGAACGCAGGGATGGGCTGCAGACCGACCGCGCTGCAGCCAATAGAAAACAAGCCGGCTCCCGCTGACGTCACTGGCCCGCCGCCGCCGCTGAGGGCGCGCGTGGGTCATTCAAATTGCAGACAGTAGAATGAATGAGGAGAGGAGGAAAGAAGCACTGAGCCAATGTGCCATCGCTGGAAGTACAGTGTAAAAGTAAAAGACATGTAGCAAAAACATTCACACATGCAAACAGTAACACTGACCCCCCCCCCCCCCCGACTAACCGGGCAAACGGGAGAAGGGGGAGATTAAGCCCATAGTTACATTTGGGAGACATGTAATGAGGGCTATAAGCGGACGGGGCATCCCATATCAGGCTCACCAACCTGTGCTGCCTACCCTTTGGTGGGGGATTTGCGGTGGAGCAATACTCCGTTAAAAAGCACCTCTAATAGGTGCTGCCTACTGTCACCCGACCATGCAGCCAAAGCTGGGAGGCAGGCAAATAGTGGAACGGGTGGGAATAGAACACAGGGGCCAGGGGCTCTGCAGTCCGGCTTACCTGCGAGGAGAGAAGCCATCATCTTGACCTTCGCAGCCCGACTGCAGAGACTAAACTGGGGAATTTAGTGGGAGGTCCCGGGTATATAAGGACCGGGAGGGGCCTCTTTTTTGCCATCTCTGCAGTAAAGGCTCTCTCTTGTGGACTATATCCCAGACGTAATGAACCATTACTGGAGCAGGGCGTGCTGCATACTTGGAATAAACTCTATGTAGCGATAACCCTTATCGCCGGAGGGCTTCACCGCCCGAGACGTCCTTTCCCAATGGTGAGAGGTGCTGCTGGAATTCCAGAGTCGTCCGTGAGGAAACAGGAACAGCCCTTACAAGGGCTAGTGAATTGTAATATAGCGTTTCCCCCAATAAGAGACAGAACTTCAGTATTAAGGGTGAAGGTGAAGTGTCTTTATTAGTGCCACACTGGGCCTTATATACACAAGTCTCCATTGCATGACACACACACCGACCAATAGCAGCAGGGCACACAATCCCTCAACTCTGCCGGTGACGCAATCAGCAATACAATAGACGTCTGTAATACACGCAATCCGAACAATGCCATTGTCTGTGACGTAATCAATCAATACAATGGCAGTCAGAACAATGAATAACGTAATCAATCAATACAATGGCAGTCAGAACAATGAATAACGTAATCAATCAATACACTGGCAGTCTGTAACATGCTTAAGAAAAGGAAAGTAATGAACCTGTGTAAAGTCCAAAGGGGCAGAGAGTCTGTCACAATGCCCCCTTTTTGTGAAACACCCGGCAGACCCGGATTGACCCTGTTCGGGTTAACGTGGGGCTGTCCGGACTCTTGTTATGGGCAGAGTTCTGTTTGCCGGGTTAATCTGCATTACCGTTTTGTCTACCGGGCCTGTATACCCACACACACACACACATACAGTTGTACTCACAGGGTGCTGGTCTTGTACACACACACAGTTGTACTCACAGGGTGCTGGTCTTGTACACACACATGTACTCACAGGGTGCTGGTCATGTACACACATACAGTTGTACTCACAGGGTGCTGGTCTTGTACACACACATGTACTCACAGGGTGCTGGTCTTGTACACACATACATGTACTCACAGGGTGCTGGTCTTGTACACACACATGTACTCACAGGGTGCTGGTCTTGTACACACACATGTACTCACAGGGTGCTGGTCTTGTACACACACACATGTACTCACAGGGTGCTGGTCTTGTACACACACATGTACTCACAGGGTGCTGGTCTTGTACACACACATGTACTCACAGGGTGCTGGTCTTGTACACACACATGTACTCACAGGGTGCTGGTCTTGTACACACTCTCTTAGATCTGATTGCAAGGCATTGAGAAAATGTTCTAGTAAAAACAACTGTAGGCTTCTGGGGTGACAGCGTGCCGGGCTAACAAAGCCTCCTTTACCAGATGGTAGTGTGGTATGTCCGCATCAGGGATGGCCCGGAAAGCATCGGAAGCTTTCCCAGATAGTTTCCCTGATAATATGGTGACCCATTCCTCCGTGGGTACCCGGTGTAAAGCGCACTGCCGTTCAAAATCGGCCAAAAATCCATCACTCATCGTCACTTTCCTGGAAGGACTTAAATGCTGCAAATGGAATCTTTTTCCCCCCCAGTGTAACTGAGGCTCGGAGACACAGGGGCGCTGAGAGGCTGCTGGGTTGCGAGTCGCCGATCTTCCCTTCGCTTACTGGCCTCTGCCTCCGCTGCGGCGAAGACTTGGTCGATCAGTTCTTGTAATGGATTCGGCCATAGACCAACAATCTGTTCTGAACCGCTTGAACGAGAGCAGCGTCTTCATCAGTCTCTATATTGGTTTCGGTCCTCACTGCTGCACGATCCATTTCGATCAGCTTGGCTATCAGTTCCTGACGTGGGTGGTTGCTAGCCGACCTTCCCCGGCTCTCGAGTAGATCCTTCAGGGTCAGCCTTTTCAACTTGTCCTACTGACTCTCCATCAGGGTAGCACTCTCTCTGGGTACAAAGGACCATCCCACCGCTGCCACCAATTGTAGCGATAACCCTTATCGCCGGAGGGCTTCACCGCCCGAGACTAATCTCGGAAACCGGGAAATTGCGATTGTTCGGGGTCACTGCCTTACAGCGACACCTTGTCTTTTGGGCCCCATTGGTCAGATCCCTCGCCTCTGGGTAGGCTTGAGCTGCAGCCAGAACTCCCCAGCTACAAAAGAAAATACATATTTGTAAACCATGTTGCTCATTACCCTGATAGCTCACATTCACTGCTGTACATCCACTTACCTGGGAAGTTCTGGCTGTAGAACCTCCGCACCCAGGGCCACTTTCACCGTTTGGTCAGACTAGTCGAACCAGTGCTGCAGTATTTTGGTGAAGATGTAAAGTAACGTCCCCTCGCCACTCACATGGTCTGCCACTTCCTCTGCCAACGTCCTCTTTTCATCTATGTTGGGCTTGAAGTCATACCTTTGCTCCATGAAGGTTTGCACACAATAAACAGATGCGCATTGTTAAGTCCTCTGTTTGGAGTAAAGTAACATTGCAAAAAGTTGTGCGACGGATCACCAGTTTGCTCCATGAAGACCTGGCTGCAGTGGTTGTGAAGCAGCAGTGCCACCACCAGCAGAGGGAGAAGCTGGATGGGGCTCTAATGGAGGCCAACCAGGTTGCCCTTCAAAAGCTGGAGGCCAACCAGGTTGCCCTTCAAATGCTGGAGGCCAATCAGGTTGCCCTTCAAAGGCTGGAGAGGCTAGAGGCCAACCAGGTTGCCATTCAAAGGCTGGAGAAGCTTGAGGCAGAGCAAGCTGCAAACACCCAAAGTCGGTCAACATCCCCCTAACCTGCCATGCTGGACTTTGGGTTGTGGGGGTCCCCAAGCTTTAGTTATGCCGCACAGGCACATTTTTATGGATCAATTTTCTGTTGACCTCCATCCACAGTTGTGTCAAAACCCAACAATTTGTGACAATTAACATGTAGTTAGAGAATAAATACTAAAACCCTTTGTTTGGATGATATTTTATCACACCCAGACAATGCAAGGGACATAATTATTACCAAATGAAATAAGTGGACAAAAAATAAAATAAATAAGAAGAGCTGTCCACCAAATGCTGGCAAATGCTTTGGCCCACATGACTCTGGGTGCCAGCATACAGATTCCCAGGAATCTCTGGAACAGAAGCAGGGGTTGTCTCCTCCAAATATGCTCCCACCCTCTCACTCAAGGCAAAATTATGAAGGCTGATGCACGCCATAATAATTTGCACTGCTTTCTCTTGTTTGTATTGTATATATATATATATTATATATATTGTATTGACCCTGTGTGGTCCAGACAGCTAAATCTGGCCTTTAACAGCCCGACAGCACATTCAGCTACAGCCTGTGTTCTGGCCTCCTGGCCATGTGTCTAAGCCTTTAAGAAGAGTTAAGAGCCACAGCAGCAATGGATAACCAGAATCACCTAAAAGACAAATGAAAATGGAAATTAAATTACTAACAGGCACACAACATGAAGACAGCCTCGACCAAATAGTAAGTATCAAAAAGAGTAGGGCCAAACAAGCAAAAGGTAAGGCAGGATGCTCGGACTAAGCATTTGTAACTGCAACAGGCAGAAGAGAACATTCAAAGAGGGGCAAGAGCACAGTCGAAGTGATAGAGGGCAGGGAGGCCAATTGGCAAACACAATAAACTTGGACCAATTACATAAAGGGGACACATAACAGAAATGATGAAGAAACACATTGCAAATGCAACATAAACAATAAACACGCAGATCCAGTCCAGCAATAAACAGACTTAAACACAAGCCAAACACCAGCCAGCTCACCACTCTCAAAACGGGTGTATAAACCGGAACTCCTGAAGCTAAATGCATCATGGGGCAAGCCAGGGAAGCTGGCCAAAACACTGAAAAGGCGAAGATCGAGCCCTGCGACACATTGGACGTTAGGAGAGTGGCCCATCTTGCGGTTCCTGAAAAGAAGCCACAAATAAAAAGCGTCACTAGACTGGCAACAACAAATGAACAGCAAAAAGTAAAACAAGGGCCAAATGGGACACAGGAAAGCTGTTTGGGGGGAGGGGAAGATAGGCTAGCCTCAAGAGAGGAGAGTGGCCTACAAGGGGGAGCTATGTGGACCTATACATACTGAGACACCGAAAAGCTGTTTGGGGGAGGGGAAGATAGGCTAGCCTCAAAAGAGGAGAGTGGACAAGGAGGAGCAATGTGGAGCTAAACATACCAAACACATACTCCTGAGCAGCTGGGGAAACCAGGGCCATAAGCGTACAATCAATGACGCCCATTACACTTGCTATATTCCCATTGTTGAAAAAACCCAACCTCACTGCGTTCCAGGATTCCATGCTGCCAGGGAAAGAGATTTATTTCTTCTGCAGGATAGCCATGCCATCGAGAAATATAGTCAGGGCGCGGCTCAGCGAAGGCTGGAACATGCCAACTGACAGTGCCCCAGCCTCTGGAAGGAGCCATTTACTGGGAATTGAAGGCAGCCAAAGAATTTGGTCATACCTCCAATTGCATGCCCCTTTCTTGTGGCGGGGGCCAACCATGGCTGCAACTCTGAGTAAAGCTTCTCAAGAGAAAGGTGGTTCAGGTAGGCTTTTATAGGTCCGAAAACCCACAAATCTAATCTCAGAATTCTGTACAAGTGCAGACAAAACCTGTAAAATTAAGGACACACGGATGCTTTGAGCAATATTTATATGGAGAACATTCGGCGTACGCATAATATACATTTCTGCGAAAAGGTCAGCTCCGCCACAAAAACATTGCTCTGAATCGCCTGACATGAAAAATAAGCCAAATACTGTTCTTTGACGTCATTCCCGCTGGCGGGAATGCGTGCGAGAGAAGCTCTGAATCAGGCCAAATAACAGCAATAATAAATGATGCTTCCTTTCTTTAAATGAGGGCAAATGACCACAAATATGATAAATAAGGTGGAGGAGCAACAATGATGGAGCCTCCCTGACCTCCTGGGCTCCGGTGCAGGTGCACCCCCTATAGTTAAGCCCCTGCTCCTCAGCTACAGGGAAGACGGGGATGGGGGACAAAGAAGTGTCTGCTTTAATGCAACATGCTGGCTATTATTTGTTCATAACAGAAAATTAGCAGCACTCCATGAATGGAAATAAAGTGGACTGGAAAACTCTGGAATGACTCCTGATTTATTTTTATTAAGCTACAGTAGGCATATTTTATTCACTATATCCCAGGGTTGCCATTATTGCCCTATTCCATAAATTAAATCTATGCATTGTTCATTCTGATGTAGATGTCTGCACTGTATTGAGACATGTTAAAGCGGATAACCCCCCACCCCCCGTAGTGCACGTGGCCAGCCTGAAATGTAAAAGATTCCAGGCCCGGCCGCTATCCTACCCCTGGAGTGCATGTCCGCGTTGCGATCTCTGACTATGTGCGCACAGCTTGCCGAGGATGCGGCCAGCCGGCTGCCAATCAGTTCTTTCAAAAGTGCTGCAGGTCTTGGCTTTGGCGGTGGAGCTCGGGCTGCTCGGATGGGGGGGCTAAAGGATAAGCAGTGGACCCAGAAATGGGTTTCCATCTGCTTTAAAGCACATACTTAAAATGTTATTATGTTTATTATTTTACTGGGTTCTTGTATAATGTACTTATGCTGTAATGGTCTTGCATGAAAGATTTATAGATTTAAAACAAATATTCAACACCTATATAGTTATATTAAAAAAGCAGGAACACGTGCAAATATTAGACATTCTTTGTTTTTCATCAGCAAGTGGAATGTGAGGTTAAAGGTGGAGATAAACCGCTGAATACAAAACATTCTTCTTTCCTAGTGATTATTGGTAGCAGATTTACAATATCATGTCAGTTAGGACGTTTTCAGCTTATAAGGTACCTTACAAATATTTTCCTACATTTTTACTTGCACATGTTGCATTTATCGGATTGAAGTAGACAATTTCAAATCAAGGTAAAAAACGATTTCTGTTAAACGAGAATAACACCCAAAAAATATGCTGTGTTTTCTTTCAAAATCGATATTTCTTATCGTAATGGCGGCAGAAGCCGCTTTGGCCAGCAATCCGGAAGTGCCACTCAGCTACTGGGCGAGCGGCGTGCTCCCGCTGTTTCTAAAAGTGCTGCCTGCAAATGCCCAGCTAGAAGAGGGGGTGACGGCCTTGTGATGGCCCATTGAGAGGGCACATGTGCCAGACCAGTCCCTATGCAACTGGGCATGCGGAAGCAGCACTTTTATAGACAGCAGGAATGCTTCCCTTGCTTAGGAGTGGCGCTTCTCGATTGCCGGCCAGAGCAGCTTCTGCTTTGGATGGCCACAGAGACCTCAAGCGTCGCCATTGTAATTTTAAGAAATCTTTGCTGCAGCACAGATGCCATGACGTGACATTTGTGGCCAGATACATGAAGATGCCTGATACACAAATAGATACAGATATTTAATTAAAGGCCTAGGTGGCAAATCTTTAGAGGGAATATGGTAGATTCCTACCACAAGGTTGACATTCCCTCTCTTAGAATGGAGAATGGAGCCCTTGGCTTGCATGACTCAGCCCCTCACTATCCAGATGCACAGAACATATTTTTTGGGTGTTATTCCCAAAACTGATTGTCCAGGCACACTCAAAAAGTATTCCCATTTTACTTTTTTTAAAATGAAGTAGTCTGTGATGGGAGGGCAGTGGGAAGGGCTCCATTCTAGCCTCTCACATCACAGCAGGCTGCCAGAAAACTGACTGCCTGGCTGGTCTCTCACCAAAAATACAAAGGGAAGTTATTCTATAAATCACAGCGTACTCCACATAAACTCATTGGATAGCTTAGACTATACGTTACAGAATGATATGAGACCTACCCATGTGAGCACAATAAACTTAAAAAAACTTAAAAAATAAAATATTTCATTCAATTCAAAGTAGATGTAGGTCCATAAAATCATATTCCCAGCCTGATTTGGATAACTGGGTGGTCTGTGGGGCTTCCAGACATTTTCTGGGCTCAATGGCCAAATCTCTCCCTCGAGCCCTGATGGGAGGGTCCGTGGCTTCTCTGTGGTCCCTCCATAAATACAGCAGACAGGGGATTTTATACTGATCTGATCCGCGGGCTTGTTCCATGACAATTTGTAGTACTTTGCTGCTTTAAATTTGGACTATGGGGTTGATTCAGAGCCCCTTTCACACAATTTTTTTGCGTGAAAATTTCCGTCCTCGTCCATTTTTTCCCCTCATATGATTCATCGGAGCCTTTTTTTCTGCGAGAATTTTAGTGTGAAATGTTTTCATTTTTGCATGATTTTTCGTTTGCCAGCAAGCTCTCCAATTAGACGCCAAGAAAGGGGCTCTGAATCAACCCTTATGTGCCACACATCACCCCAGTATAAGTGCTATTTGTTTTCATCCATTTTATTTTTTTGCTAGTGGTTTGTTAATATGATTTTTCCCTTTATGCAGTTTTCTGTGAAATTCTGTCTTTAATAATTTTCTAATTATACTGCGCTTTTCTCAATTGTATAATCTCTTATGTTTTTTTTGTAATAAAATCTAAAAATTATAGTGAGGTTCTCGATTGAAATGTCTGATCATCTCGCTTTGATCATCACAAATCTGACCCAAACATCAGGATTGTATTTGTGGTCAAGATGGGGGAGGGTTGCCAGAGGCAGAGGAAGAAGAACTTCCCCTCCCTTTCAGTGACCAAAGTATGACTGACAATGCATCAGGTAAGTTGCCAAGCAATTGACTTTAAAGTTTTACTGGTCACTCCCTTTAATGACATATTTCTAGGTAATTGATTGCATTCACCCCTTTATTATGACACACTGGAGGCATCAATCACAAAGCGGTCAAGAGATTGTAGCTGTGTAGTGATTGAGCTTCAAGTGAGTGTATTAAAAAAAAACATGTACAGTTTCTTGAAGATCCAATTTCTGATAAGTTGGTATAGTTTCATGAAAACAAAAATATCACTAAAATCCACTATTACCTGAAAAAGAAACTGAATAGTCAGGGGATGGAAATAAGAAATAAGAAAATTATTTTGTGCATTTAAAGAATGCTGATATATTCTGCAATGCATTACTAAGTACGAAGAAGTAAAAGCAGGTTTTTGTTACTCTTCGTAAAATGTTACTCTCTGGGTACAGACACTGATGGGGACAAAGTACACATGCCTAACCTGTGGCCGGAGGGGCCCTCAGAGTCACATGTGGCCCTCAGAGCCATTTGATGTGGCCCCAGATCTGCTGTGAGGAAAGTGGGAAGGGCAAATAGAACTGACATATATAGGTAGTTAAATATGGGTACAGTAAGGAAGGGGACAATGATGATGATGCACTGAGAGTGATATAGGAGTGGCACATTGCCAAACAGAGGTGACAGCTAGAGCGAACTTTTGAAAAATTCAATTCGACTGATTCGACTGATTCGCCGAATTTTCCGACAAAAATCGTTTCGACCCGAATAAATTCGCGACGAATCGCTATTAAAAACGGCTATTTCGGAGCCTCCTAGAGCCTCAATAGGGTTGTAAACCATTCTGCCTTGCTGTAACACGCACAGGATGCGTGCTGGGTTAGTTAAATAATACTTTGAATAAATATCACATGCAGATCAGAGGCATCGCTAATAGAATCGCAGAGCGGCACAATTGAATTCAAGAGAGTTGAAGTGGCATCACTATGAGGGGCAGGAGCCCAAACATTGCTTTAAAGAGACACTGGAGTTGGCAGCAGCAGGAGCCCAAAAATTGGATGAATCACACCCTGGAGTTGGCAGCAGCAGCAGGAGCCCAAACATTACTTTAAAGAGACCCTGGGGTTGGCTTCAGGAGCCCAAAAATTGGATGAATCACACCCTGGAGTTGGCAGCAGCAGCAGCAGGAGCCCAAATATTACTTTAAAGAGACCCTGGGGTTGGCTTCAGGAGCCCAAAAATTGGATGAATCACACCCTGGAGTTGGCAGCAGCAGCAGCAGGAGCCCAAACATTACTTCAAAGAGACCCTGGGGTTGGCTTCAGGAGCCCAAAAATTGGATGAATCACACCCTGGAGTTGGCAGCAGCAGCAGCAGGAGCCCAAATATTACTTTAAAGAGACACTGGGGTTGGCTTCAGGAGCCCAAAAATTGGATGAATCACACCCTGGAGTTGGCAGAAGTTGGCAGCAGCAGCAGCAGCCGGAGCCCAAACATTACTTTAAAGAGACCCTGGGGTTGGCTTCAGGAGCCCAAAAATTGGATGAATCACACCCTGGAGTTGGCAGCAGCAGCAGCAGGAGCCCAAACATTACTTCAAAGAGACACTGGGGTTGGCTTCAGGAGCCCAAAAATTGGATGAATCACACCCTGGAGTTGGCAGCAGCAGGAGCCCAAATATTACTTTAAAGAGACCCTGGGGTTGGCTTCAGGAGCCCAAAAATTGGATGAATCACACCCTGGAGTTGGCAGAAGTTGGCAGCAGCAGCAGCAGGAGCCCAAACATTACTTTAAAGAGACACTGGGGTTGGCTTCAGGAGCCCAAAAATTGGATGAATCACACCCTGGAGTTGGCAGCAGCAGGAGCCCAAACATTACTTTAAAGAGACACTGGGGTTGGCTTCAGGAGCCCAAAAATTGGATGATTCACACCCTGGAGTTGGCAGCAGCAGCAGCAGGAGCCCAAATATACACTGGAGTTGGCTTCAGGAGCCCAAAAATTGGATGAATCACACCCTGGAGTTGGCAGCAGCAGCAGCAGGAGCCCAAACATTACTTTAAAGAGACCCTGGGGTTGGCTTCAGGAGCCCAAAAATTGGATGAATCACACCCTGTGGAGAGTCATGTGGAGAAAAAGTAGCTTAGTTAGTAATATCTACATAAAATTATGAATAAACAAATGCAAAAGTATTGCCAAAGTGAAGTTTTGTTTGAGGGTGTGTTTCCACCTTTTAATTAAATCAGAAACAAGAAGGTATCATTGCCTCTGACTAATTAGCCCTCAAAAATTCTTGGAATTTTTAATCTGGAATCATGTCTGATCCGTCTTATCCGAAGAATATTAATAAATAGTAAGAGTAACGTAAAGGATTTTTTATCAATACTTACTTGTGGTCCGATGCGGAGGAATGTCTGTAACTGGAGAGCAGCGCCTTAAATCTGGTTTGCACGATCCATCTTTCTTTAGTGTAGGTCTGGCCCCGTCATCAATCTACTGGAATACATCAGGCATTGTTGGGAGGAAAGCTTGGATGATCCATGCGCCATTCATTTCCACGCAGGGCAGTCTCTGGAAAAAAAAAATGTATAAACCAGGGTCTTTTTCATATAAAAACAAATGGTTATTTTTGCTTTTAAACCATATGTTCCACAGCTTTACCAGTCATTGTGTCAGCCAATGAAGCAACTTTGTCTGGAAGTGCTGCAAAAGCAGTCCACTGCATCACAAGTGGCATCTGACACCCCCAGTCAACTGTCTGTTGTCTGTCTGTTATGCTTTGGGTTCAGCTCCACTATCCATTGATGAAGATCTGATAATCATAAAATTCAGCAGCTACTGCCCAGCCAAGAAGTGGAGGAGACACTCGCCTCTTCTTCCACTAGCCGGCAATTAGTGATGAGGAGAGTGTCGTGGGAGGAGGTGTTGCAAGCCGAGGTAGTGGAAGAGGGTCCCTGGAGTCTGCGGTGGTGGCGGCAGCGGCAGCAGTGAATTATTGGGGACTGTTGATAGGAAAAATCAGCTACTCAGCGATGTGTCAGTTTTTCATGTTGCATCCACAATCCTGTGGAGAAAAAGTAGGTTAGTTAGTATATATACATAAAATTATGAATAGACAAATGCAATAGTATTGCCAAAGTGAAGTTTTGTTTGAGGGTGTGTTTCCACCTTGTAATTAAATCAGAAACAACTAGCTATCATTTGCCTCTGAATAATTAGCCCTCAAAAATTCTTGGAATTTTTAATCTTGATGTCTGAGGGATTTCTCCTCTCAGACAGCGTCACCATAAGTCCAGCCTGCTGCATTACACTTGGAAGAACATCTTGTTTGCGCTGCGACAAGGAAGCCAGAGTCATGCGTCCTGACATGGCACACGTGTTCAGTCTAGTTTTGAAGTCTTGCCTCCATCTGAAAGAACAACAGGAAAGAAAGTTAGCATGCACTTCTGGCACTCCTACACCACCAAGCACAACCTTATTGAGCCTCAGCGTCACAACGGTGTACCCCACCATAGTCTGATTTGCGATGTTTCCACCCATTGGAATTCCACCCTCCATATGCAGGATCCACTATAGCAGTGGTCCCCAACCCTGTCCTCAAGGCCCACCAACAGGCCAGGTTTTGGAGATCTCCACAAAGATGCACAGGTGGAGTAATTAGTGCAGCTGCAGAGCAATAGAGCTGGCTATTTGGAGATCCAAAAAACATGACATGTTGGTGGGCCTTGAGGACAGGGTTGAGGACCACTGCACTATAGGAACAGAGAAAAGCCATCACGGATTTCTGGATGATCCAAACGGATAGGGGGACACCCCTGTGTAAATTTAATGTAAACCATTGGCAGCTCATACGTGACACTGACCGTTTGCTCAGGCCCTTTGAGGAAGCTACGTTATTAGTCAGTTGCCAGGACTATGAGATGAACGATGAGATTCCACTGCTTCATGTACTACAACACATGTTGGAAACCATGGCTGGTCAGGGCACTGGAGACATGGCACATACATTTCACAGCCACATGAAGCCTGTGGGGGCTGAAGTGGAGGAGGAGGAGGGGGTGGGGCACAGCAAACCACAGTTTAGGTTTCACAAAATGACCATTTTATCTAGTCATCTGACAGGAGAGGAGGAGCAGGAGCAGCCACAGGAGCTAGAGGGGTGTGAGGAAGGCGAGACAGAGGACCCAGACACACCGTGGCAGTTTACAGTGGAGATGGAGACAGGTAGTCCCTCCGAGTCACTTGCACAAATGGCACGATGCATGCTCACATGCTTGCGTACTAGTGAGCGCAGAATTGTCTCCATTTGTCAGCGGGAAGACTTCTGGCTCTCCAACTTATTGGACCCTCGCTTCCGGCACAAAATGGGGGCATTTTTTACGCCCACTGAGAGGGAGGACAAACTGACCTACTACAGAGACATCCCACGTAGTCAGTTGGGCGATGTCTATCTGCGCCATGGCCCATACTCCCGCAGGTCTGACTCGGGGGGACCTCTGCGATCACCTTCCACTGCCATGGCTGCTGGGGGGGTGGAAGGAGCAGCAGCAGCAGCTCCATCAGCAGCAGCCTCAGTCTTCAGTCGCTAGTGGGTAGCTTTCTACACCCGCATAGTGAGTCTACTCATGAGCAGCAGGAAGACCTGGAGCTGGACCTCAAACAGCAGGTCATGTCATACCTTGACATGACCATGCCAACACACCTTCAGGATCCACTGGATTTTCTGGGAAGCCAAACTTGACTTGTGCCCGCAACTAGCAGAGTTTGCCCTGGAAAAGCTGTACTGGCCGGACAGTAGGTGATTTAGATGGCAACTGGGCTGCTCTATATAACGAAGCAAAATGGCAAATTTACCTCACTATATAAGCTATTGCCCCTCAGATTTACACAGGGGCTGCTCTATATTATGCTGCAAAATGGCAAATTTACCTCACAATATAAGCTATTGCAGCTCTATATAAATAAAAATAAATAAATAAAAAAGGGCCTGTAGAAGCTTATTTAGTATAACAGATAGGGTGACATGTGCTGGTTTGGGATGCCCATATGGGCTAGTGTTTTGGCAGCAGTACAAAAACCAATGCAAAATGCAATAGCTTAATAAAGCTGATGCTGATCAACGCTTATTTAGTATAACAGATGGGGTGCAACATGCAGGTTTGGGATGCCCTGCGGCCTGGTGTATTTAAAGCAGACCAAAACCAATTCAAAATGCAACTTAATAAAGCTGAGGCTGTAGATGCTTATTTAGTATAAACAAGTAGGGTGCAAGGTGCAGCTTTGGGGTGCCCTGCGGCCTGGTTAAATGAAAGTAGTCAAAAAGGAAGTGCAAACTGAAGTAGCTTAATGAAGCTGATGCTGATCAACGCTTATGTTGTATACCAGATAGGGTGCAAGGTGCAGCTTTGGGGTGCCCTGCGGCCTGGTTTATTAAAAGCAGTCAAAAACAAGTGCAAACTGAAGTAGCTTAATAAAGCAGCTGATGCTGATCAACGCTTATGTTGTATAACAGATAGGTTTAAAATAGCATGTGCCTTGGGATGCCCGTGTGGCCTGTTATATTTCAAGCTGAACAAAAAGTAACAATAATCCAAGTATGAGACATAATTTTGACCTTCTTTACAGCGCCATACTTTGAAAAAAAAAATTAATTTCATGCTGATCAATCCAAAGGTCAATGCCCCTAACAAAAATAGTGTTCGGCATAAGTTTTCCTTCTGGAAGGACGTAACCTTTAGTTTACATGGTTGGGGTAGGTTATCTTACAAATTGGGATACCCCAGGCAGCAGTGTCATTGAAAGAGACAGATTGTAATGCAGGCCATACGCAAGCAGAGAAACTCAGGCTGCAACAGGCCTATTTAGTTTACATGGTTGGGGTAGGTTATCTTACAAATTGGGATACCCCACTGTATATGAAACCGAATATAAATGCACACCCAAAAGTGGACAATCAGCCTCCAAGAGGCCTGCTTAGTTTAAATAAGAGAGCTGCTTAGTATGGTAGGTAGGTTATGTTATGTTACAGAATGGGATGCCCCAAGCAGACTTGAGATCAGTATATATGCACACAGCAGCAGTGTGTAAGCAGGCTCATACAGGCCAAATTTCTTTAAATAACTGTGCAGCTTACAGTAAATGCAGAGGCTAATGGTATGTTACAGAATGGGATGCCCCAAGCAGACTTGAGATCAGTATATATGCACACAGCAGCAGTGTGTTAGCAGGCTCATACAGGCCAAATTTCTTTAAATAACTGTGCAGCTTACAGTAAATGCAGAGGCTAATGGTATGTTACAGAATGGGATGCCCCAAGCAGACTTGAGATCAGTATATATGCACACAGCAGCAGTGTGTTAGCAGGCTCATACAGGCCAAATTTCTTTAAATAACTGTGCAGCTTACAGTAAATACAGAGGCTAATGGTATGTTACAGAATGGGATGCCCCAAAGCTGACTTGAGATCAGTATATATGCACACAGCAGCAGTGTGTTAGCAGGCTCATACAGGCCAAATTTCTTTACATAACTGTGCAGCTTACAGTAAATGCAGAGGCTAATGGTATGTTACAGAATGGGATGCCCCAAAGCTGACTTGAGATCAGTATATATGCACACAGCAGCAGTGTGTTAGCAGGCTCATACAGGCCAAATTTCTTTAAATAACTGTGCAGCTTACAGTAAATGCAGAGGCTAATGGTATGTTACAGAATGGGATGCCCCAAGCAGACTTGAGATCAGTATATATGCACACAGCAGCAGTGTGTTAGCAGGCTCATACAGGCCAAATTTCTTTAAATAACTGTGCAGCTTACAGTAAATGCAGAGGCTAATGGTATGTTACAGAATGGGATGCCCCAAAAAAGATCCAGTAGTGCTATGCCCAGCAAAAGTGTCTTTATCAGGGCTAATTTCAATTATAATAAGTGCAAATGGTTATATGGCCCAAACAGAGGCTGCTGTAGTCACAGAATGGGATGCCCCAAAAAAAGATCCAGTAGTGCTATGCCCAGCAAAAGTGTCTTTATCAGGCCTAATTTCAATTATAATAAGTGCAAATGGTTATATGGTCTTAAACAGAGGCTGCTGTAGTCACAGAATGGGATGCCCCAAAAAAAGATCCAGTAGTGCTATGCCCAGCAAAAGTGTCTTTATCAGGGCTAATTTCAATTATAATAAGTGCAAATGGTTATATGGTCTTAAACAGAGGCTGCTGTAGTCACAGAATGGGATGCCCCAAAAAAAGATCCAGTAGTGCTATGCCCAGCAAAAGTGTCTTTATCAGGGCTAATTTCAATTATAATAAGTGCAAATGGTTATATGGTCTTAAACAGAGGCTGCTGTAGTCACAGAATGGGATGCCCCAAAAAAAGATCCAGTAGTGCTATGCCCAGCAAAAGTGTCTTTATCAGGGCTAATTTCAATTATAATAAGTGCAAATGGTTATATGGTCTTAAACAGAGGCTGCTGTAGTCACAGAATGGGATGCCCCAAAAAAAGATCCAGTAGTGCTATGCCCAGCAAAAGTGTCTTTATCAGGGCTAATTTCAATTATAATAAGTGCAAATGGTTATATGGTCTTAAACAGAGGCTGCTGTAGTCACAGAATGGGATGCCCCAAAAAAAGATCCAGTAGTGCTATGCCCAGCAAAAGTGTCTTTATCAGGGCTAATTTCAATTATAATAAGTGCAAATGGTTATATGGTCTTAAACAGAGGCTGCTGTAGTCACAGAATGGAATGCCCCAAAAAAAGATCCAGTAGTGCTATGCCCAGCAAAAGTGTCTTTATCAGGGCTAATTTCAATTATAATAAGTGCAAATGGTTATATGGTCTTAACCCTTTAAACGCCAAATTTACGTGCCTGACTTTCCCCATAAATAAAAAAAAAAGTAAAAAGAAAAGACACTTACCTGACCCCTCGTTCGATCCGGTCGGGTCTCCTCTTCAGCCAGAGGGACTCCGATCGCCCATCGGGGCTCCTCCGGCTGCAGGGGAGGGCCCGGAACAGGGTGCCCCCCCCCGTTTCAGCAGCCGCCCGATTTCCTGTCATAAAAAAAAAAAAAAAAAAATGACAGTTACCTACCTTTGTCCCCGCCGGCTCCCGCAGGCTCTCCTCTTCAGGGGGGGGGGCTCCGATCCCCCCTCCCCGCTCTTCCGTCTTCTGGAGGGGGCATAACAGCCCTCCTCCCTTGCTGTCTTCCGATGGCGGCCGCCATCTTGGTGACGTCACGGGGCGGGGCCAGATGACGTCACCGCCGGGTGTAATCGGGGCACCCGGCAGTTCAACTCTCAGATGCCGGTGACGGCTGGGCGGGGAAGGAGGGAGGTAGGCGATCCTCCGATCGCCTGCCTCCCCCCTTCTCTGCCCAGCCGTCACTGACAGCAGATCGCTGCGGGACACAGAAGATGAAGATCGGAGGTGAGTAAAGTAAAAGTTTTTTTTTTTTTTTAATAAACTTATTTTCAACAACGTGTCTTGTCTTTTTTTTTACCTTTTAACCCTTTGTGAACTGGTAAGGGGTCCATGTGACCCCTTATACCAGTTCACAGGGCTCGGGGGTCTGGCAAGTCACCTGCGCTAGCGGGTGACTTGCCATTAACCCCTGGCCCCCCAACTTACCTGCCTCCCCAAAGCCCAGGGGGGGGCAGAAGAGCCGTGGCCTTAGGCTATGACGGCTTGTAGCCGCAGGGCCAGGGGCCACTAAAGCTGGCCCCTGCGCCCTGTTCTACAAGCCCCCATAGCTGGTCACAGGCTGGTTACGCTGGGTAGGGGGGACCTCACGCCATTTTTTTTGGGGATTTTTAAGGGTTTTAACCCTTAAAAATCCCCAAAAAAATGGGGTCCCCCTCCCTTCGAGGGGGGACCCTATGTCATTTTTTTTTAATTAACCCTTTGTTACCTGTAGCCCAGTAGGTATAAAAGGCTTCCAGCAGCAGCAGGAGAGCAGAAGCCTCAGTGATCAGCGTGGGACACAGGGATGGATGGGAGGTAAGTATTAAAAAAAAATATTAAAAAACATTTTTTTTTTTTAATAAAGATATTTTTTAAAAAGTGTGTCTGTGTGTTTTTTTTACTTTTAACCCTTTGTGAACTGGTAAGGGGTCCATGTGACCCCTATACCAGTTCACAGGGCTCGGGGGTCTGGCAAGTCACCTGCGCTAGCGGGTGACTTGCCCTTAACCCCTGGCCCCCCAAATTACCTGCCTCCCCAAAGCCCAGGGGGGGGGCAGAAGAGCCGTGGCCCTAGGCTATGGCGGCTTGTAGCCGCAGGGCCAGGGGCCACTAAAGCTGGCCCCTGCGCCCTGTTCTACAAGCCCCCATAGCGGGTCACAGGCTGGTTATGCTGGGTAGAGGGGACCTCATGCCATTTTTTGGGGGGGATTTTTAAGGGTTTTAACCCTTAAAAATCCCAAAAATAAAATGGGGTCCCCCTCCCTTTGAGGGGGGACCCTATGTCATTTTTTTTTAAATTAACCCTTTGTTACCTGTAACCCAGCAGGAGAGCAGAAGCCTAAGTGATCAGCGTGGGACACAGGGATGGATGGGAGGTAAGTATTAAAAAAAATAATAAAAAAAATATATTTTTTTAATAAAGTTTTTTTTTAAGTGTGTCTCTGTGTGTGTGTTTTTTTTTTTTACTTTTAACCCTTTGTGAACTGGTAAGGGGTCCATGTGACCCCTATACCAGTTCACAGGGCTCAGGGGTCTGGCAAGTCACCTGTGGCTAGTGGGTGACTTGCCATTAACCCAGAGACCCCCCATTACCTGCCTCCCAAAAAAACCTTAAAATTCCCCCAAGAAATGGTGCCCCCCCCCCCCTGTGAAGGGGGACCCCACACCAATTTTTTTTTTATTTAACCCTTTATTATGTGGATAGTAGTTGTATTTTATTTGTAAATGTTATAAAGTGCTCTTTTCAGTTTATGGGATCACCTGGACAGGAACGGGGGGCTACCGATACATATGTGGTATCATTGTAATCGGGAGAAATGGGGCTTTCACATGCAATATGGCTTTCTTTAATAAAATAAATGTTTTTGTTTAAAATAAAGGAGACAATTTAAAAAATATATATTTTTTTATTTATTTATTTATTTATTTATTTGAAAATATTTAAAAAAGTAGAAAAAATACAAACAAGACATTTCATGTTAAAGCCTAAACTCTGCCACAAAAAGAAAATATGCCATTTTCTTGGAAATTCCTGCAAAAATCACAGTTAAACATCACCCAAACTGGTGAAAAATATCCTGTCAGGAGAGGGTGACAAAATCTCAAGTAGACTGGCAGTCAAAAGGTTACAGGTACCTATGCATGTTGGGTATTGTTCTGCTCGGGGAACCTTGCGCTTTCAGATTTAGCTTGTGTTTTCTTATTTGCATTTTGATATTTTAGGAAAATGTGTTTTTTATTCTGCTTTTTTATACATTTTTTTGTGAAATCCTGTGCAACCTATGAATTCTTCGAGATATTACTTCCAGAAAGATGAGCCCACTACAACAAGCTGGGTACGCTTAGAAAGCTTAACATGTGTACTTTCAGGGAATATATGGTTTATGGGGGATATTCCAAATGTAAAGGGTTGGTTTGGTAGAAAAAGCACAAGGTGCGCACTTTGTCTGCAGAGCTGAATATCTGAAGCAAAATTACCGTTATGCGCATGCTTTACTTTGGTGTGTTTGGCAACTCTTTCCTTGACAGAACCTATGCATGTTGGGTATCATTCTGTTTGGGGGATGTTGCTTTTTCGGATTTTCTGTTTTTTTCTGGTTTGCATATAGGTTTTTTAGGAAAATGTGGTTTTGACTCTGCTTTTTTATTCATTTTTAGGGAAACCCTGTGCAACCAAAGAATACATTGAGGGATTACTTCCAGAAAACTGCACCCATGTCAACAAGCCTGGTACGCCTAGAAAGCTTGAGGTGTGTACTTCTAGGGAATATATAGTTTGTTGGGGGTATTTCAAATGTAAAGGGTTGTTTTTCTTGAAAAACTGCAAGGTGCGCATATTGCAAAGCATAGTTGTATTTTATCTGAAAATCTCCTAAAGCATTGTTTCAGTTTGGGGGAGTCTCCTGGGCAGGAAAGGGTGTCTACCAATACATATGTGGTACCGCTGTAACCGGGAGAAATTGGGGTTTCACACGCAATAAGATTTTATTGACAAACTTAAATTTTTTATTACAAAAAAACACTACAAATTGTAAAAAATAGTTTTTTTTTTATTTTTTTGCACAATTTTCACCCAAAAATATTGAGAATACACTTAGAAAATGACAAACAAGACATTTCATGTTAAAGCCCAGGCTCCGCTGAAAAAAACAATATATCACTTTCCTGGGAAATCCCTGGAAATCCCTTCAAAAATCACAGTTGAACATGGGGAGCGCAAAATAGTGCAAAATGGTCTGGCAACAAAGGGTGACAAAATCTCAAGGTAGGCTGGCGGTTAAAGGGTTAAACAGAGGCTGCTGTAGTCACAGAATGGGATGCCCCAAAAAAAGATCCAGTAGTGCTATGCCCAGCAAAAGTGTCTTTATCAGGGCTAATTTCAATTATAATAAGTGCAAATGGTTATATGGTCTTAAACAGAGGCTGCTGTAGTCACAGAATGGGATGCCCCCAAAAAAGATCCAGTAGTGCTATGCCCAGCAAAAGTGTCTTTATCAGGGCTAATTTCAATTATAATAAGTGCAAATGGTTATATGGTCTTAAACAGAGGCTGCTGTAGTCACAGAATGGGATGCCCCAAAAAAAGATCCAGTAGTGCTATGCCCAGCAAAAGTGTCTTTATCAGGGCTAATTTCAATTATAATAAGTGCAAATGGTTATATGGTCTTAAACAGAGGCTGCTGTAGTCACAGAATGGGATGCCCCAAAAAAGATCCAGTAGTGCTATGCCCAGCAAAAGTGTCTTTATCAGGGCTAATTTCAATTATAATAAGTGCAAATGGTTATATGGTATTAAACAGAGACTGCTGTAGTCACAGAATGGGATGCCCCAAAAAAAGATCCAGTAGTGCTATGCCCAGCAAAAGTGTCTTTATCAGGGCTAATTTCAATTATAATAAGTGCAAATGGTTATATGGTCTTAAACAGAGGCTGCTGTAGTCACAGAATGGGATGCCCCAAAAAAAGATCCAGTAGTGCTATGCCCAGCAAAAGTGTCTTTATCAGGGCTAATTTCAATTATAATAAGTGCAAATGGTTATATGGTCTTAAACAGAGGCTGCTGTAGTCACAGAATGGGATGCCTCACAGGAGACTTAAGATCAGTTTAGTATATATGCACAGTTAGTTAGTATAAGCAGCCTGAAAACGCTAACAAAGCCTGTCAGGCTGGATGAAAAAAAAAAAAATCTCCCTGTGACAGCCTCCGATTTTTCCTTCCTTTCCCTGTTTTTCGCTGACTTTCTGTCTGTCTCCTGTCTGTCTCCTGCCTGTCTCCAGCCTGTCCCTGTCTGTCCCTGCCTGTCTAACTGTCTCTCCCTCAGCTACACAGCGTTCTGTCTCTCACGAATGCAATAGAGAAATGAGGAAGGAAAAGCAAGATGGCCGACTTAAATAGCGCTGTGACGTCACCGGGCTTGCTGGCTGCTGATAGGCTGCATGTGACTGCCCCAGCTTGCACTGGCGCGGGATAGATGTCCAGACATGTCCCGTCCGCCATCTTAGAATGCCTGTAAATGTAAATGAATGGATGTCAAAGGAAAACTTCGAGCGATCGAATCGCGGGGAAATTCGGATTCGATCCGAATCGAATTTTTCCTGAAATTCGGATCGAATCCGGGTTCGTCCGGATCGATTCGCTCATCCCTAGTGACAGCAGTAGCTTGGAGGAAGGCAGTGACACTGATTGTACAACACCACCCCTGGGTGACATATTTAGCACAAAAATTTGGTCAAATAGATTTCTAAAATAATTGTATGCTTAACATTTGTGGTAGTTTAGACAGGTTAAGCATTGGGAACATGGTTAAGATGCAGGACTGATGGGGGGGGGGGGTATAAATAAGGAACCCATATATTTAGAGAGGTAAGCCAATCAGCATGTGCATTGCTAGCATGCGGGGATTGTTACATATAAATGTAGGGGTGGGGTGGAAGAGCATACACGTGGAGTCTGTGGAGACAGTGGATATCCTAATTGTTTTGAAATGAAAAAAATCTGAACCTATTCATTGTAGCCCACAACCAAATCTAAATCATTTAAGTGACTTGTGTTAGTCAACGGGCTTAGCACCCCAGGGATAAAGCTTATAATTATTAGGTGGAGATTACATTAAAAACTGGTAGTTCCCCTCATTTTGTATGCTCTCACCTGTAATGGTCAGCAAGGCATAGTAAGTAATGTAGGAGTAAATAGCCAAGACAAACATCAACCAAAAGGAACCTTTTTTTTCCCTTTGTCCTTCAGGACAGCCACAGAGAGAGCGAGCTCCTCCCCTATAGAGGAAACACAACTGGAACAAGATTAAAAGCCTCACCCCTTCCCCCCAGTCGTCAGTATTGTGTTTACTCCGTAGGAGCCCTAGGAGGAGGACCGTTGGAACAATGGCCATTTTATTGTATTTTTTTTTTGCACCCCAGGACAACCTGGGGAGGTGTCCGCTGAAGCACGACAACACTGGGCAGGACACTGGGACTCAGCACTGCTGTTTGTCGAGGGAAGGCAGTTATCTGGAGCCACATCTCTGGAGGAAACAGAGCCTATTGGGCGCTGTCCGGGACAACTTCCAGGCCAGGAGGTCACTTCCTCCTGGAAACACATGCATTCCAGATGCACTTCCTGAGCAGAGAGGGAGATACAGCCAGAACAGCAGCAGCAGGCACGGGGCTGCAGTGGTGCTGCTCACAGCAGTGTTCCTTGCCAGCATGCCTCATCAGGATAAAATGGTGAGGTGTATATTTTCCTCTGTTTTGGGGGATACACGGGTTAAAATGGCCTTTTGTGTGTATCTATCACCCTCAGTTTCACTAATCAGTATTCCTTTTCTCATTATCTCCTAGCCTCCATCTAAAAAGAAGAAAAAGAAAGAAAAGGAGAAAGACCCTCCCAAGCCCAAACTGGACATTAAGCTGTCACTCTGTCTAAATTGTCCCACGTCCCTTACAGATTCCTGGAATAGATCCTTCTGTAAGGCTTGCTTAGAACACAAGATGGTGAACAAAGCAGCCAGTTACTTTATACAAATAATGGGCAATATGCAGACCGACATAGCTTCTACCCTAGAGGTCTGTAGGTCTACGATCAGGGCTGAGGCATCTTCCTCCAGGGACACTATCTCTGCTCAGTCCCAAGGGAATAACTAGTCATGTTCCCACAGACATTGCACAGGTCCGTTTTCCTACATCTAGTCCCTCTCCCCTATTGGTAACCACTTAGTCAGTGGATAGTGAGGACTTAGATTCCTCAGAGGAAGATTCTCTAAATATAAACTTTAGGGAGACTAACCCCAGGGGTTCAAGCAGTAAGATTTCAGAAGAAACTTTGTTACTTCTGGAAGACGTTTATGATAGAATGCAGGTTTACGCTGATGAAAAGCCTTTATCTGCCCAAGATTCTTTATAACGTGAATTAATGGTTAAAAAAGGTAAAGCCTTCCTGGTTCATTCTGCCCTCTATGATGTTATAAAAAGGAGTGGCAGTTTTCAGAGAAAAAGTTTTTTCTGACTATTTCCTCGAAAAGGAAATTACCCTTTAATGATTTATGGCCTGATGCAGAACCTCCCCGTTCAGCTATCCCGTACGTTTTTTCCGTTGGTTTTGGGCTGTGATCGGGTCATGAAAGGGTGCTACGTTGGTTTTTGTGTGCGTTTATGCGCTCAGGTGTGTCGGCATGCGCCTTTCCAATTGACGTCTCACAAGCGGCTGAACTCCGTGAAAACGGACGGCCTGTTGATTGGTCCGTTTTTTTATTGATTCAGAGCCTTGATTACCGATTGAAACCAGCCCAATTTAACAAGGGTGTCGACGCTTCACTTACGGGCAGTCTTAGCAGCCGTATTTGCTCTCCGGGAGTTTGAAATGCATTCTTCTGTGCGCGATCATCCAAGGCGTCAGCTCCGCGGGCTGGTTCTTTTGAGCATGGCGGAAACCAGGCTGCACCGAACACGTTTGGACATCCATGGCATGCATGACCTTGAGCTATTCGAGCTCACCCGCCTTAACCGTGTTTCTCTCCAGGACTTGTATAGCCAGCTGCGGCCCGCACCACAAGGAAGGGGCATGCAATTGCAGGTATGAACAAATTGGTTGGCTGCCTGCAGTTTTTGCCAAATGGCTCGTTCCAGAGACTGGGTGCCTTCTCCGTGGGGATGTCCCAGTCTACGCTGAGCCGCAGCCTTACCAAGTTTTTGGATGGCATGGCTACCCTGGCACCAAAATGTATTTTTTTCCCTGACACAGCGGAAGCCTGCAATGCGGTTAAGTTGGGCTTTTATAATATAGCCGACATGCCAACGTATGTGTTTAAAAATAGTTGTTGCCGTCCAGCATTATTTTTCTGATTGCTCCGTGCCTGTACCCCACTAATCTGTTATAGACTCCAATGAAACAGTAGAAGTTTACACTCACTTACTTACCAGTATTTCCTCCTATGGCTTTGTTTGTGATTCGCCACTATACCTTTCTGTCCTGGGCCTTTTAGCTATGTTACATCCCAGAGTCATTGTACAGGAGTGTGCTGGGTGGATGTGCATGTTGCCTCATCAGAACTGTGCTTTTCACTGACACTGCACAGCTCACCTATTGTCCCTGTTCACTAATGCTGGAATGCTAAACAGCACATTATTGAGCCTCTTCCCCTTAGGCCTCTGTCTGTTGTTCCCTGTTCTTAGCAGTTTAAAGTAACCTAACATGCCGTATTTGTAAGTAGCATGTAAGGTACTTGTGGCTCTCCCTTAGTAGCATGATGGTACTTGTTTCGATACATTTTAGATGGTTGTTGTTAGGTTTCTCTGTCTCGGCTAGTTATGGGGCCTGCCACTACATATGTGGCAAAGGGGCCCATTTGTTTTTTGGATTATGGTGTGTGCTTATTTTGTGTTTTTTTTTTTGGGCAGGTGATTCTGGCTATCCATTGCTCCCCTGGTTACTCACCCCCATCCTCCACCCATCCTCGCAGGCCCAGGAGCGGTATAACACTGCACATAGGAGGACTCGCTCAGTTGTGGAACGGGCCTTTGGCTTGATGAAGATGCGCTTCCACTGTCTGGACCAGACTGGGGTTGGCCTGCTGTATGAGGCCGCCCAGGTCATCAAAATAATAATTGCGCGTGGGGTCATGCACAACCTGGCCATACAAAGCCGGGCATCAAGATACACTGACCTGCCTGAAGCCACTTTACAGATTTCTGAAGGAGTCACACCTCCCTACTCCGGATCCCAAAGTGGCACAGCACAGGCGATCCATTCACAACTTGTGGACAATGTTTTATCATCAATAACATTCCTTTGTTTGTTTGGTTTGGTTTAATTTTTGGGGATCCCGGAAAAATTAAGATACAAACTTTTTGGTTGTATTGTGTAAAGCTTAACGTGGGGTCAAATACATAAACTCATCCATTTAGTGGTATGAAGAGTCTGAGGTGGCAGTTGATGGTGTGGGTAAATGTTTGCGGCAATATGTGCAAGGTTCTGATTAATGAGCTGCCATTGGTGGACCATTTCACCCATATGCCTGGTTAGTTGTCTGGTTTCTGCCAGCAGCCCAGAGACATTTTGGTTTAAAACCTCTAATTGGGTAGACATCGAGGTGATTTGGGTACACACAGTTTCATTAAATCTCTGTGTGTTTGCAGAAAATTCAACATTCTCCTGGTGCAAGGCTTCCTCCATGACCTGCAGCTGTCTCCTCTGGCTGATATGTCGCCTTGGATGTGTTCTTCCACTGGCAGGGGTGGGTGGTTCTGCTCCAGATTGAGTGGCTGCAGGTGGCTGGCTTGGCGCAGAGTCTGTTGTGCGGACGGCAGAAGAGGTTGGTGCCACAGAGGTTGGGTTAGAGGACACCAGGGGCTGAAGTTGCTGGGCCTGTTGGGTCTGATGTTCGCACACTGGTTTGGTTGCCCTTGGCTGCATCTGAATTGTGTCCTCCTCCTCCAAATCATGAATGTCTTCTATAATTGGTGGACTGGGTAGGTTCTGCCAAGAAATGTAGGAGGTATTGAGTCCACTATTTAACATTAAATGGATGCAAGTGCAATTTCATAAGTCTACACAGTGGACCATTGACTTACCTCATCCAAACACTCAGGTTGGTTTGTGTGGACTGAAGGCAGTTGTTGCATGGTCCTCCGGGACAACCCAGGGGTAGTTTGGCCTAGTGGCGTGTCTTGAGTTGGTTCTGGGATGAGAGAATGTACTTTTAGTGTTTCAGCAAAGGCCAGTGTGTATTAAGGATTCTAAAACTGTTTGGGTACCCATTTAAAAGGCTCAATGTAAAAACATATTCACCTCCGGACCTGACATTCCTGTTTGTGTCTTGGCCCCCTGGCAGGCCCTGAAGGGTTGCCGGGTGAATATATGTAAACACATGTTCTTCTGCTGGTGTTAGGATGATTTCATTTGAGATTCCACACCCTTTCTGCAGGCTGGGGAAGATTAAAGCACACCTAATAAGTGTTACATCCTGTTACAAAGGGGGAACGTTATAACCACACCCGGAAGGAAGAGCAAGATGTCGCCAGCCATCTATACTGAGGAGCAGGACAAAATAATCATGGATGTGAGTAGGCGAGCGTGCGTTTATGTGCGCGCACAAGGCGCTAAGCAAAAAATAGCAATGGCAGGCTTAGATTAGTGAGGACCAACTGACTTGTTTAAGTAAACTACTAAACCAGTGCACTATTGTTATTTTTAGATGATGACGTTGCAGGACCATCCCAAAGGATAGTGGAGGAAGCAGGCCAACCTCAAGAGGTGCCTGGTGAAAGTGAGTGATTTGATGCATAGAAGCCTAACCTAATCTGACATTCAGGAGGCACAATCAGTTAATAATATCCTTGTGTTTGGGATCCCAACAGCTTCACACCAGGGAGGAGGCTGCGCCCCCGACGCCCTGTTGGCCCCAAGCCTTGTAAGTTTGTTAAATATATCATACATGTAGTTTAAACTCCGGCCAAAAACAACAAAAACATGGTCCAATACACATTAATGTAATAAGTTAGGGAAAATGTAACCCTAATAATGGACCAAACCAAAACCCCTAGATAAGCTAAATACTTACAAGGCAAAACTGATGATGTTTTTCATTCACAGATCCAAGAAAAGGGCAACAATACACATGAAGAAAAGCCTCCTGCCTGTGCTGTTGTTTAAAATTTTTAAATACCAAAAAATAATGTTTTCAATTTTAAACAAGAATCTTTTAAATGTTCCCAAAAAAAAGTTTAAGTAAAAAAAACTAAAAACAATTTGTGGTGTGTTCTCTTTCATGGCACTGTACGTTCTCACAACATTACCATACAGTTACATGTCCCAAAAGGTAAGTATATGGGACAAGGAATAGGAGGAAGAAGAAGGAGAAGAAGAAAAAGAAGAAGGAGAAGAGATTAAGGTAAGCATTAAACACAGGGAAGAAGATAAAGAAGAAGAAGGAGAACAGATTAAGGTAAGTTTTGGTGTTGGTAAAAGTGTCAGTTTGATGTATGAGGGAAGCTTGAGGGAGGACTAGGGATGTGCGCTTGCGTGGACCCAGATTGTCAACAGGAAATCCATGGAAATGTAAGTATACATGGAAAAACAATCGGAATCGGGGTGAAAACGGAAACAGATGGCAAGAAGGTACATTTGGAAACGCATTAAAAAGGAGCCAAAAACGGATCGTCCGTGTGAACGGCAACGGAACCCACGACCACACGGAAAGCACCCGAGAGGGGAAAAAACACTTCCCGAATGAAGACACATAGACGGATCAGTAACGGAGCTCTCCCGACGGCGGCTCTGAATCACATTTGAACCCCGAGACAAACGGAAGGAAAACGGGCCATAAGAAAAACGGAACAAAATAAGGTCAGATTGGGGGAGGCTCTGCATCAGCCCAGTAGAGTCTAATATTTGTCATAAATGTGATGCCTTCCTGGCTCAGGTTTCATGGTCCACTGACCCATGATAGCTTCAGATTGTGTAGCTAGAAACCTTGAGGCCTGGTTTTCTAACCTTAGGGGTTATATAGAAAAAGACAAACCCAAGCAGACTCTCCTTGACACGCTACCTTTCATGTTTAGAGCCATTTCCTTTTTAGAGGATGCCTCCACTGAGGCAGTTAGAGTTAGCGCTAAGGCCACTGGCCTTATCAACTGTGCCAGAAGAGCCATCTGGCTAAAATCCTGGCAAGGGGATTTGCCCTCCAAAGCCAGACTTTGTGGCATCCCATTCGAGGGGAAGTTGATATTCGGTCCGGAACTAGAAACCATTCTTTATTGGTCCTCTGAAAGCACTAAAAATTTTCCTTCGAGAAGCAAACTATTTAGAAACAAGGCCAAGGTCAATACTAGATCCTCACAACCCCTCCCTTCTAGTAAGCAACCTAAGAAGCACTGGGGGCAGTACAAGGGTGGTCGTAAACCCAACCCTATCTGAGTACCCCCCACCCAATTCAATAGAAGTTACCTGTGGGGGGGGGGGGGCGGGCAGACTAACTTTCTTTTAGGAAGCCTGGCGGTCAATTACACAGAATCAGTTTATTCTGGACCTACTTGCTACAGAAAATTGGAGAAAATTTGCAAGGCAGCTTACTGCAGGCTAGATTTTTATCTGACAAAGACCAGGCCTTCAGGTCTAAGGGTCTTACAGGCAGTTTCCCATCCCTAATTCTAAAGTACTTGCTTATCCTCTCTGTGGCTGTCCTGAAAGACGAAGGCAGAAGGTCCCCATTAGTCTTACCGGTAATTGTTTTTCTATGAGTCCTTTGGGGTCGGCCCTTATAACCCCCTATACATTATGTCCTACGGTTCCCCACCAATTAATACTTGTTTAATACTGGGGACTGGGGGGAAGGGATGGGGCTTTTAAACTTGTTCCAGTTGTGTTTCCTCTATAGGAGGAGGAGCTCGCTCTCTCTCTGGCTATCTGTAGGAAATACTGTTACCGGTAAGACTAATGGTTGGTCAGAAAAGCAGATTTTACAATGAGTAACAGAAAGCTACTAATTTTAATCATTTTATTTTGCTCTCCCGTGGACTCCATTGACCTTAGACTCTGTTACCCTATGTTACTCCACCTCAGCCTGACATCCATCTTACTCTTTACTACTTTCGCACCAAGTAAAAAGAGCATAAACTAAAAAGCGGCATTGACAGATGTCTGGAGGCCTAGGATACAGACCATGGACAGCGATCTGTCCCAAGCTGACACCGATCCCCCCGTCCAACTGCCTGTTGTCAAATTGCAACAAATTAATACTTCCATGGATGCTACCATTATGCCCCCAAGCCCATACAAAAATTCTATGTGCTTTTTTAATTGTGTGGTCTGAAATCTCCTACATCCTTATTACTTCTATCAGGTCAACGTTGATGGGATATCTGACCACTCTCTTGGCGGCTGAACGAGTCTCTGAATTAAGTATCTTATTTATTTGAGGCTATGGACTTTTGGGTTGCGGGTGTTGCCATGCCACTAAAATTGTGTTACAAAGGATGTATATAGACCTCCCTGGTTGCCAGCACAGGCAGCCATGACCCTTTTCTTGCTGTGGGAAGTGGAGCTTTCACGGGTCTCCTGTAACAGACACAACAATTTTGCATAAACGTTTCAATCAAAATATTTTAGTGAAAAAATGGCAGTTTGTTTGTACAACGGTAACTGCTGATGTTATAACCCAGACGTTCTCAACCTCAAACCTAAATGAAGGTGGAAATCTTCATAGACTGGAGAACTTAGAAGGAAAGGACCTAAGCACTGTGCTGTGGGGATAGAGGGGAGGAAGAGTTTCAGCAAGGACAGTGACCTTGATTGGCTGTGGTATCTCAAGGGAAGCCCAAATAGCAATGAATTAGGGAAACCATGTACAACACACCTCTGAGTCAAATCTCTGACATAAGGTAAGTAAGGTATTTTTGAAAAAAAAAATTCCTGTATGAATTTTTTGCTTAGCATTTGTGAAGTTTAGATGGGTTGTAGATTGAAGATGCAGTTAAAGTGGACCAAAACCTCTATCTATAAGATTACAGGGACATCTGATTCCCTCCCCCGGGGCATCCCAAATCAGGATGCCCCACTGTGTAAAAAAAAAAAACCTACCATCTCCACAATCCAAAGGCACATGCGTGAGCCATGGCGGCCATCAGCTATTTGTTTACCAGGCACGCATTTGTAAATGGCGGCACACACTTTTTAGAGGGCAACAGAGATGCGGTCATCCGCTTGCTCGGCTGCGCTCATCATAAGGAGGAGCATGCACATTGCACTGCAGAACTGGAGAAAGGTGAGCTTTACTGGGCAACCAAGGGGGGTTTCACACAGCGGGCATCTCGAATCAGGGTGGCCCAAGGGAAAAGACCAAAACTCTTGGTCCAATTTAAGATATGGGACTGGTAAGGGAGAGCTATAAATATGGGTTACATGTTTTCCCGAGAAGTTAACCAGTATGTGGGAAATATATGTTACATATGAAGTGCCAATAGGGTGGTGTGGTGGAAAGACACAAGACGGTAAAAAAAAAAAAATCTCTTTTCTGGAGTTTGTATGATAATGACAGTCAGGATTGTATATGTATGTAAGGGTGGGGGTTGCTGTGAGAGGGTATGTATGTGTGGTTGTCTGCAGTGTGTGTGTGTGTGTGTGTGTGTGTGTGTGTGTGTGTGTGTGTGTGTGTGTGTGTGTGTGGTATGATGGATGTGTGAGAGAATATGTATGTATGATTTGCATGGGTTTGGGATTGGTGTGTGGGGGTATGAGGGGGCAATATTGGTGGACAATTTGTGATACTAATTGTTTAAAATCTTCATTATGCTATGCAAAATTCTGAACCATTTCAATGTAATGTGGCCCGCTAAAGGTTACCAAATCACCAAGTGGCCCTAACTCTTCAAAAAGTTGAGCACCTCCTAATAGAAGCCTTGTGCCACCTCCATGCTTGTGTCCCCCAACTCTGGTTATGCAGCTGCACCAAAGCCAATATCTAAACAAAGGAAAAAAATATACATTAAAACAACTTTAATAAAAAAATATACAGCTTACAGTGGGCTGCTTGTCTGCATGGATCTGTTATTCGTAAATACATGATGTATTAGAGGGTCCTGTTGGCCCAACTCCAAAAGTGGTATCTAGAATTCTAACTTCCTCAAGTGTTGAGCCGCGAAAGCCTCACAATGCTTACCAACAAGTTCCCAGGCACCCTTCCTGGATGCTAAACCAGTCTCCTGCCTGACTGCACAACACATGTCTGCCCGATAATAAGCACAGTTATGTTGTGTGGCTCAGGGTGATGTAATCTATTGGCTGCCACACTGCAAGAAACCTCCTAGTTGCATAAGAAAACGTTGTGGGTAAGAGAACATGGAGACATAGTGAGCAGGAGGGCAAAGTTGTTTGCTCCCAGAACATGGAAAGCTATACTGGTATGATCTGGCTACTAGAGGAGGCTATATAAACAGAAGTTGCTACCACTAATTTTTTTATGATTTGATGTGTACCTCATAACAATAATATTTAAACCTGACAGTGCATGGGTACCCAAAAATACAATTCTGTGAGTACTCACCTGTAGAATTGATTTTGTAGTATACAGCACGTCCTGTTTCACTAAATTCTTTACATCTGGGTTATAAGCCACAAGGTGGCGCAGTGGACTGCAGAAAAGACTCCCGGCCCTATAAAAGGACAGGAACCTCCCACAAATTCCCAGTGTTACAAAGCAGTTAGACAAGAAGCCGGGAGAATAACAATGAAGGAAACCCCAACCAAACATTTGAACAAATCACCATACAGAGGTAACCAAGAATAATGATAACAAGGGAGGGATGAAACAGGACTTGCTGTATACTACAAAAACAATTCTACAGGTGAGTACTCACAGAATTGTATTTTTCCAAGTATACAGCACGTCCTGTTTCACTAAATTCTTTACGTCTGGGACATCCAAAAGCAGTGTCCGTAAAGTAGGGTGGGATCCCCAAAGAGCAACGGCAGGCAGTTTAAACCACTGCCGCCTGAAGAACCTTGCGGCCAAAAGCAGCATCAGCTGAGGCCCTAACATCAACCTTGTAAAACTTAGAAAAAGTATGAACAGAAGACCAAGTTGCGCCCTTACAAACTTGTTCAACAGAAGCCTGGTGCTGAAAAGCCAAAGAGGCATCAATAGCACGAGTGGAATGAGCAGTAAGGCGGAAGGGAGGTTCCTTCCCCTTAGCAGAATAGGCTCGCACCACCGCCTGATGGATCCACTTGCTGATAGTGGATTTAGCTGGAGACAAACCCTTCCTATGTCCAGAAGGGAGAACAAAAAGAGCATCAGTCTTCCTAAAGGATTCAGTAGCTACCAAATAAAACTTCAGAACCCTGACCACATCCAAAGAATGCAGGGTCCGCTCCTTGGAATTAGCAGGATTAGGACACAATGAAGGCAAGACAATGATCTGATTGAGGTGAAAAGCAGACACAACCTTAGGCAAGAAATCTGGCTTAAACCGAAACACCACCTTGTCCTGGTGTAGCTCAAAATAAGGAGGATTGATGGAAAGCGCCGCCAACTCAGAAACATGCCTGACAGAAGTGATAGCCACCAAAAAGGCTACCTTAAGAGTCAAAATGGGCAAAGCGGCCTCACGGAGAGGCTCAAAGGGATGACCCTGCAGAGCAGATAACACCAAATTCAAATCCCAAACTGGTAACATAGGTTTACGTGGCGGACGCACATGAGAAACCCCCTGGAAAAAAGTCTTAACCAAACGGTGACTGACAAAAGATCTTTGGAAAAAAATTGCCAGAGCTGAAACATGACCTTTGAGGGTACTAAGTTGAAGGCCCAAATCGAAACCATGCAAGAATTCCAGAATCCTGGGAATAGAAAACACCCGACAGGGAAGAGATTTAGACTCACACCAGGCAATGTAAGCATGCCAGACCCTGTAGTCGATAAAGGACGAGGACTTCTTCCTAGCCCTAACCATGGTATCAACAACAGAGGCAGGCAACCCCTTTTCCATCAAGATGGGGGTTTCAACAGCCAAGCCGTCAAAGCCAGCGTTTGTAATTTGGGATGGACCAGCTGAACCTGAGTGAGCAGATCTGGATCCTTGAGCAGGACGTACTGATCTACTGCCAATTGCACGATGTCTGCGAACCATACCCTTCTTGGCCAACAGGGGGCCACCAGAATGGCTGGCAGCCCCTCCTGGGCTATCTTGCGCAGCACACTGCCCAGCAGAGGAAATGGAGGGAACACATAGAGGAGCCGAAACCCCCTCCAAGGCATTGCCAGCGCATTCGTGGCAAAGGCCAGAGGGTCCTGTGGAAGAGCGACAAAGAATGGAAGCTTGTGATTGTGACGTGAAGCAAACAGGTCCACATCCGGCAGACCCCAGCGGTGGCACAGGGAGTGAAACACCCTGTTGCTGAGGGACCACTCCCCCAGCCGAGACATCCCCCTGCTCAAGGAGTCTGCCTCCAGATTCTCCACTCCCGGGATGTAAACTGCCGATATGCAGGGGACATTCTCCTCCGCCCAGGACAGTATCAGGGACACTTCCTTGGGGGCTTGCTTGCTCCGAGTCCCTCCCTGATGATTGATGTAGGCACCCGCCGTCTGGTTGTCCGAGTGGATCTGAACAGCCCAACCCCGAAGGTGTGGGGTCAACTGGGAAAAAAACAACCTTATCGCTCATAGTTCCAGAATGTTGATGGGGACATGGGCCTCCTGGGGGCCCCATTGACCCTGGAACTTCAGAGACTTCCAAAAGCCCCCCCAACCTGTCAGACTGGCATCTGTGGTGACAGTCTCCCAGCACGGGGGCAGAAAGGTCCTGCCCACTAGGAGGTTCCTTGAGTCCAGCCACCATGAGAGGGACTGACTGACCAGAGGGAACACAGCAAATTCCTGATCAAGGGACACAGGGTCCCGATCCCAAACTGACAAGAGGTGCAACTGAAGAGATCTCATGTGAAACTGAGCATAGGGGACCGCCTCAAAGCATGACACCATCAGACCCACCAACTGCATCCCCTGCCGAATGGAGGGATGAGGGCAAGAAAGTAGAAACCGTGCCTGCGTCTGCAGGCTCTCCACCTTCTGCTGAGGCAGAAAAACCTTGACCTGAGATGTATCCAGAGTCATGCCCAGAAAGGACCTCACCAAGGTCGGAGACAGTGAAGACTTGGGATAGATGATCACCCAACCAAAGGACTCGAGTGTGAAGACCACCATCTGGGTATCCAGCTCGGATTGATGGAAGGACTGAGACGCAATCAGAATGTGGTCCAGATAAGGAAGGATGCGAATGCCCTGAGATCGCAACAGAGCCATCACCCCCGCCAGCACCTTGGTGAAGACCCGAGGGGCTGAGGTAAGACCGAACGGTAAGGCCACAAATTGGCCGATCCTCCAGAGCGAACCTAAGAAATCTCTGATGACCTGGAAAGATATGAACATGAAGGTAAGCATCCTTGATGTCCACAGAAGTCATGAAGTCGCCCGGGCGCAAGGTACTGACCGCCGAGCGCAGAGTCTCCATGCGAAAATGCTTGAACCTGACAAATTTGTTGAGGTGCTTCAAATCCAGGATGGGCCTCAGGGACCCATCCTTTTTGGGAGCGTGAACAGATTGGAATAGAAGCCTCTGCCCCTTTCCTGGAAGGGCACCAGGCAGATGACACCCAATTCCAAAAGGCTTTGGACCGCAAGCCGCAAACCCTGAGCTGACAGGGGGTTTTGAGCCATCCGGGATCTGATGAATCTTGGGAGCAGCCAGGCTGCAAACTCTATCTTGTACCCGGAGGACACCACCTCCTGAATCCACCGGTCTGAGATGCGTAGTCTCCAGACGTGAGCAAAGAGCCGCAACCGTCCCCCCACCCGGATGGGTGAAGGTGCCTCCTCAGGCCTGAGGGGGCTTGGGGTAAGATTTGGACTTGGGACCCCATGAGAGACCGGGACGTCCACGGCCTCTACCCTGGCCCCAAGGGTCTCTATGTGTCCCCGTAAACAGATCCAGACACTCACCAAAGAGCCATAGCCCAGTAAAGGGGAAGCCTGTGAGAGCCTTCTTAGCAGCATTATCAGCCGCCCACTGACGCAGCCAAACAGAGCGGCGTATAGCCACCAAAAGGGCAGAAGTCTTACCACACATCCTGACCGCATCATCCATAGCAGAAAAAATAAATGCCACAAATTCATAGCAAAGCAGGAGGGAACTATACTCCTACCCCCTATTGGCAGCTGAGGCATTATCCAGAAGACACTTGAGCAGCCCTTTAATAGCAAGAGCCGTGATGGCAGAAGCGCACACAGGGCGCAGTGCAGTCCCTGCACAAGCAGATGCATGACAGGCCAGCTGATCCACACGCCGGTCCTCACCATCCCTCAGAATAGTGTCAGGATAATGCATGAATGAGGTATTGGACAACCCAAGCACGGGAGTATCGACTTCGGGGGGGGACACGACCAGCGCTTAACCACATCAGCAGGAAAGGGATACCTCCTGTCCCAACTCTTGGGCACCGCGGGCAATCTGCTAGGACGTTCCCACTCCTTGAGCACCAAATTATTAAAGTGGTTCTGCTCAGGGAACTACAAGCGTTGCTTAACAGTGTGAAAAAGCTCACCCTGCTGCCTTTTAGCTGGCACAGGAGGGGTAATACATAGCCCTTCAAAAATATGAGCCAACAGCCTATCAGTAACCTCGGGAGACCATGGATCTTCCCCAAAAGGAAACCCAGTACCGCCATAAACCTCCTGCTGTTCCTCAGAGGAATCAGAATCAGAGAAAAGTTCCCCCACTTCTAGGGGGTAGAGGCCAGGGAAAGAATAATGTCCCTCATCCTCCCCAGGAAAAAGGGAAACAGCGGGAGATAAATGCCCCTTTTGCCAGAAGCCTTACGGGGGGCAGGCCCAGTAATATGCCTTTCCAGGCTGGCTACCCGCAAAGCCAAGTCATAATGTGATTCCCCGCTAACATGTCTCTAACTAGGGGTCAAATGCAGGCACGGGGGGGGGGTAGGTGATGTAGAAGGGGGCGCAGAGCTGGGCAACGTAGCAGGCAACCCAGACTGCAGCGCAAGTACCTTCTGGGCGCAGGGCACACATACCCTGACACCGTCACTCACAGGGGATACCCCACACGCAGCACACAGCTGGGCTTGTCCCAAAGGAACCCCAAGCACATTATCCCCGGAAGCCTCCATATGGTGATTAATATAGGCCCAATGGCCAGTATAGGGTTAAGGCTAGCAAGAGCCACCCGGGATCAGCGCATTGAGTCACCTCAGTGTATGTCGCCGCCCGCCGCGGAGGGAGGTACAAAACGGCGCGGCGGCGAGCGCACATAAAAAAAAACAGTAAAAAACACAGTGAAAACTACTCAGGTCACCACCGCCTAAACTATATACATTTGTGTTTGGACTTTAAGATTCATATGCAACCCAACAGAGTTTGAGCAGTTTTTGGGTAATTTGCAGTGTCCTCTGAAAGCTTATAGGAAGCGCTACACAAACTCAGGGTTGTATTTGCTACTAGTGGTGCATTTTATAAATACTTACAGTGTATGAAGAGGGTGGATGTTTTCGTGTGCATTTTTGTTGATCCCGATAAGACATTAAAATTCCCTGTGAAGTGAAAAAATACAATTCTGTGATTACTCACCTGTAGAATTGGTATTATATGTATACAGCACGTCCTGTACCAGAATATTCCTTACACATGGGTAATACATCCACAAGATGGCGCTGGACTGCAGAAAACAGCTTGTGGCTCCTCCAGACCCTATATACCTCCCACAAATTCCCCAGTATTGACAAGCAGTTAACAAGAAGCCCGGAGAACAATAATAATAGGAATTCAAAAATGAACATATGAACAATCACCATACATAGGTAACTAATAATAATGATAACAAGGGTGGGATGGAACAGGACGTGCTGTATACATATAATACCAATTCTACAGGTGAGTAATCACAGAATTGTATTATTCTAAGTATACAGCATGTCCTGTTCCAGAATATTCCTTACACATGGGACATCCAATAGCAGTGTCCGTAAGGTAGGGTGGGATCCCCAAAAAGTAACAGCGGGCAGTTTAAAGCAGAATCAGCTGAGGCCCTAACATTAACCTTGTAAAACTTAGAAAAAGTATGAACAGAAGACCAAGTAGCGGCCTTGCAAACTTGTTCAACAGAAGCTTGGTGCTGAAAAGCTCAAGAGGCACCAATAGCACGAGTGGAATGAGCAGTAAGGCAGAAGGGAGGCTCCTTCCCCTTAGCAGAATAGGCCTGTACCACAGCCTGACGGATCCACTTGCTGATAGTGGACTTAGCTGGAGCCAGACCCTTCTTAGGTCCAGACGGGAGCACAAAAAGAGCATCAGTCTTCCTGAAGGATTCAGTAGCCACCAAATAGAACTTCAGAGTCCTGACCACATCCAGAGAGTGTAAAACCCGCTCCTTAGGGTTACTAGGATTAGGGCACAGAGAAGGCAAAACAATGTCCTGATTGAGATGAAAAGCAGACACAACCTTAGGCAGAAAATCTGGCTTAAAACGAAACACCACCTTGTCCTGGTGTCTCTCAAAGTAAGGGGGTTTGATGGAAAGCGCCGCCAACTCAAAAACACGCCAACTCAAAAACACAGAAGTGATAGCCACCAAAAAGACTACCTTAAGCGTCAAAATGGACAAAGGGGCCTCACGCAAAGGCTCAAAGGGAGACCCCTGCAAGGCAGATAAAACCAAGTTCAAATCCTAGACTGGTAACATAGGCTTACGTGGAGGACGCACGTGAGTAACCCCCTGGAAGAAAGTCTTGACCAGGGGATGCTGAGCAAAGGATCTTTGGAAAAAAATGGCCAAAGCAGAAACATGACATTTGAGGGTACTAAGTTGAAGACCCAAATTCAAACCATGTTGCAGGAATTCCAGAATCCTAGGGATAGAAAACACCCGACAGGGATGCGACTTAGAATCACACCAGTCAATGTAAGCATGCCAGACCCTATAGTAGATGGATGACGAGGACTTCTTCCTAGCCCGAATCATGGTATTAACAACAGAGGCAGGCAGCCCCTTTTCCATCAAGATGGAGGTTTCAGCAGCCAGGCCGTTAAAGCCAGCGTTTGTAAATTGGGATGGCGTAGCTGCCCCTGAGTGAGCAGGTCTGGAACCTTGGGCAGGGCGCACTGATCTACTGCCAACTGCACGATGTCTGCGAACCACACCCTTCTTGGCCAACAGGGGGCCACCAGAATGATTGGCACCCCTTCCTGGGCAATCTTGCGCAGCACCCTGCCCAGCAGAGGAAAAGGAGGGAATACATAGAGGAGCTGTCCTGGGACAGAGAGACAAAGACTGGAAGCTTGTGATTGTGAGGGGACGCAAACAGATCCACATCTGGCTGACCCCAGCGGTAGCACAGGGAGCAAAACACCCTGCTGCTGAGTGACCATTCTCCCAGACGAGAAGACCCCCTGCTGAGGGAGTCTGCCTCCAGATTCTCCACCCCCGGGATGTACACAGCTGAGATGCAGGGAACATTCTCCTCCGCCCAAGACATTTTTAGGGACATTTCCTTGAGGGCCCTCTTGCTCCGGGTCCCTCCCTGATGATTGATGTAGGCAATCGCCGTCTGGTTGTCCGAGCGGACCTGAACCCCCCGACCCCGAAGGTGTGGAGTCAATTGGGCGAGAACCAACCATATCGCCCTCAGTTTCAGAATGTTGATAGGGGTGTGGGCCTCCTGAGGGCCCCACTGACTCTGGAATTTCAGGAGTTTCCAGAAGCCCCCCAACCTGTCAGACTGGCATCTGTGGTGACTGTCTCCCAGCACGGGGTCAGAAAGGATCTGCCCACCAATAGGTTTCTTGAGTCCAGCCACCACGAGAGAGACCGTCTGGCCAGAGGGGACAGAACCAACACCTGATCCAGGGACCGAGGGTCCCGATCCCATACCGACAAGAGGTGAAGTTGAAGAGGTCTCATGTGAAACTGAGCGTATGGAACCGCCTCGAAGCAAGACACCATCAGGCCCACCAGTTGCATCCCCTGCTGGATGGAGGGATGAGGGCAAGACATAAGAAGCCTGGCTTGGGCTTGAAGACTCTCCACCTTCTGCTGAGGAGAAAAATCTTGACCTGAGATGTATCCAGAGTCATGCCTAGAAAGGACCTCACCATTGACGGAGACAGGAAAGACTTGGAGTGGTTGATCACCCAGCGGAAGGACTCCAGTGTGGACACCACCAGCTGGGTATCCAGCTCGGCCTGCTGGAAGGACTGAGACATGATGAGAATGTCGTCCAAGTAAGGAAGGAATGCGAATGCCCTGAGATCTTAGCAGAGCCATTACGCCTGCTAGCACCTTGGTGAATACCCTGGGAGCCGAGGTGATACCGAAAGGCAAGGCCACAAATTGGTAGTGCTGATCCTCCAGAGCGAACCTGAGGAATCTCTGATGACCTGGAAAGATTGGTACATGAAGGTAAACGTCCTTGATGTTTACAGAGGTCATGAAGTCGCCTCAGCTGAGCGCAGAGTCTCCATGCGAAAGTGTTTGAATCTGACAAATTTGTTGAGGCGCTTTAAATCCAGGATGGGTCTGATGGACCCGTCTTTTTTGGGAACAGTGAAAAGATTGGACTAGTAGCCTCTGCCCCTTTCCCTCAAAGGCACCTGGCAGATAACCTCCCACTCCAGAAGGTTTTGGACAGCAAGGCACAGACCCTGAGCTGACAGGGGGTTTTGAGCCATCCAGGATTTGATGAATCTTGGGGGCGGCCAGGCTGCAAACTCTATCTTGTAACCGGAGGACACTACCTCCTGAATCCACCGGTCTGAGACGTGAAGCCTCCAGATGTGAGCAAAGAGCCGAAGTCGCCCCTCCGCTCGGATGGGTGAGGGTGCCCTTTCATGCCTGAGGGGGCTTGGGTGAGGATTTTGGCTTGGGACCCAAGGAGAGGCCAGGACGGCCACGTCCTCTGCCCCTTCCCCAGTGATCTCTGCGGGCCCCAGTAAAGGAGACTCCTCTGCTAGTTCTGGAACCACGGAAGGATGGGAGAAACGCACCCAGCCCCCGAAAGGACCGGGACGGCCTCCTACGTTGAGGTAACCTACCTCCCCTGGCAAACAAATCCAAGTGTTCACCAAAGAGGCGCAGGCCCTTGAAAGGGAAAAAAGTGAGAGCCTTCTTAGCAGCATTATCAGCTACCCACTGAGGTAGCCAGGCAGAGCGGCGTATAGCCACCAACAGGGCAGAAGTCCTACTACACATTCTAATGGCATCATCCATGGCAGAAAGAATATATGCAATAAATTCCTCACAAAGCAGGAGAGATCTATACTCTACCCGCATCCTCAGATGCCCCGTCCAAGAGACACCTAAGCGCCCCTTTAATGGCAATAGCCGTAATAGCAAAGGCAAAGATGTTTTTCCATGCTGGCCACCCGTGCAGCTAAATCAGGTTGAGACTCCCCGCTAGTATGCCCCTCGGTGGGGGTCAGATGTAAGCGTGGGGGGGTAGGTGAGGCCAGAGGGGGCGCACCGCCAGGCCCAGTAACAGACAGCCCAGACTGCAGCGCAAGTACCTGCTGGGCACAGGATACACATACCCTGACATCATCACTTATGGGGGATACCTCCCACACAACACATAGCCGGGCTTGTCCCGAAAGGAACCCCAGGCCCATTATCCCCAGAAGCCTCCATATGGTGATTTGAATGGCACAACAGGCCAGTAAGGGTTAACGCTTAAGAGCTACCCGGGATGCCCCAAGAACCCGCTAGGGAAGTGGGAGATAGTGAGGGGAGATGGCCGGGAGAAACCACAGTGCCAAAGTGTTAACCCGCCTGAAAGACATAACAAAACATTCCCATAAGAATAAAGCAGAAAGGAATATCCTGAGAAAAACCACCCCACCGGGGTTACTCACGGACCGCAGGGAGCCAGCAGCACACGCAGCTAAGGACAGGCAAAATGGCGTCCGCAGACCTCGAGGGGCGGGCCGTGGGGACGTGATGTGAAAATCATAATCCACAGAGCCCGCCCCCTGAAGAACGCGAAATGTGCCCATGTGATCCGGCCAGCTCTGAGGTAAATGACGGCGCCGTCCGCGGAGCGCTGTACAAGCGCGTGGCGGCAGCGGCGTACAAGGCGACAGTAACACAGTACAAAGTTAAAATACAGTTTTTTACCACTAGTCACCCCTTCCCCCCGGAGATCTCCCAGAGGGAGAGCGAGGCAGGAAAAGAAAGGATTTCCAGGGAGACGACGGCGCCCAGAAGACAGTGGGAGGAGTGAGAGTGGAGGGGAACACCTATGGGAATAAGGGTTAACTGCACAGATTGAGCCTGGCAAAATCCCATGGAGCAGGGGGGCATCCCAAAAGGCTCACCATCAGCCTAAAGCGCCTACCCTGTCAGAGCAGGGACTGCGGTAGGAGCATAGCTCCTCAGCACCTAACTGGTGCTTACTGACCTACCTTCACCCGAACCTTGTCAGCCGAGGCTGGGAGGCAGCAATATGGAACGGAACAGGTGGAAATAGTCCTGCAGGGCCGCAGGCAATAAGCCCCGCTCACCTGCGCCACATAGAGAGCTATCTTCTAACTTCGCAGCCCAGACTGCAGAAAAGAACTGGGAAATTTGTGGGAGGTCCCTGACTTATATAGGGTCGGGAGGAGCCACAAGCTGTTTTCTGCAGTCGAGTGCCAACTTGTGGATGTATTACCCATGTGTAAGGAATATTCTGGAACAGGACGTGCTGTATACTTAGAATAAGCATAACACAATTTCACTTACTGTAAAGTTTTTTTTTTTCTGTTCATTTGGAGAATGCAGCCACTGGACTTTTTATTTGTGGGTTTTGATAACTTGTCTCCCATACTGTGGCTACCTGTTACCTAAAGTTTTTTTTCACTTCTGGGCACATCAGACCCTCCCCCAACAATTGGCAGTTTGTAACAAGTAGTAAAAAGGATAATAAAACACCAAAAACATACAAAGGAAAAAAGGCTTCGACTTCATAACAGTATAATTTCCGAAAGTAGTAACATTTCAGGGTTGCATTAAAAAATCAAATGGAAATGTCTAACACAAAATGGACTACAGAAACTGCTGCAGCTTCTAAAATGTTGGTGACCAAGTGCTTAACCATTGTGTGGTATCTGCTGGCAGACAGTTTTGTAGGAAGGCTCTTCTAGTGTGTTTTTACAAATTTGCAGCCAAGTGCAGTGTCAGCAGATGCCAGCATATCAATCATGTTGAACTTGGAAAAAGTATGTACAGACCATATAGCTGCCTTGCATACCTCATCTACAGAGGCCTGATGTTGAAAAACCTTGATGAACCTACTAATCTAACAGAATGACCACTAATGTGGAAAATATCGAACCATAGCCAGATAAGCCCCAAGGTTCTAATCCTATTTTACTTACAGAAAGACAATCCACACACTGGCTGCCCTCTAGGAAATTTCCTACTAAATAATCGCCCATTGTATATGGTGACTTCTATGGCTGCACAGATTTTGGTGCTGTCTTGGTGATTGATGTAGCCTGCTACCATGACATTTTCCATCTGAACATGTACCATGCAGCTTTGTAGATTATTGGTCCAGGACGTGAAATAATGACTTATAGTTCCAGCAACCTGATGGACAATTTTGCTTCTGTGGTGGCCCACTTTCCCTGAATAAAGTGACCCTTCTGAACACCACCTCAGCCCATCAGACATCTGTAGTGAGGATCCTCCATTGTATGGGAATCATATTGTAATTTTTGTCCAGCTGAAGCTACTAATCCAACTTCAACCTTACTTCATCTGGAGAAACACAAGCTTGCTCCAGAGTCTGTTTGATTTGTTCCATTCTGACAGAATGAAAAACTGTAATGGCTCACTTCAATTGACCAGTTGTAAACATTTTTCTAAGAAATGGAACAATCTTGCTTGATCTGTGTCTATTTCCATACCCAGACAAGTGATAAACTTGGATGCAGTCAGAGATTATCTTTTGTGATTTACTGGCCATACAAATTTTTCCAGAGTTGACAGAACCTTGGAAGCTGGATGACATCTCTGATAGAGATAACCCCTACACAGTTGTAGTTGGAAACAGTGAAACCCCTTTCATTGCCAAAAGGCCAAAATTGTCAGAATATTCATAAAATCTCTGTAAGCTGGGCCAGATCAAAAGGCAATGACGCAAAATGAAAGCTTGGAGCATGTATATAAGCCTTCCTGATGCTTATCATTGATAGATATTCTCCTTTTAACATCAATGCCAGAATGAACATCTGAACATAAAGAATTAGACATGTGAGATCTAAAACTGGTATCAGAAAACCATTTGTTTTGGGCACAATACAGTGATTTTAAAAGCCAAGTTCCTGAAAAGGTTCTGTACGGCTTGTTTGGCATCTGAAATCCGGAAAGGATCTTGTGAAAGGTTAGAAGGGAAAAAATTCAATTCTGTGATTACTCACCTGTAGAATTGGTATTGTATACAGTAGTCCTGCTCCAGATTAGATTACTTACACTTGGGTATTACTCCGCCAGATGGGGCTGGACTGTAGAGACATCGAAATTGGCTCCTCCCGGCCCCTCAAATACCAGGGACCTCCCACAAATCCCCAGCATTGAAAAGCAGTTAACGAGAAGCCGGGAGAATTAAAAAAGAACCAAACTGGTAACTATAACAATGATAACAATCACCATACAGGGATCTAGGATAATGCAAAACCAAGGGTGGGGAGGAGCAGGACGTACTGTATACTCATAATACCAATTCTACAGGTGAGTAATCACAGAATTTTTAGTATACAGTACGTCCTGCTCCAGATTAGATTACTTACACTTGGGACATCCAATAGCAGTGTCCATAAAGTAGGGTGGGATCCCCAAAGGTAACAGCAGACAGGTCATACCACTGGCACCTGCAGAACCTTGCGGCCAAAAGCAGCATCAGCTGAGGCCCTAACATCAACCTTGTAAAACTTAAAAGGTAAGAACAGAAGACCAAGTGGCGGCCTTGCAAACTTGTTCAACAGAAGCCTGGTGCTGAAAAGCCCAAGAGGCACCAATAGCACGAGTGGAATGAGCAGTAAGGCGGAAGGGAGGATTCTTCCCCTTAGCAGAATAGGCCTGAATCACAGCCTGACGGATCCATTTGCTGAGAGTAGATTTGGCAGGTGCCAAACCCTTCCGAAGGGACCACAAAAAGAGCATCAGTTTTTCTGAAAGGTGCAGTAACCACCAGATAGTACTTCAGACACCAAACCACATCCAAAGAATGCAAGACCCTCTCCTTAGCATTACTAGGATTAGGACACAAGGAAGGAAGAACAATGTCCTGATTCAAATGAAAGGCAGACACCACCTTAGGCAGAAAATCTGGCTTGAAGCGAACCACCACCTTGTCCTGGTGTCTCTTAAAGTAGGGGGGCTGGATGGAAAGCGCCGCCAACTAAGACACACGCCTAACAGAGGTGATAGCCATCAAGAAGACCACCTTGAGAATAAGAATGGCCAGGGCAGCCTCCTGCACAGGTTCAAAGGGAGCACCCTGCAAGGGAGACAAGACCAAGTTCAAATCCCAAACAGGCAACGTGGGGGACGCACATGAGTAACCCCCTGGAAAAAAGTCCTGACCAGAGAATGCTGGGCAAAGGATCTCTGGAAGAAAACATCCAGGGCAGAGACATGACCCTTCAGAGTACTGAGTTGGAGCCTGGAGATGGAGGTTTCAGCAGCCAGGCCGTCAAAGCCAGAGTTTGTAAATTGGAATGGCGTAAGTGACCCTGAGTGAGCAGGTCTGGCACCCTGGGCAGAGCGTACTGATCTACTGCCAGCTGCACCACATCTGCGAACCACACTCTTCTTGGCCACCTGTATTGCTGGCACCCCCACCTGAGCTATCTTGCGCAGAAATGGAGGAAAGACATACAGGAGCTGGAAGTCCTGTCATGACATTGCTAGAGCATCCGTGGCCAAGGACAGAGGATGCTGGGACAGGGAGACAAAGGCCGGGAGCTTGTGATTGTTACGGGACGCAAACAGATCCACATCTGGTTGGCCCCAACGGTGACACAGAGATTGAAACACCCTGTTGCAGAGGGACCATTCGCCCAGGCGAGAGGTCCCTCTGCTCAGAGAGTCTGCCTGCAGATTCTCCACCCCTGGGATGTACACCGCTGATATACAGGGAACATTCTCCTCCGCCGAGGCCAGGATCAGAGACACTTCCTGGAGGGCCCTCTTGCTCCGGGTCCCTCCCCGATGATTGATGTAGGCAACCGCCGTCTGGTTGTCCGAGTGCACCTAAACAGGCAGGCCCCGAAGGTGATGAATCAAATGAGTCAGAACCAACCTGATCTTTCCCACAGTTCCAGAATGTTGATAGGTGTGTGGGCCTCCTGAGGGCCCCACCTTCATTGGAACTGCAGGGACTTCCAGGAACCCCCCCAACCTGTCTCCCAGGAGGGGGCCGGAAAGGATCTGCCCACCAACAGGTTCCTGGAGTCCAGCCACCACGAGAGGGACCGCCTGACCAGGGGGGAAAGCACAAGGACCTGGTCCAGGGACGCAGGATCCCTGTCCCATACTGACAAGAGGTGGAGTTACAGAGGCTTCACGTGGAACTGAGCATAAGGGACCGCCTCGAAGCACGCCACCATCAGGCCCACCAGCTGCATTCCCTGCCTGATGGAGAGATGAGGGCAAGATAGCAGGAACTGAACCTGTGCAATCAGACTGTCCACCTTCTGCTGAGGAAGAAAAATCCTTGCCTGAACTGTATCCAGATTCATTCCCAGGAAGCGAGTCACCAAGGAGGGAGCCAGGGAAGACTTGGGATGGCTGATCACCCAGCCAAATGACTCCAGAGTGGACACTACCAGCTGAGTATCCAACTCTGCCTGTTGTAGGGACTGGGAAGTGATGAGAATGTCGTCCAGGTAAGGCAACACGCGGATGCCCTGAGCAGAGACATCACTCCTGCCAGCACCTTGGTGAACACTCTGGGAGCTGAAGTGAGACCGAAGGGCAATGCCACAAATTGGTAGTGCTGATCCTCCTGTGGAACCTTTGATGACCTGGAAACACAGGAATATGAAGGTAAGCATCTTTGATGTCCACAGACATTATGAAGTCCCCTGGACGCAGGGAACTGATGGCAGAGCGCAGAGTTTCCATGCGAAAGCGCCTGCACCTGACAAATTTGTTGAGGATCTTCAAGTCCAGGATGGGCCGGACTGACCCATCTCTTTTGGGTATGGTGAAAAGGTTGGAATAGAAGCCCTTGCCTCTTTCTCGTAAGGGGACCTGACAGATGACCCCCAGCTCCAGAAGGCTTTGCACCGCCAGAACTAGAGCCTGAGCTGACACAGGGTCCTGAGAAATCCGGGATCTGATGAATCTTGGGGGGGGGGGGGAGCAGGCAGCAAACTCTATCTTGTAACCGGAGGACACTACCTCCTGAATCCACCGGTCTGAGACATGAGCAAAGTGCTGAAGCCGTCCCCCCACCCGGATGGGTGAGGGCGCCCCTTTATGCCTGAGGGGGCTTGGGAGAAGACTTAAGCTTAGAGCCCCAGGAGGAGCCAGGGTTACCACGTCCTCTGCCCCTACCCCAGAAATCTCCTCGGGCCCCTGTAAGGGAGACCCCCCTCCCCTGTCTGGCACCATGGTAGGGGGAAGAGAAGGACCCCTGTCCCAGAAAGGGCTGAGACTGCCGCCTGCGCTGGGGTAACCTGCCTACCTTAGCAAAAAGGTCCAGGCGTTCCCCAAACAGGCGTAGTCCTTTGAAGGGAAAACCAGTGAGAGCCTTCTTGGCAGCGTTGTCAGCAGCCCTCTGGCGCAGCCAAACCGAGCGGTGTATAGCCACCACAAGGGCAGAGGTTCTGCCACACATTCTAATGGTATCATCCAAGGCAGAGAGGACATAAGTCACAAAAACCTCATAACGAAAGAGTGCATTAAACTCCTCACTAGACACATCATCAGGGGCACCATCAAGGATACTTCTAAGCAGGGTCCTAATAGCCACAGCCATAATGGCATAGTGGCACAGACTGGGCGCAGCGCCGTTCCCACACATGCAAAGGCATGGGACGCCAGCTGATCAATGCATCGGTCCTCAGCATCCCGCAGCGTAGTAGAGTTGGGGGAGTGCATGACAGAGGTGTTAGATAACCCTAGGACCGGGGCATCCACTTTAGGAGGGGATGACCAACGCTTCACCACATCAGCAGGAAAGGGATACCTCTTATATCAACTCTTAGGGACTCCGGGAAGCCTGCTGGGATGCTCCCATTCCCTGAGTACAAGATTATTAAAATGGGCTTGCTCAGGAAATTCTAAGCGTGGCTTAGCAGTATGAAACAATTCCCCCTGTTGCCTGGGGGCCGCAACTGGGGGAGAGATAGACAGTACCTCAAAAATCTGAGCCAACCGCTTATCAGTGTCATCTGGAAGAAGGGGAGTTATTCTCTGACTCAGAGTCATCTGATGAGAGGCTCAGGGGTCAGATTATTCCGTCTCTGACCCCTGGGCCTCTCATCAGATGACTCTGAGTCAGAGAATAACTCCCCTTCTTCCAAAGGGGTATAGCCAGACAGATCTTAAAACTCATCAGCTTCCATAGGGAAAAGAGTGACATCAGGCCTTAAGTGCCGCTTTTTTGCAGAGGCCTTACGCGCCAAGGTATTAGCAAGCAACTTCTCAACACTAGCCAGTCTAGTAGACACATCAGGCTGAGAATCCCCACTTGTATGCAACTCAATGGGAGTCAGATTTAAGCTTGGGGGAGTAGGTGAACCCATACTAGGCGCAGGCCCAGCTACTGGTAAACCAGGCTGCAGCGCAAGCACCTGCTGGGCACAAGGTACACAGACCCGCATATTGTCAGCACTAATAGGGGAGACCCCACAAGCTACACACAGCTGGGCTTGTCCCGAAGGAACCCCGAGCACATTATCCTGAGACGCCTCCATATGGTGATTATAGTGGCACAATAGGCCGATAGGGATTCACGCTATAAAAGCAAACTGGGATGCCCCAATAGCCCGCTAGGGAAGTGGGAGTAAATTACACACTAGGCCTCACAAGTTAAATAACTAAATAGAGGGAGTAGGGCCGGGATAAACCAAGAGGTCGGCCCGTCTGAAAGACATAAGCAAAGGGGAACCGTAAGTGACACGTGAAATGACAAATGGTAAATAAAGCCGCCCACGAGGGCACTCACGGACCACGGTAGGTAGACGCCAGTCACGCAGCAGCCGGATCCAGAGAAAATGGCGCCGGGTATACCTCGAGGGGCGGGCCGCGGGGACAGTGACGCGGAACGCGCCAACCGTGGGCCCCGCCCCCCGAAGAGCCAGAAGCCGCACACGTGACAAGCAGCCAATAAAGGCGCACCAGAGCCTGAGGTAACGCTGCCGTCAAGCACGGAACACAGTGGAAGCGCGCACGGCGGCGGCGGCAAATTAAAAAGGCAACCAGAAGCACATAATACAGTGAAGCACCAAGGCAAATTCACATACACCCCCCCCCCCCCCCGAGAGCTACAAGGGAGAGTGAGGGAGGACAGCGGCCACTTAACATAGGACCCACCGATAGACACCATATGCCTATATCGTCTAACCTTTGGTGGGGGATTGCGGTGGAGCAGCGCTCCTAAGCACCTGACAGCGGTGCTGCCTACCATCACCCGACCAGTGCAGCCAAGGCTGGGAGGCACATTAATAATGGAACGGGTGGGAATAGTCCTACAGGGCCGCAGGCTAATAGCCCCGCTCACCTGCGAGAAGAGAAAGCCATCTTCTTGTCCTTCGCAGTCCAGACTGCAGAGAAGATATGGGGATTTGTGGGAGGTCCCTGGTATTTGAGGGGCCAGGAGGAGCCAATTTCGATGTCTCTGCAGTCCAGCGCCATCTGGCGGAGTAATACCCAAGAGTAAGTAATCTAATCTGGAGCAGGACATACTGTATACTAAGAATAACATTTTTTTGGGGGGGGGGAGGTGGATACTGAAATTATATTTTGTAACCTCAGGTGATTATATGCCTGATCTAGGCATCTAAACCTGGTTCGCCCATACTTCTGGAAACTTTCACAGCTGTCCCCTCACCCAAACCGGTGAGGGCATCCTTTTATGCTGCAGTGGACATGTAGGATTCCAAGGCTGCTTGCTGCAGATATATTGTACCTGATCAACTAACAAAAAGGACCATTGGGAGTGGATTTGAATGAGGACTTACTAATTTACTAAAGAGGGTACATTTACCTCCTATTATATCCTTAACCCTTAAGTGCCAAGCACGTAACACCTACGTGCTGGCTTGTCTGGACCTTAAGTGCCAAGCCCGTAGGTGTTACGTGCTTGAATTTCCCCGCTGCTAGTTAAAAAAATAAAAAATACTCATCTGACCCCTCGTTGGATTCGGCCGGGTCTCCTCTTTAATTTGGTGGCACCCGATCCCCCGTGGGGGCTCGGATGGCTCCAGGAGAGTCCCCGTAATAGCCCCCCCCCCGCTTTGGCAGCAGCAGCTTCTAACTGTAAAAAAAATAAAAATAAAAATGACATTTACTTACCTGTGGCCGCGCTGCCTCCTGTCGGGTCTTCTCTTCACTGGGGGGGGGGGGGTCTCCGATTGCCCCCCCCCGGCTCTTCAGCTTCAGGGGAGAGTCTGAAAGGGCTCTGCCCCTCCTCTCCCAACGGGCGCCGCCATTTGGGGGCGGGGCTTATGACGTCACTCACCGGGTGTCGTCCAGGCTCCCTGCTGCTGTTCTTTCAGATGCGATCATGCTGGCCACAGGAGCAGAGGGGCAGGTCATCAGATCATCACCTGCCCCTCTGCTACTGCAGCCAGCATGATTGCATCTGTCATCACATCGAGGGACAAAGGAGCTGACGATCGGAGGTAAGTAAAGTAAAAAAAGTTTTTATTTTTTAATAAAACTAATTTTTTCTTATGTGTCAGTGTGTTTTTTTTTTTACTGTCCATGAGACCCCTTATACCAGTTCACAAGGCTGGGGGCTGGCAAGTCACCTGCTAGCAGGTGACTTGCCATTAACCCCCGGCACCCCCAATTACCTGCCTCCCCAAAGCCCAGGGGGGGGGGCAGAAGAGCCCGGGCCCACATAGGCTATGTGGGATCGTAGGCTGCAGGGTGGGGGGGCCACAAAAGCTGGCCCCCCCACTCTGTGCCTACAAGCCCCCATAGCTGGTCCCGGGCTGGTAATGCTGGGTAAGGGGGACCCCATTTAATTTTTTTTTGGGGGGGGGGGATTTTTAAGGGTTTAATGGGGCTCCCCCCACCTGGGAGGGGGGACCCTATGTAATTTTTTTTAATTAACCCCTTATGTTTATAGTGTGGATAGTAGTAGTATTTTATTTGTAAATGTTATAAAGTGCTATTTTCAGTTTGGGGGGTCTCTGGGGCAAGAATGGGGGGGCTACCGATACATATGTGGTACCGTTGTAATCGGAAGAAATGGGGCTTTCACATGCAATATGGTTTTCTCTAATAAAGTAAATGTTTTATTTAAAATAAAGGAGACAATTTTCTAAAAAATCATTTTTAATTTTTTTTTTGTTCTTTTTACGCAAAAATATTAAAAAAAACTGTAAAAAAATTACAAACAAGACATTTCATGTTAAAGCCTAAACCCTGCTGCAAAAAATATATCTATAATTTTCCTGGAAATTCCTCCAAAAATCACGGTTAAACATGGTGCAAAATGGTGAAAAATTACCTGTCAACACAGGGTGAAAAAATTTCAAGTAGACGGGCAATTAAAAGGGTTAATAGTACATATGCATGTGGGGTATTGTTCTGCTCGGGGGACCTTGCTCTTTCAGATTTAGCTTGTTTTTTCTTCTTTGCATATTGATTTTTTAAGAAAATTTGTTTTTTATTGTTTTTTAAAAAAAATTTTGAGGGAAACCTCGTGCAACCTAAGAATTCTTCAAGGGATTACTTCTAAAATGATGAGCCCACTACAACAAACTGGGTGTGCTTAGAAAGCTTAACATATGTTCTTTCAGGGAATATATGGTTTTTGGGGGATATTCCAAATGTAAAGGGTTGTTTTGGTAGAAAAAGTACAAGGTGGGCACTTTGTCTGCAGAGCTGAAATTTTCAAGTAAAATTACGCTTACACACATGCTTTACTTTGAGGTGTTTGACAACTCTTTCCTTGACAGTAGCTATGCATGTTGGGTATTGTTCTGTTCGGGGCATGTTGCTTTTTAGATTGGGCTTGTTATTTTTTGTTTGCATATTTTTTTTCGGAAAATACGAGTTTGATTCTGCTTTTTATTCTTTTTTAGTGAAACTCTGTGCTACCAAAGAATTCATTGAGGAATTACTTCCAGAAAACTGCACCTATGTAAACAAGCCTGGTACACCTAGAAAGCCTGAGGTGTATACTTTCAGGGAATATATAGTTTGTGGGGAGTATTTCAAATGTAAAGGGTTGTTTTTCTTGAAAAACTGCAAGGTGCGCCTAGCGCTTAGCATATTTGTATTTTATCTGAAAATCTCCTAAAGCGCTGTTTCAGTTTGGGGGTGTCTCCTGGGCAGGAAAGGGTGTCTACCAATACATATGTGGCAACGCTGTGACCGGGAGAAATTAGGATTTCACATACAATAAGATTTTATTGACAAAATTACTTTTTTTATTACAAAAAACACTACAAATTGTAAAAAAATAGATTTTTTTTACCCCACATATGCACATATTTCACCCCAAAATATTGAGAATACACCTAAAAATTGACAAAAAAAGATGTTTCATGTTAAAACCCAGATTCTGCTGAAAAAAAGAATATATAATTCCCTGGGAAATCCCTGGAAATCCCTTAAAAAATCACAGTTGAACATGTGGAGCGCAAAATAGTGCAAAATGGTCTGGCAACAAAGGGTGACAAAAACTGCAGGTAGCCTGGCAGCGAAAGGGTTAAAGCTTCTAGATCCTCACCCAAAAGTGTTTGCCATATAAGGAAGGCGAATCATAGTCTTTTTAGCAGCAACCTTGCCTGAGTAGTGTTTTAACTGAATTATTTTGCTCAAAGCAGACTTAAACATTTTAATAAACTACTCATTATTAGTGAACAAGTGATCTAGAGTAGCACTCTTTTAAATATCATGCTACAAATCTGTAGGTTTGGTTGTTGCTGCATCGGCAGAAACACGGCTTGGCCTAACTGTTGCACATAAAACTATATGTTGTTGCTTTAGTAATGATTCTAACTAATTATTATCTAATTTTATGTGGGTTCCTTTAATTTCCCAGACTCACTTTTTGGTAAGAACACCTAGACAAAACTTCATCAGAATATCAACTTTTTCTGGTTCAGACCACTATTCAGGAAAAGGTTACTCAGAACCTTCCTCATCAGGCTTAGATCACTGATCTTTTGTGATAGAATCGAAATCTGAATGATTGCGAAACACTAGCTTTGGACAACTATGGGCAACATTTAATGACCTCTGAAATGTGTTTCTATTGAAGAAACTTTCGGATCTCTTACCCTTTGTTCTTAAAGGCTTCATACAATCCCTTTGTAAAAACTGGTACCTCCTTACCAGATTGAGGATTCTGAAAATCCCTGCAATGGATGGTCAGTTAAACATTGCATTTGATGAAAGTTGCATTGAGGGTTTAACAGTCCATTGAAATAGATTTTGTACTTGAAACATTATTGAAGCAATAGAGATACATTGATGCCGCAATGTCATGTGTCCCAAATCTTTTTTCCAAGCATTATGGCTGCAGCATGCTGATCATGTGGAATAATCCCCCAGCAAAATTAAAGCGGACCAACAGTCAACAATGACTTAAACCAGACTAACACAACAAACATTGCTCACATGCATGCCTCTTATGTGCAATGCCAATATAGAAAGACCGTACTTAGTGATTGGGATAAAGATTGTACAGCCTCTACATACAAGAAGGTGGAAAAAAACGTGAGCTGAAAAGAAATGTCACCAGTGCCTGTAAATTGCATATACAGAATACAGCAGAGCAGCCCTGCACATGCGTCCTCTTGCCTCAGTGCAGAGGCATGCAAATGTATTTAGCTGTGGCCTCCCTCCTGAATTTCTCTTACAGCAGGGAGGCTAGGCTAGAATAATGTAACTTTTAGTAGCAATATAAATAAATACATAAATGGAAAAATGTAAATGGAACATATAAAAAACATTACTAGTGTTGCTATGGTGGAGTGTCTTGGGGACTATAAGAAGACATGTTGGTGTGCATTGCATTGTGTGGAGTACAACCTGCATCCCAGTGAGCTTTTTTAGCACAAGTACACAAAAATACAACTCTGTGAAGTACTCACCTGTAGAGTTGATATTATATGCATACAGCACGTCCTGCTCCAGATATAGTAATAACATGTGGGTAATCCTCCGCCTCCGGCGCCGTGCACTGCAGAAATGTAGAAAACAAGCTCCTCCCGGCCCTACATATACCGAGGGACCTCCCACAAATCCCCAGCATTGAAAAGCAGTGAGAATGAGAGGCCAGGAGAAAACAACCACCCAAAACTGGCAATAATACCAAAGATAACAATCACCAAACAGGGGATCCAGAACAAGGTGAACCAGGGTGGGGTGGAGCAGGACGTGCTGTATGCATATAATATCAACTCTACAGGTGAGTACTTCACAGAGTTGTATTATTCTAAGCATACAGCACGTCCTGCTCCAGATATAGTAATAACATGTGGGACATCCAATAGCAGTGTCCGTAAAGAAGGGTGGGATCCCCAACAGAAAGGCAGCAGCAAGCAGTTTAAACTACTGCCGCCTGCATAACCTTGCGGCCAAACACAGCGTCAGCTGAGGCCCGAACATCAACCTTGTAAAACTTTGTAAAGGTATGAACGGAAGACCAAGTAGCGGCCTTGCAAACTTGTTCCACAGAGGCCTGGTGCTGAAAAGCCCAAGAAGCCCCAACAGCTCTAGTAGAATGAGCAGTAAGACGAAAGGGGGGAGTTTTCCCCTTAGTAGTATAGGCTTGAACCACAGCCTGACGAATCCATTTACTGATGGTAGACTTGGCGGGAGCCAAACCCTTCCCAGGCCCGTGAGGCACAGCGAAGAGAGCATCCGTCTTCCTAAAAGCCTGAGTGATAACCAGGTAAGACTTGACAGACCTAACCACATCCAAGGAATGCAAAACCCTCTCCTTAGGGTTACTAGGGTTAGGGCACAAGGAAGGAAGTACAATATCTTGATTCAAATGAAATGCAGACACAACCTTAGGCAGAAAGTCTGGCTTGAAGCGAAACACCACCTTATCCTGGTGTCTCTCAAAGTAGGGAGGCTGAATAGACAAGGCAGCCAACTCAGACACACGTCTAACCGAAGTGATAGCTACCAGGAAAACAACCTTGAGCGTGAGAACAGTGAGAGCGGCCTCCTGAATAGGCTCAAAAGGAGCACCCTGCAGGGCCGACAAAACCAAGTTCAGATCCCAAACAGGAACCATAGGTTTCCGAGGAGGACGCACATGAGTGACCCCCTGAAAGAAAGTCTTGATAAGAGGGTGCTGGGCAAAGGTCTTCTGAAAGAAGATAGACAGGGCAGAAACCTGGCCCTTCAGAGTACTAAGCTTAAGACCTAAGTCTAGACCATGTTGTAAAAACTCCAGCACCCTGGAGACTAAGAATTCCCGGCAGGGAAGAGACCTGGATTCACACCAGTCAATGTAAGCACGCCATACTCTATAATAGATAGCAGCAGAAGTCTTCTTCCTGGCTTGCACCATGGTAGCCACTACAGACGCAGACAAACCCTTTTCCATTAAGATGGAGGTTTCAATAGCCAAGCCGTCAAAGCCAGAGTTAGTAAATTGGGATGGCGTAGAGACCCCTGAGTTAGAAGGTCTGGCAACCGTGGCAGATCGTTCTGATCTACTGCCATTTGAACCACGTCTGCGAACCACATTCTTCTTGGCCACCTTGGGGCCACCAGAATCGCGGGTACCCCTTCCAGAGCAATCTTGCGCAGCACTCTGCCCAGAAGGGGAATTGGTGGAAACACATACAGGAGCCGAAACTCCCTCCAAGACATTGACAGGGCATCCGAGGCCAGAGCCAGAGGATCCTGAGACAGGGATACAAAGCTTGGGAGCTTGTGATTGTGACGTGACGCAAACAGATCCACGTCTGGGACACCCCAACGGTGACACAGGGACCGAAATACCCTGTCGCAGAGGGACCACTCCCCCTGACGGGACGACCCCCTGCTCAGAGCATCTGCTAGCAGGTTTTCCGCCCCCGGAATGTAGACAGCCGAGATGCATTGGACATTGGTCTCTGCCCATGTTAGAATCAGAGACACCTCCTGGAGAGCACCCTTGCTCCGGGTTCCTCCCTGATGATTGATGTAGGCCACCACCGTCCTGTTGTCTGAGCGTACCTGAACCGCCAGACCCTTCAGGTGCTGGGTCAATTGTTCCAGCACCAATCTGACCACGCTGAGTTCCAGGACATTGATAGGAAGATGGGCCTCCTGAAGGCCCCACCTCCCCTGGAGGCGCAGAGACTTCCAGAATCCCCCCCAGCCCGACAGACTGGCATCTGTTGTGACCGTCTCCCAGGAGGGAGCCAGGAAGGATCTGCCCCTTGTCAAGTTCCTGTGGTCCAGCCACCACGCAAGGGATTGTCTGACCGAGGACGCTGGGTCCTTGTTCCATACTGACAGAAGGTGAAGCTGCAGGGTTCTCAAATGGAACTGTGCAAAGGGCACCGCCTCGAAGCTTGCCACCATCGAGCCCACCAACTGCATTCCCTGCCTGATGGAGGGATGAGGGTTCGAGAGCAGGGACCTCACCTGCGTTGTCAGAGCTTCCACCTTCTGTGGAGGAAGGAATATCCTTGACTGAACCGAGTCCAGAATCATCCCCAGAAACGGGGTTACTGAGGAGGGGGACAGAGAGGACTTTGGGTAATTGATCACCCAGCCGAAGGACTCCAGGGTGGACACCACCAACCGAGTGTCCAACTCTGCCTGCCGCAGAGACCGAGAGGTGATGAGTATATCGTCCAGGTAGGGCAACACGCGTATGCCCTTTAGTCTCAGAGACATCACTCCTGCCAGCACCTTGGTAAACACCCTGGGAGCCGACGTAAGGCCGAATGGCAGGGCCACGAACTGGTAATGCTGATCCAGCAGCGCAAATCTGAGAAAACTTTGGTGCCCTGGAAACACCGGAACGTGCAGGTAAGCGTCCTTGATGTCCACAGATGTCATGAAGTCCCCTGGGCGCAGCGAGGCAATGGCCGAGCGCAGAGTTTCCATACGAAAATGTTTGTTTCTGACTAATCTGTTTAGGATTTTTAAATCCAGAATGGGTCTGACTGACCCGTCCTTTTTGGGCACTGTGAAAAGGTTGGAATAAAACCCCATGCCCCTGTCTCTTAAGGGGACTTTGCAAATGACCCCGAGATCCAGAAGGTCCTGCACAGCCAGCATCAAGACTCGAGCTGAGGCAGGGTCCTGTGGGATCCGGGACCCAACGAACCTGGTAGGGGGCAGTACAGCAAACTCTATCTTGTAACCGGAGGACACTACCTCCTGAATCCACCGGTCTGGGACATGGCGTCTCCAGACATGCTCGAAGTGCTGTAGACGTCCCCCCACCCTAACGGGCGAGGGCGCCCCTTCATGCTTGGGGGGTCTTGGGAGGGGCTTTGGGCTTGGGCCCCCAGGAGGAACTGGGATGGCGTCCTCTGTACTTGTTCCAGAAATCTGCGTGAGACCCAGCAAAGGACACCCCTCTACCCTGCTTAGCCCCACGGTAGGGGGTCGAATGGGAGCTTGGGCCACGAAAGGGCCGAATCTTACGCTTGCGCTGAGGCAACTTGCCATCTTTGGCAAAGATATCTAACCTTTCTCCAAACAGGCGCAGCCCTTTAAAAGGAAGCCCCGTAAGGGCCTTCTTGGCGACATTGTCAGCAGCCCACTGGCGCAACCAGACCGCACGGCGTATGGCTACCACCAGAGCAGAGGATCTAGCGCTCAGCTTAATAGCATCGTCCGATGCAGATAGGATATAATTCACAAAAGTCTCACAGGTGGCCAAAGCATTGGCGGCATCAGAGGGAAAGTCATCTGCCCCTTCAAGAGCGGTCTTAACCACAGTCCTGAGCGCCACCGCCGTGATGGCTAAGGCGCAAACTGGGCGGAGCGACGCTCCCCCAAATGCAAAGGCATGACATGCCAGATCAACTCGCCGATCCTCCAAATCCCGCAGCGTAGTAGTGTCGGGGGAGTTCATAATAGAGGTATTGGACAGACTAAGGATCAGGGCATCGACCTCGGGTGGCGATGTCCAACACTTGACCAGGTCGGCAGGAAATGGATACTTCTTATCCACAGCTTTAGGAATCCCATGGAGTTTGCTGGGATGTTCCCATTCTTTCAGCACGAGGCTATTAAAATGAGTTTGTTCGGGAAACTCCAACCGCACCCTAGCGGTATGAAACAGATCACCCCTTTGCCGTGGAGCCGCGGGAGGGGGAGAGAGGGATAGCACATCAAAGATCTGGGTTAGCAGTCTATCCTGACTCCTGGACTCATCGTCGTATGACCCTGAGTCAGAGAACAGTTCCCCTTCCTCTGAGGGGGAATGTGAATAGGAAAGCAGTAAATCGTCAGATTCTACAGGAAGTATAGTAGATTCAGGATTCAAATGACGCCTCTTGGCAGTAGCCTTGCGCGCCAAGGAGCCAGCGATTAAGTTTTCCACACTAGCCAGTCTAGTGGCCAAATCAGCATGAGAGTCCCCACTAGTATTGGGGGTTAGGCTCAGGCTTGGGGGAGTAGGCGAAGCAAGGCGAGGAGCGGGCCCAGCCTCAGAAGAGGTGGGGAGACCGGCTAGCGCCTGCTGGGCTCAAAGGACGCAGACCCGTGCATTGTCACCGCTGCTAGGTAAGACCCCACAAGCTACACACAGACGGGCTTGTCCCGAGGGAACCCCGTTCACAATATCCTGAGATGCCTCCATATGGTGATTATTATATTCAATATGCCAGTAGGGATTGACGCTATAAAGCAACCCTGGATGCCCCAATAACCCGCTGGGAAGTGGGAGTGATTTAAAATGGTCTGGACCGGGCGCTACACCGGGCCGGGAGAAGCCACCGAAGTCCGCGGTCTGAAAGACACAATGGGAACAGGGATGTCAGAGCCAAGCGCGAAGCAAAAGCTAGGGAAAAATCGCCCATGAGGGCACTTACAGAACAGCGAGGGGAGGACCGTCTTCACCACGCGCATGTGAGAAGGAAATGGCGCCAAGCGAACCTCGAAGGGCGGGCCAGAGCGGGCGATGACGCGGAACGCGCCAAACCGAACCACGCCCCCCCCGGAGAGCGCGAAGCTCGAAGGCGCGCAGCCAATCAGAAGGAAACAGTAGTTATGCTAGCAAAATCACCTCAGAGAAAATCTGACAGGGTGAATACAGGGATAAAAACGTCGTAGCGTCCCCGAACAGAGCCGCCGTACACGCCAAGTAGAATACAATAAAGGCGCTGCGGTTAACTAAAAACTTAAATGTGAAGCGCGGCTCTGACACCCGGTAACCGTTAAGGCTATAGGTCTCTAGTGTAATTAGGGCAAAGTTAGGCCATCACACAACCCCCCCCCTCTTTTTCCCCCCACTAACGGGGGGATCTAGGGAGGAAGGTGACCCAATATTCGGGGTTCACCGTTACACGGGGCGTAGGGGCACTGGTGCGGGAGGGGCATCCAACTGAAGGCTCACCATTCGCCTTAACCGCCTACCCTATGGTGGGGGATTGCGGTGGAGTCTAGCTCCGTAAGCACACTAGGTGCTGCCTACCTTCACCCGACCAACGCAGCCCAGGCTGGGAGGCATTAATTCACAATGAGGACGGGTGGAAATAGTCCCGCAGGGCCTCGGGCTGTCAAGCCCCACTCGCCTGCGAGAGTGTGATACTTCTTCGCAGTTCCAGCACTGCAGAGAAATCTGGGGATTTGTGGGAGGTCCCTCGGTATATGTAGGGCCGGGAGGAGCTTGTTTTCTACATGTCTGCAGTGCACGGCGCCGGAGGCGGAGGATTACCCACATGTTATTACTATATCTGGAGCAGGACGTGCTGTATGCTTAGAATAAACATGTTTGTCCTAAACTTTTACCCAAAAATCACATGTGCATGTGATGGCGCATTTTTACAGTTTAGGTTCGTTATTTTTCCAGAGATGTAAGGATATATTTTTAAATGTTTGGAAATAACAGCACCATATGGGCTATGCTAAAGCCCGTATGGTTATGTAGTTTCCAAACTTTAAAACAACTATTCTTATCTCAGAAGAAAAATTATGTACTTCACCTATAAAAATGCCCTATCACAGGTACAGGTCATTTTATGGTGCAAAAGGGTACAAAAAAAAACATTTTTTGCACTTTTTTGTGTCTAAAAGCTAAAAAGCACATCGGGATGCAGGTTGCAATCCACACTGCAAGTCACACTGGCTTCACCAAATGATTGTAAGCTTTCCCTATAGGTTACAATCACATCCAAGAATAAAGGCGGTCACATTATTTTGTGGTAAGATAATACTAATCAGGGTGTCTTACATTTTCCTAAGTATATTAATCTGGTTTGCAATTTATTATTAGTTAATACTGATTTTTAATGGTTCTGGTAGCAAAATTAGCGGGTTTTCCTTTAACATTATGAAGACAGCCAACCAACATATACTGTAAAGCAAAACAGTGATCAATCTCAAGTGTTTCCTGATGTGTTTAACAGTGCACTACTATATAAGGATTTACATTGTCAATACCAGGATTTGCAGGACTGTTAACTCATTGGAAATTCTCCCCTGAACTTCTCCACCTGAGATTCTAAAGTTAAAACATTTTTTTTACTTTATTGTGTGCTGAGGTGGAGAAATCCGAAGTGGATTCTAATGAGGCGAGGGTACCACATACAGACAAAAATCCATATTTACTTTATCCTGAATTTAGATAAGGACTGCAATCTATCATCAAACCAATTTAGTACAATAAAACACCATGATCGCAAAACGATCTAACATATAAACTGGTTGTGGCCACACAGAGATTTACAATTCAAATCTAAAAATAATCATCTCTGAGAGTGAATCACAATATTATGTTGTGCAAAGCTGTTAACCCTTGACACATTTCAGGATATATATCCCGCTAAGAGGAAGCAAAGGGAATAGCACATCTGCAAAGTAGCGTTATGTCCTATATGTGATGAAGAGCTTGGCAACTTTGTGAGGAAGAACTGGACCGACTTTTTTAAGTTGTTTATGGATGTCTACATCATCGTTGTCACGCAAGCTACAGTATCTCTGTGATGATCTATAGCTGAAAACCTAATTGGATTTAAACCCTAAAATTAAGTTTTAGCCATAGAAAAGATTTTCATCAACAAATAGACTTCAAAATTAAATCTCCATTCAACAGGAACAATCCCTGGAGTAGAGTCTATAAGACTGTAGAGATGGTGGTCTCCTTCTTTGAAAGTTCCTTCCTTATATTCCCTGGGGTTTGTCAGGTATATTCACCTCACCAGTGACCCACAGCACATGCACAAGCCCCTGCTGCATCCCTGCTATCTTCTAGCTGAGGCATGTGGCAGGAATTTCTGACTAGTAGTCTCGCCTTTGATTGGATGGCAGTTCACAGGTGATCTAGGGGATTTTGCATTCTGATTTGTGAAATCAGAAATGAAAGCAGAAATTAACCCCTGGCACTTTTGTACGATTCCTAGTTTTTGTGGGGCCATAATCCACTTTCTTTCATCATCCAGAAGCCCCAGTTTAAGAGACACAAGTGTGGCATCAACCAATCCACTGGTAGGCAGTTTCCAGGTTCCCTGTCAAATGAAATTCCATAAATCAGGGCTTATGGATGGTAAATGCAGCTGGGCACAGAGTTGCCAGGAAGGTGTTAAGCCTGCATAAATCTAATAGAATTTATGTGTCACTGAAATCAAAGTTGTGCCACTGGATTAGGAACCTAATATATTGTGCATTGAGCCTAGTGGCCAATTGATTTTCTTTTAAATAAACAGGAAGATTGGATCATCATGGTATTATCTGATGACATTAAAAGTCTCTACCTTACAATATGTGCTAAGAAATTTCTGGACTTTCTCAGAAAGGACTGTGAAGAAAAAGTAGTTGGAGCTGCCTGAATAAGGCCTTGTGTTCGGAGCAGTAGCAACATGTACTGAAGCCTTCTTGGTGACAAACTCTTTTAAAACGGACCAACATGTGCTTGGGGCTGGTGTTGGTCCCCGCCACTATATGATAACCTGGGGGGGGCATCCAGAATACTGGAGCCCCCCTTGCATATAACACCCCACAACGCCTGTAAATCTTACTTTTACCTTGGTCCCCTGCTGGGAATCCAGGACAACGATTGGCCACCCGGCACCCTTATGAATCACCTATGTTATAGCGGTGGAGACCAATACAGTGGGTGTTGGTCTGCTTTAAACCAAATGTGTATAGAGACTTTTAGCCTGGCAAGCATGTTCCCTGAATTACGATGACCCTCTGCCTAAAGCTAAAGAAAAAGTCAGAGTTAATAAACTCCTCAGTTCAGAGCGGTAGTAAAATGTGATACTTTTCCACACAGCAGCAGCAGCAGCATTCCTGCTTCCGTTACATGCCCAAGGACCTTGAGGTTTGCAGTGGTCACATGCAGAGAACGCAAATGTAAAGGAAAACAGGGATGCTGCTGCTGTGCAAAATGCTGAGTATGTAAACATGATCCTGACATCTCTCTTTAGCCTTATTGGGCAGGGCACCCCTGTGATGCTAGTGAGATCCAGCTTCACTTCCTGCCTAATCAGCATATATAGAACTACATATAACAGAAAATATGTAGTCGTCATTGGGCTGCTGATAAACACAAGCAATAGGGCCTTGTGCTAGAGAGCTCTCTAGTCACTGTAGCTCTTCTGCTAATAAATTCGCTTTTTTGGTCAATTCACGTGGCAAATGGGGCAACACAGCAAAAAGCAGATCTGAACTTAGTGAGTCTCCACTCACACCATAAACACCATACCTGTGATGATACCTTCTGTGTCCTTTTAAAGAAGCAATAGACAGATTTATTTGTGTGGTACTGTATAACAAAATTAAATATTGTTTATTTTACACAATTTTTATCATCTTTCACATCCGTTATACCTTAGTTTACACTATTAAAAAAGTGCTGGTTAAAAAAAAACATAGAATAATAAAAAAAAATCAATTATGTTACACAAACTCGTTGTCACAAACCACTTTCCTTGATGAATGTCTTCAGACTATTTAAACTTTATCATGCGGTGAGGAACACACAAATACTCCTTCAGCACTTCCAAGCGTCAACATTGAGCTTCCTGTCGGTTCTATGGCAGCAGATATGTGTACCAGATGTAAAGAAATGTAGGGACTGTATATATAGCAAAGCGACACCATAGGCAGGTGGATTCTGAGCGTCTGAAGGCACATTACAGCCTCAGCTGTTCAAATTTTTAGTCTTTTTTTTTCCCGGTACAAAAATAAATGTGTCTTTGAAAAAGAAAAAAGCCTCCTTTTTTCCTTGGAGCATATCGGATCCCGGAGCTTATCTTCTTGTGTGCTATATGTCAGTTTGCATTGAGTTCACTGACGAAAGTCCAGCATGAATTGAACACAGCAGACGTCTATCGTCCAGTGTTTTTATAATATATATATATTTATATACTCTGTTTTTTGCATTGCTTTCTCCCTCTCTCGTAGACTGGAACATTTCAGGAAATGGTTGTACTGAAAGTGCAAATATGAAGTTTGCTATGAAAGCTGTGAAGCTTTGAAGGCATGAATTGTTATCTGCAGGCACAAGAATCCACTGTCATGTTGGGATAAACCTTGAGCACAACGTTCTTGTTTTCATCGAAGAACAAAATGCTGAGAGAGGACATCTTTTCAGGGACACAGCAAGGTTCTGGAATTCCGGGTACCACGCCCACCGCACGCACAATGCTCTGGATAGTGGCATGGTTGGATGGCTTCAAAGACTATGGAAAAATCAAAATGACATATCATGAATTAGTAGAAGTGGTCACACAAATATTGTATCTGATACATTTCATGTACACAAAACCTACTAAGCAGAAAAGCAATCCTAAAGTCTGAAAAAACGTATGGACCGCTCTAAACCCCCCCTCTCAAGGGAACAGCTGGACTTGGTATACCCCACAGTCTATTACTCAAATTCAACCCAGAGAACAAGAGCATCCATGCTTTCCCCTCTCTGAACATGACTGCCTCTCAGGAGTAACATAAGTGCAGGAAAGATTCGGCAATGCTGAAGCAGTGTCTGCTCTTAGCTGCACTGCTGGTTCTAAGAAGTGGTAAGTATTTTAGCCTATTCCCACACTTACATTTCAGTATTCAGCTGCATGGGTGGGTATCTAAGCAGATCACTTTGAGGCAGAACTAAAAGGGCAATATCAACATGTCACCACCGGCCATTCCAATTTGAGATACCAGTCTGCCTGAAAATTGGACAAAATATTTTTCTATCCATGTTTCAGAGTCTTCAGCAACTGCTCGTACAGATCACCCCCAGGAGCCAATAGGGTTTGCAGGCCAGGGATGCACATGCTAGTCACGTGGGGCACATGAATGGCATGAGCGCATGAGTAATGCATTTAGTACTAATTTCCTGGACTAACATGAACAGGCTGGAGGTCTGCTTAAAGGTATTTCTACTTTCGATGGCATTTTTAAAAGATTCCATTATTAATGCCAAAATGATGTAATCAATGAGCTAAGCTTATTGGTATATTTCTTTCTATGTGTTTGCAACGCCATGTTATAAAAAACAGCAACAATGTGTTTACCTTAGCAAGTGCAGATCCGAGACAAACTGGCTCATTAGTCATCTGTTGAGGCATAGTCAAGAGTATTAACCCCTTCCTCTAATTCAACCTCCTCAGATGGGAGGAAAACAATCTGATGTTCCAGTAGCTGAAGGGTTACTGACAGTGTTCTCTGCTGGAGAGATGAGCTGCTGTTTTGTTTTGCCAAAATTGCTAAAGTGTTCATCTGTTACAGTGGAAGAATTCTAGGAGTTGTAGGCAGAAAAGATGCTGAGAGCTTTACTACAGGGCAATAAAGCCACTCCTGTTTTACCAAGTCAGAGGAACATAGGAAACATGAAAGCAGCATGCTGATACGTAAATCACAGGTCTGGGGGCAAATTCCTAACACAAATGTTTATTTTACATCTCAAAAGATGAAAACAACAAGCCTGAACACCAAACACCTGACAAAAAGGGAGTTTCCCTTTTAATTCTATAACCTTCCTTTATTGTGTTTTACAGTGGATGTGCTTATATAGGCATAAACATAAATGTCCAGTAAAGTCAAGGTACAAATATATTACGTGTTGTCCTCTTTGCAGCCAATTGACTGGGAGCATGGAACAACAGTGCTGCCCCAGAGCAGATAGCATGGAAAGCAAGACTGGCTAGGCCCGCAGGACTTGGGGGCAGGAAGGTGAGCATTTTCTTTTCTGCTGACTTTACTGGGACTTTAATTGGAATATATTGAGGGCTAAGGAAGACCAAACATTGCAGAGGCTCCCCAGATCATTTGGATAACCTTCTGTTTGTTCATTTTTTTCTGTCTTGGTTTAAGATATTCTTGGGGAACTATCTAGGAATAATTTGCATACTGGAGAGATATGTAAAAAGCGTGTCATGGCTAAGCCAATGAAGACATTTGCACCAGCTTTATAACCCGTTAATTAGCCCTTTTTCAGGCAGTCACAGTTTAATTAGTAAATAATTGGCATGATGAATGAACATTATCATTTCCCTGCCGACATCTCCATATTTCCTACTTTGGACAAAATGTTAGCCTTTCACTGTCAATTGATATTTAAAGCAGACCAACCTTCACGGCGAGGGTGGTGGTGGCCGCCAGCACTGCCGCTATATGACAAGGCTGGACCCCCCCACAATCTTACCTTAACATCGCTACTCCACCGCTGCGATTGGCTGCCTGACGCTCATGTGGGCAGTGATGATCCGGCGGCCCACGTGAGCAATGGTGGTGCTGGATTCCCAGTGGGGGAGCAAAGCTAAGGTAAGGTTTACAGGCATCCTGGGGGGTTATGTGTGTATTCTGGATGCCCCCCAGCCTTGTCAAATAGCAGCAACACCAGTGGTCACCAACACCCTCGTTGTGGGAAAATCCCGGGTTTTGGTCCTTTTTAAAGCCCAAATGATAAATGCTTGCCTGAAATAAGTCTATTCTTTCCAGAGATCGATTTGGCAGGATGTGACCTTCTGGTGTATTTCTAAATGTATTACTCTTAAGTGGAGTGTTTACTATAGAAGTCTTTTCTGTTGTGGACAGCATTGTGAATACTCCATTTTCCCCTAGATCACTGGCCACTCACTGGGCACACACATCTATCATAACTAGAAAAGAAAAATGGATTTTATTCTGAAAACTCCCTTTTGTCAAGTTTTTGGTGTTCCCCCTTATTGTTTTCCTCCGCTGGGGTGTAAAATAAACATGTGTCTTAGGATTGTAACCCAGACCTGTGATTTACTTATCAGCATACTGTTTCCAATTACCCTATGTTCCTGTGTCTCTGTGATCTTAAGATGGTAATGGTTTGACCTTGAGTATAAAGTTATGACTACAAATCTCAGAATTCATCCGCTGTAACAGGTGAACTCTTTAGCAGTTTGGCCAAGGAACACAAGACTATGATCCTCCCAAGCTAAAGAAGTTGAATTTCAGAAAAATGGGTTAAACCTGTCATCCCTGTCTTAGCCTTATCAGGTGATTAGCAAGCTAGAGTGAGGAAGTCTCTGATCTGTACATCTAGCACACCAGTTGATGTACATTGCTAAGGTAAACACATTGTTGCTACGGAAAACTCATAGAAAATAAAAAAAAAACACATTAGCACACTGAAGACATACTTTTGGCACACAATAATGGAAACTTTAAAAAACAAAAGTGAAATTACCCTTTAAAGCAGACTTCCAGCCACCATGTATAGGGCAGCTGCTGCAGTGATTGGGTGACTAACAGTCATCTCTGCAGCAGCTCCACCACTGACAGTTCCCCACTTCTGCCATATGATCAAACACCCAGGGCCAAGCAGGTACATGATTTTAATTTCACCCACTCAAATTGTGCAGAGTCGCAGAGTGATGGGAGGCATAATTGTAGACTGGAGGTGATCCTATATCCATGACATTTACAGGCTGCAGTGCTGGTTTGCCCGGTCTCAGGGTTGCAATGGGGGTGGGCGCAGCATCCCATTTTGTGTGGGGGCAGTATTTTACAGGGTACAGTAAAAGAAGAAACAAATTGCTTCAACATTCAGAATTTTCCTGACTGTAAAATCATAGAATTTGATGTGACATGTGCTATGTCCAATTCTAACCAACTTTATTTTAAAAATCAAACTTTGGTGACAATTTACTTTCAGTCCCACAAAAAAAAAAAAAAACATCACAGGGGTGCTCAACCTCTTGAAGAGCATCCACCACTTGCTCATGGTCACAAGCCACAATGCAAGGTTTAGAATTCTTTCATTTTGAAAACCATAATGAAGCTTTTTCACAACAGGATACTCACTGTCTCCACAATCTCCATTAGAGTGAATATAAATTCTCCAATGTAATTCCACCACACCACCCTAATTACCACATTCATATGTAACAATCCCCACATGCTACCAATACACATGTTGATTGCCTTACATAGAATATATGATTCTCTTATTTATAGCCCTTCCCCATCAGTCCTACATATTGAAAGTGTTCCTATCAAAATTTCCATCAAATATTATGCAAGAGATTTTACCCAGGGATGGGTTTGTACAAGCGACCACTGCCGCCTCTATTTGTTAGCAGGACAGGCTCTGAGGGACACAGGTTGAGTATGTGTGTCGGAAAGCATTAACATAATATGTAAGGCTGAAAAAAGACTTTCGTCCAGCCAGTTCCGCCTGTTTATTAGTGGCCTAGTAGCCATAGCTGGTAATGTTATTACATGCAAGGAAGGTATTGTGGCACCTTTGAACACTTTTTGTGTATTCTTCGTGACTACCCCCTCTGCTAGTCTTGCTGCTCTTACAGTAAAGAATCTCCTCCTATGCTGGTGCAAGAAGCATCTTTCCTCTAACCTTAGTGGATTTAAAATGTCACCTAAAAGGGACTGTAATGACAATCCTTAGTGCGCCTTGAGAAAGCTTGGAGGAAGATTCCCCAGCAATCTTATATTTTTTCTGTGATCTAATTAGTTGAAGGGGTAACCACTTCACAAAGGCGCAGCTGGTTTATTTTCACTTTCTTTTCAATACAGCTTATTGATATAAATAAAATACTGACTCTCCATGATGACCTGAAGTTATTTGGCTGAAATAAAGTATTTTTCTATAGAATACATTTTCCTGCTATACTTGCTATACTTTTTTGTGTGGATAACATTACAAGTATAAAATGGCGAGAACACTACAGCATACATCTATTGCTACATATACTATATTCTCTATAGTTTGTGCAGGGGGTTAAAAAGCTAGTAAAAAAAGGAAAATGAACCTTACATCCAGTGCGTCCCCCCATTGTTGCTGGCCACGGCAGCAGTCTACCAGGAGCCCATGCTGGCTGACTTTGTACCGGGGGCCAGAGAAGGGAAAACTAAGGTCACAAGTTAGGTGACATTAGTATACACTAAAATAATAATGCTTAGAGGAACATTCATAAAAACGATTACAGCCTCTCTTCATCCATTGCATGGCTCTCAGCACAAATGTATGGATTTTTTCCAAACCATTAGAGATTTTTTGTCATTAAAAGGAAAACCTCAACGGTGGCTCCATAGGTTGTTAACTGCCCCTGTCACCAGTTTATGAGGGCAATCAGCTGTTTTAAGTATTGGTGTAGTAGTTCCCAAGCTTCAGCTTCAGCAATTTAGGGTTGATTCAGTAACGTATTTTTTTACTCACTTGTTTGAGAATAAATGATTTTTTCCCCTCAGTGCAATTCAGCACACTGTGCACAGCTAAACATGGTGCTGAATTGCAATGAGGGAGAAAATTCATAAGAAAAAGTGTATTCTCTCAAAAAATGGGAGTAAAAAAAATAAGGTTCTGAATGAGCCCTTATGTTTTTCAATGAGTTGATAGTGTGTCTGCATTGTTCTGAATGTATCAGTAGGCTATATTGTGCCAAAGAAAGTTGAGTAGCTTTTTGGTGGGGAGGAAAATCTCTTAAGCTCGCTGTAATCCAGCTGACTGATAACACTAAAGAATACTCTGAAAACGGCTTTGTAACAAATGTAAACACAATGCCTAATATTTTAATCCTTGCACAGATAAAAGGTAATCTAACCATTTTGCGCGTAAAATTGCTAGCTCTTCCATGAACGTTCTCTTCATATCTTTATATTAGGTTAACTGGCTCTTTAAAAGCAAGCTGATAAGACAGTTATGGAATGTTCGCTTAACAGAAGTGTGAAATGTGGACAATAACAAAAGCAGCGAGATGTGGAACATGAACCTCCACCAGTGGACAAAAGGTCGTGCTTTTCTACACAGCGAGGCATTAGCGCTTGGATACCGTACAAGAAATTCCTCCAGTTTTTAAGTCACACTATTTTAACAACTACGGTTTTAGAACAGATATTACAATGTTACTTATTTATGGCTTCAGAGGGCTCCCCAATAAAACAGCTGGGGTATTTTATTAAGATTAAAAGATGTACAGTTCATAAAGAGAGATGCACTTTCCTGCCCAGCACTGTGTAAAATGACACACCGATATAAAAGTCAGTGTAAAAATGCTATTAAAATATTTACAGTACCTTCGGCATTGGGAACTGGCAGGCACCTGAACAGTAATATGCATCAAAGGACTTGGGGGAAATAATCCATTCACTCCAGCCAATGTCTGCAAAATCCACTTTAAGATAACGTCGAGCACAATTTCGTGGCTCGTTCCATTGCTTTCTTCTAGCTTTCTTCAGGGTATGTTCATCAAACTGTAGCGTCTGTCCTTTCTGTCGTCCACTTTTCTTCAGCTTTTTTTTAGCTTTTCCCTTCTCTGCTGGCCTAACTTGAAGAGCTTTGTAGGGTTTCTTTTCTACCCAGCTCTCCTCATCTTCATTGTACTGATACTCAGCTCCTGGTAGCTCATTGTTTTGTAAAGGCAAAAGAATATCAGTTGACCTCTTACTTCTGTGCCCTTCCTTAGGATGTTTCTTATGAACCATGGGAGCACGGGGTCCATGCAAGCTGGAAACTACACTGTCAGGCTCAGAAATAGCTGAGTCATTGGCATAAACCAGGATATAAGGCTTATGTCTAAGAAGATGTTTCCTTCGTTGATATGCGGCGTCGACTGTCATGTTAACTGCAATGAGGGTCTCTCCATATTGTTTGGCTTCACGCAGAACTTCAGTTATATCCTTCCAGTGCCAACTTGGAATGTCTCGGTATGTTGTAGAAATGTTTATTAGAAAATTGCCCAAAACTCTTGTTTGGTTCTCAGGAAAGTTGAAACTAAACACTGTTAAATCAATGGATAGTTCAGGCTTGCCATTTTTTCGCCTGGGGCAAAGTGGTGAATGTGGACATCTGTGGCTGATATTTACCATATTTCCAAGATTATAATGAATTGTAGCTGACAGTATATTTTCCGAAGACGTTAGTGATGTCAGATTGAAAATATGTAAATCATTGTCTTTTATGTCTCCTGAAAAAAAAAGAGAAATATGGATAAGAAACAATTAGGTTATCTTAACAACATTCATCAACGGCATGATAGCATGGGTCACATCCCTGCTGTGATTAAAGGAGCAGATTTTTAGCAAGTAATTACCGTATATATACCATAAGCCTGGTTAGGGAGAGATCCATGTTAGGTGTTATAGGCTAATTAAAGGGATCTAAAATTACTCTATTAAAGGTACAAGGCAAAGAAAGCTTTCCCAAAACAGAAAGCATTTGCATGGGACATGCAAGCCAAGGATAAAAGAATTTCTCCCAGAATCCCTTGCAGTAGGCGGGCCCATGCAAATGATTACTTTACACCTCTTAATGCTATATCCAAATATCTTTTGCAAAGGGACATAGCAATAGACAAAACGAGACTTGCCCTTTGAGAATATGGGGAGTACATCAGTAGCACATGAGGCAAACTTGATACATGACAAGAGAAACCCAACTGTTCATACCACTGGAAATTGGGTCTCATAGCTCTACAAACACTTACAGAACAATGTTTTTGCGTTGGTCATTGGATAAAGAAAAACTGCTGTCCTTTAAAGGTTTTGGGTTCGAAAGATTAGCGAAGGCCCGTGACTACAAATATATACTGGGGCTAAAAGATGTTAAATGGCAATAAACTAAGGACTCTCCAATTCATAAAATAAGCATACTTACAGCCCAGTCTGGCCAGATCAGTGCTACCACGATGGTTGAAACTCTGCTCATCGATTCACAACTCTGACTTGATTTCCTGTTTAGGAAATTGACCATGGCTTTTTTTAATAATTGTCTCCATGTAGGATATTTACTGCCTAGGCTATTTCTACTTGTTGTGTGATTTTAGCCATTGAATTTCTGGTAACCGATGTTAAGAAACATCAAGTTCTCCCTTAATACCAAAAACTTTTATTGGCAGAACCTGTAGCTGATCTATGCCCAATTCATCAGAACCCCCTTTTCAGCCATAGAGACTGGTGTTTGTTGTCACTCTTCACCACTATAACTGTTGCATTGGCTAGGAAACCTAATATCACCAACCTATAGGGGTGCTGGGGAGTGTCAAAGAGGTGGGTTAGGGTCTTAGGAATCCTGCAAGCCATCACTGTCCTTAAAATAGTGTAGTCAGGAAGAGCTCTGGTTCAATTTAAAGAGGTATATCAGTCAATTTGACTGAACTTAAAATTTTTGTTCACTAAAACAGGCTCATTTTGTCTCACAACAAGCTTGATTCTAATTTTTTTTTATAACACCAATCTTATCTTCATTATTTATTTAATTTTATCATTTCTATTAAGAGGATTCCGCGGTACTAACACATCTATTGTGGGAAAATAAGTAAGAGGAGAGAGTTGCAGTAGAAGAACAGTCTTGAAACTCTGAGAAGACATGGCCCTGGCTTTAAAAGTAGCTTTTTAGGGATGAGGGAACTGTAAGCAAAATTCAGGGTCATCTAATTACACTCAACTTGATCAGATAGACTGTGCATACTGTACAATATAATGATTTACTGTATGAAACTGTAATCAGTAAATAAATCTCATCATCATTTTTTTCTATTAAATTCTAACTGCATCACTGACCAAATCAAATATGTAAACCTAATAATTTTCTAAACTATTGTGTCAACCTAACAGTTCCTAAAATTGCATACACCTCAGCAAAAACATTTGGGCACAAAAAATCAGCAAATCTTTAAGGACCAAAATATGGACCTTGTCCTTCGAGGAGATGTACACCGGGAACAAATGTGCACCAGGTGCAAAAAGTACACTTTGGAAAAAAGGGCACCTTAGGTGAAATATAAAGTAGTGTTCTTTAGGAAATAAAAAAAAATGGTAATTTCACCCCCCCCCCCAAAAAAAAAAGTAAAAGAGAAATGCAAGAGCAGTGTCAATGGGATGAATGCAGACCACCAACCAACATACACTGCACCAGCACTTTATTTATCGAGAATAGCTGTAAATTGACCCTTTAAAAGTTGAGTGATATCAATATTGCATCACAACCCCTCAGAAATCAGTTGCGGAATGAGATGATGCTGGAGCACTGATAAAAGCCCAAAAATGACTAAAACAAATATTGTCGCTATAGTATACAGAACTCTTACACAAAACCTTGAACATGTTTATAAAAAAAAAAACAAAAGAGGTAGGACATGCCAGGTTTACCTATGTATCTTATCTGACCGATACATACAATTCTATCTTAGAAGCTCTCCCTAAGTAGCTCTATTGTAAATCTAGGCAACACTTTAGGCCCAGGAGGCCATCAACACCATGTGGACTATGCTGGAAATGGTTAATATTGATACATGTGTATATAGTATAAAAGTAGTATATCCATGGTCAATAAAATCTATATCACTTTTCAACTTTCATTTTTTTTTTTTAAATGGGTGGCACAATGTGACCAATGAAATCTGTGATAGATTAGGAACTGTGATTTGATTGACTTAATGAAGAAATATTTATGGTGTATACAATATAGACTATGAGATTTTCTGTACAAGCCCTAATATATATATATATATATATATATATATATATATTCAGTCCTCAGTACAATTATACTTTACTTGTTAATACAATTGTTTCTAATTTAAAGTTCTGAACCTCAGCCATATGACCCCTTTGACTATTGTTGTAAAAAGCCAAGGATCAACATGTAGAAACGCAGTTTGTTTCTCTTTTTCTTGCAATAAAATTGACCATTTTGAATTTGAGTTTGTATACTGTAAATTAAAGTACTACTGCAGGCTGTAGTAGGCTGCAACTGTAATTGATACACCATTGTGTCGGGCTACGTTTGGACTGTCTTACACTGTTTTCCATTTTAGGTGAGGCCCGTGGTGGAGGAGGAGGTGAAGGGAGGGGCGAGAGGAGGAGGTGAAGGAAGGGGTGGGAGGACGGAGAGACCAGCAATCCTGTCCCACTCTGCTGAGCTGATTGGGGGACAGGATGAAAAACAGAACGTCATCGGCTGAACCCGTAAACCCCGATATCTTGACCATTTCTGCTTTAATTTAAAAACTGAAAACAGTTTAGAACAATGCCAAATGTAGCCTGCTGCAATGGTGTAATATTTCCCTTTGCCTGCCGTAACACGGGGAGGCCGATTCATCAATAGCGCCAGGTAGCGACAGATGAGTGACTGTAGCGTGATTTTTTCAGCGCCAGCCAGTATTCGCTGTGCTTGGCCGGCATTAGCTTGATGACAGCGACTCAGTCGGTGTGCGGTAATGTTGAATACGGGCTGGGGGAGTCGCTGTTTCACAGGTCCAGCGTTGTATGTGAGCGCCTGACAACGAATGGCCAGAGCGAACGGCTAGCTTCATATTCATTAACAAATCACGCTCCGAATGTGCTGTCGCTGTCCATTCCTTGTTTAAACCCCAGAGCGCTGGCGCCGATCTGTATTAACTAGTTTTTAACCCCTAAACAACCATATTTTTTGAATGTAACATTATACATGTTTTTAGAATCATTTTGTAATATGAATACATTAATCTCAGACCTGTTAGATCAATTCTGCACAAATTTTTTTTTTTTTGTTTTTTGACTTAAAAATATATCCTAACATTGCAGAAGTGTTCTCCGATTTTTTGACATTAAAAAAATAAAAAAAAAAAATAATCCAAATTAATTATGAATAATTATAGATTGCTCCATTGAAATGCATTGGACATTGCCAGGGAGCGACAGCTCATACCTGGCGCTGTGAGGGAATTTGCAGCGGCGCTGTTCGGTGCAGGCGGCTTCATGATGAATGCCGCGCTAGCCGTCGCTCTCGCCGGCGCTAGCCTCATTCTGCTTGATAAATGCGTCATTGTGACCGCCGCTGGGCGTACTTGAGTCGGTAGTCGCCGTTAGCTGCCGCTACCTGGCGCTCGTCAGACACTACCTGGCGCTATCGCTTGATGAATAAGGGCCTAACTGTTTGGCAACATAGGCCAAAGACCAACTGTCTCCTAAAATTTCCCACTAAATTTCATAGCAAGTGTCCAATAGTTAAACAAGAAGTTTAAAAAAGGGTTGTGTATTGAAATTTACTCCCACCTGGAACCTTACATTTTCCATAGATTCATTTGCTATCATTAGAAAGGCTTATTTCAATATCTCAGCAACAATTCTATGTAGAGAGAGACACCTACCATGTCTCAAATATGGGTATTAGTGTATGTTCAGCTGAGATCAAATTTATTTTCAGTGATATGGTCTATAATGAAGAGATTTTGAAGAAATATGCCGCTCAAAATATTTCTCCCAACTGCGAAAGTCCATGGATACGATTCCAATACAAAAAGCAAACATCATTTTTTTATTCGTCTTGCTAAGCTCTCTTCATGCGCGGTAACTGCGCCCACACTGGCAAAACTGGCAAAAACACGAACTCTCACGCTAAGTAACACTAGAGAGCTGTAAAATAGGGCTTTGTGGAAAATATAAGTAAAGTACGCTTGTGTGTACATTCTGCCTAGACTGGAAGCAGACCAAAGAATATGAGAAGCAGGCTTACTGTTTTATTCAGAGACACCGTGTGCCAGCTCCTTTAAAATCTAATTATACGTGCGTTTCGTTTGGGTGTTCATCCTTCAGTGCGGCTGAAAAATGAGCTGTCATAAATTTTTAACAGTGACTAATTAGTAAGAGAAAAATTAAATGATGTAGTAATCCGTTTAATATGGTGAGGGAGATTTGTGAAGAGTCTTTAATATGAAATGGTTTGCCAGTATGGCTAACGGACGGTCAGCTGTAAAAGCATTACCTACATCAAATAACAGAAAAGTCTTTGACGTCATTGTGGAACTACAGCCAAGGTGGATTTCCTAAAATTAGTGGTGAATTGCTGTCAAGGGTACAGGCACTGGCCTATGCTGCAAGAGATGTGGGGGCGAAATCATGAAACCTGTATTTTTAAGTGGCTGCTTCAAAATCCTGCTTTCGACCAATTAAAGAGAAATCTTTTGAGCACTGTTACTAGCTAATTAGTGGACACGCGTAGCCCATTGGCAACCAATTTCCTACACTGACAGATCAGAATCCAGACTGCACCCAGACTGATGACTACTTGGAATAATGGGGGGGGGGGGGGCATTATTAAATTCTTCATAGCATTGATTAAAAATAATGTAGCCTGCACAGTGGATCATAGTTCAGCTACTAGCCCGTGATAATTTGTAGACATGAGAAAATGCAAAGCAGTTCTAGTAAACGGTTTTCTATTGAGGTACAGACGTCACACAAATGTAAAAGCTCTCCACATGAGGCAACAATCTCCCCTTCATGTCTTGTCCCTATGCATCAAACCAGCCTTGCTAAGATATACATCAGCCATATCTGGGCAGATACCTCCCAGCCATATTTCGAAAGAGGGCATCATCAGCAGACTTTGTTTCTACTGGGTTGTCAGTCTTCAAAGAAACATTCTTTTGAGTACTAATTCAATAAACTTTTTAAAAGATTTGATCATGTTTGCTAATTTGCAAATGACTGAATCAACAAACTTTCCATGACATACATGTATTGCATACATCTGTGAATAAGGAATTCAAATTCTACTGAAAAAACTAGTAAATGCCAGTAGGTGGCGCTGTACTCTCAAACACTGCAGAGTCAGCTCAAAGAAAGGTCTATGTCATACCATTTCTCCTCTATGAACTGCAGAGCCGCTTGTAAAGCTTATCATTGCTGTGCACTGTAATTAAACAGAAAGGGAGGCATTCAGTACTTCTGACCTTAGAGATCTGGGGTTTCCCATCTTAACCCTTTATCATACATAAGGGGTTCTTCTGTAACTGAATGGTTATTCAGGGGGAAAATGAAGGCTGTCATAAATATATTTAGCTAGATTTACGTATTTTGCATTTGATTCCAGTGAGCAGGCCTGCTGGAGCATTTCTGGATTGTGCAGCATTTAGTTCCCTCTACCTTGAAGGCTCGCACCCAACTTGTACCTGCTAGCTACATCTATACATTTAACCTGCTTTCAACCTCCAATCCTGTCTCTAGCACTTCTATATCAGAAAGTCAGCAGCGAATAGGAAGCTGTTGGCAATTGCCACTTTATTTAACTTTTTGTACATTATATTTTTATTTTCATTAGCTAAAGTAGACCTAAATCCAAACTCATTTAAACTAACCTGCTTGTCACTTTCTCATGCTGGTGTGGTACTGTAGCTTTTCTCAGCATTCATAGGAAAAAGATGGCATGGGGAGGAGGGAAGGGGCTTTTCTGTTTTCCCTTATCACACTCTTTTTTATTTATGAGGTCAAATCAGCTTTCCTGTATATTCTGAATATCAGGTTTACCTGCACAGCACACAGCCAGCTTTCTATTTCAGGCCAATACATAATTTTTAACCCCCACTTCCCACAACTCAATAGAAGGCAATGAAGAATCATGCCCCCGGCAAACACTGACATTATTAGAAAAATAAGATGTAAGGGGTAAGACATCAGGTGAATCTGTAAACCCTGATATCCCAGCCAGTTCTTCAGTTTTAAAATGGAAAACAGTTTAGGACATTGCCAAATGTAGCCCAATGCAATGGTGTAAAAATTACCTTTGCCTGAAGTATGCCTTTAATGTTTAAATGACAGCAAGATTATGTTTGTGGGACATTGTCCCAAGGAAATGGCCAAGATTTTCTATGTGTGCTACAATGTTGCTATAGTGACAGCCACAACTCGAAACTAGGTTTTTGGACATATGGGGTTTTTCCATCCAACTGAGGGGCACCACTGGCCAGAGGGTAGGGTTAGAAAAAAAATCCTGGATTTAAAAATGGCGCTGGATTTTGAAGACTAAGGAAAGCAAAAGGGGATAGGTTTAATAACAATAAGCAATAAGCACAATAAGGTGAGATGCTAATACAGCTTTAAATGGTCACTGTTGCTTTAAATGGTAATTTCTGTGAAAAAAGACCTGCCTTGCAAGTTATAGACTTCCCAACTACATTCTTTAAAAACTGCATGCCCAGCATGTCAGCCAAGCCAATGCAAACATCAGCAGCACATGGGTTTTACTATTGTTTACAAAGGCAACGTGGAACGCAAAGAACTTGACTGTGTGTGACTAAGGCTGCCCAAACAGCTAATATTTGCAAATGAGGAAACCAAAACCGGCATAAGCCAGGGTGGTGTAAAAAGGGTGTATATGTTTATTATCAACAGATATGTTGTACATGCTGGAGGGTTTTTTATATAATAAATATAAGAATCATGCCCTTCTTCCCCAAGAAAGCAACAACACTCTTCTTCACTTTCACAGACCATAAATATTGAGCCAAAATCATTTACCAGTTACTTTCCTTTGATAAACCAATCAGAGGCTGTAACAGATAAAGCAATATAAAAACTTTGGGCAGGGGCATTCTCTCCAAACTAACAGGGAGAGGCAGTTGGAAGCTGGCTTATATCTTTCCAGTACGTGTATTTGCAATACCAAATTTTACATACTAATTCTATGAGAAATGGTGACTAGAAGCCCTGGATACTAGGGGTGTGAATTAGCAAGAATCTGGCGACCTGATGCGTATCGCGATACACGTATGACGATACTCCTGATTCTGTCTCAAAGACGATATATTGCGATTTTTTTTTAAATGACATTTTTTTTTTATTAAAAAAAAAAAAAGACTTTTTTTTATTTTTAAAAATACTGAAAAAAAAATATATGAGGTCCCCCTTACCCAGCTATGGGGGCTTGCATAATAGGGAGCAGGGGCCAGCTCTGGTGGCCACTGGCCCTGCAGGCTACAAGGCGGCATAGCCTAATGGCCACGGCTCTCATGCCCCCCCCCGGCCTTTGGGGAAGCAGGTAATGGGGGGCTTTGGGTTAATGGCAAGTCACCCGCTAGCCGCAGGGGTCACATAGATCCCTTACAAAGGGTTAACAGTAAAAAGAAAACCACACAGAGAAAATGTCTTTATTAAATGTCTTTCACCTCCGATTGTCAGCTCCTGTGTCCCACGCCGATCCCATAACAGATGCGGTGATCACCGGCCAGAGGAGGGGGGAGATCAGAGGATCCTCCTCTGCCTAGCCATCACCGCATCTGACAGCTGAGCCACTGGGATGACACCCATGGGGGTGGGTCTAGTCGTAATGATGGCGGCGCTCATCGGGAAAGCAGGGAGAGTGGGCCTGTCAGGTTCTCTTCTGATGACTGAAGAGCCCCGGAGGCCCCCCGGGTGAAGAGGAGAGCCAGCTGGATCGACTTAAGGGGTGAGGTGAGTGTTTTTATTTTCTTTTTTTACTGTAGTGGGGGAGGGAGTCAGAATTGATACTAGAAAGTTTTGATTCTAGTATTGTCAAATGAAATATCGCGATACTTGACAGAATCAATTTTTTCTGACAACCCTACTGGATACAGGATAACAGTCTTCAAATTCTGCCAACAAAGGTGTATGGATCAACATAGGAGACACTCAACAATCCCACAGAACCAAATGCGTAATATCCCCCCTCAATCCTGTAATGCTTTAAAAAAATAGAGTATATTTTAGGAAATGGGTTCAGGAAGCATGTCTGGCTTGGATTAGCCTTTAAAGATTTGCAGGCTCACATATTGTCACAGTAAATTATTTGTGAAGAGAAAATCATTGTTACATTATCTTGGCGTGTCACAGTTACATAGGCAACATCTGCAACAGAAGGCCAAACCAAACTGGGCACGCTTCAGGCATGTCATCATCCTGCTGCAAGCTGCTAAGTATGACTTAGGTCAGCTCATAACACAACGCTTTAAAGCGGACCTTCACCCTGAATAAGAGTCTATCTTATATGTCTCCCCCACCCTGTACATACAGATTGCTCACATTAAAATCATCCTACCTGCATCTACTGCATGTTATGAGCCTTTAAACATCCAAGATGCGGCTCATGGAACATCAGGCAGCCTGCAAACAGGAAGTGTCTTCTAACTGTGCTGCTCTGCATTCTGGGATTGCTGACCTTTTCCTGACCCCAGCTCTGCTCTGTCTGAGCAAAGCACAGCTATAACCCACCCCCTGTACTTTGTCCCACTCTCCTACACTCAGTAAATGTGATGCTTCTGAGTCAAGAAGGCGGCGCCCGTATCCTAAAGTCCTGAACAGAGTTGCAGCCCAGTGGGGGAAAGAATAATAAGTGACTAAAAACTTAAAATGTATTAACGTTAGATGCTGGGGAATTGTTTTTTAAGGGTTTGGGCTTTTCAATAAATCATATTGAAGGTCCGGTTTAAGTACAAGTCCTTCTTTTTGGACTTTATTGTTGTCGGCATTCTTTTTGGTCAATGCATAGGATAGCACTGTTTGTTGTGTTGGTCTGGTTTAAGTCATTTTTGACTGTTGGTCCGCTTTAAGGTACAAAAGTGAGGTTTGAAAAGTAAGATCTGCATACTCAGTAACAAAGAGAAGCCTTGTGCAGATGTGGAAATGCAGACTCGCTATAAAGAGTGTAGCACTGCAGTTGCTACGATTTTACCACACAGACAGCTGTTATTAACTTACTTAGGCCCTTATTCATCAAGCAATAGCGCCAGGTAGTGTCTGACGAGCGCCAGGTAGCGGCAGCTAATGGCGACTACCGACTCAAGTACGCCCGGCGGCGGTCACAATGACGCATTTATCAAGCAAAATGAGGCTAGCGCCGGCGAGAGCGACGGCTGGCGCGGCATTCATCATGAAGCCGCCTGGACCGAACAGCGCCGCTGCTAATTCCCTCACAGCGCCAGGTATGAGCTGTCGCTCCCTGGCGATGTCCAATGCATTTCAATGGAGCAATCTATAATTATTCATAATTAATTGGTATTAATTTTTTTTTTTTTTTTTTAATGTCAAAAAATCGGAGAACACTTCTGCAATGTTAGGATTTATTTTTAAGTAAAAAAAAAAAAAAAAAAAAATGTGCAGAATTGATCTGAACAGGTCTGAGATTAATGTATTCATATTACAAAATGATTCTAAAAACATGTATAATGTTACATTCATAAAATATGGTTGTTTAGGGGTTAAAAACTAGTTAATACACATCGCCGCCAGCGCTCTGGTGTTTAAACAAGGAATGGACAGCGACAGCACATTCGGAGCGTGATTTGTTGATGAATATGAAGCTAGCCGTTCGCTCTGGCCATTCGTTGTCAGGCGCTCACATACAACGCTGGACCTGTGAAACAGCGACCCCCCAGCCCGTATTCAACATTACCGCACACCGACTGAGTCGCTGTCATCAAGCTAATGCCGGCCAAGCACAGCGAATACTGGCTGGCGCTGAAAAAATCACGCTACAGTCGCTCATCTGTCGCTACCTGGCGCTATTAATGAATCAGCCTCTTAGTACCCCCATGACTTGGACTATACTTCATGCATTTATGATGGCTGAAGTTCTTATTACAAACTACACAAATAGCCAACAAGAGAGAGACAAATATATATTACGTTTGAGGTATATAGACTGTAAACCCCACTTGTCCACCATCCCACAATTAACCTAGGCAGAGAGAATGCACACATTGATCTCCAGTCCCAGTTAGCTCTGTTATCAGGCTGCAGCCATAGAATTTGGTAGTGACATCTAATGAAAGCACAGCTTCTAATGTTGCCAAGCCTCTTCTATCAGCCACTATCGCTTTTTAGCTCCTGAATGTAAACAGTGCACTAGTCAAACAGGCTGAGGTGAGGTTCTAATTACAGAGAAAAGATAAGTAGAAACAGGGTTAAGCTAGCAATTTTGATTACATTTCCCAGAAAAGAGGTGTCCTTAAACTATACTTACCACTTAACGCTAGCTCCTTAGCCTTTAGCAGACTAGCATGGAATTGCTGCAGGGGTTAAAAGGTGAGTATGTCTCCTGGGCATCCCAAGTTCAGAGTGACAAGTGAAAGCTGACTGGAGTGCGAGCAGCTGGCTGCATCGCCACATACCCACATCGGCCTGGTACGGGCCTCAGCTAGAGGTTAGCAGGGATGCAGCCATTGCCCTATATCTACTCCATGACTACAGTGTGGTTTCCCAGTTTGGCAGCAATGTAATCACATGTGGTGAGCACACCACATCCCCATTGCTATTACATGAGAACAATGACAGTTGACACCAGAATGAAGACAGCTGTTGAAAAGTATTATTTCTAGGGTCATCAGGAGAAGGGGGATGATAATGGGAGCTCTAGTATAAGTATTATTTTTTACAGGATCTTACAGGATCTTACCAAGCAAGCAGACCCTATATTAAATCTATCCTTTGTCATTTTAATGGTATATGGACATGTAAACCATAAAATGTCTGAGTCCTTTAACAAGGTTTTCCCAAGTTTTGTATTGGTAAAAAGAATACATCTTACTGTTTTTATGGAAGCCACCAAGTTTCCTTTTACAAAGGCTTTCCTGTTATGACTATGCTACTAATTGCATTGCCGAACAACAGCTTTACTGAATCTTACCATGTCATATCATCGCTTATTATTTTTTGTACAACACCAATAAAGGAACGAACAACACCCAAGAAAATACAATTGGTATTATAAGTATTCAGCACGTCCTGTTCCAGAATATTCCTTACACATGGGTAATACATCCAAAAGATGGCGCTGGACTGCAGAAAAAGACTTGTGGCCACTCCCGGCACCTTAAATAGCCAGGAACCTCCCACTAATTCCCAGTGTTGACAAGCAAGAAGCCGGGAGAATCAATAAACATAAACTGAACAATCACCATACAAAGGTAACCAAGAAAAATGATAACAAGGGCGGGATGGAACAGGACGTGCTGTATCCCTTTCGCTGCCAGCCTACCTGGAGTTTTTGTCACCCTTGGTGCCAGACCATTTTGCACTATTTTACGCTCCCCATGTTCAAATGTGATTTTTGAAGGGATTTCCCAGGAAAATTATATATTGTTTTTTTCAGCAGAGTCTGGGCTTTAACATGAAATGTCTTGTTTGTAATTTTTTAGGTGTATTCTCAATACTTTTGGGTGAAATATGTGCAAAAAAATAAAAAAAAAATCTATTTTTTGCAATTTGTAGTGTTTTTTTGTAATAAAAAATGTAAGTTTGTCAATAAAATCTTATTGCATGTGAAACCCCAATTAATCCCGGTCACAGCGTTACCACATATGTATAGGTAGACACCCTTTCCTGCCCGGGAGACTCCCCCAAAACTGAAACAGCGCTTTAGGAGATTTTCAGATAAAATACAACTATGCACCGCGCTAAGCGCACCTTGCGGTCTTTCCAGAAAAAGAACCCTTTAAATTTGAAATACCCCCCAAAAACTATATATTCTCTGGAAGTATACACCTCAGGCTTTCTAGGCGTACCAGGTTTGTTGACGCAATTTTCTGGAAGTAATCCCTCAATCAATTCTTTGGTTGCACAGAGTTTCCCTAAAAAAGAATAAAAAAGAAGAATCTAAGCCACATTTTCCTAAAAAATCTATATGCAAACAGAAAAAAACATATAAAATCTGAAAAAGCAACATCCCCTGAGCAGAACAATACCCAACATGCATAGGTACTGTCAAGGGAAGAGTTGCCAAACACCCCAAAGTAAAGCGTGCGCATAACGGTAATTTTACTTAAAAATTTCAGCTCTGCAGACAAAGTGCACACCTTGCGATTTTTCAACCAAAACAACCCTTTAAATTAAGAATATCCCCACAAACCATATATTCCCTGAAAGTACACATGTTAAGCTTTCTACGAGTACTGAGCTTGTTGTAGTGGGCTCATCTTTCTGGAAGTAATCCATTGAAGAATTCTTAGGTTGCACAGGGTTTCCCTAAAAACAATTATAAAAAAGCAGAATAAAAACCATGTTTTCCTTAAATATCAATATGCAAACAAGAAAAAACAAGCTAAATCTAAAAGCGCAAGGTCCCCCGAGCAGAACAATACCCAACATGCATAGGTACTATTAACCCTTTTAATTGTCAGCCTACTTGAAGTTTTGTCACCCTCTGTTGACAGGTCATTTTTCCCCATTTTGCGGCATGATTAACCGTGATTTTTGCTGGAATTTCCAGAATAATTTTATACATTACATATACATTTTTTTGCAGCAGAGTTTAGGCTTTAACATGAAATGTCTTGTTTGTAATTTTTCTACTGTTTTTTGAATATTTCTGCTTAAAAAAACAAAACAAAAAAAATATATATATTTTTAATATATATTTTTAAACACTTGTCGCCTTTATTTTAAATAAAACCTTTTTTTTTTAATGAAAACCATATTGCATGTGATAGCCCCATTTCTCCCGATTACAACGGTACCACATATGTATCGGTAGCCCCCCCATTCTTGCCCTGGAGACCCCCCAAACTGAAAAGAGCACTTACATTTATTTATTACATTATTACATTACAAATAAAATACAACTACTATCCACACTATAAACATAAGGGGTTAATTAAAAAAAAAAATGACATAGGGTCCCCCCTTCCGGGGGGGATTTTGGGGGGTAATTTTAAGGGTTTAGGGCTAGGCTAACCCTAACCCTCAAACATCCCCCAAAAAATTACATAGGGTCCCCCCTTTTTTTGGGGAATTTTAAGGGTTAGGGTTAGGCTAAACCTAACCCTTAAAAAAAAAAAAATATACAAAAATAAAAATTCCCCCCAAAAAATGGGGACCCCCCCCCCCCCCCCCCATGTCATTTTTTTTTTTTTTTTTAAGGGTTAGGGTTAGCCTAACCCTAACCCTCACCCTTAAAAAAAATGTTTTTTATTTTATTTTGAATTTTAAGGGTTAGGGTTAGGCTAACCCTAACCCTTAAAAATAAAAAAATATACAAAAATAAATATTCCCCCCAAAAAACGGGGACCCCCGCCCTATGTCATTTTTTTTTTTTTTTTTTTTTAAGGGTTAGGGTTAGCCGAAACTAGGAGGCCGAAACTAAGGTAAGGAGTTTGGGGTGTTTGGGGGGGTTTCACCCCGCGGGACATCCCGATCTCGGATGTCCCGCGGGGAGGGAGGTGATCGGCCCGGGAATCTTATAGATTCCCGGGCCGATCACCGGTGGGTGTTGGTCCACTTTAAAGGTCCTGACAACATCCAAAGAGTGTAAGACCCGCTCCTTGAACCGAAACACCACCTGGTGTGGCTCAAAGTAAGGAGGTTTAATGGAAAGCGCCGCCAACTCAGAAACACGCCTAACAGAAGTGATAGCCACCAAAAAGCCTACCTTAAGAGTCAAAATAGTCAAGGCAGCCTCACGAATAGACTCAAAAGGAGAACCCTGCATTGCAGATAAAACCAAATTTAAATCCCAGACTGGTAACAAAGGCTTACGTGGCGGGCGCACGTGAGTAACCCCCTGGAGAAGTCTTAAACAAACGGTGGTTGGCAAAAGACCTTTGGAAGAAAATAGCCAAGGCTGAAACATGGCCCTTGAGGGTACTAAGTTGAAGGCCCAAATCCAAACCATGCTGCAAGCATTCCAGAATCCTGGGAATAGAAAACACCCTACATGGAAAAGACTTAGACTCACACCAGGCAATGTAAGCATGCCAGACCCTGAAATAGATAAAGGACGAGGACTTCTTCCTAGCCCTAATCATGGTATCAACAACAGAGGCAGGCAACCCCTTTTCCATCAAGATGGAGGTTTCAGCAGCCAAGCCATCAAAGCCAGTGTTTGTAAATTGGGATGGCACAGCTGCCCCTGAGTGAGCAGATCTGGGTCATTGGGCAGGACGTACTGATCTACTGCCAACTGCACAATGTCTGCGAACCACACCCTTCTTGGCCAACAGGGGGCCACCAGGATGGCTGGCACCCCCTCCTGGGCTATATTGCGCAGCACCCTGCCCAGCAGAGGAAACGGAGGGAACACATAGAGGAGCTGAAAGCTCTTCCAAGACAATGCTAGTGCATCCATGGCCAAGGCCAGAGGATCCTGGGACAGAGAGACAAAGGCTGGAAGCTTGTGATTGTGACGGGACGCAAACAGATCCACATCCGGCTGACCCCAGCGGTGACACAGAGAGCGAAACACCCTGCTGCTGAGGGACCATTCTCCCAGACGAAAAGTCCCTCTGCTCAGGGAGTCCGCCTCCAGATTTTCCACCCCCGGGATGTACAATGCCGAGACGCAGGGAACATTCTCCTCCGCCAAGGACAGAATCAGAGACACTTCCTTGAGGGCCCTCTTGCTCCGGGTCCCTCCCTGATGATTGATGTAGGCAACCGCCGTCTGGTTGTCCGAGCGGATCTGAACAGCCTGACCCTGAAGGTGTGGGGTCAATTGTGTGAGAACCAACCTCACCGCCCTCAGTTCCAGAATGTTGATAGGGGCATGGCCCTCCAGACAACCGTCTGGTTGTCCGAGCGGATCTGAACAGCCCGACCTCGAAGGTGTGGGGTCAATTGTGTGAGAACCAACCTCACCGCCCTCAGTTCCAGAATGTTGATAGGGGTATGGGCCTCCTGAGGACCCCACTGACCCTGGAATTGCAGAGACTTCCAGAAGCCCCCCCCAACCGGTCAGACTTGCATCCGTGGTGACTGCCTCCCAGCAAGGGGTCAGAAAGGATCTGCCCGCCAACAGGTTCCTTGAGTCCAGCCACCACGAGAGAGACCGCCTGGACAGAACAAACACCTGATCCAGGGACACAGGGTCCTGATCCCATACTGACAAGAGGTGAAGCTGAAGAGGTCTCATGTGAAACTGAGCATAGGGAACCGCTTCGAAACTGGACACCATCAGGCCCACCAGCTGCATCCCCTGCCGAATGGAGGGATGCGGACAAGACAGTAGTAATTGGACCTGAGCTTGAAGATTCTCCACCTTCTGCTGAGGGAAAAACACATTGACCTGAGATGTATCCAGAGTCAGGCCCAGAAAGGACCTCACCAGAGACGGGAACAGAGAAGACTTGGGATGGTTGATCACCCAGCCGAATGACTCCAGTGTGGTCACCACCACCTGGGTATCCAGCCCGGCCTGATGGAAGGACTGGAACGAGATCAGAATGTCGTCCAAATAAGGGAGAATGCGAATGCCCTGAGCTCTCAGCAGAACCATCACGCCCGCCAGCACCTTGGTGAATACCCTGGGAGCCGAGGTGATACCGAAAGGCAGTGCCACAAATTGATAATGCTGATCTCCCAGAGCAAACCTGAGGAATTTCTGATGACCTGGAAAGATTGGTACATGAAGGTAAGCGTTCTTGATGTCTACGGAGGTCATGAAGTCGCCTGGGCGCAGTGAATTGACTGCTGAGCGCAGCGTCTCCATGCGAAAATGCTTGAATCTGACAAACTTGTTGAGACACTTTAAATCCAAATGGGCCTGAGAGACCCATCCTTTTTGGGGAACGTGAAGAGATTGGAATAGAAGCCTCTGCCCCTTTTCCTGAGAGGTAAAGGCAGATGACCCCCCAACTCCAGAAGGATTTGAACCGCAAGCAGCAGGCCCTGAGCTGACCGGGGGTTTTGAGCCATCCGGGATCTGAGGAATCTTGGGGGCGGCCAGGCTGCAAACTCTATCTTGTAACCGGAAGAAACCACCTCCTGGACCCATCTGTCTGCTACACGTCGCCTCCAGACGTGAGCAAAGAGCCGAAGCCGTCCCCCCACCCGGATGGGTGAGGGCGCCTCCTCATGCCTAAGGGGGCTTAGGGGAGGATTTGGGCTTGGGACCCCAAGAGAGGCCCTTAAAGGGAAAACCAGTGAGAGCCTTCTTAGCAGCATTATCAGCTACCCACTGACGCAGCCAGACAGAGCGACGTATAGCCACCAACAGAGCAGAAGTCCTCCCACACATTCTAATGGCATCATCCATAGCAGATAGAACATATGTAACAAATTCATAGCAAAGCAGGAGAGATCTATACTCCTCTCCTCCCGCAACATCAGAGGCCCCATCTAAGAGACTCTTAAGCAGCCCTTTAATAGCAATAGCTGTAATGGCAGAGGCACAAACCGGGCGCAGCACGCTCCCCACACAGGCAAAGGCATGACAAGCCAGCTGGTCCATGCTCCGGTCCTCACCATCCCGCAGGGTAGTAGTGTCAGGAGAATGCATGACAGATGTATTTGACAACCCCAGAACGGGCGCGTCCACCTCGGGATGACATGATCAACGCTTAATCACATCAGCAGGAAAGGGATACCTCTTGTCCCAACTCTTGGGCACCCCAGGTAGCTTGCTAGGCCGTTCCCATTCTTTGAGCACCAGATTATTAAAGTGAGTCTGCTCAGGGAACTCCAAGCATGGCTTCACTGTATGAAAAAGCTCACCCTGTCCTGTTGTCTGAGTGCACCTGCACAGCCAGACCCTTTAGGTGATTGGTCAACTGCTCCAGTACCAACCTGATCGCCCGTAGTTCCAGAATGTTGATGGGCAGGTGGGCCTCCTGAGTGCCCCACCTCCCCTGGAACCGCAGGGACTTCCAGAATCCCCCCCAACCTGACAGACTGGCATCCGTGGTGACTGTCTCCCAGGAGGGGGCCAGGAAGGGCCGAGGCTGCCGCCTGCGCTGGGGTAACTTATCTCCTTTAGCAAAGAGGTCTAGGCGGTCCCCAAACAGGCGTAGCCCCTTGAATGGAAGTCCAGTAAGGGCTTTCTTAGCAGCATTGTCAGCAGCCCACTGGCGCAGCCATACCGCGCGGCGTATAGCTACCGCCAAGGCGGAAGACCTGGCACACATCCTAATAGCATCATCCGATGCAGACAGGATAAAGTTAACAAACACATCATAGGTAGACAGTGCATTAATAGTATCAGGGGGCAAATTGTCTGGAATATCTAGTGCATCCCTGATCATGGCCCTGAGTGCCACCGCAGTAATGGCCAAAGCGCAAACCGGGCGCAGCGCCGATTTTGAAGTAAAATTAACGTTACGCACATGCTTTACTATGGTGTGTTTGGCAACTCTTCCCTTGACAGTAGTTATGCATGCTGGGTATTGTTCTGTTCGGGGCATGTTGCTTTTTCAGATTTTCATTTTTTTTCTTGTTTGTATATAGTTTTTTTTAGGAAAATGTGGTTTAGATTCTGCTTTTTAATTCTTTTTTTAGGGAAACCCTGTGCAACCAAATACATTGAGGGATTACTTCCAGAAAACTGCACCCATGTCAACAAGCCTGGTACGCCTATAAAGCCTGAGGTGTATACTTCTAGAGAATATATAGTTTGTCGGGGGTATTTCAAATGTAAAGGGTTGTTTTTCTTGACAAACTGCAAGGTGTGCATATTGCATAGCATAGTTGTATTTTATCTGAAAATCCCCTAAAGCGCTGTTTCAGTTTGGGGGAGTCTTCTGGGCAGGAAAGGGTGTCTACCAATACATATGTGGTACCGCTGTAACCGGGAGAAATTCGGGTTTCAAACGAAATATGATTTTATCGACAAACTTACATTATTTATTACAAAAAAACACTACAAATTGTAAAAAATTTTTGCACATATTTCATCCAAAAATATTGAGAATACACCTAAAAATGACAAACAAGACATTTCATGTTAAAGCCCAGACTCTGCTGAAAAAAACAATATATCACTTTCCTGGGAAATCCCTGGAAATCCCTTCAAAAATCACAGTTGAACATGGGGAGCGCAAAATAGTGCAAAATGGTCTGGCAACAAAGGGTGACAAAATCTCCAGGTAGGCTGGCAGTTAAAGGGTTAAAGTGGACCAAAACCCAACAGCACTGATCGGCCACATGCCCCGCTACCCTTTAACAGGGAGAGTGGCAGCGCCGGCCATTTACAAATGCCTGGTGCGGGCACACACCCTGCTACCGGGATAGCTGGAATGTGGCTGCTGTTTGCTCATGTGCCGTTGGACTGGGAAAGAAAGTGAGATTCTGGGCGACCTTCGGAGATTTACACAGCGGGGCATCCCGAATCTGGGTGCTCCATGGGGAGCGATTTTGCCTGCCCTGGAGTCTCATAGACGCAAGGGTGGGTTTTGGTCCACTTTAAGGTTAAACTACTAACCACATTTTTTAAGGCATAGAACCTCTTCCTCCGCTGATCATATTGTACCTTGTGAGAGAGAAGGAAACCTTCACAAAGCACCTTTGCACTAATTCTGAGAAGCACATGGCTCTAATGCACCTCTAATGTCAATGGGAGCTATGGTAAAGGAGACATTTCTAACCAAAATGTATCAGTGAGGTGGACAGACTGCCACCTTTGACCTCTGCATTAGTGTAATGGGATCAATTACCATTTCATAAGTTCTTAACCTCTTTTATCATCTTTGTTTGCTACATCTGGCTCCCCCCTGACTTCCTAGTACCCTGAGGGGTCCACTGGCAGACGGATGCCTTTAAATGCATAAGGGAAACAGTGATAATATATCTCATGGTTTTGAATCCTAATATCGCTAAGAATACTATAGTAGGTACCAGCTATGCTCAATATAATTTCATTTGAGTGTCATAACCCGTTGCGCCTAGTCAGCTGGGCTGCTGCACACTGACTGGCTGACCTAGGAAAGGATGTTCATGCTGGTCAGGTAAGCCAACTTGGGCTCAGCACTGGGGCAGGGGGCATCAGTAGCTGGGTCTATTTCATTGCACTTCTGCATTAACTTATGATCCCCTGTCCTAGTTGTAGCCATGTCAGGACAGAATACAGTGCGGGAACAAGTGGACACTATACTGCAATTTACCCTTATTATGAATGAGAGGCTGCATAGCTCAGTACATCTGTATGGAAATTACATACTAAAGAATATACCATCTGTGATGCAGCCTACCAGGAAAAACGCCTGGATATAGGCATTTAGAGTAAACTGACCAGATACACTTTTGGTGGGACAGTCCCACTTTGAGGTCCCCTCAAAAGCTTAATGTCCCACTTTGCTGACATGGGGAGGTCCATCCTACGAAATGCAGAATGCTGAATGTCTGGGTGGTTTACAACTGCTCTCACTCTTTGGTTAAATGGTGGTAGTGGAATGTATGGACCTCTGAGCATTGGCTCTATCACCAACATCTATTATGGACCAAATATTCCTAAAGCATGTGGGCTGTAATTAAGCCACACCTCTACCACGCCCATCACCCACAAATTTGTTTCAATTGTCTCACTTTGAGGACCCCAAGAAATGGTCCCAGGTAACATCCCCAGGTAACATCCTGAAAGCATGCTGTCAGTATTTGGAACATAAAAGCTAGGATGCTGTAGCACAATACTGAACATCACAAGGCACCAAGCTCAGCAACATTAAAAATACCTGTCTATGGGAATTGAAATGACAGTCCTGTAAAGCAAAATAATCATTTAAGGGAATTAAAGTTTTCATCATATTGGCCATTTCCTCTGGTTCATTTAACAAGTATATGATAATCTTATCTTTCCGCAATGCTGCCTTTTAAGCTGCATGGAACAAAAACAAACTTGACCCATGGCAGTGGCGAGTTCAGTTAACATTAAACACAAGTCAGATTCTCCCCTATACCATAATGCTAATATGAAGTGCATGTTTCCATTGCACAGGTGGAATATTTTCAGCAGTTCCTTGGAAATTTCAGCCATAAAGCCATCAATCAGATTAGTTAAAACGAACCAGATGAATACGAGAAATATAACTGTTTTAAAAAGGTTTCAGGTTAATTTCCAGGGGGAGGAGAAGTATTCATTTCATCGTATTTCCATTAGACTCCAGTAATATTGTTAAGCTTTAAGAGGGCCCCTGGTGTTTCCAGCAGTGATATTGCTTCCAGAGAAGCCATGTTAGAAAAATAAGGAAAGGTTTAAATGCATAATTCCTAATGCCTATAAAACGGTCAGTAAACCAAAACAAGGAAGCAAACTGTTTTGGTGGGTCATGTGTGAAATGGATACGAAAAATCTCAAGGTCCTGAAAGCAGACCTACACCCAAACATATTGGCCCCCCCAAACATATTGGCCCTCCCAAACATATTGGCCCTCCCAAACATATTGGCCCTCATGGCTGCAGTCTCTCCTGCCCACAGGCATCCTGATTTGTGATTTCTGTCTAGAAATGCCCATAATTGATATAGAATATGCACCCCCTCCATAATCCTGCATGGAAACTGGTCACCAATGGTGATTACCATAACATCACTCATCAGCCACAGCAGTTAATGTGCAGCCAAATACACAGACCGGAAGCCACAGGAGCATAGAAAAAAAAACTGCCATACTTTCAGCATTTCTACCCATCTGAGCACCCAAGCAGTAAATCCTTACATTGCCCTGTCTATTGAACCCTTTAAACTGACAGAAAGATGACACATTATATAGTGCTCAATCATGAGAAGAGGTTGTAACATACAGCAGAAAGCTCCTTAGTACAGCAAATGGGGATAGCAAAGATGCTTTCTAGAGGCTTTCTAGAAGCATTAACCCTGCCTGTCTATTGGATTTTCGGTATGCATTTTACCCCAAGTGTCTCCAGTAGTAACACATACTGCAAACTTTGAAGAAAATATTGTAGCTTTTGTATATAAATCTTTTGAGGGTATGAATGATCATTATTAGCCATGCTTTCTGCCACAGACCCTGACAACCAAGTCACAGATATGGCTAGTTACATACAAAACTACTTACCTACATACTTTCTTACTCTCTACTACTGTAAATCTTGTATCCCCCGACATTTTGGTCTATGTGAGTGCAAAACAGAAATGGGTGTGGATTAGTACACACAGGTCCTTTTTTGGTTATTGTTAAAAGGATAGTTATAAGTAGTCCCGTGACAGCAATAAATTACACCATACATAAAGCAAAAGATTATCAATTTTATGGCAGTACACTGAGGGAATTGGACAAAGACACTTGGCACTCTAAAACTCCAGAGCCCTCTGCTGGGGCGCCCTGATATGGGGTACCCAATTGTGTGAAACCCCAGAGATCGTGGGTAAATGTATCTCATTCCCCAATCCAGCACAGGCAGCATCCCTCTACCTGCTGCACAGACCTGTGTCGGTTAAAAAGGAAGCAGAGACAGCCAGGGGGAGACCTAAAGCATAGACTGCAAACTGGTTGGATGCCCTGGGGAGGAGGTACAAAACCTGGGATAGTGAAAATCCTGGGTTTTGTTCCTCTTTAAGGCATAAGAATACCTGATTGAGGACAAATGGCCATACTGTAAGCGTACAGACCCATAATCAGTAGGTAATGGGTGAGGGCTGATGGAAACTCTGGGTAGTAGAAACATGGTAAATATAAATGGCCTGAAGTAAATGAGTAAGAAGTAACTTGAGACCTGGAACCAATTGTTCCTGAAGCATGGAGGTATATAATTTGATATGTTGTATAGCAAATGGTATAGTAATATATAGTTAGAATAATAATCATGAAGCTCTAAGTAGTTTTAAAAAGCTTGCACTTTCTATCTGTTGAGTTTGTAAATAGTATTACTTTTAACTTTGGGTTTGCAGTCTACATCAATGGCTAACAAGGTACAACGATTTGCTATTAAAATATATATCAGAGGTAGTCTAAGGGGTAATTAAGATATGTAATCAGTCAAAAAGAACTTTAGTATGTAGCTTTTAGTAACATGTGGAGTATTAGGGGATAATACCAGTAATCAGATTAATCAGATTGTATTAAAACAAACATTTGTCCTTGGTAGATATGGCCTAGAGGGGGCTTGTGTCATGGCCTAGAGATAGGGAATTTGCCTTGATTCCCAGCCATGGGATATGACTAAAGTGCCCCTGAGCAAGGCACCTAACCCGCAATTGCTCCCCAGGCACCGAGTTTAGGGTAGCCCTCTGCTCCAGGTATGTGCACTTTACTGCCCCCTAGTGCGTTATTCACCTGTGTATAGTCACTAATATAGTGTTTATTCACTGGTGTGTTCGCAGAGGTGTTCTCAAGTTCATGGATGGGGAAAATGTACATGTCAGGTTATATGTAGAAAGAATGTCTGAGTTGTGTGCTGTAAGTATCCAATAAGATATAGCTGTTCAGGTGATAAATGAAAGAATGCAGGTTTATAACAAAGATATGGTATCTCAGTGAACTATATTAAATAAACTGTGAGACAGTAAAGCATAGCCTGCATGTGTCTGGTGCTGAGAAGCTTCAATTCCTGATGAACTGAGTTGGAAAGCATCCATAACATGAGATTGGGTAATACTGCACAGTGGAGCAAGGAAACAGTTGCTAATGGAAGTAAGCAACACAGACACATCCCTTCTGGGGATTCCCTTGAATGAGCCTGGCAGAGGAATGGACTGGGCATGGCCTTGGATAGTTGCAGGAGTATGGGCAAGCCATGTCATTTCCCTGTAAATGAGTTTGGAGATGCAACTGGTCATTTACTCCAGAAGCTTACAGAAAACTTGAGAAGTTTAAATGGTCGTTCAGACCTGGAGAAGAAGTTGCTCATAAAGTATTTGTAAATGTATTTAGTTTTTGCTAGTGGTGTGGTGGTAGTAGTCAGCAATATTTATTGTTTTTTTGCCATGGTACTCAAGCCAGGTGTATGTGGCTAGGGTATTTCTCGAGTTGTGACTTTGAATATTGTTAATGTATTCTGATCTTGGATGCGTGCTAGCAAGTGCCACATACACAAATGGCTAGGTAAATGATGACTGTGGCCTTTTCAGTATGCAATAACCATCTGTACCCCATTTAATGTACAGAAGCATTATCTGCACCACCACCTGGGTAAATATCTTTTTTTTAATCATTATTACGTTTAATTTGCTAGGTATCTGCATTGCAGAAAGTTGTATTTTCGCAGAAGGTCCTTCTGAAATGTTATCTGTAAAAACTGCATTGGTAAAAGATGAAACAGGAATCCGTCCCAATACTGAACTTTGTGGCACAATGCTGTTCTGTCCATGTCCATAAATTCTCCTCTATTTTATTCTATTCTATTAGATCTTCCGTATTACTTCTGTGTTACTATTTAGGATATAATCAATTATTGCTAGTCCAAATGAAAGACATCAATTACAGCGAAATTTTCACCATCCAGAAAATGGCAGAAATGATCTTCTCAAGCCCATGTCAGTGAGCCAGTATTTTATTCTCTGCAACATACTTTCGCATGGTAATAATTCACTTACACCAGACGTCATCCAGGCTACATTTAGCTTCCCCAGACCTTTTTAAATGATCAGCCATTTGGCAGTCCAGTGGAATAGCCCCAGATAAAGTCAAACAGTCTAAGAATAAGATAAAGCAGCCTGTAAATGAGCTAGATTCCCTGAGTTTGTAAGGGTGGATACCATCTGGACCAGGCAGTTTATCTTTTTTGCACAAGCCTAAGTGAACAACTTGTATAAGGTGAATTATGTTATATGAAGGTGGGTGAATACTTTTTGAATTATGATCTGTAAAGACAGATATGAACACAAATATTTGAATCTGGTGTGAAAAAAGCACATCACATGTGTGATTACATCTTTAAGAGGACCTATATTGCCACTTTTCTTGAGTTCATATAGCTGTGAAAATGCAACAATTTGTTTTAATATCTTTAGAAACTCCATTTTGCATTTCTTAGTACAAACTGTTATTTCATATTTCAAGCTGTCGATATATATATAGAGAGAGCTTTTACAGGTGTCCCAAAGTCAACCTCTGTGAAAAACTGCATTAAAAGCTACACTGATGATGTCTGGTCTAAAATATGAAACAGCATGCACTAGCAAAAATGCAGGTTATCTCCAGGGCCAGTGTGACTAGAGAATTCTATTCATGGTAAATGAGTACAGAGAGTAGAGAGCCAACTCCAGCTCCCACCAATCACACAAGCGGGGCTAAAAGCCACAGATCTGGAATATGTAGAGTAAGATAAGTAGATAAGGGAGTTGAGATTCAAAGCAGGTGCTGCACATACAACGCCTGCCTCGGTAAAGACATTCAGATATTTTAAGAGAATGATGTGTTTAGAAAAATAAAATCAACATATGCTTCTAATAATTAGACACCCAGAAGAAGGTTAAAAGGGTATATGTTACATGTAGGGTAATGCACATGATCTTTGGGAGATGGATGAGCTGTTTCCATCTAGTGCGTTATCTTTAAACTACTAGCATGTTGGACACACAATTGCATTTGGGAATACAAAGTTAGAAAACAGAGAGAATAGGAATTGAACCAGCAGACGGACATTTCCTTGTTTGTTTTTGTGCTGTCCCCTGAAGTTTTTTCTAAGTATAGCTGGAATGCAATATAATATAAAGATATGACTGCTAGCACCGTCTAGTGGGCAGTTGATGCCATTACCCTGAAATGTTTAATATGTTTAACCTAGGAAAGAAAAGTTACTATTTTCTTTTCCATCTGTGAGCAGAGTAGAACCTGGAATAAACTAATTATTATTATTATTATTATTAATAATAATAATAAGAAAAATCAACTAACCCTACACAATCAACTATATCACACCTAGCAGGCATTAATACATTAAGAACGTTATTCCTTTAGCACCAGCTAGCTCACTATACCATGTGAAATATTTCAGTGATTCAGTGAGTCTAGTCACCTTGGCTGTTAGCATTACACAGTGTATTATACTATATATTAGCTGTTATGTTAATTGCAATTGAATGTATTCATTCTTTTGTGCCAAGCTTCACCCCATCCTTATTTCCATGTATAATGCTTTAGGCATTATCCCAGTCTCAATGTATTGATCGCTAGAAGGCCATTAAGGTGACCGTCAGGCTGCTGATCCTATAACTATCATGTAGCGAGGACTGAGCAGTTTAACCACACATATTTGCACAGTTTAGAACTAATAAACCTCATATATGCCATACTAAATAGCTCTAAAAAATTGCTGTAAGGATTTTTAAACTTCAATTTTCAGCGTCCTCAGTAGATTGATATACCATAGGCAATTAGCTCACACACGAGCCATGGAGTCTGTCAAGAAAATCTTCACAAAGCTTTTCTCCCATGGACGTGCAATATAGGGAATTTATTCATGGTTGTGTGCCGGTGACTTTGCGCACGCCAATTTTCGCATGATTCACAGTCATCAGAATGGGGTGCGCATGTGTTTTTGCCCCAATTTGCGCACTAGTATTTGCCAATGCGACAATTTGTGCTTGAAAATTTCTGCGAGTGCCATCTTGGCACACCAAGCTGTCCCCAGTGCCAGATTTATGGTATGTTTAGATGAAAGAAAAGCATGCGCAAATGTGGCAATTTGAAGAGTGAATTTCCTCCAGCAAATAGGTAGAGGAAACTGCTGATTCCAAGTATTTCATTCCGAAAACACATGCCCGTGGCTTCCGGCACGTTTTTGAACAATGAAAGTGTCAGCCGCAAGTTATTTTTGGAGATTGAAACCTTTTTTGGGTTTTTGTTGGAAAAAATAATAAAAAGTTGTCAAAAACCACAAAAATGAAGGTCAAATCAACAGAAATTTGGATATTGGGCCTCAAAGTTTAGCAAAAACACACACAATAAAAAAATGGTAGTTAAATTATTAAGCATTAATATGCAAACCAAACAGGGGAGGTAGGGTTAAAAGGAACATCTGAGTCAAAACACTGGGCCAAAAAACGTTAAGGGTATCAGAATATCCTCCAAAAAATACCCCCCCCCCTAAAAAAATGGAGAACCCAGGTTCTCCATTTGCAGCCAAATACGCATGGAGCAGGGCCATTTGCACTTCAAAACAGCAGATTTTCAGTGTGGAAGGTGCAGATTGGTGCACAAAGACGCTATTTACGCTTCTCCCTTGCGATTTGGTGTGATTCACAGCCATGAATCATGTGCCTAGGCATATGTGGAATCATTTGCCCTCCCCCTGAGAGTTTTTGCGCATCGACCATGAGTCGATCATAATATAACTGAAGAGGTATTCTCATAAGGCTGGAAAATGTGCCCTTTATGGGGCCCCTTCCAAAATCACACCATCTACTGCACACACCCAATCCCAACCGGTGTCACAACCAGAGACAATAAAATAGACTTTAAAAATAATCCAGCCAAAACAGAAATTGACAGCCAGTGTGCCCCCATGCTGCCGGGGGTGAGAGGAAGTAAAGTCTATTTTGATTTTACAATCTGAGGGTAGTTTTTAATTTTACCCTCAGAGTGCGGCCTTATATATGGGGATGGTTGTTTAGGGGTGAATCTAGGACTCCTTCATTGTCTATAACTTTGTCTGGTTTTTCATCCCCCATGGCCAGCACCTATGTTATAATCATATAGACCCTTGGCAGTGCATATCCATCTTGTTTGAGCGGTTATTTTGATTTTACCTCCAACTTTCACTTTAAGCCCTTCTGGCATGTCATTGGTTATAGATGTTCAGTAGCTGCCACCTATAACAGTGCTATGTCCAACTTGGGCATTAACAAGATACTCACCTGATTGCAATTACCCTGCAGCAATGCTAGATTCCCAATCCTAGCAGCTGGTGATAAGGCAAGACCCAGTCACAGAATGCTGTGGAAGGTCCTCTGTTGTTGCTGGTATCACACCAAGAAAGCAGTGATTTGAGTATTTTATTGTTAAATAATCCGCCCGACATGCTCCACTGTGTGAAACTCCTTGGGATTGCTGAAATACTCACGTTGCCAGCAAAAGCATGTGGGGTCCTCATCCCTGGCATCTCAGGCACCCCAGTTATTCAGATGGGGCGGGAATGCGCGGCAGACCATAGGGAGAACTAGGGCTTTGTTTCCAGACAAACATTAATATGTACGGCATACAGCGCTGATTGGTCAAGAGCCTGCACATGCGCCGTAGAACTGCTGGGAAGATGAGTTTAACATAGTGGGTTTAATATAGCAGGATATCCCAAATCGGGATGCTCCAGAGAAATAGACCAAAAACTGGGATAGTCAAAATCCAGAGTTGTGGTCCACTTTAATTAATCAGGAATAGTGCAAGGGTCTACTGGATTGCAGGTTCTTTTTATTAAATACTCTCCCTCCAAATAAGTAAAACAGACCAAAGCTGGCACACTAGTCCTTCACAACAGATTGCCGTATTACCAAGACAGTGAGGAATAGGACGTTTTCAAGGCAACCATTTCCCATCTTGCACTTTGTAACAGTGAAATTCATTGCTTTGCCTCAGGAGTTCACACAAGGATTTAAAAACGGCATATTTTACCACCTTTCTCACAGATGATTTTTCCTGTTGTCTTACATTATTCCACAATCTGTTTAATGTTCTCTGAACAGATGGAAGCATTTGGCTTGTCAGGCTATACAATATATATAGACCTGATCATTTATACTAAAAACTGGCACTGTGCTCAAGCAGAAATATGTGTCTTTTTATGCAGCCAGCTGTCAAAAGAGGAATGTTAAAGCTGTCATTGCTAACCTTCTTCTTCTCGGTATGCTTTATGCCTTGCTGTTGTGCTGGTCAAACCACACCAATACCTAAAATATACCGGCACTAAATCAGACCCAGTGAACCAACCTGTTTTTCTTTTAAGAATGTCCCTATCTGCCTGGCAAGCTTGATAAATTACTAAAAGTACATACAGTGCACAAAAATACAATTCTGTGATTACTCACCTGTAGAATTGGGCCCTTATTCATCAAGCGATAGCGCCAGGTAGTGACTGACGAGCGCCAGGTAGCGGCAGCTAACGGCGACTACCGACTCAAGTACGCCCGGCGGCGGTCACAATGACGCATTTATCAAGCAAAATGAGGCTAGCGCCGGCGAGAGCGTCGGCTAGCGCGGCATTCATCATGAAGCCGCCTGGACCGAACAGCGCCGCTGCAAATTCCCTCACAGCGCCAGGTATGAGCTGTCGCTCCCTGGCGATGTCCAATGCATTTCAATGGAGCAATCTATAATAATTCATGATTAATTGGTAATAATTTTTTTTTACATTTTTTTAATGTCAAAAAATCGGAGAACACTTCTGCAATGTTAGGATTTATTTTTAAGTCAAAAAAAAAAAAAAAAAAAAAATGTGCAGAATTGATCTAACAGGTCTGAGATTAATGTATTCATATAACAAAATGATTCTAAAAACATGTATAATGTTACATTCAAAAAAAATGGTTGTTTAGGGGTAAAAAACTAGTTAATACAGATCGCCGCCAGCGCTCTGGGGTTTAAACAAGGAATGGACAGCGACAGCACATTCGGAGCGTGATTTTTTGATGAATATGAAGCTAGCCGTTCGCTCTGGCCATTCGTTGTCAGGCGCTCACATACAACGCTGGACCTGTGAAACAGCGACCCCCCAGCCCGTATTCAACATTACCGCACACCGACTGAGTCGCTGTCATCAAGCTAATGCCGGCCAAGCACAGCGAATACTGGCTGGCGCTGAAAAAATCACGCTACAGTCGCTCATCTGTCGCTACCTGGCGCTATTGATGAATCGGCCTCTTGGTATTATATGTATACAGCATGTCCTGTTCCAGAAGATATTCCTTACACTTGGGATATACTCCAGTAGAGGGCGCCGGACTGCAGAGACAGAAAAGTGGCTCCTCCCGGCCCCATAAATACCCGGGACCTCCCACAAAATCCCCAGTATAAAAAAGCAGTTAGCAAGAGAGAATCATAACCATTATATGAAAATTTGAACATAAGAACAATCACCATAAAGAGGTAACTAAAGACAATGATAACAAGGGTGGGGTGGAACAGGACGTGCTGTATACATATAATACTAATTCTGAGTAATCACAGAATTGTATTATTCTAAGTATACAGCACGTCCTGTTCCAGAAGATATTCCTGACACTTGGGACTTCTAATAGCAGTGTCCGTAAGGTAGGGTGGGATCCCCAAAAGTAACAGCAGAAAGTTTAAACCACTGCCGCCTGCAGAACCTTGCGACCAAAAGCAGCATCAGCTGAGGCCCTAACATTAACCTTGTAAAACTTTGAAAAAGTATGAACAGAAGACCAAGTAGCGGTCTTGCAAACTTGTTCAACAGAAGCTTGGTGCTGAAAGGCCCAAGAGGCACCAATAGCACGAGTAGAATGAGCAGTAAGGCGGAAGGGAGGCTCCTTCCCCTTAGCAGAGCAGGCCTGTATCACAGCCTGACAGATCCACTTGCTGATAGTGGACTTAGCTGGAGCCAGACCCTTCTTAGGTCCAGACGGAAGCACAAAAAGAGCATCAGTCTTCCTGAAGGATTCAGTAGCCACCAAATAGAACTTCAGAGTTCTGACTACATCCAAAGAATGCAAAACCCTTTCCTTAGGGTTACTGGGATTAGGACACATCCTGTCATGTCCTGATTGAGAGGAAAGGCAGAAACAACCTTAGGTAGTAAATCTGGCTAAAAACGAAACACCACCTTGTCCTGGTGTCTCTCAAAAAAAGGAGGCTTGATGGAAAGCGCCCCCAACTCAGAAACACGCCTAACAGAAGTGATAGCCACCAAAAAGAGCACTTTAAAGGGATACCCCTGCAGGGCAGATAAGACCAAGTCCCAGACTGGTAACATAGGCTTACATGGGGGATGCACGTGAGTAACCCCCTGGAAAAAGGTCTTGACCAGAGGATGCCGAGCAAAGGATCTTTGGAAGAAAATAGCCAAAGCAGACACATGGCCTTTCAGAGTACTAAGCTGAAGACCCAGATCCAAACCATGTTGGAGAAACTCCAGAATCCTAGGAATAGAAAACACACGTCAGGGAAGCGAGTGGGACTCGCACCAGTCAATGTAAGTACGCCAGACCCTGTAATGGATGGAAGAAGAGGACCTCTTCCTAGCCCTGATCATGGTATTCACCAACGAGGCAGGCAGCCCTTTTTCCATCAAGATGGAGGTTTCAACAGCCAGGCCGTCAAAACCAGCGTTTGTAAATTGGGGTGGTGTAGGTGTCCCTGAGTGAGCAGATCTGGAACCAGTGGCAGCGCATACTGATCTACTGCCAGCTGCACGATGTCTGCGAACCACACTCTTCTTGGCCACCAGGATGGCTGGCACGCCTTCCTGAACTATCTTGTGCAGCACCCTGCCCAGCAGTGGAAACAGGGGAAACACATACAGGAGCTGGAACCTCATCCAGGACATTGCCAGGGCATATGTGGCCAAGGCCAGAGGATTCTGGGACAGAGAGACAAAGACTGGACGCTTGTGATTGTGACGGGATGCAAACAGATCCACATACGGCTGACCCCAGCGGTGGCACAGGGAGCGAAACACCCTGCTGCTGAGGGACCACTGCTCAGAGAGTCTGCCTCCAGATTCTCCACCCCCTGGATGTACACAGCTGAGATGCAGGGAACATTTTCCTCCACCCAGGACAGTATCAGGGACACTTCCTTGAGGGCCCTCTTGCTCCGGGTCGGCCGTCTGGTTGTCTGAGCGGACCTGAACAGCCTGACCCCTCAGGTGAGGGGTTAAGTGGGCGAGAACCAACCTGATTGCCCTCAATTCCAGAATGTTGATAGGGGCATGGGCCTCCTGAGGGCCCCACTGACCCTGGAATGTCAGGGACTTCCAGAACCCCCCCCCCCCCCCAACCTGTCAGACTGGCATCCATCTCCCAGCACAGGGCCAGAAAGGACCTGCCCCCCAGCAGGTTCTCTGAGACCAAGCACCACACTAGAGACCGCCTGACCTGAGGGGACAATACAAACACCTGATCCAGGGACACAGGGTCCCGATCCCATACTGACAAAAGGTGAAGCTGAAGAGGCCTCATGTGGAACTGAGCATATGGAACCGCCTCGAAGCAGGACACTATCAGGCCCACCAGCTGCATTCCCTGCCTGATGGACGAATGGGGACAAGACAACAGGAACTGAACTTTCTCTTGAAGGACCTCCACCTTCTGCTGAGGTCTTGACCTGAGCTGAATCCAGAAACTTGCCCAGAAAGGACTTCACCATGGAAGGAGACAGGGAAGATTTGGGGCGATTGATCACCCAGCCGAATGACTCCAGTGTGGACACCACCCTCTGAGTGTCCAGCTCTGCCTGGTGGAAGGACTGAGAAGCAATAAGCATGTCGTCCAGGTAGGAAAGAATGCGAATGTCCTGAGATCTCAGCAGGGCCATCACTCCTGCCAGCACCTTGGTGAAAACCCTGGGGGCTGAGGTGAGGCCGAAGGGCAAGGCCACAAATTGGTAGTACTGATCCTCCAGAGCGAACCTGAGGAACCTCTGATGACCTGGAAAGATAGGGACGTGAAGGTAAGCATCCTTGATGTCCACAGAGGTCATGAAGTCCCCTGGGCGTAGGAAAGTCACAGCTGAGTCTCCATGCGAAAGTGTCTGAATCTGACAAACTTGTTGAGAAGCTTTAAATCCAGGATAGGTCTTATGGAACCATCTTTTTTGGGCACAATGAAAATATTGGAATAATAGCCTTTGCCCCTTTCTCTCAAGGGCACCCGGCAGATGACACCTAGATCTAGCAGGCCTTGGACAGCCAGGGAGAGACACTGAGCTGACAAGGGGTTGCGAGCTACACGAGATTTGATGAATCTTGGGGGCGGCAGGCTGCAAACTTGTAATCAGAGGAAACTACCTCCTGAATCCACCAGTCTGAGACCTGACGCCTCCAGACGTGAGCCAAGAGCCGAAGCTGTCCCCCCACCTGGATGGGTGAGGGCGCCCCTTCATGCCTGAGGGGGCTTGGGGGAGGACTTAGGCTTTGGACCCCAGGGGGGCCCAGGGTGGCCACGTCCTCGGTCCGAAAGGGCCGGGGCTTCTGCGCTGAGGTAATTTGCCGCCCTTAGCAAACAGGTCCAAACATTCCCCAAAGAGGTGCAGCCCCTTAAAGGGAAAGCCAGTGAGGGCCTTTTTGGCAGCATTGTCAGCCGCCCACTGGCGCAGCCAGACCGAGCGGCGTATGGCCACCAACAAGGCAGAGGCCCTGCCACACATTCTAATGGTATCATCCAGGGCAGAGAGAACATATGCAACAAATTCCATCTAAGAGACCCCTGAGCAGGCTTTTAACCCTTTAAATGCCAAGCACGTAGTTTCTACGTGGTTGCTTCTCCTACCGTTAAGTGCCAAGCACGTAGAAACTACGTGCCTGGCATTTCCCCCAAACAGTTAAAAAATAGAAAAAAAAAAACACTTACCTCTGGTATCCCCGTGAAGCTTGGGGTCCCCTCTTCCTGCGGGGGGCATCCGAAACCAGTCCATGACCCCTATACCAGTTCACAAGGCTGGGGGGATGGCAAGCCACCTGCGCTAGCGGGTGGCTTGCCATTAACCCCTGGCACCCCCATTACCTGCCTCCCCAAAGGCCAGGGGGGGGACAGAAGAGCCTATGTGGGCTCGTAGGCTGCAGGGTGGGGGGGCCACAAAAGCTGGCCCCCCGACTCTGTGCCTACAAGCCCCCATAGCTGGTCCCGGGCTGGTTACTTTGGGTAAGGGGGACCCCACGTCAATTTTTTTTTTGATTTTTAAGGGTTTTTAACCCTTAAAAATAAAAAAAAAATGGGGTCCCCCTCCCCTGGGAGGGGGGACCCTATGTCATTTTTTTTTTGATTAACCCTTTGTGTTCTGTCATCCAGCAGCTATAAAAGGCTTCTAGCAAGTGAGCAGAAGCCAGTGATCGCCGAGGGACAGAGTGCTCCAGGATGGATGGGAGGTGAGTACAGTGTAAAAAAAAAATAAAAATTAATAAAATATTTTTTTCTCTGCTTGTGTCTGTGTGATTATTTACTTTTAACCCCTTGTGAACTGGTAAGGGGTCCATGACCCCTATACCAGTTCACAAGGCTGGGGGGATGGCAAGCCACCTGCGCTAGCGGGTGGCTTGCCATTAACCCCCGGCACCCCCATTACCTGCCTCCCCAAAGGCCAGGGGGGGGCAAAAGAGCCCGGGCCCACATGGGCTATGTGGGCTCGTAGGCTGCAGGGTGGGGGGCCACAAAAGCTGGCCCCCCCACTCTGTGCCTACAAGCCCCCATAGCTGGTCCCGGGCTGGTTACTTTGGGTAAGGGGGACCCCACGTCAATTTTTTTTTTGATTTTTAAGGGTTTTTAACCCTTAAAAATCAAAAAAAAAATGGGGTCTCCCTCCCCTGGGAGGGGGGACCCTATGTCATTTTTTTTCTCGATTTAACCCTTTGTAGTGTGGATGGTAGTTGTATTTTTTTTGTGAATGTTATAAAATACTTGTTTCAGTTAGAGGGGTCTCCTGGGCAGGAACAGGGGGCTACCGATAAATATGTGGTACCGTTCTAATCGGTAGAAATGGGGCTTTCACATGCAATATGATTTTCCTTATAAATTATTATTTATTTATTTATTTTTTTTACTTAATAATATTGTACAAAAAAAAAAAATTACAAACAAGACATTTCGTGTTAAAGCCTAAACTCTGCTGCAAAAAAAATATATATAATTTTCCTGAAAGTTCCAGCAAAAATGGCGCAAAACATGACGCAAAATGGGGAAAAATGGCCTGTCAACAGAGGGTGACAAAATCTCAAGTAGGCTGGCAATTAAAACGGTTAATAGTACCTATGCATGTTGGGTATTGTTCTATTCGGGGGACCTTGCGCTTTCAGACTTAGCTTGTTTTTTCTGGTTTGCATATTTATATTTTAGGAAAAGGTGTTTTATATTCAGCTTTTTTATACATTTATTAGGGAAACCCTGCGCAACCAAAGAATTCTTTGAGGTAATAATTCCAGAAAGATGAGCCCACTAGAACAAGCTGGGTACCCTTAGAAATCTTAACGTGTGTACTTTCAGGGAATATATGGTTTATGGGGGATATTCCAAATTTCAAGGGTTGTTTTGGTTGAAAAATCGCAAGGTGCGCACTTTGTCTGCAGAGCTGAAATTTTCAAGTAAAATTACCGTTACGCACATGCTTTACTTTGGGGTGTTTGGCAACTCTTCCCTTGACAGTAGCTATGCATGTTGGGTATTGTTCTGTTCGGGGGATGTTGCGTTTTCAGATAAAACTTGTTTTTTCTTGTTTGTATATAGTTTTTTTTAGGAAAATGTGGCTTTGATTCTGCTTTTTTATCCTTTTTTTAGGGAAACTCTTTGCAACCAAAGAATCCATTGAGGGATTACTTCCAGAAAACTATGGCCACATCAACAAGCCTGGTACGCCTAGAAAGCCTGAGGTGTGTACTTCCAGAGAATATATAGTTTGTTGGGGGTATTTCAAATGTAAAGGGTTGTTTTTCTGGAAAAACTGCAAGGTGCACATATTGCGTAGCACAGTTGTATTTTATCTGAAAATCCCCTAAAGCGCTGTTTCAGTTTGGGGGAGTCTCCTGGGCAGGAAAGGGTGTCTACCTATACATATGTGGTACTGCTGTAACCGGGAGAAATTGGGATTTCACACGCAATAAGATTTTATTGACAAACGTACATTTTTTTTTTTTTTTGCACATATTTCACCCAAAAATATTGAGAATACACCTAAAAAATGACAAACAAGACATTTCATGTTAAAGCCCAGACTCTGCTGAAAAAAACAATATATCATTTTCCTGGGAAATCCCTGGAAATCCCTTCAAAAATCACATTTGAACATGGGGAGCGCAAAATAGTGCAAAATGGTCCGGCAACAGAGTGTGACAAAAACTCCAGGTAGGCTGGCACTTAAAGGGTTAATAGCAACAGCCGTGATAGCAGTGGCACAGACTGAACGGAGCGCGGTGCCAACACAGGCAAATGCATGGCAAGCCAGCTGATCCATGCGCCTGTCTTCCCCATCTCTCAATGTAGTAGTGTCAGGGGAATGCATGACAGATGTGTTAGACAACCCCAGAACTGGTGCATCCACCTCTGGAGGACATGACCAACGTTTAACCATTTCAGCAGGGAAGGGATACCTCTTATCCCAACTCTTTGGTACCCTGGGAAGCCGGCTAGGCCTTTCTCACTCCTTGAGAATCAGATTATTAAAGTGAGTTTCTTCAGGGAACTCCAAACGTGGCTTGACCGTATGAAACAGCCCCCCCTGCTGCCGCGGGGCCACAGCAGGAGGAGAGATACAGAGTACTTCAAATATTTGAGCCAAAAGTCTGTCAGTATCATCTGAAGCCCATGGGTCAGACCCAGACTCAGCATAACCCCTAGGCTGATCCTCAGATGATTCTGAATCAAAAAATAACTCCCCCTCTTCCGGGGGGTATAACCAGTAACATCAAATAACAACTCAGCTTCCATAGGAAAGAGAGTAACAACGGGTGCCAGATGCCACCGCTTAGCAGGAGCCTTACGCGGACCAGAACCAGCAATATGCCTTTCAATGCTGGCTACCCTGGTAGCCAAATCAGGTTGAGACTCCCCACTGGTAAGCACCTCACTGGGAGTCAGGTGTAAGCGTGGGGGGGGTAGGCAAAGCCCGAAGGAGCGCAGCACTAGGCACAGCCGCAGGTAAACCAGACTGCAGGGCAAGTACCTGCTGGGCACAGGGTACACACACCCTAACATCATCACTTATAGGGGTTACCCCACACGCCACACACAGCCGGGCTTGTCCCGAAGGAACCCCGAGCACATTATCCTGAGATGCCTCCATAAGGTGATTATCACGGCACAACAGGCCAGTAGGGATTGACGCTAGTAAAAGCAACCCGGGAAGCCCCAATAACCCGCTAGGGAAGTGGGAGTAATGGTATGTAATAGCCCTCCAATAAGCATTAACACTAAATAGAGGGGATAGGACCGGGAGAAACCACAAAGTTTGACCCGCCTGCAAGACATAAGCAAAAGATCCCATAAGCGATATGCAATACAAATATGTACATGAAAAATTCAGCCCGCAGGGGCACTTACAGACCTCAATAGAGAGAAGCCAGGCACACGCAGCAGAGAATCAAAATGCGTCCGCATACCTCGAGGGGCGGCCCGAGGAGACAGTGATGCAAAACGCGTCATCCGCAAGGCCCGCCCCCCCTGAAGAGAGTGAAAACTGGCCCACCTGGCAGGACCAGCCAATGAGGGCGCAGCAGCGCCTGAGGCAATGTCTGTACCGCGGTTGGCGGCGGCAAAATAAAGCAGTGCATCAATTCACAGGGTATCAAACACAACACAGCATATAGCTTATCTAGCAAAAAACATGCACCCCCCCCCCCCCCGAGAACTAGAAGGGAGAGCGAGGGGGAAGCAACGGCCAGCCTAACGGTAGCCAAATGTGGGGACAGGGGGCGAAGGGCAATAAATGTGGGAGGGGCACCCATAAGGCTCACCATGGGCCTATACCGCCTACCCTTTGGTGGGGGACTGCAGTTGGAGCAGCACTCCTTAGCACCTGACAGCGGTGCTGCCTACCTTCACCCGAACCAGTGCAGCCTGAGCTGGGAGGCAGTAGAAGGAAACGGGTGGGAATAGTCCTACAGGGCCGCAGGCTAATAGCCCCCTCACCTGCGAGTAGAGAGAGACATCTAGTCATCGCAGCCAGGACTGCAGAGAAGAACTGGGGATTTTTTGGGAGGTCCCGGGTATATAAGGGGCCGGGAGGAATATCTTCTGGAACAGGACATGCTGTATACTTAGAATAGTGGTTGACTGTCATTCTTAGTCCACCTGAGCGCACCTTAAAAACCAACTAGAGGAAAAATACAATTCTGTGAAATACTCACCTGTAGAATTGGTATTATACGTATACAGTACGTCCTGCTCCATATATAATACTTACACGTGGGTAGACAGGGCGCTGTTCACTGCAGACATGCAAAAACAGGCTCCTCCCGGCCCTTCATATACCCAGGGACCTCCCACAAATCCCCAGCATTGAAAAGCAGTGAGAAAAGAAGCCGGGAGAAACCAACCACCAAACTGGTAACAATAGCAATGATAACAATCACCATACAGGGGATCCAGAAAAATGTAAAACCAGGGTGGGGTGGAGCAGGATGTACTGTATGCGTATAATACCAATTCTACAGGTATTTCACAGAATTGTATTATTCTAAGCATACAGTACGTCCTGCTCCATATATAATACTTACACGTGGGACATCCAATAGCAGTGTCCATAAAGTAGGTGGGATCCCCATCAAAAAAGGCACAGCAGACAGTAAAGGCGCTGTCATCTGCAAACCTTGCTACCAAGTACGACATGAGCAAAGGCTCTAACGTCAGTCTCATAACAAAACCTTTGAAAAGGTATGAACAGAAAACAAGCAGCGGTCTAGCAAACCTGTTTAACAGAAAACCTGGTGCTGAAGGGTCAAAGGTACCCAAGCACAAGTAGAACAGAATAAAAAGAGAGGAAGATTCTTCCCCTTAAAGGAATAGGCCAGAGTAACGGCCTGACCAGCCCCAAATGCAACAGGAGCCTCAGTAAAACTTAGAACTCTCCCCAACGGGGAATTGAAACCTAGTCTCCCGCCAGACAGGCGGGGATACTGACCACTACACCAACAAGGATCAGCAAGGAGCCGAAACCTTTACTCAGGACCAGAAAGACAAACCATCCAAGTAAGATCAGTCCAAAGGGCGCATAGCCCCTGGAAGCAAACGAGATCAGGCGCATACGTATGGAGGCGCCCGCAGACCCCAAGGGGCATCAGTCCCCCTAAGGGAAAAGAAACAACCAGGAAAACTTCAATACCTGTTGAGGGAATGTGAGACCCCCTTACTTCGGCATTACTAAGAATAAGGCCCATAGGCAGACAAAAGCACTTAAATAATGATCATAAGACACCCCCTTGGGCAAAAGGTCCGGCGTAAGGCGGAATGCCACCAAATCATGGTGTGTATGTATATATATATATATATATATATATATAATGAACGAAGGCTAACTAAACAGAGCCACCTTCTCAGGCACACGTCTGACTGAAGCAACAGCCCCCGGAAGGGCAACTTGACCTACGAAACAGCTCAGACAGCATCCAGAACAAGTCCCAAGGGAACAACCCGCAAGGCAAACAGAATAAAAAGTGATCCCAACAGGGACCATAGAACTGCTTGGGAGGTGCACCTGAGCAATCCCCAAGAGAACGCTTAACAAGGAAGACTGAACAAGACTTCTTACTGGAAGGCAGACAGGACAGAACCTGAACCTTCAGAGTACCTAGATGGGGAGCCAGCCCCAACCCATGCTGTAATACCTCTAGAACCCCGGGAACAGATAACGTCCAACAGGGGAGAGACCAAGACTCACGCCAATCAATATGGGTACATCATACCCCATAATAGACGGAGGAAGGAGAAGAAAGGAAGCTTGCTCCTAGCCCCCCATAGACCAAGTCACCCAGAAGATAAACCCGTCTCCAAAAGGGTGATTGAATCAGCTGTCAAGCCCTCAGACTAGAACCTGTAGATTGGGGCGACATAAGAAGGAGCCTTCTGGGGCAGTAAAAACAAGGGCAGAGCCCTGTGATATTAACGGGACCCAACAGAGCCCCCCTAGTTGGCTCTCAGAGGGACACCAGGATAGCACAACCTGCCACTGAAGGACATCCATTGGAGCGAATATCACTGAGATGCAGGGAACGTTGACCCCCACCTAGATCAGAAACCTTCCAGGAGAACCATCCTGCTCCAAGTTCCAGACTGATAATAAATACAGGCCACTGTCCTCCGACAGGCCAAGAGATCCCCAAATAGACAGGTACTGAAGAGGAGTAGTCCACACCATCCACAGGAAGATGCAAGAAAAGGAGGGGGGTGCCCCCGGACAGGGTTCTTGAATTTAACCAGACCAAGAGGAACCAACGTACCAAGGGGGAATGAGCACAGACCTAGCTCCAGGGGTGCTGGAACCCCATCCAGGATTAATATCCTACTGTGCCGAAGAGCCCAAGGGCTCCGAATATAAGGGACATCTCTGATCCGCCACCAACGGGCCCACCAGCTGCAATCCTGCCTGGTGAAGGAAGGAGACAGCAACGAGGGACAGAGTCCATGTAACCAGGAGTCCACTTATTGCCAAGGAGGAAGGTACAAGCCTGAGCCAAATTCAAGGAACGGAGATAGCGAATAAGGGACAATGAGGGATTGAGGTGACTGAGCACCCATTCAAATGACTCCCAAAGAACACCGCTAGCCGAGTAATCAGCGCGGCCTGACGTAGGGATTGTAAGTAAGAAGGACGACCAGATAGATCCTTGTGCGGACGCCACCTGGTCTCATCAGAGACATCACCCCCATCAGTGCCTCAGCGAGCACAGGGAGCAGAAGAGGGGCCCAATAACAAGGCCACAATCAGCAGTGTTGGCCCTCCAACACTAACCTGTAAGAGCCTCGGTGTCCCGGAGACACAGGGGTGCTAAAATAAGCATCTTAGAATTCCACAGACGGCAAGCGGCCCACTGGGTGCAGGGCGCTGGAAGCCCAACTCAGAGATAGCATGCATAACTGCCTGAGGCTATCAATTGCCGAACCCATGGGAGGTCAGAATGGGCCAGACTGCCTCTTCCTTAAGGGGAATGTGGAAACAAACTTGCGTAGAGGCCCCAGCCTGTGTCTGTTAAGGGCATCCTGCAAATGACCCCAGACCTAGCAAGCCAAGCAAGGCCTGCACCAACACCTGAAGAAAGACAGGGACCAGAAGCACCCTGACAATCTCGGGAAAGGACCGCCAAGCAAACTCTATCCTGCATCCGGAGGAAACTACCTCCTGAAACCAACAGAACGAGGCAAGACGCCTCCTGAGAGGAGCAAGGTACTGCGGCCATCCCCTCACCCAGGCGGGCGAGGGCGTCCCATCATGCTTGGGGGTTTTTTGAGAAGGATTTTGACTTAGCCCGGCGGGAGGGCCCAGGACGTTGTCTGCCGCTCCTGGGGCAGGAGTCTGCACAAGCCCCCAGAAAGGGCACCCCAGGTTCTTGTTTAACACTATGGTATGGAGGGGGAGGGGTATCCCTTTTTTCCAAAGAAGTCCAGATGGGCCCCAAACAGGCGTTGCCCTCTAAAGGGAAGCCCAGTCAGAGTTCTTTTAGCAACATCGTCAGCACCCCACTGTCGCAGCCAGAGCAAGCGACGTATAGCCACCACTAGGGCAGAAGTCCTCGCACACATTCTGATGGTGTCATCCAAAGCTAAAAGGATAAATTTAACAAAAATATCACAACTGGAGAGTGCATTAACACCTCCCAGGGTAGATCCTCAGGGTGATGATCAAGCATCTTTCTTATGAGGGTTCTAGTGGCCACTGCAGTGATGGCCGCGGCACAGACCGGGCGCAGCGCCGTTCCTGCACAAGCAAAGGCGTGTGAAGCCAGCCTATCGATGCGCCGGTCCTCAACATCCCGAAGGGTGCTATAAGCCGGGGCAGTAATGAAGGGGGGGGTTAGGAACCCCAATGATCGGTGCGTCCACCACGGGGGCGATGACCAACAATTAACCACCTCAGGGGGAAAAGGGTATTTCCAATCCCAGTCCCCTGGAATCACTGGAAGCTTAGTGGGGCATCCCCATTCCTTGAGTACAAGAGCATGGAAGTGAGCCTGCTCGAGAAATTCCAAGCGCGCAGTCGCTTAAAAAGCGCACAGGGCCTTAAAAATCTTAAGCAACAGACCATCGGTGTCAAACTGGCCCCAATCATCCTGGCCCGAATTGTCATGACCCCTCGGCCTCTCCTCAGAGGAACCTGGGTCAGAGAACAGTTCTCCATCGTCAGACGGAGTACCATCACGCGGAGAAGTAAACTCCTCCGATCCAATAGCAAAGGCAGAAGCCAGGGGCGTCAAGGGCCGCTTCCTGCCAGGGCCCAAGCGTTCGGACCACCCCGCAACAATCTGGTCAGCCGTAGGCCGTCTAGAAGACACATCAGGCTGTAACTCCCCACTTGTATGCGACTCAGCAGGAGCGAGATCTAGGCAAGGGGAGTATCGGAGCGAGGTGCAGCCACAGGCGCCGCTTGCAGGGCCAGTGCTTGCTCGGCACATGGTGCGCAGACCCGTGCTCTGCCAGCAACGGCATGGGGGAGTCCACACACTACACACAGCCGGGCTTGCCCCCGAGGGACCCCGGTCACATAATCCTGAGATGCCTCCATATGGTGATTATCTAGGCACAGTATGCCCGTAGGGATTTAAGCAATAGGCAACCCTGGATACCCCAAAGACCCGCTGATTAATGTGGGAGAATTGTAAGTAGGCCCGCTAAATATCTATATATATATATCTATATATGAGGCCGGGAGAAGCCACCGGAAACTAGGCGTCTGAAATACATAAAGGGAGAAGAGGTGTCAGGGCCATGCGCAGCTGGAAAAACATATAATAAAGAGACACCCGCGAGGGCACTTACAGACCAAAGGAGGAGGGGGAACGTCACCACACGCGCGCGAAGATCGTCGAAATGGCGCCCATCGAACCTCGAAGGGCGGGCTTAATGCTCGGCCGTGATGCGGAGCGTGCCGAGTCAAGTCCCCGCCCACCCCGAAGAGCGCGAAGCTCTGAGGTAGTAGTCAAAAAAGCAAGGATAAAATCACATACGTATTTTGTAAAGGAAAACGCCGTAGCATCTAGACGACGCTGCCGCCCGGCGCAGCAAACTATGCAGTAAAGGACACACATACGGCGGCAGCCAAAACAGAATAAAGAGCAAGCAGCGTGGCTCTGACACCCAGATGTTAATAAAGGGCAATAATAAGGCCATAAGCGTGACATTACAGTGCACTGGGACCGCCACACACATACCCCCCCCCCCCCTTTCTTTTCCCCCTAACTACTGGGGGAAATTAGGGAGGGTGGCGACCCTATAAACAGGGTCCACCGCTAATCAGGGCACGGGGCAATAATGCGGGAGGGGCATCCACTAGAGGCTCACCATCAGCCTAACCGCCTACCCTATGGTGGGGGACTGCGGTGGAGCATAGCTCCATAAGCACACGAGATGCTGCCTACCTTCACCCGACCAGCGCAGCCCAGACTGGGAGGCACATCTTTATCGAAGCAGGCGGGTGGTAATAGTCCTGCAGGGCTGCAGGCTGTAAAAGCCCCGCTCACCTGCGAGAGAGTGATACTTCATGTCTTCGCAGTCAGCACTGCAGAGAAATCTGTGGATTTGTGGGAGGTCCCTGGGTATATGAAGGGCCGGGAGGAGCCTGTTTTTGCATGTCTGCAGTGAACAGCGCCCTCTGGCGGAGGATTACCCACGTGTAAGTATTATATATGGAGCAGGACGTACTGTATGCTTAGAATAGTGGCTCTGGACTCTGCCCCCCCCCCCCCAATTCAGCATTAAAATGAAGAAGCTTACCTCTAAGCCTGTTCCCACCCTACCCCTACTAGTGTTTCTGTACCCCACTTACTGTAGCCATTTGTTTCAATACTTCTTTGACCAACATTCTATAGCTATAGTAGCCGTAATGTTGCTCTTCTCCTTGTCTCACTTGAGAACAATTCCATGAAGAGGAAAATGAGATAGAGTTGAGGTGTATGCATTATCTCTAGTCATGGAAGATTCCCTTATGTCTTATGTAGCTCAGGAAGTAAGATAAATACTTTTGCTGAGGTGTATTGATTAAGGATCTAATTTACGAAAAGTAATTTGTATCCTGCTATGTGCTATTTTACCCCAAATACTGGGACCAATTCCTGGTCCCAAAATGCAGCTCAGAATGTACTCAAAGTACCTGCATTTCTGTTTGAGTTTTGGTTCGGTCCATTCATATCATTTGTTCATTCAGTCAGGTTTCCTGATCTAGGCAAGACGTAGCTGCAGGCCAGGTTTGGCATCAGTGTTTAAAATGCAGCATCGCATAGCCCAACTTCCTGGGAACCGACAAACCCCACAATGGGATTACCATCATGCAAGCGTTCTCTAACACGTACATGCCTTAGGTCCATTTCACTCCAAAGTGCTAAAATGCATTCTTGTCACTCAGTTATAAAATAGGTCTGTACCATGATACTCAGTGCCTCCAATCTCTGTGTTTTGGGGAGCAAGTGTTGAAAATGGTAAAAAAAAATTGGGGAGGAGATTTTTTTACAGTATTGGACCACTTTATTAAAACATATTCAATATCTGTAATAAAAATCATGCTGCTAAAGTGTTCCTAAACTGTCCTGGCAATTCAATGCCAGGTATGGTCCAGGTCAACGAGGACCCTGCCACACCTCGCCTTGAGCTTAAAATTCAGGACTCCCTTTTTTCTCATGGAGTATGACGTGGGACCAGGAAACTACTTTTTTTCTCATAGATGATGTGGGACACACTGCAGTGAAGCATGTCTCCTATTGAAGAGAGTGTAAATTTTGACTATCGCGGGCTTAGGTTCTTGCCCCTGGAATGCCCGCTGCGTGAACCCCCAAGGTCGCCCAGTCTAACTCACCATGCCCCAGTCCTATGGCGCATGTGTGGCCTTTCGTCCAATCAGCACACTCGGATATGCTCATGTCAGCTTGTCTAAGACTCAGCTCCAGCCGAGTCTATCCAGGCGGAGCCAAGTACGCCGTCGGCCACTACCCTCTAACAGAGGAAATGCCCGCACTGGGCAATCCCAAATACCTGGTGTGGGCCAGCGCCCTGCTTAAGGGATACCAGGTGGCGGCAGCTGCTCGCGCATGTGCCTTTGGATCAGGGGGAGGATGAGTTTACCAAGCGACCTGGGCAGTTTCACACAACAGGGATCCCGAATCTGGATGCCCCGGAGGGAAGGAAATCAAGAGGCCCTGGAATGTTATAGATTCCAGGGCCATCGGCTGTGGGTTTGGGTCCACTTTAATGCAAGGTTCACTGATGGCGGGAGAGGTCGGTTTAGGACGCTTGCGCAGGGAAGACATTAGACCTGCCTACCAGAAAAAGCATGAGTCCAGCTTTATGACATGATTGGAGGAGAAGCAATTTTTAGAGCAAGGATAAACTTAGTATGTCTCATATAGACTGATTTCAGAGGGTGGAGATAGGTCCACCTTTTACTGCTAAAAATAAGGTGGTTAAGTAGCTCTAATGGTGGTCTTGGGCGGGGGGGGGGGGGGTGATGACAGTACTACCCTGCAACTTCCGCCCTCTAAGCAAAAATGCAGGTGAAGACTTTCTATTGTCTATATACTGTAACAATGTGGGTCACCATCATGAACAAGAGGAACATCATATTGAATAACAGTTCCATGTTTATTCTTTCAGGGACTCTGCTATGGGGAAGATGCTGCTCTTTTCATAGAAAATTAAAGCCCATCTTTGGGTACAATACAAAATTAATATAAACTATACTCATTTTAAATCCTGTAGATCGGGGTGAAACTAATTTTCACTGAGGGCCACATCAGCATTCTGGTTGCTTTCAAAGGGCCGGTTAATAAGGGACAAAAACAAAATGCAACCATGGCCATTCAAATGTATGGCTACAGACACAAAATTATTTTGCCCAGGACATATGCAGAATTATTTTGTCTAGGACAGCTACAGACATTGAATTATTTTTGACCAGGACAGATGCAGAATTATTGTGCCCAAGACAGATGCAGAATAAATTAGGCCAAGACAGATGGAATCATTTTGCCCAGGACAATGCAGAATTACTTTTCCCAAGACAGATGCAGAATCATTTTGCCCAGGACAAATGCAGAATTATTTTTCCCAAGACAGATGCAGAATTATTTGGCCCAGAAGAGCTGCAGAATTATTTGGTGCAGGACAGCCACAGAATAATTTGGCCCCGGACAGACGCAAATTATTTGGCTTAGGACAGCTGCAGAAGGGGACCGCCCAGCCACCAGCTTCTGGTACCTGCCAAAGGGCCACAATAAAAAGGCTTGGCAGGCTGCATCCGGCCTCCGGGCCTCGAGTTTGACACATGTGCTGTAAATGATGGCTTGCAGTCTAAACTACTACAGTGGGGTTCCTTACAGCTCCTGGATGGCTGCCAGGAGACTGACAGTGACATGCCTAGGTTATGGGTCCTACATTTTTTTTAGGTAAGGTAAGTATAGAATGTAAAAAATCATCTCAGGTAACAGCATATAAGCAACACTAATTGTTGCTTCTAACAATAGTCTTTAGGTAAGTTTCATACTTGCCACGTCATGGTCCTTCTACAAAAAATAGGACTTGCATGAGCATGAGCATGCATGAGCTTGGGTAACTAGGCTAATAATGTTTAGGGCTGCCCCAAGGGTCCTCCTGAAGCATTTGTCTTTTTCAACAATATTTTTATTGAAGGTATAAAGAAGATACAGCAATTTGTGACAGACTATAGATTTTTGTGCACAAAAATAAACATCCATCTAAATGTATACCTGAACACATTGTTATCATCTTCATATTATCCTCATATAAAGATCAGAGAATACAGGGCGGGAGGAAGGGAGAGAAAAAGTGGGTGAGAAAAGACAGGAGGGGAAGAGACTAGAAAGGGAGAGGAGAGAGAAAGAGAGATGGGTGTCCAAGCTCCGACCAACTCACGGTGAGAGTGATGAGAGGTTATATTGTAAAGAGGTGGCGGTCCAATTTTGGTGAATGAAAATGGGCGATCCATCCCTCCCAAGTAACCAGGAAGGGGGTAAGATCTCCCTGCATTGAGGCAGCCATCTTTTCAAAGAACATTACCTCATTGATACGGGGTATCAGACTACCGCTAGAGATGGACCTAGCCTTCCATGATCGTGCTATGGTCAATTTAGCAGCTGTGAGAATATGCCTGACAAGTTCAAATTGTGCTCCGGAGCAACCAGGGGGTTTAAGATTAAGAAGAGCCAGTTGGGGTGAGGGAGTTAGATGCAGGCCCGTAGCCTTCTTTATAATGTAAAAGACCTTGGCCCAGGACTGTCTGACTACCCTACACTCCCACCAGATGTGGATATAAGTACCTGGGTTACGACAGTCTCTAAAGCAGTCCGACGGGTAGGCTGGGCAGAATCTATGGATTCTTTCTGGGACCAGATACCAACGGAGAAGAACCTTAGTGTTAACCTCCTGGGCACCAGTGTGCAAGAACTTAGTAAATGAGTTCTTCCACGCTGAGCGCCATTCCTCAACCGAGAGATTAACACCAAGGTCAGCTGCCCAGCTGGTCAGCTGTGTAGGACGGAAGGGGAGCCCCTCCTGAAACATTTCAATGATACTGAAGACCTCAGTTTGCTGTTGTGAGGTTTAAACAGTGAGCTCCCAGATATAAGCCATAGAAAACCCCTCCCTTTTTGATGAGTGTTGCAAAATCTATTTAATTTGCGCAGCGCTGATTAAATAGTTGAGCAGTGAGCCAGAACACAAGTTAATGATTGAATAGGCTGAGGGGTATATAATTAATTCGCATGACACACACACGCACACTGTCTATTGTGTCTGTTCTAACACTTTTCTCCCTGCCAAAACATCTGATGGAGGCTGGAAGCGTCCCAGAGGTTCAGCTTCTAATTAAGAACGGCATCTCTAGAAAGCGTGGAGCTAATCCACCGTTAAGTGAACAAATCAGATGTGCAGTTAACAAGCTGAAGCCCTGCACTGTTGTTACTGAACACAATGGGAGGATGGGGAAAAGTCCCAGTGTTTTCACCCATGTGCTGCCCTTTCCAACTCTCCTCTGTTTACTCTGGCAGAGAATGCTTTCATATAATTAACTCCACACTCTCCCAGCTGCCAAAGGTGTGATCAAAACAGTGCACTGCATTGCTTCATTATGCTCTGCGCCCTTACACATCCTCAGCAGATTTTTCCATTGGGAAAAAAGATAAATGGACGTCTGAAATCAGAGTGCATATCAGCTTTGGTTCCCCCTCTTGTGTCTGAAGAGGGGACTCACGGCCCCTGGCTATACACCTGCTCGCAAGTGCTTTACAAGCAACGCTTTGCTGACTTCTTCAAGAGAGCAAGATTTGTTCAACATGTCTCCTCATCTTGTTTCTGATAAGTGCTCCCTGCTGTGTCAACACACACCAGAGCAGATCTCACAACACCCCTGTACAACCCATGCCAGCTTACCTAAAATCAGGACTCAGCAACGATTTCATTTATTCAATCAGGAAGGTCAGAGAGATCCTAAACTTTCTTACCAGGGGAACCACAATCAGCAATGAGAGATGGTTCTAGAGGCCATATAATCCCTGATCAAAAGAAAACAACTAGAAATGTCTGGGACCTATTGTAGAAGCCTTAAAATTCCTAATCAACAGGAAACAACTAGAAATGGTTTGAGATACCAAAGCAGTGAAGTACTTTAGAAGCACCAAACCTAACGTGCCCCCCGAAAGCCCCTAAAACTTAAAGTCACAAAGAACATACTTCCCCTACCCCCTGCTGGGTCTCCCCTCACTACAAGCCTATGACCAGGCACCTCCATACATATCCTTGCGTGTTCCATCGGTTGGCAGCTATTTAGTGAAGTCTGACAACCAATTAGATTAGCATCTCAGAGGGGTGCAGACTAAATGCGGAAGTAATAAGTACGGGGGTAACAGGTCCTAGGCTTAAACCAGACCTTCACCCTGAATAAGAACCTATCTTATATGTTTCCCCCACCCCGTACATACAGATTGGCCACATTAAATATTACCCTACCTGCATCTACTGCATTTTCTGAGCCTTTAAACATCCAAGATGGCGGCCCATGGATTCTCAGGCTGCTTGACTAAAACGTAAAATATATTAATTTTAGATGCTGGGGAATATTTTTTTTTAAAGGTTTGGGCTTTTCATTAAATGATTCTAAAGGTCTGGTTCAAGTTGAGGGGAGACGCAGCAGGGCAGTACAAATAAGTACAAATAAATTGTTCCTATGCTTCCGAAGGTAGAGGGAGGAAAAATGTTTTCTTACTTTACTTAAAATGTGGAGCGCTGGTGAATACTTGTCCTATAAAATACATGATGAACTCCGAGCCCAAAAGAGGCTAAATGGCAAAAATTGAGACCCAAACAAGGAGGATCTGGAAAAAAGAATGCAGCAGTAGAAGATACCGAGACAGGTAAGTTACCAAGCTACCCGCTCCCCTCTAATCTTCCGCCAGTGTTCTGGTCGCAAGCCACACAACATGGCTACGCAAGCAACATATGGCTCCCAAAGCTGCAGGTTGGGAACCCCCTGTCCTAATACAATGTCATTTTGTATAACCAGGGTGTAAGGTGTATAGCCAGCTATAGCCAGATCTCCTTAGAAGCACTGATGTTTAGCCAATGACCTTGAAACGAAATAGCCCATGAGCGTAAAAATAACGCAACACAAAGTGACGTTTTTTCCAAATAGGCTGTCAGGATGCTTCGCCCTGGCGTTATCATAAGAAACACATGCTGCCAAGCATTCCACGTATTCGCTGAATGTCAGCATTGTAAGGCAAATAAACAGGCCTGTGACACTCTGGCATACAATGCCCTGACAGGTTTACAGAACGAAAACCTGGTACCATGCAGAATGCAGTTCCTTAAATACTTAGCACAGTCACCTCATTTAAACAGTACATCCATTGTATTTATTTTGCTTAATCAAGCTAGGAACTCAAACAATTTAATGTTGATTGGCAGAAAGGCCTTGGGGTTAATCAGGAAAGCATTGTCTTGTTTGGTTATAGCTGCGTTGGGTCAGCAGGAAGAATCCCTAAAATCTATATTGAAATTGGGATATGTATTAAGTTAATAGGTGATATTTACTGTAGCTGTTATTTTCTGCCTGTCGTTACAGAAACATGCCCTTGCTGATATCCTGCACATCTATCAGACACCTCCTGTCATCCCAGCATTAAGGAATTTTGAAAAGTTCTGAAGCATTTAGGTGGACATAGAGCTACACTGCTCGGCAACAGTATAGAAAATCAGCAATGACTGTTCTGAACCATAGAACCTAGGTTCTTGGTTTCTAGGTTCCATTTACCTACATAGCCGAAATATTATTATCTCTAAGCAGCCAAACAGCTAAATAAGATTACTCCTACTTAAAGCGGTCCTTCACTCTGAATAAGTCTATCTTATATGTTTCCCACACCCTGCACATACAGATTGCTCACATTAAAAATCATCCCACCTGCATCTACTGCATGTTATGAGCCTTTAAACATCCAAGATGGCGGCTCATGAAACATCAGGCAGCCTGCAAACAGGAAGTGTCTTCTGACTGTGCTGCTCTGCATTCTGGGATTGCTGACCTTTTCCTGACCCCAGCTCTGCTCTGTCAGCAAAGCACAGCTATAACCCCGCCCCCCTGTACTTTATCCCACTCTCCTCTCCTCAGTAAGTGTGATGCTTCCGAGTCAAGATGGCGGCGCCCGTATCCTAAAGTCCTGAACATAGCTGCAGCCCAGTGGGGGAAAGAATAAGTAAGTGACTAAAAACTTAAAGTATATTATTTTTAAATGCTGGGGAATTGTTTTTTAAGGGTTTGGGCTTTTCCATAAATGATGGTGACGGTCCGGTTTAAAGCGGACCTAAAGTCAAACGTGAACATCCTCCTCTATCTATCTAAAGACAATGGCCTCAATTCAGTAAACTTTCCTTACAATATCTCATTAAAAAGGGGCCATTCCATATGTTTCAAAATAAGGCATGATAGCGATTCAAAGAAAATAGAACATGAGTTTATAAGTGCATAAAAGTGCATGTGTGTGTACTATAAATACTTAAAAACAAATAAAAAAGATTAAAATAAACACATGGTCACATTGCTCCAGTGAAAGTTTTAGATGCAAATCATGCTCAAAAACCACACTTTTTGTTTTACTCACACCTTATTCTGAAATAAAGCAAGAGTGCATCCTAATTTTTATTACATATTTTGAGGTCAGTTTACTGAATCAAGAGCAGTAGAAAAAAAAACACTTAATCCACTTCTAAATCAGGATGCCTAAAGGGGGAGGTTAAAACAACCTAAAGTATTTTGTGAGGGGTTAGGTACAGTGAGGCAATCTGCTGCTTTTGGAAGGCATCCATGCAGCGCCTACCCACCTTTTCTCCTACCACTCACCTTTTCCCAGCAGGGCTCAAATCGTGAGGCAGGAAACTGCTGGCTGCCTCATTGTTTGCTGCATCTGGTCCAGATTCTGAAAGAACCCCACTGGGAGAAGGTGAGTGCCTCTGCTTCTAGGAATGGGGAGGGGAGTAGTAGGGAGTGGGTTAGGCTCACAACGTACACACATTCTCCCTGGATCTAAGTTGTTCTTGTGGTTTTCTGTGCTTATATGTATTTTGCGAATGTAATTAATATCAGTTGTTATTATTGAACAGACCTTACATGCCCACACAGATAAGAGCAGAAGCTCTGGTCTACTGTACACATACACTGTATGTGTGCTTTTCTGGTGCAGTTTCAAGTGCACATTCAATGTAAATATTGGTGGAGACGTTTGAAATGATAGAACAATGATCCAGTCACCATTCCACAGAAAATCAACTCGCACTTATCAATCAGTAGATGAGACATGACCACACCAGTCACAAGGTCCAAAAACAAAGGCTGTGCATGGCGAAACTGTGAACAATCAAGTCCATTTACCATTCCCAAAGCAGATGCTACCTGGTTAGCAAGTGCACATCTATTAGAGGTCTGTTCTTATCTTCCATTGATGGGCAGACTTTCTCATCAGCAGCACAGCCCAATCTCAGTGTCAGTTAACAAAATGTCCAATGTCTGTTAGGCAAGCCACAGAAATGAATGAAGAGAGGCAGCAGAGATGCAGACCACTGAAAGGACGTAACATTCACACATTCACATAATATCCCATCTACAGATAATTGAATAAAGATAAATACATGTATCTATATCCCAAAATCAAATGTGAATCATGCAATGTTGTCCTCTACAGCCCAAACATGATCTCTATCGCACTTCATATACATCAGTTATGTACATTATAGGATCTTGTCTAAAAGTAGTATACCGTAAATGCCTTATAACGATACCCTACTGTAGCTCATGACACTGGTCAGCCAATTCATTGCAGTATCAATTCACATTAACAGGCTGAATAACTAAGCTATAAATCAGCGATCTACCATATAACCGGGCAGCGTTGGATGGGAGCAATCTGCAGGTGGCTGGAGATTCTTTTAAGAATTTGAACAGTCATTATAATGAATTTGTTGATTCTATACACAGAAAGATCCCCAGACCCCCAGCAATACTAAGCAGCGGGTACAGCATTACATATACAGTTCATTGCCAAGCGAAGTTTGGGCTGTGCAACAGCAGCATTGTCACACGTCAGTTCACACGTGTACCACAGTTCAGGCAGGTTTTACTGGGACATAGCATGGGGAAACTGTTTCCTAATGCTGGAGGAAACAGACACATGGGCAGGTTGGAGACAGAACACACAGGCACGTGACGGTTATCTATAGAAGAGCCTTATGAATATACCGGCAAAGAGTGGTACCCTGCTTTTCCTGCTGCTGAATGGGGGGGCAGTAATGTTAGATACAAGTCAAACTGACCTTTTACTTCAGTGCACCTTTTTCTGGTCCTGTACTTAGCAATGACAGCTGTCCCTATTTCCTGTGGACTCAGATGCCGAAACCTTTTTTCCAGTGTGCTAAATGCCTGAGCCTCGGCAGGTTCAGAAAAACTGATAGTGCTAAGTATAGGACCTGAAAAACTTGGCACTCTTACTATAGGACAGGACTAATGAGAAATGACAGACTTGCCACAATACAGTTGCTAAATACACCAGCATGGGCAGAATGGACCCTGGGTTACAAGGTAAAGGTAAGTGAAAAACAACATTGTCAGCAGAAGAAAAGAGAGAGAGAAAAAGAAAGAGAGGAAAAGAAAGAGAGAGAAAAAGAAAGAGAGAGAGAGAGATGCACTAATAAAAAGAAATAGTGAGGGTGAAAATTCAGACTAGAAAGATAAGAGAGATGGATACAGTAAATGAATGGATAGGTAGTAGATAGACAGATACAAACAGATAGACTGTCACAGAGGAGTGAATAGATGGAGTCCGAAGGAAATATAGATGTGATTGATTAATAGACTGCTGCAGAAATGTATGTAAGGAATCTAAGAAAGACAGATGATAGATAGATAGATAGATAGATAGATAGATAGATAGATAGATAGATAGATAGATAGACTGGGGTGTCAAAAAGACAGATGATAGATAGATAGATAGATAGATAGATAGATAGATAGATAGATAGATAGATAGATGTGTCAAAAAGACAGATGATAGATAGATAGATAGATGATAGATAGATGTGTCAAAAAGACAGATGATAGATAGATAGATAGATAGATAGATAGATAGATAGATTTAGGCAGATGAAGATTGTCATGAAAAACAGTGGGAGCAGAGCAGTGTATAGCTGGAGAATACTCTGAAAGATAGACACGAAGTGTAATATATGGACAGAAATAAAGATATATGGATAGATAAGAGATATATGGATAGACATATATTATTATTATTATTTATTTATTTATAAAGTTGCATGGGTATAGATAGATAAACAATATATGGAGATATATGGATGGGTTGTATGGACAAATATGTATAAATAGATAGAGATAGAATTAGATATACGGTAGATTAACAGATAAAGATAGATAGATAGATAGATAGATAGATAGATAGATAGATAGATAGATAGAATTACACAAAGATGTATGGATAAAGATAGATAGATAGATAGATAGATAGATAGATAGATAGATAGATAAAGATATAGATTGATACAGCAAGGTGTATGGGTAATGAAAGATAGCTAGATGTGGGTAGAGATAAGTGATTGCAATGGTCAGAGGATCACAGGACAGACAGACAGATATAGAGAGGGGCCGATGGACAGAGCCGCAGGTGGAAAGTGACAGACAAGTCGTGGTCCAGCAGTGGTTGAGCAGCTCGGGGGTGACACTCACCGCTGAGGGCGCGGAAGCTGCGCACGGTGTTGCCGTCCTTTAGTGGCAGCGGGTGAGCTGCAGAATGGAGGGCCCGGGTCCCGGCCACCCGGTCATAGAGGCGCAGCATGTGCTCAGACACGGTGTCCCCGGCGCGCAGCGTGGCGTCTTCCTGCAGGTGCCGGTGATGGGGGCGCAGGTGGTGAGGCTGCTGGGGCTCACTTGCTGGCTGCAGGTTGGTAGCCGGGGCTGCCGTCCTCCTAGCGGCCACTCCTCCATCCCTCAGCAGTTCTCCAAGACACAGGCAGCGGGTGGCCGCCACCCAGAGCAGCAGCAGCCAGGCGGGCCAGTCTGGGGCCATGTCGGCACAGTGGTGACGGTGCAGTGCGTTGGTCAGGGATGGGGCAGGCGGGCAGGGGGTGCTATGGGGTGCGCTGGGTGCACGAGGTATCAGCCCGGCATCCCTCACAGTGAGTGTCAGGCGGGACGGGTGAGCGGAGAGCCTGAGCGGACAGAGCGCGGGGCTGATCCTGAGCCTCCCTCCAGCAGCCAATGACAGCGCGCCGCCACTCAGCAACCTGCACAGCGCACACTGCCGCCACCGCCAGCACAGCCACAGCGCTCTCCCCGCTCACTGCGGCCACTCCTCCCCGCTCCACCTATGTACACATGGGGCCACCCAGGCCCTCTGTGCGGCGGCACCTGGCAGGGGCCGCCCTATCTCTCTCTAGCCGTCTTCTGCCAACTCTCTGTGGTGAACAGTCACTAGCACAGCACGCTCCCTGCAGCCCGCCATGTCTTCCCTCACCACTTGCCACCAGCCTCTCATAGCAGCGCATTGCTTTCATATTGTCACCTGAGTGCATAGAAATCGTGCATGTTGGATATATGTTCGAACTAGCACTAAGCAGACTAAACCCGGGGCAAGAGGTGTATATAAGTGGTGCACCCCTCTTGTTTGGCACCCCCTCCCAAATCAGGATGCACCCCTCTTGTTTGGCACCCCCTCCCAAATCAGGATGCACCCCTCTTGTTTGGCACCCCCTCCCAAATCAGGATGCACCCCTCTTGTTTGGCACCCCCTCCCAAATCAGGATGCACCCCTCTTGTTTGGCACCCCCTCCCAAATCAGGATGCACCCCTCTTGTTTGGCACCCCCACCCAAATCAGGATGCACCCCTCTTGTTTGGCACCCCACCACCCAAATCAGGATGCACCCCTCTTGTTTGGCATCCCACCCAAATCAGGATGCACCCCTCTTGTTTGGCACCCCCACCCAAATCAGGATGCACCCCTCTTGTTTGGCACCCCACCACCCAAATCAGGATGCACCCCTCTTGTTTGGCACCCCACCACCCAAATCAGGATGCACCGCCTCTTGTTTGGCACCCCCTCCCAAATCAGGATGCACCCCTCTTGTTTGGCACCCCACCACCCAAATCAGGATGCACCCCTCTTGTTTGGCATCCCACCCAAATCAGGATGCACCCCTCTTGTTTGGCATCCCACCCAAATCAGGATGCACCCCTCTTGTTTGGCACCCCACCACCCAAATCAGGATGCACCCCTCTTGTTTGGCACCCCACTACCCAAATCAGGATGCACCCCTCTTGTTTGGCACCCCCTCCCAAATCCGGATGCACCGCCTCTTGTTTGGCACCCCCTCCCAAATCAGGATGCACCCCTCTTGTTTGGCATCCCACCCAAATCAGGATGCACCCCTCTTGTTTGGCACCCCCTTCGAAATCAGGATGCACCCCTCTTATTTGGCACCCCCTTCGAAATCAGGATGCACCCCTCTTGTTTGGCACCCCCTCCCAAATCAGGATGCACCCCTCTTGTTTGGCACCCCCTCCCAAATCAGGATGCACCCCTCTTGTTTGGCATCCCACCCAAATCAGGATGCACCCTCTTGTTTGGCACCCCACCACCCAAATCAGGATGCACCCCTCTTGTTTGGCATCCCACCCAAATCAGGGTGCACCCCTCTTGTTTGGCACCCCCTCCCAAATCAGGATGCACCCCTCTTGTTTGGCATCCCACCCAAATCAGGATGCACCCCTCTTGTTTGGCATCCCCTCCCAAATCAGGATGCACCCCTCTTGTTTGGCACCCCCTCCCAAATCAGGATGCACCCCTCTTGTTTGGCATCCCACCCAAATCATGATGCACCGCCTCTTGTTTGGCACCCCCACCCAAATCAGGATGCACCCCCTCTTGTTTGGCACCCTCCACCCAAATCAGGATGCACCCCTCTTGTTTGGCATCCCACCCAAATCAGGATGCACCCCTCTTGTTTGGCACCCCCTCCCAAATCAGGATGCACCCCTCTTGTTTGGCACCCCCTCCCAAATCAGGATGCACCCCTCTTGTTTGGCATCCCACCCAAATCAGGATGCACCCCTCTTGTTTGGCATCCCACCCAAATCAGGATGCACCCCTCTTGTTTGGCATCCCACCCAAATCAGGATGCACCCCCTCTTATTTGGCACCCTCCACCAAAATCAGGATGCACATACTGTTTGAAATCCCCACTCAAATCAGGATGCACCCCCTCTTGTTTGGCACCCTCCACCCAAATCAGGGTGCACCCCACCCAAATCAGGATGCATCACATTTTGTTTTGCACCCCACCCAAATCAGGATGCACCCCCTCTTATTTGGCACCCTCCACCCAAATCAAGATGCACCCCCTCTTATTTGGCACCCTCACCCAATTCAGGATGCACCCCCTCTTATTTGGCACCCCCACCCAAATCAGGATGCACCCCCTCTTATTTGGCACCCCACCCAAATCAGGATGCACATACTGTTGTTTGGAACCCCCACCCAAATCAGGATGCACCCCCTCTTATTTGGCACCCTCCACCCAAATCAGGATGCACCCCCTCTTATTTGGCACCCTCCACCCAAATCAGCATGCACCCCCACCCAAATCAGGATGCACATCCTTTTGTTTGGCACCCTCCACCCAAATCAGCATGCACCCCCACCCAAATCAGGATGCACATCCTTTTGTTTGGCACCCTCCACCCAAATCAGCATGCACCCCCACCCAAATCAGGATGCACATCCTTTTGTTTGGCACCCCTACCCAAATCAGGATGCACCCCCTCTTGTTTGGCACCCCTACCCAAATCAGGATGCACCCCCTTCTTGTTTGGCACCCCTACCCAAATCAGGATGCACCCCCTTCTTGTTTGGCAACCCCAACCAAATCAGGATGCACCCCCTCTTTTTTATCCCTAAATACTATACTGTGTGCTTGTGCTGGCAGGATGCACAATGCCGGGATACCAAGCTGCACATGCACCTTGGAATCATAGGAGGTGAGTTTACGGGGGATCACAAATAGGGATGCCTCTAGGACTGAAGGCAGATTCTAGGGCTGGTTAATACAAATTTTGGGCCTCTTTAAAGTGGACCAAAACCCAGGCTTTTCACTATCCCGGGTTTTGGTCCTTCCCCCTGAAGGGATGTGGCAGCAGTTCGCATATGCGCTGTTGGACCAAGAAAGAAGGTGAGTTTCTGGACGACCTGGGGGGTTTCTCACAGCGGGGCATCCTGATTCTAGGTGCCCCGGGCAGGAGGGAACCCAGCTGCCCTGGAATCTTATAGATTTTAGGGCTGTTTGGGCATCGGTTTTGGTCCACTTTGAGCTGAAATTAACAAGTGAAGCAGCTCCATGACTGTGTTTTAATGGCGGGATTAATGAATGCCAACACACCCACTTTCTGCACCAGCTCCATTGTGAAATGTGATAAATCATTTATACAACCTGTTATTACTACTCAGATGACAGTAGTGGGAGCTTGGGGAGCTGTAGAGATCGTGAGGTCATTGACAGATTGTTAAAGTGGAGACAGGAGCAGAATTGGATGGTGGGAAGACAATCTCTGTTTTGGCCATGTTCATGAGATAAAAGGGATCCAAGCTAAAAAGTAAGTTCCAGCACTCCTCCAGGCAAATAGTAGATGAATGAAAACATACATTTTAATCCCATTGTAGCTAAAAGTAGAGAGCCATCATAAAGCCCAGAGTTGCATAAGCAAGATCTCTGGATGGCACAGCGACCGGGTTCAGGTATGTGCACCCTTTGTCAAGCTGAGATAAAAGGGAAGAGAGATTTCGGCCTAAGAGGTAAATTTGACATCTGCATAGAAGTGGGGTTGGAAGCAAAATAAAGTAGTCTAAATCCATAGATGTAAATTGTGATGAGAAGTAGTAAAAGGATGGAAGCTTGTGGTGTATCCAGACAAAGACAGTAGAGAAGGAATCATATTAGAGTGGCATACATAAATGTGTAATTTGTCAGGTAGGAAGAGAGCCAAGCAAGTGCAAGATATTGAAATCCTAGGAAAGTATTTGAATATGTAAAGGAATGGTCAACAGTCAAAGGCAGACGATAAGTCAAGAAGCATGAGGGTGGAATCCTTACATTTAGTGGTCAGTAGATCATTAGTGACTTTGGTGAGGATGGTTTTGGTGGAGTGATAAAATCACAGATTTTGGGACATGACATAATTTATTACAGGTGTACTATAATATATATCATAGAATAAAGCTTTTTACTGTTAGAATTGTAAACCAATGTTCTCTTTGCATACCCCTTCGCGGATCAGGATCTTTACTGACCAAAAATAATAAGATTACTTAAGTAAACTATCACTGAGCTGCCTTCTCAGGAGGAAAGCTGAAACTTTCCACTGGCACAAAAAGTGAACAGATGTAGGCCTTTAAACTGTCTTTTGATCAGTCTTTTTATTGTCAGATCGTATAAGAAACGCTTTGCCAGGACAGAATATTTTCATTTGATCTTTTTATTTTTACATATGAGAAATAATGATTAAACTATCAAATTGTTTAAATGATTGATCTGCTGGATGGAATTACAGTCAAAAATAAATACTGGACATATGTTTGAGACATTTAAATGAAAGTTTCCTTTCTACGTCTGATTTTTTCCAAGGACATTGCACGTAATAGCATTGCTAATGCCTAGTGGCAGACTTATACAGAGCCAACAAAGCTACTGATACTAATTCCAATTTTTCAACTATGCTTCCTGCAGGCATTATTCAGAATGTCATCTGCTGGGCTGGCAAAAAAAGTGGCATGAGCTACCAGATGACACTTTTGTAAGCCACACAGAAGAAAGCAGGCTGACTACAAGAGCCATGTAAGTATAATGGAACACCCATGCACTCTACACTTCAACTCTGGAGGTGGGGGGTGGGGTTATCAGCTTGCATTCAGTTTTTTTAGTTTTGAGTGTAAAGGGATCTGCTTATGTGCACTTTTTGAGCTGAATCTTCAAACATTATGTTGATTGCAAGATAGTTCAGAAGATACTAGAAAGAACAATAAAAGTGGAAGGGCAATACTAAATAAGCCTTTTGAACACCTGAGACATAATGAGGTTGACTTATTTCACAGCATCTGCATGGGGTTACGCCCTCTTAAATAGCTTACATCAGGAGGGCTTTAGGGGAACAATTTACTATACCTTGGGGGTGATTTGGAACCAGGTGTAAATGTTACATTTCTAAGTTAACTTTTTGTAAATGGTGTTGAAACAACCACAATGTCTCACCAGCACTGCTTAAAAGCAGACCTCGAGCAAAAAAAAGCATAGTAAATAGCTCCCCTCTGGAAACTACAGTAGTGCCAGAAGCTATTTGAGGGTGCTTTATGCCCTGTTGTGGGACAGCATGTAGATGATGTGCTCTTGAACTGCAAGGGAGTACACATTCGGCGTCATGGTCAAGAAATATTTTTAATTATATATATAAAATATATAAATATATTTATATTGGTATATATTTTTTTAATTAGACGTCCAATGGTGGACACTGATAAATCATGCTCTGAGTGATATTAACAGGTGCTGGCGCTTGGCCTATGAGGCTCCAAGTGTAATGACTAGTGTTGGTCGAACCCCTATAGGTTCGGGTTTGGCAAGTCTGGCCGAACTTTGAACAAATGTTCGGTTTGGGTACCTGAACCCGAACATTGTAACCCAAAAAAGTCATCTGCCTCCCCCACACTCCTCACATGCCCACTGGTTGCCCTTCATAAATAATTCAAGATGAATAAATTGTGGTGGCGGCATGTGAGGAGTCCCCTTTAAACTAATGAAGAGTGTGCAGCAGCAGAAAGCAGCGTTCTTTCTGTCAAAATGGCAACGTCTGGGGCTTCTAAAACATGGGGGCCCCTATGAGTGAGAACACTGGCAGCTTGCACATTAGGTTAAGCTGGTTGATGCTCATCAACCAGCATTTCCAGGTTCGGCCAAACTCCGAACTCAAACATGAACTTCTGTAGTCTTCTGAAGTCTGTGTTTGGGAACCCGAGCTTTGCGGTTTGGGTTTGCCCAACACTAGTAATGACTCATCATTGCTCCGAAAACTTGAACAAGCTTTGCAACAAGTGTTTAATTTTTGTCGCAGTCCAGCTACAGAGCTATAGAAAGGCTGATTCAGCACCAGGTAAAAAGAATTCGCTTTGAAGAAGAATAGAAGTTTTCTATTTACGTCAGGTGCCGATTCATCCACAAGGTATACAATGCAATTGAATGTAGCACATTCATGTAGCACATTTTTTTACACCCCATGCTAAATAAAAGAGGTGATTCAGCAACAGGTGAAAAAAAGTGCACTACTTTTTTTTGAGAGAAGGCTGCCTTTCACTTTCATTGTATTAATTAAGGGGTTTGGTAAAGCACCATTGGGATATCCCTGTATGTAAATGATGTTGGTGACTGACCTAATGCTCAGTCAATCTATACATTCCACTACTGCTGTTCAACAATAAGCCGGAGCAGGGCCCAGCTGTAAACTGACCATACATCCTGGATCTGAAGGGGCAATCTTCCCACGCATGTCAGCAAAGTGGAACATTTACGTGTCCACAGAGTTTTTGAGGGGACAGCAGGGAAAACGTGCCCCTTAAAGTGTGACAGTCCTACCAAAAGTGGGAAATCTGCTTAGTTTATCATTTGGAAGCAGGGCTCTCAGGTGTGTTGCTCTGATGCAGTCCAGAAGCGCAACATCTGAAAATATATTTCATAACATCTGTATGGGATTAAGCCCTCTCAAACAATAAGGTCAATTCCCAGCCTCTTTACAGGCTCTGTAAAAGCCGTGATGAGTGAAGGCTTGTTCATGATTCAGAGCCCTGATTACGCGTGCGAGAGAGGGCTATAAAACAGGATATATCCGCCTACACTTTTGGGCTCTTTTTCTTGGTGAGTTTGTGCTTTCGTGGTGTGTGAGAAAACGAAATGGAGTCCTTAAAGTGGACCAACACCCTGCCTAATCTGCCCGGGAATCTATAAGATTCCCAGGCCGATCAGATCCCTCCCCGCGAGGCATCCAAAATCGAGATGCTCCGCTGTGTGAAACCCCCCAGGATGTCCCATTCACTTTACCTTACTGCCGGTCCAACGGCGCATGCGCGGGACGCGGCCGAATCTCGCACTTCTCTCTAGCAGGGCGCGTGCCCGTGTCGGCCATCCACAAATGACGAGCTCCCTGTTAGAGAGCAGTGCGAGATGCGGCCGCCAGCGTGCTCAGAGCCGCTGTGGTTGTACGTCCCTTGGACGCGCATACCACAGCGGCTCCGAGCGCGCTGATTGGACGAGCGGCTGCACATGCGCCGTAGGAGCGGGGTGAGTTTTTCGGGCGTTCTGGGGGGTTTCATGCAGCGGAAGTGGACCAAAACCCACTTTAATGGACTGGGAGGGTGCCACCTTCTTTTAAAGACCCCCCCCCCAAAAAAGTTTGTAAATATTTTATAATAAAATTTTACCTTTTTTTATGTTTCTTTTACTTTTATATTTTCTTACAAAAAAAAAACCTTGACGATCAAAAAAAACATTATGTATAAAAAAATTAAAAACACATTATGAATAATAGATAAAAATACATTATGAATAAAAAATTACACAATAAAAAATTCCGAGGCTGATTTAAGACTAGCGCTACGTATTGCCATTTGAGCGTCTATGTAGCAGCGCTTAGAGCGTTTGCTAGTGGATACTGCAAGCGGGTGCCTGACGCTATAACCTAGCGTAGCAGACGGACAAGTGACGCTGTAGTATCCAGTTTTGCATTGGTAAATGTGATTTCTTGAGGGAGCTGAAGAAGTGCTCTCCCTGCAGCATCTGAGTGTTCCAATGCTGCTATGGTTTCACGACCAATCTGCAGTGTTCTTTTCTACCCACATTACCCAGCTAAAATTATGTCTTTTTTAAAAATGTTATGTTAATGTATATATAGCAAAATAAATATATATATTCTAACACAAAAAAGCCTCCTTGAGGCCTAAATGATACAGTGGGTTAAGAGGAGTTCATGTTAAATATGTTCAAATTTGAGTTTTCACATGCAAACCGGTCTCATGTCATTAACATGTATGTTGTGTCAAATATTTTTAGCCTTAAACATAGATACATGTGTGGACAGGGATGTAGCTAGGGGGGAGCATGCGAGCAATTGCCCCTGGTGCACCAGGTCAGGGCACAAAGGGGGGCCTAAGAACTGGTGGGGGGGTGCCATTTCTAATCTTTGGCCTGGGTGCCTTAAAGCCTCTGTGTATGGACACATACAATATGCAAATAAAAAACGTAAGACAGATTTAGTTGTCAAAGTTTAGAAATATATTTTAATATACAAATGACTATGCAAGCACTTTTAACATTAAGTACAATAATGAAGGGGACTCACCAAGGGATGTGGTGTTGGACTCAAGCCAGGGAGGGCTGTGAGCAGAAGCAGTGGTGCCACTGCTCCTCCTATTAGGCCCAGCAGACCCCAACTCTGAAGAGCCACCCTTCTCCCTCTCACTCCCAGAACCCTTAGGGAGTGTGGTGGAGTCCCTGACCTCCTCCACATCTGGACTTCCCACTTGAGAGTGGCCCCAGCAGTAGGCAGACTCTGCCGAGTCTGCATCAGAGGAGCTTAGGCACCCCACCTCCCTCACATCACCTGCAGTAGGCGGACCTGCAACACACAGGGGCGCAACTTGAGCAAGGGTTATGGAGACGGTGTTGTCAATATGATGCCCTGAAACAACAAGGAATAAACATTTGCACACTAGACTCTAACACATGACTATGCAAGCACTTTTAACATTAAGTACAATAATAAAGGGGACTCACCAAGGGATGTGGTGTTGGACTTAAGCCAGGGAGGGCTGTGAGCAGAAGCAGTGGCGCCACTGCTCCTCCTATTAGGCCCAGCAGAGCCCAACTCTGAAGGGCCACCCTTCTCCCTCTCACTCCCAGAACCCTTAGGGAGTGTGGTGGAGTCCCTGACCTCCTCCACATCTGGACTTCCCACTTGAGAGTGGCCCCAGTAGTAGGCAGACTCTGCCGAGTCAGCATCAGAGGAGCTTAGGCACCACACCTCCCCCACATCACCTGCACTAGGAGCTCCATGACTTGGGCACATCGAGAGGGCCCCACCCCCGCTGACTCACCTGAATTCGCAACTCTGATGTGGGGGAGAATGCCTTTCCCATGCTTTTCCAGGGGAGGCCGCTTATCTGTTGAGACATAAAAAATACAGCATGTTGAAGTGGCCATATCAAAGAGTTGTGTGTATGTATGTGTAGTCAACTTACCAGACGCGTAGGCATCATACAGACTATAGACTACATCGGCCTCCCAGCACTTGAAACCTGACCATCTCTGGCGGATGGCCTTTGCCTGAAGATTAAAACGCCGGGAGACTCCTCCACAATCTTGCTCTCATATTCTATGACACAAAAATCCTAGATGCACAGAACAAAAAAAAAAACTTTAAACAAAAAATAAACATAAACAACAGAAAGGCACAGAGCAGAGTAATAGTTTTTCTAGTCCAAAATGAGCTTCTAGATGGAGTCCCACTGTGCAGGCACCAAAATGTTTTCTCTGTGCCCACCACCACTTGAAGGTACTCTTACCAACTCCAGGGTATTTAAACTGCCGACAGATTACTTGATGATTACGAGCACCCAAAAGTTTAATGAGCTCGAGCTGCTTCTTAGTTACTTGCCAATGTCCATGCACAAGCCATACAGGAAGCAAAAACAAAGAAACACATCTAGTGCAACTCTTCCACCTAACACGTTTCACTGGGTCACCAGCTTTTTCAAAGGTCCTTTGAAGACAAACTTGATTATATGATAAAGTAGGAAGTGGATTTACAGCAAAGTTGAAGATTGGGTTAAAAGGGCGGTTCATAGTTCTAAATGTTCTCTCAACACTTTGCTGTTATAATCCAATTTGAAGGTATTTAATCATTAGTATATGGTTCCCAATAGGTTGGTCAAATATATATCCTAATATATCTCCTTTATTTTTCAGAAATTGTGGACAGATGGATGATACCTTGTAACTTCAAATGTTTATTAATAAATTAAATTGGATAATGGTCACTGAGGAGCTGAGTAGTAGTTTACCTAATAAAGTGGCAGAGTGGCAATTTAGGGAGATTTGGAGTTCTTGGTCTGAATTCGGGTATCCTGGGGAGGGGGGCTGCATGGGGGACGAATTGGGCTTCCTGAATTCCCCATATTCTTATTAGTATTATTTATTTATAGTTTTTTTGGTTATAAGTTACCGGTATGTTCTCTATTGTGATTTAAATGGCTGATATCTAGATATATTTCGTTTGGTTTTGTTTTACAATTAATACTATGCTAGACTATTGCAAAAATTCTACTGTTATATTAACAATTCTATTTCTCAATTGAAAACTCAATAAAACTTTATAAAATTATTGAAATATAAATTATTTGGGAATCATAACCCATAAGCAACCCTCTAGCTTTATATAATTAGATATCTTGTCGGTCATCACCAAACTTAAGACCTGCCTAACACAGAGGTCCTCATTACCCCTTTCTGTTATAAGCAGATTAAATAGTTTTATCACCAATTGTCTTGCATGTATCATACTTTAAAACTCTGGACTTAATTATGTCTGGGTTCATCTGGGGCCAAACAATCCCGCCCCCCAATTAAATAGAACAATAATGAGATCCCAGGTGATGTCAGGACTTCTGGCAGTTCCCTATATGTTGCTCTACTTTTATGCAGCACAACCCTTAAATGTGCATTGGTGGTTGTGTCCGCCCATGATAGCATTGCAAACAGCTCTAATGGGTTTAGTAGAGAGACCTGATATATAGAGTACGATGGGTACAAGGTGAGATTCAGTTGCAATATTTGGGACAACAGTGCAAAGATTGTATATGGGGCCAATATGACAATGAAATTTTCCCCCCACATCCCCCTGTGGAATAATCCACACTTGCCAGAACTTGGGTCTCTGCCAGATGTGACCTTCTGGGGGCGGAAAGGCTTAACTCCACTGGATCAGATTTATAATCACTGAAATGTTATGTTGTTTTAAAAGCCAAGGGATGACTTTAATATACCGAATCAATGCTTTTCCTGGTACTTTCAACTCAGACATGCCCTGAACACCTAGTTCCCTGTCGGTAGCACCATAATTGACTTTGTTCCCTGCCCCCAGGACATCCTGAATTGGGTAGGGATGTGCCAGTTTGCACTCCCCATTGAACAGGGCTGAGATTGGACAAGAGTCCACGCATGCACCATTGGAGTGGGGAAAGGTGATTGAATACAGATGACCTTGGGGGTTTCACACAACAAGGCATACCAATTCGGGATTCCCTGGGAAAAAGCCAGCAGCTGTCCCTGAAGAGCAGTGATAGATGCTCCAGATGTGCAGAGGGTGTGGGCACATTGGAACATACAGTGTGCAAATGCCCTAGTATTTCTCAATATTAGAATAAGCTAAATATTTAGCTGAGTAGTCGGCTTACCAATTCCTAAATCAGCCTCGCTATGATTATTGGGTATAGTAGAACCAGTTTCAGAGGACGCGGTTAAGTCCCTTCTTCGCTTACTCTACTTTTCGCAAGGAAGCGCATCTTATGGAACTAGAAGCACCCGGTGATGCAGAGCTGGAACAGAATGATCAACCAGAAGCTGCTATTTAACTTAACTTACATTGTCAGAAGCAGGCCCAATAAAATCGATAAAGTGTGGGGTCTTTGGTAGTAGTGGTGCACTCCCTCTCCACAATCCCATCTGGCTGTCTGAGCTGAGCTCCATATGTGTCCCTATAGGTTGTATGTATGAGGTATGAATGAGCCATCCATTTGTCTGTAATTTTGTAATTTTTGTGGGCTACCTTATTTCTTGTTTAAAATGCATAAATAAGAAAATAAGAAAAAATCTAGTGCAAAAATCACGTATCACATGCCTGGAAACCTGAAGCAGGATGCAGGGGTCTCAAAAAAATAATTTTTTTAGATTTACTAAAGAGACTATCTATACTCAGTGCATAGGTATACAGTAATACGTACTAAATGTGAAGAGCCTCTCCAAATCTTAATGAATCGCATATTTTGAAGCTAAAGTTATTACACTAATTAATATTATATTTATAATATTCAACATCTCTTAATTTCTTACATATGTTCCCTTTGTTAGGTTAATGCTTGGGGGTGGGGGAGGCATTGGGGTAAATTCTGACCACACTGAAGCAGAAAGCTGCAAGCTGTAGCTGGATTTTGGTCATTAGGGGATGCACTAACTGCAGTTTTTGGGAAAAACAGTTAAGGAATCAAAATATTAAATTCTTCTTTATGCTGTTTTTTTACATGGCTCTAGCACCATTTTCAGCGGCTATGCTTGCTTAAAGTGGACCAACACCCAGGATTTTGACTATCCTGGGTTTTGGTCCACTTCGGCGGGGCACCCCGCTCCCACGTGACTGCCCGGTCCAATCCCCGCCAACGTCCAGGCGGGGAACAGGAACGTCCAAGCGGCTTCCGCCGCCGCCGCCGCCTCCCTCGCGTCACTTTCGGCGCGCGCCCGTGCCGGCCATTCACAGACAGGGCGCGAGGGAGGCGGCGGCGGCGGAAGATAAGGTAGGTGATTTGGGGTTTTTGGGGGGGTTTCACCCCGCGGGACATCCCGATCTCGGATGTCCCGCGGGGTGGGGGGTGATCGGCCCGGGAATCTTATAGATTTCCGGGCCGATCACCTCTCGGTGTTGGTCCACTTTAAAGGGACAATCCATTCAATGGCAATTGTAGCATGTCTGCAACATTTGCTTTTCTTTTTCATGACCACACTCCAAATGTGGACTCATGTCTGCCCCTGTCCTACAGCATCTGTGACCCTGATGGCTTTCCGTAGAGAGTGCTGAGGGACAGCTGTGTCATCCCATTTGGAAGTGTTCATAAAAGAATGGAAAAGAAAGAAAGGGCAAACGTTCAATACCTTCGAGTCCTGTGCAGGAAATAGAGAAGAGACAGATGGGACAGTCTTCAGGTGAGCTACTTACTGCCTTACTATTGCCATTGTATTGTTCAAGCTCCCTCCTTCCATTACACCCCCATCTTTTTGGTAAATTCACAAAAGTAAAACTACTTGACCTGTAACAGCCTGTCCCCTACAGGTGTATCAGCTCCGCTGCCCTCATGGCAGCGCTGCTCCTTTACTTGGCTTCCCAAGTCCATATCACACAAACTTTTATAGAGCTGTGCACAGAGTCTGTCAAATATTAAAAGCTCCAATGTTTTTGTTAAGCCAATGCTCTTTTGCACTATTTTCCTTCCTGCCCGCAGAGAGTAAGGATTTCAATGGGAATACACGTTCCAAAGCAGAACGTGGTGTGCTCGCTAATCACAAACAGGTGGGCACCCTTGGGGCATCCAATAAATTCAAAGGAACTGGCACGGTGCTCTTGTTCCATGTAGGTAAACTTAGGCTGCAGCTAGTATTGCATATTAATCACCTCTATATTTAATGTAATTTATGTTTGCAATTAAACACCTGCTACTTCAAGGTAATGAAAATGAACATTTGTTATGCTTCAGATCAGGAGAAGAATGGTACACAAATCCAGCACAGAGACGTCACGATTTATACCTCTGCTTCCCCTTCACATGTGTGCAAGCCATCGAGAGACTGTGACACAGGCTAATCGGAGAAGGTAAGTATTTGCTACAAATGCTCTGGCTGCTATTCTTTCTCAAGGTGGATAGTTCAGTCCCGTTGTGCTTAAGGATAACTTTTGTTTAAGAAACATGTAAATTGAAAGCACAAACAGTTCAAGATTTAGAGCAGACATGAACTTATAATAGCCCATATGGCTGTTCCCCCTCTCCACCCAGATGCCCTGTAGTAAGCCCAAAAAGTTATTTGCTCATTGCACTGTGATCAGTAGGGTCAGTATAAATGCTCACCCAGCAAACTCCATTGCATGTAGGTGGTAAAAGGAGGACACAAGCAGTGCTGAAACATGGACGTGGTTAGTAGTCCTGGATTTTGGGGCTTGTTTCAGTAGAGTGACATGACAATTGAGATATATATATATATATATATATTAAATTATTTATAGCTTTTTAATGTAAGCTTTACACTTTATATTCCTTGTTTTTTTTTTACTGCACAAGAGTAAACATTTTATAAACCCTTATAATGTTGCCTTAATGACTAATGCCTTATTTCAACTCATGCCTTATTGTAAAATAAAGCATGCAATGGCTCCTATTTTCATGTGATATTTTATGGAAAGTTCACTTATCAAGGCCTATTAAGCCACTTTAATACTTGTAATAAATACATGCAGGGACAATCAAATAACCACACAGATTTTATCGCTGAAACAACTGTTGCCAAAAGTACTAGATACGAATACAAGGACAGTCAAGCCCGGGTGTGGAAAGTCGTTTGCAAGAGAGTTTGGGACACTCCTGGTTTAGGAATTGAGACATGGGAAACATAACTGGCCCTCAATCAAGGTTTATACATCCTTGTGGTCAGCAATGGTCAAAAACTGGTAAACAGTACTAGGAAATCTCTAATAATCTAGGAAATTACAGGCCGAAATTCATATGGGTCATATGCCGAGAACAGGAGAAGAAGATTGGACATGGAAGCAGGCAAAGTCTTACAAGGGAGTATGAGCACAGGCAACTGAAAACGAGCACAGGTGGAGAATGGGAGTGGTAACTAAGAACAAGTGAGAGAGGATACAGGGAGAACTTGGAATAAGCAAGAAAGGCATGGACTGGAAAAGGCTATAGGGGCATGGACTGGGGACAGGCAAGGGGGGGAATAGACTGAGAAAGGTGAGAGACACACAGAGACAACCAGAGACCATGGGAGACCTATACTGGGCACTTTACCTTTCTGCTTATTTAAATTAGCTCCTGATGCTGGGGATACATAGGCCACGGGTAGTCTTCTTATAGTTATAGACTTGGGGAGAGGGGAAAAAAGAGAAACACAAGAACAGAAAGCAGAATGCCTTGTTCAAATCCCATCTCGTAAACTTGTATCAGTCCCAGCAGAGGCTGGATAATTTGTGGTGAAAAAAGGATTTGCACAGTCCAGGCCAAAAGTCCTCAGGTAACCCTCATATTCTCATTTATCCAGGTTATGATATGCTGCTGTGTTTTTCTTGAAGGCCAATCATCTAAATGAATTTAATAGGGGCGTACCTGTTGCTTCATACACTACAGCCTCCAGTTGTAATCCAAAGCCTTTCTTGTAAGAGATTCACTTTAGAATGTAAAAATTTAGCTGTAGCTAATTGAAGGCATACTGGGAGCCAGGTGTGGCATTATTGGAGCCAACTGAAATGACAATGGTGGTATGTAACATCATAATCAAATTTCTAATTGTTGGGCCTGCATCCACCCCACTAGGGGTTGTATATTTTGGGTTTTATGCACATGCAGAAATGAGTTTGTATAGACCTGGCCATTATCACCCCTCTCAACACCTTATTGTTTAAGATTCCTGTAGGGATAAGGATTCCTGTTTCTAAGGTACATGCAAAGGCTACTGGGATCGCTGCAGGCTGGTTTCAGGTCTTTTAAAGCATAACTCCACTGTACCATGTATAAATGCAGCTTTATAGTGCCTGCATTTATTTTATTTATTGGGAGTTTTGGGGGCATATTTGGCCATTATATGCTAGTGCACAAATGGGATTTTTTTCTCCATAACCCATCCATGCAGTGATTATACACATGCCTGGATTGGTGGGCTGCCCTAATTACAGCACCCGGGGGCACAGCCTTGCTTAAGAGCACTTCAGTCACATGCCATTGCCAGGAATCGAACTTGCCACTCTTTGGTCACAGGGCCACTTTCTTACTTCCAGGCAACGACTGACCCTATAGTGCTTTGCAATGCTTATTGCTTGATTTTACATAGAACTGAGAGGGTTTTTACTGCTCTAGACACATCACTAACTGACATGAAATCTCTTGTAGTCTTGTGGCTGGTACTTGATGCAGTCTGTACATACTTTGCAGGTCTTTTTTCTACCTGCAAATATAAGCATCTTAATGATGTGTTTATGTGCCTTGTCTAGAGTTCCCCTTCTGCAAAGTTGTTTACATCAGTGATCAACATCTGCTTGTGCTTGTTCAGGGCCAGATTTGCAGATGAAGCTACCACCTTCTGTGGTCCATGGCCCATTATGCCTATTATTTCCACCACATTGCATGCAAACTAGGTTCTCATTTCTCTAGAACTAGAGGCTTTTACTTGTGTGCTGTGTTTTACTACATACACTTAGACCTCTCAAGCTAGCTTTCCAAGACAAAAAGCTGTTTTAAGAGCAAGTTCCATCCTTCTGCTTTCTAAATAATTGGTATGACGGAGTATATATTAGCTTTGTTTTTATGACAGTTTGTTAAAAAATAAAAACGTATGAGTTGGCTGCCCCTTGCAAGGGACAGCTAAAAGTGATTGCATGGGTGAATCTTAACCACATGAGCACTGGAGTTTGCAAACACTATTAAAACACACTGTGCCTAGTCACCTGATATACTCCTACAGGCTAGGCGTGTGGACTGTACAGTTTTCCAGATGCCTCAGATATCAGGAAGAAGCAACTGATGTTCTTCTATAATCTTTAACTATGTTTTGATATGCAGTCACTCGGATGTGAACACATAAAGTTGCTTTGGGTACATAAACCCTTCTCTGGCAATAGTCATTGTTCTGAGGAGTATGGCATAAGGCAGGGCTACAATTTTTTTTGTACAGGGTTTGCTCTTGGACAGTTTTTCGTATCACTGTGGTTGCAGCCTCTCATCTCCCTTTGCTTTCTCCATAGTAAGTTCTTTCATTGTTACTAAATGTTGTGACTTATGTATCTCCCTTTATACTTATGCACACTTATTTATTGCAGCCTTGCAGAAAATCCACTCCTTCACTCTGCATTTCTTTTCTGCAGTAAAAGCAGAAACAACAGTTTCTGTTGTTTGAAAGTTGTTTATTGAGACTCATGCAGTCTTTACTTGTTAGAGTGAAAATTATTTTATGTCTTGCAGGAGTTAGAGATAATACATTTTTACAATATACCTTTATCATCTGATGATTGAAAAGGGGGCTTATTTTTTACCAGTTAGTACTCGTGATAAGTTTAAAGCAACAGAGGTTCTCTTTATATTTTGCAGGAGGCTATTATTAAGGCCTCAACTGAAAGAAGACTATGTAAATTGGGATCCATCTGGTCTAAAAGCCTTGCATGTGTTAGGGGACCCTGATACAATACAGAGTAAAGATGGTTGATTTGTCCATAAACACTGATTTACATTTAGATCAGCCTTTGCTGGTCCAAGGGTACTCAGAAGAGGTGGAATCAAAAGTCTAGGAAAACGTTCGGACACAATCAACAAAAAAACTGATGGGGGGGTATTGCGGCAGTTGAAAAACAACTATTGGCAAATCTGACACACTTATATTATTCTACAGGCAAGGAATAATGAAATAAAAACAGAACAGGATGTGGGTTTCCTTAATGTTGAAATCCAGTTACCCTGACTTTTTACGTATTAGGTAAAATACATAAAAAAACAAACAAAACTAACCGGATGACCAATTTGTGTCATAAATAGGAAATCTAGCTCAAAATGTCTGCACTTTGCAGACGATCACCTCCAACTATATTTCCTTAGCCTAGCCTCCTATGTACGTGACTCATTGGACCTTCTAAATCAACAACCTGAGTCAGTCCATCTGCCCCTCCCCCAGCTATATGTAATTTTCTAGAAATGGTTTCAAACATGCAAGCAGACCATCATATGAGAGAGGATCTATTGAAATTTACCCTACAGCATAATTATTTTTTGTTTTAGGGGCAATACTACAGACAACTTATTGGCATTGCGATAAGTGCCCATTGTGTCCCCCTTGATAGCTAACCTTTATTTAGGTTGGTGGGAGAGGGAAGTAGTCTTCAGTAGCACAAAGCAACAATATTAGAATCACATCCTGAGATGGTTTAGATTCATTGATGAATGGTTTAGATTCATTGATAACATCCTGGTGTTGTGGGATGGTCCAGAGCAGATGTGCAGAGAATTCTTCAGAGAATTCTCAGAATAATCTTAACATTATACTGATCTGCAATAGCTCCTCAACTCAAGGTCACTTTTTATCCTAAACATCAAGGAATCCCAAGCGGCCTGAAGGTTTTGGATTACAATGAGTCAGGCTGGGTATCCAAGTTGGAGATAATGGTGCTTTATTTCATTGCACATTACATATTTTTTTTACAGAAAAAAAACATTTAAAGGGCAAATCACACAGTATGTTGTTTTCTTTAATACCCAAATGTTCATTGAGGATTTCGTTTCTAATGCCCTTATTCATCAAGCGATAGCGCCAGGTAGTGTCTGACGAGCGCCAGGTCCCGCCAGCTAACGGCGGCTACCGACTCAAGTATGGCCGGCGGCGGTCACAATGACGCATTTATCAAGCTAAATGAGGCTAGCGCCGGCGAGAGCGATAGCTACCGCGGGATTCATCATGTAGCCGACTGCAACGAACAGCGCCGCTGCTAATCCCATCACAGCGCCAGGTATGACCTGTCGCTCCCTGGCGATGTCCAATGCATTTCAATGGAGCAATCTTTAATGAATCATAATTAATTGCTATTAATGTTTAATTTTTTTTTTTTCATTGTCAAAAATTCTGTGACCACTTGTCAATGTTAGGATTTCTTTTTAAGGTAAAACAAAAAAAAAAATGCTTTTGTGTAGAATTGATATTACAGGTCTGATATTAATGTATTCATATTACAAAATGTTTAGAAAAACTTGTATAATTTTACAAACAAAAAATATGGTTGTTTGGGGGTTAAAAACTATTTTACACCCATCGCCGCCAGCGCTCTGGGGTTTAAACAAGGAATTTACAGCGCGAAAAAAATTTGGAGCGTGATTTGTTAATGAATCTGCAGCAAGCCGTTCGCTCTGGCCATTCGCTGTCAGGCGCACCCATACAACGCTGAACCTGTGAAACAGCGACCCCTAAGCCCGTATTCAACATTACCGCACAACGACTGAGTCGCTGTCAACAAGCAAACCCCGGCCAAGCACAGCGAATACTAGCTGGCGCTGTGAAAATCACGCTACTGGCGCTCATCTGTCGCTACCTGGCGCTATTAATGAATCGGCCTCTAAGTTAGTTTTAACTACACTGTATTGCACTTATCAATTGTATTAACACTTAGAAAATGCTCTCAAGGTTGTTTTTCACCCATTTCTTGGGGAAATTGGGTTAGAAAATACAGTTTGTAACTGGATTGAAATCTACCTTAAGGCCCGTGTGCAGAGAGTTGTGGTTAATGATACCTACTTTGAATGGTCCCCGGTTGTAAGCGGTGTACCCCAGGGTTCAGTGCTAGACCCATTATTATTCAACTTCTTTTTAAATGATACAGAAGTTAGCACTGTCTCAATGTTTGCAGATGACACCAAGCTACGTAGTATAGTGCAGTCTATTGAAGATGTTCACAAGCTTCAGGCTGACAAGGATACATTGAGTGTCAGGGCATCCACATGGAAAATGAAGTTCAATGTGGAGAAATGTAAAGCCATGCGCTTGGTGGTTTAATAATTTGAAGGCCACATATGTTCTTGGGGGAGTAAAACTTGGAGAGTCACTAGCTCAGAAGGATCTTGGTGTACTGGTAGACCACTAGCTAATGCCAAGCAGCTGCCTCTAAGTCTACCAAGATATTACCATGTATTATAAGAGGCATGGAATCATGGGGTAGGGATGTGATATTGCCTCTTTACAAGGCTCTGGTGCACCCTCATCTGGAGCATGTGGTCCAGTTTTTAATTTTAGGCTCCATATCTCACTATCCACTACAGCTTCAAATATGAGACTACCATTGTTTTAGAGATTGGATACTTGACCAGGATTGATGGTAATTTCCATGATATATTAGAGTATCCTACAAGATGAGTTACTAACCACTTCTACTATGGTTATGAATAGGATGACATAGTATTCCAGCAGCCTGTGAAATGTGAAACAAGCCACCGACCTTGTCTTGATCTGTCCTTAAACTCATTTTTTTCTATTGGTAATATTATGCTTTCTGGCCTCTCTGTGTTCTTAAATAGGAATGGCTTTCCTGGCCTTGAGGTAAGCCCTTTCGTAAAGGCTGCTTACCAGAATACCAGAATCTGTCCACTGACAAGGATGAGCTCCCCTCTTCCCACTAAGTGGAACTTGGAAAAACCAGGCAGAAATAATAAAGTCTGCCAGTAACCCTTTAGCTACTTGAATACAAGATGGTAATCCACTCCCCTACTGAGGCTGAATCAAAGCATAATCTGCTCTGTACATCAAACATATATTTTAAACACAAAGTTGCAAACAAATAAAAAAAGAAATAATAGCAGAAAATTTTATTTTGGCACACAATAATGGACATTTTTTAAAAAGGATGAATTACCCTTTAAGGCAAACTACAAATAGGACTTCTTATAGCTCACTTTCAAAATGGTTTTCTTCTGGCCACTCTTTCATGAAGCCAGATTTGTGGAGTACACAATACGTAATTAAAAGTTTTCCAGAGGACAGATTCTCCCACCTGAGTTATTTATCTCTGCTGCTCCTCCAGAGTGACCCTGGGCCTCTTGGCTGCTTCACTTTGCCTGGGCTGTCAGTTTTGGTGGATAGACATTTCTTGGTAGATTCACACTCCTTCTATTTATGGATAATAAGCTGAACAGTTCCCTGAGAGATGTTCTGAGCTTGGGCTTTTTTTTATAACCCTACAATACACTTTGCCAAAAATTTATCACTGTGCTGCGGTTTGTTCTTTGGTTTCCTGATGCTGCTTGTTCACTAATTTTCTCTAACAAACCTCACAGAACAGTTGTAGTTGTACTGAGAATAAATTATATACAGATGAACTTTATATATGCATTAGATGACTTATGAATGCAATAGGTAACTTTGGATTTAGTTGCCAGATATTAGAGTACAGGAGGATGAATACATATGTCCGCCAATGTTTCTTGTGTTTAGAAAATGTGGAAAAGCATGTATCATTTTTCTTACACATATATATATATATATATATACACACACACACACACACACACACACACACACACACACACACACACTTGTAATTTATCAGTATGGTCTGTTAATTCCAACTGCACTCAACACACTTTTTGCCTTTTTGGTCCACCAATCATGCAGGAGAGTTCAATGAGGACTATATAAGTGCACTCAGAACAAATCAGTAGTTCAGATGTGTTAACACATGTTAATTGTGAGGGACTGTGAATGCAGTTTTAGTGAAGATAAATTAGATGTTTTAGAGCCTCAGCCAGGTACAATTACATAATCATAGACACCATTACTAGAAGTTAATTTGCAGGCTCAACTGAATAAACTGGCAAAACGGCTCTGTATCAGTGCAGAGATTATTCTTATTATTCTTTATTGTATAGGAAAGATAATATTGTAAAAATGCCCAGCCTATCTGTCAGGGGGAGCTTGCCCCAATCTAAAGTAAAGGCAACTGGAGATGTGGCCACTCTTGTTCCCAAATGCCATGTTCTGTGTCTAAACAAAGCCGTATTGCCACTCATTAATATGCACAGCATACAGCTCTGCTTGGACGAGAGCCCACGTCATTTCTGCTTAATCTATGGTGGAATGTGTTCACTTGTATTTCCTTAAAATTTGGTCAGAGACGAATTCTTAAGCGAAATAAATGTAAAAAATGTCTCTTTAACCCTTTTGTTGCCAAGCACGTAACCTACATGCTGGCTTGTCCAGGCATTAAGTGCCAAGCACTTAGGTGTTACGTGCTTGACTCCCCCCCCCCCCCCCCGCTAGTTAAAAAAAAAAAAAAAATACTCACCTGACCCCTCTATCGATCCGGCCGGGTCTCCTCTTTAATTTGGTGCCATCCAATCCCCCCTGGGGGCTCGGATGGCTCCAGGAGAACCCCTGGAATAGTAACCCCCCGCGCTTCGGCAGCGGCCTCTGCTAACTGTAAAAAAAAAAAAAAGACATTTACTCACTTGCGGTCGCGATGCCTCCCGACGGGTCTCCTCTTCACTGGGGATATCCCCCCCAGGCTCTTCCGTGGTGAGGAGAGGGCGAAAAATCGCCCTCTTCCTCACTTCCTGGGTCGCGGTTGCTAGCCCCGCACCCTTGGGAGCGGGGGCAGGTACCATCACTATGATGTCACCTGACAGCTGGCTTTTTTCTCACCCTCAACCTGCTCGGAGGAGAGAGGTGGGGGAAGCCCTAGCCTCCCTCCACCGTGCACCCGGCAGCTGTCATCGGAGATCGCCGGGGGAAAGAGGAGGATCAGAGGTAAGTAAAGAAAAAAAATAAATAAATGTCATTTATTTTCTTATTTGTGTTGTGTGTTCATTTTTACATTTAACCCTTTGTGAACTGCTAAGGGGTCCATGAGACCCCTATACCAGTTCACAAGGCTGGGGGCTGGCAAGTCACCAGCAGCTAGCGGGTGACTTGCCATTAACCCCTGGCACCCCCAATTACCTGCCTCCCCAAAGCCCAGGGGGGGCAGAAGAGCCTGGGCCCACAGAGGGTATGTGGGCTTGTAGGCTGCAGGACAGGGGGCTACCAAAGCTGGCCCCTGCGCCCTGTTACTACGAGCCCCCATAGCTGGTCCTGAGCTGGTTAAGCTGGATAAAAATTAAAAATAAAAAAAAAATGGGGTCTCCCCTGGGAGGTGGGACCCTATGTCGTTTTTTTTTAATTAGCTCCTTATGTTTATAGTGTGGATATTAGTTGTATTTTATTTGTAAATGTTATAAAGTGCTCTTTTCAGTTTGAGGGGTCTCCTGGGCAAGAATGGGGGGCTACCGATACATATGTGGTACCGTTGTAATTGGGAGAAATGGGGCTTTCACATGCAATATGGTTTTCTCTAATAAAGTAAATGTTTTATTTAAAATAAAGGAGACAATTTTCTAAAAAATATTTTTACATTTTTGTTTTACGCAAAAATATTAAAAAAAACAATAGAAAAATTACAAACAAGACATTTCATGTTAAAGCCTAAACTCTGCTGCAAAAAATATATATATATAATTTTCCTTGAAATTCCTCCAAAAATCACAGTTAAACATGGTGCAAAATGGTGAAAAATGACCTGTCAACAGAGGGAGACAAAATTTTAAGTAAGCGGGCAATTAAAAGGGTTAATAGTGCCTATGCATGTGGTGTATTGTTCTGCTTGGGGAACCATGCGCTTTTAGATTTAGCTTGTTTTTTCTTGTTTGCATATTGATTTTTTAAGAAAATGTGTTTTTTATTCTGCTATTTTATAAACATTTTGAGGGAAACCCTGTGCAACCTAAGAATTCTTCAAGGAATTACTTCCAGAAAGATGAGCCCACTACAACAAGCTGGATACGCTTAGAAAGCGTAACATGTGTACTTTAAGGGAATATATGGTTTGGGGGGTTTATTCCAAATGTAAAGGGTTGTTTTGGTAGTAAAAGTGCAAGGTGCGCACTTTGTCTACAGAGCTGAAATGTAAGCTCTTCCCTTGACAGTACCTATGCTGGGTATTGTTCTGTTTGGGGGATGTTGCTTTTTCAGATTGAACTTGTTTTTTCTTGTTTGCATATTTATTTTTTAGGAAAATAGGTTTGATTCTTTTTATTCTTTTTTTAACGAAACTTTTTTCAACCAAAGAATTCATTGAGGGATTACTTCCAGAAAACAGCATCCATGTTAACAAGCCTGGTACACCTAGAAAGCTTGAGGTGTGTACTTCCAGAAAATATATAGTTTGTGGGGGTATTTCAAATGTAAAGGGTTGTTTTTCTGGAAAAACTGCAAGGTGCGCATAGCGCATAGCATAGTTGTATTTTATCTGAAAATCTTCTAAAGCGCTGTTTCAGTTTGGGAGTGTGTTCTGGGCAGGAAAGGGTGTCTACCTATACATATGTGGTACCGCTGTAACTGGGAGAAATTGGGATTTCACACGCAATAAGATTTTATTGACAAACTTACTTTTTTTATTACAAAAAACACTACAAATTGTAAAAAAAATGATTTTTTTTTTTTGCACATATTTCATGCCACAATATTGAGGATACACCTAAAAAATGACAAACACAACATTTCATGTTAAAGCCCAGACTTTGCTGAAAAAAAAATATAATTTTCCTGGGAAATCCCTAGAAATCCCTTCATAAATCACAGTTGAACTTGTGGAGCGCAAAATAGTGCAAAATGGTCTGGCACCAGAGAGTGACAAAGTGGCACTTAAAGGGTTAAAATATATATATATATATATATATATATATATATATATATATATATATATATATATATATATTTGAACTTTTCTTGAACTATTTCAGTGCATCTGTGCACATAGAAATGTATTTTTGGAAAACAACTAAAACAGTTATAGATTTAATGCAAAGTTAAGCCTTTTCAATAGGGCCATAGGCCTTTTAGCAATTTTGTAGTCTTTGTTAGTAGCAGATAAGAGTAGTCTAGACAACATTTAAAACAATAAGACTTTTCAGCAACTGATCGAAATATATCACACTCCAGACATGCCATTGTTCCATTGTTGATTTTGCTACGTGAGTGTGTCAGTCCAATGGCTCTTGTCAAACTTCAGCAAAGCTGAATACCTATATGAATGAATACCAGTAGATGTTCTATAAACAGTCTAGTGGATCAGATCAGGATCATACTTTCAGGCCAAATGTTCACACAAGCATTCGGGGTGCTTTTTCACACCATTTGTAGTGTAGTACCTGCTTTAGTGAAGTGCATATCAGTGTGATGCTAAAAATGTTTCCCAGTTTTTATAGTACCATTGTTTTTTGTTTGTAACATCAGAAAGCACAAAGATGAACGCTCTCACAAGCACTAATATTATTATATGTAGGTAATAGCCCTGAACTCTTTTGCACTAACAGCATACCTCTTGGTAGTCATGAGCTTCGGTTTTGGGTCATTGTTGCATTTGACATGTTATTGCCTATTCGGTTCAGTTTAGTTAAAATAACAATTGCATCTGTAACCATGGCTTTTTTAATTATGTATTATACCACAAACTGGTGTATGTGGGGCCACTGTGTTTCATTTAAGTTCTGTCTTATTCTAAGTATACAGCACGTCCTGTTCCAGAATATTCCTTACACATGGGTAATACATCCACAAGATGGCCCTAGATAAGTCAGGGCCCTCTCACAAATTCCCCAGGTTATTTCTGCAGTCTACGCTGAGAAGATAGAAGACAGCTCTCTTGCGGCGGAGGTGAGCGGGGCCCATTTACTGCCTCTCAGCCTCGGCTGATAAGGTTCGGGTAAAGGTAGGCTATTGAAGCACTATGGTGCTGAGGAGCTAGGCTCCTACCGCAGTCCCTGCTCTAACAGGGTTGACAGTTTAGGCTAATGGTGAGCCTTTTGGGATGCCCCTGCTGCCTCATGGGTTTTGCCAGGTTTATCCGGTGCAGCTAAACCATATTCCCATTTTCCCCCTCCACCCTCACTCCTCATATTAGTCCCTGGGCGCCGTTTCTCCCTGGGAATTCTACCTTTATCCCCCCCACTCTCCCCTTGGGAGATCTCCAGGGGGGGGGGGGGGGTTGTCTGGTGGTTAAAACTGTAGACATATGTTGTGCCTTGTCACTTTTATTAAAAACGCGCCGCCGCGCGTTTGTACTGCGCTCCGCGGCTGGCAGCCCCATTCGCTCCGCTACTGGCCGGCCGGATCACGTGGGCGTGCTTCGTGCTCTTCGGGGCGGGGAGGGCTCTGTGGATGATGCATTTTACCTCATGTCTCCACGGCCCGCCCCTCGAGGTTGCGGATGCCATTTTGTCTTCTTGCTGTTGCTGCTGGCTCCTTGCGGTCTGTGAGTACCCCTGGTGGGGTGATTTTTGTCTGTTTTTTTCTTATGCCTTATTCTCATGGGAATGTTTGAATATGTCTTTCAGGTGGGTTAAAGCTTCGGTCCTGTGGTTTCTCCCGGCCTTCCCCCCTCATTATCTCCCACTTCCCTAGCAGTTTATTGGGGCATCCCGGGTAGCTTCTTAGCGTTAACCCTTACTGGCCTACTGTGCCATTCAAATCACCATATGGAGGCTTCTGGGGATAATGGGCCTAGGGTTCCTTCGGGACAAGCCCGGCTATGTGTTGCATGTGGGGTATCCCCAATCGGTGATGATGTCAGGGTATGTGTATTCTGCACCCAGCAAGTACTTGCACTGCAGTCTGGGTTACCTGACTGTCAATTCACTACACCCAGGGGACTTCATGACCTCTGTAGACATCAAGGACGCTTACCTTCATGTACCAATCTTTCCAGGTCATCAGAGATGCCTCAGGTTCGCTCTGGAGGATCAGCACTATCAATTTGTGGCCTTGCCTTTCGGTATCACCTCGGCTCCCAGGGTATTCACCAAGGTGCTGGCGGGCGTACTGACTCTGCTGAGATCTCAGGGCATTCACATCCTTCCTTACTTAGACGACATTCTCATCACGTCTCAGTCCCTCCAGCAGGCCGAGCTGGATACTCGGCTGGTGGTGTCCACACTGGAGTCCTTCGGCTGGGTGATCAACCACCCCAAGTCTTTCCTGTCACCGTCAATGGTGAGGTCCTTTCTGGGTATGACTCTGGATACATCTCAGGTCAAGATTTTTCTCCCTCAGCAGAAGGTGGAGAGTCTTCAAGCCCAAGCCAGGCTTCTTATGTCTCGCCCTCATCCCTCCATCCAGCAGGGGATGGAGCTGGTGGGCCTGATGGTGTCTTGCTTTGAGGCGGTTCCATATGCTCAGTGTCACATGAGACCTCTTCAACTTCACCTCTTGTCAGTTTGAGATTGGGACCCTCGGTCCCTGGATCAGGTGTTGGTTCTGTCCCCTCTGGCCAGATGGTCTCTCTCGTGGTGGCTGAACTCAAGAAACCTGTTGGTGGGCAGATCCTTTCTGGCCCCGTGCTGGGAGACGGTCACCACAGATGCCAGTCTGACAGGTTGGGGGGGCTTCTGGAAATCCCTGAAATTCCAGGGTCACACCCCTATCAACATTCTGGAATTGAGGGTGATAAGGTTGGTTCTTGCCCAATTGACTCCACACCTTTGGGGTCAGGCGGCTCAGGTCCGCTCGGACAACCAGACGGCGATTGCTTACATCAATCATCAGGGAGGGCCCCGGAGCAAGAGGGCCCTCAAGGAACTGTCCCTGATACTGTCTTGGGCGGAGAAGAATGTTCCCTGCATCGCAGCTGTGTACATCCCGGGGGTGGAGAATCTGGAGGCAGACTCCCTCAGCATGGGGACCTCTCGTCTGGGAGAATGGTCCCTCAGCAGCAGGGTGTTTCGCTCTCTGTGCCACCGCTGGGGTCAGATGGGGATCTGTTTGCGTCCCGTCACAATCACAAGCTTCCAGTCTTTGTCTCTCTGTCCCAGGACCCTCTGGCCTTGGCCATGGATGCACTAGCAATGTCTTGGAAGAGCTTTCAGCTTCTCTATGTGTTCCCTCCTTTTCCTCTGTTGGGCAAGGTGTTGCGCAAGATTGTTCAGGAAAAGGTGCCAACCATTCTGGTGGCCCCCTGTTGGCCAAGAAGGGTGTGGTTCGCAGACGTCATGCAGCTGGCGGTAGATCAGTTTGCTCTGCCCAAGGATCCAGACCTGCTCACTCAGGGGCAGCTACGCCATCCCAATTTACAAACGCTGGCTTTAACGGCCTGGCTGCTTAAACCTCCATCTTGATGGAAAAGGGGCTGCCTGCCTCTGTTGTTCGGCTAGGAAGAAGTCCTCATCATCCATCTACTATAGGGTCTGGCATGCTTACATTGACTGGTGTGAGTCTAAGTCGCTTCCCTGTCGGGTGTTTTCTATCCCTAGAATTCAGGTATTCTTGCAACATGGTTTGAATTTGGGTCTTCAACTTAGTACCCTCAAAGGTCATGTTTCTACTTTGGCCATTTTCTTCCAGAGATCATTTGCTCACCATCGTATGGTTAAGACCTTCTTCCAGGGGGCTACTCACGTGCGTCCTCCACGTAAGCCTATGTTACCAGTCTGGGATTTGAACTTGGTCTTATCTGCCTTGCAGGGGTCTCCCTTTGAGCCTTTGCGCAAGGCCGCTACTTGGTCTTCTGTTCATACTTTTTCTAAGTTTTACAAGGTTGATGTTAGGGCCTCAGCTGATGCTGCTTTTGGTCGCAAAGTTCTGCAGGCGGCAGTGGTTTAAACTGCCCGCTGTTACCTTTTGGGGATCCCACCCTACCTTACGGACACTGCTATTGAATGTCCCATGTGTAAGGAATATTCTGGAACAGGACATGCTGTATACTTAGAATAATACAATTCTGTGATTGCTCATCGGTAGAATTGGTATTATACGTATACAGCACGTCCTGTTCCACCCTGTTCCACCCCACCCTTGTTATAATTTCTTATTTACCTCTGTATTGTGATTGTTCATATGTTCATTTTTGACGTTATTGTTCTCCCGGCTTTTTGTTAACTGCTTGTAAATACTGGAGAATTTGTGGGAGGTCCCTGACTTATATAGGGCCGGGAGAAGCCACAAGCTGTTTTCTGCAGTCCAGCGCCATCTTGTGGACGTATTACCCATGTGTAAGGAATATTCTGGAAAAGGACGTGCTATATATGTATAATACCAATTCTACAGGTGAGTAATCACAGAATTTTATTTTTAGCCCTAAAAGACGCACCACCCCAAACTGTACAAAAGATAAAAATAAAAAAAGCAAACTTACATGAGCCTCGCTCCCATGCTTGCTATCATTGGGAGGCCAACCAAAAGAGGAGTGGTGGGCGGCAGGCAGGAGGAGGGCAGGGTAAATGAACACTGACCCCTGTCCCCGCTCTGGCTGCCACCGCCGCCACTGCTTCCGGATGCTGAAAAAAAAAATCAACTCTCATAAGCCCTGCTCCTGCGCCGAGGATAGGGCAGGGTAAAGGAACCCTGTCCCCGCTCTGACTGCCACTGGCACTGCTTCTCGGGCTGGTGCCCGCGCATCCCCAGGCAGCTGGTGGGCTTGGCCTGTGTTCTTGTCCATTGAGCGCAAAGGACGCAGGCAACGTCCACCTACTGCACGCAATTCGAGTATGGGCGAGTCGGCCGGAGAAGCGGTGGCAAGGATTATGTGAGTTTACTTTTTTTTTCTTAGCATCCTAGGAGGGGGGATGCCACACTGTCTATGGGAAATGGGAGGGGGGAATTCCACACTTCCTATGGGGAATGGGATGGGGGTAATGCCACACTGCCTGTAAATGGGGGATTCTGAACCTGCCTATTATTTGGTTATTGTGAAATGGTGTGCTAAAATTTGGGCTAAGAATCGGCTAAGGGACGAATCTAGCTGAAAGCAGCCGAGCAGAGCAGACCCCACATCCCCACGTGTCTCTAAAAGTGTGTTTGCCTTGGCCAGTCATGCAACCCTGGCCTGGGACGCGAGTCCAGCTAAAGCTATAGCTTATGTCAGCCGTGGCCCACGCATGTGCCATTGGATTGGGGAGAAGGTAGGTTTTACAGGGCACTTGGGGTTTCACATAGTGGGGAAATCCCAAATCAGGAACCTTTGTAAGACTCTGGGATCTTCTTGGGCACAGACACGGGCATACAAGGAGGTGATTAACTCAAAATGGTTTATTTTGACATCCATAAAGTCCAGCTTAAGCTGGAACTGGAAGCAATTTCATTTGGCTACACAGGCCCACTCACATATAATAGCGCTTCAGCCCTGACGTCTGTCTCACTCAGTTTAGAAGCAGCCTCTAGCTGGCCCTGCTCCTGGTGCCGCCTGCACCCTGTAGCCCACACGGCTACCTGGCTGAGGGCTCTCCTCAGCCTGACCATCTGCAGTGCACTCCAACACTCAAGTCCAGCAACAGCCCTCATCAGCACCCTTCTGAAGCTCATAAGCCTCTTTATAATACCCCTGCACTGGATCAGTACTGGACTGGGCTACCTGGCCAGCTGGACCCGCCCAGCTTCCCCTACTAGTTAGACTCCAGGACCCAATCGAGCCCCTTACTGGCAGCCCCTTAACATTGTATTGTAACAGCAATAACACTCTTTCCCTGAGTCTGTTTGTAGCCTAACCCAGTACTTTCAGATCCAGAAACACTCAAACAGGGCATTTATACATAATGTGGCAGACACCCTGCCATACATTACATTAGGGGTACTGATGAACTTTTTGTAGAGGTTCACTCGTCACGGTATACCGCAAGCTGAAGGTCCAGAATCATTACATCTGTTGGGCATTGGGGGGGAAAACAAACAGCAGCTTTTTTTTGTTTGACCATATAGAACCTACAGCTCTTTGTGCACTGATTTTAAAGGAGCAGAGCTGGGAGGAGATGGCTGGCTGCGACAGAGCTGGGAAAAGAGAGATGGATGGGGCAGAGCTGGTAAGAGAGAAATGGATGGGGAAGAGCTGGGAAAAGAGAGATGGATGGGGCAGAGCTGGCAAGAGAGAGATAGATGGGGACGAGCTGGGAAAAGAGATGGATGGGGCAGAGCTGGGAAAAGAGAGATGGATGGGGCGAAGATGGTAAGAGAGAGATGGATGGGGAAGGGCTGGGATAAGAGAAAGATGGATGGGGAAGGGCTGGGAAAAGAGAGATGGATGGGGCAGAGCTAAGTAAATTAGATAGTTGTGGCAGAGCTGGAGAAGAGGGATGGATGGAGCAGAGCTGGAATGAGGGGGATGGCTCTGGTACAGCTGGGATAAGAGGGGTGGATGGTCCAAAGCTGTGAGGAGAGGGATGGCTGGTGCACAGTTGGGAGAAGAGGGTTGACTGGAGCAGAGCTGGGAGGACACATGATGGATGAGGCAGAGCTGGGAGGACACAGGGTGGATGGGGGCAGAGCTTATAGTACACGGGGTGGATGGAGGCAGAGCTGGGAGGACACGGGGTGTATGGGGCAGAGCTGGGAGGACACGGGGTGGATGGGGCAGAGCTGGGAGGACACGGGGTGGATGGGGCAGAGCTGGGAGGACACAGGGTGGATGGGGCAGAGCTGGGAGGACACAGGGTGGATGGGGGCAGAGCTTAGAGGAGAAGAGGAAGAGCTGTAGGAAGGGTAATGCTCCACTGCCAAGGGGGTCCAGGTGCCTGCCCGGTGCAGTCTCGAACCAAGAGCAGCAACAAAACAGGATTGGCCCACACTCCGGGAAATACCTATACCAAAATAGGAATCCCTCAGTCCATGAGCAGGGCATGAGCACCGTGACGTCAGCCCCCAAGAGTGCAGCCACTAATTGGATAACAATGAACCAATCTGGCTGCTCACCCCATTGCCAGAAGACAACATTACCAGCTCAGACAGGTGCGCCATGCACTAGTATCACTGTCCAAAATCGGGCCAGTGATGGGCATGCACACAACCACCAGGGCAGTGCCCCCATGGGTAGAAGCACCCCGGGCAATGGAGTGGTAACCTTTGGGGTTCGGACTACTGGCAGCTGCGGTCCATATTCGGACCATGGCCCGCCAGTTGAGTACCCATGCTTAACATCATAAGTAGCTCACAGTACTCTGATTCCTACCATGTGGAGTGGATACACCAGGTACTTTTGCAGAACAGCGACAACTCTGCCACTTATGCCTCCAATAACTTGTGTCTGTTCATTTATGGCCGCAGTTAATCTGGGACACAGGCCCCAAAGAATAGGTGGCATACCAGAGAGATTAACAGGGAAAGAGGGAGTGGATTTTCTTAGGCAAACTTGTAGCAGTCAATCAAAAGTAGAAGATGCTCCAAAAAAGAATAGGTAGAGTGCTAGTGGATCTTCTACCTAGTCTCTAAACACTAGTTGGTAGAGAGCAAACGTATACACCACTAAGCCTCTAAAGGTATCAAGCAAATGGATCCCAACCTTCCAGCCCCAAAAAGCTTGATCAAACATTAGTAAAGAAAGTTAGGCTGACCCTGCACATAATATGCACATAGATACAAGCAAAAACACATGTCATCCTTTGCATTAGAGCCAAATACGAGACGTCTGGTAATTTTCATTGTTTAAGGTGATCAGGAGTCATGTTTTCTGATGTGTGGCCACTTGCTGCTAGATTGGATGTGTCCTCAGAGGTACCTTTGGCACATTCTTATGTACCCCCACCTTTGTATGATGTGTTATATGTCCCCTGGTGGATTAACTGTGACCTAAAGTAAAAGAAATAATTATGCAGCCTAAGACCACTTGGCATGTTCTTGTCCTGTCTTTCAAAACCCACTAAGCCTTGAACTAATTTGTTAAGGACAAAGGGTATTCCTTGACACATTATATTATATAAAGCAGATGTTTTAAAATGTAGGAGCTATATACTATTACTATACGATTGTGAAAGAAACATGGACATGGATTGATATTACAATTTAAAGTGATTACAATCTAAGGCCTTATCATAAATATGCCAGTCTTTTTATAAGTAACACCACATGCAAAGTTTAACATCATCATTCTTTTAAACAAATAGTTTAACAATAAAGGTAACTGGAAAATTCAACCCTTAAATTGTGAAGCCTTCCTTTTAACCAAAAAATACAACAAAATAACCAAAGAAATAACTAAAAACTATAACAAAAATACCTAGAGCAGCATTAGGTAAAGCTTCTGTCTAGACATATGCTAACTTTCACCCCTCTTATACCTTATGGAAACAGGTTAAAATGAGCCATTTAAAAGCATCTAAAAAAAACAGATTATATGTAAATACCATATGTATTCTAAGTAAAGCTGATGGTTTTGCCTCTATTTAGGTGTGGTTGAGATGGGAAGGGAGAGTCCTAGAGCAGCTTAAGGATTCTTCAGCATGTACTGCTGGAGATAGTTGCTCTACAAATATATCATGAGAGCAACAAAGGACAGAGTGGCTGTTCTAGAGACCTTTGGAGTTGGTCCTAGAGAAAAGGAATTGAAAGGAGGCTCTAACTTTGGAGGGTGCTGCAGGAACTGAAGGAGCGGTACATGGAACAGGCATCAGGTGAGCTGCCTATTGACTTACTATCACTGTTGTCTGTACTGTATCTTTAAGTATTTAGGATTACTTGCTTACTAAGATGTATTCTCTCCCCCCTCCCTCTCCCTCTCTCTCTCTCTCTCTCTCTCTCTCTCTCTCTCTCTCTCTCTCTATATATATATATATATATATATATATATATATATATATATTTTGATACTATACCTATTTACTGCAAACCATGAGGACAGAATCATTTATCCTTGTCAATAGTTCAACCGTAGCCAGTGCCGGACTTGAAAGGTACCTATGTGTCCTCAAATGGACCCCCAATGCCTAAATATTATATCTGTCAGAGATGAGCAGTATAAAACATAATGTCTGCTCTAGAATAATCCTCACTTACCCCTCAAAAAGCAGAGCAGGTGGCACCCCTTCCCTACACCTGCACCAAATTGCGCGTTACCTTCAAAGTTTAAAAAAAATTCTAAATAGGAACAGGGTCTGGTGCCCCATTGGGATGATGGTGCCCTTTATGGGTACTCCATCTGAACAGCCCAAGGGCCAGCAATAATCCTGACATGTTTGTGTCAAAAGTTTATTGTCAATAAGGGATTCGGTATTCCTGTCTGAAGCCATTATCTGCTCCCTGCTGCTTATGGAGTTTTTTTCATGTAAGGCATTTTCTGGTTCATCAACTGCGGTAGAGTCCTGTTTATGGTGATTCCTCCATCACCAAATAACTTTTCTCATTACTGTATGAAAACACACAGAGCCAAACAATTCTAAATGCACATTCTGCAACATTTTCCAGGCTGTAAATGTTAAAATGAAAAAAGCTGTGTTTTTAAAATGACCCATGATGCATTGTTTTGCGCAGGTTTTTCCTAGCATTACAATAGTTTTCATTTGTGACATTGCTAAATGAGCCAGAGGTTGCTGTGCAGCTGGGGTATTTGTTACAATTCCTCCACTAGAAATGAGGGAGGGGTGTAATCTATTGTATGTTTTTAAATGTCTTTCCTTAGGAAAGTTTACTGGTTCAGTTGTGTTCTTGAAGAGTCAATACTCTCTTTTTGACATTGTTTTTTATACCCCAGTTTTTACCTGGTCAATGATGAGTAAAGAAAGCTAGTATGATTTTTCACAGACTTCGCACACAGATGAGTGCAAGCAAATACAGTTTTTCAGAGGTTTGCATCAATAACTAGATGTCTAATCATTTCCCTATTTAAATCCCCATTGTACTTTTGGTTGGGGAAGTACATAATGCCCCCAAAGGTTTACGTTGATTTCACTCACTACATCAAAGGGCCAACAGCAGGAACACACAGAAATCAGTACTGAGTGGAGATTCAACTGTCAACCATGTGTTGCTAAGTCAGGTGCTAGGGGCAGTTTGTTTATAAGAAGATGGCTTGAGAGGTTAACACTATCTATTCTCATCAGTTCACGTCATGGTTTGATTGTTTTATTACTGGTGAGTCTGACAAATAATTCTGGACAGCCATATAATGTCTCTATTTATTTCTCAATTAGACTCTTGTGTGCTATCAACACTTTTTTTTATTGCACTGCAGTTTTGGGTGTATAAAAGACAGGATCCTTGATTAGTTGATTGAAGGCCTGTTGCCTTAGATTCTCAACAAGAGAACTCCAGCCCAACTGAACTCCAGCCCAGTTGATTGAGACTAACTAGTTTGCCAAATCATTTATTAAACCCCTATACATTTCTAGTGACAATGATTTATATTTTATCTCAGTAAAAACGGGAAATAGCATGTAATTTATAATTGGAGATGATTACTATTATCACTATTTAGAGCTGCATTTCTGGATTATCAGTTTGCAGTGTGGAGAACTTCTTCATTCACTTGGGGAATTTATTCTTCTCAACAACCAGAGTTGCCCTTTAGATTCAGATCAGGGAATCATTTGATCCTGATGTTGAAGGTTCAGTTTGGTTTAATCAGAATATTTTTTTTTTTTTTTGGGGGGGGGGGGGGGGATACTATCCAGCATCCAGTAAATCACCAGGCTTGACTGTCAGTCCACTTCCAACTTGGTATCCTGATTACAATTACAAATACTTATTTTTATCACTGTGCCAATGCTAGAGCAAGGGCATTTTGGAGAGAAGAAAACTAGATGCCTGATAACATTCCTCTGATCCTGTGAAACCGATGTGTTTTCTGTGTCATTGCCACCCTTCTGTTCCCACTGGCACCATGCCTTTTCTTTGCCAATGGCACCTCACCCCTCAGATCCCAGTGACACGCCAACTGTACACCTGCCCCCTTTTTTTAATTAGCACAATGGGGCTGTTTCATCCATTTATAAAAATGTAATTTTAGATGAAGAAAATAGAAGCATACTTCGTTTTGCACGTACACGTGGTGCACTTTTTACACCTGATGGTAAATCAAAGGCCAAAGCTGCTGATGAGTTCACCTGTTACGGTGTAAGGATTCTGGGACTTGTAGTCAGTAATTTTTACTCAAGGCCGGGAAAATCCCTCCCACTTTAGGATCACAGACATTTTAGTCCTTAGTATTTATTTTTAGCTTTGCTGTTGATGTTAAAACTATTTCTTTAGCATGTTTAAGTTTCTACATCAAATAGACAAGTTCTTAAAGTATATTCTACATGGATTTACACATTTACACTATTTTTTCCCACCATCCCATTGGTGCAACTGCAAGTAGCATTTGTAATGGTCATATGTAGTAGTTGTGTAAAGTAATTACTGTGATAGCTATGGTCTGGTGCAGTAGGGATCTCTACAAACTTTGGCCAATGATGTATAAAACATTGGTCTTCTAATTGACAAAACTATATATTTTAACTTATGTGTTTCTTCTGTACTCTTGGGTCACTTGCACACCCTCTTAGTGTCATGCATCATTCATTAAACATCAATAACAAAATGATTAATTACGACTACTATTGCATTCTAGGTTAATGGCTGGATTGACAAAATGAATCACTTGTAAGTATACGAAAGTATTTAAAAGATATTATATTGTGTAGAAATGCAAATATTATGGGAAAGCTGCTGATACAGAAGTACATATGCCTAACATCAGCCACATTAGCACATAGTCCGTCAAGGTAATCCAGGGAATACTTTTATAGCCTTAATTCAATGATTATTAGCATAAACTAAAAGTTATCCTACTTGCATTTATTGCCAGCGTTGCCCTATCCAAAACGCTCTTAAAATGTAGTTACTGATAAAAGGCCTATGGAACAAATGTAACTGTTTCCTATTGCTTAAATTTTGTCCCCATAAAGGCTTACTTCCTTTTGGAAAGGATCTTTAAAAAGTATTCCACATCTAGAAATTGACCGCAGACCTCAGAACAGGTGTGCCCTTAGGCAAGAGACACACCCCTATTTGCCACCTTTTTCCTTGCCGCACATTTCTCCCTAGCACTGCCGTTATGAGAAACAAGGCCAAATGAATAGAGGTGCATTTTGGGGGCCCCCTATTACGGTTTCCTGGGGGCCGTCAACACCTGTCCTCCCTAGCCATCAAAGGGGGCCACCTGCCACCCATAGCTATGGAAAGGCTTTTCCCCCATCATCTGAGAGGTGGCCATCAGGGACCAAGGTAAGGATCTATCCTATCCCCCTAATCTGCTTTCAGGCCTTCCAGAGGATGAGGACCACCCAAGGAACGTCCTATGAGCCAAGGACTTCTGCCAGGTGAGTGACCCGGGAAGGGAGGAGAAGACCCGCCTGCCCAAATCCCCATGTCTTATCAAACCTGATGCCGTGTCAACACTTTGGAGCTGCTAGAGGGTCCCCTGCTCAGCATCAGGGAACAACCCCCCAGGAGCCAGCTGATAAATTAGAATCTCCAGTCCATGTTCTTGCCTCCACCTTTGCCCACTGCTGCTGTGTTTGGGGAACCATGTTTGTCTCCCTGTCACCTTCCCCTCCTTCCACTACATTTTTCTCTCTCCAGTTATTAAAAAAAATGGGAATGTTTTGTTCAGCATGAAAGGTGGTCCAAGACATGCACCAGCAGCAGCAGCAGCAGCAGCAGCAGCAACAGTCTCTCTGAATCCCTAGAGTCTGTGAAAGTCAGTGGAGGTGGGTAGCAGGGGCATCGGCAGCCTCACTGAGGCCCAAGAGGCCTCTGACAGCCAGAGGAGAGTGTTAACAGCAGCAGCAGTCTCCTAACCCCTAAGGCCTGTGATAGCTAATGTAGGTGGGTTGTAGGAGCAGAAGTCTCTCTGAGCCTCTAAGTCCTGTGGCAACCAGTGTGGCACCTTCCCCTACATTTTTAACGGCAAACCATAATTTCCTGTAGTGCAATACGTATGGAAAGTGTTGATTTTCCAAAAGGCAATAAAAGACCAAAGCAAAGTACTTAATTTCTAAACTAAGGGCCCTTTTAGCATCATTTTTGTGGCTATAGTGCCAGCATTAAGGTCTTATCTGTTGTTGTGCTATGCACTATATTGGCGCTAGCAGATCTTGCAGTGAACGCTACTAATTAGCTTTGATTGTTGCAATGAGGTATTGGCCGGCCTATGTCAGCGCCTGTTGGACCCGCCGGCTGATTATCCCAGCGCCAGTGAGCGCCACGTTATTCTGACGCTTCCCAGCATATTTATGAATGTTTGCCTCCATGAAATCTTTGACGCTGGTCAGCATTTTTTCATTAAAGTTACAAGAAATCACTGCTGGGCACAGGGGGACAAACTTTACAGTGCGTTTCAGATGCATTTTAAGTAAGCTCTTGCTACCAGAAGACATTCTCATAGATTTTGTACACACCAATTATCTCTCAGGGAGTGTATTTTTTTTTTAACAATGAATCTTTATTGAAACCGACCGGGTCGGGAAGGTACACACATTTTTCTGCAGGTTCAAACAGATAAAATTACAACATCTCAGGATACATTACAGTGCAGCTGTCTATCACCAGATCCATGTTGGTCAAATGTTTGCATATCATTGTCAGTACTAGAGCTATAAAATTCTACCCTTACGCCAACAGGTTTGTGTCACCCCCTCTCCGGCAGCCAATGTTTTTATGTAATAGCAACATGGAAAATTGGGAGCCCCAGGGTCCTTGCCCCCGGGATATGAAGGGAGAGAAGGGGAAAGAGGGGAGGGGAAAGGGAAAGCAGGGGGGAAGGTAAGGAAATAAGGAAGGAGGGAATTCGGGGTCAGGCTCCCCCATCTCCCTACGCCACCCCGTCGCCTCAGGGCACCCCAAGTGCTTCTTTACCTTCATTAGATCGATGAACATATTCCATGGAGTCCAGAGGAGCCTGTGCGTCTCTTCAGTCTGTCTGAGGGAGGCTGTGAGATCCTCCATGCGCCTTATATCTTCTACCCTCCTCACCCATGAGCCTATGGAGGGAGGCGTTGTGTCTCTCCAACGCGCCGGGATACAGGTGCGGGCCGCATTTATTAAGTGGATTGTTAGGGACTTCCTATATTTCCCTACTGATAGGGTTGTGCAGTGTAAGAGTAAGACCTCTGGGGCAAGGGGAGTGACTTCCCCCGTTATCTTGTGAATCCATCCCACCACCCCTCTCCAGAAGCTCTCCAGTCTTTCGCACTCCCAGAAAACATGCAGCATCGAGCCCAGGACTTTCTCACATCTCCAGCAAAGGGGGGAGACTGTTGGGTAAAACCGGTGCAACGTCTGGGGCGTTCTGTACCATCGGCTGAGGATTTTGTATCCTACCTCCTGGTAGGAATTACTGATGGAAGTTCGTTGAGATAGCTCCAGGATCTTCCTTAATTTGAGACGGAGAGAAGGACACTCCAAGGTCTCTCTCTCACGCCTCAACATAGTTTGGAACAAAGGACTCTCCTGGATCAGTTAAGAGTTTATATATGAGGGACAAATAGCCTCTCATTGGTTACGTGGCCACGCAGAATCCCTCAAAGGGGGTTAGTTCTCTGCAGTACTCCCCAGGGGGAGCTAGTTTCTGGAGGAAATGGGAGATTTGCATAGCTCTCCAAAATGATAGTCGTGGATGATCTCCTCATGACATGAGCTCCTGTATGGATTTCCATGAGAAGCCATTCAGGAAGTCCCGGACCCTGCCCTCTCCGGTTGCTTTCCATTTTCTGAATCCCGCGTCCATTTGGTCTGGCAGAAAGTCCAAGGATCCCAAGACTGGCCTAAGTGGGGAGGGGGTGGGCGCAATGTTCTCCCGGGAAGCATATCTGGCCCACACTCTCAGAGTAGGCCCAATTGTCGGATGCGTCTTGAGTCCGATGGGGATCTCTCCCGTGGACCATGGGAGGCCTGCCAGGGGGACTGGAGACCATTGCTGCTCCAGCTGGATCCGCTTATGTTTCCCGTATAGGTTCCAGTCTATTATCCTGTTGCGGTGGGCTGCAGCATAGTATTTTTTAATATCTGAGAGTCCTACTTCTCTCCTGTTCTTTGGGAGCGAGAGGGTTGTCTGGGCAGCGGCATCTCGGTGGGTGGCAGCCAGGTAGGTCGGCTGTAGGTGGGAGGGTGGGCAGGCAAGTAGGTAGGAGGGCGGCAGGCAGATGGTTGAGTGGGTCAGGCTGGGCAGGCAATTATGTAGGTGGGTAGACAGGCAGGTAGGTGGCTGGGCAGGAAAGTTGGATGGTAAGTAGGTGTCTGGGCAGTCAGGCAGATAGGTGGGTGGTTCGCAGGTTGAAGGGCAGCATGATCGGTAAGTGGCAGTGTTGGTGGGCGGGGACATTACCGGCATCTCGGCGGCCCTGGGCTGGCATCCGAGTGGCTGGTCAGCGGCATCTTCAAGGCTGCAGATGGGTGGCCCAGGAAGAAGCACCTTCAGACTGCCAGGTCAGACAGCCAACGCCATTGACCCAGATCATCGGGTCTGGTCGGGCCAGGGAGGGAGCCAGCATCATCGATCTGGGACAGGAGCCAGCGGACAGCTTTCCCTCACTGCGATTGTGGTGTACTCTGCCTCTGCCACCGCCTGCTCCCTACCAGTCTTCAGTGTTGTCCGAACAGGCAGAGTGGGAGAAAGTGGCGGCAATGGCAGTGGCGTACACCATGCGGGGGTGGGCAACAGATAACAGGCTACAGCGTGGGACTTAGGGGGGCTAGGTAAGAAATAAAAAAAAACCTTGCCCTCACAACCAACACTGCCCCCCAGCCCTCGGCACACTCCCCCGCCTCAACCGGCTCTCCACTCCCTCAGGAAACCCCCTGCTGTACAGGACATCCCTAGGATAAACACTTAACACATGTTCTCTGTGAACGTGCTAGGGACATCATTATCATTTAGGAGGTTATAATATATCCCCGTCCCATCCCTGATTGTCCCAACTCAATGTTGCCCTAGCTGAAATGCTGGCCTACAGGTTTTTCAATTATTTGCTTAACATAAAATACACAGCCACGTCACATTATTATGCCATCAGCAGTGCATAGCATAGAGGTAGTCATGTTTCATGTGCTGACTTGGTGGGTACAGTATATAAGGCTTGCAAATGACTGTCTGCACCAAGGGTGACATTATTTCTAAAACATTCCTAAACAAAAAGCAGCATGGAAACTGTGGAGCACTACATGTCATTGATATGAGGAGCTGGCTATGAAAGTGTGGTGAGTGCAGACTGACACACTGCAGTGGAGCAGCTCACTGCTAAAATAAACTAGGAGGCTACCAGACATTTAAAACAGTTCAGCAAACCCCACCAAGTTTGGAGCTTCAAAGCAGATGGATGCCAATTGCACCTCTGCTAGCAAAGCTATATTGGCAGAAAATACTTCAATTTTAGCGGTAGTATGGGAACTTGGACCCTTCTCTAATGAGTCAGTTTTTCTTTTATATTGACTAGATGGGAATTGGCGTGTCAAGCGAGAAACAGAGAACAAACTGCAACCATTGCTGGAAGAACACAAGTTGGTTGCAGCACAGGGCAGTTGCCAGGAGAGCAGGGTGATCTTCTTGGGTGCCAAGGCCAATAGGGCACCTTTAGCCCAACCATCTTGTTTCTGTAGATAGGTTAGGCCCCTGGTTAGTGGTGCCAGCTATATACCAGGCCCCTCATCCCCCCATACTGGGCTCAGTCATGCAGAGGGCTTCTCTGTGTTCCATGTGGAATGCACTCTCAGCTGATTTGGGTATAAATCCAGCTACGCCGATCTTGTACACCCATACATGCTGATTGTCTTCTCTGAGGCAGATTAGATACTTCAGCAAGACATGTGACATGTCAAATGGCTATAAATGATTAAAAGAGCTTGACTAAGACTTCCAAGTAATAACCTGGTCCCACAATGCCCAAGACTTGAACCCAGTTAAGTATTTGTAGGACTAAATCATTGTGTTTATTTAATCGATCCTCACATATGCACCATCCAGGAGCCACGAAAAGCAATGCAGTCAGCATGACTCCAGATACCTGTGACAACCAACAAGTGCACTATGTATTGTCACAAATCATTAACTCAATCTTATTAATGGAGCCACACCATATACTGTCTCGAAATAACTAAAATAACTAAAATTAGAACTATAACACCCATAATGGACCAATATTATCACTAAGTCATGATATTATGCATATTACTACAGATTTTGTGTGTTCAGATCTGTCCATTGTAGATGTCTATCTCCTGTATGTTTTATGTGTATGTGCTCACATAAAACAAACTTAGAGCCTTATTTAAGAAGCCTCAGCACCACACAGTGCTGCTTATTTGTCCCTTAGCGGCACTCAGTGTACGACTTAACAACTTAAAAACACTGATGCAGCAGCCACCTAGCGTCTTATTTAACACTAGCACCGAAAATGATGCAGTGCCGGCCGCTGTATTTGAAGCTGCACCAGATGAAACCTGGATCTGTAGCTCAAGATCCCATAGAGCACAATGGGCAGAACTGGATTGTAGTGTTTAATGCTTATAATTAATTTTAAACCTATTTATTTGTACATAACTTGCATTGGGATTTCCCATAATTGAGAGGCAGGACCTAAATGGTCCAAAATGTTTTTTTTTTCGGTTTTGGTTTTTTTTAATTGATTTTAATGGCTTATTTTGCTTACCAATGTGTAATTTGTATGGCAACAAATAAAATGCTGTCCCCAGCAATGATTTCTTGTAACTATAATGAAGAAACGCTGACCAGTGGCAGAAAAATACATTGCCAAAACATGCTGGAGATTGCCGGAAAAACTACAGTACAAAGTGGCGCTCACTGGCACTGGGATAATCTACCGGTGGGTCTAACAGGCGCTGACATAGACCAGCCAATACCTAAGTGCAATAATCAAAGGGCTAATTAATTAGCGTTCGATGCAGGACTGTTAGCGCCAATGTAATACACAGCACAGCACCAGATTAGCCCCGAAGCTGGTGCTATAGCCACCAAAATTATGCTAAAAGTAACACATCATAAAAATATGGCCCAAAAGCAATATTAACAATAGATATACAATGTTTGTGATGAAGAATAACCTTTGAAGACATATTCAGCTAATGTTCTTGTTACCCATATTTGAATTATAATACTAATATTTGCTCGCACAATAGTGTGTGGAATAAAAGCAAAGTCATTTATGTTAATCAATTCATGTGGTAACTACATTTGTGAATTTTTCATTAGGGATAGTGGTGTAACTATTTATAAAATGTATAATAACTTATAATAATATTATATAATAATAATTTACGTAATTATATTACCATATTAGAGTTTATACAAGGAGGTAGATAATTCTTCTAAAAAGAAAACACAAAATGTAGTTTAAAGAAATGACCAAGACCCAAAGTTTTATACTAATTATTGTCAGAATATATTCTAGTCTACAAGGATTTTCTGAAGCGACCATGTCTGTAGTCACAAGTATTATATAGAGTATTTATCCTAAGGTGTCAAGTGGCCCCTTAACCTCCTGTCACAATGTAGTTTAACAAGGAACTTTAATAAATGTCTGAGAATGTGTTTAGTAAAGGTCAGAGTGTTCAGACATACCTGGTGTTATTGCCCTAGGACAATATCTCTAATAACTGTCCCCAGTTGCCACCGGCAAGGCATGTTTTACTGGTCACCACTCATGTGGACAGGTAAAGTACTCTGTGCCTTAGCAAAATGATATAGCTACAGCATCGCTGTATATACATACCAAGCACAGACTGTTGGTAAGCTGAAAGCTAGCCATATATGTATTATCTGATATTATGTGATATTTATTACAAATGATGTCAGTGCAATGGGTCTAAAATGGTTCAGGATTTGGGTATTGGTATAATAGTGGACCACATCTATATATTGCCTAAATATGCTGTCTAGCATAAATAAAGCAAAATCAGCACACACTTTGAGACAGGTTGTAGAGATGTCACTTGAGCTGAGGCCTGACTGTTGTTGAGGCTCAGTAGTAGGCATTTGATTCTAACACACCACTAGTCACTATAAATACCAACTACCCTGTTTCTCTGAAAATAAGACAGGTCTTATAATAATTTTTTGCTCTGAAAAAGTCGGCAAGGCTCCCACAAACAGCAAATAGATAGATAGATAGATAGATAGATAGATAGATAGATAGATAGATAGATAGGCAAAGGGATGGCTGGATATATATATATATATATATATATATATATATATATAAGCAGAGACATAAATAGATGGATGGATAATCTGTTTTTCCCAAAATAAGACAGGTCTTATATTAATTGTTGCTCCAAAATATGTATTTCTTGACACTCTAGCTGCTCTCTTCTAAGGTCCACTGCATTGCAAGTGTAGTGATTTGCTCCTCCTGGTAACCAGAAGCAACTAAATGCTCAGGAGTGAAGTGACTCCAGTGGGATAACTTGATGTTTGATTGTGTGAATCAAGCTAGGGCTTATTTTCAGGGTATGTATTATTTTTGAGGAAACAGGGTAGCTGGGCAGAGGGACAGATAGGCCAAGGGCTAGATAAGCAGAGGGCTATATAGATAGATAGAGGGATAGCTGCCCCCATACATCCGCAGCAGCAGACACAGATGGGGGGGGGAGCACAGCTGCCCCTGTCCCTCTGTAACTAGGGATTATTTCCGGAGGTAAATAGAGTCTTTAAACCGGACCTTCAGCGTCATTTAATGAATAGTCCAAACCCCACAATAACTATTCCCAAGCATTAATATATATATAAATATATACATAAATTTATATATACATAAATTTATATATACATAACTGTATATATACATACATTTATATATTTTAGGTTTTTAGTCACTTATTCTTTCCCCTACTGGGCTGCAACTCTGTTCAGGACTCTAGGATACGGGTGCCGCCATCCTGGCTCAGAAGCTTCACAGAAGAAAGGAGGGTGAAAGTGCAGGGGGTGGGGATATAGCTGTGCACAGACAGAGCAGAGTTGGGGTCAGGAAAAGGACAGCAATCCCAGAATGCAGAGCGGCACAGTCAGAAGACACTTCCTGTTTGCAGGCAGCCTGAGATTTCATGTGCCACCATCTTGAAAGTTTAAAGTCTCAGAAAATGCAGTAGATGCAGGTAGGATTATTGTTAATGTGGCAATCTGTATATACAGCGTGGGGAAAACATACAAGATAGACTCTTATCCAGGGTGAAAGTCCGGTTTAAGCTTAAATTCCTGTCTGCCATGACTAAGGCTCTGGTCACACCACTTTGCTTTCTCTGCATTGTTGTGCTGCGTTGCAACGCCACAGTCTTCAGAGAACCAGTGAGTCCGTGCTCTTAACGGAGGAGTGAACAGAGCTGTTAATTGAAGATGCATGGAAGTGAGCCTAGATCTCTAAAACAAGGTCACATACAGCCAAAAAGCGGAGTTAGGTACTAAATTATATTATAGCAGGTAGTGTAATATGGCTCAAATAAAGCTGATCTACCAACGACATCTTTTGTAAGTGCAATTTGAAGGTGACCATTTTGTTTTCACAAGGCCATAGTTTTAATGATTAACCATCTAAATAGTTTTGCTGGAAATTTCCAGGTTTTTGATGTCCTAGTAACCTTCTTAACATCACATTTTCCCATAACTCACTTACTGCCTTGTAGATCATATTTTATTTAACCCTTGCTCTGTGACATTATTCCTGTTTTTCCCACATTCTTGTTTAAAGATTAACAGTGATATAAATTGCATACAACAGTTCTACAATGGTAGTAATAATGCTGCTGCAGCTGGAGTTTGGCTAGCTCTCGGAATAGTTAAATGGAGGCTAAGTTATTATTTTAGTTTTGCATGGCTGAGCCACGTATGTTTTTACATCTTTAAAACCTGTAATGTAATCTTCAGAGGTGGCTTACAATACATTGGCCTGGATTTAGTAAAGACCGGCATATATATAAATAAATATATATATATATTATATATATATATATATATATATATATACAGGCATGTCTGTCTGCAAAATGCATTTGTTCAAAGACACACCTGTGCTTCATTTGTGTGTGCAATCGGCTCATCTCATGTGAGATTTTCCATTTAGGCACAAGGTGTCTGTAGATTTTACAAATTGCAAAACATGTCATTTCCTTTGCTTTTTTTTGTTTAAAAAAAGGGGGTCCCCCCTCCAGCCTGGCACAGTTGGGTTCCCTATGTCTCGCTATGTCTAAGCCACAGGTCAGGACACAAGCTGCGATGCCTTTTAGCACAAGTCCAATGACCTGCCAGGCAGGTCATTACTAGCAGCAGGTAGTGACAGATGAGCGTCTGTACAGCGGCGCTATGATCAACCGCTAGTGGGTGCCCCGATCAGCCGTCAATCACTATTACAGAACGCCACAGTCGCTACTTGCCGTTTGTAGTAATCACGCTGCCAATGTTAAATGTGATGTTTCTGATTTGCATTAGAGGCGCTGTTGAGTTGTTACACCTTATTCAATACAGCGCCTGATCGTTTCTATGCTGTTGTGTTTAAACCAATCTCTAATTCTTTGAAACACTTAAGGAAAATAACACGTCACAAGATTTTAGAAATAAAAATAAATGTTAATTTTATTAAAGCATGTTATAAATGAAATGTTTTTTAATGTTTTTTTAATAATTAAAAACCACCCACATATGTTTTTTATAATTTTAATTATCCCCCTGTTGTTATGTAGTTGTAGTATATCTCTGCTTAGCTCACTTACCGAAATGCAGAAATCATGCTTTTCCGCCGCTCAAAGCCAGTCTGGGTATCCTCATTACTCTCTGCGACCATGTTGGGGACTCCTAGCGCCAGTGCTGTTTCTTCGGGGGGTTCGATTCGGTGGCATACAAATGTTGTGTAGGACACAGCAGGCTAGGATGATTTTGATTTAGGAGACCTTTTGTGGACTGTAAGAAGGCGTGCTTTCAGCAGGCCGATGGTTCTTTCCACAATGCATCTTGTTTTGCGATGTGCTGCATTGTAGCGTACTTGGGCAGATGTCTGTGGGTTTCTGACCGGAGTCATTAACCACGTTTTCTGCCCATATCCCTTGTCCGCTGTTGAATTAAGAAAGTGAGAAACAGCAATTAGTAAAGTAGCTATACCAGTATGTCTACTATAAAATTCTGCACATATAGCTGTTTATTTGTTTTTATTTAATAATGTGATTGTTATTCTGTTTATGATTATTAATTACCCAGTAGCCATCCAGGTGGCATTTCATTGTTCTCAAACTTCCGACACAGGACTGATTGCTGGAGCACATAAGAATCATGGCATGAGCCCGGAAAGCCAGATCTCACGGCCCTCAGCTTCATGTCTGGGTCACATACCACCATGACACTCATAGAATGGAATTGTTTGCGATTCCTATAATGCAGTTCCTGTGCACGGGGAGGGCGGAAAGGGATATGTGTACCATCCACGCACCCTAGCACATTAGGTATCCCTCCCATGCTGTAGAACGCATGTTTAATATTGGCAACCTCCTCCTCATCCTCAGGAAATTTGATATATACCGGGGATAAGATCGCAAATAGTCAGGACTACCTTGTAAAAGATACCGCTCATTGTAGCCTGGCTAATCCCGCTGAGGAGGGCTGAGGTTGCCTGAAAATTGCCCCGTGCCACTATATTTAACATGGCACATAGGCGAACAATGCCAGGGATGGATTGGGTGCGTCTGGTGGAAGGTTCAGTTTTGGGCTTAATCTGATCATATAGGGACTGTAGTGCTGCACGATTCAGACGAATTCTGCTTCTGATCTGCTCGTCACTTAAATCCCATACAGAGAGGCGGATGCCAAAGGATCTGGGTGCCCTAAGCCTCATAGCACCCTCTTCCCTTGGCTCCTGACCTTCCTCTGCGCTGCCACAACAACACATCCATACCCCAAACATAACTCCAACATCCACATCACACTCACTGGCCATAGCTCATGCACTCCCAAAAGCAAAAGAAAACAATCTTCCCACACACGCAGGCTGTTGGTGGTGCCCCACTCAAGCTCAAGCGTCAGTATGCCAAGAGGGAGCCAGAATTTAATTTGGCAGATAACAATACTCTTGTGCGTCTGACACTGGCTAAGTGGGAGTTATTATTTGGCTCCCAAAGTCAGTGTTTAGGCAAACAAGAAAGGAGCAAATTGTGGGATGCCATTAGTGAGCAGCTTACTAGCTCAGCTCAATATCCACATAGTGGCACAGCCTGCAAAAAACTCTTCTACATTTTGCAAAGGGCCCTTATGCAAAAGATGAAGTCTGATCTTCTTGTTGACAGTGGGACAAAGCAGGCTCCAAAGAGTAAATACAGGCCATATGAGGAGATGTTGAAGATCCCCCTTTGTCGGCTGCAGGGTGTGGATGCTGGGGATGACACCAAAGGCTGGGGTGAAGGTATAGTGTAAATACATTGTTATTGATTTAGAATAATAATGTTGGATCATATTTGTATGTAACCTCATTCTAATCCTAAATGTAGATCACGATAAGTATCATATTATACCTATGTTATGTTATTTTAACCGTTATCTTTTTTTCACCTTAGTGGCACATGAGGAATCACAGAAGTCTGATGTTGAAGGTTCCCAGGTTCCTGCCCTTCCCCCAGCCTCTACATTAACCCAGTCTGATGTTGAAGGTAAAGAGGCAGCATTAGATGGTTTTCTGTTATAGATCTGGATGGTTCTTTATAGTGCTCACATTAACAATGGCTACTTATATATATATATATATATATATATTTTAATATATGCCCTCAGAGTTGGATCAGCATCTCCTCATGAATCAACATACTCTTTGGAAGCCAGTAAGTGTATGCATTATTTTTGGTTTTCTTAAAATTACATAAAGGTCTGGATTTAGATGTATTGTGTTTTTGATTTGCAGGCCAAGTCCCAGCTTCATCTTTGGACCCCACTTCCTGTGTTGCAGGCCTACAGGACACTGTTGGTGTGTAGTGCAAAGCATACTGTATCCTTTATAGATGTTGTTTCTCAATGTGTAACCAAAAATTAGTTATTCGGATAAAACATGCCAAATCACATTTAAAGCAGTCTTGTAGATTAAGATTAATAACAAAAGGGTAAACATGTTACTTGCCAAAACAATTGATAAACAAAATAACAGGTTGCATTTATGTTGGTCCCATTTTTCCCAAATTATGAAAGCATTACTATGACATCTTAAACTAATAGCATTTATGTTTCCTTTCATTAGGCCCGTATACAGGAAGTGCTGGTCCTGAAAGGGCCCTTCAAAGCGTGGCTGCTAGGGATGAGGGTAAGCATATGATTTGATATATTATTATATTATTATTATTATATTATTATGATTTTTTAGATCATTACATGTATGAGGGCTATTTACATTTCGTATGACCCATGTATTTGTAGGGCAAAGTTCTAGTGATGGCTTGAGTCCTGACATCTCCGATGTGGTGGGATGTGTGTCTAATAATGTGCTAATGATATGTGGGCACACAATGTGTTTTCAGATATATTGCAATTACTATCATACTCATCAAAAATGTTAAGGGTGTGTGGAATGAACTTTAGGATCAAGGTTAGATTTCTAAAATCGTTAAGAGGTCAACTTGACGCAGTTGAGACACAATAAACCTTGTATTAAACTAACAATACCTTTAAATTTAGCATATGTGATGTTGCCACCATTATCGGATGATGATTTGCCCCTTCCTGGCAGCCAAACATCGGACCTATTTGAGGAGGACCACACTCAGGTAACATAAATTGGTTGAATCAGATTGTGATAAATGTAAATTTTTTTTTTAACACTCATTTAAAAACATGCTACATACACCATACTTTTATCTTAGCAGGCAGCCTTGACGGGAAACCTGGATGTGGACTCTTCCCAAGTGCCATGTGGTCAGCCTACTGAGCTTGCACAAACGGTGCATGTTACTAGAACACAAGCTGTTGATTATATAGGTGTATATGCCAAATACTGTCATTAATTTTTCCTATACCTTTTTATTATAGACCACTATGCAACCAACAACACGGGGTGTCCCCACAAGTGTGGAACTTTTTGAGATAGGGAGCCGCATGTTGGAGGCCTACAGTCACCAGCAGGCGTGTGCTAGACTCGAGGAGTGCATTGCGGCATTGGAATCACAATCGCTGGTGGACGAACAACAAATACGTGAACTGAGGCAAGAGGTCCGAGAACTTAGGAACCAACCACTGCAAGAATTGGTCACTGCTGTTAACCGCTCCATCGATCGCCAGGACCAAACTTTGTTGTTGTTACATCAGCTAATACAGCAGCAGTCTATTTTTTTTACTGGCCAACACGGCCCCTACAGCTGAGTCCTCACAAGAAAGACCACCCACAGATTAACTTTTTTTGGCCATGAATATTTTATTTTAAATTTATTTTAAATGAGGCCAGCTATTTTCTTGTTTATATCTGTCATAATAAATATTTGTGTTATAAGATAACTTTTTGGATTCTACTTGATTGCATATATACTAACCAATACGTATAGACATGTCTATATATCTAGATATGTGTATGTGTTTTTGATTTCACAACAGTTATAGGTTGGAACACATTCAAATGCTTCTATTATGTTAGGTGTAACAAAAATAATGGGTTAATGGTAACTTTACCAAGGTTTTGCAGTTAATGCTGGTACGCTCAGAACTGCCCATCTATTGTCTGCTGCTTATTCAGGAACAGCGACTCTAGGCATTGCAGAAAAAAGAAACAGAAAAGCCTACAACACATGTATCAAAAGTACAGCGCCCCAGGCAGCGACAGGTAGCGACTGATCATAGCGACTGGCCCTCGGCGCTCTAACCAGATTCAACAAGATTTTTTTATGAAACAGCGTTGGCGCTGTCATTTTCTTTAATGCATGGCACGGCCCGCTTCGGTATTCATAACAGATGGGTTATTCCGCCACTAGGTGGCGCAGCAGCACTGCAGAAAGCTGTGGCTCCTCCCGGCTCTCTATAACAATGGGATTAACCAACAAGTTCCCAGAGTTTCCTCTGCAGTGATACTGCAAAGTTAGAAGATGACTCTCTCTCTTGCGCAGGTGAGCAGAGCAACTAAGCCTGCGGCCCTGCATGTCTATTTCCATCCGTTTCTGGACCCTCACTGCCTCCCAGCCTCGGCTGACAGATCGGGTGTAGGTAGAAGAGCATTAGTGTCAAGTGCTCCAGGAGCGGTGCTCCAAGCCGCAGACCCTGTACCACAAAGGGTAGTCGGCCATAGGCTTTATGGTGAGCCTAACAGGGATGCAGAGTTTCTGTCCAGGCTTCTGATGGGGTGATTTGCTCTGGGACTGGGTTTTTCACTTTTGGGGTCCCCCCCGTCCATGGCTGCTTGCCGCTGCCTTCTCGTCTCTCTCTCTTCCCCCCCCCCCCCGACTTTATTGTTTTTAGCGGCCGTGCCGCTTTGTACTGCGTTCCGCGGCTGTGAGCGCTATTGGCTTGATGCAGAGCCTCCCCGTTCAGCTCCCCCTGTGCGTTTCCCCGTTGGTTTTGGCCTTTGATCGGGTCAGGAAAGGATGCTACATTAATTTTAGTGTGCGCTTATGCGCTCAGGTGTGCGCTCAGCCGCCTTTCCGATTGTCGGCTCGCACGAGGCTGTTTGCCGGCAAAACGGACGCCTCGTTCATTGGCCCGTTTTTTTCAGTGATGCAGAGCCTTGATTTCCGATTGGATTCAGCCTAATAAAACGGGGCCACCGAGCCTTCACTTACGGCAAGTCTGACCAGCCGTATTGGAGCTCCGTGCTATTTGGGAATGCATTCCTCTGTGGGCCAACATCAAAGGTGCCAGCTACGCCGTCTGGTAGTTCTGAGTATGGCAGAAACCAGGCTGCAGCGCACGCCTTTGGACATCGATGGCATGAGTGACGTTGACCTATTCGAGCTCACCCGCCTTAACCGTGTTTCTCTCCATGCCTTGTATAGCGAGCTGCGGCCATGGTTAGCCCCCACCACAAGAAAGGGCCATGCAATTGCAGGTATGACCAAATTGGTTGGCTGCCTGCAATTTTTGGCGAACGGCTCGGTCCAGAGACTGGGTGCCTTCTCCCTGGGGATGTCCCAGTCTACGCTGAGCCGCAGCCTAACCAAGTTTTTGGATGGCATGGCTACCCTGGCACAGAATTACATTTTTTTCCCTCAAACACGGGAAGCCTGGAATGCGGTTAAGTTGGGCTTTTATAACATAGCCGACATGCCCAACGTCCTTGGTGCAATCGATTGCACACATGTCTCGCTCATCCCCCTGCGTGCGGACCAGGAATATCTGTTCAGGTATGTGGTTTGGGTCTGCTTTTTTTTTGGTTATCACACATTTTTTAAGGCTCACACTAATTACACTTGTGTTTTGCTTGGTGCAGGAACAGGAAGATGGGCCATTCCATCAATGTTCAGGCAGTGGCGGGCCCTGATCTTCAATTTTTCAGTCTGTTTGCTGGCTTTCCTGGGTCCACGCATGATGCGCACATTTTGAGGAACTCCAGCCTCTATCAACGGTTTCAATCTGGAGATATTTCTGGAGGATGGTTACTGGGTATGTGTATTAAAGTTGTATTTCTTGGCCCCCAGGTTTGAATGTGGATTTGCCACTACCCCACTAATCTGTGAGACCTTTCCTGGAAACTTGAAAAGGTTTTTGGTTTAATTAATGGGTGAAAGTATTCTCCACTATTGGCTTATGTTCTGGCCCTCTTATCTCAGTAGCATTACGCAGACATTTTTAATGAGTGTACAGGTTGCATGTGTTTGTAGGCTCAGTAAAAATGTCAATTCCTCCCACCATACCTAGCTCACCTATTTGTCCCTGTGTACTAATGTTTCTATGCACACCTAAACCTTTTTTTAGGCATCCACCTTATGTTTGTCTTTTGTATTTTTGCAGGTGACTCAGGCTATCCCTTGTTACCATGGCTGCTCACACCCATCCTGCACCCATCCCCTGCACAGGAGCGCTACAACACAGCCCATAGGAGGTCTCGCTCTGTGGTGGAACGTGCCTTTGGGTTGTGGAAGATGCGTTTCCGATGTCTGGATCACAGTGGGGGTTCTCTTCAGTATCAGCCTGGCAAGGTTATCAAAATAATTATTGCTTGTGGGGTCCTGCACAACCTTGCCATTAGAAGCAGGATTGCTCGGTATACTGACCTGGGTGCAGAACCTTTCCCTATTTCTGACGAGCAGACCCCTCCTTACACTGGTACACAAAGTGGCCCAGCACACACAATCCGTGCTGACCTTGTGGCCAATGTATTTTCTTGAAACCACCCCCTGTCTGCAGGCTGGGGAAGATTAAATCACACCTAATAAGTGTTACATGCTGGTCACAAAGCGACTCTAAATGCATTTGGGCTTTACCTCTGCTGCCGGCGCATGTCCATTTTTGGGCAACTATATGATTTCAGGTCCACAACTGTCCGCTTGATTTGTTCAGTATCTCGATGGACAGAACACCATAATGTACCCAAACAGCATTGGCAACAGCCATGCTTTGTGCTTAGCAAAAACGGGCTGTTAGGGACCCACGGCGTGGTTAGCGCCCACATGGGTGTGTGTTGTCCCCTGCATCACTTGAAATAGATGGTTGCCTATCTGGGGAGTCGTGTGTGGTTTTTGGGCCGGTGGTTGAGAATGGGTTAATGTCTCCTTGCTCCTGCGTTTTTGGGAATGTGCCTGTGTCTGTGGAGTCCCCACCGTTTTAGTTGGTGCATGTTCTGCATGTGTCTTGTGCCTGCTTTTCTGTTTTATTTAGGATGAGGCATGTGTGCGGCTGCTATGTGGCTTTGGCCTTGGTTGGCTTTTTGTGCTCCCTTTAGGTCTGCCCATATTGATATGGTATCCCACACCAAGCGGAGTGCCTTGAGCTTTAAATATGTTTCCAACTGCGGTTGCGCGCCTGCGCGCACACACGCACGTCACCGCGGGGGAACGTCAGAGCTAGAATTTGAAAAACAAGCCAAGATGTCCCCCGCCATCTTTACAACGGAGCAGGACGAGCTCATCATGGATGTGAGTATGCAAGCGAGCGAGCGTGCGTTTATGTGCGCGCACACATTCCTTGTAATAAAAAAAGAAAACAACACAAGAAAAGTCTGAAACAACTTAGTTTGTGACGTTACAGACCAGCCCACCTTAGTTTAACACATGTACGCAGCTACAATCTAGCCTAGATGCAGATAGCAGAACTAGGGCAATGTGAGGCAGCAAGAGGTTAATAAAGTGACTTGATTTAAGCCAGGAAACTTGTTAATGTATTTTGTGGATTAATGGTGTGTCCTTGTCTCTTTTTCTAACAGATGATGCTGAGGAATCGCTACGACTTCCTGCCGTCTGATTATGCCAAACGGACGTTGGCCCTGGAGGTGGTGGAGGCGATAGAACGCAGAACCCAAACCACCTATACCTTCACCCAGATCGCCCAACACTGGTCTGATTTAAAAAGAAGGAATAAGCCCCGGGTGAGGCGGTACTTCACCAAACATTTTCCATGTAAGTGTAGAAAATGTAAATGCACCTATAACCCTGGCATCGCCTGGGCGTGGTTTAATGATTGTGTTTGTATTTCAGCCCATGAATGGAATCTACGTTTCTGCCCCACCCGGACCAGGACACACAGCCCAGTGTTGGGCGAAACAGGTGAAGGTGTAGGTGGCCCACCGCCAGGGTCAACGGCCACCCCCTCCTCTGTAAGTGACTCGGAGGAGCCGCTGGACTTCAGCATGCAGGGGAGGGGGGGATCTGACGGCAGGGAGTCGAGCATAACAGAGCCTCAACCTGACTCCGGTAAGGGAAATATAGTTAGATATGTTGAAATACATGCATTAAATACAGATTCTCATGTGCACTATTGTTGTAGATTCAGACGTCGCAGGAACATCCCAAGGGATGAGCGAGGAGGAAGAGGTTGCTGGGGAAGGTGAGTAGATTGATACCTAGAAGCCTAACTTAATATTCTATTCATGAAAGAACAACAGTCTCTAATATCAGTGTTTGTCATCCATACAGATTCACAACAGCAACAGAGGGAGGCTGAAGGGAGACTTCGCCCCCCGACGCAATGTGCGGCCCAAACCTTGTAAGTGGTGTTTATTTAAACTAAAGAAAATGAGCAAACAATTACATTTGAAAAATAAAATTCAGAGACATTTCCAAATTAATTTTTCTAAAAAAGCACTTAAAGCGGACCTTAACTCTGAATAAGAGTCTATCTTAAATATTTCCCACACCCTGTACATACAGATTGTCCACCTTACAAATCATCTTACCAACCTTTTCCAGAGCACAGCTCTGCTCTGTGTGAGCAAAGCACAGCTATAACCCACCCCCTGTACCTTATCCCACTCTCCTCTCCTCAGTAAGTGTGATGCTTCAGAGTCAAGATGGCGGCGCACGTATCCTAAATTCCTGAACTGAGTTGCAGCCCAGTGGGGGAAATAATAATAATTGATTGACTAAAAACTTACTATATATTATTTTAAGATGCTGCGGAATCTTTTAAAAATAGTTTGTGCTTTTCATGAAATCACGCAGAAGGTCCGGTTGGGAAAGGGCCCCAAAAAAACCACGCCCAACCAAACCCCCCAAAAAATGCTAAACTAATGTTGTTTTTCATTCACAGATCAAAGAAGACATCCCGAAGACCCCGAGGCATAATTTAAAAAACAATTTTAGAAATGTAAATATTGCTTTATGTTTTACCCCCCCCCCCCCAAAAAAAAAACCTAAAAAACAAAAACAAAAAAAAAAAAACCTTTGAATAATAAAAATAATTAACATATTTTGAGAGTTGGCTTTCCTGCAAAAGTACAATCACACAACATCAGCACACATTTCCATAACACCAAAGGTTTACATATGGAACAATAATTCAGAAAAAAACACAAACAATTATGGTATGCATTAAGGACAAGGAAGAAGGAACAAGCAAGGAGATTAAGGTATGCATTAAGGACAAGGAAGAAGGAACAAGCAAGGAGATTAAGGTATGCATTAAGGACAAGGAAGAAGGAACTACTAGATGATTAAGGTATGCATTAAGGACAAGGAAACACCCACAAAAAAACAAACAGAAAAAAAATATGTGTGTCACATTTGCATTTGTGGCCATATGCATATTCCAAGGGAGTTTGAGGGATGTGCGCTTGCGTGTAGCCTGATTGGCAACTGAAGAGCCATGGAGATGTAAGTATACTTGCTAAAACCACCAAAATGGAAGGTCAAATACGACGGAAACCAAGCAGGTACGTTCAAAAAGGCAGGAAAAATCAGGGAAAAACGGGCCGCCCGTGTGAACGTGACCGGGAGCCCCGATCAAATTGAAGGCACCCGAGAGAGCAAAAAAGCTTTCAGAGTAAAGTGAAATTGACGGATCAGTTAGGGAGCCATTCCGACGGAGGCTCTGCATCACATTTGAGCCACGATTCAAACGGGAGCCCCGGACAATCGGAAGGTTTTAAGGGCAGTTCAGAGGAGGCTCTGCATCAGGCCCTATATCCTGAGGTGATTTTGCTTAGTCTTGCACTTGAGGTTTAGGGAAACCTCAGGTAAGCCTGCTCCCAATTTATCTATTGCATTGTATGTCCCAAATGGGGCTCTCAGAGATTAGAGTTAGGACTGCACCTCACAAGGGCACCTTGGTGCTGGTGGTGCAGCTTAAGCATACTTCTGCAGATGTGTGTGACCGAGCCCTCTGTTTTTAACTAAGTTTAGAGACAGATTGTAGGTTGGTCAGCAAGCTAACTGGTTTGAGTGCTGTGGCTCCTTTAAGACTTTTGTATCCTAATTGCCCTGCTAACGTGCACCTCCCAGGTTAGTTATAAAATGGTCTGAGCGGCTGCCACCCCTCCTTTGTTTCTTTTGAATTTGTGCAAGCACATGGGGTGTGGGGTCTAGGCTATATTGCAAGGTCTTTGACCCTCCCACCCCATGGCTTGCACTTGAGGTTTAGGGCAACCTCAGGTAAGCCTGCTCCCAATTTATCTATTGCATTGTATGTCCCAAATGGGGCTCTCAGAGATTAGAGTTAGGACTGCACCTCACAGGGGCACCTTGGCGCTGGTGGTGCAGCTTAAGCATACTTCTGCAGATGTGTGTGACCGAGCCCTCTGTTTTTAACTAAGTTTAGAGACAGATTGTAGGTTGGTCAGCAAGCTAACTGGTTTGAGTGCTGTGGCTCCTTTAAGACTTTTGTATCCTAATTGCCCTGCTAACGTGCACCTCCCAGGTTAGTTATAAAATGGTCTGAGCGGCTGCCACCCTTCCTTTGTTCCCCTTGAGATGGGGGAGCTCTCCCAGGATTTTGACTCCTCTGGGAACCAGCAGGAGGGTTGCGATAGTGAACCTGGGTCTGCGTCCGGAGAGGAATCATGGTACCCCGAGGACACTGATAATATGCTGTCACATATTTTTGAAATTTTGCACATTGCTGCCCCTGAGGTAGCTAAGAGAAAGCAGGGGAAGCTTTTTCGCCCTGGTAAACAGCATCTAGAGTTCCCTGAGCAGGAACATTTCACCACCTTTGTGCTTAAAGAATGGGAACGTCCTAACAGGCTGTCTGCTGTGCCCAAGGGTCTGGATAAAAGGTATCCCTTTCCTGCTGATCTTGTTAAGAGGTGGTCTTTTCCCCCTGAAGTGGATGCTCCCTTACTAGGCTTGTCCAATACTTCTGTTGTGCCTTCCCCTGACACTACCACTCTGAGGGACAGTGAGGACAGGCGCATGGATCGGTTGGCCTGCCATGCTTTTACTTGTGTGGGGGCTGGATTGCGCCCGGCCTGTGCTGCCGCCATCATGGCTATTGCCCTTAAGAAGCTGCTCAAGCGTCTTCTTGATGGCGCTACTGCTGGTAGTGCAGGGGAGGAACATAGGACTCTCTTACTTTATTCTGATTTTGTTACATTTATCCTTACTGCTATGGATGATGTTGTGCGGCTGAGCGGTAGGGCCTCTGCCCACTTGGTGGCTATGCGCCGCTCTGTCTGGTTGCGCCAATGGGCAGCTGACGCTGCAGCTAAGAAAGCTCTCACTGGTCTCCCCTTTGCAGGGCTCCGGCATTTTGGGGAGCGTCTTGATGTTTTAGCCAAGGATGGCAGGCTGCCTCAGCGTAGGAGGCAGTCTCGGCCCTTTCGGGGGTCCTCCGTCCCTCTCCCTTCCTTTCGTACTCCTAGAGGAGTTCATGGCTCCCTCTTCTCTAGTGGCTGCAGAGATTCTTGGGGCCGTGGCAGATCCCGTGGTCGTCCCGTTTTTTCCTGGAGTGCTAAGCCCAAACCCATCCGGGTGGGGGAATGGCCTTGGCTTTTACTCATATCTGGAGGCTTCACGTCTCAGACCGGTGGATTCAGGAGCTAGTATCCTCCGGTTGCATGATAGAGTTTGTAGCCTGGCTGCCTCCAGGATTCATCAGACCCTGGATGTCTTTGAACCCCCTGTCTGCTCAAGGGGTGTTTCTGGTGGTTCCTTGACTGTTAGAGTCAGGAGTCTTTTCATAAGTCCCCCAACAGGAAGGCCCCTGAAGGGCCTCAACAAAATTGTCTGATTCCAACTTGTTTTGCTTAAAGACGTTATGCTGCTATCAGTACCCTTCGCCTGGGCGACTTCTTGGCCACTGTGGGCATCAAGGATTGTCCTGTGCCTATCTTTCCGGGTCATCAGAGATTTCTAGGTTCGCGCTGGAGAATCAGCATTATCAGTCAGTGGTTCTACCCTTTGGTGCCTCGGCTGTTCACCAAGGTAGTGGTAGGGGGATGGCTCTGCTTAATCCGCCTCATTCATGACCTGGACGTCATCCTGATTGGGGCCAAGTTCTTTCCTCAGGTCGTGCAGGTCACTCAGACGGTGACCTAGAATCCATTGGCTGGGTGATCTACCATCCCAAGTCTTCTCTGTTCCCATCCTTGGTGAGGTTTTTTCTGGGTTTGACCCTGGATATCTTAGGTCAAGTGTTCCTTCCTCAGTAGAAGTTGAAGGGTCTTCAGCTGCAGGCTTGGGCTCTGCTACCGTGTCCTCATCCCTACATCTGTCAGGGGATGCAGTTGGTGGGCCTGATGGTGTCCTGCTTTGGGTAGTCCCCTTTGCTCGTTTCACATGAGACATCTTCAGTCGAACCTCTTGTCAGTTGGGATCGGGCCCCTGAGTCCTTGGATCAGGAGTTGATCTGTCTCCTCTGGCCAGATGGTCCTTCTTGTGGAGGCTGAACTCCAGGAACCTTCTGGGGGACAGGTCCTTCCTGCCCCTGTGCTGGGAAACGGTCGCCGCAGGGGCCAGTCTGACAGGTTGGGGGGACTTCTGGAGATCCCTGAGGTTCCAGGGAAGGTAGGGCCCACATGAGGACCATGCTTCCATCAACGTCCTTGAACTGCGGGTGATCGGGTTGGTTCTTCTTACCTGACCACTCACCCTTAGGGTTGGACTGTTAAGATCTGCTCAGACAACCATACGGCGGTTGTCTACATCATCCATCAGGGAGGTACTTGGGGCAAGTGAGCCTTCCAGGGAGTGTCCCTGATTCTGTCTTGGGCGGAACAGCATGTTCCCTGCATCTCAGCGGTTTACATTCCGAGCGTGGAGAACCGGGTGGCGGACTCCCTGCTTATGGGGTTGTCTCGTCTGGGAGAATGGTCCCTCAACAACCGGGTGCTTCTCTCCCTGTTTTACCGCTGGGGTCATCCGGACGTGGAGCTGTTTGGGCCCCGCCACAATCACAAACTTTCAGATTTTGTCTCTGTTTCAGGATCATTCTGTCTTTGCTATGGGTGCCTTGGCATTTCCTTGGACGGAGTTCGGCTTCTCTGTGAGTTCACTCTGTTTCCTCTTCTGGGCAGTGTTATATGCAACTTAGCCCAGGAGTGGGTACCAGCCATCCTGGTGGCCCCTTCTTGACTGTTGAGACCTCCATCTTGGTGATAAAGGGGTTGCCTGCTTCTGTTGTTGATTCCATGATTAGGCCAGGAAGAAGTCCTTGTACTTCGTCTATTACAGGGTCTGGCTTGTTTAGAAGTCTCTTCCCTTTAGGGGGTTTTGCGATTCCCAGGACTCTGGAATTCTTGCAACTTGGTCGGATTTGGACCTTCAACTTAGTACACTCAAAGGCCATGTTTCTGCTCTGGCAATTTTCTTCCAATGTGCTTTTGCCACTTACTGGCTGGTTCAGGTTTTTTACAAGGTGTTTCTCACCTGCGTCCACAACGTAATCCTTGCTACCAGTCCGGGATTTAAATCCGGTGTTGTCTGCTATGAAGGGGCCTTCCTTTGATTCTTGTTCAATAATTTTTATTGTAACATATTCTGGGCATCAGTATCAACATGTACATCAAAAAGAACTGCCAGTAAGCAGATATATATTACAAAAGGTTACTTACAGAATATAAAGAAAAATGTCATTATAAAAGAGCGGTACTCACAACCATAAAAATAATGTAGTACAGAGGGGCATACAGTGCAAATACAAAAGAAATAGAATAAAATAAACGATATAAAATATAAAATTATATAAATATATGTATATATATAAAAAATAAGACCCATATACCTTTAAAGCTAACGTAACCTCCTCGGCCACTAACGAGGTTCCTATCCGGAACTCTGTACAGTAGTGCAGAGCAAGGAGTCACTAATTAACATCCTAACTGGGGAAGACAGGGAGGGAAAAAACAAGACAAACAGAGGGAAAAAGAGGGGGTATAGACAATAAGAAAAAGAGAGAGAAGAAAATGAAAGAAAAAAAGATATAACACTGGAAGCAGACACATACAACTATCTTAATTCCGTAGCCTACAGCCTAACAGTCGACACTATAGTCAAACACATATGTTCAAATATCCAAAAGGGAAGCATCGAAACCAGGTTCCAAGATTGCATTTACCCAAGGAGACCACACCTCTCGAAAATCCTCCAGGGACCTTCCATGGAGAGCAGAGATTTTCTCCATCGCCATTATCAGATTAACCCTGTTTCGGAATGCCTCAAAACTCAAATCAGGAGATTTCTATGCTTTTGCTATCACTAATTTAGCCCCAGAGAAAATATGGTATATAAAATTCTTTTGGCCAACAGAGCAATTGCTAATCGGGCTATTAAGTAGGGCCACCCATGGGTCAGGGGCCACGTCACCGAAGCTGCAGAACCAAACGAATCCGACCACATCTTAAGCCACTCGCGATCACTTTTACACTCTTGTAGTTCACGTTCCCATTTTTCCCAATGAGGCAAACGTTCCTGGTTAAGGGACACAGATAGACTGTTGTAAATCTCAGTTATCGCCCCCTTCCCTCTTGGGGCCTCCAGACATCTTGATTCAAACTGGGTGAGGGCCTCTACTTTTCCTCCTCTCTTAAGTAACGCTCTTATAAAATGAGCTATTTGTAAATAGCTAAAAAGATCCTTATGCTCTAATCCAAATTTATCCTTAAGTTGAGCAAATGAGGACATGCAAGAACCCTCCAAAAACCCTATTAATCTCGAGGCACCTCCTGCCTTCCATCTTATAAACCTTCCGGGATTAGCTAAGTCCGGCTCGAACATGGGGTTGTTCCACAGAGAAACTAAGGGCGTATAAGCAGACATAAGACCTCTAGAAAGTTTAAGACCATCCCATACCCGTAAAGAATGACCTATAACCGGGTTACTATCAAATTTCCTAAGATTCGAAGATACCCAAAGAATATTATCTATCGCCAAAGGATGGCAAATAACAGATTCAATCTGAACCCATTTGGGAACATCTCCTGTGGCATCGTAAGACAGTAGCTGTGATAATTGACCGCCTGATAATATCTCTTCAAACATGGAACTCCCAACCCTCCAAATTCCTTAGCTCTAAGTAAAACTCGTCTCGAGACTCTGGGTTTTCTGTCCATCCAGATAAAAGCAAAAATTTTATTCTGTAAAGCCTTCAAGAAGCCAGGTGGGATTTTCAATGGTAAAGTTCTAGCAAAATACAAAAACTTAGGAAGGAGGGACATTTTAACCGCCGCCACCTTACCAAGCCACGAGACCTTATAATCTTTCCATTTTAACATTAGTGCTTGCAGTTTCTGGCGTAAGGGAATGAAATTAGCAGCAAATAAAGTCTCATAATCATTAGTTAAATTGACCCCCAAATATTTTACTTTACCTTCCCATTGAAAATCAAATGATGCCTGCAGTTGGGCCCTAACTCAACATTAATATTCAATATCTTGGATTTACTGGTATTAACCTTAAGGCCAGACACCTCTGCAAACACATTTAAACCCCTCATTATATTAGGGAGAGAGATAAGGGGATTAGTTACCATCAATAAAATGTCATCAGCAAACATACAAAGTTTATGCTGAACACCCCCTACCTCTAACCCTGATATATCAACAGAGGATCTGACCATCTGTGCTAATGGCTCTACAGCCAGGGCAAACAGGAGGGGGGACAACGGACAGCCCTGTCTTGTACCCCTCGCCAGAGGAAAGGAACCAGACCTATACCCATTATATTTGACATACGCAATTGGATTCGCATATATAGCTCTCAGAATTCCTAGAAATTTGGGGCCAAAGCCCCACCTCTCCAGTAAGCTGAAAAGGAATCCCCACAAGACCGTATCGAACGCCTTTGTAACATCTAAAGAAAGAATTATCGACGGGGTTCCTCTCTATGGGTAAGTTGGATTATCCGCCGAACGTTGTCCCCTGCCTGCCGCCCCGGAATAAAGCCCACCTGGTCACCAGAAATCACCTCTGGAAGATACTCTGACATCCTATCTGCCAGACACTTGGTAAAAATTTTCATATCTAAATTTATCAGGGATATGGGACGAAAGTTAGACCATACAGAATGGTCAGAATCTGGTTTAGGTATCATGCTTATGGCGGCTGTAAGGGACTCCTGGGAGAAAGATTTACCACTCCTAACATCATTGAACATAGCTGTCAATTTAGGGGCTAAAATATCTGAAAAAGTCTTATAGTAGGCCGCTATAAAACCATCCGGACCTGGCCTCTTGTGTAACTTCAAATTCTTAATAACCCTCCGAACCTCATCAGGCTTAAAATCAGCTTCCAATGCCTCGGACAAGCCCACAGGCATCTCTGGTAAAGAGAGATTCTCAAAAAACAAATTTAAATTATCAGCGTTTGGGGGACTTGGTTCAGCATATAGCTTCAATAGCTGTGACCTAAATATAGTTGTAATTTTTTCAGGATTACCTGTAAGAACTCCTCTCTCATCTTTAAGTCTAACTGGACAGAAGTCTCCATCTGGCGTCTTTAGTCTCCTAGCCAACAATGTATCAGGCCTATTTGCCTTACAATAGAACCGATGTTTGATCCTATTAAGGGCTTTTTCTGCTTTTCCTGCAAGGGCCAAATTGAGGTCCTGAGAAATCCTATGCAACTTAGATCTAGTAAACGGGGACATATTTTTTTTAGCCTCCTCAGCAGCAACCCGATATTCCTCCTCTAACGCCTGAATTCGCTCCTCCCTTTCTTTTTTTTTTTTAGAAGCCAATTGAATAAGATATCCTCTAATCGTGGGCTTATGTGCCTCCCAACATATAGTCTTAGAAACCTCCATAGTTTCATTCTGTAAAAAATATTCCTTCAACTTCTCTAAGATCAAGGCAACAGCCTCCGGATCAGAAAGAAGTGAAGCATTAAGTGACCATGACCCTCCCACTGGTCTAGAGGACAAAGAACCCATTTTGAGAAATAGACAGTCATGGTCAGACCATGAGATTGGGAGAATTTTAATTGATTTCATCTGAGGTAGAAATCTTTGGGGTAAAAAAAAATGATCAATCCTCGCAAATATATCATGCGGGGCCGAGTAATGGGTAAAATTACGACCTCCAGGGTGCGCCTCTCTCCACCCATCTACTAAAGAATGCATTTCTAGCAATTTCCTAAATTTTTTCGAAGCCCCAGCAGATTGAGTAGTAATTATGGGGTGTTTAGGGGACTGCCTATCCAGATATGGGTTCAAAGTAAGATTAGAGTCTCCACATATTATTGTCATCCCTTGTGCAATAGTGGTCACTTTAGTAAAAAATCGAGAGAGAAATTCCACCTGATTAACATTAGGAGCATAATAATTAGCTATTGTCACTACCACATCTTGTAGAGTTCCCACCAAGATCACAAACCTTCCATCTGAGTCTACAACCTATTGTTGACAAACAAATTGAGCCCCCCTATGAAACCCTATCAAAACACCCCTCTGCTTTGTCTCTGCACAACTCGCAAATACCTGGTTATATGATGCATCCAAGAATTTGGGCCTGGAGGACTTGGAGAAGTGGGTCTCCTGTAGGCAAATCACATCTGGGCGCAATGTTCTGATCTTGCGGAACGCCATACTTCTTTTGTTAGGGGAATTAAATCCCTGAACATTTAGAGATAGAACAGAAGCCATTATATGAACTATAACTGCCACCAGCGTGAGAAAGAAAGAAAATAAAAGAAAAAAGAAGATAAAAAAAAAGAAGAAAGACAGAACACAAAAAGACAAAGAGGGCAGGGAAACAAGGGAAAACACACTAGGATAAAGTGTTATCAATTAACAATCCCCTTATTAGGGGAAGAGAATTATTAAAGCCTAAGCCAAAAGGGAAGGTGTGACCAAAGGATAAACAAACCTCTGACCCAGAAATATTTAGGTCTCACCCCCCCTTTGGACGTGAACAGGGTCTCTCTGAACTCCTCAAAAGGGAAGATCACTTAACCCTTCAGAGAAGTGAAGACAATACCCTATAAATCACTGCCCTATGGCAATTAAAACAGTGAAAAACCACACTCAAGAATATATATACAGTAAATTAAACTAAAACAGGTACCCAATAGTGTACCCAACTACAAACCAGTAGTACTTAAGCCACAGGGAACAATCCCTCTAGCTCTTGAGAAGTGCGACAAGAATTTGCCAGCGGATATCCAACAGGAGATCGCCAATAAAAAAGAACATAGATTAAATATAAGGCACAGCTTTCAACAAAATTAAGCCTACAATGCCATATAAACATATACTGCAACTTATTAAGCATTAGTTCCATAATTACTTAAATAAACCGGATATAGTAACAGAAATGCAAAAAAAGAAAGAAAAAAAACATTTTAGGGACCATCTCTTAATGTCAAAGATGTAGGAGACATCATTCAGAAAAAGGGAAGAAAAAAAAACAAGAAACTGTCCAGAGCATCGCTGGGCCAGAACAGCATGAGCAGACTTATGGATCGGCATTCAGCCTCAGGTAGCACTAAAGTCCAAGGAGGATCCTCTGCCTCCCACACGCAGCCCCCTTCTCTGTCGTTTACCTGCTCTCTGAGCTTTGGGGGAATTTTCTTCACTTCTTGGCGACTTAGAGGGTGGTGAATGAAAGATACCAGCTGAAGACATCAAGGACCGTAACTCTTCAAAGTTAGTGGCTGAATATAGGGTGTCTTTATGGGAAAATGAAACCCGAAAAGGGAAACCCCACTTGTATGCAATCTTCTTTTCCTGGAGAATGGTAAGCAGGGGTCTTAATTATTTTCTCTTGGCCATAGTTGCAGCAGACAAATCTGAAAAGATCTGATAAGTATGGCCTTGAAACTGCAGCTTATTGGCATTCCTCCCCGCTCTCTGTATAGCTTCCTTGGTAGCAAAGAAATGAAATTTCGCTATAATGTCTCTTGGGGGTTCCTCAGGAGGTCTGCGTGGGCCCAACGCCCTGTGAATACGGTCAAACTCCAACCGGTCAGCCATTAACCCCGGCTCTAGCTCCTGACATAAAGCAGTAACCGCCGCTCTCACGTCTTCAATGTGCTCTGGCAGTCCCCGAAACCTAAGATTTGAGCGTCTATCCCTATTTTCAAACTCATCCAGCTTAGAGGACAAGAGCGCATTATGGGATCTTAATTGTCCAACTTCTTCCTCAAGGGCTTCCTGACTAGCAGTAACTTCCTCCATCTTAGTCTCCAGTGTAGACATGCTTAGAGAAACTTTCTCCAGCTCCCTGGATAGGTGATCAATAATAAGCTTAGTGTTAGATGCCAAAGCTCTTTGCAGGAGTGTTTCAAACTGAGTCAACATGGCAGTACTCACTGTAGGTTGTGAGGCAGTGTCGATTGCCTGTGCTTCGTCCTTCTCGCTGGCCAGAAAGGAGGTTTCACTAGATGCAATCTCCTCCAGCTCCCCCAGCTCAGCCGAAGTAAACTCCGCCGCCATCTTGAAACCGCCGTACGCACTTTGTTATCAGCTGCGCAGGCCACGCAGATGTCATCCACCGCCTTGTCTACTGTACTCCCGTCCGCCCGAGTCACTCCCGAAATCCTCTTAGACCGACTGTTAGCCAAATAAGTGCCTTGCTTCACAGCGCGACCCCCTCAAACATCCGCCGGGTCCGGAGCTGATCAGCACGCAGCCATCTCGCTCCGACGCGCATGCGCACTCCCTTCCTTTGATTCTATCCGGGAGGCTGCCTTGCCCGGTTTGACTTTTAAGGTAGCCTTTTTTGGTGGCTATCACTTCTGTAAGGCGAGTTCTCAGCTAGCGGCGCTTTCCATCAAACCTCCTTATTTTGAGTGGCATCAGGATAGGGCGGTGTTTAGGCTTAAGCGAGATTTCCGACCTAAGGCTGCGTCTGCTCTTCATCTCAATCAGGATGTCTTGACTTCATTGTGTCCCAATCCTACTAATTCCTAGGAGCGAACTCTACATTCTCTGGATGTGATCTGGGCTCTGAAGTTCTATTTGATTGCTACTAAGACTTTTTGGAAGTCTGATGTTCTAATTGTTCTCACTTTTGAGCCTAGGAAAGGGTTTTGCCTCCTGCTGTATTCACTATCAGCAAGTGGATCCGTCAGGAGGTGGCTCAAAACTGTTCTGCTAAGGGGAAGAATCCTTCCTTTAGGGTGACTGCTCATTCCATTTGGGCTGTTGGTGCCTCTTAGGTTTTTCAGCACCTAGCTTCTGTTGAACAAGTTTGTAAGGCCGCTATTTGGTCTTCTGTTCATACTTTTCCTAAGTTCTACAAGTTGATGTTTAGGTCTCAGCGGATGCTGTTTTTTGGCTGCAAGGTACTTCAGGCGGTAGTGACTTGGACTACTGGCCGTTACTCTTTGGGGATCCCACCCTACTTTTGGACAGTGCTTTTGGATGTCCCATCTGTTATGAATACCGAAGCTGGCCGTGCCATGCATTAAAAAAAAAAGCAATTCTGTGAGTACTCACCTGTAGAATTGTTTTTGTTCTTGCATGGCACGGCCCGCTTCTCCCCACCCTTGTTATCGTTGTTCTTGGTTGCCTCTTTATGGTGATTGTTTCAAGTTAAATTGGGTTTTTTTTACTTTTTCTTACCTTTATTCTCTCCCGGCTTCTTGTCTCACTGCTCGTCTACGCTGGGAACTTCATCCCATTTTTATAGGGAGCCGGGAGGAGCCACAGCTTTCTGCACTGCTGCTGTGCCACCTAGTGGCGGAATAACCCATCTGTTATGAATACTGAAGCGGGCCGTGCCATGCAAGAACAAAAACAATTCTACAGGTGGGTACTCACAGAATAGCTTTTTTGTGACTGTGGGATAGAGCGCCAGACACGGTGTGATTAAATTTTTTAGACACATGAACAACATTAAGCAAGTGAAAAACACTGGAATGACATTGTTGGCGGGGTGTGACATTAACAATTTACTGGCAGACAAGTAAATACATTTAAAAAAAAAACATTCAAAAACATACATACAGGTCAGGATAAATGTCTAAAGCATTTGTATTACTGAAGAAAAGAAAACATAGGGATGAGCAATAGGATTTCAGGATCGTCCATTGAAATGTATGGGAGAGCGCTAGGTAGTGATAGGTAATACGTGGCGCTTTGAAAGTTTGAACGCTGGCGCTGTACGCTGAGGCTGGAATAATGATGAATCTAACGCTACATGGCGTTATGCCAGTCGCTCAACAGGATCGGCTTCATAAATGTGTAATTGCGTGCTGGGGCTGACATTCTCTTGCCGATACCTGCCGATACCTGTCGCTAAATTGCCACTACCTGGCGCTATCCCTTCATGAATAAGGCCCTAAATGATTTGGCAAATTCTTTAACATAGCCCATAGGGTGCTGTTTTTTTCCAAGCTTATAAAAAATACCCTTACTCCATTGGAAAAATGAACCTCACCTATAAAAATGGATCACCCTGGATCACAGGGATAGGCGATTATTTGGAAAAACTAGAACAAAGACATTTTACAGAAATTCACTTAGATGGAAGCTTCAGTTCACACCCAAGAGCACATCCAAAGGTAAAGGTGCTTCACCAAAACTTAAGCATGACCCATAATCTTAAGCATGACCCATATTAACACGGTTCAGTGATTTCTTTAAGCCACAAACCTTTTTCCCCACACTTAAGTGGCATACAGATAGTTCCCTGTACTTTGTTAAAGGTCCCAATGCCCTGTTACATTGCTTGTTCCAGACACTTATTCTCAGCAAAGCAAAAAAAAAAAGAATAATAATGTACAGATCTAAAGGAATGAGTGGCAGAAGTATGCATGGTTGTGGCAGATTGGTAGGTGCTGCACCAAACTAAAATATGGTTTTGCAGCTTGCATGAGTCAAACCATGCCTAAAATGTGGTGTTGATCATTCACCCACAGGACAAGTTGCCATAGAGCTCACTCTCAAAGACTAGGAGAATGCCAAATGCAACCCAGGGCCTACTAGTTAGAAGCTGCTTGTCCTGGGCAACCTGAGCACTATGTGTATGAGCAACCATATGAAAACCAGCTTTCTTGCAGGCCACGTGGACCAAAAGCTGGGGTGGACTGGGGCCAAAAATCAGAGGACAGAGCAGCTGCCTCCTTTGCTTCTTATGTCCTCTTTAGCTTACTCTGCCATTCTCCCACCTCTTTGTTGACACCACTACAAAGTGGCTGCTTCAATTTAAAGGGATGCAACCCCATTGCAGAGTGGCTGGAGAACCAGAGATATATGCAATTTTAGATATTTTTGAGGAAGCTGTTGTAATTAGGCAATTTTCAGTGACACATGTCACACTGTCTGCCTACTGGTATCAACGCTCTTTAGTATAGACACTTGGGGAGGTGACAATTTTTACAAATTCCAGAAAATCATTGCATTTAGTAGATAGCATATGTACACAAAGTACACAAAAAAAGTGCAAGTTTTATTGAATCAGGGCATTGCATCTGCATGTCTGACCATCCAATAACACTGATGTATAGCTCTAGGTTTTAAAATGACCATTAGGCAAAGAGTAATAAATCACAATATTTCACAGATCCGCTGCAGATTTATTAATATGTCTTCTTAATGTATTCACTGTTGGATATGATTTTAAACAATTATACATTGCACATCTATGTATCACTGCAAAGTATGTATATAACACCCCTGTCTTTACATTAAATGTATAAAGACATGTTTTATTAGAGCTAGGAAGTTTTGCCGGTGTTGCACTTTGAAGTTTATTGACGTCTTTAATGTGCTCAGTTTTATCTATTCAACTAATGGGAGACATTGAGTTTATTAAGGGTTTCAAGGTCTGGTACATCTTTAAAAAAATACAAAAGATACAATTGAAAGACTAACTAATTAACTAACAGGCCACTTACAAAAAGTATCTCTTTTAACATGCACTGCAGATTTTCCTGTTGTATGTGTGATTAAAACATACAACAGTGATGTAGCACCTTAACTGGCCCTTCAGCATCATCTATTGAAAAGCCCAAACCTTTAAAAAAAACTATTCCCCGGCATCTAAAATGAATATATTTTACATTTTTAGTCATTTACTTTTTATTCTTTCAAACACTGGGCTTCAACTCTGTTCAGGACTCTAGGTTAAAGGCGCCGCCATCTTGCCTCAGAAGCATCACATAATGAGGAGAAGAGAGGGGGCAAAAGTACAGGGGGGCGGGTTATAGCTGTGCTTTGCACAGACAGAGCAGAGCTGGGCTTAAGAACAGGACAGCAATTCCAGAATGCAGAGTGGCATAGTCAGAAGGCACTTCCTGTTTGCAAGCAGCCTGAGACTCTATTGGCTTGATGCAGAGCCTCCCCGTTCAGCTATCCCGTGCGTTTTCCCGTTGGTTTTGGGCTTTGATCGGGTCAGGAAAGGGTGCTACGTTGGTTTTAGTGTGCGTTTATGCGCTCAGGTGTGTGCTCAGCCGCCTTTCCGATTGTCGGCTCGCAAGAGGCTGTTTGCCGGGAAAACGGACGGCTCGTTCATTGGTTCGTTTTTTTCAGTGATGCAGAGCCTTGATTTCCGATTGAAATCACCCTAATAAAACGGGGCCGCCGAGCCTTCACTTACGGGCAGTCTGACCAGCTGTATTTGAGCTCTGCGCTTTTTGGGAATGCATTCCTCTGTGGGCCAACATCAAAGGCGCCAGCTACGCGGTCTGGTACTTCTGAGCATGGCAGAAACCAGGCTGCACCGAACGCCTTTGGACATCGATTGCATGAGTGACGTTGACCTATTCGAGCTCACCCGCCTTAACCGTGTTTCTCTCCATGCCTTGTATAGCGAGCTGCGGCCATGGTTAGCCCCCACCACAAGAAAGGGGCATGCAATTGCAGGTATGACCAAATTAGTTGGCTGCCTGCAATTTTTGGCGAATGGCTCGTTCCAGAGACTGGGTGCCTTCTCCGTGGGGATGTCCCAGTCTACGCTGAGCCGCAGCCTAACCAAGTTTTTGGATGGCATGGCTACCCTGGCACAGAATTATATTTTTTTCCCTCAAACAGGGGATGCCTGGAATGCGGTTAAGCTGGGCTTTTATAACATAGCCGACATGCCCAATGTCATTGGTGCAATCGATTGCACACATGTATCGCTCATCCCTCCTGCGGACCAGGAATATCTGTTCAGGTATGTGGTTTGGGTCTGCTTTTTTTTTGTTTTTTTATCAAACATTTTTTAAGCATCACACTAATTCCACTTTTTGTTGGCTTTGTGCAGGAACAGGAAGATGGGCCATTCCATCAATGTTCAGGCAGTGGCGGGCCCTGATCTTCAATTTTTCAGTCTGTTTGCTGGCTTCCCTGGGTCCACGCATGATGCGCATATTTTGAGGAACTCCAGCCTCTATCAACGGTTTCAATCTGGAGATCTTTCTGGTGGATGGCTACTGGGTATGTGTCTTAAAGTTGTAGTTGTTGGCCCCCATGTTTGAATTTGGATTTGCCAGTACACCACTAATCTGTGAGACATTTCCATGACACTTGCAAACTTTATTTTTGTTTTAGTTTTTAATTTAAATTTAATGGGTGAAGGTATTCACCACTATTGTGTTATGTTGTGGTCCTCTTATCTAAGTAGCATTCCACAGACATTTTTAATGAGTGCACAGGTTGGATGTGTATGTAGCCTCATAAAAATGTCAATTCCTCAAACAATACCTAGCTCACCTATTTGTCCCTGTTTAATAATGTGACAATGCACACCTAAACCTTATTTTGTACATCCACCTTATGTTTGTCTTTTGGATTTTTGCAGGTGACTCAGGCTATCCCTTGTTACCATGGCTGCTCACACCCATCCTGCACCCATCTTCTCAGGCCCAGGAGCGCTACAACACAGCCCATAGGAGGTCTCGCTCTGTGGTGGAACGTGCCTTTGGGTTGTGGAAGATGCGTTTCTGATGTCTGGATCAGAGTGAGGGTGCCCTTCAGTATCAGCCTGGCAAGGTTATCAACATAATTATTGCTTGTGGGGTCCTGCACAACCTTGCCATTAGAAGCAGGATTGCTCGATATACTGACCTGGGTGCAGAACCTTTACCTATTTCTGACGAGCAGACCCCTCCTTACTCTGGTACACAAAGTGGGCCAGCACACACAATACGTGCTGAACTTGTGGCCAATGTATTTTCTTGAAACCACCCCCTGTCTGCAGGCTGGGGAAGATTAAATCACACCTAATAAGTGTTACATCCTGTTACCAATGCGACTATAAATGCATTTCAAATGGGCTTTACCTCTGCTGCCGGCGCATGTCCATTTTTTATAAACTATATTATTTGAGGTCCCCATATGTCCGCTTGATTTGTTCTATATCTCGACGAACAGAACCCCATAATGCTCACAAACAGCATTGGCAACAGCCATGCTTTGTGCATCGCAAAAACGGGCTGTTAGGGACCCACGGCGTAGTTGGCGCCCACATGGGTGTGTGGTGTTCGCTGCATCACTTGAAATAGATGGTTGGCTATCTGGGGAGTCGTGTGGGGTTCTTGGGCTTAGGGGGGAGGGTGATGTTGTGTGTGTGCTGCTCTGGGTTAATGTCTGGGTGCCTGTGGAGCTTTCACCTGTTGAGCTGGATGTTGAATCTGAGTTACTGGAAGTTTGAGAACCAGAGGGTTGAGGTGGAGGGGTGGGTGACCTGGGTGGGGTGGAGGGTTTGGCACTATGCTTACCCTTGCTGATGTGTTTGGTTTTTTGTGTATGCTTGGTGTGTTGCGGAGGAGGATGCTGCAGGGTCTTAATAGATTTGTCACCCTTGTGTGCTCGTGTTGTTTTTGCCGGTTGTGGAGAATGTGTCAATGAATCCTTGCTCCTGCTTTTTTTTTGATGTGCCTGTGTCTGGGGAGTAACCACCGTTTTAGTCGGGGCATGTTCAGCATGGGTGTTGTGCCTGCTCCTGTGTTTTCTTTTTGATGAGGCATGTGTGCGGCTACTATGTTCCTCGGGGCTTTTGTGGCTCTTTCTGCTCCCTTTTGGTCTGCCCATAATGATATGGTATCCAACACAGAGCTGAGTGCATTGTGCTTTAAATATGTTTCCCGTGTGGGCGTGTTTAACAGCGTGTGTGCCTGCATGCGCGCGTGTGCCCAGGCAAGCACGTCAGTGCGGGGGAACGTCATAGCTATACCCGGAAGAGCAAGAAAAGATGTCTCCTGCTATCTACACCCAGGAGCAGGACGAAATCATCATGGATGATTGAGTAGGCGAGTGTGCGTTTATGTGCGCACATACACTACTTGCAATAAAAAAAAAAACAAAGCGCAAGAATAGTCAGGAACAACTTACTTTGTAAAGTCAAATATTTGCCCACTTTAGTTTAACACATGTACGCAGCTACAAACTAGGCTAGATGCAGATTGTAGAACTAGGCCAATGTGAGTCATAAAGAGGATACTAAAGTGACTTTAGGTAGGGCATGAAACTTGGACATGTATTTTGGGGATTAATGCTGGGTTATTGTGTATTTTCAAAACAGATGATGCTGAGGAATCGCTACGACTTCCTGCCGTCTGATTACGAGAAGAGGACGTTGTCGCTGGCGGTGGTGGACGCGATAGCCCGAAGAACCCAAACCACCTATACCTTCACCCAGATCGCCCAACACTGGTCCGATTTAAAGAGGAGGCATAGGCCCCGGGTGAGGCGGTACTTCGCAAAACATTTTCCAGGTAAGTGTATATACTTGACATGCAAGAATCACACTGGCCTTGGCTGGGCGTGTTTGGATGATTGTGTTTCTATTCCAGCCCATGAATGGAATATGCGGTTCCGCCCCACCCGGACAAGAACACGCAGCCCAGTGTTGGGCGATTCTGGTGAAGGAATAGGTGTTTCATCGCCAGTGACAACGGCCACCCCCTCCTCTGCCAGTGAGTATGAGGAGCCTCTGGACCTCAGCATGCAGGGGAGGGGGGAATATGACGGCAGGGAGTCCAGCTTAACAGATCCACAACCTCACTCCGGTAAGGGGAAGAAAGTTAGACATGTGCTAATACATGCATTAAATACATATACTCATGTGCACTATTGTTAGTTGTAGATTCAGACGTCGCTGGGCCATCCCAAGGGGGAGTCGAGGAAGGGGGCCAAGAGGAAGAGGTGGCTGGGGAAGGTGAGTGAAATGATGCATAGAAGCATAACTTAATCTGACATTCAGGAGGCACAAAGAGTAACTAATATACTTGTGTTTTTGATCCAAACAGCTTCAGAGCCGGATGTACTGGTTGACCCAGGGAGGAGCCTGCGCACCAGACGCCCTGTTGGCCAAAAGCCAAACTCATGTCCCCACAACAAATCACAAAACAAAAAAACACTAAAAATGATGATGTTTTTCTTTCACAGATCAAAGAAAACGGCCCCGCTAATAAAGGAGACACCCATTTATGCTAAAATTTTACAGTTTTTACAGTTTTTAAAAATTTAACAGTTACACCAAAAAAAACATAACAGTAAAAAAACAAAAAAACTACAAAGAAGTGTGGTGTGTTTTATTTCGTGAGAATGTACGTTATCACAACAACATCATACTGTTACATGTCCCAAAAGGTAAGTATATGGGACAAGGAATAGCAAGAAGAAGGAGAAGAAAACACAGAATCAGAAAAGTTATTAAGGTAAGCATTAGAGACAAGGCAGAAGGAGATACAGAGATTCGGGTAAGCATTAAAGGCAAGGAAGAAAAACAAAAAGAGATTCAGGTAAGCATTAAAGGCAAGGAAGAAAAACAAAAAGAGATGCAGGTAAGCATTAAAGGCAAGGAAGAAAAACAAAAAGAGATTCAGGTAAGCATTAAAGGCAAGGAAGAAAAACAAAAAGAGATTCAGGTAAGCATTAAAGGCAAGGAAGAAAAACAAAAAGAGATTCAGGTAAGCATTAAAGGCAAGGAAGAAAAACAAAAAGAGATTCAGGTAAGCATTAAAGGCAAGGAAAAAAAAACAAAAAATAATTTAAGCTTAAATTGTTGATTTTTCAACTACCTCTGCTGGAAGTTTGTTCCTAGCATCTACTACTCTTTCTGTAAAATAATATTTTCTAACATTGCTCCTGATCCTTCGTCTGATTAGCTTCAGGTTGTGCCCCCTTGTTCTATCATTAAGTTTCTTTTTAAAGACACTTCCCTCCTGAACCTTATTCAATCCTTTCACATATTTAAAGGTCTCAATCATGTCCCCTCTCTCCCTTCTTTCCTCCAGACTGTACAAATTAAGTTCCTTAAGTCTCTCCTGATAAGTTTTAAGTTTAAGTCCTTCCACTATTTTCGTTGCCCGCCTTTGGACCCGTTCTATTTGAATGATGTCTTTTTGCAGGTAAGGTCTCCAGAACTGCACACAGTATTCTAGCTGTGGCCTTACCAGGGCTCTATACAACAGCATCACAACTTCCCTCTTCCTACTGGTGATACCTCGAGCTATGCAGCCAAGCATCCTGCTTGCTTTTCCCACTGCCTGGCTACACTGTCCACTCATCTTGCAGCTATCAGTAATCAGTACCCCTAAATCTCTCTCCTCCGAGGTCCTGGCTAACACAGTGCTGCCCATACGGTACTCAGAGCAGGGATTCCTTCTACCCAAGTGCATGATTTTACATTTAGAGACATTAAACTTTAGTTTCCACAGTTTTGACCATCTATCCAGTAAAGCTAAATCATTTTCCGTTTTGCAGCCACTTCACGGAGTGTTCACCCTATTGCTACCCTTTGTATCATCAGCAAACAGACAAACTTTTCCTACCAGGCCTTCTCCTATGTCACTTACAAATATATTAAAAATAATGGGGCCCAGGACAGAGCCTTGCGGCACACCACTTGTAACTCGCCTTTGTTCAGATTGCACGCCATTTACAACAACGCTCTGATACCAATCCCTCAGCCAACTGGAAATCCACTGAACTATCCAGGGCTTGAGTCCTACCTTCAATAACTTATCTATGAGCTCCTTATGTGGTACAGTGTCAAAGGCTTTGCTAAAATCCAGATAGGCGATATCCACAGCACCACCTTCATCTAACACTTTAGTGACATTGTCAAAGAAATCAATAAGATTGGTCTGACATGATCTGCCCTCAGTAACGCCGTGCTGTTTTGGGTCCAATAGGTCATTAATTTTTAGATGGAAAATTATCTGTTTTTTTAAGAGTGTTTCCATTAATTTGACCACTATAGATATTAAACTAACTGGCCTGTTATTACTGGCTTCTTCTCTACTCCCCTTTTTATGGATTGGTACGACATTGGCCATTCTCCAATCATCTGGAACCTCACCAGTTGAAAGGGAATGGTTAAGTAAATCAGTCAGAGGGGCTGCAATCACAAATCCCGTTTCCTTAGAACTCTGGGGTGGATTCCATCTGGACCCATCGCCTTACTTACCTTTAGATGTGCCAGCTCGGCTAGGACATCAGCCTCCAGAAACTCCAGAGCTGTACCTTCCCAGCTGGATGTTGTGCTATGACCATGTCTGCTACTATCTGAAAATACCGAACAAAAGTAGCTATTCAGATGGTCAGCCACAGCCTTATCTCCGTCAATATATTTATTTTCCCTATTTCTAATTTTTGAGACTGCATTGTTTTTCTTCTTTCTGTCACCAATATATCGGAAAAAGGTTTTATCTCCCCTCTTCATAGATTTGGCCATTTCTTCCTCTTTTTGCCCTTTAGCAGTCCTTATAATTAGTTTTGCTTCCCTCTGTTTAATTTTATATGCCTCTCTGTCAGCTACACTTCCACTTACTTTATACTTCTTATAGGCAGACTTCTTTTCTTTTATGATCGTGCTGACTTTCCTAGTAAACCATAATGGTTTCTTCTTCCTTTTATTCTTGCTAGTTTGTTTCACATATTTTTGACACATATTGCTAAGTTGCCTTTAAGATGGCCATTTTTAATAGTGACCACTGGCCACTCACTTCTGCTACTCTGTTCCACTCACCTAATTTTCTTTCTACATACTCTGCCATTTCCTTGAAGTTTGTCTTCCTAAAGTCTAGCACTTTGGTTCTGGTGTGTGATTGCACAATGTCTGTTTTTATTCTGAACCATAAGCATTGATGGTCACTGGAACCCAGATTTTCTTCAACCCTGACCTCGGACACCAGATCCCCATTGGTCAGAACTAAGTCCAGAATGTTATCTCTTCTAGTTAGCAATGTCACAAGTTGTTTTAGAAACACTCTATTAAGGGCCTCTAATACATTCCTGCTCTTGCATGTCCATGCCTATAGCTGAAGTTATAAAAAAAAAAAAGAAAATGTTGAGTGTGATGCTTTTATAGGTAGAAGATAGAATACTTAAAGCGGTCCTTCACTCTGAATAAGAGCCTATCTTATATGTTTCCCACACCCTGTACACACAGATTGCTCACATTAAAAATCATCCTACCTGCATCAACTGCATGTTATGCGCTTTTAAACATCCAATATGGTGGCTTAGGGAACATCAGGCAGCCTGCAAACAGGAAGTGCCTTCTGACTGTGCTGCTCTGCATTCTGGGACTGCTGACATTTTCCTGACCTCAGCTTTGTTCTGCCTGAGCAAAGCACAGCTATAACCCACCCCCCTGTACCTTATCCCACTCTTCTCGCCTCAGTAAGTGTGATGCTTCTGAGTAAATATGGCAGCGCCCGTATCCTAAAGTCCTGAACAGAGTTGCAGCCCAGCAGGGGGAAAGAATAATAAGTAAGTGACTAAAAACCTAAAATATATTATTTTAGATGCTGGGGAATCGTTTTTTAAAGTTTCGGGCTTTTCAATAAATCATGGTGAAGGTCCGGTTTCAACCTGACCTTCAACATCATTTAATGATAAGCCCAAACCCCCCAAAAACTATTCCCCAGCATCTAAAATCCATATATTTTAAGGTTTTAGTCTCTTTCCCCCGCTAGTCTTCAACTCTGTTCTGGACATTACGATATGGGTGCCGCCATCTTGCCTCAGAAGCATCACATATTGTGGAGAGGAGGCACGGGGGGGGGGGGGGTTATAGCTGAGCTGGGGTCAGAAAAAGGTCAGCAATCCCAGAATGCAGAGCGACACAATCAGAAGACACTTTCTGTCTGCAGGCAGCCAGAGGCTCCATGGGCCGCCATCTTGGATGTTAAAAGTCTTAAAAAAAAAAAAAAACGCAATAGGTGCAGGTAGGATGATTTTTTAATGTAGGCAAACTGTATGTACGGGGGGGGGGGGGGACATACAAGATAGACTCTTATTAAGGGTGAAGGTCCTGTTTGATCAAAATGCACACATCATGTTTGAAGTGGACAAAGCAATTTTACTACTTCCTGCACAAAACTGGAAACTAGAACACACTATGGGGTCATATGTATATGAACATCTGAACCAAACCCAAATTTTGCATTTGCAAGGTGACTGTTAAGGTCATGTTCTAAGGAGTAGTTCAGCTTTCTATAGCTTCTACATGATCTATTTCATGTACAGTATAAGAAAGTAGCCTGCTGTTGCTAACTGGAGACACGTAAGGTGAGCTGTGGGTATGTTTCTTTAATAGGGGGCAGGTCTCTGTGCCACTATACAGTGTATGATCACAGCTCTCTCATCATTTTGCTTTGAAAGGGCTTTAAAGATTTTTCTGTCACCTGTCCTGTTGTCCGGCAACCCACTCTAGGAGCTGTGCATACTGCATTGTGAGTTTATAATTCTTTATTTATTTATTTACTTTCATGACTTTTGTTTTGCATTTCTATGTCATGTCTGTTATTTTGTGTTGTATTTATATTATAAATATACAGTATTTTTCGCCCTATAAGACGTGGGGGGGATGTGTGGGGGGGGTGTCTTATCAGGTGAATGTGGGCCAAAAAATAAAAAAAAGCAAAAAGTTAACTCACCTCTCCATCATCAGTCCCACTTGCACTGTCCCAGAAGCGGCAGAGGCAGCTGTATCTGCCTCCTTCTCCGTGGCGCCAGACATCCAGCCTGTTACAGTGTTGGGCGTGGCCAACGCTCGAGCATCGCCAAGCCCACCGCTATAACAAGGCGGGTGTTCACTCTGTGTGCTGGTGCCGCAGAGAGGAAGCGGCGGAGGCAGCTGTATCTGCCTCCTTCTCCGTGGCGCCAGACATCCAGCCTGTTACAGTGTTGGGCGTGGCCGACGCTCGAGCATCGCCAAGCCCACCGCTATAACAAGGCGGGTGTTCACTCTGTGTGCTGGTGCCGCAGAGAGGAAGCGGCGGAGGCAGCTGTATCTGCCTCCTTCTCCGTGGCGCCAGACATCCAGCCTGTTACAGTGTTGGGCGTGGCCGACGCTCGAGCATCGCCAAGCCCACCGCTATAACAAGGCGGGTGTTCACTCTGTGTGCTGGTGCCGCAGAGAGAAAGCGGCACTCTGCAGAAGAAGGTGGCATATACAGTTGTCCCCAATGCCTCCTCTCTGCGGCGCCAGCACAAAGAATGAACACCCATCTTAGTATAGCGGTGGACTTGGCCGGCTCTCCAGCGTCGGCCACGCCCACCGCTGTTTAAGTCCGGGTGTCTCTGTCCTGCTGGCACCGTGGAAAAGTGGCAGGGACAGTGCAAGGTTTGGAGGCAGCTGTATCTGCCACTCGCACAGTCCCTGCCACTTCTGCACGACCCCAGCAGACAGAGACACCCGGGTGTGTCTATATGTGAAGAAGGCGGGGACAGCGGGGAGGATTAAAATGTGAGTTTACTTTTTTTTTTCTTTTTTTACTTTTGCCTATGGGGAATGGGAGGGGGGATGGAAATGCCACACTGCCTATATGGGAATGCGGGGGAGGGGGGTGCCACACTGCCTATATGGGAATGGGAGGGGGATGGAAATGTCACACTGCCTATATGGGGAATGGGAGGGGGGTGGAATGCCACACTGCCTATGGAGAATAGGAAGGGGAGGAATGCCACACTGCATATGGGAGGGGGGAATGCCACACTGCCTATGGGAATGGGATGGGGGCACCCCACACTGCCTATGGAAATGGGAGGGAGCATGCCACACTGCCTATGGGAATGGGATGGGGGCATCCCATACTGCCTATGGGAATGGGGTCATCCCGAACACTGCCTGTGGGAATGGGAGGGGAGAATGCCACACTGCCCATGGGGAATGGGATGGGGGAATGCCACACTGCCTGTAATAGGATGTTTTAGCGCAGCATTTGGCTTAGAATATTTTTCTCTTATTTTCCTCCTCCAAATCCTAGGTGTGTCTTATAGGGCAAAATACGGTAAGTAAAATGTATTTAATTATCATAATTTACAGGTAATTTATTTTTATTTGTCCTCACATACAGTACGTGTGCATCATGGTGTGGTCATTGGTTTTGAAAAAAGGATATTGGCCTGTGGATATTTACTCATTTTTAAATCTTGTAGCTGAAGGAGTTGTCCCTAGTGGCCAAAATATTGTACACATGAAGTGTTAAGCACAAAAACTAGCAACTTTACCCTTTGTGTCCCGGTAGATGGTTGTATGATACAATTAGTGTGCAGAGTCTCCCGTGTACCGCTTGAGCTGCTGGTTATCTTTTCTCTACTCTAGCTTCTTCAAGGGATTTTGTAACTTGACACTTGGGTTTTGCTGTCTTTCACACATAGCAAAATTTGGACAGTGAGGAATGTAAGTCCATTTTTTTGCATTTACAGCTATTAAATTCAATTTCCATTTAAACATAGGGTAATAAGTAATAGTGAATTAGCAGCTGTTAAACTCTAAGCTCCCTTTATATCCTCTTTATTCCTGATGGTTAGTGAAAGCAGGCATCTAATTCCAGTAAAAGTTGCATGCCTGGATTCACTTAGGTACAGCAACCTGTGGCAAAGTTTGTGATCAACTAAAGCAGTAATTCAGTGACTAATGAGTTATGATCTCTGCAGTAGTTTAGAGCTGAAAGCTGGAAAAAATGATTAGGGCTCCTAGGGCTGAGTGAGTTTTGGAGGACGGGTGATGCTGGAGGTCTGCTTTAAAGTTTGGTCTATACCCTACCGAGTTTGCCATGAATCAAAACTACAATTTGAAAAACACCAATGAATTCAGCATTCCATTTTCAGAAAAACACTACATACACAAGCCAACTAAATTGAAGTCAGTTTAATAAAATGCAAAAAATGTTGTATGTCTTTTTAAAATTCCAATGGAAGTCTTACTATTGTAGAACTGCCATTAGGAAATATATATCAGTTGACTAAGTAGTGATTTCCATAAGCTTCTGTTTAATCTACAGTGCAGAGACATTATTTACAAGAGCTGGTGGTTTAAGGCAGAATGCACTGTATAACCATAATATGTCTAAGACTACTTCCGTAGGCATAATAGATAAACAGATGAAAAGAGCAGAAATACAGTGACTGTGTGCAGGGGGGATTTGTATTGTTACAGAATTTTTATGTTTAATTGTGCAAATGTAAACAGACTTAAGCAGGAATCCCATGACATACATCGTCTTACATTGCTGTTGATTGGATGAAGTGTAAGAACTACAATTTAGTCACACACTTCTTTTGCCATATAACACCGTCTAGTAGCGTCTGTTAAACAGTTACATCTTCGAATAGACCTGTTGTGTTTCCATAGAAATAATATGAAATGTATTGTAAATTTTTCAGCAGATTTTGATCTGTGATTTATACAGCTGGAGCAGTATTTGAGAGGAAGTGCAGGATAACACAAACTGAGCTTCAGTATGTTACATTCAGCATATGACAGGTCATCAATTGTATTGCTGGCTGTTTGGACAAATGTATGCTACCATGAAGGCCCAAAGAGGGAGTATTAACGACAACATCTTTCAGCTTGTACCATCCATAAAGGACTGTAAAAAATATTGCTAGAATAAAAGCTTTTTTCTTTCCCAAATATCCAATATATGTTGAATATTTTCTTCAACAAATCCAATGAGGGATATTAAGAAGAACGGAAGATGGAAAGCAAGGCAGATGGGGGATGGGAGGAGTACTTTTGGGTGCTGAAGGACAGCCTTCCTATCCCTGACTATGTATTATGCATCTCTGTAATACAAACTTAATGCATTCTGTGGTAAAGTGTATGGAAAAGTCCTGAATGGAGTGTATTTTTCCCCTGCTATGCTGTGTCAGGCACGGTCCATGCCGGGTTTTCAGGACCCAGGTCACATTCCCTAGTCCTAGGTTTTTCCCTGATCTCAGGCCTTGCACAGCTGATCAGCCTGATTGTAGGAGGAAGCCTGAATAAAAAGCTGCTACTGAGCCTGTCAGTTGTCTTTGGCCAGCCTGTAGGAGGGAGCCCAGGCTGAACTGCACATTGGTGAATAACAGTACTGGAGTTAAAGTGGACTGTCACCCACCCCTGATCGGCCCGGGAATCTATAAGATTCCCGGGCCGATCACCTCCCTCACCGCGGGACATCCGAGATCGGGATGTCCCGCGGTGAGGGACCCCCCCAAAACCCCCAAAAAACTCACCTCATCGGGCCGGCCGTCAGAGCGACGTGTGGGAGGCGGCGGGCGTACTGTCTTGTCCGCCGCTTGTCCGTGGCTACGTGGTGAGGTGAGTTTTTCGGGGTTCTGGGGGGTTTTACACAGCGGGACACCCCTAATCGGGGTGCCCCCCTGAAGTGGACCAAAACCCAGGATAGTCAAAATCCTGGGTGTTGGTCCACTTTAAGCCGAAGGACTTGGCTTCTGCGCCCCTAAGCTTGGACTTGTGGGGGTGAGCAGCGGAGGGCTGGCTTTCCCTGCAAAGTGGTCTGGACTTACCCTTGAGTTGCAGCTTGCTGGAGTCTCCAGCCCTGGACTTACCTTGATTTGGTGATGTAACCATTTTGATTTACTGCATTGATGCTGCAATCTCTGAACTGACAAATATTTTTCGTTGGAATACTTTATTTTCTCAAATAAACCTGTTTTGCTGTGGAAGAACTGTTGTCTGTGTCACTGCTGACTGCCCAACCCCTCACAATTCATTATTGTTAAATGTAAAGGCATAGTATTATATTTTTACCTTCCATCTGTGAGGGGAACATTTTACTATATTTCTGGTATGTACAGTATGTAATGTATAAGTAAAAATGTGTATAATTGAATAATCACTTCACCATCATAATCCAAGCCTACAGATGCCATTGTAGCCACTGTTGTTTGTTTTAGTCTAGGTATTATTTTCATCCAAATCTAAAAATGTGCTTCATCAGTCAATTATATTGCTTACATTAATTGACATGGGGTGTGATGCTGCTTAGTGTTGGTGGCACAAACTTAATCAGGGTTTGGATATCATACACAAGCTGCCAAGGCTAGAATAGATCCTGGAACTGAGAGAATTTGCATGTTGGAATGTTGCATTCCAAAAATCACAGATAAATACATTTAAAAAACGATTGCCTGTTGCTAAAATTGTTTAGAACCAGTCAAACAATTGTTACCCTTTATAGGGAAAGCAAGCTACATCCATGGATCTATGTAGCTATTGGGCACACCAAGGCCAGGAGAAGCTTGCCAAGCAAATACAACATGTAGAAAATGTAGGTTTCCAACACTTGTGTTGCTCCTTCAACTTAGGCTTTAATTGGTTCAATAAAAAATGACAGGTTCTAGTGTAAATCCATAAAAATCTAAATGGATTGCATGACTGCAATGACTGCATCATGACACATTTCAGGCTCTCCAATTTGGACCCTTAGTGAAATTAGTATCTACATATATTGCTCACCCTTTCACCCTTTATACAAGAAATAACGGCATACCCTCCGGATGTCTCAATGCCAGTGCTAGCCGAAACCCCCCACCTCATGCCACCCAAAGGGTGAGCATACAAATGATGTATGATGCCCAGAGATGAGACTGGGCAGGGTAGATAGAAAATCTGTCACAGCATACAGCATATAGAATCGCCCTATGTGAAGCACACAGAGGAGGACCCAGTTCTAACAGGAATAAACATCTATTCGCCATGCATAAATGTGCAAATTAGACTTGTCCCAACAGAAGAATATCCAGTATAGACATACATGACGTAACAAATTTGATTAATAAATATCCAGAAAATCTAAAAAAAAACAAGAATAAGAAATAAATGTGGTCAATCATGCTGTGGTAACTGCATCTATGCTATTCCTATAAATTTCCACATAGACACTTCAACTGTGAAAGCAGGTAATCTACCTGATTACATGTCAAGGTTACAAAATACAGTCACCCCAATAAGCCTTTGTAGGGCTCAAAAGCAATAAAGCAATGTCTGCTTTTCATTTGTTGACTTTCAGTAAATGTATTATTACTTTGGCAGTTTTAAATTGCACCTCCAGTCAAGGAATGAAAGCTTAGTAAATTTTTCCCCTAAAGCTCCTCTCTGGCAATAGGTGATGTAAGCTTAACTCCATGCAAATATTGTGGAATAGCATGCAGATTTTGTGCTCTTGAAGGGAGCCACCATCTTGATTTATACCCGAGAGCCCTGCCTCTGAAAAATTGACTCAAATGTTTCTGTGCAATCACTTCTAGCCAGAAATAGTAAGCAATCAGCTGTAATGACTCGTCATTGCTCTGCTCACAGCAGATAGCTCCTATAAACCTGATCTGATCCTGCAAGTTCTCACGCTGCTGAACATGTGCAACAGGCACTTCCTGGTACTAGTGGCCTTTAAAAGGACACCTGAGGCACTGGGAAGATGCCTGTAGATCTTCTTCCATGCTACAGCCTTGTTCCTGAATGCCAAGCTCCTGAACCCTGAATGCCTAGCTCTGTTCCTGCACACACCTGAACTCTGAATGTCTGGCTCTGTTTCTGCAAGTACCTGAGCTCTGAATGGCCTGCTCTGTTTCTGCACTTACCTGGACTCTGAGCTTCTTGGCTCTTATCTTGCATGAACCCCATACCGGATTCTCGGCTCACCACTTGTTGCCAGCAATTGTGGGACTCTGGCCTGCCTGCAGCACAGTCCATCTCCTTTTGCAGGGAGCCCTGGTAAAAACCAGACTTGCTGGCAGACTCCCCACTCTGAAGCTGCCTTGTGGTGTAATACTAGAGACATTCACTGCTGGCCTCCTCCCAGCTTAGCCAGCATTAACTCTGTATTGTCTTGCAGCTCCTGAGTTCCAGCTTAGTTCACCAGGATCTGCAATTCACCAATACCTTACACCCTGGCCTTCCCTTCTGCTGTGTTTCCCCTGTAATCACTATCAGGGGAAGCCATAGGTGGTATTGCTGAAAGTAGTCTGTGCCCATCTCTGCCTATCCTCAACAAGCTACGTGACATTTGGATACATTAATTACAAGCTCTGTGGCTGCCACATGATTCAAGTAACATGAAGAAACAATGTAACAGCTTCTCACTCACATAGGGTTTTTCCAGCAGTGTGTGTAGAATAAAAGACAAGCTTCCTCATTTTTATGATGCATATATCTCTCTCAGCTTAGTATGAATTGCTGCTGGCACAGCTCCCTCCTCATGATTATGTGTAAGCAGGACTGTCAGGTTTGTAGTAAGATGGCCGCTCGTGTAATTCAGCTCATGATACTGATCATCAGAGGAGTGGTTTCGGTGATCAATTTACTAAACTTTATTATTCTTAGTATACAGTACGTCCTTCTCCAAATCTAATACTTACAGTTAGGGATATACTCCGCCAGATGGCGCTGGACTGCAGAGACATCGAAAATAGGCTCCTCCTGGCCCCTCAAACACCCCAGGGACCTCCCACAAATCCCCAGAATTTCTCTGCAGTCTGGCTGCGAAGGACGAGAAATGACTCTCTACTCGCAGGTGAGCGGGGCTATTAGCCTGCGGCCCTGTAGGACTATTCCCACCCGTTCCACTAGTAATATGCCTCCCAGCCTTGGCTGCGCTGGTCGGGTGAAGGTGGGCAGCACCGCTGTTAGGTGATTAGGAGCGCTGCTCCACTGCAATCGCCCACCAAAGGGTAGGCGATTCAGGCTCATGGTGAGCCTCTATGGGATGCCCCTCCCGCACTAGTGCCCCCTTGCCCCTGCCCATCGGTGGGCCCTGTTTAAGTGGCCGATGTCCTCCCTCATCCTCCTTGTAGCCATCGGGGGAAAAGAGGGGGGGGGTGTAAATGTGTATGCTATGCATTCTGTGTTTTACACTCTTTTTCTATTCTGTTTAGTCTTGTATCAGCCGCTGCACTGACTTGCCTTTACTGTCTTTTTAAAATTGCCGCCGCCGTGCGCTGACTTTGTTCCGCGCTTGGTGGCGGCATTACCTCAGGCGCTGGTGTGCCATCATTGGCTGCCTGCACGTTCTGGCTTCGCGCTCTTCGGGGGGGCGGGGCCCATCTATGGCACCCTCTGCGTCATCACTGATACCGGCCCTCGAGGTATACTGACTCCATCTTTATCCTGCTTGGTTGGCCCATGCGCGACGGACCCCTACCTACCGCGGTCCGTAAGTGCCCTCGCGGGCGGCTTTATATCTTTCACTTTTGTTACTGTGTGCTTACAGGTCTTGTCTGCTTATGTCTTTCAGGCGGGGCAAACCCTTTTGGCTTCTCCCGGCCCTGTATTAGTATATAACTTGTAGGCTTTGTAAAAATAATACTCCCACTTCCCTAGCGGGTTATTGGTGCATCCGGGGTTGCTATATAGCGTTATTCCATATCGGCGTATAGCGCCGCTATAATCACCATATGGAGGCATCCCAGGATAATGTGACCGGGGTCTCTTCAGGACAAGACCGGCTGTGTGTAGCGTGTGGGCAGTGACGCTGACAAGGCACGGGTCTGTGTACCCTGTGCTGAGCAGGTGCTTGCATTGCAATCTGGCCTGCCACTGGCTGTACCTCGTTTCACTTCGCCTACTCCCCCAAGCTTAAACCTCACTCCTGTTGAGTTGCATACTAGTGGGGATTCTCAGCCTGATGTGTCTTCTAGACTGGCTACTGTTGAGCAGTTGATTGCTAAGTCCTTAGCGCTAAGGCCCCTGCTAACAAGCGGCACTTGACGCCTAATGTCACTGTTTTCCCTATGGGAACTGAGGAGTTTTGGAATCTTTGTGGCTATAACCCGTCTGATGAAAGGGAGCTCTTTTCTGATTCAGGCTCATCTGATGTGAGACCAAGGGGTCATGACGATTCTGGCTCTGACCCCTGGGCTCCGGATGACACTGACAGATTATTGACCCAGATTTTTGAGGTTCTGTCCATCTCTCTCCCTGTTGCGGCTCCCAGGCAAAGAGGGGAGCTTTTCCATACAGCAAAATCACGTTTGGAATTTCCCGAGCAGGCACATTTCCATAACCGTGCTCGAGGAATGGGAGCGCCCCAGTAAACTTCCCGGGGTTCCAAAAAGTTGGGATAGGAAGTATCCCTTTCCTGCTGAGGTGGTTAAATGTTGGTAATTCCCCCCCAAGGTGGATGCCCGATCCTAGGGCTATCTAACACCTCTGTCATGCATTCTCCTGACTCTACTACCCTGCAGGATGCTGAGGACGGGCGCATTGACCAGCTGGCATCCCACACCTTTGCATGTTCGGGGACGGCGCTGCGCATGGTCTGTGCCTCTGCCATTACTGCTGTGGCCACTAGAACCCTTATCAGAAATATGCTTGATAGTGCTCCTGATGATTTGCCTTGTGAGGTGTTTAATGCACTCTCCAGCTGTGATGTTTTTGTAAATTTTGTCCTCTCAGCATTGGATGACACCATCAGAATGTGTGCCAGAACTTCTGCCCTCGTGGTGGCTATGCGCCGCTCGGTTTGGCTGCGCCAGTGGGCTGCTGACAACGCTGCCAAGAAGGCCCTCACTGGGTTTCCCTTTAAAGGACTGCACCTGTTTGGGGACCGCCTGGACCTTTTTGCTAAGGGAGGCAGGTTACCCCAGCGCAGATGACAATCTCGGCCCTTTCGGGGTCAGGGTTCCTTCTCCTCCCCTTACTGTGGTGCCAGACAAGGGAGGGGGGGTATCTTTCCTGGGGCCCGGGGAGATTTCTGGGGTAGGGGCAGAGGACGTGGACGTCCTGGCTCCTCCTGGGGTCCCAAAGCAAAATCCTCTCCCAAGCCCCCTCAAGCATGATGGTGCGCCCTCACCCATCCGGGTGGGGGGACGGCTGCAGCACTTCGCTTACGTCTGGAGGCTTCATGTCTCAGACCGGTGGATTCAGGAGGTAGAGTCCTCCGGTTACAAGTTGGAGTTTGCTGCCTGTCCCCCTCCAAGATTCATCAGATCCCGGATTCCTCAGGACCCTGTGTCAGCTCAGGAGCTAGTGCAAGCAGTGCAAGACCTCCTGGAGCTGGAGGTCATCTACCAGGTTCCCTTAAGAGAAAAAGGCAAGGGCTTTTATTCCAACCTATTCACAGTACCCAATAAAGATGGTTCAGTCAGGCCCATCCTGGACTTGAAGTTCCTCAACAAGTTTGTCAGGGGCAGGAAACTCTGCGCTCTGCCATCAGTTCCCTGCGCCAAGGGGATTTCATGACTTCTGTGGACATCAAAGATGCTTATCTTCATATTCCTGTGTTCCCAGGTCATCAAAGGTTCCTCAGGTTCACTCTGATGGATCAACACTACCAGTTTGTTGCCTTGCCCTTCGGCCTCACTTCAGCTCCCAGGGTGTTCACCAAGGTGCTGGCTGGCGTGATGTCTCTGCTCAGATGTCAGGGCGTCCGCGTGCTTCCCTATCTGGACGACATTCTCATCACTTTCCAGTCTCTACATCAGGCAGAGTTGGATACTCAGCTGGTGGTGTCCACTCTGGAGTCATTTGGATGGGTGATCAACCACCCCAAGTCCTCGCTGTCCCCTTCCTTGGTAACTCCATTCCTAGGAATGAATCTGGATACAGTTCAGGCAAGAATCTTCCTTCCTCAACAGAAGGTGGACAGTCTGATTGCACAGGCTCAGTCCCTCCTAGCTTGTCCCCATCCCTCCATCAGGCAGGGGATGCAGCTTTTGGGCCTGATGGTGGCATGCTTCAAAGCGGTCCCTTATGCTCAGTTCCACTTGAGGCCTCTGCAACTTCACCTATTGTCAGTATGGGACAAGGACCCAGCGTCCATGGACAGGGCCTGTGTGCTCTCCCCCCTGGTCAGGAGGTCCCTCTCATGGTGGATGGACTCAAACAACCTGTTGGGGGGCAGATCCTTTCTTGCCCCTTCCTGGGAGACGGTCACCACGGATGCCAGTCTGTCAGGTTGGGGGGGTTTCTGGAAGTCCCTGCGGTTACAGGGGAGGTGGGGCCCTCAGGAGGCCCACTCACCTATCAATGTCTTGGAACTGCGGGCGATCAGGCTAGTTCTGGCTCACTTGACTACTCCCCTTCGGGGCCTCTCTGTTCAGCCTGTAGGCAGTTGCCTACATCAATCATCAGGGAGGGATCCAGAGCAAGGGGGCCCTCCAGGAAACGTATCTGATCCTGACTTGGGCGGAGGCCAATGTCCCCTGCATATCAGCTGTGTACATCCCGGGGATGGAAAATCGCCTGGCGGACTCTCTGAGCAGGGGGACCTCTCGCCAGGGAGAATGGTCCCTATGCAGCAGGGTGTTTCAATCTCTGTCTCACCGTTGGGGCCAACCAGATGTGGATCTGTTTGCGTCCCGCCACAATCACAAGCTCCCAGCTTTTGTCTCTCTGTCCCAGGATCCTCTGGCCTTGACCTCGGATGCGCTAGCAATGTCATGGCAGGAATTTCAGTTCCTGTATGTCTTCCCTCCAATCCCCCTGCTGGGCAGGGTTCTGCACAAGATTGCTCTGGAAGGGGTACCAGCAATTCTGGTGGCCCCCAGGTAGCCAAGAAGATCGTGGTTCGCAGGCATGGTACAGCTGGCAGTAGATCAATACGCTCTGCCCTTGGTGCCAGATCTGCCCACTCAGGGCTCACTACGCCATCCCAGTTTACAAACTCTGGCTTTGACGGCTTGGCTGCTGCAACCTCCATCTTGATGGAGAAGGGGCTGTCTTCCTCGGTTGTGGATACTTTGATTAAAGCTAGGAAGAAGTCTTCCTCTTGCATTTATTACAAGGTTTGGCGTGCCTACATTGACTGGTGTGAGTCTAAGTCTCTTCCTTGTCGTGTGTTCTCTATTCCCAGGATTCTGGAGTTCCTGCAGCATGGGTTGGAGATGGGGCTTCAACTCAGTACTCTGAAGGGTCAGGTTTCTGCCCTGGCCATTTTCTTCCAGAAGTACTTTACTCAGCACCCTCTGATCAGGATTTTTTCCAGGGAGTCACTCATGTGCGCCCCCCACGTAAGCCTATGGTGCCTGTTTGGGATTTGAACTTGGTTCTGTCAGCCTTGCAGGGTGCTCCCTTTGAACCTGTGCAGGATGCTACCTTGGCCATTCTTACGCTCAAGGTTGTATTTCTGGTGGCTATCACTTCTGTCAGGCGTGTGTCTGAGTTGGCGGCGCTTTCCATTCAGCCCCCCTACTATGAGAGACACCAGGACAAGGTGGTGTTTCGTTTCAAACCTGACTTTCTGCCTAAGGTAGTGTCTGCCTTTCATTTGAATCAGGACATTGTTCTTCCTTCTTTGTGCCCTAATCCTAGTAATGCTAAGGAGAGGGTCTTGCATTCTTTGGATGTGGTTAGGTGTCTGAAGTACTATCTGGTGGCTACTGCACCTTTCAGGAAAACTGATTCTCTTTTTGTGGTCCCTTCTGGTCCTAGGAAGGGTTTGGCTCCAGCCAAGTCTACTATCAGCAAGTGGATTCGTCAGGCTGTGATTCAGGCCTACTCTGCTAAGGGGAAGAATCCTCCCTTCCGCCTTACTGCTCATTCCACTCGTGCTATTGGTGCCTCTTGGGCTTTTCAGCACCAGGCTTCTGTTGAACAAGTTTGCAAGGCCACTACTTGGTCTTCTGTTCATAACTTTTCAAAGTTTTACAAGGTTGATGTTAGGGCCTCAGCTGATGCTGCTTTTGGCCGAAAGGTTCTGCAGGCGGCAGTGGTTTAAACTGTCTGCTGCTGATTTTTCTTGGGGATCCCACCCTACTTTATGGACACTGCTATTGGATGTCCCAACTGTAGGTATTAGATTTGGAGCAGGACGTACTGTATACTAAGTATAATACAATTCTGTGATTACTTACCTGTAGAATTGGTATTATGAGTATACAGTACGTCCTGCTCCAACCCACCCTTGGTTTGCATTTTCTTGGATCCCCTGTATGGTGATTGTTATCATTGTTATAGTTGATAGTTTGGATTGTTTAATTCTCCCGGCTTCTCATTAACTGCTTTTCAATGCTGGGGATTTGTGGGAGGTCCCTGGGTATTTGAGGGGCCGGGAGGAGCCTATTTTCGATGACTCTGCAGTCCAGCGCCATCTGGCGGAGTATATCCCCAACTGTAAGTATTAGATTTGGAGCAGGACGTACTGTATACTCATAATACCAATTCCAAAGGTGAGTAATCACAGAATTGTATTATTTTTACTACAATTTCAGGGACCATTGTGTTTTTTTCATTCTTTTGACCGAAGGGTACCAACAACTTCTGTGTGTGTGTGTGTGTGTGTGTGTGTGTGTGTGTGTGTGTGTGTGTGTGTATGAATAGATGAATAGAAATAAAAGTGGAATATAGACTAATATATATATATATATATAGAGAGAGAGAGAGAGAGAGAGAGAGAGAGAGAGAGAGAGGCATGCTGCAAAATTGTTCATATGATAATGAGTGTGTAAGAATATATCACTGAAACTTATTGACTTCAATGGAAATATATTTGTATCCTTAGTAGAAGCCATTTCTCAAGCCTCTGTATATGAATGTACTAAGGTCCTTACAATGGGCTTTTCATAGTTTAATTTCCAAACAATTATTGTTTGCCGATTATGTTCAAAGCATTTTGGTTGCATTGTAGGATGTAGGTATTGTGTGCCACAGTCATTGTCCGTATTCTTTTTAACAATATTACATGCCAACATAGTACACAAGCAAGACTAAGAAGTGTGTTTGAAATTTCTGTTTATTTGCAGAGAACAGGGAAGTTGGCCACCATGTCAAATGATATGGTAAAAAAGTCTCAAAGCCTCAGATGTCAATGAGCTAGGGCAACAGCTTTTGCATGTTGAAACTATTCATCCATCTGACTTTAAAGACAAGTGGAAAATAAAGCTTTAAGGGTGTTTTTTCTTTTTGTAAATACTGTACATGGTATAAAAGCTTGCACCTGCAGTAGTTCAATAAATTCTGCACCTGTGCTTTTGTTTTGCTTTCAGAGAGTAGAGTTCCCTGGTCTGCATCACTCCTCCCCACCTCCCTTGCTCAGACACCCTGCAGACAGATACAACAATGACTTCCATTCATCTGGGCTGATCTTCTGTATTCCTAAGGTTAGAGAATGTCTTTCTGGTATACTTGCTTCCATTAGAAAGTTGGGATACAAAGAAACATCATCGCCACTCCAGGGCACACAGAAAAAAGCTTGTTTTCCTTCTGAAAGGAATAAAATGAAACAGATTAAAGCAATGATATTTTAGAACACCAAATGCTATGTCATACAAAGTAGCATACTCTACATCAGGTTTTAATATTAAGGCATAAAAAATCTAAAACGTACTTTTTCACACAGTAGCTACACATCACATGTCTAGATGTCTATCTGTTTAGATTATATTTAGATGAAATTTACATTTGTTATTAGTTGAGTTTTGGCTTCGGATTATAGTCAGATTTGATACAAATATTCAGGTTGTGTTGGCCAGACCTAAATCAATTTTAGTCAAACTATTTGCCCCATATAGGGCTACTGACCAAACTGCTGGAATCCAGTTGGGGCAGCATACCAGCCCCTTTGCCCTTAGGCTCAGGGCTGGTGCTCTTCCAGAAGTTCTCCAGGCCCCTGCCAATCATGGGTAGGTGGTTGGCTGACCCCCTCCAACCTTTTAAACCAGTATAGGGGCATCACTGTGATGCTAGGAGAATCCCAAGAGGCCACATTCCAAAAAGTCATGTATAGTAGCCTTTCATTCCCCTGGCAGGATAACAGAGATGAGGAAGGGGTAACATAGCTCCTCCTAAAATGGAAATGCTATAGGATGCTGCAGTCCAACAATCAAGCTGGAAGACACTGGAAAGCTGCAGAAGTCTCCAAGCAACAGCCCAGACTGGACAATCTTTTACACTAATTAATTCCTATTCCAGTTTAAAAAGTAGGGGTTTGGCAAACAATCTGCCACATGCCAGGCAACTGGCTTGCCAACCCCTCTATCATTTGGGCTGCTATAGAGGGACCTTCATTACTAGTTCACAATTAGTGAATCACGATCACCTGCAACCCTCCCTTGGCAATAGCTGTGCAGAGGATCCCAGTGCCCAAAAGCAATGGTCTCTGTTCTTTCACAGGGGTCCAGGGCACCCCTGGAGGAGATATTGGTCTGTGCTGATGAGCAGATTGTTTGGAACCATGGCCAGAGGCCTCCATTCCAAAGAAAGTTAACCCTCTGCACACTCATACTATTGAAAAACCTAGCTAACACTTGTTAAGAACATGGACTGTTAGTTAACATAGATTGCAATGAATGTAGAAGCGAGGTAGCCACGTCAAGGCCGTCCAATTACTAACTTTAAAAGTTTGTGCAGACATTGCTACTTCTTTACTAGTGTGTGCACAAGCAATGCATACATGAATCAGCCTGTCTAAAGACATTGCATTAACTTACAGTTCAAAATTGTTTTTTTTTGGTTGAGGCCAATTGGACTCCCTGTTACATTGGGAGAGCTACAATCCAGCAGATCTGGCCACTGACCTGCAAATGCAACAGCAGAAAGAAAAATAGGATGTGCTCATCCAGTCAATATATAGCAGTCAAGAGGTGCTAGAGGGGTGTGACCACACACCAAGCAACAAAGAAAGTTGACCCTCTGCACACTCATACTATTGAAAAACCTAGCTAACACTTGTTAAGAACATGGACTGTTAGTTAACATAGATTGCAATGAATGTAGAAGCGAGGTAGCCACGTCAAGGCCGTCCAATTAGTACCCTGTCCCTAACATTACTAAGTTTAAAAGTTTGTGCAGACATTGCTACTTCTTTACTTGTGTGTGCACAAGCAATGCAATACCATGAATCAGCCTGTCTAAAGACATTGCAATAACTTAACTTGCTTGCACACACACAATGAAAAATGCTTTACTTGCCTGCACAGTGTTACAGTTCAAAAAGGGGGGTTTTAGGTAGAGGCCAATTGGACTCCCTGTTACAATGGGAGAGCTACAATCCAGCAGATCTGGCCACTGACCTGCAAATGCAACAGCAAAAATAGGATGTGCTCATCCAGTCACTCAGTCATTATATAGCAGTCAATATATATATATATATATATATATATATATATATATATATATATATATATATATATTATAGCAGGCCTCCATTCCCCCAGGATATGAGCCAGATGCCTATTGCACCAAGCACTTTTTTACTTTTAATAGTAAAAAATGCCCTTGAACCTGTTTTATATGAGCAATGTTTTTTTGTAGGTGAGGCCCCTAGAACTGATCTCACTAGAGTTCTAAACACCACACTCTCCATATTTTACAATTGATGCCTCCAGCTATTCAGTCAAGCATCATACATAATTTTCTGACTGTATGGTTAGACTGTTCACTCATTTTGAGCTGTCAAAAGCCGGTACCACTAACTTCTTCTCTTCCATAGTCCAGGTTAACACAAAACTGTCCATAATGCTAAAGTAAAGCTAGATTATTTTCCTGTTACAAACAACTCCACCCATTATTCACCCTATGTTTGTGTTGTCAGCAAACAGGCAATTCTGCCAACCAATCAGGGGTGTAACTATTGTGGTTGTATGGTGTACAACTTTACCAGGAGTGGGTAAAGTAGAGTGGGCAGTACTGTGTTAGCCAGGACCTCGGAGGAGAGAGATTTAGGGGTACTAATTACTGATAGCTGCAAGATGAGTGGACAGTGTAGCCAGGCAGTGGGAAAAGCAAGCAGGATGCTCGGCTGCATAGCTCGAGGCATCACCAGTAGGAAGAGGGAGGTTGTGATGCCGCTGTATAGAGCCCTGGTGAGGCCACAGCTAGAATACTGTGTGCAGTTCTGGAGACCTTACCTGCAAAAAGACATTATTCAAATAGAACGTGTCCAAAGGCGGGCAACGAAAATGGTGGAAGGACTTAAACTTAAAACTTATCAGGAGAGAATTAAAGAACTTAATTTGTACAGTCTGGAGGAAAGAAGGGAGAGGGGGGACATGATTGAGACCTTGAAATATGTGAAAGGATTGAATAAGGTTCAGGAGGGAAGTGTTTTTAAGAAGAAACTTAACGATAGAACAAGGGGGCACAACCTGAAGCTAGTCGGGGGGAAGATCAGGAGCAATGTTAGAAAATATTATTTTACAGAAAGAGTAGTAGATGCTTGGAACAAACTTCCATCAGAGGTAGTTGAAAAATCAACAGTCACTGAATTTAAACATGCCTGGGATAAGCACACATCTATCCTAAGATAAAGAGTACATACAGTATACACATAAGGGCAGACTAGATGGACCGTATGGTCTCCTTCTGCCGTCAACCTTCTATGTTTCTTTGTTTCTAAAGGGCGACAAGGTCCCTGAGTCAAGACTGCAGCCCCAACAGAGCCATGGCTGGTGTTGCCCCAATCTTGACTCATAGGCCTTGTAGTGTTTTTTTTTTTAATTATTCTTAGGTGATACAGTGTGGACGACAGGCTTCAATATGCCGAGCAGCCCTGCCCTGTCTTTCCATTTCCTTTTTATGCCAGTTTTTCACAAAAAGTGAGATAGATGATCCCATGTTTCTGTCTGCAAAGTTATCCTTAAACCTGAAGTTGATGGAATTTAGGCACGGGTCCATACTTCTATTCCCAATCCTTTACTGCATAGGTAGACATTGGAAGCACATATGGAGTTAATTGTTAATAATATGCAATATGTACAGTCATTTGTCTCATAAAGTAGCACTATTGCACGTACAATGAGATATATCTAAATGAGATACAATGAGATATTACTAAATTAAATAATTATTTGTAATGAATCTTGTTTGCAAAGAGATATGAGATTTTCCCCAGTTTAAACAAAAAGCCAGGATATTCACGCAAATTATCTGGGTGTGCGGCCTTATTTGACGAAAATAAAAGCAGAAATATTAACTGTGTTTTGCACAGGGTTATATACAGTACATGCTGTTTTTTTTTTAAGTATTAATACTAATTGGGTGAAGGGAAAGAAAACTCATAAAGTACATGTTGTATATACTAAACATAATTAGAAAGCAAATAGAATATGTAGCAGCGTCTATTATACATGATTTTTTATTTAAACCCCAGATGCTGTGTTAAATTGGTCTGTATCTTGGAAGACCTTCCGTGCACTTGTGAAGTCACTTGAGATAAAAACACGTCTGCAGTTCCTCAAAGCAGGATGTGTTTACAGAGCAATACTGAGCGGCTCATTCTAAACTTATATTTGGCCCTAGCAATCCAGCAATGCCAACTTACATTCCAGTTATCTATCTCCCAGTGTTTGGTGTGGCTTACTATTGTTTTCAAACTGCTGTCCTTAAGTGTATTCATTAAGGATTACTAGCTAAGATGTTAACATTTTCAAGTATATTTTTAGCAAATTAACAAAAACATTTTTTGGTCTTTGCCATTGTTCAAGTGTAATGAGGATCCAGGCCTTGTAGAGCTTGATGCTTTAGGCCGTCCAACTTGATTTACCAACTAAATGCCTTGCCTATTTTGGAGTTGTACCCGTCTGGCTCTGTCTATCACCTGGATGTCACTCTAGAATGTAGCTGTTTAACCAATAGACAGCATATGTGCAAAGAAAGGCCAAACATGTAATTTAGCAATTATTGTCACATTGACTAATAACTTCTCCTTGTCATTATTCAAAGGAGACTTTGCAGCATGGTGTGTCCTTGTCAGGTGGACAAAAAACTTGGAGTGACCTAAGGATGTTGTGCATTTTAGTACTTTACTTTTGTTAGACATCTTTTCACTTTTTTTTTTGCATTCCAATCGTCCTTGTCACATTCTGCTAAAGTAAAATCCATTCCATGTGGCCCTCTGGAACACAAGATTATGTTATTGCTCATCTGAACAAAAATGTCCTGTCACAAATGAATTGGGATGGTACATATTGTAAAGGATCATACTGAGATAATGGTTGTGGTATCATGAATCCAGATCAATTTACATAACAATGGGGAAATAAATGCTTGCTTGGCTTCGATTTCATGGGATACACACCCACAAGGTCATATAAGCTAACGGGGATAGAAAAACAATGAAGTCATGCAGCATTATTGGACACTATGCTTATCCGTGCCAAGCTGTCATACCAGTATTAATGGATATAACAAGTCTGCTTTAATCAGATGACTTATTTTTTGCACATCAGTTACAAAAAGCTGCAAAAGTGTTACACTGAGGTCAGTTCATAGAGAAGTAGAGAAAAACTGAGATGTGACTTAAAGTGATACATTGAATCCTTGTATCGTTTTATAATGTTTTTATATATGTATGTCTATTGTTAAATTACCCAAAGAATGAATGACATGCCAAATATTTTGTCCCACTTTGAAAGGCATGAGTAATACCTTTTAACTTGACAATTTACATAATGGGCAGTGAAATGTGACGAGGATAGTATAGTAAAAGAAAAAACAAGTGGAAGGGCCGTGATTTGTCTATTGCCCAATAGGTTAGTAAAATTACTGGACTCTTGGAATGGTAACCAGAGTCAAAGTCAAGTACTGCTGAAGCTGTTTTCTGTTCTTATTTCTGTAATTGTGTAATAGCATAGGCTCCTCTAAGCCAGTCAATGGTAGACAGGTATTCCCGAATTTAGAAATAGGGAGACCTACTGCATTTCATAAGTGCACCATAAGGAGTTATTTTGAAACTTGTCAATAAATATATAGTTGACATGAGGAGCAAATATGCTGGGTCATTAGGTTCATTTTATCTCTATGGATGAACCCAACAATCTACATAGCAAGAATGTTGCAAATCAAAATATGTTAAATAGAGATAAGTGAATTTATAAAAAATTGGATTTGGCTGTTATCACATTTTCCCAAGAAATGTGATTATTTAAATCAAAACAATTCACATCAAAATTACTATATTCTGGACACTTTTAAAGCATATATACTTTCTGTAGTGTTTGTGGTGTAGTGTATGTGCCTTGAGACACATATTTGGAAGTTTGACATTTGGCACAGCAGGAAGAGTCCCACAACAGGAAAAGTCATATAGGCAGAGTGTGGCATGTGGCAACAGCATGAGGAGTCCCAGAACAGGAAAATATACAATGGTGGAGGGTGGCAGCATAGACCAGCACGACGGGTAAGTGAAAAGGTTCCCAGCTTATAGTAGTGTCCATAATCCAAATGAATAAAATCCAAAGTGTACCAAAGCAGCAGCAGTCACATTGCTGAAGGGTGGCAGCGGCACAGAATCAGGCAAGCTGACAATCCTTGGAAAAAGCCAGTTTAAAACATAACATTTAATGCTTCATTAAAACCAGAGTGAACCATGAAACCTCAGCAATGTGTTTCGGGGGCGTGACCCCCTCAGTCATGCCATAGTCTGTGATTGCTGCTGATGTATGGATAATAATGACGCGCTGTACCAATCATAAGTCTGCATTGCCTGCTTATAATATGCATGGAAAGGATAATTAAGCACAGTAAAGTGCAATAAAATACCATACAAGACCCATGCGTAAGGTGTACACTGGCCAGACCTGCCGGTGTTGGCTCAATCAGACTGGCGTCTGTAAGGAAACTCACCTCGCCTCCGGTCCCGCGCTGTCTCCAGGTGGCTGGCCGGGGCTCTTCCTGCTCGGCGGCCGCTCTCGTTCGTGCAGCGCCGAGCAAAGCCACCCCCCCTCCTCACCGCCGCATCCCTGGCTCTTGTAAACGTGTGAGCATGTACCTCTTATGCCCTTCGGTGGCGCTGCACACAGTGCTGAATTAAAGGGACCAATCCCTTTTTGATTATGTTCTGGGCGTAACGCCCCTCAAGTGTTATTGGGCATGCAGCCCAGAGAGTGGAAATGCACCAATCACTGCACACTCCCTTGTCCTATCCTGTAGTACTCAGCCCTATAAAGGTTTACCCCTCCAGTGCATCAGTGCCCGTGACAGCGTTTAGCTGGGTGTGCCTTTAATCTAGAATACACCTGTTTGATTCCGTTGCTGACCTCGCTTAGTTTGACCATTCTGTGATTGCCGCCTGGACCAACCCTTGCTTGTACCCTGACCATGCTTCTGTCCTACCCCTTGTACCGCGAACCCGTGACCTCCTGGATTGACCTTTGGCTTGACCTCGACTCTTCTATTGTCTCTCCCTTGGTGCCGTGATATTTAAGGACCGACTTCCAGTATATGACCCCGGCTTTTCGACATTGCCCAGTCTGGCCTTGGTTTACCCACCTTCACCCCCTGTAAGCTCACATCCTTTGTGCTACTAAGTCCTGGGGGCAACCGTGTCCAGCGAGGCGTGTATAGCGTCCCGACAAATGGGGGCTTGACTAAAGGTGAAGCTAGCAGCAGAGATTGGGGGTTGTGGGCTTACCTTGAAGGCGGGTGTCCCACGGGGCCTGGCAGTTAGCAATACATACACATGAAATGAAGCAGAATTGGCAACTACATTGCACTGCCCACCAATCAAAGAAAAGAAGGGGTGGGCAGGGCAGACATGCCACACTATGGGCCCGCCTCCTCAGTCTACTGATAGAGCTCTGGGCAAGAAGGAACATCTCCACTTATCCTCGAGTGGGGAGTCTGATTGACTGATGGAAATGGCCAGAGGGCCACACAGAGGCGCCAAACATGGCACGCAGGTACATATTGTGTAACCTAAGTAAAAATTATATACCAAAACTGGCTGGCTACTGGGTATGTGTATGAAACTTGTATTGGTTGCCCACCCTGTCTGACTGTGTTTTTTCCCTTAACACACTATTTTGTAACTATTTTCATAGTATATTTTGAGCTTAATTATTGAGCTACAAATTAAATGGGTTAAGTGATTGTACCCTATTGCGTCATGTTCTTGCCCTCTTATGTAAGTAGTATTCCCCAGACTTTTTTAATGAGTGTACAGGTTGGATGTGCATGTAGTCTCATTAGAAATGTCCTTTCCTTCCACCCTACCCCGCTCACCTATTTGTCCCTCTTTTCTATTGTTGCAAATTGTTCTATTGTTGGCAGGAGACTCTGGCTATCCTTTGCTCCCCTGGCTGATGACCCCCATCCTGCACCCATCTTCACAGGCAGAGGAGCACTACAATACTGCCCCCAGGAGGACTCGCTCTGTGTTGGAGCGAGGCTTTGGTCTCTTGAAGATGAGGTTCCGTTGTCTTGATGAGACTGGGGGGGCACTACAATAGACGCCTGCAACGGTCCTAAAACTAATCATGGCTTGTGGGCTACTCCACCACCTTTAGTTTCAGACGTCCCCACCCCTCCTTTTTCTTGCACCCAAAGTGGCACCGCGCAAACCATCCGTGCACAACTATTGTTTAGTGTTTTTTCAGAGACCAAACATTTTTTTTTTTTTTTTTTAATTTTACAAACAAATTTTGGTGTGTCATTTGTTCTTTTTTGGAACAAAAGAAAAATTACACGTGGGGTCAGAAAATGTATTCCCCACAAATTAGTGGTATGTTGGGTTGCATGCTGACGAGGAATGATATTGTACCTGAAAATTGGCTGCAATGTGGGCCAGGCTTTGATTAATCTCACCCATATGGCTGGTTAGGGCAGAGATATTTCTGTTTAATACCTCTAATTGGGGTTGAGGTTTGTGAGTTGGGTGGACACAGTCTCAATGAATTGCTGTGTTGTCGCCGAAAAGGCTATATTTTCCTGCCTCCATGCTTCCTCCAAAATTTGAAGTTGCCTTCTTTGGGAAATATGGCGTCTGGACTGGGTTGGAGCAGTGGGACGGGTGGTTGGTTCTGGTTCAGAAGGTGGTTGTGGATGTGGTGGTTGTGCCGGGGTTGCCTGCGTTGCTGCCACTGGTGCAGTAGTGGTTAGTGACATATGTTGGGTGTCCTCCTCCAAATCTCGTATATGGTCGATGATGGGTGGGCTTCCTGTGATCTGTTAAGAAATATAGCATCCTTTTAGTTTCTTTCTGTCCACACAAGCTCGCAAATATCAATGTTAAAAGTACACATCAAGGCCCATTGACTTACCTCATCGCAATCCACAATTTGCGTTTGTGGTGTAGAAGCCTGGTGTGCCCTTGGCCTCGGTGCTAACGCAGGGGTTTGGGGGCCTGGTGTGTCCTGTTGACTTGGTCCTTAGTATGTAGATAGGAAGATTAGGTAAATGGCCAAGTACAGTGTGTTGTGTAGCATAACACTGCCTTATTGAACTTTTTGTAATAGGTCATGGCAAAATCAGACTCACCTTGGGACCTTACATTCCGGTCTGTGTCTTGTGCCTCTGGAAATGTGCAATTCCTAACCAAGGTGGAAGGAAAAGGCTATTGTGGCGCGCTGGGTGGAGTTCTGCTTTAAGGTGGTTGTATATGGTGGGTTAAAAGATGTCCCCTTTCTCTGGAAATTAACCAGGTTTTGGGTATATATTTTATGTGCTGTGTATTTCTAAGGAACTGCCATAAAGGTGACAGTCCTTATTTTTGCAGCATAGATCAATTTTAATGGTATTTCTATATAGGCTAATTAGCCGGTATGAGTAATTTATGAAAAGAAAGACTTACCGCCACGGCCCGGGGGTACTCAACCTGCCCAGGGCCTCTGACGTAAGGAGGTTCTCAACGACGTTAGGTTGACATTCGTTACGGTGCTGTGAGATCACCTTGGGTAGGCTTCAGAGGGGTCTGGATCCCATCCGATGAATTGGTTGTCTTCAATTGAATAAAGATACCGCAAGAGTGTTTATTCTAAACACACTTTTATTCAGGAACGGGGAAGATACAGGGGGAGGGGGGCGGTGATGGGACAAGAGTCACTGTGGGGGGATGGGGTAAAAATCCCAGCAGCGGCGATCCGTGCTGTGTAGTTATTAAAAGTTCTCTAGTCCTTAGAGGTCAAATTCATTATCTGTTCCGGGTATCTCAAGTTTCCATAGTTGTAGTAAAATAATCCGTTATTCCGTGAAATGTTGATTGGAGCGGCGTCCTTGCCCGGCTCCAAAAAGATCCGACGCGCGTTTCGGTGTTACCACCGTCCTCAGGGATTGAGTTTTTCCAGGCCCTGGATGCTGGCCGGGTGTATGTATGTATATACATGTTCCTCGGCGGGTGTAAGGATTATTTTAGTGGGTAAGCCACCCCCTGTCTGTTGGCTGGGGACGATTAAATCACACCTAATAAGTGTTACATCCTGTTAACAATACGACTAAAAATGCATTTAATTTGCCCTTTACCTCTGCTGACGGCGCACGTCCATTTTGTTTTTACTGTAGTATTTCAGGTGCCCAAATTTCCTTTTGATTTGTTGAATATCTCTCCGGACAGATCCCACACTATTTACTTGGCGGCAAATATTCGCCCAGATCTCCAGCTTAGCCTGCTTAGTGGTTGATTTGGAGCTCCTGCCAAATAGGGCATCATAATGCTCACAAACTGCATTTACCACAGCCATGCTTTGAGCATCGCAAAAACGTGCAGTTAGTGAGCCACGGCGTAGTTGTCGGCCACATGGGTGTGTAGTGTCCCCTGCATCTGTGGAAATTGATGGTTGGCTATCTGGTGAGTCGTGTGTGGTTCTGGGGCTTATGGGGGAGGGTGATGTTGTGTGTGCTGCTATGGCTTAATGTCTGGGTTCCTGTTGAGCTATCAGATGTGGAGCTGCATGTGGAATGTGAGGTACTGGAATTGGGAGAACCAGAGGGTTGAGGTGGAGGGGTGGGTGACCTTGGTGGGGTGGTGGGTTTGGCAATGCGCTTTCCCTTGCTGATGTGTTTTGTTTTGTGGGTATGCTTGGTGTGTTGAGGTTGAGGATGCTGCAGGGTCTTACTCAATTTGGCACCCTTGTGTGTTCGTGCTTTTTTTGGCTGGTGGTGGTGAATGGGTTAATGTCTCCTTGGTCCTGCGTTTTTTTGAATGTGCCTGTGTGTGTGGAGTATCCTGCGTTTTAGTTGGTGCATGTTCTGCCTGTGTCTGGTGCCTGCTCTTCTGTCTTTTGGAGGATGAGGCATGTGTGCGGCTGCTATGTGCCTCGGGCCTTGGTTGGCTCTTTTTGCTCCCTTTAGGTCTGCCCATAATGATATGGTATCCAACACAGAGCTGAGTGCCTTGTGCTTTAAATATGTTTCCCGTGTGGGCGTGGTCAACAGCAGGTGCGCGCCTGCGCGCACGCACGCACGTCACCGCGGGGGAATGTCAGAGCTATACCAGGAAAACCAAGAAAAGATGTCGCCCGCCATCTTTACACAGGAGCAGGACGACATCATCATGGATGTGAGTATGCGAGCGTGCGTTTATGTGCGCGCACACATTCCTTATAATAAAAAAAAACAAAGCGCAAGAATAGTCTGAAACAACTTAGTTTGTCACGTTAAATACAAGCCCACCTTAGTTTAACACATGTACGCAGCTACAAACTAGGCTAGATGCAGATAGAAGAACTAGGGCAATGTGAGGCAGCAAGAGGTTAATAAAGTGACTTTAGTTAGGCCAGGAAACTTGTTAATGTATTTTGTGTATTAATGGTGGGTCCTTGTATCTTTTTTTGACAGATGATGCTGAGGAATCGCTACAACTTCCTGCCGTCAGATTATGACAAACGCACGTTGGCCCTGGCGGTGGTGGACGCGATAGAACGACGATCCCAAACCACCTATACCTTCACCCAGATCGCCCAACACTGGTCTGATTTAAAGAGAAGGCATAAGCCCCGGGTGAGGCGGTACTTCGCCAAACATTTCCCATGTAAGTGTTTAAAATGTAAATGCACCTATAACCCTGGGCTTGCCTGGGCGTGGTTTAATGATTGTGTTTGTGTTTCAGCCCATGAATGGAATATGTGGTTCCGCACCACCCGGACCAGGACACGCAGCCCAGTGTTGGGCGAAACAGGTGAAGGTGTAGGTGGTCCACCGCCAGTGTCAACGGCCACCCCCTCCTCTGCCAGTGAGTATGAGGAGCCTCTTGACCTCAGCATGCAGGGGAGGGGGGAATCTGACGGCAGGGAGTCGAGCCGAAATGAGCCTCAACCTGACTCCGGTAAGGGAAATATAGTTAGATATGTGGTAATACATGCATTGAATACAGATACTCATGTGCACTATTGTTAGTTGTAGATTTAGACGTCGCAGGGACATCCCAAGGGATGAGCGAGGAAGGGGGCGACGAGGAAGAGGTTGCTGGGGAAGGTGAGTAGATTGATACCTAGAAGCCTAACTTAATATGATATTCATGAGACAACAACAGTCTCTAATATCAGTGTGTTTGGCATCCAAACAGATTCACAGCAGCAACCCAGGGAGGAAGAAAGGAGACTCCGCCCCCGACGCAATGTGCGCCCCAAACATTGTAAGTGTTTTTTTTTCATGCAAAGTAAATGAACTAACAATTCCATTGCCAAAAAAATCCAAAAAATAAATAAATAAAAAACAAACGGGCCAAAAGGAACAAAAGGCCTTAAAGCGGACCTTCACTCTGAATAAGAGACTATCTTATATGTTTCCCACACCCTGTACATACAGATTGCCCACATTGAAATTCATCCTACCTGCACCTAGTGCATGTTATGAGCCTTTAAACATCCAAGATGGCGGATTATGGAAGCCGCCATCTTATCAGGCAGCCTGCAACAGGAAGTGTCTTCTAACTGTGCTGCTCTGCATTCTGGGATTGCTGACCTTTTCCAGAGCACAGCTCTGCTCTGTCTGAGCAAAGCACAGCTATAACCCACCCCCTGTACCTTATCCCACTCTCCTCTCCTCCGTAAGTGTGATGCTTCTGAGTCAAGATGGCGGCGTCAGTTTGGGCTTTTCATTAAATCACGCTGAAGGTCCGGTTTAAAAAGGGCCCCAAAAAAACCACGCCAAACAAAACCATAAAAACAATGCTAAACTAATGTTGTTTTTCATTCACAGATACAAGAAAACGAAATGCTCAAGACCCCGAGGCCTAATTTTTTTGGATTTTGCATGATAATTGTAAAATCTAGAAAAACAAACATTTTAATATGATAAAACAAAACCAAAACAAAAATTAACCAACGTTTGAATAAAAAAAAACAAATATTTGGTGTGTTGTCTTTCCTGCAAATGTACAATCACACAACATCATCACACATTTACATGACACAAAAGGTTTAGATATGGGACTATAAATCAGAAAAACTAACAAACAATTACGGTAAGCATTAATGGCAAGGAAGAAGGAACACCAGGGAGATTAAGGTATGCATTAAGGACAAGGAAGAAGGAACACCAAGGAGATTAAGGTATGCATTAATGGCAAGGAACACCAAAAAAAATGTGACAATATATATATGTGTCAGGTGCCATATGTAAATTCAAATGGAGGTTTAGGGATGTGCGCTTGCGTGTAGCCAGATTGGCAACTGAAGAGCCATGGAGATGTAAGTATACTTGAAAAAACAACCAAAATGGAAGGTCAAATATGACGGAATGCAAGCAGGTACGTTCAAAAACCAAGGAAAAAGCAGGGAAAAACGGGCCGCCCGTGTGAACGGGAACGGAAGCCCCGATCAAATTGAAGGCACCCGAGGGAGAATAAAAACTTCCAGAGAGAAGACAAATTGACGGATCAGTTAGGGAGCCATTCCGATGGAGGCTCTGCATCACATTTGAGCCACAATTCAAACGGGAGCCCCGGACAATCGGAAGCTTTTAAGGTCAGTTCAGGGGAGGCTCTGCATCAGGCCCAATATGTTATGTTATGTTCTGTAATGTTTTTCAGAGCTCAGCAAGTTTATATAAGAAATAATTGTTATTATAAATATTATTGTGCCCCCGAAGGAGCTAAACTCATAGTAAATGTATTAAATATATGAGATACAACAATCATTTATAAAGTCAAACACAGATGAAAGAAGGATGATGGGAGGTAAATTATTATTGAATCGAATGGAAATGCAAGCACTAATATCTTGTGGCATAGACTGTGATGCTGCTATAATAAAAGGGATAAAATCTCACACAATATCATATGGTATGAGAGGAAAAAGTTCAAAAAAATGAATGACACACTTGTAAAAGACAACAGATTTTAACAGAGATCAGAAAATTAGTAAGGGATATGCATATATCCAAAAATGTAAAATACAGAGACAGTTATCTCTGTGTGTTTAATAAAATGTCAAAAGGATGGTTCAGACTAATACATGTTTACAGTTTAAAAATCCAATATGCTTTGCGTGACAGCAATTTGGCCTGAAGTCTCCCCCCCCCCCCCCCCCCCCCGTTGTTACGATTTGTACTTTTTCAACATTAGACAGTAAAACGTTTCTTGGCAGCACGTGATGTACAGCTTATGTATTGTAATCGCCATTCTATACAGGAAATTATGCCCATTGCGGGTCTCATACGTTCGATTATTCCCATACGATATCAGATAATCTTATAACCTACTACTATGCATTTGAAGCAGCTGCATCTTGGCCCACCACACATATCCATATTCTCACTGCACCCTGAGGACAGGCAGCTGCTAGGGCACAGCTTGGCATTTACATCAGCCCATCAGGGCACCACCTGCATTCTGTTTACTGGGGCTTAAAAAAAAAAATACTCATTTATTCTAAGTATGTCACACACCCCGCTTCAAGACATTCATTACATGTGGGTATACTGACCTGTAGATGGCGATCTTGCAGAGATGTCAATAAAAAAAGGTAAGACCCTCCTGGGCCCATAAATACCTTGGACCTCCCACTCATTCCCCAGTCTTCCATCTCTGCAGTGGCGAGCAAGTCAGAAGATGATGTCTCCTCCTTGCAGGTAGCCAGGATGACTCCCGGCCTTCTATTCTTCTATTCCTGCCCGGATCCCCTAATTTAAATTACTTGCCTCCCAGCCTAGGCTGCTGATCCGGGCAAAGGTAGTTGGCACCCCTGGTGCTTAGGAGCAATGAGACCCCATAACAAGGGGTAGGCGGCTATCCGGGTTGGTGATCCCGGTTTGGCATGTCCCGTCCCTTGGCCCTACCCTGGCATGGATTCCCCCTCTCCCGGATACCCTTAGAGGGGGAGGGGCGGGTCCCTTATGGATTCCTCTCATTTTTTGTGTATGTGTGTGTGTGTGCTTAACTGTGTGTGTGTGTGTGCTTTTATTATTTGACTGCCGCCGGCGGTCCCGCGGTGCCGGCCTCCGGCGTGCTGCAATGGCGGCGGTGAGCGCCCATCCTCTGGGTGGGGGGGGCGGGCCCAAGCGCTCGCGTGCGCGCCTATGGCCCGCCCCCGTGTTGCGGGCGCGTTTTCATGTCCCGGCTTCTGGCCGGGAGGGGCGGGGCCGGGTGCGAACCGCGCCGGCCCGCCCTCCCTCCTCCTACTGCACACTGCGCGTCTTCTCTGTGCCTGGCGTGCGGTACTGAAGGTCGGGTGAGTGGCCGGATGGCCATCAGTTTCATCTGTCTTTAACTCTTTATACATTCTAGCATGGTCTGAGCAGTGTGCTTGTGTTTTGTGTTCCAGGTGGACCATTGATCATATTAGAGGGGGGTTCTCCCGGTCCAGGGTCCCTGGTTAAAATTTTAGCTGGCTTAGAATCCTCCCACTCGGGACTTAAAGGTGCATCCCGGGTTGCATTATTGCGTAATTCCCTCGGAGCATTGTACATATATTTATATATATATATTTAAAAATCACCATATGGAGGCTTCCCCGGATACTGGGCTTGTGCCCCCCTCGGGGCAATCCAGGCTGTGTTTGGGGTGTGGGGTATCCCTTTTGGGGGATGATGTATTTCTATGTGTACCCTGTGCGCAGCGGTCTATTACGTGGCAGACCAGATCTCAGGCGTCCGGTTCTGCTCCGCCAGTTTCCTCTCCGTCTCCCCCTCGCTTGACACGTACCCCGTGTGACGTGGTCATTGGCGGGGAGTCGCAATCTGAGGTGTGTGCCAGATTGGCCAATCTTGAAAAATTTTTTCCAGTGCCGTCGCTAAAAAGGCCACGGCAAAGAGAAAACATTTGTATACGGCCACGCAGGGCCTTGATAGGGAGGATTTTGACTCCCTGGATTGGTCTGATTGTTCCCCGCGTGAGGACGGGGAGCTGTATGAGGAGTCTGAGGGCTCCGATGATCAGCAGTTTGTGGGCGCTGATACAGAGCAGGGCCAGGGGGACTCCTTGGATACCTCTAGGGTCCTGGCTCATATGTTTGAGGTCTTGGCTATTTCTCCCCCCGAGGCACTCCTCCGCTGCAGGGGGAGTTCTTTGAAGTGACCAAGCCGCGCTCAAAGCATTTTGATGGTATCATTCTTAAGGAATGGGAGAGGCCAACTCGGCTTCCGGGTGTCCCACCGGGTTGGGACAGGAAATATCCCTTTCCGGCGGACGCGGTGAAGCACTGGTCGTCCCCCCCCCCCCCCCCCCCGAGGTGGATGCTCCTGTTTTGGGGTTGTCCAGCTCCTCAGTCCTCCATTCTCCGGAGTGCACTACTCTCAAGGATGGTGAGGATAAACACATTGACCAGATGGCTTGTCATGGTTTTGCCAGTGTTGGATCGGCCTTGCGGCCGGTTTCTGCTTCTGCGCTTTTATTGGTAGCTGCCAGGTCGGTTGTTAGAGGACTGTTGGCCTCTTCCGGGCTTGACCCGGCTAGTGAGGAGTTTGCCGACCTTAAGCGCTGTGAGTTATTTTTGTCCTTTGTGCTGTCCGCCTTGGACGACACATTGATGATGTGTAGCAGAGCTGCGGCCCTGCTTGTGGCTATCCGGCGGTCGGTTTGGCTACGCCAGTGGGCGGCTGATTTTGTGTCCAAAAAGTCGCTTACGGCCCTTCCCTTTGTGGGGTTGCGGCTCTTTGGAGAGAGATTGGATTCGGTGCCAAAGGGAGGTAAGTTACCTCAGCGTAAAAAGCAGCGTCGCCCCTTTCGGGGGGGCGGCTTCCTTCTCTCAGTGCTTTCGTGGGGCTAGAGTCGGCAGGGGTTCGGCTTTCCCCTCGTCCAGAGGTGATTCCTGGACCAGGGGCAGGGGTCGGGCCCGTCCAGGACACAGTTGGGGCTCCAAGCCTAGAGCCGCTGCCAAGCCGGCCCTTGCGGGTGGGGGGACGGCTGCTACTCTTCTCCCAGGTTTGGGTCCAAGAGGTCTCGGACAGGTGGATTCAGGAAGTGGTGTCTTCCGGTTACAAGCTGGAGTCCGAGTTCCGGCCCCCTCCCAGATTCTTCAGTTCTCGGTCCCAAGTCCTGCCTCACTCCCTCCAGGGTGGTGGAGTTCCTGGGAATGTCTCTGGATACTTCTCAGACCAGGGTGTTCCTCCCCCGAGCCAAGGTTCTTCTGACTCAGCGTCTGCTATCTATCCCCCGCCCGTCCATCCGGCTAGGGATGCGCCTGGTGGGATTGATGGTGGCATCGTTCGAGGCGGTTCCCTTTGCCCAGTTTCACACAAGGATGCTCCAGCTCCATCTCTTGGCAGCCTGGGACGGGTCCCCGTTGTCATTGGATCAGTCCTTTCTGATGTCCCCCCCGGGTGCGGTGTTCCCTTTGGTGGTGGCTGAAACCGAGCAATCTGATGAGGGGCAGGTCTTTTTTGACCCCTCGTTGGGAGACGGTCATGCCACGGATGCCAGCCGGTCAGGTTGGGGGGATTTTGGTAGGATCTTTGGTTTCAGGGGCTGTGGGGGCCTCAGGAGGCTCACGATCCCATCAATGTTCTGGAGCTGAGAGCCATCAGGTTGGTTCTGGTTCACTTGACTCATCAGTTACGGGGACTACCGGTTCAAGTTCGGGCGGACAATCGGACGGCGGTCGCCTACATCAATCACCAGGGAGGGACTCGCAGCAGGAGTGCCCTCAGGGAGTGTCTTTGATTCTGGATTGGGCAGAGGGCAATGTCCCATGCATCTCGGCAGTTACATTCCGGGAATGGAGAACATGGAGGCGGACTCCCTGAGCAGGGGGTCATCTCGCCGGGGGGAATGGTCGCTCTGCCCCAAGGTTTTTCGGTCGCTTTGCCTCCGGTGGGGGACTCCGGAGGTGGACCTCTTTGCCTCTCGTCACAATCACAAGCTTCCGGCATTTGTGTCTCTCTCGCGGGATCCGCTAGCTCTAGCAGCGGATGCCATGTCTCTGAACTGGAGGGATCTGGGGTTTCTATACCTGTTCCCTCCGTTTCACATGGTGGGCAAAGTGGTGTGCAAGCTGGCCCTAGAGGGTGTGTCAGCAATCCTGGTGGCTCCAAGATGGCCAAGACAGGTTTGGTTCGCAGACGTGGTAAGGTTGGCAGAGGATCAGTTAGTTCTGCCCTTTCTGCCGGATCTACTCACTCAGGGTCCCCTGCTCTACCCCAATTTACCAACGCTGGCTTTGACGGCGTGGCTGCTGAAACCTCCATCTTGAAGGAGGAATGTCTTTCTGATGCTGTCATTCAGACTCTGGTTAGGGCTAGAAAGAAGTCTTCCTCTGCCATCTACTATAGGATTTGGAGGTCTTATATTGATTGGTGTGAGGTCAGGGCCTTGCCTTGCAGGGCGTTTTCTATCCCTAGGATCTTGCAATTTTTGCAACATGGTCTGGACCTAGGTTTGAAGCTTAGTACGCTGAAAGGGCATGTTTCTGCCCTGGCGGTTTTCTTTCAAAAGTCTTTTGCTCTGCATCCTCTGGTTAAGACCTTTTTCCAGGGGGTTACACATGTGCAGCCTCCTAGGAAGCCTTTGCTCCCAGTTTGGGATTTGAATTTGGTTTTGTCTGCCTTGCAGGGTCCTCCTTTTGAACCTTTGCAGGATATTGCACTTTCTACGCTTACTCAGAAGGTTGTTTTTCTGGTTGCCATCACTTCTGTTCGGCGTGTTTCGGAGTTGGCAGCCTTGTCCATTAAGGCCCCTTACTTTGAGAGGCATCAGGACAAGGTTGTTTTCCACTTCAAGCCAGATTTCCTTCCTAAGGTGGTCTCGTCTTTTCATCTTAATCAGGATATTGTTCTACCCTCCTTGTGTCCTAAGCCTAGCAATGACAAGGAGAGGGTTTTGCTTTCTTTGGATGTGGTTCGCTGTGTGAAGTACTATTTGGTGGCTACTTCTTCTTTTCGTAGGACTGACGCCCTTTTTGTGGTGCCCTCTGGGCCTAGGAAGGGTTTGGCTCCTGCCAAGTCTTCCATTAGTAAATGGATTCGCCAGGCCATTGTTGGGGCCTATTCTGCTAAGGGGAAGATTCCCCCTTTTCGTGTTGCTGCTCATTCTACTCATGCTGTTGGGGCGTCCTGGGCCTTCCAGCACCCGGCTTCTGTTGATCAGGTTTGTAAGGCTGCTACTTGGTCTTCGGTTCACACTTTTTCCAAGTTTTACAAGGTTGATGTTCGGATCTCAGCGGATGCTGTTTTTGGCCGCAAAGTTCTGCAAGCTGCAGTGGTTTATTATTGTTATTCTAAGTATACAGTACGTTCTGCTCCAGATATAATACTTACACTTGGGTTATCCTCCGCCAGATGGCGCTGTGCACTGCAGACATGCAAAAACAGGCTCCTCCTGGCCCTTCATATACCTGGGGACCTCCCGCAAATCCCCAAATTTCTCTGCAGTGCTGACTGCGAAGACATGAAGTATCACTCTCTCGCAGGTGAGCGGGGCTATTACACCCTGCGGCCCTGTTGGACTACTCCCACCCGTCCTATTTGTGATGTGCCTCCCAGCCTGGGCTGCTCTGGTCGGGTGAAGGTAGGCAGCACCATGCGTGCTTAACGGAGCCCTGCTCCACCGCAGTCCCCCACCAAAGGGTAAGCCGTTTAGGCTGATGGTGAGCCTTTAGGGGATGCCCCTCCCGCATCATTGCCCCACGCCCCGTGTAGTGGTGGACCCTGTGTAAAGGGTCGCCATCCTCCCTCGTTCCCCCCTGAGCCCGGGGGGAAAGAAAGGGGGGGGAGGGGTTTGTGAGTATGGCGGCCTCAGTGTACCCTATTACATGATTATGGCCTTAGTATCGCTTTTCACTGGGAATGGGTGTCAGAGCAGCGCTGTTTACTCGTACTTTTTACTTGTATTGGGCACCGCCGCGCCTTTCCTATATGGTTACTGCATGGGCGGCGGTGGCCTTGCAGATGCTGCGGCATCTCTCTTTTAGCTTGTAGTGGCTCTGCTGCGGTAATCCACTCGATCAATTCCTTTAGGCCCCACTTCCCTGTTTTCTCTATTGGCTACGCGTTTTGGAGCTTCGCGCTCTCCGGGGGGGGGGGGGGGGCCTGGCCCTGACTTGGCGCGCTCTGCGTCACAGTTTGGCGCGCTCCACGTCACGGTCAGCTCTGGTCCGCCCTTCGAGGTTCGCTTGGCGCCATTTTTTACTCACGCGCACGTGGTGAAGACTGTCCTCCCCCCTCTGTCTGTAAGTGCCCTCGCGGGCGACTTTATTTTTCCTTTATTTCCCTTGCGCATGGCTCTGACATTCTTGTTCCCTTCATGTCTTTCAGACCGTGGATTCCGGTGGCTTCTCCCGGCACGGTGTAGCTCCCAGCTGAGACTATTAAATTACTCCCACTTCCCCGCGGGTTATTGGGGCATCCAGGGTAGCTTACAGCGTCAATCCCTACTGGCCTATTGTGCCGATTAAATCACCATATGGAGGCGTCCCAGGATATTGTGAACGGGGTTCCTTCGGGACAAGCCCGGCTGTGTGTAGCCCGTGGGGTCTTACCTAGCAGCAGTGACAATGCACGGGTCTGTGTTCCTTGTGCACAGCAGGCGCTATCGGTTCTTCCCGCCCCTCCGGTGGCTGGGCCTGCACCTCGCCTCACTTCACCTACTCCCCCAAGCCTGAGTCTAACCCCCAATACAAGCGGCGATTCTCATCCTGATGTGGCTACTAGACTGGCCAGTGTTGAAAGATTGCTTGCTAGCTCATTAGCGCGTAAGGCCACTGCTAAGAGGCGGCATTTAACCCCTGATTCTGCTCTCTTCCCTATGGAATCTGATGAGTTGTTGCATCCTTACGGCCATACCCCCTCGGACGAAGGGGAGCTGTTCTCTGACTCAGGGTCATATGACGAGGAGTCAAGGGGTCATGACGAGTCTGGTTCCGAGCACTGGACCCCGGATGATATTGACAGACTGCTGGTTCAGATTTTTGAAGTTTTGTCCATCTCTCCCCCTGTTGCGGCTCCCAGGCAAAGGGGTGAGCTTTTTCATACTGCTAAGGCTCTTCTGGAATTTCCCGAGCAAACCCATTTCAATAGCCTCGTGCTTAAAGAATGGGAACATCCCAGTAGACTTCCGGGGATTCCTAAGAGTGTGGATAGGAAGTATCCCTTCCCTGCTGACTTGGTTAAGTGCTGGTCATCGCCCCCTGAGGTCGATGCCCCTATTCTAGGGTTGTCCAACACCTCTATTATGCACTCCCCTGACACTACTACGCTACGGGACTCTGAGGACCGGCGTATTGATCAATTGGCATGCCATGCCTATGCATTTGGGGGAGCGACCCTGCGCCCGGTTTGCGCCTTAGCCATTACGGCGGTAGCGCTCAGGGCCATGGTCAGGAATGCACTCGATGGCACAGAAGAGTTGCCACCTGATACTGTCAATGCACTGGCTAACTGTGATGTGTTTGTTAACCTTATCCTGTCTGCATCGGATGATGCTATTAGGATGTGTGCCAGATCTTCTGCCCTGGCGATAGCTATACGCCGCGCTGTTTGGTTGCGACAGTGGGCTGCTGACAATGCCGCTAAGAAAGCCCTTACTGGGCTTCCATTTAAAGGGCTGCGCCTGTTTGGGGACCGTCTAGACCTCTTCGCCAAAGGAGGCAATTTACCCCAGCGCAGGCGGTGTCCTTCGCTGGGTCCCACGCAGATTCCTGGCACAGGAATAGAGGAACGCCATCCCGGTTCCTCCTGGGGGCCCAAGCCCAAAGCCCCTTCCAAGACCCCTCAGGCATGAAGGGGCGCCCTCGCCCATCAGGATGGGGGAACATCTGCAGCACTTCGAACATGTCTGGAGGCGCCACGTCTCAGACCGGTGAATTCAGGAGGTAGTGTCCTCCGGCTACAAGATAGAATTTGCTGTACGGCCCCCCCACCAGATTAATTGGGTCCCGGATCCCTCAGGACCCTGCCTCAGCTCAGGTCTTGTTGCTGGCCGTGCAAGGTCTCCTGGATCTAGGTCTCATTTGCAAGGTCCCCTTAGGAGACCTGGGGCATGGGGTTCTATTCCAACCTTTTCACAGTACCCAAGAAGGATGGGTCAGTCAGGCCCATTCTGGATTTAAAGATCCTCAACAAATTTGTCAAGAACAGGCACTTTCGCATGGAAACTCTGCGCTCGGCCATTGGCTCTCTGCGCCCAGGGGACTTTATGACGTCCGTAGACATCAAGGACGCTTACCTTCACGTCCCGGTGTTTCCAGGACACCAAAGGTTTCTCAGATTTGCACTGAAAGATCAGCATTACCAATTTGTGGCCTTGCCATTCGGCCTCACGTCGGCCCCCAGGGTGTTCACCAAGGTGCTGGCAGGGGTGATGTCCCTGATAAGGCTAAGGGGCATATGTGTGCTGCCCTACCTGGACGATATACTCATCACCTCTCGGTCTCTGCGGCAGGCAGAGTTGGACACTCAGCTGGTAGTGTCCACCCTGGAGTCCTTCGGCTGGGTGATCAATTACCCCAAGTCCTCTCTGTCCCCCTCCTCGGTGACTCCGTTCTTGGGAATGATTCTGGATACGGTTCAGTCAAGGATATTCCTTCCTCAACAGAAGGTGGAAGCTCTGACAGTGCAGGCGAGGTTCCTGCTCTCGTGCCCACAGCCCTCCATCAGGCAGGGAATGCAGCTGGTGGGCCTGATGGTGGCAAGCTTCGAGGCGGTGCCCTTTGCCCAGTTCCATTTGAGACCTCTGCAGCTTCACCTTCTGTCAGTTTGGGACAAGAACCCAGCGTCCTTGGACGGGGTCTGTGTGCTTCCCCCCTCGGTCAGACGGTCCCTTGCGTGGTGGCTGGACCTCGGGAACTTGATGGGGGGCAGGTCTTTTCTGGCCCCCTCCTGGGAGACGGTCACAACGGATGCCAGTCTGTCAGGTTGGGGGGGATTCTGGAAGTCCCTGCGCTTCCAGGGGAAGTGGGGTCCTCAGGAGGCCCATTTACCCATCAACATTCTGGAATTGCGAGCAGTCCGGTTGGTTCTGGAGCGGTTGACCCAACACCTGAGGGGTCTGTCGGTCCAGGTACGCTCAGACAACAGGACGGCGGTTGCTTACATCAACCATCAGGGAGGGACCCGGAGCAAGGGTGCCCTCCGGCAGGTGTCTCAGATTCTGACATGGGCGGAGGCCAATGTACAATGCATTTCGGCTGTTTACATTCCGGGGGCAGAGACTCTGCTAGCAGACGCTCTGAGCAGGGGGACGTCCCGTCAGGGAGAGTGGTCCCTCTGCAACAGGGTATTCCAGTCCCTGTGTCACCGTTGGGGGTCTACCGGATGTGGACCTGTTTGCATCCCGTCACAACCACAAGCTCCCGGCCTTCGTGTCCCTGTCTCCGGATCCTCTGGCCTTGGCCACGGATGCCCTGTCCATGTCATGGAAGGAGTTTTGGCTCCTGTATGTATTTCCACCATTCCCTCTTCTGGGCAGGGTTCTGCGCAAGATTGCTCTGGAAGGGGTGCCTGTGATTCTAGTGGCCCCCAGGTGGCCAAGAAGAGTGTGGTTTGGAGACGTGGTTCAAATGGCAGTAGACCAGTACGATCTGTCAGGGGTGCCAGATCTGCTAACTCAAGGCTCCTTACGCCATCCCAATTTACAAACGCTGGCTTTGACGGCCTGGCTGCTGAAACCTCCATCTTGATGGAGAAGGGTTTGTCTGCCTCTGTGGTAGGTACTATGGTGCAGGCTAGGAAGAAGACTTCTGCTGCTATCTGGCGTACCTACATTGATTGGTGTGAGTCTAGGTTTCTTCCCTGTAGGGAGTTCTCTGTCCCCAGGGTTCTGGAGTTCTTACAGCATGGTTTGGAGTTAGGTCTAAAACTCAGTACTCTGAAGGGTCAGGTCTCTGCCCTGTCCGTCTTCTTTCAGAAGTCCTTTTCTCAGCATCATTTGGTTAAGACCTTCTTTCAGGGGGTCACTCATGCGCGTCCCCCTCGTAAACCTGTGGTCCCCGTTTGGGATTTAAACTTGGTTTTATCTGCCTTGCAGGGTGCTCCCTTTGAGCCTATTCACGATGCTGCTCTGGCTGTTCTTACTCTCAAGGTTGTCTTTTTGGTGGCCATAACTTCGGTTAGGTGTGTGTCTGAGCTGGCTGCTCTATCCATTCAGCCTCCGTACTATGAGAGGCACCAGGACAAGGTGGTGTTCCGCTTCAAGCCGGATTTTCTGCCTAAGGTTGTGTCTGCCTTTCATTTGAATCAGGACATTGTTCTTCCTTCATTGTGTCCCAATCCTAGCAACGACAAGGAAAGGGTTCTGCATTCCTTGGACGTGGTCAGGTGTTTGAAGTATTACCTGGTTGTCACTGCGGCTTTCAGGAAGACTGATGCTCTCTTCGTTGTGCCTTCTGGGCCTAGGAAGGGTTTGGCTCCTGCCAAGTCTACTATCAGCAAATGGATCCGTCAGGCTGTGATTCAGGCCTATTCTGCTAAGGGGAAGAGTCCTCCTTTCCGTTTTACTGCTCATTCTACTCGTACTATTGGGGCCTCCTGGGCCTTCCAGCACCAGGCTTCTGTTGAACAAGTTTGCAAGGCCGCTACTTGGTCTTCTGTTCATACCTTTTCAAAGTTTTACAAGGTTGATGTTCGGGCCTCAGCTGATGCTGTGTTTGGCCGCAAGGTTTTGCAGGCGGCAGTAGTTTAAGCTGCATGCTGTTGACCTTTTTTGTTGGGGATCCCACCCTACTTTTATGGACACTGCTATTGGATGTCCCAAGTGTAAGTATTATATCTGGAGCAGGACGTACTGTATACTTAGAATAATACAATTCTGTGAAGTACTCACCTGTAGAATTGGTATTATACGTATACAGTACGTCCTGCTCCACCCCACCCTGGTTTTTGCATTATTCTGGATCCCCTGTATGGTGATTGTTACCATTGTTGTTGTTACCAGTTTCGGTGGTTAATTTCTCCCTGTTTCTTGTTCACTGCTTTTCAATGCTGGGGATTTGTGGGAGGTCCCCAGGTATATGAAGGGCCGGGTGGAGCCTGTTTTGCATGTCTGCAGTGCACAGCGCCATCTGGCCGGGGAAAACCCAAGTGTAAGTATTATATCTGGAGCAGGACGTACTGTATACGTATAATACCAATTCTACAGGTGAGTACTTCACAGAATTGTATTTTTTGAAACCCCCGCCCTTTATGGACACTGCTATTGTGTAATGAATGTCTTGAAGCGGGGTGTGTGACATACTTAGAATAATACCATTTTGTGAATACTCACCTGTAAAATGGGTATTATAAGTATGTCACACACCCCGCTTCACCCTGCCCTTTGGTATTCTGGATCCTTTATATGGTGAACCTTTGTTAGTTTTAATTGGCTTTCCTGGTCCCTTTCTCTTACTGCTATCTTTATACTGGGGAATGAGTGGGAGGTCCCAGGTATTTATGGGCCGGGAGGATCTTACCTTTTTTTATTGACATCTCTGCAAGATCGCCATCTACAGGTCAGTATACCCAAGTGTAATGAATGTCTTGAAGCGGGGTGTGTGACATACTTATAATACCCATTTTACAGGTGAGTATTCACAAAATGGTATTTTTGGCACCCATTGTATAATACTTACTGGGACTTAGATAAAACTACTCACTAGTTGACACGCCTTATTTTAAACCCTCTTGGCCCTTGATAAAACTATTACATTATGGCACACCTGGCATTAAACACTTTTGGCCTGTGATAAAACAATTTTAAACCGGACCTTCTAATGAAAATCCCAAACCCTTAAAAAACTATACCCCAGCATCTGAAATATATTTTAACTTTTTAGTTTCTAACATTTAATTCTTTCCCCCACTTGACTTTAACTCTGGTCAGATACGGACGCTGTCATCTTTCCTCAGAAGCATCACATATTGAGTATAAGAGGGGGGTATAAAGTGCAGGGGGCGGGGTTATAACTGTGCTCTGCACTCACAGAGCATAGCTGGGGTCAGGGGGCGGTGTTATAGCTGAGCTCTGCACAGACAGAGCATAGCTGGAGTTAGGAAAAGGACAGCAATACCAAAATGCAGAGCAGCAAGACAATTCCTGTTTGCAGGCGGCCTGAGACTCCATGTGCCACCATCTTGGATGTTTAAAGGCTCAGAAAGTGCAGTATATGCCGGTAGGATGATTTTTAATGTGGGCAATCTGTATGTACAGGCTGGGGGAAACATATAAGATATGCTCTTATTCTGGGTGAAGGTCCGGAAAAATTGTGGCACATCTGTCATTAGACACTTTTTTGCTTTGACTATTACACTGTAGCACACGTGGCATTAAACCCCCTTGGCCTTTGATAAAACTATTACATTGTGGCACACCTGGCATTAAACCCTCTTGGCCTTTGATAAAACTATTACATTGTGGCACACCTGGCATTAAACCCTCTTGGCCTTTGATAAAACTTTTACATTGTGACACACCTGGCAGCTCCTCAATGCCAGTCCACAGCTCCTGGGCGTTGAGTGGTTTGTCGCCCAAACAGATGAGTTTCAGCAGCACCTCCTGCCGTTTCCCAATTGCTGGACTCAAAATGGTGGTGCAGGCACTGACTGGTTGAGGAGGAAGGAGAGGAGGAAGCGGAGTAGGGGGCAATAGGCCGCAAGAAGTGATGTCCGGCAATCCAGGATGGTGGAAGTGTATGCGCCAAGGCGATTCATGGCTCAGCCCAGGACTCCACAACATTAACCCAGTATGCAGTTAAAAAGATGTAATATCCCTGCCTATGCTTAGTTGTGTGTCAGTTGTGATATGGACCTTGCAACATTTAGCATTGCTCAGTGCACACCCTGTTGGTGCATGACATTGATTGACAAAAGTTGTTGTGGCTGGGAATGATGTATTGTGGAGCAGCCGCAGCCATAAGATTTTTATTAGCACCACCTTCCAACTAATATGCTAATAATGTTTTTTTTTCTGTTTGCTTTGCAGGTTACTGGTGGTGCACTTCATTAACAATTTATGTTATTCTTATGCCAGTCATTGGGCTCTGCGCTCTTCCCGCGCTGCTCATTTCCTGCCATACTGCTGCGAAAATGACGCATTCTCCACTCTGCTGGGTTCTCCACTCTGCTGACAAGTCCTCCTCAGAAACCTCCAAGATTCACCCTTGGCTAGTGCTTTTGGTCCAGAAACCCACCCTATGAACCACGTGTGGAGTGGCCTGGCACCTGTTTTTTTGCTTTGCAGCTGCCTGGCCATGGACATGGAGCAGAGAACACACGAACACATTGTTTTATATAACATATGAAAAAGACCCTGTTTTATACATGTATCAGCTTTTAGATGACTATAAAGAAGGAGATCTTATCATGCGGAAAGAGAGCCAGGAGAGGTTGTGGACAGCCTAGTTTGGTAGAAAATATGCTAAAGAAGATGGCTCAAAAGGACTGGCATGATAACTCATTAAGTGGAAGCCAAACCTTCAGTCATCAAGTTTGCTGATGATTTCCAAATTTATGTGAAGGATATGATGTGACTATGATTTGGTGAAGGCCTACAAGAACCCTGATGCCTGCTTTCACCAGGAAAAAAAAAGAAAAATATATAATAATAATGATGCTAACAATGTTTTTCTGTTTTTGCTTTGTAGGTCCTTGTTAATGGACATTGTTAACAATTTATGTTATAGTTATGCCAGTTGTTGGGCTTGGCACTCTTCCCATGCCCCAAAAACTGGCTGCTGTTTGTCCAGCAACCCAACCTGCCAGACACATGTGGAGTGCCCTGGCACCTGGAAAAGGGGACCTGTCTGTTTTTTTCATTTTAATGTTTCTATAATTTTTAATCTTTAATAATACTAATAATGTTTTGGGGTTAGCTTTGCAGGTCCGTGGTGATGGACGTTGTACAGGGGTGCTTGCATTGCAAGGACAAATGCAGCTGTCTTTCCAGTGTCCTGGAAATGAGTGGCATGGGAAGAGCGCAGAGCTCTGCAACTGGCATAACAATAACATAAATCGGTTTTCCCTATACGTGTGGAACTCCTGCAGGTTCCTCCTCCAATCTTGAAAGTAAGGAAGCTGAAGATTTGGCAGTTAATTCTCTTCTGAAGTTAATACATAAATCCCCAGTGGAACATGTCACAATGTAGAAGCTGCTTCAAGGTGTCTAGGCAATAGGATTCAACAGACCCTCTAAAATACAAGAAACAGCTCTGCCTCCACAGAATCTAGCACAGAGCCAGATAAAAAAGAGGGGATGAAAAATGCAATAATAATAATACTAACAATGTTTTTCTGTTTGCTTTGCAGGTTCCTGGGCATGGACATGGGGAAGATTATTCAGTGTCCCACTCTCCTGCAATGTTTTATTTTTACAGCGCCACTGAATACAATAAAATACTAGTAATGTTTTTTTTGTTTCCTTTGCAGGTCCCTGGTGAATTGGAACTTGAAGCACTGTGTGCCATCTAATCTATAATTTCCTCAACTTGGTCTTGCCTCACCATCCTGGCAGCAGTATTGGGGCCTACAAGAATACGCTGCAAACCCTGGCGCCTGCTTGCACCAGATAATTATTTATTGATGTAAATATGTATTTATGTATATATGTATATATTTATTGATGTTAATATGTATTCGTTTATGTACTGATGTAAATATTTATATATGTATATATTGATTGATGTATTTATTCATTTGTGTATTTATTTAATTTGTTGGTTTTCTGTGATTATTTTTAGTACTTTCCTTAGCCCATTTTGTGCAGAGAAATTGCTCAGGTCTCTCCCCCCTAATTCGGCCTTCAACACCCCCCCAAAAAAATCTTTTTTTTATTTGTGTATTTCTTTAATTTTTTTTAGTTTACTTTTATTGTTTTGATAAACATTTTGTGCAGGGCAATCACCCTGGTGTTTTTCAGGTTCAGTTCAGGGGGTTCGATCACACCATCTGCTATAGGGTAATGGACAGCTCTGTCACATAGTCTGCTATGGTGTGATGAGGAAATGATGCTACACAGCATGTTTTAGGGTGATGGGGAGGTTCTTATTATTTTTAATAAAGTATACATAATATTACTGTTCCTAGACCATTTTGTGCAGGGCTATCTCACTGTTGTTACCCCCAATCTGCAGCCCTCTACCCCTTACTTCCTCCAATTGACAGCCATCTTTGAGCCCCCAAGTTTGGGTCTCTTAACTTTAACAGGATTCTGGTCAAGCCCGTGTGCCTGAACCGAACGGATTCGCTTAACACTAGTTACCATTTGATCAGGTGTAAGGAATTTTATAAATGTACTCTGTATTTATGAATCTGAGATGCAGGAGATTTTACAAATGTATTAATAAATGTATTATTCATGTATTAAGCTGATCATTAAACAATCTAAAGAACATTTTAGAAAGGAGCACTGGTCTTTGAAAAAGCACATTTGTTATTTTGTATGAGGAAATAACTGACATTTTTATTATCAGCTTTAGTATAAAGTTGAGTTTGATTTATATTCACAAGTGGAAGAGTAGGATCAAATAATTCTTCTTTTAGTCAGGACTATTATCTCTTTGGAAACTAGCTTTGTCTGGGCATGAGTTGATCGGCCCCATATTGCTTCAAGGGCTGTCAGGTCAACAGTAGTGCCACTTGACCCATGCTGTGTAAATATGCTACCTAAGGAAATAATACCACCCAGAAAGGTGAAACCAGGTAACACATGCTGGATACATAATAGGAATTGAATCGCTAACACTTCAACCATTTTATTAAAGCCAAGTCATTTCAGAGAAGTGTATATTACTAAACTCCTGTCTCCAGGTTATGTTTATGTAAACACACACTATTTAATCAGTCCAGATTTAATTAAATGATCTCTATGTTGTAATGAAAATGCTCTTTTTTTGACTGACCATGTGTTTAGCTGAACTTCTGTAGGCTGGCCCACCTATAAAAAAACAAAAAGATACAAAAACCTAAGGTTAAGGACTTTCTTTTAGTAAAGAGAACTATCTTGTAGTGTGTAGTGGGAGGAGCAACCTCAGCTTATAAAAGATCCTATTAAAGTATATGAGCAAATATTTAGGGGACGTTTTAGGGTCTCTAAAAGCAAATAATGCAGCCACATTCCCCCAAATTGCATAGGAAGGCCACCAAACATCTAAAGAACAATGTTATAATGAAAAACAAAAACATCAGAGAACATTTTAGTCAAATCATGTGTTTTGGAATTTTTCTCTTTGTTGATACAACTCAGTAAACTTTCTTCAAATTATTTCACGGAAATCAGGGCCATTTTATGTTTTTTTTAATCAGAAAAGGGCATGGGTTAAAATAGCGTGTGATTTAAAGAAGAGAGAACATTACAGGAGTCTATAAATGCTTTAAAATGCATATATGCAGTAACTGTAATATTAAATTTATTAAAGCAATATAAAATGGTAATGTTATTCTAGTGAGGTGCAAATCATGCTTTCAAATTTCCCCCTTTACTAAATCACTCCTTATTTTAACTTGTGCCTTATTTTAAAGTGGACCAAAACCCACCCTTGGGGCAACCTGATTTGAGATGCCCTGCTGTTTGAAACTCTGCTGGTTGCCCACTATACATATTTCCCTGATGATCCTGCGGTGCATGCGCCATAACTAAATTGCAGGTGCAGCCTTGCAGAGCCATGGAGGGATGCAGGAGATGCACTGCATCCCTCTACTAAGCAGGTGGGACATATGAGCAGCTTAGAAACCTGATTAGAGAAGAGCCGTGTCTGCGCCATGGGATCACCAGCAAGGTATGTCTAATGGACCACTGGGCATCACCAAATTTGGATGCCCCAGGGGTAAGGACCAAAACCGGGTATAGTGAAAATCTCTGATTTTGGTTTTGGTTATAATAAAGCAGGAAGTATTCCTTATTTACACAAGATTAAGGCAAGTCTGATTCAAGGCCTTAGAGGTCAATTCTGCACCAGGTTCAAAATGTAAACTTTGAAGTGAAAAGTGCATTTTAGGGAGAGAATGAAACAGAAAGTTTACTTTTTAAGTCTAGTGCTGCTCAATAGAGATGAGCGAACTTTTGAAAAATTCGATTCGACTGATTCGCCGAATTTTCCGACAAAAATCGTTTCGACCCGAATAAATTCGCGACGAATCGCTATTAAAAACGGCTATTTCTGAGCCTCCTACAGCCTCAATAGGGTTGTAAACCATTCAGCCTTGCTGTAACACGCACAGGATGCGTGCTGGGTTAGTTAAATAATACTTTGAAGAAATATCACATGCAGATCAGAGGCATCGCTAATAGAATCGCAGAGCGGCACAATTGCAGAGAGTTGAAGTGGCATCACTATGAGGGGCAGAAGGAGCCCAAATATACACTGGAGTTGGCCTCAGGAGCCCAAAAATTGGATGAATCACACCCTGGAGTTGGCAGGAGTTGGCAGCAGCAGCAGCAGGAGCCCAAATATACACTGGAGTTGGCTTCAGGAGCCCAAAAATTGGATGAATCACACCCTGGAGTTGGCAGGAGTTGGCAGCAGCAGCAGCAGGAGCCCAAATATACACTGGAGTTGGCTTCAGGAGCCCAAAAATTGGATGAATCACACCCTGGAGTTGGCAGGAGTTGACAGCAGCAGCAGCAGGAGCCCAAATATACACTGGAGTTGGCTTCAGGAGCCCAAAAATTGGATGAATCACACCCTGGAGTTGGCAGGAGTTGACAGTAGCAGCAGCAGGAGCCCAAATATACACTGGAGTTGGCCTCAGGAGCCCAAAAATTGGATGAATCACACCCTGGAGTTGGCAGGAGTTGACAGTAGCAGCAGCAGGAGCCCAAATATACACTGGAGTTGGCCTCAGGAGCCCAAAAATTGGATGAATCACACCCTGGAGTTGGCAGGAGTTGGCAGCAGCAGCAGCAGGAGCCCAAATATACACTGGAGTTGGCTTCAGGAGCCCAAAAATTGGATGAATCACACCCTGGAGTTGGCAGAAGTTGGCAGCAGCAGCAGCAGGAGCCCAAATATACACTGGAGTTGGCTTCAGGAGCCCAAAAATTGGATGAATCACACCCTGGAGTTGGCAGGAGTTGGCAGCAGCAGCAGCAGGAGCCCAAATATACACTGGAGTTGGCTTCAGGAGCCCAAAAATTGGATGAATCACACCCTGGAGTTGGCAGGAGTTGACAGCAGCAGCAGCAGGAGCCCAAATATACACTGGAGTTGGCTTCAGGAGCCCAAAAATTGGATGAATCACACCCTGGAGTTGGCAGGAGTTGACAGCAGCAGCAGCAGGAGCCCAAATATACACTGGAGTTGGCTTCAGGAGCCCAAAAATTGGATGAATCACACCCTGGAGTTGGCAGAAGTTGGCAGCAGCAGCAGCAGGAGCCCAAATATACACTGGAGTTGGCTTCAGGAGCCCAAAAATTGGATGAATCACACCCTGGAGTTGGCAGGAGTTGACAGTAGCAGCAGCAGGAGCCCAAATATACACTGGAGTTGGCCTCAGGAGCCCAAAAATTGGATGAATCACACCCTGGAGTTGGCAGGAGTTGACAGTAGCAGCAGCAGGAGCCCAAATATACACTGGAGTTGGCCTCAGGAGCCCAAAAATTGGATGAATCACACCCTGGAGTTGGCAGGAGTTGGCAGCAGCAGCAGCAGGAGCCCAAATATACACTGGAGTTGGCTTCAGGAGCCCAAAAATTGGATGAATCACACCCTGGAGTTGGCAGAAGTTGGCAGCAGCAGCAGCAGGAGCCCAAATATACACTGGAGTTGGCTTCAGGAGCCCAAAAATTGGATGAATCACACCCTGGAGTTGGCAGGAGTTGGCAGCAGCAGCAGCAGGAGCCCAAATATACACTGGAGTTGGCTTCAGGAGCCCAAAAATTGGATGAATCACACCCTGGAGTTGGCAGGAGTTGACAGCAGCAGCAGCAGGAGCCCAAATATACACTGGAGTTGGCTTCAGGAGCCCAAAAATTGGATGAATCACACCCTGGAGTTGGCAGGAGTTGACAGCAGCAGCAGCAGGAGCCCAAATATACACTGGAGTTGGCTTCAGGAGCCCAAAAATTGGATGAATCACACCCTGGAGTTGGCAGAAGTTGGCAGCAGCAGCAGCAGGAGCCCAAATATACACTGGAGTTGGCTTCAGGAGCCCAAAAATTGGATGAATCACACCCTGGAGTTGGCAGGAGTTGACAGTAGCAGCAGCAGGAGCCCAAATATACACTGGAGTTGGCCTCAGGAGCCCAAAAATTGGATGAATCACACCCTGGAGTTGGCAGGAGTTGACAGTAGCAGCAGCAGGAGCCCATATATACACTGGAGTTGGCTTCAGGAGCCCAAAAATTGGATGAATCACACCCTGGAGTTGGCAGGAGTTGACAGCAGCAGCAGCAGGAGCCCAAATATACACTGGAGTTGGCTTCAGGAGCCCAAAAATTGGATGAATCACACCCTGGAGTTGGCAGGAGTTGACAGCAGCAGCAGCAGGAGCCCAAATATACACTGGAGTTGGCTTCAGGAGCCCAAAAATTGGATGAATCACACCCTGGAGTTGGCAGAAGTTGGCAGCAGCAGCAGCAGGAGCCCAAATATACACTGGAGTTGGCTTCAGGAGCCCAAAAATTGGATGAATCACACCCTGGAGTTGGCAGGAGTTGACAGTAGCAGCAGCAGGAGCCCAAATATACACTGGAGTTGGCCTCAGGAGCCCAAAAATTGGATGAATCACACCCTGGAGTTGGCAGGAGTTGACAGTAGCAGCAGCAGGAGCCCAAATATACACTGGAGTTGGCCTCAGGAGCCCAAAAATTGGATGAATCACACCCTGGAGTTGGCAGAAGTTGGCAGCAGCAGCAGCAGGAGCCCAAATATACACTGGAGTTGGCTTCAGGAGCCCAAAAATTGGATGAATCACACCCTGGAGTTGGCAGAAGTTGGCAGCAGCAGCAGGAGCCCAAATATACACTGGAGTTGGCTTCAGGAGCCCAAAAATTGGATGAATCACACCCTGGAGTTGGCAGGAGTTGACAGTAGCAGCAGCAGGAGCCCAAATATACACTGGAGTTGGCCTCAGGAGCCCAAAAATTGGATGAATCACACCCTGGAGTTGGCAGAAGTTGGCAGCAGCAGCAGCAGGAGCCCAAATATACACTGGAGTTGGCCTCAGGAGCCCAAAAATTGGATGAATCACACCCTGGAGTTGGCAGGAGTTGACAGTAGCAGCAGCAGGAGCCCAAAAAATGGCCTAAAGACATAAATATGTTTTGCACCATTTGGAAAGTGTAAAACGTGGCACCATGCTGAATCTAGTCGCATGCATCAGGCATTGGTGGGTGGAAATCCTGGCTGATCCATCCCTGATTCATTTTGACAAAGGTGAGTCTCTCCACATTTTTAGTTGACAGACGAGTTCTCCTCGCCGTAACTATGGCCCCCGCCGCACTAAACACCCGCTCAGATGGCACGCTACTTGCCGGGCAGGACAGCTTTTCCAGGGCAAACTCTGCTAGTTGCGGCCACAAATCAAGTTTGGCTGCCCAGAAGTCCAGCGGATCCTCAAGGTGTGTTGGCATGGTCATGTCAAAGTATGACATGACCTGCTGGTTCAGGTCCTGCTCCAGGTCTTCCTGCTGCTCATGAGTAGCCTCACTATGCGGGTGTAGAAAGCTACTCATTAGCGACTGAAGACTGAGGCTGCTGCTGCTGATGGAGCTTCTGCTGCTGCTGCTGCCAACCCCCCCAGCGGCCATGGCAGTGGAAGGTGAGCGCAGAGGTCCCCTCGAGTCAGACCTGCGAGAGTATGGACCATGGCGCAGATAGGCATCGGCCAACTGCCTACGTAGAATGTCTTTGTAGTAGTTGAGTTTGTCCTCCCTCTCGGTGGGTTTAAAAAATGCCCCCATTTTGTGCCGGAAGCGAGGGTCCAATAAGGTGGACAGCCAGAAGTCATCCCGCCGACAGATGGAAACAATTCTGGGGTCACTACGCAAGCACGTGAGCATGCTTCGTGCCATTTGCGCAAGTGACTCGGATGGACTACCTGTCTCCATCTCCACTGCATACTGCCACGGTGTGCCCGGGTCCTCTGTCTCTCCTTCCTCAAAAACCTCTAGCTCCTCTGGCTGCTCCTGCTCCTCCTCTCCTGTCCGCTGACTAGATAAACCAGCCATTTCGCCAAGCCTAAACTGTGTTTCGCTGGGCAACTCCTCCTCCTCCTCTTCCTCCTCCTCCTCCTCCAGTTCAGCTCCAAGGGGGTTCATGTGGCCGTAAGATGTAAACGCCATGTCTCCAGTGCCCTGACCAGCCATGGTTTCCAACATGTGCTGTAGTACATGAAGCAGTGGAATCACGTCGTTCATCCCGTAATCCTGCCGACTGACAAATAAAGTGGCTTCCTCAAAGGGCCTGAGCAAACGGCAGGTGTCACGTATGAGCTGCCACTGGTTGACATTGAAGTTACACAGGGGAGTCCCCCTATCTGCTTGGATCATCAGGAAATCCGTGATGGCTTTTCTCTGTTCATATAATCGGTCCAACATGTGAAGGGTGGAATTCCAACGGGTGGAAACATCGCAAATCAGACTATGTTGGGGGATACCATTCTGACGCTGTAGCTCAAGAAGGGTGTGTTTGGCGGTGTAGGAGTGGCTGAAGTGCATGCAAAGTTTCCGTGAAGTTGTTAGGATGTCCTGCAGATGGGGGGAACACTTCAGAAACCGCTTGACAACCAGATTGAAGACGTGAGCCATGCAGGGGGCATGGGTCAGGCTTCCTTGGCGCAGCGCAGACAAAATGTTCTTCCCATTGTCGGTAACCATGATTCCCATTTTAAGTTTTCTCGGAGTAAGCCATGTTTGGATTTCCTGATGAATACATTTAAGCAGTTCCTCCCCTGTGTGACTCCGTTCGCCAAGACAAACCATGTGAAGCACTGCGTGACACCTCCGTGCCCTGCACACATGGTAGACTGGAGGGGCACTGAGACTTGAGCCTACAGTGGAGGGTGAGGAGATGGCGGAGGATGAGGAGGCCGAGTCGCACGGTGTCACAGGCCCAATGGGCAGAGAGCGCGGAGGCCGAAGCGGCGTGACCTGTCCAAGTTGCTGCTGCAAAGGGACCACATTCACCCAGTGGGCCGTAAACGACATGTACTGCCCCTGACCGTAGTTACAGCTCCAGATGTCGGCGCTGCCATGTATTTTGCTACACACCGACAGGCTCAAGGACTGGCCCACCTTCTGTTCAACAAAAGTGTGCAGCGCTGGTACTGCCTGCTTGGCAAAGAAATGACGGCTTGGGACTCTCCACCTCGGCTCGGCACAAGCCATCAGTTCTCTGAAAGGTGCAGATTCCACCACCTGAAAAGGGAGCGACTGCAGCACCAGCAACTTGGACAGGAGCACATTCAGCTTCTGCGCCGTAGGATGAGTGGGCGCATACTGCTGTCTCTTGGACATGGCTTCGCTGATGGATTGCTGGCGGGATGCATGACTTGGAGGAGGAGGAGCAGGAGCGACAGAGGATGGGTATGACGCACAGCTGCCTTCGGCTGAGGTGCTGGAGCCTTGGCTGGCAGAAATTGGGAGCTCACTTGGTGAGGAAGCAGACTGGACCACCCCTTGGGAGCCTCGGTTCTCCCAGGTCGTTTTATGGTGACGCATCATATGTTGACGCAGGGCCGTGGTGCCAACATTTGGACCCTGGCCACGCTTCACCTTTTGCCTACATATCTTGCATGTGGCCATGTTACCCTCCTGCGGATGCCTCAGGAAAAACTGCCACACTGCCGAGTAGCTACTTTTCCCACCCCCTGGCCTCACTGATTCACTGCTGCTGTTGCCAACTCCAGGAACCCCTGCTCCACTACCTCCCGATAAGGTAGACTGCCGCACAGCAGGTGCTCTACCCCGGCCCCGGCCCCGGCCGGCTCCAGCCTTTGGAATTGTGCCCCGATGCTGACTGCTACCACCTTGCTGCCTCAGCTGCTGACTCCAGGGCAACCTGCGCCCCTCTTCTCCTGATGATGACGATGAAGCCCCTTCATCACCCGGCTCCCAAGTGCGATCGGCTTCATCGTCATCATCATCATCATCACCGGGTTGTGGCTGTACGTCACTGATGTTCGTGGATTCGTCAACAGTGTCTGGCGCAGGAGCTGGAACGCTCGCAGCACCCACGACACTGTCCACATCACTATTTGTCTGCCTAGCTAAAGAAGCCACCTCCATTTCTTGGCTGGGCAGTAGCTGCTGACTGTCCTCCTGTATCTGATCGTCCTCCTCACTAAAGAGTGGAGCTGAACCCAAAGCATAGGATACGTCGCTGGGGGAGGGAACGGCGTAGGACAGAGGCAATGGGAGGACAGGGACTGCTCTCGGGGCATGCCAACTCAGGGTTGTGTCAGAGGAACCTACCGACCCTAGACTGGGGGTCTCAGATGTAAGTTGTGATGATGTTGTTGATGAGCGCGTCAGCCAATCTACCACGGCAGATGCGTTACTGGTGGAGACCCGACCGCTAGCAGATACTGGCAGATTAGGTCTCTCAGCGTGACTCCTGCTGCTACTGGCCCCCAGTCTGATGCGAGCTCTGCCTGCGGAATCTTGGCCTCTGCCACTCCTCTTTTCACTTCCAGGCACTTGTCTGCCCGACATAGTCTAACTGGCGTGGTAGTAGGTGATATTTTAAGAACCCCCAGGCAGCAGTGGGTCTATATAAAACAGAATATAATGCACACCAAAAGTGAGCAGTAACACTCAGCCTCCAACAGGCCTGCTTAGTGTAAATAAGAGAGCTGCTTAGTGTAAATAAAGAGGGGTATGCTATGTTACAGAATGGGATGCCTCAACAGAAGTGCACCTGGCAGGCAGCAGTAAGCCTATGCCCAGCAAAAGTGTCTTATAATATAAATATAATAAGAGCAAATGCTTATATGGTCTTAAACAGAGGCTGCTTTAGTCACAGAATGGGATGCCCTGGGCAGGAATCGACCTGGCAGGGTCCAGTAGTGCTTTGGCCAGCAAAAGTGTCTTTATCAGGCCTAATTTCAAATATAATAAGAGCAAATGCTTATATGGTCTTAAACAGAGGCTGCTTTAGTCACAGAATGGGATGCCCTGGGCAGGAATGGACCTGGCAGGGTCCAGTAGTGCTTTGGCCAGCAAAAGTGTCTTTATCAGGCTAATTTCAAATATAATAAGAGCAAATGCTTATATGGTCTTAAACAGAGGCTGCTATAGTCACAGAATGGGATGCCCTTGCAGGGTCCAGTAGTGCTATGCCCAGCAAAAGTGTCTTTATCAGGCTAATTTCAAATATGATAAGAGCAAATGCTTATATGGTCTTAAACAGAGGCTGCTGTAGTCACAGAATGGGATGCCCCGGGCAGGAATCGAGCTGGCAGGGTCCAGTAGTGCTTTGGCCAGCAAAAGTGTCTTTATCAGGCTAATTTCAAATATGATAAGAGCAAATGCTTATATGGTCTTAAACAGAGGCTGCTGTAGTCACAGAATGGGATGCCCCGGGCAGGAATCGAGCTGGCAGGGTCCAGTAGTGCTTTGGCCAGCAAAAGTGTCTTTATCAGGCTAATTTCAAATATGATAAGAGCAAATGCTTATATGGTCTTAAACAGAGGCTGCTGTAGTCACAGAATGGGATGCCCCGGGCAGGAATCGAGCTGGCAGGGTCCAGTAGGGCTTTGGCCAGCAAAAGTGTCTTTATCAGGCCTAATTTCAAATATGATAAGAGCAAATGCTTATATGGTCTTAAACAGAGGCTGCTTTAGTCACAGAATGGGATGCCCTGGGCAGGAATCGACCTGGCAGGGTCCAGTAGGGCTTTGGCCAGCAAAAGTGTCTTTATCAGGCTAATTTCAAATATGATAAGAGCAAATGCTTATATGGTCTTAAACAGAGGCTGCTTTAGTCACAGAATGGGATGCCCCGGGCAGGAATCGAGCTGGCAGGGTCCAGTAGTGCTTTGGCCAGCAAAAGTGTCTTTATCAGGCTAATTTCAAATATGATAAGAGCAAATGCTTATATGGTCTTAAACAGAGGCTGCTGTAGTCACAGAATGGGATGCCCCGGGCAGGAATCGAGCTGGCAGGGTCCAGTAGTGCTTTGGCCAGCAAAAGTGTCTTTATCAGGCCTAATTTCAAATATGATAAGAGCAAATGCTTATATGGTCTTAAACAGAGGCTGCTGTAGTCACAGAATGGGATGCCCCGGGCAGGAATCGAGCTGGCAGGGTCCAGTAGTGCTTTGGCCAGCAAAAGTGTCTTTATCAGGCTAATTTCAAATATGATAAGAGCAAATGCTTATATGGTCTTAAACAGAGGCTGCTTTAGTCACAGAATGGGATGCCCCGGGCAGGAATCGAGCTGGCAGGGTCCAGTAGTGCTTTGGCCAGCAAAAGTGTCTTTATCAGGCTAATTTCAAATATGATAAGAGCAAATGCTTATATGGTCTTAAACAGAGGCTGCTGTAGTCACAGAATGGGATGCCCCGGGCAGGAATCGAGCTGGCAGGGTCCAGTAGTGCTTTGGCCAGCAAAAGTGTCTTTATCAGGCCTAATTTCAAATATGATAAGAGCAAATGCTTATATGGTCTTAAACAGAGGCTGCTGTAGTCACAGAATGGGATGCCCCGGGCAGGAATCGAGCTGGCAGGGTCCAGTAGTGCTTTGGCCAGCAAAAGTGTCTTTATCAGGCTAATTTCAAATATGATAAGAGCAAATGCTTATATGGTCTTAAACAGAGGCTGCTGTAGTCACAGAATGGGATGCCCCGGGCAGGAATCGAGCTGGCAGGGTCCAGTAGGGCTTTGGCCAGCAAAAGTGTCTTTATCAGGCCTAATTTCAAATATGATAAGAGCAAATGCTTATATGGTCTTAAACAGAGGCTGCTTTAGTCACAGAATGGGATGCCCTGGGCAGGAATCGACCTGGCAGGGTCCAGTAGGGCTTTGGCCAGCAAAAGTGTCTTTATCAGGCTAATTTCAAATATGATAAGAGCAAATGCTTATATGGTCTTAAACAGAGGCTGCTTTAGTCACAGAATGGGATGCCCCGGGCAGGAATCGAGCTGGCAGGGTCCAGTAGTGCTTTGGCCAGCAAAAGTGTCTTTATCAGGCTAATTTCAAATATGATAAGAGCAAATGCTTATATGGTCTTAAACAGAGGCTGCTGTAGTCACAGAATGGGATGCCCCGGGCAGGAATCGAGCTGGCAGGGTCCAGTAGGGCTTTGGCCAGCAAAAGTGTCTTTATCAGGCCTAATTTCAAATATGATAAGAGCAAATGCTTATATGGTCTTAAACAGAGGCTGCTTTAGTCACAGAATGGGATGCCCTGGGCAGGAATCGACCTGGCAGGGTCCAGTAGGGCTTTGGCCAGCAAAAGTGTCTTTATCAGGCTAATTTCAAATATGATAAGAGCAAATGCTTATATGGTCTTAAACAGAGGCTGCTTTAGTCACAGAATGGGATGCCCCGGGCAGGAATCGAGCTGGCAGGGTCCAGTAGTGCTTTGGCCAGCAAAAGTGTCTTTATCAGGCTAATTTCAAATATGATAAGAGCAAATGCTTATATGGTCTTAAACAGAGGCTGCTGTAGTCACAGAATGGGATGCCCCGGGCAGGAATCGAGCTGGCAGGGTCCAGTAGGGCTTTGGCCAGCAAAAGTGTCTTTATCAGGCCTAATTTCAAATATGATAAGAGCAAATGCTTATATGGTCTTAAACAGAGGCTGCTTTAGTCACAGAATGGGATGCCCTGGGCAGGAATCGACCTGGCAGGGTCCAGTAGGGCTTTGGCCAGCAAAAGTGTCTTTATCAGGCTAATTTCAAATATGATAAGAGCAAATGCTTATATGGTCTTAAACAGAGGCTGCTTTAGTCACAGAATGGGATGCCCCGGGCAGGAATCGAGCTGGCAGGGTCCAGTAGTGCTTTGGCCAGCAAAAGTGTCTTTATCAGGCTAATTTCAAATATGATAAGAGCAAATGCTTATATGGTCTTAAACAGAGGCTGCTGTAGTCACAGAATGGGATGCCCCGGGCAGGAATCGAGCTGGCAGGGTCCAGTAGTGCTTTGGCCAGCAAAAGTGTCTTTATCAGGCCTAATTTCAAATATGATAAGAGCAAATGCTTATATGGTCTTAAACAGAGGCTGCTGTAGTCACAGAATGGGATGCCCCGGGCAGGAATCGAGCTGGCAGGGTCCAGTAGTGCTTTGGCCAGCAAAAGTGTCTTTATCAGGCTAATTTCAAATATGATAAGAGCAAATGCTTATATGGTCTTAAACAGAGGCTGCTGTAGTCACAGAATGGGATGCCCCGGGCAGGAATCGAGCTGGCAGGGTCCAGTAGGGCTTTGGCCAGCAAAAGTGTCTTTATCAGGCCTAATTTCAAATATGATAAGAGCAAATGCTTATATGGTCTTAAACAGAGGCTGCTTTAGTCACAGAATGGGATGCCCTGGGCAGGAATCGACCTGGCAGGGTCCAGTAGGGCTTTGGCCAGCAAAAGTGTCTTTATCAGGCTAATTTCAAATATGATAAGAGCAAATGCTTATATGGTCTTAAACAGAGGCTGCTTTAGTCACAGAATGGGATGCCCCGGGCAGGAATCGAGCTGGCAGGGTCCAGTAGTGCTTTGGCCAGCAAAAGTGTCTTTATCAGGCTAATTTCAAATATGATAAGAGCAAAGGCTTATATGGTCTTAAACAGAGGCTGCTGTAGTCACAGAATGGGATGCCCCGGGCAGGAATCGAGCTGGCAGGGTCCAGTAGTGCTTTGGCCAGCAAAAGTGTCTTTATCAGGCCTAATTTCAAATATGATAAGAGCAAATGCTTATATGGTCTTAAACAGAGGCTGCTTTAGTCACAGAATGGGATGCCTCACAGCAGACTTAAGATCAGTTCAGTATATATGCACAGTTAGTTACTATAAGCAGCCTGAAAACGCTAACAAAGGCTGGATGAAAAAAAAAAAATCTCCCTGTCAGCCAGCTCCGTTTTTCCTACCTTTCCCTGGCTTTCTGTCTGTCTCCTGTCTGTCTCCTGCCTGTCTCCTGCCTGTCTCCAGCCTGTCCCTGTCTGTCCCTGTCTCCAGCCTGTCTAACTGCCTCAGCTACACAGCGTTCTGTCTGTCTGTCACGAATGCAATAGAGAAATGAGGAAAAGCAAGATGGCCGCCGTTAAATACCGCTGTGTGACGTCACCGGGCTTGCTGGCTGCTGATAGGCTGCATGTGACTGCCCCAGCTTGCACTGGCGCGGGATACATGTCCAGACATGTCCCGTCCGCCATCTTAGAATGCCTGTAATGTAAATGAATGGATGTTAAAGGAAAACTTCGAGTGATCGAATCGCGGGGAAATTCGGATTCGATCCGACTCGAATTTTTCCTGAAATTCGGATCGAATCCGGGTTCGTCCGGATCGATTCGCTCATCCCTACTGCTCAACCCTGAAATTGTAGAATGTAACACTTGCTAATACATTTGTATCCTTAGCTATTAGAATTGTATGAATAAAGAGAATTCTTCAATGGTTAAATAAGGTGAGGGTTACTAAAGTCAACTCCAGGTCCAGATGTCTGTAACTCAAACCAATTCCAAAAGCGTGTCCCACAGTGTCCATGAACTTTTGCAGTGGAAGCGAGCCAAGGAAGAACCTGGTACACCTCCTTTGCAGGTGCAAGTGTGGAGAAACGTCATTGTTGCTCCTCCAATTTTTTACAGATTTGGGCTCATGGTCAGAAAGAAAGCACTGTTTTCTTTGCTTTAGTAGCCTTATTGTATCCAATGTAGCTAACATAACAGGAAAATGTTACTCTATGATGTATCATTGGGCCCATTTATTTTTTACACTAGGGCCTGGTAATATTTAGTTATGACTTTCTCCCTCTGTCAATAAAGCATGGTGCAGTTCAGTCACTGTGGCGGAGGCAGGGTTGTGCTTGCTCCGGAATCACAGGGAATCAGCTGCAGGGGAGAAGCGGTATGTGATATTTATTTTCTTTAACTGGACTGTCCCTTTCAAGTGAAGCTATAGCCTTTAGGCCTGGTATTCACCCTCTCTTCAGAGGAGGAATCCCCCAGTGTGCCAAAAAATATATAGTCCCTGTGATCCCACAGTACATGTGTGGGCCACAGTGGCATCCACACAAATCCTATCACTGATGCAGGCTACCGCGCCGTCCATTTAGAAAGGCCTGCCTACACACAGCCAGAGGAGAGAAGCTGAAGGGATCTCCACTCCTATCATCACTCTTTGTTTACAATTAGTCTTTGTTTACAATTAGGCCCTTATTTATGAAGGAATAGCGACAGGTAGCGACTGGTGAGCGACCGGTAATGACGGGCACCGCCACGAGAACGCCGGCTCCCCACCACAATCACACATTTATCAAGCCGATCCTGCTTAGCGACTGAGATAGCGCCAGATAGCCACTCATTCATCATTATTCCAGCCTCAGCCCACAGCGCCAGCGTCCGACCTTTAACAGCGACAGGTATAACCTCTCGCTACCTGGCGCTCTCCAATGCATTTCAATGGAACAATCTTTAAATATTCATAATTAATTGTTATTAATGTCTTTTGTTTTTTTTTCAATGTGAAAAATTCTGTGACCACTTCTGCCATGTTAGATAATTTTTTTAAGGTAAAAAAAAAAAATTGTGCAGAATTGATATGATAGGTCTGATATTATTGTATTCATATTAATACATTCTTTAATTTTTTTTTTTTTTTGTTTCCAAAAATATGGTGGTTTGGGGGTTAAAAAACTACTTTTAACACATCGCCGCCAGCGCTCTGGGGTTTAAACATGCATTTCACAGCGCTTGAATTTTTTGAGCGTGATTTTTTGATGAATATGGTGGGAGCTGGACGCTCTGACCAGCCGCTATCATGCGCACCCATACATCGCGGAACCTGTCAAATAGCGACTCCTCACCCAATATTCAACATTACTGCACACCGACTGAGTCGCTATCAACAACCGAACAACGGCCAAGCACAACGACTACTAGCGGGCGCTGTGAAAATACTGCTACAGTCGCTCAACTGTCGCTACCTGCCGCTATTAATGAATCGGCCTCCCCGTCTCTGTTTACTAATAGCATTCTATGCAGTGGAACATTATTCATGGGGAATCCCCTTCCATGCCCCTCCTCATCAATTTTGTCAGTCACATGGGGGGTATTCCTCTGAGGTATAAAAGCCTCCCTGCCCTGACAGACCAGGAATAGATTGGCAGGACACCAAGAATGGAGGATCTGAAGGACATGTGTCCCCTCTCACTACAGATGCCGGTGGGGCAGCTGCAATATCGTCTTCCCGCCAGCAGCAGATCAGACCTGTAGACAGGATGCCATCAGTGTGACAGGTATATTTTAAAAAGTTTTTCTTTTTTAACTGTCATTAAACTGGTAAGGGGTCTGAGGGACCCCTATACCAGTTCACTGGTTAGTGATGCCTGGCATGTCACCTGCCAGCATTCGTTGGTGGCATGCTGAATAATTTGACCAGGATCTAACTGAGATGATTAAACTGAACCAAATTGACAAAATTTAGGCTGAATTTATTTTGACCGTAATCTGGAGCTCAGTATCAGTTGTTACATTGGCCCAAGGGTCAGACGTGTGTGACTATTCCATCTGTACATAAGACTGAGTGCAATCATATAGAAAAATATTGTCATTCAGTTAGGCCTGATATAAATCATAGTGCACACCACCCAATGTGTTAATGCTTTGGTGATGATTGAATCGCATGCAATATTTCAGTCAATAATTACAGTGCGGGTCCAGTTTTTAGTGATTGTTATGGTGCTTTTATGTGTTTATGTACATTTGTAGTGCATGTATATTTTTGCAAGTCTGTGAGTGCAGAGATTTTATGCAGATTACCTTTCATCAGTAAAGCCTTCTAGAAATATGATGACACATGTTCATTGCTGTTGATGCGAGCCAACAGAATTATGTGCAAAACAAATAGTGTATAGTGCTTGTATGTGGGGGCTATAGCATTAAACTATATCTAAAGTATTATGACTTTGAGATTGTTGCACTGTTTTCTCTTATTTCATGCCCATGTTATTTCTATTAGTTTTTAATAGCTGTTCGCACTTTTTAAATTTTTTTCACCAAGCAAATATGGGTGTCAGACAGGGTGCAGTATTAGCATTCCTCACTATCAACGTAAAAGGCTCCCTCATCACACAGGAAATAGCCTTATGTTTTAAACAAATCCAAGAGTAAATCAAAGCCTCATTCTCACCTTAATCTTTCATATTGCAGAGGCAAAGACGCACACAGAATTTCTCTAAGAATGGGCATATGCAAGTGTGATAGAATGTAATATATATATATATATATATATATATATATATATATATATATGCATCTCTATATATGTGTATGTATACATTTATAGAATGTTCTATTCAGGGCTAGCTTTAGGGGGTGGCAAACTGGGCATTTGCCTAGGACAGTGATGGCGAACCTTTTTGAGAAACCGTAACCCAAAGCCAGCTTATCTATCGCAGAGTGCCGACACAACAATTTAATCTTTGCAGGGGGCGGTAATCGGATTTCCCCCTATGCTAAGTGCAGCTGGGCGTTGGTCATATACCTTTAACTGTGTGTCTGTAATGATTCAGGTGAGGCGTGCCCGGGTGAGTCTCTTTGATGGAGGAGCTGAAAACAGCTGCACACCGCAATGCCACACATTCCCTGCTGGTAGGTGTATGTGCTGCTTGTGTGCAGCTGTTGCCAGGTTCAGCCCCTAATTGCAGGGCTACTTACCACTTCCCTTGCTGTCAACTGCCACTCTGAGGTTCAGTATGACCACTCATTGCCAGTAGGTGTTGCTGGATGGGTAGGCACACGGTGCAGGGCAGGTCTGCCTCATAAACCTGATTGGTTGCTGGTGGTCATGTTGGGCATCTGAGCAGCAGCTGGCAGCAAGAGAAATGGAAAGTAGTCATTACAGTACATTACAGTACAGTATGCACAGTGGGGCAGTTGCTGGTTTTCAAGCTATGGAAATATAACATAATAAGGATATAAACACATTTCACAGCAAAAACAAAAAATGTTCCACTTGCCATGATGTTGATCTAGCTCTGGTTTCAAAACCTCTTTACAACAGATAGGTGGGGTGGGGGACTGACATGTGGGGTGTAGTCAGGAAGACAGGTATGTTTGCAGTTAGGTAAATAAGTGGGCAGATGATGGGCATGGGTGAGTGGGCAAGTCAGTAGGTAGGTGGGTGGGCAAGTAGGTGGGTAGACAGATAGATAGGTGTATAGGTTAGTAGGTAGGTAGGTGGGTAGATATCTGGGTAGGTGATTAGGTAGGTATGTGAGTGTGTCAGGTAGGTAGATAGGTAGGTAGTTGGGGAAGTGGGCAGGTAGGTAGGTGGGTAGGATACTGCCACCTCCACTCCTTTTTCTCTACCCCCTTCCTCTGGGTGCTAGCCCCTGCTGTATATACCAGTCAAATTCTCTCAGTTTTTTGTGTGTAAACAACTCGTATGTTCAGGAGCTAGGGTGGCCTTATTTACCCACGTTTCACTGCATTGTGGGTCGGACTTTTCAGTAGCATCGCCACTTCCAGATCCTTGTTGTCAGTCTCCAAGTCCCAATACTTGCTGTCCCCGTCTGGTCCTCAAGTTCTTGACACCTTCTTTGCTACTGCTGCTGATAGGTCCTTGCTGCTGCTGAGCCTTTTGCTATATTAGGTCAGAGGTGTGGGTCATTGGCAGCGGAGAGAGCTAGGTGAGGTGTTGAGGACAGTGGCAGGGGTGGAGGGGTTAGGTCAGTGGTAGAGGACAACAGCAGGTGGTAGAGGGGCTAGGTGAGTGGTAGAGGACAGAAACAATCGATGGATGGGTAAGGTGAGCAGTAGTGGACAGCAGCAGAGTTGGTGGGATTATATGAGTGGTGGAGTACATGTGGAAAGAGAAGAGAGCAGTGGCAGGGGGTAGATGACAGTGGTGGGGGGTACCACTTTAATGTACATACACCCTGCTGCTGGAAATCTGTCAAGCCTCCTGGCTACAACCATGCAGAGAGCTGAGCTGAGCTGAGCTCCAGGTATGGAGCGAAGTGAAGCAAATAATCCCAAAGGGCAAAATAAAACAGTCTGGGCAGAGTCCAAGGATGAATCCGGGGTCAGAGGCAGGCAGAAAACAAGCAAAGTCCACTGAGCAATCCGCGTCAAAACCGAGTTATCCGTCCGTAAATAAATCCAGGTATTCAGATCAGATATTCAGGAGTCAGGGAAACAGAGTCCAGGAAGTAAGCTGATAACACAGCATTGGCTGTAGTCCAGCTGTCCTCTTAAATAGGGCTATCAATCAGAACAGGGAGGGATGTGTCAGAGTCTGGGTGAAGTCACTTCCTGTCCATTCAGACTCAGGAAACCCGGAAGTGAAATCAAGCCCAAGAGCTTACACTCTAGGCTTTGTGTACTTGCAGTGGGCTGAAAACTAGGTGTCACTGTGGAGCATGCGACAGATGAACAGCTTGCTCTGTTACAAACATCTAGCCGAGCATGTCTGCTGCTGCATGCAGTCTGTGGCATAGCACGCTCACGATGCTTTAAAGGGCAGGAAAGGCGAGGAGACTGACAAAATCATTACGAGACATTGGAGAAGACATGCTCCTCATCTGTACATCTTACCTCAGAGAGGAAGTGGAGTCATCTGCTGAGCCACCAATGACTACACAGCACCCACTGGGGCTTGCCCCAAGCCGGGGGAGGTGAAATTTGGCACAGCAATGCTCGGTGGGGACTTACTTCGGATCACCGTTCCTGCAGTTACATACCTTGGACAGGTAGGTAACCCCATGGGATGGCAGCATGATCCTGGGATTGTCCCGTCCTATGTGGAATGGTTTGGAGGGGTGATCATGATTTATACCGGCTATTTTAGAGTTTAGTACTCTAGCTGTAATTTTGATTTGCATCCAAGGGGATGAATATTGGAGAATCATTAAAAAGTCTGCACCAAGACACTGTCACAATGAATCTATGTAGACAATTATTACAATGTATAATCCTTATAAAATGTCTGCTTTACCTGGTCCTCCATCTCCTGCCCAAGTGTTTTCCATTTCTACCCTTCCCATACCAGGCATTTTTATTACCTTTCTTTTCAGCCTAAGGCACTGATTTGCTGTTTTCCCTCCCACTCTGGTGCTCTCTTTATAGACAGTAGCATGGAGTATTTATCTGCTCAGTGGTGGCCCAGACAATGCTCACCATGCCTTCCCTGTCCCTCACATCCCTCTCTGGGCACCACATTCCCCACTAGACAGCACAAATATACAAGAATCTTTCCTTCTCTGCAAAATGTCCTCACCTGACAGGAACATAAATCAAGTCCCCGGCCTTTAATTGGCTGACATTTACAGGCCGGCACCATGTAGTTACCAGAGGAGAGAATTACACAAAAAGCCTGTCAGAGGGCAATGAATTACATCTCTGCATCTCTCTGAGTCCAACACAGGTGCAAAGGACTGAGAGACGGGAGAATGATGCAAGAGTGCTCCTCCCCAGTCTCCCACATCTGCTGCCAATGTGTACCATGGGGCCCCTATAGAGCAGGGAGCCTCTCCGGCCTTACTTCTAAACCTTACATCTCATTGCGAGACTTTGGTCTGACAAACTGTGGGAATAGATAGAATTAGATATGCAATGCTGCATGTGGGAGCCTACTGAATGCCACCTCTACTGTAAGTCTAATAACAATGTGCCATAAGTTCCAAATCTTGCACTAATGATACCTAAGCAAGCCTGAAACTTGTACTGTAAAAAGTATTATACATCCAGCAGTTCTAGATGCAGGGAACTACAGTATCAGGAGCATAAAGAATTACTTGCACCCAGCAATTGTTTCCAAAGGAGGATTAAACCCCTCAGAATGGTCCAAGTGATAACATGTAAATGTCATCTTATTGCAAACATGAATGAAAGAAAAATATATATATATATATATATATATATATATATATATATATATATATATGAATTGTATCCAGTGAAGCCACCTAAAGCAGTGTTATATCCTGTCTTTTGTATTGCCCATTGGACCCTGCTGTCAAGGGGAGTCATCTAGGTTCAATGGGCACAGCCAGGGAATGGTTGACACACTAGTACTAGAACTGGGGTAGAAATGATACTTTAATGTTAAGTAATAAATAGTACATGATTCTAAAACGAATTAGCAGGTTTGTGCAGACTTGGTGTACGTTGCCAATAGCAACAGATTGCATATATTTGCACATAACACTGCTGCTGGGCATGTGTAAGGTTGAGTGAGCTCCCTCACCTCAGCAGTGGCCACAGTGTTCTGTGTGTACAGGGCTCACGTCTCTCTTCTAGGTGTACAGACTTGGTGTACGTTGCCAATAGCAACAGATTGCAGGTAGTGAAAACTGCTTCTATATAACATACATTATACACTTTCCAAAGTTCCATCGAAAGTGGAGTTACCTTTTAAGGCTAATGAGCCTTCTGCCCAGGCAGCTCCACAGCACAACAACAGGCTGTCAAAGGAACTATCCGACTGTGACACCTTCTTGAATAACCAGTTAGTGACAAGGATTTCCTGGGGTGTAAAACACCTTCTACTGGACAATAACCATTAAACATAGCCTGCAAAAGAAAAATCCTGTCCACTGAGGCTGTTTCGGGGGTTTTGGTCCACACCAGGATTTTGACTATTCTGGGTTTTGGTCCTTGCCCCTGGGGCCCCCCGATCCCCCTGTGTGAAACCCCCTGATCTCACTCCCCCTTGCCTGGTCCTATGGCCCTCTCGTCCAATCAGCATGCTTGGATCCATTCCCGTCCCTTTGTCTAATTGCTCCTCTAAGGTGAGCGGATCCGAGCATGCTGGTGTCCGCATTCCCTGCTACCCTCTAAGGAAGCGTGCCCACGCCGGCCATTTACAAATGCCTGGCGCGGGCATGCTAAAGGGATAGAGGGGATGCGGCTGCAGCTCGCGCATGCACCGTTGGACCGGGAAAGAAGGTGCGTTTCCGGGAAAACCTCGGGGGTTTCACACAGCGGGGCATTTTGATTCTGAATGCCCTGGGGGGAGCGGGTATGCCTGCCCTGGAATCTTATAGATTTCAGGGCCATTGGGGTGTGGGTTTTGAGACACTTTAAGAGTGAGAGGAGTGCTTTTCATATTAGATAAGACTAAGCTGGGATAACTCCCCACCCCCCACCGAAATGCAATATGTGGAATTGTTTCATTCAGCATTGTAACGTGTTATGTGTAATTAGATTGCTAGGATCTAAGGTCATGTCAATACTTTTGGTATACTCATGCGGGTGAATGAGTGGAGTCTTAGATTGGCAAAAGGAGGTCCAATCCCAGGCTGACTCTCCAATAAGCCGTATAATCACAGCTTGTCTCTTTGATGACTACCCTGATATGGCAGTATATTTATATAAGGGGGGGTGCAGATCCGGCATAAGTTGATAACAATAGTTTCTGCAAACAATAGTTTCTGCCTATTTTAAAAGAGAAGATAATCTTCAATTACATTTATTTTGGGTGGGAGGTGGGATTAACTTACACCTTTTGGTGAAAAGCTATTCAGCTGCATCATGGCACCATCTCCCAGGGGTGCTTCCAGCCATCTAGACATATATACTGTATATACATAAAGTATCACATAACAGGCCTGGGCATAGAGCCTTAGGGCCTTATTCATCAAGCGATAGCGCCAGGTAGCGCTAGCTATCGGCGGCTACCGACTCCAGAACGCCCGGCGGCGGACACAATCACGCATTTATCATGCTAAATGAGGCTAGCGCCGGCGAGAGCGTCAGCTAGCGCAGGATTCATCATGTAGCCAACTGCAACGAACAGCGCCGCTGCTAATCCCATCACAGCGCCAGGTATGACCTGTCGCTACCTGCCGCTCTCCCATACATTTCAATGGCAGACCCTGCAATGTTTTTTTATGTGGTTTTTGTGTTCTTGTCTTGTTTCAAAAATTCAACACATGTTGTTTCGGATATGTTTGATTAATCTGGCTTGTTTTTATTGTTTATTTGAGGAAAGATGTAATTTTTACCCTGGAATGTTGTTTGTGAAATCTAAAATGCATCTCCTCCCACAAAACACATTAGGCTCAAAATAGCTTGCTTTCACAACACACATGGCTATTAAAGCTACTTTTTAGTCACTCATGTTTGGCACTCACGTTCGCTCATTGAAATTGTCAGCGCCCAAGCTATTCGGCAGCCCTGTCCTTGATGAATCTGTGGTGTTCAGAGTTTGTGCAGTCGCTGTTTTGATTCGCTATGTGGCGGCGCTAGCGGCGCTGTGCTGCGCTGAGCTGTTCATACATGTGCCTTTCTGCCATTTTGCCTGAATTCACTTGCAGCGACCCCAGTCGTTCTTAATGAATACACTGTATCAACCCGTTATGCATTCTCCTGTGTGCCACATTATCATGTAGTTGGCTAGTTTGCTTGTGTTATTATTTTATGAAGGACTATAAGATTGTTATTTGTAAGCAACCAGCTTTGTTTTTTTGCTGACGTATGCATTACAGGATATTGAACACCCAGCTAAATCAAGCTAATAATTAATGGCGTCTTGGCCAATAGCTTGTTGTAATGCGGAAAAATCCTCTTTCCACCACTTTGCTTGCACATAGCGGATATTAGCTAGTTCTGGTGTGCGGATGTTTTTTTTTTGGGGGTCTGGCGCTCTCGTCCTATCCACTTCCAGTTTCCTCCTTTGCGTTTCAAAGCAACATAAAGCTAAAAATGATTTGCGCTTTGGCCCATAGCTTGTTGTAATGCGTAAATCGACTATTTCCGCCACTTAGCTTGCACATAGCGGATATTATCTAGTTATGGTGCGCGTGTTTTTATTTTTTATTTTTTTATTTTTTTTTGGGGTCTGGCGCTTTCGTCCTATCCACTTCCGGTTTCATCCTTTGTGTTTCTAAGCAACATAAAGCTAAAAATTAATTGCGCTTTGGCCCATAGCTTGTTGTAATGCGTAACTCGACTATTTCCGCCACTTAGCTTGCACATAGCGGATATTAGCTTGTTCCTGGTGCGCGGAGCGTTTTTTTATATTTTCCTGTCGCTTTGGTCATATCCGGTTCTGGTTTCCTCCTTTGCGTTTCCACCATGCTGCCCAGGAGACGGACTATGCGCCTCCCCAGCTCCTCCTCAGAATCTGGCCCCACCACCCCTCCCCCACCTCCCCCACCTACCTCACCTCCCCCACCTAACCCCCCTCCAACCCCTCCCCCTCCTGGGCCAGCGAAACAAAAGCGAAAACGGGTGGATAGCCGCGTAAACGGGCAGGTGGTCAAAGTGAGTATGTTTCTCTTGTATTATATGTTTAAAGTGGACCAACACCCAGGGGGGATTGGGACTGAAATCTATAAGATTCCTGGACCGATCAGATCCCTCCCAGCGGGGCATCCCAAATCGGGATGTCCCGCGGGAAGGAACCCCCCAGGAGGGCCACAAACCTTACCTCAGCCCCGTTCCATCGGCGCATGCGCGAGCCGCGGCCGTGTCTTGCGCTTCCCTCTAGCAGGGCGCGCACCTGTGGCCGCCATTTTGGAATGGCCGGCGCAGGCGCCATCCCTGTTAGAGGGAAGGGCGAGAGGCAGCTGAGCTGGTATGCGCGTCCAAGCGGCCTTGGACGCGCATACCACAGCGGCTGAGCGCTGTGCTTGCCTTGCGTGGTCACGTGGGAGCGTGGTGAGTTGAGTATTTCTGGCCTTCCCGGGGGGTTCCAGACAGCGGGCCACCCCCGATCGGGGTGCCCCACCGAAGTGGGCCCAATCCCAGGATAGTCAAAATCCTGGGTGTTGGTCCACTTTAATATGTTCTCAGTATAAATGTTTAGGCCATTGGTCTGATGTCATGTATTGATTTTTTTTTTGTTTTGTCATTTCTCATAGGATTTTTGCATCCACCAATACGATTATGCCCGTGGGGGCAAGAAGAGAATAGCCCTGGAGGTGAAGGCCACAGTGTCCCGGCGCTTCGACACCAACCTCAGTGTCCGATCAATTATGCAAAGATGGTCGGACTTCAAGCGCCGGGACCCTGAAGGCGTGTACCGCCTATATGATGCCTACGCTTCAGGTAAGTAGAAGCTTATGCTATGTATATACTTTGTAAAACATAATATTCTAAGCTGCGTCCATTTTGGGTATTTATATTAATTCTTTGCATTCACCCCCTCAACACAGATAAGCGTCCTCCCCTGGGGAAACGTGGGAAGGGATTCCTCCCCCGAACCAGACAGGCGGACTCGGGGGAGTCATCGGGGGAGGGTCCCTCTCGCGGGTCATATTTAGAGGACCCAGGGGAGGAAGGGGATGACGCCCCAGAGGAGTGTGCTGCTGGGGGGCTGGCAGGATCAAGCCTCAGCTCCTCACACTCTGACTCTGAGGAGTCTCAACAGCCAAGGGGCCACTCTCAAGTGGGGAGTCCAAGTGGGGTGGAAGGAATGGACTCTCCCACACTCCCTGAAGGAGCAGGGAGTGAGAGGGAGGAGGGTGGCCCTTTGGCTGGGGGATCTTCGGAGCAGAGTGTGAGGAGCCGAGGCTCCCCGCCTCCTCCTCAGAGCCCTCCCTGGGCTTCAAGTGGCAGTTCATCCCCTGGTGAGTGCACATTTAGTCAGTGTTAGTCTGTGACAGGTTACATATGTCCATTTGTACTTAGCCCTTGCCATTCCTCTCTAATTTGCAGGGCATCATATAGGCGGCACCTCCAGGAGCTTTTGGCAACGCCTTCTCCACGGGCATAGTCATGGTAAGTGTTTGTTGTTATCCCTCACATTCCCTATGTTATGACATTCCTTAAAGTGGACCAACACCCATTGTTGATTGTGCTTGGAATATCTAAGCTTCCATGCCCAATCACCTCCCTCACCCAGGGCCCCCCCCAAAAGCCCACAAACTCCTTACCTCATTGGGGGTGGCAGAAGCCACCGCCGCAGCCTCCTGCGTGACCCTCTAGATGTGTGTGCGCCTGCGCTCTCCGTTTCATAATGGCCTGCGCGTGCGCACACAATTGAGGAGTGATGCGCGGAAGGCAGCGGCGGAGGACGGGGTCTCACTCAAATTGTTGGGCCCTGCCAAAGTGGGCCAAAACACAGGATAGTATCAATCCTGGGTCTTGGCCCACTTTTAACATACACATGTTTCCTGGTCCATAGGCCAAGCTGGTTTGATAATGTACATTAACATCACAAGCCCCACTGCAGTGCAATCCAACTGGCAACCACCCCTATGTTTCAGCCCACACCATGATGGGGGCTAGCAAATGTGTTATTTTTGTAAGTTGTTCCGGCTAACACATGTTGCACACTATTAACATTCTACAATCAACTGCAAATTAGTCCTTACCATTGCACTGTCCAGGTTATTGGCACATTATCTTTATGTGTCCATGTTGCAACCCAAAATTATTTACATGAACTCATGGACCATGAAATATGCTAATGTCGGACAACATGTGTGTAACCATGCAAGCATTTGATTTGGAAGACTCCATAACCAGATGGCTGACAAATAGTCATGTGTCATTGGCCCACTAATTTTGCTTTTCTCTTTTGCTTTCTCCTGACAGATGTGGCCACGCAGACGGAGCCAGTGTACATCACCACCACACCTCCCGGGACGGCCAGCAGCATGGGCCACCGCCACAGCTGCGATGGTGAGTACATCCCACTTCATATGCCTAAAGACTTGTGACCCCTATGTCTTATAGTAAATTCTGGACACATTTACAATGTACCTATGTGTTTTAAAAACACACATCTAGGTTATATGTGTTTGGCCAACAATCCTACATGCATGTCTGCATGCTTGATTGTTGGCTCACATTCTTGATTTAGCAACATCGAGGCAAATTGTGGTTTCTACACAACCAAATTGGGCTGCTAAGGTGGTGACCTCTAATATGCTTGGCCCAACCAGTTTACTCGTTAGGACTTAGGCCCTGATGTTTGGCTGTAACTAAACAAATAAATGTCCACACTGGGACTTATACCTTCTTTTATTCCCAAGAGTTAAGAGTAAATGTATGCTTGGGATGTTGTGGCCACATTTAAGGCAGCCACTAGTACTCATATAATGGTAACACATAAGGGCACAGTTGGCAACAATGTGAATGTGAGCGTCAGCTAATTGTCGGCACTTACATTACATTGCTACATCTGTGTCTGTACAGGTCACATTCTAGATTGTGATTATTTTTTTTTTATACTCTCTACAGCTTGTGTAAACCAGCATCGCAGACTGTGGCAGTCGATCCGGCGTCTTCGCCTTATGCTGCTGGCCTTGAAGAGGCGGCGTTAGGGTGGTGGTGATTGTTTGGAGGCACTGTGCGGCCAAATGTTGGGCCTGTTGCCCGCCTTTTAAATTAAAATTTTTCTATTTTGTTAATTACAGTGTGTTGTGCCTTTTCAAGCATAGTTTAACCCTTCTAGTGCCAGCTACGTGACTCTCACGTAGCTGCCTCTCCAACCGTTAAGTGCCAGCTACGTGAGAGTCACGTAGCTGACTTTAGAGGCCCATAAAACAAAAAGTAAAAAACATACAGACTTACCTTACCCCTCATTTGAAAGGGCCAGCGATGTACAAGAATCTGCTGTTAGATTTCCGCCCCCAGGCCTCTGATCTTCAGGAGGGGGCCCGGAATAGGCCCCCCCCCCCCCCCGCCGGCGCCGACATCTGAAAAAAAAAAAAACAGTAAATGACATTTACTCACCTGGCAGCGCGATGGCTCTCCCCGGGTCTTCTCTTCACCAGGGGGGGCTCCGATCCCCCCCCTGGGCTTTCCACGCTGCATGTGAGGGCCCAGAAACGGGCCATCACCATCCTCTTCGGCCGGCGCTGGCCCCGCCCCTAGCCCAGCCCCTAACTCCGCCCACTTGATGACGTCATCCCGCTCCTCGGGTTACTGGCACCCAGGCTCTGATCTGTCAGTTGTCAGCAGCGATCGGAGCAGGGAGGGTGGCAGGCAGGGTGGCTCTGATCTCCCTGCCTGCCACCCTCCCTGCTCTGATCACTACCGACAACTGTCATCTGCAGCAGCGTGGGACACTGGATGGGAAGTAAGCATAAGTGAAAATAGAATAATAAAGAACTTGTCGGGTGTCTTTTTTTTAACTTAACCCTTTGTGAACTGGTAAGGGGTCCATGAGACCCCATATACCAGTTCACAAGGCTCTGGGTATGGCAGGTCACCTGCGGCAAGCGGGTGACTTGCCATAACCCCCAGCCCCCCATTACCTGCCTCCCCAACGGCCGGGGGGGCAGAAGGGCCCGGGCCACGTGGCTATGTGGGCTAGCAGCCTGCAGGGCCAGGGGCCACCAACGCTGGCCCCTGCGCCCTGTTCTACAAGCCCCCATAGCTGGTCCAGGTCAGTAATGCTGGGTAAGGGGGACCCTATGTCATTTTTTGGGGGGATTTTAAGGGTTTTTAACCCTTAGAATTCCAAAAAAGAAATGAGGTTCCCCCCCGGGAGGGGGAACCCTATGTCATTTTTTTTTTCTTATTAACCCCTTACAACTATGCAATCATATTGGATTGGAATCTCCTAAACTGCTGTTTCAGGAAAGGGGGTATACCTATACATATGTGGTACCATTGTAACCGGGAAAAATAGGGCTTTCACATGCAATAATATTTTATTAACAAACTTATATTTTTTATTACAAAAAAAAACACTACAAATTGTAAAAAATAGTTTTTTTTCATTTTTTTTGCACATATTTCACCCAAAAGTATTGAGAAAACACTAAAAAAAGGCCAAACAAGACATTTCATGTTGAAGCCCAGACTCTGCTGAAAAAAACAATATATAATTTTCATCGAAATCCCTGGAAATCCCTTCAAAAATCAAGGTTGCACACGTGTAGCGCAAAAACGTGAAAAGTCGTCTGGCAACAGATTGTGACAAAAAATCTCGGTAGGCCAGCACTCAAAGGGTTAAGTGTCTCCAAAACCATTCTTTGTCTAGTTTTGGGGTACCTTTGTAGCCATTTAATGTGTAAACCATAGTAAGATATGGTCAGCAATGTGTGTCCTAAATTTGCACATACATTTACATATCTAGATCAAGACACTCATCCCTGACTGTGTTCTTAGCTATGTCTTTGGAATAACACAATTTCGAGGTGGGGTAATCAAATATATTTAACACAAAATCAAAACAACCACAAACCAATTAATATTCTTGGCTTGGGGGCTGGGGAGGTTGGGAGTCATTGCTAGGGGTGGTGTTGGGGGCCAACAGTGCAGTAAAAAAAATAGACTGCTGTTGTATGAGCTGTTGTGTCAACAACAAACTTTGATCCTGGCGCTGTAAAGATTGCTCCATCAGGTTTGCAAGGCGAGCCAGTTCCTGGGTCGTTTGGTGTTGGTGGCCTTGTCTCCAATCTTCTATCTGGCGCTGCAGGGCCTCATTTTGTTGCTGACACATCCGCACCTGATTTTCCAACGCCGCAATGCGCTCATTAGTTCCATCACGCGGCTGTTGGCGACTGTAGTCCTCCAGCATCCGGACCCCTAGCTCGTAAAAGTCTGCACTGGTTGGTGCCACACCTCCTCTTGCTCTGGTTTGAGGCTAAAAAAAAAAATTAAAACATTTTAGTGAAACTGAACCAATGCAGGTATGCCCCTCCAAATCATTTGCCCAAAGTGTAACAATACAACTTACCCTTGCTTGAGCCTCTGAAGCTTGGCCACATGGCACTTGGGAAGAGGTCCCAGCTTGGGGTTCTGGTCCCGCCTCCTGCCAAAACAACAAAGAAAGTAAATGTGACATGTTGGTTCATGGCCTACCCACGAACATGGCAATGTGGTTATTGGTCCTCTAAATCAGCCATGTTACCTCCGTGACGTCCGGCAGAGGTAGGAGCGGGGTCTGGCTGCCAGAGAGGGGCAAATCCACATCAGAGAAATCCGGCAAGTTGGCATATGCTAAACAGGAAAGTCAGGTTAGTAGGTCAGTGGACCAAACTCAAATGTAACATGGATAGACTATCGAGGCCATACCTCCACAAAGTGCCAGATTACACACTAGGCAAAAGGTATCTTGGAAACTCAGATTGCTAACATGTATGTAAGAGGAAGATGAGGCAATAATTGACCCAAAAAAGAACAGAGACATTGCGAAAATTACACATACCCGCACTCTCCCAGATGTCTTGAGTTGGGCCCTCACTCGAGCTTTGCCCTTGAAAATACATGTTTAAACACAAGTTGCCCTACTAAAGTTCCACATAAGTAGTGCCAAAATCCATACTAGATAATCAAGCCAAACCAACTTACCCTCATCTGTGTCAGCCTCAACGTGAAGGGCCCTTTCCGGACAGCCACTTCCGAGATTCCGGCCAACTAAAATACACAATTAATGTCTCTAAATATTCCTACAACTACTCGGGTGAATGATTGGCTTTAAATATACCCTAAAAATGCATTTCCTTCACTCTAAAAACCATACTAATTACCCTGGGGATGGCAAATCCAATACAAATAGCCATCTTCCAGTTGACATAGCAAACATGTCGATTATTAGACTAACCAAATAGAAGCAGTGTCACATAAACAGCCTAAAGGATACATTTTTTGAGGCAATACACACCAACAGGGTCCTGTTGACCTGCAAGCTCGGAAGTGGTGTCCAAAGATGAACCAGTCACTTGGCCTACAAAGAAAAAACAGGAATGATAGACATGCACTTGTGTAAAAGCGGCTAAAGCAAGGTTGACACATGCACTTACCGGCATCCAAAGAGTAGCTTGGCTCATGAGGAGATGCTGGGGCCAATGGCGGTGCAGCTAGGCAAAAGCAAAGAAAACATTTAGCCATTGGTAATGTGCGGCACAAAATAAACCATGCATTAAGGTGTGTGTGAGCAGCTCAATCACTAATATTCCCTAATCAAGGCCAGTGTGGCTTCCACATGTATATGCAGATATATGGCCACACATCTCTGGCTTCCAACATAGCTACACATGTTAGGGCCTTGTTAGTTAGTTACAGAGAGGATTAAAGTGGACGTGTAAATAGTCCGCAGGGCAATATTATTAATCCTCAACAGTGGTCCAATCTTTTTTTTTGAGGTGCTACCACACCCATTTTTGCACCCAAAAAACCCCCCTAAATTAGTGATAAATACCTTCAATGTCAGACTTGGTTAGGCTTGAGGTTGGTTGAAGGGCAGGAGTTGTGGTGTCCTCAGCCAAATCCTGGACAGCACCATGTGCACCTATGCAGAAAGCAACAGACAAGAAAGGAAAACATTTATGAGGTATAATGTACTACTTCACAGGTCCTACTGTTAGTTGGCCAGAAAGAGACAAAGCAAATCACATACATTAACATTAGCTGCCAAAAATATGCAGAAAATATGTACCTTCAGTCCAACCTGTGGTGTCATCCCCAGGATCCACACCCTGCAGCCGAGCGAGTGGAATTTTGGCCTTCAGCATCTCCTCATATGGCCTGTAGGTACTCTTTGGACCCTGGATGGTCCCACTGTCGACATCAAGATCATGATTCATCTTTGCCGTAAGGGCTCTTTTCAAAGTGTAGAAGCGTTTCCTGCAGGATGGGCCACTCCGTGGGTGTTGAGCACTGCTAGTAAGCTCTTCACCAATGGCATCCCACAATTTGCTCCTTTCTTGTTTGCCTATTGACTTGCTTTGGGAGCCAAAGATCAGCTCCCATTTAGCAAGTGTAAGGCGCACAAGAGTATTATTCTCCCCCAAATTAAATTCTGGCTCCCTCTTGGCAACTGGGCGCTTAGCCTGGGGTGCTGCATCACCTTCAGTCTGGGCCCTTTTCCTTAAGGGAGGTCTGCGCACAGCACCCACCACACTCCTACTTGGGCCAGCTGTGGCTGGCAGATGTCCAGAATTTGGCTCCATCCTGTAGCTGCACACACACACCAATACACAACCAACAAGCACGCATGCAGACTACAGAATGGTATCACCGTTTGTGGGGTTTGGGCAGGTTTTATGTGCTCTAACAGCCAATCACAAACAGGTCCACTTAATTGATTAACACATACTGGCAAGGTGCTTGTAGCCACAGCTAAAATGCACTGATTGAACCATGTGTGGGAGCCAATTTACTAATTACAGACCTCATTAACCAAACAGCACGCAACCAAAGACAACAATGTACTCATGTATAGTAAACACTTGTGACATGTGGCTATACAAACGGCTATTTAAATCAATAGCAGCTTACCTTTCATTGGTCCACCACAGAATTGTCAGCCATGTCCGTTAATGCACGCAACTTTCGGCTCACGTACGCTAGTAGCACTACTAGCGTGCGCGTGCGCACTCCGTTTCACGCACACCTGGGTCAGCTAATTGGAGACAGGAAATAGCAGAGCAACGCAAAAGGCGGCAAAGCGGACCTGTCCTTTTTCAAAGTGAAGTATAAATGGCTGGATTTGGCAACCTTCTGGTATTGTTACACTGTGGCAAAGGCTGTGGTGTGGTGCTTTGTTCCCTTAGCTCATTTGAGTGTCTGGCTGGGTTTTGTCCTCACTCTCTGTGGCTTGTTGGATGATTTCTGACATCAGTGCTGTTTCTTTAGGAGATTGATTTTGTTGGCATATGCAAATATTGTGGAGCATACAGCAAGTGAGGCTTGATTTTGGGGCCTTTTGTGGGCTGTGCAGCAGCTCCCCTCTTGGTTGTGCCTAACTTAGAAAGCCGTTTTACAGCAGTCTGGTGGTTCTGACCACTATACTTCTGGTTTTGTGGTGAGCTGCATTGTAATGAGTGTGTGAGGAGTGTGCTTGCTTGTGTGTGTGGTGTGTTTGTGATTTTTGGTTTTGTTTTGATTATTTTGTATATCTGTGGAGTGTGAGATGGATAAGAGGGTGATGTATGGGTTATGGGTGCAGGGATGTGTGAGAATGCTGGAAGAGCAGGAGGACAGGGAGGGGGGTGCTGTGAGGCTTAGGGCACCCCGCTCCTTTGGAATCCGCCTTTCAGTATGGGATTTAAGTGACGAGCAGATCAGGAGCCGCTTCCGTCTGAATCGTGCTGCACTACAGTCCCTATATGATCAGATTAAGCACAAAATCGAGCCATCCACCAAACGCACTCATTCCATTCCAGGCATAGTACGCCTGTGTGCCACTCTGAATATTTTGGCACGAGGGACCTACCAGGCAACCTCTGCCCTCCTCAGCGGGATCAGCCAGGCTACAATGAGCCGCATATTTATCCAGATAGTACTGGCGATTTGTGATTTGATCCCTATTTACATCAAGTTTCCCGAGGATGAGGATGAGGTTGCCAAAATAAAACATGCATTCTATCTCATGGGAGGGATCCCGAATGTGCTAGGGTGCGTTGATGGTACACATATCACTTTCCGCCCTCCCCGTGCACAGGAGCTGTATTTTAGGAACAGAAAGCAATTTCATTCGCTGAACATTATGGTGGTCTGTGACCATGAAATGAAGCTGCGGGCCGTGAGATCGGGCTTCCCCGGCTCATGCCACGATTCTTACGTCCTGCAGCGGAAGTTCGAGAACAACGAAATGCCAGCTGGCTGGCTACTGGGTAAATAATTAACCATGTCAAAGTATTTAGCATCAAATATGTGGGCTAGTAAGCTAGATTTTCGAAAATGAAACCAAAAACATGTACTAGTACTAATTGCTGTCTCTCTCATTGTGTTTTTTCAACAGCGGACAAGGGATATGGGCAGAGAACGTGGGTGATGACTCGCAAAACCCGAAGCATTGTGGAACGAACCATCGGCCTGCTGAAAGCACGCTTTCTCTGTTTGGCACGCCCAGGAGGAGAGATGCTGTACAGTCCACAAAAGGTCTCCAAGATAATCCTCGCCTGCTGTGTGCCCCACAATCTCTGCATATGCCACAGAATCCAATCCCCTGAAGAAACAGAACTGGTGCCCGAAATCCCCAACTTGGCCGCAGAAACGAGTGAGGACACCCAGAGTGGCTTTGAGCTAAGGGAAAGCATGATCTCTTCTTTTTTTGCGGTAAGCTAACTACCCTTCACTCTAATCCAAGTACTGCACTACAGGGGAACTATTTGTTGGCTACAATCATAATTTTGCCAAAACCACTATAAGGGGGGTGTAAGCTGACCTAAACCACTATAAGGGGGGGTGTAAGATGACCAAAACCACTATAAGGGGGGTGTAAGATGAACTCAACCACTATAAGGGGGGGTAAGATGAACAAAACCACTATAAGGGGGGTAAGATGACCTAAACCACTATAAGGGGGGGGGTGTAAGATGACCAAAACCACTATAAGGGGGGGGTGTAAAATGACCTAAACCACTATAAGGGGGGTGTAAAATGACCTAAACCACTATAAGGGGGGGGTGTAAGATGACCAAAACAACTATAAGGGGGGTGTAAGATGAACTCAACCACTATAAGGGGGGGGGGTAAGATGAACAAAACCACTATAAGGGGGGGGGGAAGATGACCTAAACCACTATAAGGGGGGGTGTAAGATGACCAAAACCACTATAAGGGGGGTGTAAAATGACCTAAACCACTATAAGGGGGGTGTAAAATGACCTAAACCACTATAAGGGGGGGTGTAAGATGACCAAAACCACTATAAGGGGGGTGTAAAATGACCTAAACCACTATAAGGGGGGTGTAAAATGACCTAAACCACTATAAGGGGGGGGGGGTGTAAGATGACCAAAACCACTATAAGGGGGGTGTAAAATGACCTAAACCACTATAAGGGGGGTGTAAAATGACCAAAACCAAAAGCCACATTAAATATAAATACTAACTGCACTTTTTCTTCTTTCTCAGGCACCCCGATAAACATCCAGAGGATTAACATTTTTTCTTTCTCTAAAAATACATTTAAAAAATAAAAAAAAACAAAAACAAAAAGTTGCAGAAACGAGTGAGGACACCCAGAGTGGCTTTGAGCTAAGGGAAAGCATGATCTCTTCTTTTTTTGCGGTAAGCTAACTACCCTTCACTCTAATCCAAGTACTGCACTACAGGGGAACTATTTGTTGGCTACAATCATAATTTTGCCAAAACCACTATAAGGGGGGTGTAAGCTGACCTAAACCACTATAAGGGGGGGTGTAAGATGACCAAAACCACTATAAGGGGGGTGTAAGATGAACTCAACCACTATAAGGGGGGGTAAGATGAACAAAACCACTATAAGGGGGGTAAGATGACCTAAACCACTATAAGGGGGGGGGGGGGGGGTGTAAGATGACCAAAACCACTATAAGGGGGGTGTAAAATGACCTAAACCACTATAAGGGGGGTGTAAAATGACCTAAACCACTATAAGGGGGGGGGTGTAAGATGACCAAAACAACTATAAGGGGGTGTAAGATGAACTCAACCACTATAAGGGGGGGTAAGATGAACAAAACCACTATAAGGGGGGGGGGGGGAAGATGACCTAAACCACTATAAGGGGGGGTGTAAGATGACCAAAACCACTATAAGGGGGGTGTAAAATGACCTAAACCACTATAAGGGGGGTGTAAAATGACCTAAACCACTATAAGGGGGGGTGTAAGATGACCAAAACCACTATAAGGGGGGTGTAAAATGACCTAAACCACTATAAGGGGGGTGTAAAATGACCTAAACCACTATAAGGGGGGGGTGTAAGATGACCAAAACCACTATAAGGGGGGTGTAAAATGACCTAAACCACTATAAGGGGGGTGTAAAATGACCAAAACCAAAAGCCACATTAAATATAAATACTAACTGCACTTTTTCTTCTTTCTCAGGCACCCCGATAAACATCCAGAGGATTAACATTTTTTCTTTCTCTAAAAATACATTTAAAAAATAAAAAAAACAAAAACAAAAAGTTGCATTGTGTTTACTTCTGAAGGTACTAACATTGATTTCAAGCCCACAGCAAAGCAAAGCGCAGGCGCTGTGTTGAATAGCGTGTGTCAAAATTACAGCGCCTACAAAGCTGATCCCAACATCATATTCACCAATGTAGGCATTGTTCCCAACAACGCCAGGTAGCGACTGAGGAGGCCTGCTATAGCGAATCGCTACCGCCCGCGGCGTACGCTAACGGCGCTCATAGCGCCATACTTCAGGCGCTCATCTGTCGCTACCTGGCGCTATTACTGAATCGGCCTCTTATTCTATTATAAGGGCAGATTTAAGGAAAAATACACTATGGGTGGAGGATTGATAATAGGACAAATATATATATATATATATATATATATATATATATATATTAATGCATGATCATTCTTTATATAAACACTTACAATTCAATAAAAGCTTAAATATATAAAATGGGGGGTTAAATGTCGAATTCGATATTAATTGCTTCTTAAAATGATGTTTGTACAAATTATTAAATATACATATACAATATAGCAATAATTTGTGTAAAATCATTAGATATAGATTAGCATATTGTATATATTTTCCTATTTACCAAGTATATGGTAATCATACCAGAAATACTATTATTATAGACTATAGAATTAAAATCGATGAAATTGTATTAAATATGTATATATATACAATTCTATAATATCAAAATCCAGTGAAGATAAACTTATACAATGAAAAGTAGTAAAAATTAATTTAGAAACTCTATATGAAAGTAAGAATAATTGCATAAATGGTATTTCGGGTGATTGCCATAACTAATAGTAGTTTTATATATGGTCTTTTTATATTAAAAAAAACAAGATGATGCTCAATATAATATTTCTCTGTAAAAATCTTTTATATAGTGATGGTTTTATGTAAAAATATAATTTAATTTATATATATATTTAGGAGTTTAGTTAATCTCCTTTTTATGGTATTCTTTGTAAGCAAAATGATTGTTAGAGATACATAAATCTTTTTTATATGAATATGTGGTAATGGTAAACAACAATGAAAAGAGAGTGTGAGTTTTCCTCCTTTCATAGAAATAGTAGTATCCAAGATGCCGGCATTAATTAACAGCGCGCAACTAACTATAATGCAGAGGAAGAATTTAAAATAAATGGATGCCTTGCGGTACACAATGAGTTAAATCCCTTGAACAGAAGTTAATAAATTCCAGCCGTAGTAGCGCTCCGTGCACCTATGATTAAGTCCTAGTGACGAAACGCATTGGGCAGAGCCTATTGCCGATCACGTGACCCCCGAAAACAGCCGACGGTTGCCGAGTCCAGAGGCCTGGGACTTGGTGGCATTCGGTGTTTGCTGTTTAAAGACACGAGTCGCATTGGAGGGGTATGAATAGGAGGAAAACTTCCATTCTACATTTTAAAACAAGTGTTTGTATACAATGCAATTTTGAACTTACTATCTGGTAAGAGTAATTTTAATATAGCGCATAAGACCAATACTCGCAGAATTATGCTATGTGCGCCAATGTGATTTTTTTTTACATGTGCAACTGAATAAATGAGGAATAATTTATTTTAAAATACATTGGTCGATCATTTATGAGAAGTAAATATATATATGAAACTACAATTTACATCTGGATTCGAGGACAGTGATTATAAAGGAACCAAGGTTGGATTTCTAAAGGCTTGACACTTACCGCATCTGGTACGTGTACTAAGTAACAGGTGGTGGATAATATACACAAATTATCTGATTGCTTCACATGGTGAATGGAAAGGATTGTAACATAATAGGTCCCGCGGAGATATATACATATATAGGTATGCTACATTTACTAAATACATAAAATGACTAATATTTACAGTTCTCTATGTATAACAGTTTAACAGTTCCAGTCTTATGTTCATCCTTTTTTAGCTTGGCCAACACCAGCCTGTGCCAAGTCCTCAGGAACTCCAATAAATTCATTGTTTTCCTAAGCTAATAAAAAGAGCACTCATGCAAAACTCAAGTACTAATACAAAGCTGTGTCCAGGAACTAAGAACTGTGGAAAGCTGCAAAGAAGGGAACTATAAAACACCTTTCACTGGAGTAACGGACTTGCCAGAATTCGTATAGGCTTTATGAGGGATTTTTGATGGTGTGAATGTCTTTGTATGTGTTAAATCGGACATGGTAAAGACACAATACTCAAACAGTTTACACTGTTGGGAAAAATGAAACTTAAAAGCGGAAAACATTAGGACACATTTAAACGACTACTAATACCTAAAATAATGTTTTTAGTTTTTTTACCAGTTTCATATACAGAGAGAAACTTGTCTATGGCTACAGTATATTTTTAAAGTTGTGTGCATAAAAAAAGAAAAACATTTTTCTAACAGACCACTTACAAAGCATTTATCAACATCATTAATTATACAATACTTTTTTTCTATGTTAACCCACCACCCCCACCTCTTTTTCCAAGGCATCCTGATTTCAGGTGCCCTTTTAAGTAAAAATATACAACATTCATTGCGATGGATGGCATTTTTTCCAGTAGGACTTGTGGCAGCTGGAAGGGCATGTTTAGCTAACTGAGGTTCTAATAAGAAAGTAGGTCCACGTTTAACTAGTTAAATAAGAGCTATAATGCTTTGAGCAGCATCCTTTGGAAGGCAGGGCCAGGGCCCCCCTTGACAATAGGTAATTGGCCATTTGCTCAGGTTGCCATCCACTAATGACAGCCCTGAGTGCTGCATCTTGGTATTGGCTGATGGAACATTTAGCACCATTGAGCCTAGAGAAGCTACTGGATGGCCTATTTTCTAATGACAGGTGCTCCAGCTGGGAGGCTCTTTCAGCCTGGATGGTTTATTCCCAGTTTCAAATCTTCTGATGATATGCACACTTGTTTGTGCTGTGTTTCCCATGACTATAATGAAAAATAAACATTTTTTTAGGAGGTCAGGCGATGGAGGTAATTAAGGCTGTAGGACCACTGTTTGTGGTCTAGAAACCAGATCTTGATCGCAGAGCTTCAAGCAGAAAAGTATTATGACATTTTTCTCAGACTGTAGCATAGGCTCTCCAAAGGATTCAGATGGGGGTTTTGTTCTTTCAATTAGCATGATTTATAGATTCGGTGCTAATGACTGTTATTAGCCTAATAACCATATTCTAATTCACAGGAGTTATTGCTACTCATATGAGCTAGAACAGAACCAATGCAAGTCACCCAATAGTAGGTTTGTAAATAAAAATTAGTGAATAAAATCTTTATATAGAGTTTTAGGGAATTCTGGTGTGTACATATTGCAACAGGATACTCACGATTATCCTGGGCTCTGCCAAAAAGGGCCTAAAAATTCAGAAACCAGAGGCACCAGAAGGAGTTATCGGGGTGGCCAGTACCTTGTTCTAGCTGAGATCCACTATAAGATGGCCCTTTTCCTGGAGTATTCTTACAATGATGTATTGCATATTGCTATACATGTACATAGTAGTCATTACAAAGAGAATTCTTTGAAAACATGATAAAATAGAAGAGAAAGCACTGCTCTCACGAGCTAGCAATCTTAAGGATAAGAGCTGGAGATGAAGGGGTTGAATTGGCTGCCATCTACTCTGAGGAGGGCGGTGTCAGAGGTGACGTTTACAAGGAGAGTAGAAGTCATAACAGGGCTCCAAAGATTTCCCTAATATCAATTTCATTTCTCCAGAACCACATAAAAACGTGTTCTAACAGCCATTCTGTCGCTTGGGGCTCTCAGCATGAACGAGCATGTCAAGCAACAGTCAAGGGCATAACTATAGGGGGTGCAACCACACCGGGGCCCAGGAGGTCAGGGGGCATCTCCACCTTATTTATCATAGTTTTGTTCACTTGGCATCATCTAAGGAAGGGAAGCACCATATGTCCACTTGACCTCGAGAAGCCTATCCGCGCAGTCAGCGCTGCCTGTGGAGGGGCTAGGCTGCTGCACGACAGCTGTAGCATAGGACCCGAAGAGGTGAGTTCCCGGGCAGACAATTTTTTAAATTACTGGTCCTGATGCACAGTGGGGTAGCCCGGGTTGAACTTCCGCTGCTGTACAGTAAAGAGGGACTATGGTTATTTCTTTCCATAGTTCCTCTTTAAAGCAGATCAAAACCCAACTGCCAACTGTCATGCCCACCTCCCCCCAGGTTGCTGCAACACTTCCAGTAGCTCTCTGCAATGTAAACAATTAGGAAAGTTGTTTGTGCACCTTCAGGCTGGGGCTGGGGACAGTCATTTGCTGAAACATTAAAGCGGACCACCTTAGCAAAAAAAAGCAACAAAGTAGTCACAACCGGACAAAAAAACTAAGGGCGGGGCCGTTGAGGTGTAGCAGAGAAGTATAGAGAAAGCCACTTTACAGGTGACTTATAACAAAATGATATTATCTCTTACTCTCTGCACGACCTCGTCAGACAATCCTTCCTCCTGGGACGTCCAAAAGCAGTCCCCCATTTAGGGTGGGTACATCAACCATGGCCAAACAAACACAAGGCAACTGCCTAAGTGATGGCCAAGAACAGCGGAACAAAAAAGACAACAGCTAGCCAGACCCTCGAAGGAGACTGCCGCTGCTGCCCGCAGGACCAAAGGGCATCAGCCAATGCCTTCACATCCACCTTATAGAACATAGTAAAGGTGTGGACCAAAGCCCTAGTTGCAGCCTTGCATACATGGTCCACAGAGGCCTGATGATGATAGGCCCAGCTCTAGTGGAATGGGCCGTAAGCTGGAGGGGAGCCTCCTCACCCTTGCAGGCAAGACATCAGACCTATGAAAAGAGGAAATTTGTGAAATGTAAAACTTCAAGGCCCTGAACACATCCTTTTTCTGTGATGAGTCAGATTGGGGCACAGAGATGGCAATTCAATTTCTGCATCAAGATGGAAAGTATAAACCACCTTAAACTGGAAAACAACCTTGTCCTTATGAAAGACCATGTATGGGACCTTGATCAAAAGAGCAGGCAGCTTCAAAACTTAGCGAACAGAGGTAATAGTCACAAAAAACACAACCTTAGCCAATAGCAACAAGGAGGCATCTGCCATAGGTTTAAAGGAAAGCTCCTGCAAGACCGACAAAACTAAAGTGAGGTCCCAGGGAGACACAGGGGCCCTCTGTGAATGATGGATGTGAGCAGCTCCCTGTATGAAGGTCTTAATCAAAGAATCGGACGCCAAAGGGTGCTGAAAGGTGCTGAGCCATCTTTAAGATCCCTCTGTAAGAAGTCCAGGACCCTGCAGACCAAATAGCGATGCCACCAGTAACCATTGGCTTCGCACCAAGATTCAAAATCCCGCCAAGTCTGATATACTTTATCTTTATATCCGGTATACTTTTGAGGGTTTGAGGGGGAGGACTTCCAAGCCCTTATGAGAGTCCGATTGACTGCAGAGCACAAACCCTGCTTAGCTCAAAGCCAGTACCTGAGAATTGGGGTGCAGAAGAGTCCCCTGCGAAAGAAGGTCTGGCTGATTTGGAAGCAGCCGTGGCTGCCCCTCCGCTAACCTTACCACGTCTGCAAACCAAGACCTTCTTGGCCACTGCAGAGTGACAAGTATGGTGGGGACCCCCTCCACCTTCACCTTCCTCAGCAGATGGCCTACCCACATACTGGGCAAAACTTCAACCAGGGTAAAACCAGAGCGCCACAGCAAGCAGATCCCTTGTCCTGGCCTCAAAGGTCTCCTGTTGTGGTGAGACACGAACAGGTCCACATCAGGTGTCCCCCAGCGATGACACAGGAACAAAAAAAACTCCTGGTGAAGGCTCTATTCCCCAAAATCCAGTGTCTCCCTTCTGAGGAATTCCAACTGTATGTTTTCCACTCTTGGATGGATGTAAGTTTCTGAACTACGTGGGATGAAGGCCTCTGTCCAGTGCATGATCCAGGTTGTGTCCTGAAAGGCTAGCCTGCTCCAGGTGCCATCCTGACGATTGATGTATGTTACATCATATTGTTGGACTGCACCCAAACCGGACCCCCAGAACACTGAACCAGTGGCAAAAGGAGAGCTGGATTGCCCTCAGTTCCAATACATTGTTTGGTAACTGGCTCTTTTGGTGGCTCCAGGGCCCTGGGTCAAAAAATTCTCCAGAAATCCACCCCATCCCGAGAGGCTGGCCACTGGTCCACTCTACTGGGTGAAATGACCAACCCACCAGAAAAGAATGGGTTCGGAGCCACCAGAGTAGGGAACCCCTGACCAAGTGATAAAGGGTGAATCGAAACTCCAGACCCTCGTCCAACAGGTTCAAACACACCAGGAAATGGAGCTGAACAGGCCTGGTATGGAACTGAGCAAAAGAGACCACCTCCAAGTTAGAGACCATTAGTTTCAACAGACGCATGCCCTAGCAAATGGTAGGCCACCCTGAATCTAGAAGAGACTGAACCTCCCTCCAGGAGAAAAATCCTGGCTTGTTCTGTGTCCAAAGTCATGCCCAGGTACAATGCCCCTCTGGATGGAGCGATGTGGGACTTTGGGCAGTTGATGACCTAGCCAAAACGTTCCAGCGTGGACAAAGTGGTAAAGATGACCCTTGTTGCTTCCTCCTTGAAGGGCACCCAATAGAACAGGTCATCCAAATAGGGGACAATTCGGATCTCCTGATCATGCAGCAGGGCCATGATCCCTGGTGTGAGTCCAGCACAAACTTCAGATACTTCTGATGTCCCCTGAATATGGGAACATGGAGGTAGGCGTCTTTTATGTCCATTGTTGCTAGAAAGTGCCCCCGTTTCGACGCCGCCACTGCAAAGCGTAGGGACTCCATATGGAATTTCCTCATTAGCACAAACTGATGAGACAGTCGAGGTCTAAAATTGGTCGGACCGATTCATCCTACTTGGGCACCAGAAACAGGATGGAGTAGAATCCCAAGCTTCTCTCTGCAGTAGGCACTGGGGCAATCACTCCTGACTGTTTCAGCTTATCCACAGCCCTAAGCAACACAGCCAGTGTATCCAGGGAGATGACCCAACCAGACTCTACAAAATGGAGAGGGGGCTTGATCTGGAATTCCAACTTGTAGCCTGAACAGACTACACCCAGACTGAAGGAGCCCACCCCACCTCCACGTGGCAGGGTGAGGTCATCCCCTCATGGCATAGCTAGCTTGGATGGAGGCATGGGGCCCAGGAGCCATAAAGACTTGGACCTACCCCAATGATCTCTTCTGCCGCTGGAGGTATCCTGCAGAGCCACCATATCGTCTGTAGAGAAAAAGGAAGGAAGAGTCCCTCCTGGGGACTTCTTGGCCAGCGTCTCTCCAAAGGGATGGGTCCCATCAAAGGAAATCTCTGCCAGACACCTCTTTGAAGGTTGATCAGCTTCCCACTGGTGCAACCACACAGCGCGGTGAATACTGACCAGCAAGAGAACAGTCCTTGCACCAAGCACCAAGCCATGTCCATGGCCTCAAGAGTATAGCGTGAGACATGTCAAAATTCTTGCAAAAAATCTTTGCAGCCACTTGCCAGGCTGCCTGCAAAGAACCGAACTGGGTTCTGGTGAGACAGCTGAGTCCGAAGTAGGCTTGTGGGAGGAGTTACAGCATTAGATCTTTGCAGACACGCCTGCCGTCTGAAAGTTAACACATGAGTAAGGATTGTTCATTGTGGTGGAGCAGAGAGTAGGAGAAATATAGTTTGTATGAGCTATCTGAGGGGTTTCACACAGCATGCAGGGAACAAAACACAGGATAGTCAAAATCCCACGTTTTGTTCCGCTTTAAACCCATCAATCTTCGTGCCTTTGTAGATAGGTAGATTTTACTTTGCAAACTGTCATAGATCCTTACTAATCCCAAATTGACTGTACTCCCTGTAATCACTGACTTTTATAATCTCTGAATGGATGGGAGAAATTCCATACCATTCACATAGAGGGCTCCATCTAGTGAATGGCAGATAACTACAGTAATTAAACGGTAGCTAGCAGGTAAAAACAGACAATTTTTCACTAGGTTACAGCTATAATTAGGGCAGGTAATGAGTAATACACACAGTAAAATATTATTAGCATGTTTTTAATTATTTGCTGTGAACCTTATGTTTTCATTTGATATTAGGAAAACATTGGGTTCTGCAGTGGCATGCAATTCGGGAGTTAATTATCTACTGCTCTGGCCTGCAGACACAGACCGATGTACATGCTATATGACTTTGCTGTGGAATGCATTTCTCATGTAGTCAGGGAAACCTTCAACTTGCTGTTGTTTTTCGTCTAATAGAGTGGCCTCCAGCAGGATTTGATGAATAGTTCCCTTAGTATACTATAGAGGTACAAAGTGATTTTGAAAATGATTTCCTGGCTTGCTGGTTCTGCAGCTTTAAAACGGCAGCAGAGAGATGAAAGGACTTACTCAGGCACTAATTATGTTTGTGGACCTCTGCTACATGTCTTGAAGTAGATGCCCATCTTACATTCTGAATAGTAAGTTTCATAGGGAAAGGCCTCTAGAAACCTACTATATTTGGTATGCCTTGTCAACATTCACAACTATATGGAATACATGCAAAGTGCTGTAACCTAATTTAAGCAAATGCAAGTAAATACTTTAAGGCTTATTGCTGTACATAAAGCAGATACACAACACAGAAGTCTGGTTTCCTTGGTAACAATTTACAGCGCCATAATATATACCTGGGTTTCAATGATTAAAGTCTGCAGTACACACTGTCACATAAACTAATCATGAGAACACTGTACCACACTGTAATGTTTTTTTACTCCTAAAAACAAAGACAATAGCAAATGTATATTGTATACAACTCTACAAATTGTAGATATTTTGAGCTATTTTTAACTATGCGTTAATTAATTTATGCAAGTTATCAGAAATTTGTAGGTATTCGCTGAGTTCACTGCATTTACAAAAAAAAATTTCGACCCGTGATTGTTGTATTTACCACTAGTTCTGCTTAGTTAGGTAAAGACCTGCAAATATTTGAGCAGTACTCCAGATTTTACCAAAAACACAATTGAAATTAATGATTGTTCTGCCAATTGTCTCTTTAATCTATTTTTGCATCAGTTCCAGATATTTTGATTTTATTCCAGTCTTTCATCCTGGTGAAGTGAAGTGTACTGAAACCGATTGTAATGCCAGCAAATAGTTGTTCTTCCTACTTTGTCTCTAGAATTATAGTGCTGCTCGCTGCTGTGTACCTAAGTTGCAGTGAGGTGCAACATGGCTCACTAATGAAAAAAACATAAAATCAGACCGAGAGTGTAACCTCAAACTATGAGCCTGATTTACTAAGTGTGACAACATACCTTAGGTTAGATCAAACAGCATATGCTGAGTAACTAAGGCCCTAAATGCTAGGTGCCCCCCAGTGGCTCTATCTATGTTCAGTGATTTTAAAATGACCTGTCCTGTCCTGATATGGTCCTGCTATTCCCGTTCTGATCTCCTGGCTTCTTGAGTGGTTGGGAGTGTATCTGCATTCACTATTTGTTGGCGCAGGGGCAATGTAGGTTCAGCCTTGGGTACAGAAAAAATCATGGTGTACTATGATGTCACATTCACATTTTTTCGTGAATAGCTACCACCGAGGCAATTCAAACAGTAAAAAATGGTTACTACCAGATAACAAACTCGGCAACAGAGCAGAGCTTCTAGAGCAAGATAATGTATGTTGTTGAGCAGTTATTTCTTGCTTGGCTGTAATAGCAGTGTGAAAATGTTAGATTTAAACTCTCTGTGATGGCTACTCTTGTAAACATGTATATTATGTAATTTGGGGCTAAATTGTTTAATCTTCAATTATTAACTTAATATGAATCAATAGCCTAATAATTAGTTAATTAGATTAAGGGCCTAATTTACTGCTTTGCAGGTTTTCGCTAGTTTGTTCTACCTTCAGTGCGCCATGTGCAACTGGGGAACATAGCGACTGTTAGGGCGAGTGCCGCGCGCCCATCTCGCGGCACTCCCCTTACCTCCTCTGTTGCTCTCTCTGGCCGGGCGGGCGCTGCGGGCCCGTCTCGCGGCATCTCTCCTTCCCCCTCCTCGCCCGCTTCTGTCAGCGGGTCCGCGGCTTCCGGCGCGGCCTGCTGCGGCCGCTTGTTCTCCTCCTCCTTGCTCTGACGATCCGGTGCGCGCACGTCCCCGCAAGTTAAAGGGTCGGTACACCACTGATTGGTGTCCAGCCATTCAATCTTGCTTACTCTTCCCCTATTTAAGGGGCAATTCCTTTGCATCTAGTGCCGGATCTTGGTCTCTCCATGGTTGCTGATTGTCAGTTGTTCCAGTATTGCTCTCCTGTGTACCGACCTTGCCTGTCCCTGACTCTGAACCTTCGCTGCCCGTCCCGACCTTTGGCTACTTACCTTCGATCTTGAGAGTGTGCCGCCTGCCCCGACCTCTGCTTGAACCTTGACATCGCCTTTGCCTGCCTTCTTTGTACCACGCTGTACCTCGGCTGACTGTGTGGCTGAGCCGTTGTTGGGGGGTAGCGACCTGGGGGCCACTCGCCGCTACAAGACCAACTTGCCTTGCGGCGGGCTCTGGTGAATCACGGTACCCGCTACCAGCAACACAGTCACAGCGGATCCACACCTGTTCCGCCACGCCCGGTCCGTGACAGCGAAGAACTGAGCTATAATTCTAGCAAACAGAGCTAGAATTGTAGTGATGAATGTAGGGAAAACAGACTATTTGCTGGCATTTGGCTGGGCTTCGCTGCACTTGCGTGGCTGGAAGATCAGTATTTACTTGGTCTGCTGCGGCAGATTTGGTTTTGAAAATTAAGAAATCTTGTTAAAAACACACTTTTATAGCTTACGTTAGCATGGTATGGTCTCAAAATATATATATGGTGTCTCAGAAGTGTTTTAGTTGTTTGAAAAGCCTTATATAATGAGTTTAACAAAAAATTGTTGTTTTTCGAATACTAGTTAACTATTTGACCTTCAAGCTCACAATATCAGGCACAGATGCAAAATTCAACAAAAAAAAAAAAATTCTTGGAAGAACTGCCATTGATTTCAATGGTGTTAGTTGGGAAAATCTGTCGTAGTGGTTTATCTATTTACTGATTTAGCAACGTAAGTATATATTTGAACTTTTCTCCTCACTTTTGTGCAGCACAGCTTATGCCTTTGATAACAATTGGTAAGAGTACCTGTACCGCTAGTCTCTACCTTTATATCAATAGAGAGACATGCTGTGCACAATACATTTTTATAATTTGATATTTACCATTTTACATATTTTTTTCTTCTTTAGAAATATCAGTAAGTGGGGTAAACAAAAATAGATTCCCCCTTTAAAACAAGAAACAGGCTTAGGTTATTCATAAAATCTAATTGCTGTCTAAGCAAAAGATGATCTTGCTTGCTTACTTGAGACCCCATGACCTTAGCCCCTGACATGACCAGTCAAGATAATGTGTGCAAAGAAGTTTTACTGAAGACAAATGTCTTGTAAGTTTGTAAAATCATGTATTTAATGCAATTTATGTGTGGGTGCCATCACACTTTTACAGTTATTTGTAAAGCTAATGTTAGGCAATTAGGCAAAGAAAGAAATTAATTGGTGAAAGGAGCCACCAAATTGCGGTGATTGGTCTTTTTGAAGTCTTAGAATGACATTAAAGAATTATATGAGAAAAAAAGGCATTTTCAGCTGGATTGTGGAACTTGGACTATGTCTGCAGGCATTTTAAATAGCAATAGACAGCTGCAAACAACCATTCTGGGGACAGAATTGTCAGTTGTCTCGACTAGGGTTTCCCCTGTGCTATTATTCCCAAAACATAAGGCTTGCTCCAGGGCTGTCTATTCAGCTACATACACATCCTTTATTGTTCTGTTTTTACCAGCAGACTAACACAACTCAACCAGGATTTTACATGAGTTGAGCTTTGGGCCCTAACTACTAGTTTACATGGTTACTGTTTCTTCAAAGTATTGATGTATGATGTAGAGATGCAAAGGCCTGATTTACTAACTGCTTTGATGTTATTCATGGGCGCTCGTTAGTTTATGTCATTTTAGCCACATATACCAAACAAAATGTGTCATCATTGCCCAACTACACCCGTGTTTGCTAAATTTACTCCTAGTTCATTGTAGCTGTGTGAATGCTAGGAAACACGTGTTCAGTTCTCCAGGTTTTAGCAGCAAACCCTGCTGGAATTACGTTTTTATGGGGCAAAATTGTGTCTTCAGTTCATGTTTGCATCTGTTGATAGCTTGAACATCAGATAGTTACCTAGAATCTGAAAAACAACTTTACTTCTCACATTTTTTAAAACTCATTATAAAAAAGCTTTTGAAGCAACCAAGGCACCCCCGAGACGTGGCACATATATTTTTATACCCATACCATGCTGACCTAAGCTGTAAAAGTGTGTATTCTTTGATTTTCAAAACCACCTGCTGCAGCAGTTCAGTAGTTTGCGCCAAACCATTTTTCTGAGTAAATCCCACTCTTTCAGCCTAGCAACGTGAAGCAAAAGTCAGTCTGCCCTATGTTTACAGCTACAAGTACAGCTCTGCTAAAAGAATGGCTCAGTTTGCTACTATGTTCCCCATTTGCAGCAAACTAACCCACAAATGTCGTAAATCAGGCCCTAAGTATTCTCAGACACATACCTAAAATATACGCAGTCGGCCTTCATAGATATCACCTTAATTCCTCACATTCTACTGCTCTTAATACACAAACATGGCACAACACATTATTGCTTCATATTTACCTATAATCAGTTTTATAACTAGTCCATTGTTACATAACTGTGCTGTATATGTGGGTGTGCATCCATGGGCTGAAAGGTTCTCAACATGTTCCCACTGTAAGTATCATGCTAAAATTCTGGACAACATGAAAGCTAAAATTCATCCAAAGCTTGATTTTGATTTAGACACTGCGGAGTAGGAAAGAGAAACAACACAGCACTCTAATGATTTTGTTGGTTGCCTTGACCCCATTGTAAACATGGAGGTTATCCTAATGATTTGGGATTTTTCAGTGAAAACTGTTCTCAATCAGCAAAGTGAAAACTGTTTTTTTTCTTCAATTTTAAAATCTCCTTCGCCTGCTATAGGGCCATTTCACAGATGAGGTGAACATTATTTTTAATATGGTTTTTATCATTTTAGATGTTTGGAAAAAACAGCAGCACATGGAGAATCTAAATTTGGAGAGGCTCCCTTTTAACCCTTTTGTTGCCAAGCACGTAACACCTACGTGCTGGCTTGGCTGGGCCTTAAGTGCCAAGCCCGTAGGTGTTACGTGCTTGACTTTCCTCGCTTCTAGTTTAAAAAATAAAAATCAAAAATACTCACCTGACCCCTTGTTGGATCCGGCCGGGTCTCCTCTTTAATTTGGTGCCATCCGATCCCCCGTGGGGGGTCGGATGGCTCCAGGAGAGCCCCCGGAATAGGCCGCCCCCCCCCCGCTTCTGCAGCAGCAGCTGCTAACTGTAAAAAAAAATAAAAAATAAAAATGACATTCACTTACCTGTGTGTGCGCTGGCTCCCGCTGTCCCTCCTCTTCACCTGGGGGGCCTCCGATCCCCCCCCAGGACTTACCGATCTTCAGGAGAGAGCCTGGGAGGCTCTCTCCTCTCTTCTTCACGATGGTGGCCGCCATCTTGCCTCTAAGCCCCGCCCCCTTGGGGGCGGGGCTTATGACGTCATCCCGGTCCCGATCACCGGCTTCAGCTTTCTCAGCTTCTCAGATGCCGGTGATCGGTGCCCTGGAAGGAGGTGACAGGAGATCATCTGATCTCCTGCCTTCTCCTTCTCTGGATGCCGATCACAGGCATCTGTCAGCTGAGCGGCGAGGGACAAGAGCTTGCAATCGAAGGTAAGTACAGTTAAAAAAAATTTTTTTTTTTTGAATAAAATACTTTTTATTATTGTGTGGTGGTTTTTTTAACAGTTAACCCTTTGTGAGCTGGTAAGGGGTCCATGAGACCCCTTATACCAGTTCACAAGGCTGGGGGGGTGGCAAGTCACCTGCCCTAGCGGGTGGCTTGCCATTAACCCCCGCACCCCCATTACCTGCCTCCCCAAAGGCCAGGGGGGGGCAGAAGAGCCCGGGCCCACATAGGCTATGTGGGCTCGTAGGCTGCAGGGTGGGGGGGCCACCAAAGCTGGCCCCCCCACTCTGTGCCTACAAGCCCCCATAGCTGGTCCCGGGCTGGTTACTTTGGGTAAGGGGGGCCCCACGTCATTTTTTTTTTGGGATTTTTAAGGGTTTTTAACCCTTAAAAATCCAAAAAAAATGGGGTCCCCCTCCCCGGGAAGGGGGACCCTATGTCATTTTTTTTTTTTAATTAACCATTTGTCATCCAGCAGCTATAAAAGGCTTCTGGGCAGGAAAGGGTGTCTACCTATACATATGTGGTATCGCTGTAACCGGGAGAAATTGGGGTTTCTCACGCAATAAGATTTTATTGACAAACTTACATTTTTTATTACAAAAAAACTCTACAAATTGTAAAAAAATATATTTTTTTTAATTTTTTTCACACATTTCACCCAAAAATGTTGAGAATACACCTAAAAAATACAAACAAGACATTTCATGTTAAAGCCCAGACTCTGTTGAAATCCCTGGAAATCCTTTCAAAAATGACAGTTGAACGTGTAGCGCGAAACAGTGAAACTCAGTCTGGCAACAGGGAGTGGCAAATGCTGCAGGTAGGCTGGCAGCGAAAGGGTTAAGAAGTATGGAATTCCCATATTCTAATGTTATTTAGTAACTCTTTAAATAAAATATCTACCCCATTAAAAATAACTTGCCCCTGTTAATGTACAATCTTGCTGTCATTGTATCTAGAGATGAGCGAACTTTTGAAAAGCCCGCTCCCACCATGCCGGCAAAAATGCTTTTTTCTTTTTGTTTTTGTTTTTTAAATGCCGGCATGGTGGGAGTGGGCCGGCCGGCTTTACCGGCCGGTTCCACTGTCAGCGCGGAACCGGCCGGCCCGCTCCCACCATACCGGCATTTTTTCTTTTTTTTTTTACTTTGTTTTTTAAATGCCGGCATGGTGGGAGCGGGCCGGCCGGCTTTTTTTTTTTTTAATTTCAGGAAAAATTCGATCGGCACGAACCACAAAATATTCGGGTTCGTGCCGAATTGAATATTTCCTGAAATTCGGAGCGAATTCCGGTTCGTCCGAACCGGTTCGCTCATCTCTAATTGTATCAGCCAACTTTTAATATTGGTTAGTGCACTTTGATTTATGTAACATGGGTTTTGTATGACCTATATATCCAATAAAAAAATCTTTGTAAAAAAAAAAAATAATTTACTCTTTACCTGTAGCCTGCCCCATTACATGTGCAGGGGCATTTTTATTTTTAAATGGAAATCAACTATTTATAAGCTCCAGAAACATACAAAATCATTTACATAACCCCACATATATAATTCAATTCGAACTAATCTAATAGAGAAAGTTTTCTGTTACAAAATAGATACGTTTGGTCTTTATTGTTTATACTTCTGTATATTGAGTGTGCATGTTATAGGGCATACAACCATCTTCATGGATGTCCCCATGTCTACATGGTGCGGGAGGATGGAATTGCTTGTTCTCTGGCAATGGTAAGCTGTACACAGGAGTTGCGAAGGACAAATTCTAATTTGTCTCTGGAACTAATAAGCTCTAGTTATGCAGCTACACACTACTGCAATTAAAATGAATGAGAACAATTAATAAAAACAAAACAGATAAAGTGAATTCAAGCTGGCGTTTATTTTTCAGTGCAATAAATAATGAACTAGGTCTTTCGTCTGGTTATGTGATCGTAGATAACAGCCTGTATGTAAAGATCAGTCTCTATAGGTGTGCGGGTAGAATTATCGCCTGGTGAGGCCTAAAAGAAAGAAAAAAAGATGATTTAATGACATTCTAAGTGAATGTACCTTAAAAGAGCACTATCATGAGAAATGGCCCAATAATAAAAATACAAGTAAATATGCTGGTTCACGGGGGGGGGGGGGGGGGGGGGGGGGGGGAGCATCAAGAAATATTCAGCCAGGCTTGTTTTTCTTGCTTTGAATGGAAGGCAAAGGACATATGGGGTGACAGGCTCTGTCACCCTGGATAGATTAAACCTATCATCCCTGGATTTTATTCTTACCAGGAGAGAATTAACCACAAGCTTGGAGTTTTATTCAGTTCGGGTTTATAAGTTACCCCCCACTCTTATTCGCCGACGTGTTTATATGGATTTTTTATATTACACAATTTCCAAGGATAAACATGGTGTTAAATTGCACTAAGGAAAACAATCATTCTAAAAAGAAGGTGAGAAAAAAAACCTTAAAGTGCTGAATCAGCCCTATAGTTATAATAATCCACAAACACATAGACACAGACACCTCCTTTACTGACTTCAGCAGCCAAGGTGACTGCCATTCTCGTAGCACCGAAAATAGGACATTGCCCTAAATAAAGCAAGCTCAAGCAAGTGGGGAGAGAAACAGGTCTCGGGCCTCTTTGCTAGGGTGACCCCAGGTGACCTATCACCCCAGGCAGGTTTAGGTGATTAAAAAACAATAATAGTTGAAAAATGTATAACTAACTACTAATTAATGATGCTGACAGATAGGGTTATTAAATAAGGACTTTAATCATTCATTTTAATCATACTGCTGTTTCACAATAAATTCTCTGTAAATACAGAACACTACTTCTGCTTATAAAACCTATAAATATATTATCACCAAACTGCCAATTTGTAATAGTAATAGATATTATAAAAACTTTGAAAATGGGCTTAAAGGAGGACTATCGTGAAAAAATGGCCCAATGATAAAATATCCATAAGAGGCGAGGTCACTTATATACCCGGCATCAAGAAATATCAATATAAGGGAAGGAAGAGAAAATCAGGGGCATAGGTTTTTTCTCCCCTGATACACTCAAATATGGCATCTCTGGATTGTATTCCTACTAGGAAAAGAAAACTAGGCTAAACTAAGCTTGGTGGGAACTTTATTTAGTGTATAAGTGACCCCCCCTCTCATTAACTGATGTGTGTATTTTTAATGTTACACAATTTCACAATACACCTCTGTTAAACTTCTTTCTAACTAATGTCATTCTAATATATAGTCAGCCAACCAACAGTAATTTGGAGATCGTCCCTTATTAACCCGGGTGTTGGTCCCGCTGTCTGTGCATCACAACAAGCTTGGGGGGAGTATCCAGAATGCTGGAGCCCCCCTTGCAGATAACCTCCCAAACCCGCCGTAATACTCATCTTTATTATGAGCCAGCGCCGGATAAGGATTCCCGCGATTGGCCGTCGGGCAGTCATGTGGGTCATAGTCACGTCCTCTGCGCCAGCCACCGGCGCAACCTGCCCACATGACTGCCAGGCGGTCAATCACAGGACTCCTTTCCTGGTGCTGGCTCATAATGAAGGTGAGTATTATGGGCGGTCTTGGAGGTTATCTGCAAGGGGGCTCCAGCATTCTGGATGCCCCCCGAGCTTGTTGTGATGAGCAGACAGCAGGATCAACACCCATTAATGGAAAAACGTGTGTTGGTCCGGTTTATATGTATAATATAATATTAAATTCCTATCATACCCCTTTCATAAAATATTAAGAAAAAAACAGTCCCACACCAGGGATCACTACAATGAGGCTGTCCCTTACTGAGGGGGGGTCATCCAAATTTGTGATGCACATAGTACCCCAAAAGCCAGCTCTGGGGCCCCAGTATTCTTTGTAACTTTGTAACATAAGAGAAAGACTATACTTACCTGACCTCCAACATAATCCCACACAGTTACGGAATCACTGCCATTCTTCTGCCATCAGCTCTAGTACTGTCAGTGCCCCACACGGTTGATCTTTGTACCTGCCCTTGTTCCCTCGTTGACTGGATTGAGGGGTGCACCATGTGATCATTCATGCTGAAATGTTTCTTTCACAGTCACAGTGGCCTGGATCACGCAATCAGCATTGAGGCAGGAGGACACTGGCTATCCAACCTTCAGGGCTGAGTGGGGTGAAGCCTGCTCGAATTTTTTTTTAGTTTTTGGCTAGACAAGAATTTATTGGGACACTAAAAATCCTATCTTCGTGTAAGCTGTGGGGAAAAACCAAAACCTTCAAGAAAAGATTCACACAAAACAGTAGGAACATACAGAATTCCTTTACTAAAAGGGTACTTTAGAATGGATTTACAAATGTACTAAGCAAATGTAGAAGTTATAACTTGGTAGGATTCCTGGAAGGAAAGCCACAGAATAAAATGACAGTATTGCAGTGGGATCACAGTAGCACATCACTTTGGTGTATCGTGCTGTGTCTCTATCTCTGTAGTGGTGGTGACACCTCAACAAACCACTCAACCCAAGGCATGAGACCACTCAGTGGCAACATCAAGGGCAGCTCCACAAGATGTCTATATCTGCGGTATCTAGAAAGCTGTGATAAGCCATCTGTAGTGGTGGTATCTAGCACCTGGCGGCTCCACAAGCTGTGTGTGACGATGGTCTCTAACATGCCTCCTTGGTGGTGCCAGTAAGCAGGCCACCTGATGGCTCAACAAGCCATCTGAGGTCATCAGCAAGAACCAAGAAGGGGAAGTGGTGGCGCCAATGATAGTCCTAGAGACCAACAGCGACGATCAAGTGGAGGTCGTGGTGAGTGCCAAATTGCAACGCAATACAGGTAAAGCACTCACATAATACACATACATTGCACTTCATCTGCGGCACCTTTTTGCATTGCTTCATGCTGCAGGCCCAACACTGCATAGCAGTGCAAAATGCAGGGCAATGCAACACAATGATATACAAAAAGCCACAGTTCTCTATACTTTTGTTGTGTCAGAATATTGCTACTCCAGTGCAATACCATCAGGAAGGTGAGAAATGGGCCCCCTGCACCCCTTTGCTCAGGTATATTATTATGATATATATATATTTTGTGCAATTACAATGTGGGAGCCCTCTGAGCCAGATGCACGGGAGAAAATGAATGTCATTTATTTTGCTAATTTGAAAACTCTTAGTTAGTTAGGACCTGGTTTGCAGCTGTACATGGCAAACAAACATTCTTTAGAGTATATAGATAAATATATAAAGGGTCACCCTAGCTGCAATAGTTTGTCACTCCTCTACACATCTGGTCTATAGTGTAAGGATTACAGGTTGCCATCAGGCCGGTTACCTTGTGTTTCCATGGTGTAACATGAATGTAACAATAAGGAGGATCAATTTCACAATGCTTGCTCAGCTACAGAGTTTAGTAATGTAAATATTAACTCTGGCTTTGTAAATAAGACATATGAATTAAGCCTGGAAGAATCATTAAATACATGCGCGCATAGGAAGCAGCTGCACTTAGGTAAACATGACTGCTAATATTAATAATGCTCTCTGCTGAAAGTATGCCGTATAGTTTGTGTAAATGAGACTTGTGTATTATTATGTTTCATTTGGCCATTTCTCTCCATCTTTAGGGAACCAGTCACCACCAATCTATGCTACCTGATGGAAGGTGACCTTTATGTGTCTATTGTAACTGCCTGAAGTACGCTCTGCTCTACAGATTAAAGTAGATCTAAAGTCAACACTGACCATAGGATTGTTTTAACCTCCACCCACTGGACTGCAGTAAGCACATAACAACTGAAGCTTTTAGTCACGTGCTTATTTCTATTTCCCCCACTGGGCTTCAACTCAGTTCAGGACTCTAGAATAGGGGTGCCGCCATCTTGCCTCAGTAGCATCACATGTTAAGGAGAGGAGAGGGGTGGATAGTGCAGGGGGCGGGGTTATAGCTGTGCCTTGCACAGACAGCAGAGCTGGGGTCAGGAAAAGGACAGCAATCCCAGAATGCAGTCAAAAGACACTCCCTGTCTGCAGGCAGCCTGAGACTCCATGGGCCACCATCTTGGATGTTAAAAGGTTAAAAAACACAATAGGTGCAGGTAGGATGATTTTTAGTTTGCCAAACCGGATGTACGGGGTTGGGGAAACATACAAGATAGGCTCTTATTCAAGGTGAAGGTCTGCTTTAAGAGATGCTAGTGCCACATGGTGCCAGATGAGTGTCATGTAAATGTCAGGTCCCAGTGTCCCAGTACAAAAAGGTGTATTTATCAAGTCAAAAATCCAGAGCACCTGTGATAATGGCAGGTAGTGTCCCATCTATCAACAGCACCGGTGATGAGATGAGTGCCGATGCTGAGTTCCCTACAGTGTCAGATAGGACCAGGCACTCACCCTGTACTGTGTGGCCTCATCCCATACATTTCAATGGGCTGGGATGGTTACAATTATTTAAGGCTTTATTTTTTATTTTGGGCTGGTGCACAGGATCCCTGGGCTGTTTGGATTGTTTTTGTATGTATTTTAGACACTTTTGTGTAGTGCTGCAGTGAAAATGCTGTGTCATGTCTTTCAACTGTCCCCTTTGGATTTCCCATTATTTTTATTAAAAAAAGCCCTGACCCTAAAAAACAAAAAAAGGGGTGACAACAGGTGCTGATGCCCTTGTGTTTTTCTGATAAATTGGAATTGGGTTTCCATCGCTCCCAGTGCGCTGCGCTGACCGGCCGACAGGGATAAAACTGCCTCGTTCCCCGCAGCTCACAAGTGTGGGAGCAAATAGCGGCTCCTGCGAGCTGCTCATCTTGCGCCCACAAAAAAATAAAATAAGACTGTTGGTATTGTGGGGTTGATAATGTGGTGGTTAGAGACCCCTACAGCTATGATCCTGAGGCTATAGAATTGGGGGCAGAACATGAGCTGGGGTTTCTTTGCTGGGTGGTATAATAGGGTTGGTGAGGAGACTAGGCATGTCCTTATTGATAGTAACTATGAAAGTCAGTGTAGTCAGTATAAGGTTGATTCATGGCCGAGCGCAGAGTCTCCATGCGGAACTTCTTGGCTCTGATGAATCTGTTGAGGACCTTGAGGTCCAGAATGGGTCTTACAGAACCTTCTTTCTTGGGAACCGTGAAAAGATTGGAGTAGAAACCCCTGCCTCTCTCCGACGGAGGCACCGGGCATACAACTCCCATGTCCAGAAGGTTTTTTACTGCTAACAGGAGCCCCTGAGCCGCCTGAGGGTCCAAGGGCACCCGAGACCTTAAAAATCTTGGAGGAGGCCAGTACTCGAACTCCAGTTTGTACCCAGAGGAGACCACTTCCAAGATCCAATTGTCTGTGACCTCCCGAGCCCGGACCTGGAAGAAGAGCCGCAGCCGTCCCCCCCACCCAAGCGGGTGAGGGCGCCCCTTTATTGCTGAGCTGGTTTACCCGCAGGCTTGGGTTTTAAACCCCAGGCAGAAGCAGGACGGGCCCGACCTCTGCCCCTGTTCCAGGAAGAGCCTCTGACATCTGAGAAGGCCAAACCTCTACCGGCTCTGGCACCGCGAAAGGAAGGATTGAAAGAGCCTGCCCCCCGAAAGGGACGCCGCTGTTTCTTCTGCTAAGGTAACTTACCTCCCTTTACCACAGCATCCAACTTATCCACGTACCCAAGAAGGGAAGAGCTGTGAGCAATTTCTTGGCCGCAAAGTCCACAGTCCACTGACGGAGCCATACCGATCGGCGCATGGCCACCAATAAAGCTGAAGTCCTACTACACATCACAATAGTGTCTTCCATAGCAGCCAAGACTAAATCCATGAACAATTCAAATCTTTTAAGCGTAGTGAACTCAGCGCTGGCCGGATCAAGGTGAGCGTCATTTAACCAGTCCCTAATCAGAGACCTAGCACCCACAGACACTAGCGCAGATGCACAAACAGGCCGCAAGGCCGAACCAACACTGGCAAAGGCATGGCATGCCATCTGATCAAGGCGCCTATCCTCACCATCCTTTAGGGAAGTGGCGTCTGGGGTGTGAAGCACGGAGGAGTTGGTCAACCCCAAAACCGGTGCATTAACCTTGGGAGGAGAAGCCCAACGCTTAACCGCTTCCACCGGGAAAGGATACTTCTCATCCCATCCCTGAGGAACACCCAGAAGCCAACTAGGTTTCTCCCACTCCCTAAGGATCAGTGCATCAAAATGACCCTGGGTAGGGAACTCCAAACGAGGCTTGTGGGCCCCCAAAAATTCCCCCCTCTTGAGGGGGGGCGCCTCAGGCGGCGCGATATCCAAAACCTCCAAGAGATGTGACAAAACTGTGGCCGTGTCAACAGCATCCCCCAGCGCCTGCCCAACATCAGCCTCGCCAAACCGTACATTGTCAGCCTCTGACTCCTCATACAATTCCCCCTCCTCCAACGGGGAATAATCTGACATATCAAATGAATCATCATCCATATCCCAAGTCGCTTGGACCGACGACAAATGTTTCTTTTTAGCCTGGGCCTTCTTGCCCACCGCTCTAACCATAAATTTCTCTATGCTGGCCAACCTAGCACAAACATCGGACTGCAACTCCCCGCTGGCACGAATGTCACTTGGGGTACGGATAAGGCGGGGAGGGGAAGGCGATGAAGCGGGGGGCGCCAACCCAGAAGGCTGGGCACTCGACTGCCGCGATATGGCCTTTTGTGCACATGGAATACAAATAAGCACATTCTCACCCGTAAGGGATGCCCCACAACCCACACATGGCCGGGATTGTCCCAGAGGGAGCCCGAGCCCGGTATCCTGCGGAGCCTCCATATGGTGATTTTTGTTGTCAGTCGCAAGACCGCAGGGGATTTAAGCTGATAAGCAACCCGGGATGCCCCTGTGGGAGGATTTTTAATGAACAAAATTTTGGCAAGGGACCCTAGGACCGGGAAAAAGCCCCTTTAGCATGCACACACACGTGACAATCTGAAAGACACATGAAAAAGGCCCATAAGAAAAAACATCTATAATCTATATATATATATATATATATATATTTATATAAGTAACTAAATATAGCACAATGAGGGCCATAAAACCAACAAGGATATATACATATAGACATGTGCTAGGATAAAAAGAGGCCCCCCGAAAGCTAATGAAGTGGCCCGGAGGCACTTACAGACCACAGTGATTGCCGCAGCAGGAGCAGCCAGACGCCTGAGATGGCCACCGCCGAGCAGGAGAGTGTGAGGAGGTGAGGAGGAAGGGGGGCGGGCCAGCGCGGAACGCGCGCTCGCCAGGTCACGCCCCCCTCCCAGAGCCTCCAGCAACGCGGTTCCCAGCCCTCCCCCGCCAAACAGGGGGGGAGGGGCAACCGCGGGCGCACTGAGGCCCGGCCCCGCCCCCCGCCCTGAACGCAGCCTGAGGGAGAGAAGTTCCCCAGGCTGAGGTACGAAGTACAGCTGCCCTGCCAAGCACCAAACGACTGTCTCAAACACTATGACACACCGTAAAACCATTCACACCACACATACACAAAGCGAAAATGACAGCAGAGGGGCGCACCCCCCCCCCCCCCAGGAGGGTTAAGGAAGGGACGCGGAAGGGGAATAAATCCAACACCAGGGTCTGGTCATGGATAAATATATGGGACAGGGCATCCCAAACCGGGATCACCAACCCGGAAATCCGCCTACCCCTTGTAATGGGGTCTCACGGAGCAGCAGCGCTCCCTCAACACCTGAATAGGTGCTGCCTACCCTCACCAGGACCTGCAGCCAAGGCTGGGAGCCTCACATAGGGACAATTTAGAAAAGGTCCTGGCAGCAATAGGGACAAAAATGGGCGGGAGCGAGCCAGGTCTGGATCTGTCCCTATTGGTAGTAAGCCTAAAGAAATCTAGTCTAAAAGCCCGGGGAGTAACCATCACACATATATGAGATGACTAGTGCACTGCCCTAAATACAGCGGGCGCCCTGTTCAACCTGAAGAACATCAAGAAAAAACAACACATACAAGACAGGTGGTTGTTCTACAGGGCTGGCACTTATAAATCACCACTCATTACTGCCAAACAAAACAGCGATTTTTTTTTCTTTTTTCTTTTTTCCTATTGGTAGTAACCATTCTAGTGGGCACCCAACTATATATACAGATGCAGCTTTCCTTCACCCTGAATAAGAGCCTATATTATATGTTTCCCCCACCCTGTACATACACATTGCCTACATTAAAAATCTACCTGCACCTACTGCATTTTATGAACCTTTAAACATGCAAGATGGCGGCTCATGGAATCTCAGGCTGCCTGAAAACAGAACGTGTCTTCTGACTGTGCCGCTCTGCATTCTGGGATTGCTGTCCTTTTCCTGACCCCAGCTCTGATCGGTCTGTACAGAGCACAGCTATAATCTGCCCCCCCCCCTGTAATTTTCACCCCTCTCCTCTCCTCAGCATTTGTTGTTTCTGAGGCAAGATGTATCCAGTGCCCGTATCCTAGAGTCCTGAACAGAGTTGCAGCCCAGTGGGGGAAAGAATACAAAATAGGTGACTAAAGTATATTAATTTAGAAGCTGGGGAATATTTTTTTTAAGGATTTGGGCTTTTCATTAAATGATGTTGAAGGTCCGTTTTAAAACGCCACCGTGCTATCTTGCAATCTTAAATGCTTTTCAATGGCTTTGTTGTGATATATCACAATGGGCTGTGATGTGCTACATCTGTATGTCCTTATTGACAGTAGCTGTGAAAGTCTGTATCTGTCCTTATCATTAGTATTACTTATTGGTAGCACCATGTAAGTGGGTGTGCAAGTCCGTATAAGTCCTTATTGATAGTAACCATGAAAGTGGAGGTATTAGTCTGTATTGTAGCACTCGCTCCAGTCACCCCTCTTATGGAGAGCCCCATTTACTGTAAGCACCAAATGCAAAGAAATGCAGGAACTGGCAGCCCGAATAAGCCGGTATTATGCTATTTGTGTTTATAGGATTGGTTGTAATTATACTGAACAATGACAGGTTTTAGTTTGGATTGGGGGGGCATTCAAACTAATGATGCACCCCAGTGCATAGCCCCCCTCCTTACTGCAAGTCGGGTCCCTAGAGCCCTGACCACTAGCAGCCAATTGCTAACCCAGAAAGAATAGCCCATCAATGTCGCCCATCTGAAGGGCAATCATGACTGGCTGCCAGCGATCCTGTGGACTCTGCAACTGGCCACAATGGTATTCTGGTCAAAACAGTGAAGATTGTGTTTGATTTCAGGAGATTACCTCACTAAATCACATATTTAAATATAGAGGGCACAGAGGTAGAAAGAGTAGCAGACATAACATTTCTGGGAATAACCATAACCCAGGATCTAACACGGGGAAAGCAAAGCAAAGGCTATACTTTCTGTGCCAAGTAGGAAAATATGGGTTACCACAGAAAGTACTTTTTGCACTACCATCATTGACGGGGAGGCCGATTCATCAATAGCGCCAGGTAGCGACAGATGAGCGACTGTAGCGTGATTTTTTTCAGCGCCAGCCAGTATTCGCTGTGCTTGGCCGGCATTAGCTTGATGACAGCGACTCAGTCGGTGTGCGGTAATGTTGAATACGGGCTGGGGGGTCGCTGTTTCACAGGTCCAGCGTTGTATGTGAGCGCCTGACAACGAATGGCCAGAGCGAGCGGCTAGCTTCATATTCATCAACAAATCACGCTCCGAATGTGCTGTCGCTGTCCATTCCTTGTTTAAACCCCAGAGCGCTGGCGGCGATGTGTATTAACTAGTTTTTAACCCCTAAACAACCATATTTTTTGAATGTAACATTATACATGTTTTTAGAATCATTTTGTTATATGAATACATTAATCTCAGACCTGTTAGATCAATTCTGCACATATTTTTTTTTTTTTTTTTTTTTTACTTAAAAATAAATCCTAACATTGCAGAAGTGGTCTCCGAATTTTTGACATTAAAAAAAAAAAAAAAAAATTAATACCAATTAATTATGAATAATTATAGATTGCTCCATTGAAATGCATTGGACATCGCCAGGGAGCGACAGCTCATACCTGGCGCTGTGAGGGAATTTGCAGCGGCGCTGTTCGGTCCAGGCGGCTTCATGATGAATGCCGCGCTAGCCGTCGCTCTCGCCGGCGCTAGCCTCATTTTGCTTGATAAATGCGTCATTGTGACCGCCGCCGGGCGTACTTGAGTCAGTAGTCGCCGTTAGCTGCCGCTACCTGGCGCTCGTCAGACACTACCTGGCGCTATCGCTTGATGAATAAGGGCCTTGGTCTTGTGTGCTTCCTTTACTATCTAGTCCATTGTAGCAGCAAGGAAGGACTCATGTCACCTGCAGAGAGTTTCCAGAATAACAGAGAGAATCATACGATCACAGCTTCCTGCTATAGATGATCTTTCCATGCACAGATTCAAGTCTAGAGCATTCAAAATCTCTGGTGACCCCTTCCATCCAGATCACTCATCCTTCAACCTGCTACCCTCAGGTAGACAGCTTACAGACCCTTTATTAAAAACAACCAAAGACAAAAACAGTTTTTACTCTACCCTTGGCCATTCCACAATTACACAACTGAATGATTTTTTGTATATAAGGAGAAAAGTCATGGTAGTTAAACAGTTCTGATACTTCCATAATAATTATTATACTCTGCATTGGTAACAATTTGCATGTTTTTCCCCCTTCTAACTTGAAAAATACTCCAACATTTGTCTTTTGTATTTTCAACCCGTCCAATAAAATCCCTGTATGCTTTACATACTTCATCATCTAAATCTGAGACACAGCTGAAGATGAGCCATATCTTTCCTTGAAGCAAGATATTGTGTGTATTTAGCAGCCTGTGTACTTCAGGGTCGGATTTACTAAAGCTGTGATAACCTGGGCTAGCCATGCTTAGCCATATGGGCACAAAAAATATAAATATATAAATTGACAAAGCTGTCCAATATGTCTGGAATGACATGTGTTTGTAAATCATATGTTATACCGTTTTAAACGTTAGGTGCACATGAAATGTTATACTGTAATACAGTCTTTATACTGAATGTACTATTATGAGCCTACTATGTACCCAGGTATAATGTATTAAAGCTGTGCACTTAGCACAGTGTGGCCTGGTTGGTAGGGTGCTTAGGTGCCTGCATTAATAATCATCATCTCCTTGAATTTTTCTAGAATTTTATTTAAATCCTCTTTTGCGAATCTTGTGTCATTTAAAAACTCACGCATCTATTTTCTAACTCTCACTTTGTGGTTCTATATGATCAAACAAATGGTCATAATGTAAAATCACTAAAATTGTTTTAATGTGGATTTCTTTCTTTTCCAAAGTCAAGAATGTGTAAAGAATACACTTTATACAAGACATTTATCAATATAATTACAATGTAAGTTGGGGGGACATGTTTAAAAACACAACCAAAGCGGCATTTATTTGCTTTTAAAATGAACTACCTGATACATCTGTATATTTGAAAGTGTATAATGAAAAAGTTCCATGATGGATTCTCTTTAACACAACCTAAAATAACAAGGAATACATATTTCTACTTGTGAGTGAGCCGTGAACAATGACTCACTGAGCTTTAAATGACCATACAGATCCCTCATTTCAAACAGATCCTTAAATATATAAACACACAAAGGAGTGACAATATTAGTCCTCGAGTTGCTAAGTGATACCACTTGTGAAGCCATGAAATGCAGGCAGTAAAAACACGGAGGAATCCTTCGAACAGATGGTAACGTGAGACGAGAAGTGAAAATTGCTGCTTCGCTTTGGAGAAAAATATTTACCTTAGGGTCCACGTTTAGTATTTTCCTGTCCCTCTTATTTTTAAACAGCAATCCTGATGAATTTTCGGCAATCACTTGGTAATGTGGACTTGCATTTGAAGTCGAAACGTGGGTTTCCCAGTTATAAAAACTACAAAAAAGAAAATAAAATGAAGGGTAGTCTCACAACTGTACATCAGAACATACCATTCTGTGCCCTAGTTTCGCTTTTTATATATGCGGCCATGCCAATTTTTGGAGCATCATTTACATTTATGTAAGTGTTTAAACAAATCTGGATGCCAGGCCTAGATAACATATTCATTAGTGAGAGGCGCATTTAAGTTAAACCACAAAATGATCCTTACATACCTCACCACCCCCTAGAATCATGGTCACATTAAAAATGCATTTCCCTACCTGCTACAGGAATTTGCCCTCCCATGATGCTCTGCAGCTGTTTTGCAGCTTTGCAGCAGGAGGGACATTACCTTGCTACCAAGATGCTCATAGCTGTGTACAGGCATTTGCCAGCATCTCGGAACATGCCAGCATGTGCTTGGCGTTGGTATACAGTGTATACAGAAGAAGGGCTAATCCTCAGTCCTTAGCAGAGGAGTGGAAAGGGTAAATTCTTAAAATGATCAAGCAGTACTGTGATGTACTGTTTTAGCCACAGAGAATAGTCAAACATTGAAAATAGTCAAACATTGAAAAAAAACAAGGTATCATATTATTTGTTAACTTTTCTACATTGACAATGAGGGGAGGGGCATGTACTGTAGTGTGTGTAAAGTCATGTGCGGCTGCAAAAAACCTGAGAACTAGGTGCTGCAGGTCAGCATTGTTTACCATCAGAGGGACCCAATAATGGTGTTATGCAGCATTATCAGGACTATCAGTTTTATTTTTTAAATTGTTTTGGTCCATGCCCTCTGTGTGAAACCCTGTCATTTACTCACCTCTCCTCGGCCTTCCTCTCCTGCTTGTCCAATCAGCGCAATATGCGCGTCATGGAGAAGCTGAATGGAATCACCAACCACACATCGTCGGCACACAGCATCACTCTCTTTGGATATGCGCAGTCACGCGGGCTGCACATGTGCCGTGAGCATGGCCGAAAGGCTGGGAAACCAGGGGAGTTTCACACAGCGGGGGAAAGGAAATTATAATACCATATTATCAGCATATGCATATAGTTTGAGGGAGCCTTATAAAGAAATACATTCATTATAGTATGTGCCATTCTTATACACAAAGGAAAGAAAAAAAAAGATAAGGCAAGAAAATAACTACTAAGAAATACAGTACAGATTACAGAAGACTTGCTGGCATAGTGGTAGGAAGAAAAGGGAAGAAGATTAGTGGTGTGGGGAGGGGAAAATGAGCTCCTCGGAGACTGATCCGCACGAGGAGAGCATATAGTGCCTGAATCAGACAGGGTGGAGGTGGCAGCAACATGAGGAGACCATATAGTGCCTGAATGACACAGCGTGGAGGTGGCAGCAACATGAGGAGACCATATAGTGCCTGAATGACACAGCGTGGAGGTGGTGGAAACATTAGGAGACCATAGAGTGCCTGAATGACACAGCATGGAGGTGGTGGAAACATTAGGAGACCATAGAGTGCCTGAATGACACAGTGTGGAGGTGGTGGAAAGATTAGGAGACCATAGAGTGCCTGAATGACACAGTGTGGAGGTGGCAGCAACATGAGGAGACCATATTGTGCCTGAATGACACAGTGTGGAGGTGGCAGCAACATGAGGAGACCATATAGTGCTTGAATGACACAGCGTGGAGGTGGTGGAAACATTAGGAGACCATAGAGTGCCTGAATTACACAGTGTGGAGGAGGTGGAAACATTAGGAGACCATATAGTGCCTGAATGACACAGTGTGATTGTGGTGGAAACATTAGGAAACCATATAGTGCCTGAATAACACAGCGTGAAGGTGGTGGAAACATTAGGAGACCATAGAGTGCCTGAAGGACACAGCGTGTTGGTGGTGGAAACATGAGGAGACCATATAGTGCCTGAATGACACAGCGTGGAGGTGGTGGAAACATTAGGAGACCATATAATGCCTGAATGACACAGCGTGGAGGTGGTGGAAATATTCGGAGACCATATTGTGCCTGAATGACACAGCGTGGAGGTGGTGGAAACATTAGGAGACCATAGAGTGCCTAAATGACACAGCGTGGAGGTGGTGGAAACATTAGGAGACCATAGAGTGCCTGAATGACACAGTGTGGAGGTGGCAGCAACATGAGGAGGCCATACAGTGCCTGAATGACACAGCGTGGAGGTGGTGGAAACATTAGGAGACCATAGAGTGCCTGAATAACACAGTGTGGAGGTGGCAGCAACATGAGGAGACCATATAGTGCCTGAATGACACAGCGTGGAGGTGGTGGAAACATTAGGAGACCATAGAGTGCCTGAATAACACAGTGTGGAGGTGGCAGAAACATGAGGAGACCATATAGTGCCTGAATGACACAGTGTGGAGGTGACAGCAACATGAGGAGACCATATAGTGCCTGAATGACACAGCGTGGAGGTGGCAGCAGCATGAGGAGAGCATATAGTGCCTGAATGACACAGCGTGGAGGTGGTGGAAACATTAGGAGACCATAGAGTGCCTGAATGACACAGCGTGGAGGTGGTGGAAACATTAGGAGACCATAGAGTGCCTGAATGACACAGCGTGGAGGTGGTGGAAACATTAGGAGACCATAGAGTGCCTGAATAACACAGCGTGGAGGTGGTGGAAACATTTGGAGACCATAGAGTGCCTGAATAACACAGTGTGGAGGTGGCAGCAACATGAGGAGACCATATAGTGCCTGAATGACACAGTGTGGAGGTGGCAGCAACACGAGGAGACCATATAGTGCCTGAATGACACAGCGTGGAGGTGGCAGCAGCATGAGGAGACCATATAGTGCCTGAATGACACAGCGTGGAGGTGGTGGAAACATTAGGAGACCATAGAGTGCCTGAATGACACAGTGTAGAGGTGGTGGAAACATTAGGAGACCATAGAGTGCCTGAATGACACAGCGTGGAGGTGGTAGAAACATGAGGAGACCATATAGTGCCTGAATGACACAGCGTGGAGGTAGTGGAAACATTAGGAGACCATATAGTGCCTGAATGACACAGCGTGGAGGTGGTGGACACATGAGGAGACCATATAGTGCCTGAATGACACAGTGTGGAGGTGACAGCAACATGAGGAGACCATATAGTGCCTGAATGACACAGCGTGGAGGTGGCAGCAGCATGAGGAGACCATATAGTGCCTGAATGACACAGCGTGGAGGTGGTGGAAACATTAGGAGACCATAGAGTGCCTGAATGACACAGCGTGGAGGTGGTGGAAACATTAGGAGACCATAGAGTGCCTGAATGACACAGCGTGGAGGTGGTGGAAATATTAGGAGACCATATTGTGCCTGAATGACACAGCGTGGAGGTGGTGGAAACATTAGGAGACCATAGAGTGCCTAAATGACACAGCGTGGAGGTGGTGGAAACATTAGGAGACCATATAGTGCCTGAATGACACAGTGTGGAGGTGGCAGCAACATGAGGAGACCATATAGTGCCTGAATGACACAGTGTGGAGGTGGTGGAAACATTTGGAGACCATAGAGTGCCTGAATAACACAGTGTGGAGGTGGCAGCAACATGAGGAGACCATATAGTGCCTGAATGACACAGTGTGGAGGTGGCAGCAACACGAGGAGACCATATAGTGCCTGAATGACACAGCGTGGAGGTGGCAGCAGCATGAGGAGACCATATAGTGCCTGAATGACACAGCGTGGAGGTGGTGGAAACATTAGGAGACCATAGAGTGCCTGAATGACACAGTGTAGAGGTGGTGGAAACATTAGGAGACCATAGAGTGCCTGAATGACACAGCGTGGAGGTGGTAGAAACATGAGGAGACCATATAGTGCCTGAATGACACAGCGTGGAGGTAGTGGAAACATTAGGAGACCATATAGTGCCTGAATGACACAGCGTGGAGGTGGTGGAAACATTAGGAGACCATATAGTGCCTGAATGACACAGCGTGGAGGTGGTGGAAACATTAGGAGACCATAGAGTGCCTGAATGACACAGTGTAGAGGTGGTGGAAACATGAGGAGACCATATAGTGCCTGAATGACACAGCGTGGAGGTGGTGGAAACATTAGGAGACCATATAGTGCCTGAATGACACAGCGTGGAGGTGGTGGAAACATTAGGAGACCATAGAGTGCCTGAATGACACAGTGTAGAGGTGGTGGAAACATGAGGAGACCATATAGTGCCTGAATGACACAGCGTGGAGGTGGTGGAAACATTAGGAGACCATATTGTGCCTGAATGACACAGCGTGGAGGTGGTGGAAACATTAGGAGACCATATAGTGCCTGAATTACACAGCGTGGAGGTGGTGGAAACATTAGGAGACCATAGAGTGCCTGAATAACACAGTGTGGAGGTGGCAGCAACATGAGGAGACCATATAGTGCCTGAATGACACAGTGTGGAGGTGGCAGCAACATGAGGAGACCATATAGTGCCTGAATGACACAGTGTGGAGGTGGCAGCAACATGAGGAGACCATATTGTGTCTGAATGACACAGCGTGGAGGTGGTGGAAACATTAGGAGACCATAGAGTGCCTAAATGACACAGCGTGGAGGTGGTGGAAACATTAGGAGACCATATAGTGCCAGAATGACACAGTGTGGAGGTGGCAGCAACATGAGGAGACCATATAGTGCCTGAATGACACAGCGTGGAGGTGGTGGAAACATTAGGAGACCATAGAGTGCCTGAATAACACAGTGTGGAGGTGGCAGTAACATGAGGAGACCATATAGTGCCTGAATGACACAGTGTGGAGGTGGCAGCAACATGAGGAGACCATATAGAGCCAGAATGACACAGCGTGGAGGTGGCAGCAGCATGAGGAGACCATATAGTGCCTGAATGACACAGCATGGAGGTGGTGGAAACATTAGGAGACCATAGAGTGCCTGAATGACACAGTGTGGAGGTGGTGGAAACATTAGGAGACCATAGAGTGCCTGAATGACACAGCGTGGAGGTGGTGGAAACATGAGGTGACCATATAGTGCCTGAATGACACAGCGTGGAGAAAGTGGAAACATTAGGAGACCATATAGTGCCTGAATGACACAGCGTGGAGGTGGTGGAAACATTAGGAGACCATATAGTGCCTGAATGACACAGCGTGGAGGTGGTGGAAACATTAGGAGACCATATTGTGCCTGAATGACACAGTGTAGAGGTGGTGGAAACATGAGTAGACCATATAGTGCCTGAATGACACAGCGTGGAGGAGGTGCAAACATTTGGAGACCATATAGTGCCTGAATGACACAGCGTGGAGGTGGTGGAAACATTAGGAGACCATATAGTGCCTGAATGACACAGCGTGAAAGTGGTGGAAACATTAGGAGACCATAGAGTGCCTGAATGACACAGTGTGGAGGTGGCAGAGACATGAGGAGACCATATAGTGCCTGAATGACACAGTGTGGAGGTGGCAGCAACATGAGAAGACCATATAGTGCCTGAATGACACAGCGTGGAGGTGGTGGAAACATTAGGAGACCATAGAGTGCCTGAATGACACAGTGTGAAGGTGGTGGAAACATGAGGAGACCATATAGTGCCTGAATGACACAGTGTGGAGGTGGCAGCAACATGAGGAGACCATATAGTGCCTGAATGACACAGCGTGGAGGTGGCAGCAGCATGAGGAGACCATATAGTGCCTGAATGACACAGCGTGGAGGTGGTGGAAACATTAGGAGACCATATAGTGCCTGAATGACACAGCGTGGAGGTGGTGGAAACATTAGGAGACCATAGAGTGTCTGAATGACACAGTGTGGAGGTGATGGAAACATTAGGAGACCATATAGTGCCTGAATGACACAGTGTGAAGGTGGTGGAAACATTAGGAGACCATATGGTGCCTTAATGACACAGCGTAGAGGTGGTGGAAACATTAGGAGACCATAGAGTGCCTGAATGACACAGCGTGGAGGTGGTGGAAACATTAGGAGACCATATAGTGCCTGAATGACACAGCGTGGAGGTGGTGGAAATATTAGGAGACCATATTGTGCCTGAATGACACAGCGTGGAGGTGGTGGAAATATTAGGAGACCATATAGTGCCTGAATGACACAGTGTGGAGGTTGCAGCAACATGAGGAGACCATATAGTGCCTGAATGACACAGCGTGGAGGTGGTGGAAACATTAGGAGACCATAGAGTGCCTGAATAACACAGTGTGGAGGTGGCAGCAACATGAGGAGACCATATAGTGCCTGAATGACACAGTGTGAAGGTGGCAGCAACATGAGGAGACCATATAGTGCCTGAATGACAGAGCGTGGAGGTGGCAGCAGCATGAGGAGACCATATAGTGCCTGAATGACACAGCGTGGAGGTGGTGGAAACATTAGGAGACCATAGAGTGCCTGAATGACACAGCGTGGAGGTGGTGGAAACATGAGGAGACCATATAGTGCCTGAAGGACACAGCGTGGAGGTAGTGGAAACATTAGGAGACCATATAGTGCCTGAATGACACAGCGTGGAGGTGGTGGAAACATTAGGAGACCATATAGTGCCTGAATGACACAGCGTGAAGGTGGTGGAAACATTAGGAGACCATAGAGTGCCTGCATGACACAGTGTAGAGGTGGTGGAAACATGAGGAGACCATATAGTGCCTGAATGACACAGCGTGGAGGTGGTGGAAACATTAGGAGACCATATAGTGCCTGAATGACACAGCATGGAGGTGGTGGAAACATTAGGAGACCATATAGTGCCTGAATGACACAGCGTGGAGGTGGTGGAAACATTAGGAGACCATAGAGTGCCTGAATGACACAGTGTGGAGGTGGCAGAGACATGAGGAGACCATATAGTGCCTGAATGACACAGTGTGGAGGTGGCAGCAACATGAGAAGACCATATAGTGCCTGAATGACACAGCGTGGAGGTGGCAGCAGCATGAGGAGACCATATAGTGCCTGAATGACAGCGTGGAGGTGGTGGAAACATTAGGAGACCATAGAGTGCCTGAATGACACAGTGCGGAGGTGGTGGAAACATTAGGAGACCATAGAGTGCCTGAATGACACAGCGTGGAGGTGGTGGAAACATGAGGAGACCTTATAGTGCCTGAATGACACAGCGTGGAGGTGGTGGAAACATTAGGAGACCATAGAGTGCCTGAATGACACAGCGTGGAGGTGGTGGAAACATTAGGAGACCATAGAGTGCCTGAATGACACAGCGTGGAGGTGGTGGAAACATTAGGAGACCATAGAGTGCCTGAATGACACAGTGTGGAGGTGATGGAAACATTAGGAGAACATACAGTGCCTAAATGACACAGTGTGAAGGTAGTGGAAACATTAGGAGACCATATAGTGCCTGAATGACACAGCGTGGAGGTGGTGGAAACATTTGGAGACCATATAGTGCCTGAATGACACAGCGTGGAGGTGGTGGAAACATTAGGAGACCATATAGTGCCTGAATGACACAGCGTGGAGGTGGTGGCAACATGAGAAGAGCATATAGTGCCTGAATGACACAGCGTGGAGGTGGTGGAAACATTAGGAGACCATATAGTGCCTGAATGACACAGCAAGGAGGTGGTGGCAGCATGAGGAGACCATACAGTGCCTCAGAGCCCATGTGACATGTTGGTGAGGGCAGAGGAGTAGCTAGGCTTTCTTGCACCTGGAGCAAAGCTTTGAAATGGCCCCAAATGTTCTCAGGCCCCCCTTGGTGCCCATCTTACCTGCTGCACCCGGGGCAAGTAACCCCCCTGCTCCCCCTAGCTACGCCCCTAGGTGAGGGTGTGGACAAGCAGAGCGCTAGCATGAAGAAGGTAGATAGCAACTAATAAAGTTTCAGTTTATCTACTGATCATTATAGACCCCTTGCATTTACTCTTTGAAAATGAGTTTACAAGTATAAAGTATACTATATGATTTGGCACAGTTTGCACTCGTCGGCTAACCACACAACCAAGCTTTACATCTTTAGCAAATTTATGCCAAAAATAAAGTATTAGGATTAGCTCCCTAAGCATGTTTTTAGCCATATTTAAAGGGACAGATCCATCATTTTTGTCTGAGCATATGAAAGTGCAATTTGTGAATATCACATACATTGGTCTGCCTTTACTGCCAAGACAAAAGAACAATAATGCTGTTACTGTCATCATTTTTATTGGTTATATATATAGCACCAGCTTCTTCTTTAGCAATGTACAAAGTATAATTACAGACAAGGTAAAACATACCTTACAGAGACCATTACAAACTACATGCTATGAAATTCAGACCAAATCTTATGAGAACGGGAGACAGCAGGAAAGAAAGTCCTGCCCTTGCTAGCTTACTCCCTAAAAGATAGGGGGTGAAGACAATTAAGATAACATTTTCACTTATTGACAGTGATGTAAGGACATAGGTTATACAAGAGTATTTTCCTGATTTGGGCTTCCCAGTACACAACTAGAAGATGGAGATTTTAATTTAGGATGCCCAGAAGGTAGGGGGATGCAGAGAGCCTTAAACCGGACCTTCAGCATCATTTAACGAAAAGCCCTAGTCACTTACCTTTTATTCTTTGCACACTGGGCTGCAACTCTGTTCAGGACTCTAGGATATGGGCGCCACCATCTTGCCTCAGAAGCATCACATACTGAGGAAAGGAGAGGGGGCAAAAGGGGAGGTGGGTTATAGCTGTGCTTTGCACAGACACAGCGGAGCTGGGGTCAGAAAAAGGGCAGCAATCCCAGTCAGAGGTCACTTCCTGTTTGCAGGCAACCTGAGACCCCGTGGGCCACCGTCTTGGATATGTATGTAAAGAGTGGGGGAAATATATAAGACTCTTACAAGAAGTGTAAATTGGAACAGCCATTCATCACCTTCTGCTGGCGCTCATCATACATTTTAGACTGAGCCCTATTTACACAACAACCCTGGGGGCCACCGCTGGAAGGCTGCTCAGACACAGCATCCCCACTCCCTCTGTACAGGTCAGAAGGAGCAGGGAAGCCATGTTTGTGTATTTTCCCGGCATCGGCTGCCCGGCATGCCGTGTGAATGGGGCAAGGTGAATTTCTAGTTTTTTTTTAAACCCCTAACTTGCTTAAGTGCTTGGGGAAGGGGTGTTGTTTGACACATTAGGTTTTCATTAAGTCATGTTTTGACTTTAAATATGCGTTAACAAAGATAATCAGACATGCAAATAGTCAAAGCACCTATTGGTAAGAATTCAAAGCAAACCTAGGATCCAGCAAGTTTTTCTCATTACTTTCCTCTGTGAATCGGTTATTTTGCATATTTTCAAAACTTTTAACCCAACCAGTTATACCAGGAGCACTATTTAATCAAGATTGTATTCGCATCATGTTCGTGAATGGATCATAATTGGTTTGCAGTCTGGCAAAAGATGAGAAGCTGGGGGGAAATGAAACAGTGGACAAGATCCAGGGTCACATTCACAATCAGTATCCGGCAGCCGCAATGTCAGTCCCACAAAAAACACACACATGAGAGTCGAATGTCCTGCTCTGTTTAATTCAAATGATGTCTCTGATTCCATATATTAAGGTCATTAATTATAGCCTGAGATAAGTAAAGAGGGGCAATTACTCTTTTATTGTACACATCATCCTAAAAAGACATCAAAGTAGAAATAAGGGGAAAAGAATGGTGCACATCGTCCCTGGAGTTTTACAGGATTGCTCAAATAAAGCTGAATAAACATTTTCAGAGATTGCTAATGCCTTTGACATTATAATAATGTTAAACAGACTCATGATAGACTGTAGCTGCGTGTTCCGTGATAGAAAGACTGTAATAACTTTTGCCAAGTACTGTCCAGGCACTTGTCTGGCAATGAAACGCGTTCTGGTAAATGAGCAGCCTAATCTCAAAGCCACAATGCGTGGTGCAAAACCTTAACAGCCCCTCATATCTCAGACAAATATGTTTCATTCTGCCCACAACAAGCCTCTATTTGCTTTTTTTCCTAGCTTTGTAACATGCACCACGAGTGAAGAAAAAAAAAGATATGCGGACTTCATGCTTTTAAAGCTGCTAATGTGGACCTTAACTCAGGTTCAACCTGCATTATATACTGTTGTGCTACAAGCCCTGCCCATGGAACCCCAGGCAACCAATAGGGTTAATCAACCCCTTTGAAACCTCTTTGTCATTGTCACGTCTCTGGTCAGCTAAGTTTATGCAGGAGAGCAGAGGTGCGCATTAAAGTGATCCTGAGTTGGGATGCCCAGGATATGACAGACCGGCGGTATTTTTACATGTTTGGAATATGCGTTCCATTTTGACGCTGCATCCCACGTGATGGATACATGCTGCTTGTTCCTGCATGGACGGCATATTTCCTGCCCCTGTATTAGAAGTTTAGGGATATTTCTTATTATAGGTAGTGTGATTTCATATGTATATTTTATTGGTTTATTTAATTTGGGTGGTACAGGCTATACTTAATGTATTCATTGTTGCACTGTCACATTTGGATAATGTAATTAAGTATTGTATTGGTTTACCCCCCTCTTCAGATATATTTTAACATTCTCCTATAATGTTTATGTATTATATCTATTTGTTCATCTGTGTTTTATTAAATTTGAGCTATTTCATTATTATTGTTGTTGTTTATTTTTAAAGCGCCATTATCCTCCATGGCACTGTATAATGTGGATATTTTAATTTTGTGGCTAGTGCTGTTATGTGTAGGTGGTCATCTGTTTGGGGCTATCTTGTCCATTCCCCAATCAGGTTTGCCAGTACTGCAGGGAAACCCCATTGGTTAATGGCAGGTCTTAGGCCCATGAAGCCCTAGGATATGCCCGACTACCATTAACCATGTTCCTGGATCCTCTGCAACCACACCCAATCATTCCCAGTGACCAACAGGCAATGTGGTCATGGCAGGCAGTGTGGTCATGGGAATAGTTTAGCAGGCAGGCATCACAAATGCCTAAAGGGTGATTGCTTGTTTGAGTGTTCAGAAGCTTCCTGTCTGATAAATAAACACTTGCCCCACACCCATGAGTGTAGGTCAGGTGTAAAGTCATTCAGCAGCCAAAAAGCAAAACAAAAGTGTACTTACCTTTTGTCTCTTGTAGTTGATCAGTGCTAGTCCAACGATCAACAACCCACCTGATCACTGGAATTGTGCCCTGGCAGCAGCCCTTGATTCCAGCTTTGCCATGGACCTGAACTCCATTCACCAGTGCTTCTGTGCCAGTTCACACCCCATCAGCCACAGAGGCATGGCCCTGTGATCTCTATTCACTACAGTGGAGGGGGTCACATCAGGCCTCGGGAGAGGACATGGCAGACCTGTGACTTATGTCAAGTTGCAAGCCCGGCACACCATCAATCTCGAACCTTGGACCACGCAGCATTGCGGGCTCAAATACAGTGATCGGATGAGTTGCTGATCACCGGACTAGCACCGTTTCACTTTAAGAAGAGCAAAATGTTTTCCATAGCAAAAAAATTATTTTTGTGTCACAACTATAATCAGCATACAAAGGTTTATAGACTTGGGTTCTAAAACTAAAAACGGCAGACCCAACATGTTGGAATATTTTATCTAGGTACCATGTTGTTCCAAGACTGCATCTGATTTGCAACTGATTTACAATTCAAAGTGTGCAGGGAAGATCCTGAGGCTCCTCTATGGTACGATTTTCTTGGCAGGATACCAGGGAAGGAGGAGGGGGGACCTATGCCCCCCCTAACTACAGATGCCAGAGCTCCCCAGCATCAATAAGATCACAGCCCACTGGACCAGAAGGGACCTGCTGACCCATTGGACCTGAAGAGAGGCCACCGCCCAACAGGGAAAAGATGAAGGAAGAATCAGCAACCGTAAGTTCTTTTTTGTTTAGTTTAAAAATGTCCAGAATCTTTTACTTTTTTACTTCATATTCAGGTTCATTCTCTACGAATAATGGCGATGGAGAAGACACCTGAATATTACCAGCAGGTTTCAGTAACAAAACATGAAAGTAGGAATCTTAATAGACAAGGGAAGATCACTTTTAAAGGTAACATTGCTTAATTTCTTGATGATCAGAAAAGGACTGATGTACTTAGGTCCTACTTTAGATGAAGGTTGGCACAGGGCAATATTCTGGGTGGATACACAGACCAAGTCGTCTACTTGGAACAGTGGTTCAACAGACCTATGGTGATCGGCAAAAGTTGTAGAGCTCTTAATATCTTCTTGTAAATTGACCCTTTCTTCAAGCCATTCCTCCAAGACGGTTAGATTGGAGGAAGGCCAGAAAACAAAAAAGGTTTTAGATTCTTATAATGGTGAAAATGGCAGACCTGTGACTTATGTCAAGTTGCAAGCCCGGCACATCATCAATCTCGAACCTTGGACCACGCAGCATTGCGGGTTGAAATACAGTGATCAGATGAGTTGCTGATCACCGGACTAGCACCGTTGGCTACTGAATCACTTTAAGAAGAGCAAAATGTTTTCCATAACAAAAAAATAATTTTTGCGTTACAACTATAATCAGCATACAAAGGTTTTTAGACTTGGGTTCTAAAACTAAAAACGGCAGACCCAACATGTTGGAATATTTTATCTAGGTACTATGCTGTTCCAAGACTGCATCTGGTTTGCAACTGATTTACAATTCAAAGTGTGCAGGGAAGATTGCTTAGTTTCTTGATGATCAGAAAAGAACTGATGTACTTAGGTTCTACTTTAGATGAAGGTTGGCACAGGGCAATATTCTGGGTGGATACCCAGACCAAGTCGTCTACTTGGAACAGTGGTTCAACAGACCTATGGTGATCGGCAAAAATATCTCCTGATCCTTTCTTCAAGCCATTCCTCCAAGACGGTTAGATTGGAGGAAGGCCAGAAAACAAAAAAGGTTTTAGATTCTTATAATGGTGAAAATGGTGATTTATAATGGTGAAGTTATAAATCTTACCCCTAGGGGGCATGGTAACCGGAAGTAGCTCAATGGAGCAATCATAAGCCTTAACCTTAAGGGCTCCCAACTTTTTTTCATCAAGTACTACTTTACATTTTCTGATTATATCCAAGTACCACCTGAGGGTGCATGAGCATTGTCAGTCACCAAAAACCATAATCTAAACACACAAAACAGCCATACACAAGTGTATGAATCACACAAAAAATGGGAAAGATTTATTTTATTTATAGACGTTTTCAGTGAAAAAAACAACGAATTGCTATACTCACCTTGTGTCCCATGCAGACCATCACTCCTAGTCTGAGGCTCCAACTCTTACTTCATAGCTGGATCTATGTCCCACTCTGTTCGCCTCGTTGCTCGTTTTTCTGTGTCCTCTGACAGGGAGACACCCCCGCCATCAGCCACTTCGAGCTGGCACCCCCTTCCATTCATTGCAATGGAAAGGGTCGTGTTAGGTCTTCACATGCCCTTTTCCATTGCAATGCATGGAGGGGTGTGTGCCAGGTCACAGTGGCTGAGGGTGAGGGCCGTCTTTGTTGTTTTGTTTTTTTTACAGAAAAAGGTCTTTATGGTGCAATTGCACTTGAGTGAATTTTCGATCAGCATTATAGGTCAGCAGATCAGGTAGGGGTACAGGTAAGTCTGCAACCTTGTTGAGTACCACTTGAGAGGATCTCAAGTACCAAACAGTGGTACTAGTACCACCTGTTGGAAACCCCTATTATAGCTGGTTTATCATACTGGATTCTAGAAAAATCCCTGAATTTGTGCAGGTGTGCCTAAAATAATAGATAAAGGCAAAGGGTCAAGGCAAAGGGTTGGGTGATTTCTCTTTCGTCTATTCACTTTGTATTTAGATACTCCATTTAAAGGGACAATCCATTGCCGTAGAAGGTAACATATTGAAAATATGGACAGGGCACATTTCTTTTTACTTACACAGAGCCCGTTATTTTGTTGGAGGGTCTCAAATATCTAGGACACCTAGAGGCTAGACTGCATCTTGTCATCAACAAAGCACCTCTACAAATGTTTTTTTCTAAAATATATAATCCAGTCAGATTCTTGGATGAGCCTGAATATCATTTGTGTTATTGATGGGCCCCAATCCTCAGGATATATGAGTGCATTTATCAAGGCCAGAAACACACTTTGCACTTGACTTGGCATGTAGAATCCACTTATCCATATCTGAAACTGAGATCTTTGTTTTTTATTAAACAGAAAGGGATTTTTACTGGAAACAAATTGCATGGGCTAACTGGCGGATTTAAGTGCTGGAAAATAATATATCATTTACCAGCAGGTAAAAGCCCCTACATCAACCTAATTTGCTAATTACAAACCGATGGAGCTGTCGAGAGGGAGTTGTCCATGTTAGAGAGTCTACATTCATTTACAGTCTAAGCACTTTAAAGCATTTATTATTATCGGTAATGTTCTCTCTTTTTTTAATCATGCCATGCTTAACTCATGAAGTAAAGTATAAATGGTTCTTATTTTCATGGGATAATTTATGGAAAGTTTCTTGCATTGAGGCCAACATGTTCTGCGAAAATACGTAAAACATTGGCCCTAAAATTGTTCTTTAAGGTATTTCATAAAATAAGCAGGCCGTGGTGCTGATCTCTCATAGATTAAGATGATTTGTGGCTGGGCCAGAAGCCAGAAATCACGTTAATTAACTGTTTTGATCTAGCAGTTGGCATGAGTGTGTTCTGGTAAATCACAAAAGTCAGCTCAGCTGGCATCAGAAGAAAAGTTGGCCTATAGTTTATGCTGTGTAAGCCATGTTGTTGCCCTCCAAGGGCTTTAGTTAAATGTATCTGTTACTTTCCTACAATAGCAACTACTGACTCAGGGAGTGGCTGATACAATTACAATTACTATTACTGATTACAATGTACTGCAGCAAATGTAAAATGCTCTGATGTTACATTCCAAGTCAAGCTATGGTATGGCTTTGGAAGATTTAGGGATATGGCTTACTTAAAGCTTCATGATAAGTGAACAGTATAGCCAAGTGATGGGGAAAGCAAGTCAGATGCAAGTATGACTGCATAGCCAGATGCATCACCAGTGTTAAGTCGGAGGTTGCGATGCTCTGGTGCGACCACATCTGGAATCTTGTCTACAGTTCTGAAGACCTCACCTACAAAAATACATTATTCCTTGGACAAAAATGTCCAGAGGCGGCTACAAAAGTGGTGGAAGGACATGTCTTAATAGACTAAAAAAGCTTTGTACAGGCAGGAGGAAAGAGGAAACATGGTTGAGACCATTACATATGTGAAAGAATTGATTAAGGTTCAAGAAGGAAGTGTTTTAAGAAAAAGCCTAATAACTAGGGGACAAAACCTGAAATTAGATGGGGAGGCCGATTCATTAATAATGCCAGGTAGCGACAGATGAGCGCCAGTAGCGTTATTTTCACAGGGCACGCTAGTATTCGCTATGCTTGGCCGTTGTTCGGCTGTTGACAGCGACTCAGTCGGTGTGCGGTAATGTTGAATACGGGGTTAGGAGTCGATGTTTGACAGGTTCCGCGCTGTATGGGAGCGCATGACAGCGAATGGCCATAGCGAACGGCTCCCAGCATATTCATTAACAAATCACGCTCAAAAAATTATTGCGCTGTGAAATGCTTGTTTAAACCCCAGAGCGCTGGCGGCGATGGGTTAAGATTAGTTTTTTAACCCCCAAACAACCATATTTTTGGGAAAAAAAAACAAAACATGTTTTTACAAACATTTTGTAATATGAATACATTAATATCAGACCTGTAATATCAATTCTGCACAATTTTTTTTTTTTTTACCTTAAAAAATATATCTAACATTGCAGAAGTGGTGACAGAATTTTTGCCATTTAAAAAAAAAACAAAAAAAAAACATTAATAGCAATTAATTAAGAATATTTAAAGATTGCTCCATTGAAATGCATTGGAGAGCGCCAGGTAGCGAGAGGTCATCGCTGTTCAAGGTCGCTCGCTGGCGCTGTGGGGTGAGGCTGGAATAATGATGAATGAGTCGCTATATGGCGCTATCTCAGTCGCTAAGCAGGATCGGCTTGATAAATGTGTGATTGCGGAGGGGAGCCGGCGTTATCGTGGCGGTGAGCGTCATTACCGTTCGCTCACCATTCGCTACCTGGCGCTATCCCTTGTTAAATAAGGGCCTAAGAGCGATGTCAGAAATGATTATTTTACTGGTAGATGCTTGGAATAAACCTCAATCAGAAAATTCAACAGTAAGTAAATGTTCACATGTGGGGATAAGCATACATCTATCTTAAAGTGGACCAATCACCAGGATTTTGCCTATCCTGGTGATTGGTCCCTGCCCTGGTGGCATCCCAATGTCCCCCCGTATGAAACCCCCCAGATCACTGACTTTCACTTATCTTTCCACTGTTTTCCATACTAATGCACAACATAAAGCCACTTATTTGAAATTGACACCGGCATAGGAGCAAGCACTGAAGACCACGTCGCGGGACCTGTCAGGACCAGGTAAGATTATTGGCGTCCTGGGGGTTTCACACAGCAGGGCATCTGGCATAGGATTCCCGGGGTCAGGCTAGGTAAAGAGAACATTTATACATGAAGGGCAGAGTAGATGGACCATGTGGTCCTTATCTGTATCAACCTTCTATGTTTCAATGTTATATACTTTGTTTCTTGCAGCAAAGACATTGCCATGTTAAGAATCAATTGCTTAATTAGAGATCATCAGTGGGAAGAGACTGTTCTGTCTAAAAAGAGCCTATTTAAACGTTTGCCAGATAATGTAAGAATTTACCTATGAAATCGAATAGCTTTTGCTTGATCTCTTGTTGCTTTCATTGGCTAGGTTACAGCTTTGGTGGGCTTCTGTTTGGGGAAACATGCCATAATCTGAAACTCTCCTATTACTAACATGCACACATCCATGTTTCTCCTGAGTATCACCAAACTCTCCCCTCCACCTTGTGCCTGTTTCCTGGTCCAATTGCAGTTATGGATTTGTCTAACAAAAATTGAATCATTTATCTGAGACCCGTTGTCACCACCTAAATCTCTTCTTCTATTGTCTGGCAGCCCTTCTATTTACTGCACTCAGCTCCAAGACCACCACATATTTGTGATGTAGTAAAACCACCTACTGGACTGCAATATGATAAAAGATTTTACTACAAGATGATTATAACACACTTTATGGTATCCTGAAACATTATAAAATTTAAAGAACAAATCTGACAATGGAGCTGAAAATTAAAGCTACTTTTGGTGTGGTCTCATACAAAAATTAAAATACATTCAAACCTGCTCTGGGAGAAATGATACAAAGGAAACAGAGGTTATGGGAAATGCCTCTGGATAAAAGATGGATGAACTGGTTGGGAAAAAGACTGAGCCAACTTAAACACGGGTAATTGAAATCACCGCATATGAATGAACCTCTTCCAAGGTTATTTCCACAGAACATTTGATAAAGATGTTATTAACAAAAAATATATGTGATTTCATAGCACGGTCCTTCATTTCCAATAGGCACTGAGCTATATGTCACAAAATCAAAGATTCAAAAACATATGTTGTATAAAATGTGTAACGTGAACGTGATGATATCACCAAATGAGTCACGATCATCCTCCAGGCATGTCTGCTTATATTTTTGCTTTTTTATTGGTATTCAGGGTCCTCTTAAAGAATCAAGGTTGATGTTTTGAACTAGCCCCTCTCAGAAGGTTTACTATTAGAATAAGTAGTTGTGGTGACTATTATTTTCACAGCTATTGTAAGTATTGTAGTATTTGAACATAATATATAATAGAATATAATAGAATCTATTTTAGTCTGATAGAGCATACCATCTAAAACATTATATTAAAAAGTTAATCAAGATTTGATGAACTACTGCTTTCAAATGAAAACTGTGCAGCTCACTTCCTGTGACAGACCAAATAATCAAGCGATCAGGATAAAATGAATGGCCAGAGCAGACCAACAATCAAAAAAGACTTCTGGTCCACTGAGCCCTGCAGTGGGGTGGCATCCTGCTTTGGGATGCCTCACCATGCAATGCCTAGATGCAAGCTCAATGCTGGGCAGTGGCACTTATCTGCTTCTGCATGATGAATCGAAAGATCATTAAATTCAGTAAATAAACTATGGAAAATAGGGGTGGTGTCTGAGATTTGTCAACTTCTGATGGTGAAATTGGAGTAGACAGGTATAATGAACTATTAGTACAGCCATTTCTAGTTTGATATAACATAGTTTATTAATATTAGTTTATTTAAATGGGTGCTTGTGGTGCTAAAGTGTCCCAAAGCCTCCTGTAATGTGACCCCCCAGATAGCATGCTGTGACTAGGCAGGAAAGGCTCGACAAAGCATTGCAATCCTACCAAGTTCAGGCCACATGTACTGTACATTTTCCAGATTTTAGAGGTTAAAGCACTGCCCGGGTGTTGTTAGCCGCTGCCGCAGCCGCTGAGTGTCAGGCAGGGGGGCATCCAGAATGCTGAAGCCCCCCGTACATAACCCCCAGAACTATTGTAATCTTTTCCTTACCCGCAGTCCAGTGACAAGAATCCAGCACCGCAATTGACCACCCAGCGCTCACGTGGGCAGTAACGTTCCAGCCGCCGAATGTCCTGCCCACATGTGTGCCGGGCAGACATTCACAGTGGGGGACCGAGAATAAGGTAAAGATTAAGGGTGTTCTGGGGGGTTATGTGTGGGGGGCTCCAGTATGCTGTCATTTAGCGACGGCAGCGGCTACCAACACTCGGGCCATGGAGGCTGTTGGTCTGCTTTAATATTGTCCCTTTGTGGTCTATGGCACTGGCAGCAGGCTGTCTGGAGTCACCGACATCAACTCTAGACACTGGAGTTGATTCAGCACTTAAATTGCACTAGGTGAGACATAGAAAAGAAATGTCCTTTTTATACCAGGTGATGAATTGCCCCCTAGGTAGACAATGAAAGCGGTTACTACTTTTTTACAAATAATGGTTGATTCACGATCAGGTGAGAAAATATAAGGCCAAACATGTGGTGACACAATGACACTCTCGGGAATATTATAAAGACAATGTTGTTTCATCACAACATAGGGTCAATTCCGCACCAAGTGAGAAAACTCTACTACTTTTTAAGAGAAAAAACTGCCATACATTTTCATTGTCTACCTTGGCAACCAGAAGTAAATTGCAACCTGGCGCTGCATCACTCCCAAGGTAGACAATGAAAATTAACATAAGTTTTCTCTCCTAAAAAGTAGAAGAATTGTCTCACCTGGCGCTGAATTGACACTACAGTGATAGTTACATAGTTAATACGGTTGAAATAAGACATATGTCCATTAAGTTCAACCAAGGGTGTTAGGGTAGGGGAAGTTATGTTTTATTTTTTTATTTATTTATTTTTTTACTGATAACCACTAATAGTGACTTTTAATGTTATTTTCTTCTAAATAAGCATCTAATCCTTTTTTGAAGCTGTCAGCGGTTGATGCTGTAACAAGCTTCTACAGATTTATAGTTCTTATGGTAAAGAATGATTGTCGCCTCCGGAGACTGAATTTCTTTTTTTCCAGTCGGAGGCAGTGCCCCCTTGTCTTTAGAATTGATTTTACCTGAAATGGTGTTTCCCCATATTTTTTGTATTGGCCATTTATATATTTATACAAGTTAATCATGTCCCCCCCTCAGTCGTCTTTTCTCAACACTAAACAGATTTAATTCCCGTAATCTTTCCTCATAACTAAGATCTTTCATTCCTCTGATTAGTTTGGTGGCTCTCCTCTGCACCCTTTCCATAGTCAGAGCGACCTTTCTATGAACGGGTGCCCAGAACTAGATTGCATATTGCAGGTGAGAGCGATAGGGATGAGCGAATCGATCCGGACGAACCCGAATTTGTTCCGAATTTCATGGAAAATTCAATTCTGAACGAATCCGAATTTCCCCGCAATTCGATCGATCGAAGTTTTCCTTTAAACTCCATTTATTTCAATTACAGGCGTTCTAAAATGGTGGATGAACATGTCCAGACATATCCCCTGGGGCAAGGTATCATGGGAAAGTCACATGCAGCCTATCAGCAGCCAGGAAGCCCGGTGACGTCACCGTGCTATATAAACCGGCGGCAATCTTCCTTGTGCGCATTTCAGCGTTCTATTGCGGCCAGAGCACAGCTGGTTACAGACAGGGACAGAGAGTTAGAGATAGGTAGGGAGAGTCAGAGAGGCAGACAGAGAGGTAGACAGAGCCAGGGAAAGATAGGGAAAGATAGGGAAAAAACGGAACGATCCAGGCAGGGACAGCATTGAAGTGACAGGGAATTTTTTTTTTTATTTTCATTAGCCAGATCAGTTTTCAATTCAATTTCAGTTCTTTGTGCTGTAAACCTGCCTTGCCACTGTTCATCCCATCTATGCAGTGGTTTATTTAATCCTATCTGTTACACACAAGCATTTCTAAAAACTGGATTAGTTTTAATATTTTTCGGTCTGCTTTAAATACACCAGCCCACATGGGCATCCCAAACCTGCACTTAGCACCCTATCTGTTATACTAAATACGTTTGTTCATCCTCAGCTTAATCAAACTATTGCATTTTGAATTGGATTTTGACCTGCTTTAAATACACCAGCCCACATGGGCATCCCAAACCTGCACTTAGCACCCTATCTGTTATACTAAATACGCTTGTTGCTCCTCAGCTTAATCAAACTATTGCATTTTGAATTGTTTTTTGTCCTGCTGCCAAAACACTAGGCCGCAGGGTATCCCAAACCTGCACTTAGCAGCCTATCTGTTATACAAAATACGCTTGTTGCTCCTCAGCTTAATCAAACTATTGCATTTTGAATTGGTTTTTGTCCTGCTGCCAAAACACTAGGCCACAGGGTATCCCAAACCTGCACGTAGAAGCCTATCTGTTATACTAAATACGCTTGTTGCTCCTCAGCTTAATCAAACTATTGCATTTTTAATTGGTTTTTGTCCTGCTGCCAAAACACTAGGCCGCAGGGTATCCCAGACCTGCACGTAGCAACCTATCTGTTATACAAAAAATGCTTATTGCTCCTCAGCTTAATCAAACGATTGCATTTTGAATTGGTTTTTGTCCTGCTGCCAAAACACTAGGCCACAGGGTATATCAAACCTGCACGTAGAAGCCTATCTGTTATACAAAATACGCTTGTTGCTCCTCAGCTTAATCAAACTATTGCATTTTGAATTGGTTTTTGTCCTGCTGCCAAAACACTAGGCCGCAGGGTATCCCAAACCTGCACGTAGCAGCCTGTTATACAAAATACGCTTGTTGCTCCTCAGCTTAATCAAACTATTGCATTTTGAATTGGTTTTTGTCCTGCTGCCAAAACACTAGGCCGCAGGGTATCCCAAACCTGCACGTAGCAGCCTATCTGTTATACAAAATACGCTTGTTGCTCCTCAGCTTAATCAAACTATTGCATTTTGAATTGGTTTTTGTCCTGCTGCCAAAACACTAGGCCGCAGGGTATCCCAAACCTGCACGTAGCAGCCTATCTGTTATACAAAATACGCTTGTTGCTCCTCAGTTTAATCAAACTATTGCATTTTGAATTGGTTTTTGTCCTGCTGCCAAAACACTAGGCCGCAGGGTATCCCAAACCTGCACGTAGCAGCCTATCTGTTATACAAAATACGCTTGTTGCTCCTCAGCTTAATTAAACTATTGCATTTTGAATTGGTTTTTGTCCTGCTGCCAAAACACTAGGCCGCAGGGTATCCCAAACTTGCACTTAGCAGCCTGTTATACTAAATACGCTTGTTGCTCCTCAGCTTAATCAAACTATTGCATTTTGAATTGGTTTTTGTCCTGCTGCCAAAACACTAAGCTGCAGGGTATCCCAAACCTGCACTTAGCAGCCAATCCCCTACCGCGGGGCCAAACAGGGAAAAGGGGTGTCCTTCGCCGGGCCCGTGCAGATTCCTGGCACAGGAATAGAGGACGCCGTCCTGGTTCCTCCTGGGGGCCCAAGCCCAAAGCCCCTCCCAAGACCCCTCAGGCATGAAGGGGCGCCCTCACCCGTCAGGGTGGGGGGACGTCTACAGGATTTCGAGCACGTCTGGCGGCGCCACGTCTCAGACCGGTGGATTCAGGAGGTAGTGTCCTCCGGATACAAGATAGAATTTGCTGTACGGCCCCCCACCAGATTCTTTGGGTCCCGAATCCCTCAGGACCCCGCCTCAGCCCAGGCCTTGCTGCTGGCCGTGCAGGGTCTCCTGGATCTAGGAGTCATTTGCAAGGTCCCCTTTGGAGACAGGGGCAAGGGGTTCTACTCCAATCTCTTCACAGTACCCAAGAAGGATGGGTCAGTAAGGCCCATTCTGGATTTAAAAATCCTCAACAAATTTGTCAAGAACAGGCATTTCCGCATGGAAACTCTGCACTCGGCCATTGGCTCATTGCGCCCAGGGGACTTCATGACGTCAGTAGACATCAAGGATGCTTACCTTCACGTTCCGGTGGTTGCAGGGCACCAAAGGTTTCTCAGATTTTCTCTGAAAGATCAGCATTACCAATTTGTGGCTCTGCCATTCGGCCTCACGTCGGCTCCCAGGGTGTTCACCAAGGTGCTGGCAGGGGTGATGTCACTGATAAGGCTAAGGGGCATACGCATGCTGCCCTACCTGGACGATATCCTCATCATCTCTCGGTCTCTGCGGCAGGCAGAGTTGGACACTCAACTAGTAGTGTCCACCCTGGAGTCCTTCGGTTGGGTGATCAATTACCCCAAGTCCTCTCTGTCCCCATCCTCGGCGACCCCGTTCCTGGGAATGATTCTGGATACAGTTCAGTCACGGATATTCCTTCCTCAACAGAAGGTGGAAGCTCTAACTGCTCAAGCCAGGTTCCTGCTCTCGTGCCCACAGCCCTCCATCAGGCAGGGAATGCAGCTGGTGGGCCTGATGGTGGCGAGCTTCGAAGCGGTGCTTTGCTCAGTTCCATTTGAGACCTCTGCAGCTTCACCTTCTTTCAGTATGGGACAAGAACCCTGGCGTCCTTGGACGGGGTCTGTGTGCTTCCCCCCTCGGTCAGACGGTCCTTTGCGTGGTGGCTGGACCTCGAGAACTTGACAGGGGGCAGGTCCTTTCTGGCCCCTTCCTGGGAGACGGTCACAACAGATGCCAGCCTGTCAGGTTGGGGGGGATTCTGGAAGTCCCTGCACTTCCAGGGAACGTGGGTTCCACGGGAGGCCCACTTACCCATCAACATTCTGGAACTGCAGGCAGTTCGGTTGGTGCTGGAGCGGTTGACCCAAAACCTGAGGGGACTATCAGTCCAGGTATGCTCCGACAACAAGACGGCAGTTGCATACATCAACCATCAGGGAGGGACGTGCCCTCCAGGAGGTGTCTCAGATTCTGACATGGGCGGAGGCCAATGTACAATGCATTTCGGCTGTTTACATTCCGGGGGCGGAGAATCTGCTTGCAGATGCTCTGAGCAGGGGAACGTCCCGTCAGGGAGAGTGGTCCCTCTGCAACAGGGTATTTCAGTCCCTGTGTCACTGTTGGGGTCTACCGTATGTGGACCTGTTTGCGTCCCGCCACAACCACAAGCTCCCAGTCTTCGTGTCCCTGTCTCAGGACCCTCTGGCCTTGGCCACGGATGCCCTGTCCATGTCATGGAAGGAGTTTCGGCTCCTGTATGTGTTTCCACCATTCCCCCTGCTGAGCAGGGTTCTGTGCAAGATTGCTCTGGAAGGGGTGCCTGTGATTCTAGTGGCCCCCCGGTGGCCAAGAAGAGTGTGGTTCGCAGACGGGGTTCAAATGGCAGTAGACCAGTACGATCTGCCAGGGGTGCCAGACCTGCTAACTCAGGGCCCCCTATGCCATCCCAATTTACAAACACTGGCTTTGACGCCTGGCTGCTGAGACCTCCATCTTAATGGAGAAAGGTTTGTATGCCTCTGTGGTGGGCACTATGGTGCAGGCTAGGAAGAAGACTTCTGCTGCTATCTATTATAGAGTATGGCGTACCTACATTGACTGGTGTGAGTCTAGGTCTCTTCCCTGTAGGGAGTTCTCTGTCCCAAGGGTTCTGGAGTTCCTACAGCATGGTTTGGAGTTAGGTCTAAAACTCAGTACGCTGAAGGGTCAGGTTTCTGCCCTGTCCGTCTTCTTCCAGAAAACCTTTTGCTCATCATCATTTGGTTAAGACCTTCTTTCAGGGGGTCACTCATGCGCGTCCCCCTCGTAAACCTGTGTTTCCCGTTTGGGATTTAAACTTGGTCTTATCTGCCTTGCAGGGTGCTCCCTTTGAGCCTACATTGTTCTTCCTTCCTTGTGCCCCAATCCTAGTAATGACAAGGAAAGGGTTCTGCACTCCTTGGATGTGGTCAGGTGCTTGAAGTACTACCTGGTTGTCACTGCGGGTTTCAGGAAGACTGATGCTCTCTTCGTTGTGCCTTCTGGGCCTAGGAAGGGCTTGGCTCATGCCAAGTCTACTATCAGCAAGTGGATCCATCAGGCTGTGGTACAAGCCTATTCTGCTAAGAGGAAGAGTCCTCCCTTCCGGATTACTGCTCATTCCACTCGTGCTCTTGGGCTTTTCAGCACCAGGCCTCTGCTGAACAAGTTTGCAAGGCCGCTACTTGGTCTTCTGTTCACACCTTTTCTAAGTTTTACAAGGTTGATGTTCGGGCCTCAGCTGATGCTGCTTTTGCCCGCAAGGTTTTGCAGGCGGTTGTAGTTTAAGCTACGTGCCGTTGCCTTTTTTGTTGGGGATCCCACCCTACTGTTATGGACACTGCTATTGGATGTCCCAAGTGTAAGTATTATATTTGGAGCAGGACGTACTGTATACTTAGAATGATACAATTCTGTGAAATACTCACCTGTAGAATTGGTATTATACGTATACAGTACGTCCTGCTCCACCCCACTCTGGTTTTTGCATTATTCTGGATCCCCTGTATGGTGATTGTTGTTATTGTTATCATTACCAGTTGTTTTGGTGGTTGGTTTCTCCCGGCTTCTGGTTCACTGCTTTTCAATGCTGGGGATTTGTGAGAGCTCCCTGGGTATATGAAGGGCCGGGAGGAGCCTGTTTTTGCATGTCTGCAGTGCCACAGCGCCCTCTGGCAGAGCATAACCCAAGTGTAAGTATTATATTTGGAGCAGGACGTACTGTATACGTATAATACCAATTCTACAGGTGAGTATTTCACAGAATTGTATTTTTGTCAAACCTAAACTGTGCTTCGCTGTGCCCCACCCCCTCCCTCCTCCTCCACTTCAGCTCTCACAGGCTTCATGTGGCTGTGAAATGTATGCTCCATGTCTCCAGTGCCCTGACCAGCCATGGTTTCCAACATGTGATGTAGTACATTAAGCAGTGGAATCACATTGATCATCCCGTAGTCCTGGCGACTGACTAATAATTGGCTTCCTCAAAGGGCCTGAGCAAACGACAGGTGTCACATATGAGCTGCCACTGGTTTACATTGAAGTTACACAGGGGAGTCCCCCTATTCGCTTGGATCATCAAGAAATCCGTGATGGCTTTTCTCGGTTCCTATAGTCGATCCTGCATATGGAGGGTGGAATTCCAACAGGTGGAAACATCGCAAATCAGACTATCTTGGGGGATACCGTTCTGACGCTGAAGCTCAAGAAGGGTGTGCTTGGCGGTGTAGGAGTGGCTGAAGTGCATGCAAAGTTTCCTTCCCGTTGTTAGGATGTCTTTCAGATGGGGGGAAGACTTCAGAAAATGCTTGACAACTAGATTGAACACGTGTGCCATGGCAGGACGCATGGCTCAGGCTTTCTTGTCACAGAGCAGACAAGATGTTCTTCCCAGTGTCAGTCACCATGGGTCCCATTTGCAGTTTTCGTGGAGTAAGCCAGGATTTCATGTATTGAGTTCTCATTTTTAGCAGTTCCTCCCATGTGTGACTCTGTGGCTCACAAAATATTAAAAGGCAATGGAAAAAAAAATATACATGTTTTTTAAAAATACAAAATATTAAAAAAAAGAAAAAATATATATAAAAAAAAAACAATACAAAATTAACCAAAAAAACAAAATATTTTGAGACATTTTATATGGTACTGTTATTATGTTATATGTTATTGTTGCTATGTTATATGTTATTATTATAAATATGTTCAAATAAGATAAATGTTAAGTATTAATATGTAATTGTAATTAGCCACTTTTTTCTGTGACACCATTGCTAAGTGCAAGTGCACTGTCACAGGCACAAAGGCCTAGGAGCGTGGAGGCCACAGCGGAGGGACCTGTCCAAGTTGCTGTTGTGGTTGTGCAGGAACCACAATCACCCAGTGGGCCTAAAAGGATATGTATTGTTCCTGACCATAGTTACAGCTCCAGACATAGGCACAGCTGTGCACTTTGGTACACACTGACAGGATAAAGGACTGGCCCACCTTCTGTTCAACAAAATTGTACAGGGCTGGTACTGCCTTCTTCGCAAAGAAATGACAGCATGGGACTCTCCACCTCGGCTCGGCACAAGCCATCAGTTCTCTGAAAGGTCCACCAACTCAAAATGGAGGGACTGCAGCACCAGCAACTTATACAGGAGCACATTTAGCTTCTGCATGTTGGATGAGTGGGCACATACTGTTGTCTCTTGGACATGGCTTGGCCAATGGATTGCTGGCGGAATGACTGACTCGGATTAAGAGGAGGAGGAGCATCTGGAGCGACAGAGGATGGGTATGACACACAGGAGGTGGTGGAGCCTTGGCTGGCTGGAACAGTGAGCGGCGTGCCACTGGGTAATGCAGCAGGTTGGACCACCACTTTGGAGCCAACTCTCGCAGGCCACTTGATGGTGACGCTGCAAATGTTGACGCAGGGCTGTGGGTCCAACATTGGGACCCTGGCCACACTTCACCTTCTGCCTACACATCTTTCATATAGTCATGTTAACCTCCTGCGGATGCTTGATGAAAAACTGCCACATCGCCGAGTAGCTGATTTTTCCTACCAACAGTCCGCAATAATTCACTGCTGCTGCCGCCGCCACCGCCGCCAACTCCAGGGACCCTCTTCCACTACCTCCTGGGAAGATAGCCTGCAGCGCAAGTGGTCTACCCCGAGCACATTTGCCTCCATACTTTCCCCTTCTGCCACCATGCTGGCCGCTAAATCTGTCACTCTCCATCACTCCAAACCTTTAAAAGTGCTCTCAAAACTCAATGATGTCCTCCTCAGGGTCCTCATCAGTGTCTGCTTAAGGAGCCAAAACGCTTGCAACACCTCCTCCCACGACACTCTCCTCATCACTACTTGCCCGCCTAGTGGAAGAAGCGGCGAGTGTCTCCTCCACTTCTTGGCTGGGCAGTAGCTGCTGATTTTTCTGATTATCAGATCGTCCTCACTGAATAGTGGAGCTGAACCCAAAGCATAACATACAACAGTTGACTGGGGGTGTCAGATGTCACTTGTGATGCAGTGGATGATAGTGTTAACCAATGGATGACGGCAGATGGGTTGCTGGTCAAGACACGAGCACTAGCTGATCCCGGGAGATCAGGCCTCTCACTGAGACTCCTGCTGCCATTCTGCTATTCTGCAGAGACCTCTGCTTGGTGAAATGAGGCCTTATATGTTACTATGTTACTAATATGTTACTATGTTACTAATATGTTACTAATCTGTCACTCTCCATGTTTCTTTTTGAGAGACTGGCCTGCGTGGAAATGAATCAGGCATGGATCAGCCAAGATTTCCACCCACCAATGCCTGATACATTAGAGTAGATTTATGATGGGGCCAGACCAACACTAAAAAAATATGGATCGTGCAAAACAGATTTAAGGCGCTGCTCTCCAGTTACAGACATTCCTCCGCATCAGACCACAAGTAATTATTGAGAAAATGCTTTACGTTACTCTTTATTAATATTCTTCGGATAAGATATATGTGCCGAAAATCTGTATATGTTCTTTTCATGCTGCTGCCAACTCCAGGGTGTGTCTTTCTGGCAATTTTGGGCTCCTGCTGCTGCTGCTTGCTACTCCAGTGTGTCTTTAGGCCAATTTTTGGGCTCCTGTTGCCAACTCCAGTGTGTCTTTCAAGCAATGTTTGGGCTCCTGCTCCTGCTGCTGCTGCTTGCAACTCCAGGGTGTCATTCAGCTAATTTTTGGGCTCCTGCTGCCAACTCCAGTGTCTCTTTCAAACAATGTTTGTGCTCCTGCTCCTGCTGCTTGCAACTCCAGTGTGTGATTCATCCAATATTTGGTCTTCTGCAGCCAACTCCAGTGTCTCTTTCAAGCTATGTTTGGGCTCCTGCTGCTGCTTGCAACTCCAGGGTGTGATTCATCCAATTTTTGGCCTTCTGCAGCCAACTCCAGTGTCTCTTTCAAGCAATGTTTGTGCTCCTGTTGCTGCTTGCAACTCCAGGGTGTGATTCATCCAATTTTTGGCCTCCTGCAGCCAACTCCAGTGTCTCTTTCAGGCTATGTTTGGGCTCCTGCTACTGCTGCTTGCAACTCCAGGGTGCGATTCATCCAATTTTTGGCCTCCTGCAGCCAACTCCAGTGTCTCTTTCAGGCTATGTTTGGGCTCCTGCTGCTGCTGCTTGCAACTCCAGGGTGTGATTCATCCAATTTTGGCCTCCTGCAGCCAACTCCAGTGTCTCTTTCAAGCTATGTTTGGGCTCCTGCTGCTTCTGCTTGCAACTCCAGGGTGTGATTCATCCAATTTTTGGCCTCCTGCAGCCAACTCCAATGTCTCTTTCAAGCTATGTTTGGGCTCCTGCTGCTTGCAACTCCAGGGTGTGATTCATCCAATTTTTGGCCTCCTGCAGCCAACTCCAGTGTCTCTTTCACGCACTGTTTGGGCTCCTGCTGCTGCTGCTTGCAACTCCAGGGTGTGATCCATCCAATTTTTGGCCTCCTGCAGCCAACTCCAGTTTCTCTGTCAAGCTATGTTTGGGCTCCTGCTGCTGCTGCTTGCAACTCCAGGGTGTGATTCATCCAATTTTTGGGCTCCTGAAGCCAACTCCAGTGTCTCTTTAAAGCAATGTTTGGGCTCCTGTTGCTGCTTGCAACTCCAGGGTGTGATTCATCCAATTTTTGGGCTCCTGCAGCCAACTCCAGTGTCTCTTCCACGCAATGTTTGGGCTCCTGCTGCTTCTGCTTGCAACTCCAGGGTGTGATTCATCCAATTTTTGGGCTTCTGCTGCCAACTCTAGTGTCTCTTTCAAGCTATGTTTGGGCTCCTGCTGCTGCTGCTGCTTGCAATTCCAGGGTGTGATTCATCCAATTTTTGGCCTCCTGCAGCCAACTTCAGTGTCTCTTTAAAGCAATGTTGGTGCTCCTGCTGCTGCTTGCAACTCCAGGGTGTGATTCATCCAATTTTTGGCCTCCTGCAGCCAACTCCAGTGTCTTTTTAAAGCAATGTTTGGGCTCCTGCAGCTGCTGCTGCTGCTTGCAACTCCAAGGTGTGATTCAGCTAATTTTTGGGCTCCTGCTGCTGCCAGCTCCAGGGTGTGTTTTTCAGGCACTATAGCGGCCCCTCATAGTGATGCCACTTCAACTCTCTGCAATTGTGCCGCTCTGCGATTCTATTAGCGATGCCTCTGATCTGCATGTGATAATTATTTACAGTATTATTTCAATAACCCAGCACGCATCCTATGCGTGTTACAGCAAGGAAGAATGGTTTACAACCCTATTGAGGCTCTAGGAGGCTCAGAAATAGCAGTTTTTAATAGCGATTCTTCGCGAATAAATTCGGGTCGAAACGATTTTTGTCGGAAAATTCGGCGAATCAGTGAAATCGAATTTTTCAAAAGTTCGCTCATCTCTAGAGAGCGCACCAGTGCCTTGTAAAGAGGCCAAATGACATCCCTATCCCGTGATTCCAGGCCTATTTTAATGCTTGATTATATCTTGGTGGCCTTGGAAGCAGCTGCTTGACATTGCATACTGTTATTTAGCCTATGATCTACCAGTACTCTCAGATCCTTCTCAACAAGTGACTCTCCCAGTTTTACTCCCTCAAGGACATATGTGGCCTTCAGGTTGTTAGACCCCAAGTGCATGACTTTACATTTCTCCACATCGAACTTCATTTGCCAAGTGGATGCCCAGACACTCAAAGTGTCCAAGTCAGCCTGAAGCTTGTGAACATCTTAAATAGACTGCACTGTGCTACATAACTTTGTGTCATCTGTAAAAATTCAGACAGTGCTTCTAATCCCATCTTCTATGTCGTTTATAAACAAGTTGATTAAAATTGGGCCCAGGACTGAACCCGCTTACAAGTGGTAACTGGTAACTCCTGTGTTGGCTCTTTGCTCCTCTCTTGTGTACACATAGCTAAAGTATACATTCAACAGCTCTGCCTTCTCTTCATCCCCAGTGACCATTTCCCCATTATCAATCAGGGCATCTATCTGTTCTGATTTAGTTTTCTTTGAGTTTATATATTTAAAAACACTTAGGGTTTGTTTTGCTTTCTTTGGCCACATCTCTTTCACCAACCTTATCTCTTTCTTACAAGCTTTATTTACTAATTTATATTATTCAAGAGTTACAGCTAAGAGCTCTGCCTTGCAATGTTTAAATGCCCTTTTCTTGTTCTTTATTGCCCTTTTAACCACAGGTGTCAGCCATGTGATAAATCAACATCATTGTTGAATTCGAATTCTTACTAGAGGGTGTCATCTTGGCATTACATGCTTGGCCTTATACAAGTGGAACAAAAATGCATACGGGCAACAAGGCCATGGAAGTGATGGCTGCACATTCAAACATATGGCACACATTTGATGACAGTCAGGCCCACAATTTTGGACTCAGATGTGATTCAAAAAAGGTAAAAAAAATGTATTTTCTATTAAAAACGAGAAAACGAGTTGGAGAAGAACAACACATAGTTTTGCCACACATGGCACTGTCACTGCATCAGGTAAGCTGTCAAGCTTACCTGATGCACATGTTAAAGCTCCAATCAGTCAATGTACATATTATCTGCCCCATAGAATTCTGTTTTAACAATGCTTTATTATTTGCTTAGTTATGCTGAAGCAAATATAGGTAAAGTACTTTTTAAAAAAACACAGAGCTATTTAAAAAAGTGTGTTTAATTATATAATTGTCTATACAAGTGTAATGCATTATACAGTGTTTGCATAACAAATTTTCCAAGGGCAAATCAAACAAGCAAATACGGTCAGCAAAAAAAATGGCTGGAGTTCAGCTTTAAAGGCCGAGTATAGTTTCAGGAAATTTCTGCACTGTTTAACGTATCCTGGAGAACTGTGCAACCTTGAAAAAAGAACTGTAATTTGCCTCTACTAGTAAATGTCATACAGTATTTAAGCAAGGATACAGTATATACAATTTAACACTCAGCCCTTGTTAATAGATCAGTCTGGAAAGTCATTTTACATTTATTTCCTAAAGTGAAATTGTAGAATGTGAATAAATGTTGCTTTGAACCAAGGAAATGTAAATGTAACATGTTAATGCCTGTAAAAAAGTATAACTTTTCAATGTCATGCCATGCCACACGTGACTTTATTGGAAGTCAAGTCTTGTGACTGATTTCAGAGAGATGTACAGAGATTAAGCTATAGGTAAGCCTGAAAAACCTTTTTCCTCACCAAGCCCCCAGCATTGCCCTACACACAAGACAAAGGTCTGACAGACACTGCCATTTCAGTGCAAATTAGAGAAGCACAAAATATGATTCATAATTTTTTCATCATGTTGCTGCACTGCTAATGTTTTGGTAAACGTGTTTCTTGCAATGCAGCAACATGCGTAAGTGTGAAAAAAAAAATATTTTTTACTACTCTAATCTGGCAGAAGTGCTTGATAAATCGGGGCCAAAGAAAAGCGTGATTCCCTTGCTTGGTCCCAACTTTCTTTTCCTGGATGGCAGTGATGAATCTTTGCGGAGCATTCTATAAGCTATCTGAGAGTTTCGTAACATATGTACAGAATGCCCAAAAGCAGGAGTGTGAGAATTTTTGGTCTTCGCCCTAGCTCCTAAAGGTGTGGATGGACTGGAACTCGGGCTGCACAACTTCCAACCTTTATTCTGTAAGGTGTGAGAGATTCGGAGCTTAGGCTGGCTAACTATTTATAGACCTTTTTGTCTGCTCATGTGCTGGGAGTAGCCATGGCCAAACACTGAAGCATGCACAGTGGTGTATTTGTGTGACTGATGCCTGATCACCTGGGATATTGAGCTACAGACTTTAAGTTGTATGCACACTAGGCTAATACAGGACCATCATTTCGTATTCCTGGTGATGATGGGGATTTCATGGTGACATTGTGAAACCTGACAAAGTGGTAACATGGATAGAATCTTGCGGCTTATACTTTGGAGAAGCTGAGAGCCCAGTGCCCTAAAATGCAGATGTAATGGAGGTTTGGTTATAGAACAAGGCTAGAACTCAGCAACTACACGCTTCAGAGAGGGCAGACCAGCTTGCAGCTGAAATTGCAGCTAAAGGTGGTCCTATTTTTAAAAAAGCACATATTCATTTCAATCCTTCCACAAATACTTGTTACTTTCTGTTGCTCTATCACATAAAACTTCAATCAATTACATTTACGTTTGTGTCCATAATGTTTAAAAATGTGGAAAAGTTTAACATACTTTTACAAGGTACTGTATTCTTTTGCCCTAAGAAAACACATTTAAACACTCAAATAGGAAATGTAAAGGGAATCTGTCACCAAGAAGACTTTGGATGACGTGGCTTCTGTTAAAGGCAACAGCCGGGTCCCATCAGCAGAGAGGTCTGATATTTTTTCAGAAAAAGTAGCGACATTTATGCAAATTTACTGTGGGGCCACAGTTGAAAAAAAAGAATATATATTAACTGGAGAAGCTTTACATATATGTTGCTTTTTCACTGATCTGATTTGGTGACAACCAAAAGACAATCAAATGCCCCTATCACACCTACTCCCTTTTTCACACTTTTTTGCTCTTTTGGTTGGGTAGGTCAGAGGTCCCCAACATTTTTAACCTTGGAAGCCACATGTATCAGACGTGAGCCACAATGTGGTCAAGATATTGGCCACTGTGCAAATTCTCCTTACCCTATAAAATATTTGCCCTTATAGAAGCAGATCCTCTATCTCCAAAAAAGATGAAATAGCAGATAGGTTGGCTTATCCATTGGCAGCTTCCAGCATATCATGCAACAGGACTCTTTGAATTGTGCCAGTGGAAGCTACAAATACAAGTATGTTTCCATGCTCATCCACCGGCCCAACACAATAATACCAGGTAGGCCGCAAGCCACAGGTTGGCGACCTGAGTGGTAGGCAAACCCTCAGGTAACCAGGATAGCCAAGAGGCTGCTGTCAACAAAAACCTGGAATGTCATGCTTTGTTCGTATTGTTACGTATTGTTCCTATCAAGCAAATCCTAATATTACACAGCTTTGAGGCCACAGACTCTGAAGAATAAGATCTAAAGCTGATAGATAGCAAAAAGCTCAGGATTGGTAATAGGGGCTCCAAATGCTCCTGAAGCACTTTGGCAGGTCCACTGTTTGATTTTAGGTTTCCTTGGGGCACAGAGAAGTTAAAAAGTATAAAGACAGTGAAGAGAGGAGATGCATTGGAGTAGAAAGGCCACAGGGGGAGACTCATGCATGCACCTACCTTCTTGACCAGTATCCTGGATAAACTACTCTTGGCAGAGCACAATAAAAAGGCCTCAGACTTGACAACATGTTGTGTGATCAAAAGTAGAAAAATGTAAATCAGTCAATATATGTTTCACATGGAGTATGTCAGTCTTCTGTCAGACACAGTTGAGAACTAGGGCTCCTCCTGATGAGCAGGATTGTCTTCTAGTTACAAAAGGAAAATTGGATTTGGAATTTGGCAATATGATTTGCTTATCAGAAGGGTCTAAATGACACATTGAGGTTGAGTCAGCATTATATGTAAGTGCACTTCAGCTAAAAATGATATAGAAGTGTAATTTTTACAACTAGTGGTGAGCGATCCTAGGTAAACAATTAAAAGCCATGGCACTTTTTACTCTAAAGAAAAAGTTTTGCACTTTTTGTGCCCCTTCGATTTAGCACCAGGTGCAAACGGTGTACTGTTTTATCGGAGTAAACAATGCTATTTATCATTACTGTCTACCCACGGGTCAATTCATTTCTATTTCTATTTCATTTTTATTTTTTACCTAAAGTGCACTTTTTACAAATGATGCTCAATCGACCCCAATGTCTAGAAAGGTTGATCTTGGGGGCTCAGATGCTAATGCCCCCCAGCCTGCACTGATGCATCCGCTAAATCAAATCTTACCTTTTAAATTACTCCCCCGACGGAATTGAGCCATGCAATTGGCCAGATATGTCACATGGTTGTCCTCAACCATATACCCAGGGGAGACCTGTGGACCCCATGGCCACAACAACCAACTACCAAGCAATTTGAAAGGTAAGATTATTTGATTTTGCAGGCATTACAGTGCAGGGGGAAACTGGCAATGGCCATAAACAAGGAACAACCCATATTTTGTTAAAAATGGGTGGTGTTTCGGTTTAGGGCATAAAAAATGCCATTCATGTTCATTGTCTCCCTAGGGGTCATTTCAGCACCAGGCCAATTTCTTGATTCAACAAACTTCCCCTAAAATATCTCCTGAAAATAAAGATCCTATGTCAGAATGAAGCATTAGATACATTAAGGTGTGATTTAGAGAAGAGAAACAACTTATTTTATTCACTTTTTTAAGCCAAATCTTACACAAATCTTAAGTTTTATGGTCAATTTTTTGCTTCCTCATAATGCAAATGTTAGCTGTTAATAACCAACATGTGACTTCTAATAAGCATGAAATATCTTTTTTGAATCACAGCATAAGTTGTTGCATGCCTTATTCTGAAATAAAGCATGAATATGGATCTTGTTTTCAGGAGATAGTTTAGAAAAAGTTATTAAATCAGGGCCAAAGTGTATTTATAGGGAAGCCACATAAGCTTTATTAAAGGTGTTCTTTTCCGTGAGGTACATTAATTAATAATTGCTCAAAGAATCTATTATTTAGTCACATGATGATGTTCTCAAAAAACGTCATGCAGAGCTTCCAGAATCTGCATTACGTGCGGAATTCTTGGCTCTCATACAATCATAAGATGCCTTAATGAAATGGTAGTGCCAAACAAAATTTCCATACTAAGTAGGAAAGGGAGATGATTGTTAAGCAAATAATACAGTGCAACACATTAAACTACATTTAACAAAGGTGTTTTGGTACTCTAGTTTTATGATTGTATACTTTGTTGTTTAACCTTGGTAACTTTGTAAAAGGCACTTCAGTGTTTTGGCTCTAGTTTATAAGTAGATGGCAACATTGGTCTAGGTGGGCATTTCACTGAAATAAAAGTCTACCCTTGCTGGACACGGACCTTCATCTTAAATCGAACCTATAACCTCATCCTGGAGACCAAAAATATACAGCTGACTCAATACTACCAGTTCTCTAAGGTCATCTAACCCAGAGGCAGATACCCAGAGGGTATGCCAGATGAAGGACAGTAAGAGGAGTTGTTTAGAATTTCCTTTTTAAATGGTCCAACATCCATTTTTTAGAAAATGGGTGTTGGACACCAAAGTATTGATTGTGGGAGGTGAGAGCAAACAAAATTTTAGGAGCACCCACATATCCTGGTTTCTCCACCACCGCAACCCGCGGAGGGGTGCAATCTCGTTACAGAAGTACTGTTGAACAGAGTTCAAACCAGTGGTAGATGCGATCTAGCAGGTGAGCTGCTGATCATTGAAGTAGGGCCAATCAGCTGAAGACCCAGCAGAGAAAGCCTGGAAAAGCAAGGAGTGTAGTTTTCCTTAGCCTAGCCAAATCCTGTTCATGTGACAGCTGTAGCAAGGATATGGGGGAGATAGAAGTAGACTGGCCATATGGAGGTCTGGGAGAATTCCTGGTGGACCACACTGCTTTGAGGCTAACCAGGCTGCATGTAGTCCCCAGCCTATGTCATCTGAAGCCTGTGATGGAATTCATTCTGTCATAACAATGCTGCATCTTTCAATCCATCCACTTCACGCTTCCTGAGTCTTCAGCATTCCACTGTACTTCCCCAGCCAAATCACAACAGGCCATGTTCTGGCTTAGCAACTTACTGATCCCTGCCACATTATCTGCCCACACAATACTAAAGTGTTAGTACCATTTCCACCACTGCTCATGATCTGGCCGTGCTATGTGATAGCCTCTGCTGTGGAGTGCAGTTATTAACTAGCTGGGAAGTACACAAGTTGTCCTCTGGTGAGCAGAATCACCTATTCAATATCAATACATCACTCAACCATAATGTACTATTGTATTGTATTATACTAATGTCTTTATAGCAGAAAATGATTCATTCTGATAAGAAATTGATACAGGAAAAGTTTCATTAATGTTAACAATCTGCTCTATCAAACAGGATGGGACTAGATGGGCACAGGCATACCCACTGGAGGCTTGATAAATGAATATACAGTACGTCTCTGTTATTTTCAGATTTCTCCTGATGGTTTGCAGGTAAACCAAAGCTTCCCAGCTAGACTGGCTTGTTCCTCAATAACCTTTTTAAAGGTCTTCTGTGGCCTAATTTTCTCTTCCCCTTTTTCAACATAACATCAATGTACCAGACAGTTTACGGAGTGTTGCTAAGACAATTCTAGTGTATGTTTTAATCATTGGCAAAATAGCCTCAGTTGGATTCCTCATTCATAACTTATGACAGGACTACTCCTACAGCATCTCTGGTTATAGCACTACATACAAAATATATGTAACTTCTCTATCATTTTCTCCTCTAATGTACTGTATGTACTAATCATGGGCATATGCTAGTTGCATATTTATATAAAGAAGCTCAAAGATAACAGGTCAAGATGCTGTAGTCATTTATAGAGTTCCAGTGCCACAGTTTGCTCTCAAAGCAGATTATGATTATCTGAAAGTTGGACAGCATGGTAATGTTGGGCACTTCATTTAAAACTAAATTTGCTGTTTTATGGTGTTTTATTGGTCTATGTTTGTGCTGACCTATTAGCAGGATATTTAGGTATCTAAACTTAGCTTTCTCATACCCTGTGGAATCAACTTATGATGCCGTAATGATATTAAATAAGTAATTCAGCTCAGTTTTTACAACCACTGGGCAATGTTTGCTGGGAGACGTATGCTTCCATTCTCAAGAGGCCCATTCTCTGTGAAAACTGCACTGGTCACACAAGTGTTTTGTAGTGCTACCAAGGCAATGTGTTGCCACGTACCGCTTGACGCCAGCTAAATGGAAAGCAATATGATGCTAGCGTCAATGGCAGAGCTTTTATGACTGCTAGTCTTTTCTACAGCCATCACCAATTGAGGCCTCTGCTATAGAGAGATAGTATTATTATATAGTTTTGCTACTTGTCTGATGTTATTTATAGTTACATAAAATGAGCAATACCATTTCAATTCAAAGTTATTTCTTGCTGTTTACTATTAAGACAATTAAAGAAGTCATTTTGGGAAATGCATTCTGTTCAGGTGGTACACAGAGGCAACATTTTTGTACTTACCCTTAAAGGCACTGTAAACCCAACAGCAATAATTAGCTAGCAGGCAGCTCACCTGATGCCTGCCCCATGTGCCTCTTCTCTATTTCCTGTAGAAGCAGTAGCAGGGCTCCAAAGTTTGCCCTTTTTTTAATTTTATTCCTCCAGGACCATGCAAAAAAGTGGTCTTACAGCCAGCTTACCCCTTGGTTCTCTAAGTGTGAGCGAGCATGGCAAGCCACAGTGGTCCCACAGCTGTCTGACCACAGGGGTATGCGCATGACTCATAAACCTGCACCATGTTATACCCTTCCCAGCTCAGCTATGACCCAGAAATTGAAACAAAAAAACAGATTTTGCCTAGAATATAAGCGGTATTTACATATAATCAGGGATTTTCCAGTGCTTTGAAATGGTTTATTATTTACTATTCCCAATGAGGATAAAGTGGGAGAAATTTAATGTATGCCTGAAGAACTTTATATAAACCAGGTTTCTACTTTATCTACACCACAACAGAAGGCAATGGAGAACCAAACACTTAGATTTGCCCAGAACTCTAGAAGAAAAATACTTTCTTATTTAGAATGAAGTCATATGATGCAAGATATAGGCAAGTATCTATGTATAACTTCATAGTCTTTGTCAGTTTATGAAACAAGAACACTTGGCAAACTTAAAGAACACTCTACATGCAGTATCATGGTTATGCTTATACATCATCATAAACCAGATTTGGGAGAGACCCATGTTAGGTGGTATAAATGGATTTAAAAGTCTAAAGTCTAAAGTTACAAGGCAGGGAAAGCTTTCTTAAAGAGGAACAACACACAGGAATTTCACTTTCCTGTCTGTTGTTCTTCTGTGCGGTGGCATTCCCAATTAGGATGCCCCGTTGTGTGTATCCCAGGTTGCCCCATACACTCACCTCCCTTTCGCTCCCACAGTGCAGACTCAGGCGAGAGTGAGTGACTTGCGCACTCAGCCAATCAGTGCGCTTGCTTATACTCGGCTCCCTTCAGCTCCACTGCTGGCTAAGCCCAGTCAAGCGGTGCCGAAGGGAGCCGAGTGCTTACCTTCTAGCCATTCAGAAAGACCCGAACACGGCTAGAGGTGAGCTGGGAGGCAGACGCAGTGCAGACATGGTGAGGGCTCTTGGAGTAGGTGAATGAAAGTGGCAATCGCGGGGGGGAGGGGGGGGTCACAGTGGACATAGGAACCAGGGTCTCTGAAGTTCCTCTTTAATACATAAAGTATTTGCATAGTTCATATCACAAAAGATAATAGAATAGAAAAGGTTTATGCCTGTTAATTCATGCAAGCCCGACCATCCAATAATCCAGGTTACCTGCCCTATATTCATATGAGCAGTTATATGCTCCATACGCTTATATCTTATATAATTGCACCACTAACCCACTAAAACATCTTGGCATTTCTAATTTACTCAGCTACAAGTAAAGACGTACTAAACATGTAACTATACATAAAGGACTTTTATATTGAAAATAGAAGAGTTTTGTCTTCCTTCTTAAAACACATTTGCCTGCTTTGTAAACATTACATAAATAATTTGACCACGGTTGTTAACATTCATTTTTTAAATGCCTCCAACGGTGCATCATGATTACAAAAAAGAAAATCCTGCATGAGATTTCACAAAGCCCATGAATTATATAAGGCCAATAAAACTGTACACGCAGAGGCTGACTGTATTCCAATCATTTGAAATGGGCAAAGAAGAACTGAGGAGTATTTCGAAGCTGACCATTTTATACAGGGACAAATTTGGGGCATGTGAATTGTGAGAGCGTAACAAATCTTTAGATTAGTTTTTGATTGGCCACACATCATACAATAATTAGAGATGAGCGAGTAGTGAAATATTCGAAATTTCGAATTTCGATTCGAATAGACCGCGTTACTCGACTACTCGACCGAATATCGAATCCCATTATAGTCTATGGGAAAAAAATGCTCGACACTTGGAAATCTCAATTCGACCACTTGGAGGTCACCAAGTCCACCCTGAAACATCAGAAAATGATGTCAACACTGCTGGAATGCAACTGGGACAGCAGGGGAAGCATGTCTGGGTGCATATAACGCGCCCAAGTCGCACTATTACGCCACTATCACAGCCACTCAACAATACACTCCAAACACAATATAACTTCTACGTAAAGTGAGACAAGACAAGGAAACCTTCTTTCCTCTACATTGCCATGGACCCCAAGCCAAACTGTACAAAAAAGAAGAACAAAATAACCTTAACCTTAACCGCCGTAGAATTGCTGTATTAATGAAAAAAATTATGGCTCACCTCTTAGGCTTAATACAATCAATTTTTAAGAGGTCTCAACTCTTGGGCCTCCACACAATTTTTAAAAGGTCTCAGCTCTTGGGCCTCCACACAATTTTTAAGAGGTCTCAGCTCTTGGGCCTCCACACAATTTTTAAGAGGTCTCAGCTTGTGGGACTCCACACAATGTTTGAGAGGTCTCAGCTCTTGGGCCTCCACACAATTTTTAAAAGGTCTCAGCTCTTGGGCCTCCACACAATTTTTAAAAGGTCTCAGCTCTTGGGCCTCCACACAATTTTTAAAAGGTCTCAGCTCTTGGGCCTCCACACAATTTTTAAAACATAGCAGCCCTAATAAGGGCTCTCAATGACTCTCTTGTCTTCTGGTAGCTGGTATATATGGTGGTAAAAGCTATATTCTGAGCTTCTGGGGCCCTGCCTGACTACATAGAATATGAGCTATATACTGTTCAGCGTAGTAGCCCTAATAAGGGCTCTTAAGGACTCTCTTGTCTTCTGGTAGCTGGTATATATGGTGGTAAAAGCTATATTCTGAGCTTCTGGGGCCCTGCCTGCCTACATAGGATATGAGCTGTATACTGTTCAGCGTAGTAGCCCTAATAAGGGCTCTTAAGGACTCTCTTGTCTTCTGGTAGCTGGTATATATGGTGGTAAAAGCGATATTCTGAGCTTCTGGGGCCCTGCCTGACTACATAGAATATGAGCTATATACTGTTCAGCGTAGTAGCCCTAATTAGGGCTCTTAAGGACTCTCTTGTCTTCTGGTAGCTGGTATATATGGTGGTAAAAGCGATATTCTGAGCTTCTGGGGCCCTGCCTGCCTACATAGGATATGAGCTATATACTGTTCAGCGTAGTAGCCCTAATAAGGGCTCTTAAGGACTCTCTTGTCTTCTGGTAGCTGGTATATATGGTGGTAAAAGCGATATTCTGAGCTTCTGGGGCCCTGCCTGCCTACATATGAGCCATATACCGTTCAGCGTAGTAGCCCTAATAAGGGCTCTTAATGACTCTCTTGTATTCTGTTAGCTGGTATAGATGGTGGTAAATGCGATATTCCGAGCTTCTGGGGCCCTGCCAGCGACAGCCTGTCTTTCCCTGCTGTCCCTCCTAAATGTGTGTGACAATTAGACTCTCGACCTGACAACAAAACTCTTACTTTAGAATTTAACATGTTGGTTTGGGATATGACCAGAATATCAGCAGAAATGAGCAGGCTTGGATCTGACACCTCCAACCCAGTTATAAATACCAAAGTACAATTTAATAAAAAGCAGCTGCAAGACCTTGTTCTATCTGAGGAGTTAGTTACATCTGGTCCCCTAGATCCTTCAAGAGGTAGAAACCTTGTGTGTAAGATTTTGTATTCTACAGCATTGTAAATGTGTTCCCTTTTTCCCTGGAAAGTCCAGTACTGCTTTATAGATGGCTGTAGCTTCAGAGACTGTGAACAACATTTGTGTCACCCACTAAAGGAGCATGACCTGTTTGCTTCAATGATTGGGTGACTGAAGTGTCACTCACAGTCTCTGCAGCATCAGGAGCTACAGCCATTGAAAGAGGAGCACTAGACTTCCTTCAGAAGAGACTGGGAGTTTTTTCTATGTTTACGTGTTCATTAGGTTAGCAGGGATTTTTTAAGTATGAACATCTTTCATAGGTTGCCAAAGACATGACCAATGTCTCTTCTGGCTATGATCACAGTATATAAAATATGCTGTGAATAGATAGAAGCTACAGGGACAGTGCAACCTTAGATTAGGAGAAGTAAAAAACAAGAGTTTGCTTAATAAACTAAACATCACCTTATAGAGGACCAAGGACCCTGTCCTGCCCCTGGCCCAAGGGCATCCTAATTTGGGAAACACCCTGGTTTCAACCATTTACTCATCTCAATCTCTGAGGCCAAAAAGAGTGGCAATCCTGCAGGGTGTTGCCGGAGTTCATCAATGTTTTATCACAGCTAAGGGACCGGTATCAAGGATCAAGGGTAGTATACAGGGGTGTCCAACCCTCTCCTCAAAGGCAACCAACAGGTCATATTTTATAGGTCTCCACATAGCTACTCTATAACCCTGTCTTATCACAATTACTTCACTTGTGTTTCTGTGTGGAGATCCACCAAATATGACCTTTGATGGCCCTTTAGAAGAGGATTGAACACATGTGGTCTAAAGGATTGAGATGGAATCTGCCTTTCAAATGTAAAGCATTCCCCTTCCTTCTTCCCAAGCCATTGCTCCTCTAGTTCACGTCAAACTGAGAAGGTCCAGTACCTGCCTTCTCATTATTTAAATTGACTTGTTTCTCACTGCAAAAACATTGAGGCAGGATGAGCTTATGTAATTTGGTGATCTGATCCCACTCACACAATTAGATGGTCTCAAATGACTTTCCAAAAACTGAAACTTCTTTTACAGCATTGTAAAACCTGTTTCCTCCAGTCCTTTACAAAGCATTATTTCTGACGGATGTGAGCTGTGTCAACATTGATAAAACAGATCCAATAAATAAACCCACATATCTGGAAATTAAATTAACATGTGGCAATCTACTGAGAATGGTTTAATATTTTGCCCACACAACCCTCTAAAATTTCCATTAACTCTAAAGAAACAACTTATATTGGTAAGTGTATGCAAATAACGTAGATGTTCACATCACAACAGCCAGCAAAACATTATCATTCCAGCTTAACATGGGACCCAATGTTCTGTTCCATCAGTTATCCATCGGTTTATTGCATAAAAGAGAGTATAAATAGGACCTTAACTCTCCCTGGCAAGTTACAGCTGACAGGGGCCTGTATGCTCCTAGTCTTAAGGTGTGGCTGCAGGCAGTTCCAGGCTTCCCATCTGATGGAGATCTGGGAGTAAAAGGTAAATATGTCTTTACTGTAAGGTTTACAAGCAATTGGCGGGGGTGATTTAGTGTCCATGGGATCTGCTTTAAAGGTTCACTGTTACTAAAAACATAAAAGGAATACTCATCTTTGACCCCTGCAGCACAGCCTGGATCTTCATTACTTACCTGCTGATGAAATCTTGCCCTGGGACCCACAAACATCCCCTGCTGGCTGTTCCTATCTGTAGGAGCAGACACATGACTAGAAGTCCTCTTCCTCCAAACATCACAGTTAATAGAACACAACCTTGTTCACTGTGAATGGAGGGGGCATCCTGTGTCAGGTTCGGCACCTGGATCTTCAGATCAGAAAATATTGAAAATACAGAGAAATCTTCCACTCCTCTCGATCCTCTAGCCCCTAACTACAGCAAAGCTTTGCTGCACCCCTGCAACACCCAACAGCATCCCCTCTCCCTCCTGCCTGCGTGGCCATGCCAGTAGACAAGTTGCTAAGTGCAGAGATGAGATGCCAGCAGAGGACTGTGCGTGCACTCCGGGATCAAGGGCTGAGATTAAAATTAAAGCAGGCAGAAAGTTTTTAATTTTTTTTACTTTCAAACTCATGCAACCGTTGCATGCTTATTAATGACCTACTCAACTTACCAGGCCGCCGGCTCACAGACATCTCACTCCCGTGCCGCCATCTTGCTACACCCGGGAGTATGTATCCATCAATTCCCCCGGGTGCAGCCTTTTGACCTTGCATCTGTGTACAGACGCACACAGAGAGCGACCACCTTCTCTTCCTCCGGTGAGTGGCAGCATGGTGAGAGGGAAGTGGGGGAGCTGATGACGGCATCACAGGTGGGGTTCCACACTACATGAACCCGGAAGCGTCTAGCAAAACAGCAGCAGCACAGCCATGCTGCAGGAGCATCTGGTCCTGCCCTGGTAAGGTAAGTTCTCTGGGCTTTTTTTTTATTTTGGACAACTAGGGTGTTTCACACTGCTAATCAGGGTGCCTATAGTAGTGGAATATGCCTGACCCTAGACTGTATTGCTGGAAAGGTTGAGTTTTGGTACTCTTTAAAAAAGGAAGCGCAGCTGGAAACTTTGAAAGATACATTTCTAGGTATAATACAAGGCAAATATTGGAGGCCCTGAAGCATATTCTCTTTTTAGACCAACCTCAGTTTTTGATAACAATCAGGGAACAGGGAATCTTTACCCACTTGTTTTGGGGAAAACGTTGTTAAAGTATTATACTCACTTTTTTGTCCCCTGACGCTGTTCTGCCCTACCATGCATCAAACTGACCAGGTCCCAAGTTTTAGTCTGGCAGCATTCATGCTTCTTGGTGATCGGCAGGACCCAAGTACACTCAATGCACTGCAGTGAATGAGGTGGTGCTCAAGTAAATGTGACCATGGCAGGGGGCTATAACCTAGGGGTCAGTGAATGGTAGAATGGGCCTGCATGGAACAGGACTTGGGACCTGGTATGTTCCATGCAACCACTTTATGATTGAACAGGTGCAGGAGACAAAATGCTTTTTTCATATCCTGGATAGATGACACCCTTAGATGTATGCCAAGAAGCTCAGGCTGTCAATGAGCTCCCAAAAGGCCAATGGGTCCTGAAAACGTGTGGCTTGAGAAGGATCCAGCACTCAGACGATCCAATAGACAAAAAAAAAATGTAGTTTTCACCTCAATGTCTTACATTGAGACTCTCGTAAAAACCCCTGATAGAGTGAGGGAAACAAACTTGCCCAAATTTGCCAATATCTGAAACCAGCCATGTGCTGCAGAACTTATATAACATAGTCCCCTCCTCCTAGTTTTTTGTGATGGAACAACTGTATGGGTGAGGTGCAATCTTTAGTTATTAAGGTGGACCTAAAGGGACTAAAAGGCACACAGCTCCCCTGCTTCTCTTTCACCTGGTCCCATGGTGAAATCTATCTTGCTTCAGCAGCCCATGTGTCTAAAGCCAGGTGCCGTACTTCTGTGTTCGGTCTGGCTGTAGGTGTTTGGAAGTGTACGAGTCTTGGTATGGCCTTGTACACACACTGCACATACCCCTTTGAGTCAGACTGGAGAACCTTGGCCTACCAGAGAAAATCATTCTTATGGCCCACTACAGAATATAATTATTAGGGCCCACCAGAGGAAATACATTTTGGGGCCCATTAGACAATATCATTTATGGGACCCACCAGAGGAAACCATTCTTGGGACCCTCCCTTCAGATAAAACACAACTGCAATGTTTATTTACCAAATTACAAATGTTCTATTGAATAAATAACGTGTAGAACACTTCAGGCAAGCCAACAACACTGTGTTAGTCTTGGATCTCCTGTACTGCGCTGATGACCTGGGGCCCCCCAGATGATCTAATGGGCCATTCCAACAGTGGAACAGGAACAGGCAAATGGTAAGCAGGGGAGTCTTGTGCCCCTCTGGCACCTCTGATCTGAGGTCTAGGTAAGGCTAGGAAAGTCCACTCCCTCACCCACCTAGTTGCTCCATCACAAAACCCAATCAGGTAATGTCCTGATCTGTTCTGAGATGCTCTCTAGTCTTCTCTATTTCAAGATGGACGGCTTCTTCACATTGTTATTCATTGTAAACCCTAATCAGGTACAGGCATTTTTGAAAACTCTTTTCTATAAATTATTGTGTGCTGAGTTGGAAAGACATTGCAAACTGTGAAAAGTCTCTCCAAATCCTATTAAATGACCCCCATTTTGTTCCTTTAAGGGAGATTAATCACTGTATCTGTATTGTTTCAAGCACTTGACATGCCAAAAATCTATTTCTGCTCCTCATTTTAAAATGAGATTTTGCCTGGGTAGTTGACATTTGTTAGAAATTATACACATCATTTTTACATGCTGTAACCCTCATACCCCCGATTGCAATTATTTCAATCTAAGTATGGTTTCTGCTAGGTAATATAAGGACGGGCGTAATGGTTTAATTAGTGTGGGAAACACTTCAGGAATGTCATTGGCCTGTTTTTGGCAAAGTATAGATTAAAGTCAGGATAAAATAGGTATTTGATATGTTCCCACTAAAATGATCGCAAATTAGTATGCTGCAACTTTTATATTTGATGAGTGAGAAAAGACCCCGATTAGAAACGTTCATGAAGAGTTCACAAAAATTATATTAATAATCATTACCATCACTTATGCTTAGGGTCAAGTTAAAACTCACTTGGGAACTATAAACTGCACATTATTAGTGTGAGTTATGAGGTCATTTGATAGAGGCTTTCACAAACTGGGCTTTTTCTGGAATAGCAGATGCATAGAGAAGCCATCAAATTAGCTATTGATGGAGAACTTGTAAGTCGGATTTTCATTCTTCTTCAGTATTATTTTTTTATTCTATAAATAGCCTTGAGTCTGAGAATGACATCAGCAAGAACAAGAGGCATTCCTGAAGCAAACATATACCTATATAGTGTAATGCCCCATCGGGGTCATTCACAGGATATCAGTCCTCCGATACGTGGCACCAAGGGAAGGAGCAGGAGAAAGGTCAAGGATCAAGCAGGGTGGTCAGAGGGCTCACAGTACAGAGGAGTAAAACAAGCTCAAGGTCAGGCAGGCGTCTTTCCAGGCCGCGATCAGAGGAGGGTCAGACAAGGCTGGAGTCGGCAGCTGATGATCAATATACAATAGATAGTGGCACTAAAACACCCAGCAGAAAGCTTTCATGGGTAGTGAGATAGTGACCTGAGAGATCTAAATAGGTCTCGGGTACAGGGGATTGACCAGGGGAACATCGGGCTCATTGGCCCAGTAAAAACCCAAGGGCTGATTAGCCCACCACAATTAAGGACTGCTAGCCCAACGTGCAACAATGAAGCTCTTTGGCCTGTTTAAACTAGCCTCTGGCAGACGTGCTGCCTGCAGCACCACTGGAGGGCATAAGGACCTTGTGTATGCGTGAGTGCTTACATGAGCAAAGATACTGGGGATGCGGAGAGAGAAGGGAGCCTGCAACGCCATCTGAGCCGGAACTGCTCAACCAGGCGCCAAAAGCTGATGTGGCAGTGGAGCAACGGAATGGGGGAAGTTTGAACACTGCCTGATAGAGAGGGATTGGGGGAATTCTGCACACTGCCTGTAATGGAGTGATTGAGGGGAATTCTGCACACTGCCTGTTATCAGGGGGTTTGGGGAATTCTGCACACTTCCTGTTATGGGGTTACTGGGGGGGGGGGGGATTCTGCCACACTGCCTTTTATGGCATGATCAGGGGTAATTCTGCACATACTGCTTGTTATGGGGTGAATGGGGGGGTTCTTAAAACTGCCTATTTTAGGGGGATGGGGGGTTCCTATCACTGCCTGTAATGGGTAATTGGGGGGGATGCTGCACTGCTATGCTATGATGTGATTAGGGAGATTCTGCACAATGCCTATTATGGGGTGAGTGGGCGGATTCTGCACATTGTCTATAATGGGGTGATTGGGGGCAATTCTGCACACAGCCTGTTATACCTGTTATATGCACTTTACTGCATTATTGAGTGGGAAAGGATCTCCAGATTTACCGAATCTTTATAAAGTACATCACAACATTACACTGTACAAAGTTTCAGAACAGTAAATTTCATTTTAATATTAATAGTAATAATATTCAAAATCATATTGATAGTTAGTGGTAACTTGAAAACATTGCACGCAGTAATGCATTGTGAAATTTTGTATAAAACCATAAAATGCTTTGCTACAAATCTAAATAGATCTCCAAGATTTTTGCAAAAGTAGACCATGCTGAAATTGTTATTAGCTCACCCACTTGGCCCGCTTTGACCCTAGGTGCACAGCCAGAGATTTCAAGCCAAGAAAATCCCAAAAGACAATTACGCGCTGTTCACAAAATGTATTGATACAGGCGCCCCACTAATCTGTTGCCTTGTATTTAGTTTAATGGAACAATCATTGCAGAGGATTTGTCATTTTTTAAAAATGTATGGAGAGTACAGGTGTGATTGTCTTTTACATGCGGAAAACACCCTTACAATTTTAACATTGACAAATACGTGTTAAACATGTATTGTAGGGCAAAATACACTAGACCTATGTAAAACCTGTAAGTATTCCAAACAAACACATACAGTATACGTATATGTTTCTATAGAGTACTGTGTAGTCCTGCCTAATAAAAAAAGCTCTGTGTTAGCTTTACACACGTTTTAGTGCCTGTGGTCTCATTATAGAGCTCTAGAACAACTTAGCACTTGGTCACTCTCATCAAGGGATGAGGGGATTGGTCACAGTGACAAAACCCTACTGCCCATGACTTCTAACTTTGCCCCATGTACACAAAGACTAAAATAAACATTGTGGCTGTAAAATATGTTTTGTCTTTTTAGGATACTAACCGATTGTTAAATACTCCACGTACCAGGCAGAAGTTGATCTCCCTCCCAATACTTACTTAGTTATGGCTTTCCTAACTGACTGCTGGCTTCCACCAGCTGATTGTGCCAGACAGGCAAATGTGCAGGCTTACTCGGACAGACAGTATGCGGTGCATTTAGGCCCCCCCTCCCCCCTCCCCGTGACAAGGGAAAACAATTATTCTTGAACGTTGTTTCTCTTGTATGACACAACCACCAAGTGCTCTACAAGCACCAGGGACACACAAGCAATGAGCTGTCGTTCTGCAATCTCAAACATGCCGATATAGCAGAAAAGGACCTTCAGTTATTCAGCTACAAGGACATGTCCTATCAATATTACCAAGGTAGTTGAAGTCAGAACAAGGATGCACATAAATCAAAAAAAAAAAAGAAAACACTGACAAAAGATGCCCCATTTGCCAGTCAGAGGCTACAGACTGGAATATCACTACATGCTGTAATAGTAAATGAACCAATAATGTGGTTAACCACTTCTTCTCCTGTGATCACATTTGCCAATATAGGAGAAGTTTTAACATTTACAAATAAGTAAGAAAAAGAAGGAATTGCCTAAAAGACTATTTTGAAATTAATTTTACATAATTTATCATGTATGCTGGTGACTAACATTTGATGTGCCCATTGTCATGTGACGCAAGCAAGCAAAAAGGCTTTTCTATTTACACTATGCATCTGTGAAATCTTTGATAAACCCCTTGAATTGGATCATTTCTAGCGGACAATTCTACATCAGTACCAGTTTACTAAATGAGGTTGACTGACTAGTGACCACTATGCTTAAAGATATATTTAGAGTAGGGTAAATGTAGGCTCAGAGAAATAACAAAGGGGGTGTCAAGGTAGTGAGTGCATCAGCGGTCAACTATGAGGCAGAATTGTTTCTTCTCCACCTTATTTATCAGATTTGTGCAAACATGGCGTTGTGTACTTTTAGTGTAGGATATAGTCATAAGCCAGGTTAGGGAGAGAGGTATATGGGGATTTAAATAGACAAAAAGCGCTTTAAATAATACAGAAATTATTTGCATGGTTCATACCACAAAGGATAATAGCATTTCTCCCAAGATAGTTTGCAGTAGCAGATTCTTGCAAATATGTCTTTACAGCTCAAGGATATGCCCAAAAGCTCCATGAAATCTGCTAGGATGTACAATGCTTTGGCATAGCTACATTTTATACAACCATACACTCCACTTTTTGGCATGCATGGTTTGGACTTGGTCCTCATCAACACAAGGCTGGGGATAGATAGCAGTATGGGGAGTATGTTTGAAAACGCCAAAACGCTGTCATAATGTGATGCCCAGCGGGACACCAGCCTTCTGTAAGCAGACAACCCCCAATCTCCGCCGCTTCTGCCTATAAGCTTCGATTCAAAGACACATTCGTCTGGACTTCCGTAGCTGTCTGTGAAAGTTTGGGTGGGTGTTAGTCTTTTTTTTTGCTTTTTGTCGTTCATTTTTCATTCGTACGAACGTTCGGGAAAATGTGTATATGCGCTTTCGATGAACGGAAGCAAATCGGAACATTTCCGTTAGTTCGGATCATTTTCCAAACAAAATTTTTCGTTCGTTCAGATAACTTCCGTTGTTGGGATGGGTTTCCGTCTGATTCAGAGAGCTGATTTCCGACGGACCACCACCCTATAAATCCGTTTCATTTCCGATCCACTTACGGGACCTTTGAGGGCTCGGATTGCTATTGTTGAACATGTTTTGCGGCTATGTGGTGGAGTCTGCGCGCCTTTAGCACCAAGGCATTGCAGGTATCAGCATGGCCGAGGCCATAAATTGTATAGCAATGCATACCTGAATCAATACATTTCATGTATGCCTTATAGATGCATTTTAATGCTGACCTTAATAAGTCCTTAGCATGTAAACATTTATTTTCCCACACATCCATATAATTGCTATATTTTTTTAGACTTATGTCCTTTGTGAATTATATTTGGATTGTTGAACTTGAATCTTAATTTGTTGTAGGAGTTATTGTTTTAGTCGGTTACCTTTGCTTTGTGTAATTATTTTATATTTGGTTGCAGGAACCGCAAGATGTGCCACTCACACAACATACAAGCAGTGTTTGGTCCAGCTATGCGATTCCTCAGTGTTCTTGCAGGGCATCCAGGGTCGTCCCATAATATAATATATATTGCAGAGCTCCGGCTTATTTCATCAGTTTGAGTCAGGAGAATTATCTGGTAGATGGCTCCTGGGTAAGTTTGCTTGCATTCCATCAATCCATTTTCACTGTATGGCAATGAATATAGTTGATGACTCATGACTTAACCTATTGCTGTTTTTAGCCCTTGATGACATGTTAAACAATATTGTAGCTTAGAATGTGTATTTTATGTTATTATTTTTAAATTCTTTCAGGGGATTCGGGATATCCACTCCTGCCCTTGCTCCTGATGCTCGTTCTTTGCCTGCAGAATGCGGGCCAGGGGTTCTCTAATCGGGCACTATGCAAAACCCGGGCCGTGGTGGCGAGGGCCCTCTGGCTTTTGAAGTCCATTTGGACCATACGGGGGGGGGGGGTGGCACTGCAGTATGACCCCAACAAGGTTATATCAATATTTTAATTTACGTTTTTTAACAGGGACCACACGTGCCAGAGTGGCACAACTGAGTGTCAGGGTCCTTCAGTTGGTGGGCGAGATGCAGGAGCTGCGCAACTCGTTGGGGACCCCAGATGAAGAATAATGTTCTGTGGCCTGCCATTGCTATGCATTTTGTTTTTTATAGCTGTAAAAATTAGAAATTTTCTAAATTTTTAAAAATTGTATATTTTATGATGGAATCCAAAAAAAAAAATGTTACAGTGCCATTTCATTTACAAAATACATTAACACAAAACTAATGGACCCAGAAATATTTAAAGATGAATATTCACATGACCGAGAAGTGATTTGGGTGAGCTTTAAGGGTCCAAAAGGGAAGATGGAAGATAGTGCTAAGTGGTTTGAGTGAGCTTTAAGGGTCCAAAAGGGAAGATGGAGGATAGTGCTAAGTGATTTAGCTAAACATTGTAGTAGAAGTGAGGGTGGCAAATATGTAGGCGAGCACTTTAATGAATTAAGTTTGTAGTGCGCAGGCGCTAGATCGTAAGGATTTCCGTCTGGACGAATATTTATTGAAAAAGGGAAACAGAATCGAACGGGAAACGTAAAGGATTCGTTGGAGGATATGATGGGAAAAGGGCAAAAACGAAAGCCTACGTTGTAACATGTGAAAATAAAACGGAAAAGTCCGGACGGACGGAAACTTTACAGAAGGATTGCAATGCATGCATAGAATCGCTCGTACACTCATACGAGAACGGAAACATTTCACAAAAAAAACAGATCGGCACTAAAACGGAAGTTTTTTTTTGTCTCTTTGAATCGAGCCTATAGTCAAGTCCCCGTTTGCCGGGATGCTAGAAACGCCCCTAGGTCTTAATAGGCACAAAGGATGCCTGCTTACGGTGAAGGTCAATGAACCGCGAGGGTATCCCAAAGCCGAGGTCATACACGGGAAGACAGTCCGGATGGTACGTCAGAGTACAGGAATGAGACAGGTGCTTAGTCAGGGGTAGCCAAAGGGTCAAGCCGGAAGGTCAGAGATCGCGGGGTATCCAAAGGGGCAGGCAGGTTCGAGGTCAGACAAAGCTGAGATCGGTTCAGGCAGTGGACAGGAATGCTCAATCAAACCAGGTCGGAAACAGATAATCACTAATCAAATCACACCCTAATCACAAGAGACTATCACGGGCACTGAGTACTGGGATGACTCCATATTTATTGGGGAATTGACCAATGGCCACCTTGGGGGGGGGGGAGTGTATGTGCTGATTGGTGTAACTTACAACACTGTGAGTGATTGGAGACACTATCCAGGGGCTGGTCAGTCTTGGCAGCAAAGCTGATCAGCCCCTGATTCCCATCAGGTATGGAGGACTCTGCGCTGCCTGCCACTCACAGGCGCAGCACCTCCTAGTGGTGAAATTTACAGACTGCGGGGCGCACCTGCACAGCTAGAGAGGGGCGGGGGAGGCTGCCAGAGTGACGCGCTGCGCTCCCTGTCATCCAGGAGCGGGGGCCGCACTCAGCAGCAGGAGTGCTTGCCGCGGGCCCCCTGGCAGAGGTAAGTTCCTTACATTTCCCCCCCCCCCTTGAGGAGGGGCCACAGGACCCTCCACAATGGGTTTAAGAGGATTTTCTTTATGAAATCTTCTAATTAAATGGTCCACATGCACATCTCTAGCTGGAACCCAACTCCTCTCTTCTGGCCCATATCCCTTCCAGTCGACTAAATATTGCAAGGAATTCCGGAGGAAACGCGAATCCAGAATTCGTGCAACTTCAAACTCCTGCTGACCATCAACTAGGATAGGAGAAGGAGAGGAATCCTCCTCCGCTCCCCTGGCAGGCTTAAGGAGGGAAACGTGAAAGGAATTACAAATCCTCAGAGATGGTGGAAGTTTGAGTCTGTATGTGACTTGGTTGATATTTTGTAAAATGGGATAAGGGCAGGTATATCGTGGTTCCAATTGAGAGTTGGCATAGCGCTACATTTTTGGTAGTGAGCCAGACCAAATCCCCCACCTTATAATCTAGATTATTGGATTGAGGACGATCGATGCCTGGACCAAATGCCGCTGAATCTTGGCCCATAAATCTGGCCACTGGGACAACCAATCATCTAGAGAAGGCAAACCAGAGGACGATCCTGAAAGTGCTGATCCCTCCCAAATATACACCGGAACACCTGTGGAGGAGTTAACTGCATTATTGAAGGAGAACTCGGCAAAGGAAATAAATTGGGACCACTCTGACTGAATATCGGAAGTGAAACAACGGAGATATTGTTCTAATGACTGGTTGGTCCTCTCCGTCTGCCCATTGGACTGGGGTTGAAAAGCTGAAGACAGAGAAACAGTGAAACCTAGCCGGGTGCAGAATGCCCTCCAGAAGCGTGCCACAAATTGGACCCCCATCTGAGACCACATCGTCTGGAATTCCTTGAAGTCGGAAAATGTGATCTAAGAAATATTGAGCCAATTCTTGAGCTGTGGGCAACTTTTTTAGGGGGACAAAATGCACCATTTTGCTAAATCGATCTACCACAACCCAGATAATGGTATATCCCTGGGACTGTGGTAAATCAGTAATAAAATCCATTGCCAAGTGCGTCCAAGTCTGTGAAGGAGTGGACAGTGGCACCAGAGGTCCAGCAGGAGCTGACCTGGGGGTTTTGCTACAGGCACAAATCTTACAGGCCTGAATAAAAGCCTGGGTATTTTTCCTGTAAGATGGCCACCAGACATGACGGGCTAGAAGGGCCAAAGTCTTTTTACCCACCGTCTTGGAGTCATGAAACTGCTGAAGTACTGCCGGAAGGTGGGACAGGGGTACAAAGAGCTTAGCTCACTCACTCGATAGATCAGGTTGGATGACGGCTATGACCTTATGTCGTGGGAGTATGGGAAGAATCTCCTCTACAGGGACTTTATCAACTGTGAAACTGCTGGAGAGAGCGTCAGCTTTAATAGTTTTTGTTCCTGGTTTGTATGTTATAGTGAAATTAAATCAGGAGAAGAAAAGAGATCATCGAGCCTGATGGGGGGCTAATATTTTAGCTGATTCAATGTATTCTAAATTCTTGTGATCTGTGAATACTGTAATTGGAAACTGGGCCCCCTCTAACCAATGTCTCCATTCTTGAAAGGCTAATTTCACGGGTAGAAGATCCCGATTGCCAATATCATAGTTCCGCTCAGCGGAATTATATTTTCTCTCGGCACAGGGATGTAGCCGTTCAGGAGACACACTGTACTGTGAGAGAACCGCCCCTACCCCGAGCTCGGATGCATCTACTTCAACCATGAAGGCTCGTTGAATATCAGGGTGGGCCAACACAGGTGCTGAACTAAAGGCAGACTTAAGGTTCTCAAAGGCCTGGATGGATCGGCCCGACCAAGTAGGGGTAAACGCCCCCTTCTTAGTGAGGTCAGTGAGTGGGACTACCAAGGTTGAAAAGTTTTTTATAAAGCGTCTATAAAAATTAGCTAACCCCAGAAACCTCTGTAACCCTTTCAAATCCTTGGGTTGTTCACACTGGAGAACTGCAGATACTTTGGCCTGATCCATTGTTAAACCAGTATTGGCAACAATGTATCCCAGGAACGGAACCTCAGAAACCTCAAAAACGCAATCTTTAAGCTTGGCGTAGAGGTGATTCTCTCTCAATTTCTGTAGAACCATCCGTAGATGCTCCCTATGCTCGGCTAAGGTCGGGGAGAATATGAGGATGTCATCTAAGTAGATGACAATAAAACGGCCCAAGTACTCTCTAAAAACGTCATTAACAAAGTCCTGGAAGACTGCCGGGGTGTTACATAGGGCGAATGGCATAACAAGATATTCATAGTGCCTGTCCTGGGTGTTGAAGGCAGTCTTCCACTCGCCCCCCTGCCAGATCCTGATTAAATTGTAAGCCCCCCTCAGGTCAAGCTTAGAAAAAACCTGGGCCCCAATGACCTGGTTAAAGAGCCCTTCTATTAAGGGAAGGGGGTATTTATTTTTAACTGTGATTTTACTCAGGCCCCTATAGTCAATACAGGGGAGCAAGCCACCATCTTTCTTTTCCACCAAGAAAAATCCGGCACCCGCTGGTGAGGTAGACGCCCGAATAAACCCCTTCTGCAGATTATCAGCTATGTATTCTTTCATGGCCTTGTTCTCAGCTCGGGTTAAATTATAAATCTTTCCCCGAGGCAGCATAGTTCCAGGGGGAAGATCAATAGGGCAGTCAAAAGGCCTATGAGGGGGGAGTTCCTCAGAGGCTTTTTCAGAAAACACGTCTGCAAAATCTGCATAGGGGGTAGGGATTCCCTCAGCAGACAAGCTAGTGGCACGTACAGGAAGCTCAAGACAAGACTGGAAACTGGAATTGTGGCCTCCACTTGATAACCTGGCCAGAGACCCAGTCAATTTGGGGGTTGTGTTTAGACAGCCAGGGTAGTCCCAAAACCAAAGGGGTAAGAGGCATCTTAAGGAGAAGAAATCTCATTAGCTCGGTATGTCCTGCCCCCACTCTAACAAACACTGGTGGAGTTCGGTACTGAATCAGGCCCCCCGACAAGGGGAGTATTATCAATGGCTTTGACTCTTATTGGCTTGGCTAGGGATTGCAGCGGAATCTTTAACCCAATCCATAAAATTCCCGGCAGCCCCACAATCCAAAAGAGCATCTACTGATCTACTCTCAAAATCAAAACTGATCTCGACAGGCAATGTAATTTGTGTGCAACAAAGAGGAAATACCTTGCAGCCTAGGTGGGTTCCTCGACCCCATCTAGGCTCAGAAGTTTCCAGATGCCTGTTTCCGAGGGCAGGACCGGACCAGGTGACCAACTTCTCCTCAATAAAGGCATAGACCTTGCGACAGACGCCTCCGCCTCTCAGCTTCAGATAGCTTGGTGGCCCCAAGGTGCATGGGTTCTTCAGAAGAAGAGGTGATTAAGGCCTCAGGCTTCAAACTGACTTCAGACTGGGCACCATTTTCCAGACGTCTTTGTCGTATGCGTCGATCAATAGCCAGTTGCGGATAGCCAGTTGCATGGTTTCATCCAAGGTGTTAGGTACTGGATGATTTACCATGACATCCTTTATAACCTCTGACAGACTTAGCCTGAACTGCCCACACAATGCTGGGTCATTCCAGCCAGAATCCACTGCCCAGCGTGGGAATTCAGAGCAATATTCTTCTGCCGGTCTTTGCTCCTCTTAGAGAGTCTTAGAGATCATAGCTTGGCATCAGCAGTACCCCTTGGTCCCCTATGGTCATCATACAGGATCTCCATGGCCTTGAAGAATTCCTCTACAGATTGGCAAGCGTAATCCTGATGGGAGAGGCTAAAAGCCCAGGATTGGGGATCCCCATGCAGAATGGAGATGATAAGTCCCACCCTTTGCTCCTGGGAGCCGGAAGCATAGGGGCGAATCTGAAAATAGAGCTTACAGGCATCCCGGAAATTGGCAAATTTACTCCGGTCCTCCGAAAACTTCTCTCGAAGGGGAATCTTGGGTTCAACCGGAAAGGCACAGTAGGGTGCAGGAGCTGGACCTGAGCCACCACTCGGAGCGCCAGGTACTCAGGGCCTGCACCTGTTACAAAATTTGGTCCATTTGTTGGGCACGTGATAATGTGGTGCCCAGCGGGACACCAGCCTTCTGTAAGCAGACAACCCCCAATCTCCACCTGCTCGGGGCGCGCGCCTGCACAGCTAGAGAGAGGTGGGGGAGGCTGCCAGAGTGAGCGCCACACTCCCTGTCATCCAGGAGCAGCAGCAGCGTTCAGCAGCAGGGGCGCTGCGTCGAGTGCCGCGTCGCCCAGCAGACGCTCGCTGCGGGCCCCCTGGCAGAGGTAAATTCCTGACACATTAGCCTGGTTAAGGAGAGACCCATTATGAGCAGTATAAAGGGATTAAAGAGACCAAACAGCCCTTTTAATAATGATACAAAGCAGTCAGTGCTTTTGCATGGACCGTACCACAAATGATAACAGCTTTAGGCTAATTGTATCTAATTAACAGGATAAATGTTACTGTATAAGCAATACAGCAATACAGGAGCCTGTATGTATTGCATGCACCAGGGTAGAATCACATTAATTATGCCTCTGTTTGGGCTCTTACTTCTCTTGGGTCTGGGACCTTGGAGAAGTGCTTGTAACCCAGGTATCAGCAAGTTCTGCATCATCTGTGCGTGGCAAAGACTATGAGACAGACATTTTATTTCTAACACCTTGTGCTTGATTTATTATTCTGGGCACATTGCTATCTCACTGTAGCTCTCCTATTGCTCTCAGAGACTATTTGCCTTCAATTTCTATCCGATCCTCAGGATGGCAAGTCTGTTTGACAAAGGTGTGCGATGGGGGCCACATATCAATTGTGGGCACAGATTAAAGACACTGAATATTAGTTGCACAAGTCACATGGTGCTGTAGTAAAGCATTTGATAACAGATCTGGAAAGTACTCTTGTTGGTCAGACTGTGTGCAGTGTGGTAGTTATTGTTACAGCTGGCAATCAGAGCTCATCTACTCATAACAGTAGTATAGGAAGCTGTAGTCTCTAGCTCTAGTCTTGTTTTTTGTAGAAATTCTTGCAATGGCATAGGTTGTGTTCTTGCACACAACCTATGCCATTGCTCAGGGCACCATCCCAATCTTCCTTTGGCCAAGAGAGCAAATATTGCCCTGCCCCCAGGACAGTTTTCTTTTCATTAGGACACCATTTGTAAATCTCGCAAAGGGCACCACTTGACCTAAGTCAGGCCCTGACAGCAAGTTCATGTGAATGTAAGGTGGCATTTAGTAAAAGGTGTATCATTTTTAAAAAGAAATTCATTTCCTGAATTGCAATCTTTTATAAATCCAAAACAAAAAAGCAATGATTTTCTTTTGCCCCCCCCCCCCATCTGATCTTCCTTCTTGCCCACCTCATTAGCTTTCTGCCTGCATGTCATTGCAACTAATAATACTTGCTTTTCCTGCTGGTTACTTGCTCACTAATGCTTTAGCAAACATTTTTGCAAACTGTGCCACATGAACAGTACAGTGATCATCAATATTAGTTGCTGATTTCCATAAGCTGTTTAGGGCATTTGGTTGGCCTGATTCTGTAGCACAGAACAATTTCTCTGCAGTTAAAAGATATGTTTTTCTGGTCTAATCACTTCAATTCAATGGCGTTTTTGAAAACAGCAAGAAAGTGGCCAACCGCCAGTATATGTGGTTGGATTCAGACCTTGTTGTCTTGCATATTATTCGTTAGACAGCAACCCATAGATGAATGGGGATTAAATGACAGCTACAGAGCAACACACAATCATCTTTTTATGCTTCTTTGCAAGGCCCGGCTCCAGGTTTGTGGGGGCTCTTGGGCAGGAGATTCTTAGTGGGCCCCAATGTAGTGTGTCACATGATGTAACCTTTCAGCTCCGCAGCCACAAATGGGTCATCTTCTGCTGCTGATGGCCCTCCAGTCCTTATTGCCTTCCCTATAGCCACCAATCGTCCTCTAGTCCTTGTTGCATTTTCTCCTGCCACCAAGCACCCTTCAGCCTTACTGCATTGCTGTCAGTTGTCACCTGGTTCTCTCCACCTTCTGCACTTCCATAAATTGCCCTCCATTCCATGCCACCTTCTCCAATGTTGCTGATCATCCCTTGCTGCTGAGGCCAGCCCTGAGCAGGTCTGCACCCAACACCTGGCATTCAGTGGCTCAGGTCCACTGTAAAAAAATACCATAGCCAAGTGTGAGCCTGAGTGGGCCCCTGAAGATGCCAGGGGCCCTGGCAATTGCCCAGTGCTGGCACCGGCCCTGTCCTTTGCTATCCCATGCGTTCATAAAACCACCACACATACAATTCTCCTATCTTTAAATATTTACACAGCCAATAAACTGTACTTTTGTGGACACTGCGGTTTAGGAGCGCGAGAATATATGTTTTTTTGGGGGTCATACTGCAGACTGCCTGTATTTGTGATGCCTCATGCTGCCTGTATTTGGGATGTCACAAGATGCCGGTATTTGGGACGCCTCACGCGTACTGTATTTGAGGTGCCTCATGCTGCCTGTATTTTGGATGCCACACACTGCCTGTAATTTAGGATGATGCTCACTGCCTGCATTTGGGATGCCTCACACTGCCTGTAATGTAGGATGCTGCTCACTGCCTGCATTTGGGATGACACACACGGGGGGATTTTGGCTCACCCCGTTACAGTAATAAAAGTATGGTAATTCATTATTCTGAAGTCTAGAAGAGACAGAAGACTTATAGGCCAGCCTGGGAGCCAGGAAAGAAGGACCTGTATCCTCCCATTAAGGGATAGTGGTAGTGTCACCCATTAGAAGACATCAGAGGATGTCTTAGAGCCAGGACTGTTCCTCTTGTTCTCCAGAAGAGGACCCCAAGGTTTCTTGTGCATTTGCATTTTTGCACTAGGACCAGTAAGCGTGCGATTATGCGTGCGCATTTGTGAACTTTGTATTCAATGGATTCATGCGCATGTGCGATAATGCGCACGCATGCGCATTGCAAACGTGTGAAAATGTGCACGCTTTTATGCATGCGCAGGGGCCTTTAAATACTGGCGAGCCCTGAGCTCCATTGCCAGTTGGTCATTTCTCCTGCCGGTTCCTGAGTTCCAGTCTTCCATTCCTGTGGACCAACCCGGCTTGATCCTGACTACGCTCCTGTTCTCCTGACGACCTCGGCCTGTTTACGCATTTGATTCTGATCTGCCTGCCCACAACCTCGGCTTGTTTACAACTTCGATTCTGTTCTGCCAGCCACGACTTCAGCTTGTTCCATGCTTCCAGTCCAGCTCTGGTCTGTCTTCTACCCTGAACTTGGCAAAAGCCACTCCTAGGTTGCCTGACCTGAGGCCTTCCTGCAGCCCAGCCTATCCTCACCTTTAGAGGCTCTAGTGAAAACCAGGTTGGTCCTTAAGATTCCAGGACTCCCGGTCGAGAAGTGAGCCAGTTCTTAGTCTCCGCAATCAGGGTTCACCATCAGTAGTCTGACAGGACTGCAGCAATACCTGGAAATAGACACAGAAGACCCACCAGACAAAGAGGTGGCTGTTACCCCACAGGGGACCTAAAGAAAAGACAGAGTTAAACTGGACCAATACCTTGTAAACAGTGGTCATATGCATCCCTCCCCAGAGCAATTCAGATTGCTGCACCTAAAATTCATTACCCTTTCATTAACCTTTTTTTAACTCCTGCTGTGGTCAATTTTAAAAACAAAATGGCATTTCAAGGAGCTGCAGTGCAAAGAGGAAGTTGCTGTACATAGTGGGTTATGTCAGTAGAATTCAGGCAGGAGCATAGCTGGGATGCTGGGAGAGGAAGCTCCATGATGGTCGCTATCAGGAGAAAAGCTGTGAGGCAGTGTTTCAGCTTTGAGTGAGTGCAGGAGGAAATGTAAGTGCTGACAATGATTCAGTATCATGCATGCAGATGAACTGAAATTTAGGGAGTTTTTTTTTCCAAATGTGGTCTAGCTGTTGGTCCGGCTTAAGTCAATTTAGAATATAAAATGTTTATTTTTGTGGTCTCTTTTTTACTACATTTGATGAGCTGGTAAGGGTTTCCCCTATACCAGTTTACAGGCTTTACAGCATAGGGAGGATGGCATGTCACCTGCCACCACTGGCGGGGGACATACCAATACTCCCTTCCAATTACTTGCAACCCCCATTTGGGGAATCTGGGGTGCTGAAGAGCTGGTAAACAGGCAGGGTTAGTGGCCCCTATGCCTGGTGCTTGGGCTGGTTGGCTCAGGGAGGGGAGGGTCCAAATTTTATTTATTTATAATTTCATTGCAGCATGGCTTTAGTCAATGAAAAATCCACAACTTGCATATAGTTAAAAGCTCTCGTGCAAATCTGAAAAAAGTTGCATGGAGTGGAAGATTCTCATATTACTTTCTCGTAAGCTATTGCAAGTGCGAGGTTGTTTTTGCATATGTCCCTTGCATCATGTGATTTCCATGTGGGAGAAATTTCCTTATGCAAGAATGATTTCACATAGAAGGGAACACTTCTCTCACAGTGTTGAGTGTGCCTTCATATGAAGTTAAAAACTCTAGAGAGGGGCTCCTTGTCTATTGCCATTTGTTCAAAGGGGGTTGCAGTGTCTTGGAAAAGTCTGTTGAGGGCCCAACTTTCGGTTGAACCAATTCCATTAATTTAAACAGGTGATATTCCACATTCCATGCAAACTTGCAGCTGTTTCTGATTGTCCTTATCCACAAATCCCTTCCTCAAGCCACGCCTAACACCCTCCATGCAGCAAGAGGGTGGATTTTCAGACTACGTAGGAGGTCAGGGTTGTGGAGTAAAGCATTAATGGAGATAGCCATGAAGAGATATTTTTCATTGCTCTAAATTTTTCTTTAAAAATGAAAGTGTGGGTGAGATCAGGCGATGATATTTAACAAGGATTTTAATTTTAGGAATCTTCACAGATCAGGGAGTTTTTTTAATGGTGTGCTTAATTGGCTTGCTTCTAGACTTATCCATTTTCCATGTGACAAATTAACAATTCCTTGCAAATGGGCAGCTGCCCATTAGGATATTGGGACAAGGAGTAAAGGGACATTTTAAGGGCACACTCTCCTAGGTAGATGCTTTCCAAGATTCCATGGATAAAAATCCAGTTAACTCTATCAAATGCCTCGGGGGACAACAAAACAACCAGAAGTGCATGTGGTGGGCTTTATGTTAAAAGTTCTGATAAATGAACCCTCACTTAGGTGGTTTTTGCTAATGATGGAACAATATATGTAAGCCTATTCACTTGGAAAACAATTTTAGATCTATATTCAGTAATGAGATTGGCCTACAGTACCACACTGGTCATCTCCAGGCTTATGGATGACTGTAACTCACACCTCTATGGCTTTGCTCAGTAAAACAGCGGGAGACGATTCATCTACTAGAGAGCTGAAAGCTTCTACAAAATCGGCTACTAGTTGTGGGAAATACATTTTAAATTATGCATTGGTGTGTGTGTCAGTTTTATCGCAAGGAGCAATTTATCAGCAGCTATGGGTTCTTCCAGTGTCTTCACATTCAAATCTAATACAGAGGACATGAAGCTTTTTTTAATGGCTTTTCTGAAAAAATATTTTTGTTGCACCTATAATCCTACTAACTGTCCCGCTTGAAGGGCTTCAGAATAGTATTGATGACTACCTGCAGGCAACAGAGAAGTACAGAGAAGATTTTTTACATAATGTTATGACTCACGCAAAATGGAAGCATTGTGTTGTATGCCATTAGAATGTGCCATCTAGCATACCTTGCTTCTATACTCAATTCTAACTATATAGCCTTCGGCCTAATAACAGGTGGTACCTGGGTTGGCTTTTTGCATCCTGATTTTCTAATAGATTGAAATCTGCATTGAAAAAATTAAATTGAAAGAAGTAATATTTACAGTATATAACACAACCCAGATGTGGAAGTTGAGATCTCCAAGCTAAACATTTACCGAGTTGGCAGAAGCACATTTCTTCCCTACTTCATCCAAAAATGTTAAGTTTAAATGGACTGTAATTTCTCCCTAATTCTCTAACCTCCCTGGCAGTGCTCTGTTGCCTTGTTTACTGAGTAGTGGCTTTTAGTTACTCATACATACCCCTCTTCTGCACAGCTGTGTTTCAGTTGTGTAATAACAACCAATTTTACATCTTAAACTAGATTTATTGGTTAAGCTGCTCCCATTAGTGAAATATGAAAGCTGTCATCATTGTCTCATGCCACATTTCCCATAATTGTGCATTGATTAATTGCTATATTATATGCTCCCCGCCATCACAAACAGACTTTTATTTTTACGTGGTTTAAACATGTCAAGAAGTGACAATGAACATAATAAAACAATATATTTGTGATATGAATATTTACACAAACTATATATAAACTAAGATGGCTTTTGCGTTAAAATAAAACTGCAAATAAATAAAATGAAGGTGTAATACATATGCATATAGTGCACAGGTTTATTTCTTGAGCATAATACTAGCCCCCATACAACTTTGACATATTCTTGTGTATTTTACAATATGACTGTCCCTTTATTATGTAGAATTCTTTGTGTCCTGACAAGGTTGGCATGGATGCTGTGAGAGGTGCCATCAGAAGACTCCTATTTGCAGCTCCATTTCTGCTGTATCTAAGTCACATTCCTTAAAAGAATATTGGAAAGAGGAGCACACATATATGAATGGGATGGGACTTGTCCACAGAAAGTAATTATTCCTTTGCCCATTTTCTATGATAGTAGCAGCAGGTAATGCTGAATGTTGCTGTTCTAAAGCAGGAGACCCCAGCTTTCCCACTCCCCCACAATAAGGTTTGGCAGGATGGAAAAGCCCTTAAAATAAGCAGTTACTTTTTGCACAACTGGTGGCCCCAAGATACCCACGTTTGACACTGCGCATAACTAATCAGCACAACTTAAAATTATACTGCATTTGCCATCCATGGACCCCACACTGAACCATTTTGTGGCAAATAGATCAATATATAATATGTAGTGCAAATATAAAGGTGGGCCAATAAGTTATTCCACCAAGCTAAGTCACAACCTAAATGACTACACTAAAAAAAACATAACAAACAAAAGTGGCTAAATAACAAAAAAAATATAATTTATTGGTGATAACTGCACAAAATGATATCCTTCGTGCAAAACTCAAAATTAGATCTGAAAAATGAATTTGCAAATCAAAGTATAATCTGCATTCATATCTTTCAGTGAGGTTACCCTCTATAATATATATAATATAATATAAAAATAATGTGCCAACTACAAATCAGTAGTATATAATACTGCAATGAAAACAGCCCAAGCCCAATTCAAAAGTGAGTTTTTTTAGAAAACAAGCTTTATAATATCATTTGTAAAACATTAACCTTTTTAGGTAATATTTTACTTATTTTATTACCCTGGAGTGTAAGGATCATTTCTACAAAAAAGAAAGCAAACAAAAATGATTGTGAGCTTATATTTATGGCACCAGTATTATTCTAAACTATAAGTATATACAAATGATCGGATAGAATATTTACATTAAGGATTTTCACTAGTACACAAATGCTCTACTTATTAAACTGATTCTTTTTTTCAGCAAAATAAAACATAATATATTTGGAATGTGATCTAAATCTAGTTAAAATCTCTTGTCCGTAATAAAACAGTTCAAGATAGCTGAAAATATTGCGGCTTGCATAGCTGAGGTTCAGAGTGCGCGGCCAATACTGTATTTAAATCCTTTAAAACCGCAACCACAATTAAAGACCACGTTAACTTTGCCTTAAGCCGCTGGTCACTGCATATCTTGGCAATGCAAATAAGTAAAGGTTTCAATAACTACAAAGGATTTCATTTGCTGTAATATGGATTCATTTGAGCAAGTTAACATAGAAAGCATAACATCTGCTATGGCTACAGTTACATATTATAAGCCCTGAAAAATTAAATTGTTGAAAGTAAAATAATAGGTAAGTCATAGCCTTAAATATGAAAGGTCCAAATGCCAAAGCTATTTACTCTGATGTCTATGGATATTAAAATTCTTATATAGTTAAAAAAATCATAGTAATAGAATAAACCTGTACGGAAACTGCTGTAAATAAAACAGATCTGAACTGCAGTCACGTAGATGTTTTTTAAAGTTTTCTTTTTGTTTATCCACACAGGACTCCAAACCTGGGGTGCTCAGTAAGCTAATAGACATTTCAGAAAGTCTGAGATCTCAGAATCAGAATGCTTTCCACAGGTATATACTTTACATACATACTAGGAATTTGTTGTGGGTTGGTTCATAAGTTTTGAGGCACTGGGTACCCTGAAGATAGTGGAAATATAGAGAAAGCGAGAATAAGGAGCTATCCCACCCAGGCAGCCATTCTGTTCCTGGCGCCACTTGGAAAGGATCCTAGTCTAGGGAGTTTAGAGTAGCTTGATATAAGAGAGAGATGCTCATTGTACCAGATGCCTCCAACCCAGGCATTGGTGGGTGAGTATAACACTGAGGGGGCATATCCATGAGGCCAAAGGGTTGGTGCAAACTCTATGCAATGAGTGCAGCTTTTGTTGAAGAAGGTTCAAAGTTGGGCCTGAAACCACCTAATACAAAAAATGTTTTTCAGAATTTCCCACAAGTGATGTCCGTGTAGAAAGCAATCTGCAGTTGATTGTATAAATGCATACCAGTTATATATATATCAACCAGGCTATCCCACACTCTACTGGCTGAGTTTAGCTGAGTATAAATTATTTAGTAAAGTTACCGATAAACTTTAAATCTAAGCTATGAAGAAAGGGTGAATGCAAAGTTGAATTTATATATGTGCTACAGCCCAACTCCATTTAAACCTTTTTACTTATTGATGTAGTGGGGAAAAATTAGGGCAGCTATAACTGTCAAACCCTTCCACTGTAGCAAATACAGTGGGTGTGGAGAGAAGTGGTCATCTATCTTGGAGAAGGCTGCCCTTTCCCACATGAATGGAAAACTGCACTAGAAAGGTGCTTGTTCTTGGCACCTGTTTTTTATAGTGCACCTATACTCAGAGGGAAGTATTTGCAGTCACCTTCTATCCCCAACCCAGTGCCCCAAAAAACGCCTGTGTTTTTTTTTACCTCAGCCTTTGCCCAATGTTCAAAGCAACACGAACTGGATGCAGTCGGCCATATTGCTCCCTGGCTGAGCAGCCCCACCTCCAGTGATGATGCAATCAGTCTCAGTACACACAGCTTAGCACTGGGGAGCACTTCAACCTAACTGCCATTATGTGACAGTTTGGTTGCAACTTAATTCATTCACCATTAATACTACTTCCGGTTGATTTTTCCTGGTGTTGTTATGGATATTGGGCAATGGCCGAGGTCGGTGAACTCTACTCACCCTCTTTCCTCTTGGAAAGTGAAGAGAGGAGTGAAAAGGTGACAGTTGGCATGCCTCTTATTACATAGCTGCTCCCTGTGTTCTTACAAAGACTCCTGGACTCGCCACAGACAGCAATGACTAATGGCACATGTCCAAATTGGTGCGAAGGCGCGTGTTCTTACAAATGCTCTACTGGACTCTTTAAAGTGGACCAACACCCAGGATTTTGACTATCCTGGGTATTGGTCCACTTCCCCGGGGCACTTCCGATCGTGGGTTCCCCGCTGCGTGAAACCCCCCAGATCTCCTAATAAAACTCACCTCACCCCGCTCCTACGGCGCATCCGTGGCCGCTTGTCCAATCTGCGCACTCGGAGCCGCTGAGCTATGCGCGTCTAAGCGCTATCATGGCTCAGCAGTTCCGAGCGCGCTGGTGGCCACATCTCGCGCTTCCCTCTAACAGGGAGCACGCCCGCGCCAGCCATTCACAAAAGGCCAGCGCTGGCACGTGCCCTGCTAGAGAGAAGCGCGAGATGCAGCTGCGGCCCGCGCAAGCGCCGTGGGATGCAGGTAAGGTGAATGGGGCGTCCTAGGGGGTTTCACGCGGGGAGGGATTGGATCATTTCCGGGCCGATCCTTCAGGGTGTTGGTCCACTTTAAAATAATATGGAGAGCCTTGCTGGTCTATCCATAGACCACGGGGAAGGGAAGTTAAAAAAAATTCCACCTCGAAAGTCTCCTGTGCCCAAGTTTTAAAAAACATAGTTTTCAGGCGGAATGTAAGCCTTACTGGGAATTAAATACAATATATAATGGTTTACCTTCAAAATGATACTTTTAAAAATGCCATTGTCTTTAAAAAATCATAGCAATAGTTAATCATACAGTATTTACAATCCTAAAGCTAAACATTTGCATGTTGTTTATCATACCTTAAGTCGGTGGAACGTGGCAGAAGCTTTTTCTTGCCACTAAAGTATACTTCAAAGTCCTCAGTCTTAAGCCGGTGAGCAAAATCAATATAGCCAGACAGCTCCTGTCCATGGGAATTTTTATCCCTGATAAAAATAATGGTCTGCAAGGAAACAAATACAATTAAAATTTTCAATTCAAAAATACAGTTACATTAAAAAATAATATATTAAACCTTTTTGTTTCATTAAAAAATAACTGTAGGCAAAAAAAGTATTATTAGTTCTAACTAACCCCTTTAAACTTTCCATTCCCTGCTAGTAATAAACTATAATTATGCTCTGTGTGCTAACATTTTTATCATCTATGCGTTTTTTACTTTGATAGCAGTCTGTTGCACGTTGGAGCATTGTTATTAATGATTTTAGTGCTATTTAATTGTGTGGGGTTATGGAAAGGGAAGAGCTTTTATTTTAATACAGAAGTGGCAGACAAGCCAAAACTGGTAGGAACTTTTTTTAAAATGCAGTTTTTTTTTTAAAGAAATGTATGTAATGTATTTTAAGTGCCATTGTACTTCAATCGATCTTATTTTATGTTTTTCTTTTGTTTCTGTGGTGCATCCTACCTGTGGCTATTGTCTAGTACATTAACTCCAGCTTGTTTTTTTAGTCCTCTATTGCATTACACGGTTTAGACTTTGCAACATTTACTTTCTGTATTGAAAATGGTATTAATATCACTTCAGTGCCTACATTCTATTCACAGAAAGATACCAAAGCAGGATTCTGAAACGTAGGCCATGCTTTCGTATCATGTAACATGGCAGTGACCTGATAAAATGCTGTTTTGCAGATATATTTCCTAATTTGCTAAACACTGCGAGAGAAACTATTCTCAGCCAGGAACAGAAATGGTTGTTCCTGGCATCCTGCATAATTGGTTTCCTAAAACAGGATCACATATACATCGTTAACTGTTCAGGAGAGAGAAAAAGAGAACTCTATTTAGCTTCCAGGATCCTCTTTCCTGCTGAGACTAGGCATTTTCTTCTATTCAGCCAAATGACATTTTCCTCTCCTGTCGAGAGTTAGATTAAGAAGTGCTATTTATCTAGTCGCACTAGTTCATCAGAACAAAAGAGGGGTCAACAGCACTTAGCATTCCCTTTCCCTCTCCCACCTGTGACTGCACCAGATGTTGGACTTAAAATCACCCAAGAGAACTCCAAAACCCACAACAAAGTCACGTGTTGAAAGGGAGCCACTTACGTTACTATTCCCCTTATTTTGAGTAAATACACTGGCTGACTGGTTAACACAATCGACTTAAAGCACAGCTAAGTATCAACAAATACTGCATAGAAGTAGAACTCAAATCCTGCAACTGAATACAAAGAGTATTGTAAAGCACAATTATTAAAATAGATCATTTTGTCTTATAATTTGTGTATTAAGATGCAAAAAACAAGTAGGGTAGCTGAAGTTCAAATCATGATTTAGGGTCTACAAAGCTCATTTGTAAATTTACATTTTATGAGATTTATTTCAAATTTGGTATGAATGCGATTCAACTTCTTTGCTTAACCCATATCTTTCAGATTTTAAGCTTGCAAGGGCAGGGTCCTCATTCTTCATGTACATCAATGGAGCTCATGCTGATTATTTGGTAAAGCAAGGGTAACTTTGAGTGTGCATTACATTTTAAAATAAAAGAACCCCATGGGCTATGTAGAAAATGATTTTCTACATAGCCCATAGGGTGCTGATATTCTTAAATTTGTTTAAAAAATCAATATCTAATTGTAAAAATAATGGATCTCATATATAAAAATGCCCCACTACATGTGGGGAAAAACTAGAACAAAAGTGGGTTTATTGCACTTGTGTGTAAAAAAATGTAAAAGCTCCCTGAGATGCAGATTGCTTCCCCAAATAATTAGCATAACTCCCAATGTGACTCATACTTTCTGACTCATCTGACTCGTAATTTCTACAACAGAAGACGATGGCCCCTTTATAAATACACAGCTATATTAAAATAATACTGTATGATAATAAGAATAGTGTAGAATTAAAATTCAAATTATAGGCCAAAGAAACAGCATACAAAAACATTTCAGATGTTTTTCTCTCGCACAGAATACAGAATAACATTACAAATTTATATTGAAATAATGGCCTTGATTCAATATGAATTGAAAACAATTCTCATGGTAGTAAAAAACTCAATTTATGAGAAGAATTTCACTGTTCCAAGGGATTGGCCCTTATTGTGGTGCCAGTATTCAAAAAGGGATCAAGGGGGGAACCTGGGCACTACAGACTGGTAAGTTTAATATCTGTGGTGGGCAAGCTATTGAAGGTTTCTTTAGGGATACTATCCTGGAGCATCTTGTTGAAAATGACCTTATTACTCCATATCAGCATGGATTTATGAGGAATCGCTCCTGCTAGACAAACCTTCAGCTTATGAAGAGGTAAGTTCAAGATTGGATCAGGGGGAGTCATTGGATATCATATATCTTGACTTTTCTAAAGCATTTGATACTGTGCCACATAAATGCTGGTACAAAAGATGAGAATGCTTAGGCTGGAGGAAAACGTGTGCAGATGGGTGGGAAAATGGCTTAATGATTTGAGGGCAGTTATCAAGGATATATACTCAGATTGGGTCATCGTTACTAGCATTAAGAGTACCATAAGGGTCAGTTCTGGGACTGAATTGGGAAGAATTCTCTTCAATATATATATTAATGACACTGGGTATGGATTAAACAGTAAAGTCTCAATCTTTACAGATGATACTAAGGACCTAGGGGTTTTAGTTAAAAATAAGCTTAACTGCAGTAATCAATGCCAGGCAGCAGCTACCAAAGCAAACAGGTCCATAGGGTGCGTCAAGAGGGGCATAGGTGCTCATGACCAAAACATCATTTTAACCCTGAACAAGTCATTGGTCAGACCCCATATGGGTACAATTACTGTGCGTAAGGAGTAAGGACATATCAGAACTGGAGCACATTCAAAGTTCAACTAAGTTAATAAAAGGAGTGCAGAGACTAGAGTACCCTGAAAGATTGTCAAAGTTAGGTTTATTTAGTTTGGAAAAGAGACGCCTGAGGGGTGATCTAATAACTATGTATAAATATATTCGGGGTCAATACAAAGATCTCTCCCACAATCTATTTATACCCGGGAGTGTAACCATAACCCGAGGGCATCCTCTAAGGTTTGCTTTCCCCACTGACATAAGAGGGGATTCTTCTCTGTAAGAGCAGTGAGACTATGGAACTCCCTGCCAGAGGAGGTAGTAATGAAGGATACAGTTAAAACATTCAAAAGTGGCCTTGATGCCTTCCTGGCATGTAATAACATTTCCAGCTATGGCTACTAGACCACTGGAAGAAGATCTATAGTGGCCGGGATGCCCTCCTTGCATGTAATAACATTTCCAGCTATGGCTACTAGACCACTGAAAGAAGATCTATAGTGGCCGGGATGCCCTCCTTGCATGTAATAACATTTCCAGCTATGGCTACTAGACCACTGAAAGAAGATCTATAGTGGCCGGGATGCCCTCCTTGCATGTAATAACATTTACAGCTATGGCTACTAGACCACTGGAAGAAGATCTATAGTGACCGGGATGCCCTCCTTGCATGTAATAACATTTCCAGCTATGGCTACTAGACCACTGGAAGAAGATCTATAGTGGCCGGGATGTCCTCCTTGCATGTAATAACATTTCCAGCTATGGCTACTAGACCACTGAAAGAAGATCTATAGTGGCCGGGATGCCTTCCTGGCATGTAATAACATTTCCAGCTATGGCTACTAGACCACTGGAAGGAGATCTATAGTGGCCGGGATGCCCTCCTTGCATGTAATAACATTTCCAGCTATGGCTACTAGACCACTGGAAGGAGATCTATAGTGGCCGGGATGTCCTCCTTGCATGTAATAACATTTCCAACTATGGCTACTAGACCACTGGAAGGAGATCTATAGTGGCCGGGATGTCCTCCTTGCACGTAATAACATTTCCAGCTATGGCTACTAGACCACTGGAAGGAGATCTATAGCAGCCGGGATGCCTTCCTTGCATGTAATAACATTTCCAGCTATGGCTACTAGACCACTGGAAGAAGATCTATAGTGGCCGGGATGGTTCCTTGCATGTAATAACATTTCCAGCTATGGCTACTAGACCACTGGAAGAAGATCTATAGTGGCCGGGATGGTTCCTTGCATGTAATAACATTTCCAGCTATGGCTACTAGACCACTGGAAGGAGATCTATAGTGGCCGGGATGCCCTCCTTGCATGTAATAACATTTCCAGCTATGGCTACTAGACCACTGGAAGGAGATCTATAGTGGCCGGGATGCCTTCCTTGCATGTAATAACATTTCCAGCTATGGCTACTAGACCACTGGAAGAAGATCTATAGTGGCCGGGATGTCCTCCTTGCATGTAATAACATTTCCAACTATGGCTACTAGACCACTGGAAGGAGATCTATAGTGGCCGGGATGTCCTCCTTGCATGTAATAACATTTCCAGCTATGGCTACTAGACCACTGGAAGGAGATCTATAGCAGCCGGGATGCCTTCCTTGCATGTAATAACATTTCCAGCTATGGCTACTAGACCACTGGAAGGAGATCTATAGTGGCCGGGATGCCCTCCTTGCATGTAATAACATTTCCAGCTATGGCTACTAGACCACTGGAAGAAGATCTATAGTGGCCGGGATGTCCTCCTTGCATGTAATAACATTTCCAGCTATGGCTACTAGACCACTGGAAGAAGATCTATAGTGGCCGGGATGGTTCCTTGCATGTAATAACATTTCCAGCTATGGCTACTAGACCACTGGAAGAAGATCTATAGTGGCCGGGATGGTTCCTTGCATGTAATAACATTTCCAGCTATGGCTACTAGACCACTGGAAGGAGATCTATAGTGGCCGGGATGCCCTCCTTGCATGTAATAACATTTCCAGCTATGGCTACTAGACCACTGGAAGGAGATCTATAGTGGCCGGGATGTCCTCCTTGCATGTAATAACATTTCCAGCTATGGCTACTAGACCACTGGAAGGAGATCTATAGTGGCCGGGATGTCCTCCTTGCATGTAATAACATTTCCAGCTATGGCTACTAGACCACTGGAAGGAGATCTATAGTGGCCGGGATGTCCTCCTTGCATGTAATAACATTTCCAGCTATGGCTACTAGACCACTGGAAGGAGATCTATAGTGGCCGGGATGTCCTCCTTGCATGTAATAACATTTCCAGCTATGGCTACTAGACCACTGGAAGGAGATCTATAGTGGCCTTGATGCCTTCCTTGCATGTAATAACATTTCCAGCTATGGCTACTAGACCACTGGAAGGAGATGAACAGGCTGAACTGGATGGACTAAAGTCTTTAATCAGCCTTACATATTATGTTACTATGTTACTGGAATCACTGACTCACCAGCTAGGAAAACAATGAAAGTTAGTAGTACTTTTTTCCTCCTAAGAAAAGTAGAGAACTTTTTACTCCTTTTTACACTGTACAATGTGCCATTGACTTTCATTGTCTTCCTATCGGGCGATTCAGTAATCATTTTTTTTCAACTCTTATTGAATCAAGGTCATTGTCATCTCTTGATTCTGTGCTAACTTACTTTTCGCTCATCTTCAATTTATTATACAGCAGCTTTAATTTTCAGGTTACTACTAATGTATAACTGTGCAACTGATAAAAGCTAGCTACAAACATCCTACTGAATAGTTTTGAGTTCCCTTTATTTATTGTTGGCCAGCAGCTCCAGAGACAAATGGGTAAATATTTATCAGCCAGGTCTTTGGACCACAAACAGAACTTTGTGCTAAATGTATTGAAACAAGTGCTACATTTCCAGGCCAGGAAGAGGATTGAATAGAAGTGCAGAAAGCAAGGAGCCTGATTTTCACAGTTTCTGCCAAGCTGCACTTTCACTTCTGTCAGTCCTACTATATTTAAGTACATTTATAAGAGATGAGAAAAAATCCATTCACTAATTAAGGTAAGACCTGCCGCAGAATGGAGAAGGTGAGGGAAAAATAGGATTGGCATGAATTCCAAGGAATTTCGGATTTGTGTCAATGACATTTTTCTGCTGCCTCACTATCCGGTGGCAGGTCTTACCCTAAATAGTAAATAGGGGCATTTCAACCATATAGAATTTGCTCCCTTCTGCTGACCCATTTTCTCTATCTCCAAAATAAATTCACTTCTAATGGGACAGAGGCATTGAGACATACATCGATGAGTCACACTCTGTTGTTGAGGAGCCCATGCAGAAGTGATAGAGTTCCGTAGGGTTTACTAAGAAATATAAAGCAGGCTTAGTAAAAGATGCAGCCCCAGACAGCCAGCACATGGCAAGCAAAAATCTGGCAAATATTACCTTTAGCCTGGAATTTAAATATTTGTAGCCAGTAATGGTCTTAACTGGAAAGCATCCGCATCCCAAGCCCACCTTAGTAGAATATCAGCCGTATATCCAAAGGATCTCTAAGGGGGCCCATATCATCGAAGGTCAGATCTGACTTACGAGACACCTGTGCCAAGGGAGCATCCATCTTGGGACGCTTAGCCCAAGCCTCAATTTCTGAGTCCTCAAAGGGAAAACGTCTCTTGAGGTGCTTCGGAAAGAATAACCGGGCTTCCAGGATTTTTCCACTCCCTGCCAATAATATCCAATATGCCAATAAAAGAGACTGGTGTGCCGGAAAGCCTTTATTTTAGACAACTCCCCGTACAAGGAATCCTGAATAGACAGTGGCTTATCCTTTGCCTCAATTTTCAGAGAGGGTAAGATGCCTTTTATAGGGTCTGAAGTGACCTCAATGCGAAAATTGAATCTACCGCCATGAAGGGGTGCCAAGGAGATAGAAGATTCAGGGCTTCTCCCTGTGCTAGTCGAGTGAACCGACTCATCAGAAGAAGCACATACATCATTTTCATCAGAGGAGGGCATCCTCTCAGAATCTGATTCAGGAGTGATTAAAGGCGGGGGATCAGATTGAGAAAAGGGACCTGCCACTGCGCTTTAACCCTGACCCTGGATTATATGGTCCTCTATTGAGCCACCGCCACTGCCACCAGGAAGGAAAGAGCCACACCGCAGCAGGTAAAAGGCACCCAAAGATGAGGGAACCAGGGGCAAATACTCACCTGCCACCAGCAAACCTGGTGGCCCAGCTGAAGACAACTCGCCCCATTCTTACCCACTGAACCTATAGGGGAAGAGATGCGGGAACCTAGCCCAGAAATAGGGCCCTAACTTGGAAACAGACACCTGGAACTGGCTCCAGGAAAGGGAACGTGGGAAGGTGGGGAGGAAAGGGGGAACCCCTAACCGTGACAGCAGTCTGACACCCTGAGCACCACCAGAATTCTGCCAGGAGGAAACAAAATAAAAAACTGGGACGTCATTATCCAGTCTGATTCCTGGGAGAGGGAACACAAAAAAAAGTCCCGGAGGAAGGAGCAGGCTTTTTATTTTGTTCAATCTGTGTTTCTTCTTCTAGGTGGGAGAGGGTACTCAGCTAGCTATTCTGCAGAAACTGTGGGGGGGGGGGGGGGGGGGAAGAAATAAATATATATATATACCTAATATATATATAGAGAGAGAGAGATAAATATATACATATACCTAAATATATATATATTATATATATATATATATATATATATATATATATATATATATATATATATATATATATTATATATATATATATTTTTTTTTTAAGAGAGGAAAACAGCTTAGGTATATATATATATATATATATATATATATATATATATATATACTTGCTCCATTCACTTCCTTGCCACACTAACCTCAGTGTGGCTAAATAAATCTGAATAGTATGAGTGCTGCTGATTGGCTGAGTGTTCTGTGCATGTGCTGTGGGAACAAGGAAAGGTGAGTTTAAAGGTGATCCAGGTGGATACACACAGCGGAGCATCCCAAATCAGGAGGCCCAGCCAGAGAGGAACAAAGCCAAAGAAAGTCAATATTTTGGGTGTTGTCTTTAAATAATCAGCTGCCATTAGCACACTTTAGATTTAGTGTCCATTTGTGTACCTACGGGCCCTTAGGTTGCCAATGCTCGCTACTCTGTTCCTTCAATCTCTTGACGCTGCACGCCCATTTCTAACATGCAGTGGTGGACCTTGCAGACGCTGATTGCCATAATATCTTTAAAGTTACACGAAAACACTGGTGTCATCAAAATGTGGCAAACATTGCAATGTGTTTAATTCCATTTTAGTTATTTAGTTATTGACAAAAACATTTTGAGATATTCCCATTGTGCTTTATGGTAGTTTAGAGGGTATTTTCAGTTTCAATGGCATTTTTTAAAGTTTCCATTATTGTGTTGGATGTCCTCAATGTGCTGAGCTTATCTGTTTTTTTTTATTTCCTATTTGTTTGCAACTCTGTGTTATAAAAGAAAATCCCTAGTAACAATGTGTTTACCTTAGCAATGTTCACCAATTGGTGCATTAGATGTACAGAACAGAGACTTCCTCACTTTAGATTGCTAGTCATCTGATGTTCTGCACTGTCATATAGTCATAAATTTGTCTGTATAAGGCGCTCTCATTGGTGCCAGCTAACTACAAATGTGTAGAGAGCTTTAGCGAAACTTGAAAGATCTTCGCTAACTTACCTTAATATCCTCTCCACTTCAACTACTATAGCAAATGGTTGAAAAAGAATGGTTTCAGCCCATTGCATTCAATTGACTGTGATAAGAAGCTCTCTAAGTAAAGCAGCACTCAAAATCAAAATGGGCTCACAGACAGTAAAAGAAATGTTGCTGACTGTCCTCAGTATCTAAAACTATAAAATGTTAAGCTTTAACCAGTATAGAAACGTATCCAAGTGTCAGGGCCATGGAGAGAAAAAACTCTGTGATGTGTGGAATTTCTAGCATTGGATGATTCTCATCTGATTTTGTTTCCCGTTACCCCACTATTCTCCAACAGGGAGAGAGCAGAGGGTAGGGGAATGATGTAGTAAACCAGGGTGGGGCGTTCTTTTCTTTATAAATGTTTGATTTTTTTGGGGAGGAAATATGGCGCTATTGTATGATTTTGCATATATAGGAATTTATCCTCTGTGTTTAACCCATCCTTTCAATGAGAAAAACAGAATCAGTGAGTGCACACATGCCCGGAGTGGTGGTCTGCCCTAGCAACATCACTGGGGGAGAAGTTGGGGGTTAGGTGCCTTGCCTTCTCTTCAAGAGCCACATCAGTCACTTCCTGGGAATCGAAAATGCCACCTCCCGGTCACTAGGCCGCTTCCTTAACCACTGAGTCTCATGACTGCCCCCTTGATGAGCCATAAGCGGTTTCACACCTGCTAAAAATAATGTGGGTAGTAGAAAAGATAAGTAATGTTTCTCTAGAAGCTTTTTTGGGGCAGTCTGCCACCTGACCACAAATTTCCTTGGATAATAGAACATCATCAGTTTGGCGGTTACCATCCCACCAGGGTAAAATCTTACCTGAATAAAAAAATTATTAACCCACTAAAGTGGCAGATGTCTTCATACATTCAGGCCCTGTTTTACTAACTGCTTCACCTATATTTGTTTGTCATTTCTGGGTTTTCACCACATTTACCAAACAATATGTGCCACGTTCGCCTGACTACGCTCATGCCTCCTGTATTTACAGGGGTGAAGAAAGGCGAACACCTGAGCAGTACTCTGGGAGACAGGGCAATGGGGCCTAAATGTAAGGGCTGTCCTTGTAGACAGCCTGACTAATGTTAATGGCAGCAGCCTTTATACTTGCCTGTGTACGTCTACTTCCTCCTGCACTGCTTTATTTTTCTCAAATATTAGCAGCAATTATTTAATTAATTTATTCTATTATTATATACAAATTTTACAGTCTTAAATAGTCTTTCTGGGGATAGTTTGAAAAAAAATACTCATGAAAAGCTATCAAGGTTTGTTGTAAGGGTTTTAAATGCTTATTTCTACAGGGGAAAAGTGTTGTGTTTTCCTGCTGGTTACTCACAGTGTTAGCTATGACAATATGACTGTGTGCTGACGACTTCTCTTTTGTGAGGTACAGAATTAAAGCTTTTTCTGTCTTCTTACACAAAGCACAACTAAACTTGAGACACTGAGGAATGACAGATTACAAAGAGGAGTTTAGCAAAACAAAGGCAGACAGTTCAGCCATTAATCCTCTCCACAGGCCAGTGTTGTACCAACAATATAACAGGTGCTCCTTTTTAGATTTTTACAGAAACAAGACTTTTGTATCTTTCAAGGGTGGGATTTTATTACACTTGGCCAAAATGAATAGCTGAAATAAAGAAGAATAAGAAAAACTGTTAGAAAATCTCTTAAACCTAAGTTACGTTGTCCATCGTCGTCTTTTTTTTGACCTTATAAAATCTATGGTAATTGGTGCATTATAAGATGAAACATCCACACAGGAAAGTGGAATAGAATTTGTCAGCAAGGGACCTCATAAAAATGTATATTAGAAATGATTTACAATATGTTTTCTAAAAAAAAAAATCTGAAATGTGGGATACAGGCTACAGGAAATGGCAGTCAGCAGCCTGTTATATCAGGTAATATCGTCCTAGTACACAGATACTAGTAGAGTAACTGTGTGGTGGGCCAGTCTTAGTCCTGAGTAGCAAGTTTTTGCTGATTCAGCGTATTTGCGGCTTCAATTTAGTACCAGCAGGTGTGTGAATTCATGGTTTAGGTTAAAGAACCACTCTAGCCCCATCCAACAAAATAAAAACAACCCCCACCCTGCTTCCGCCAAAAAGCGATAAAGCTCATGTAATTAAAGAAGAAAAAAAGACAATCACCTTATCCCCGAATCCATCCCCCAAATTCGGCAGTGACGCAGCTGCGGTAATGAATGCCCGCTGGAGTGGCACTCTCTGCATCATGCGCGCTCATTCTCATCCAACCGGGACTTCAGGAAGATGATGGCGGGCGTTCAGTCCGCAGCACCACCAACTTCGGGGGCTGGATTCGGGGTTAAGGTTAGTGTTTTTTTTTTCTTCTTTTATTCCATGAGCTTAATCGCTATTTGGCGGGGCAGGGTGGGGGTTCTTTTCATTTTGCAGGAAGGGTGGGGTAGCTCTTTAAGAAGTGTGATAGACTTGGTTCACTCCCATTGTGTAATAGTCTGAAAAAAGACTTTAGTCCATCCAGTTCAAGCTGTTTATTAATGGTCTAGTAGCCATAGCTACTTGCATATATGCAAGGAAAGCACCCAGGCCACTTTTGAACTCTTTTAGTGTTAGTATTCTTCATGACTACCTCCTCTGGCAGAGAGTTCCATAGCTTTGCAGCTCTTATGGTAAAGTTCTCCTTCCTAAGCTGGCGTAAGAAGCATTTTTCCTCTAACCTTAGTGGATGTTTTACTTACAGTCCTAGCTTTAAATAGATTGTGGGACAGATCTTTGTATTGATATATTTATACATAGTTTTTAGATCACCCTTTAGGCATCTCTTTTCCAAACTAAATAAACCTAACTTTGACAATCTTTCAGGGTACTCTAGTTCCCTCATTCCATTTATTCATTTAGTGGCTCACCTTTGAACCTGCTCAAGTTCTGATATGTCTTTCGTATGCACTGATGCACAGAACTATACACAATATTTCATATAGTGTCTGACGAGTGCTTTATGCAGGGGAAAGTGTAATTATGGCACTAATTTCTCCTGCCCATGTGCATAACTTTACATTTATCTGTATTAAACATCATTTGCCATTTTTCTGCACAAACATCAAATTTATCTTAATCAGTTTTTAGCTGCATGTTATCCTCATTTCCGTTAATTACTTTACACAGCTTAGTATCATCTGCAAATATTGAGATTTAACATATTACCTATATCATTAAGGTATATATTATAAAGAACTGAACCCAGCACTGACGACTGCAGTACTCTGCTAGTAACTGTGACCCAGTCAGAGTGTGTATTGTTTATAACCACCCTTTGTTACCTATCATTAAGCCAATTACTCACCCATGTACACACATTTTCCCCAGTCTAAGTATTCTCATCTTTTGTACCAGTCTTTTATGTGGTACAGTATCAAATGCTTTAGAAAATTCAATATATATGATATCCAAGGACTCACTCTGATCCAGTTTTGAACTTATTTCCTCAAAATAGTTGATGAGATTTGTCTCATAAATCCACACTGATAGGGACTAATAAGCTTACCTTCACAGAGATACTTCACAATGACATCTCTTAGAAAGCCTTACAAAAGCTTGACAACAGGTGTTAAACTTACTAGTCTGTAATTCCCAGGTTTCCCTTTAGACCCCTTTTTAACTATTGGCACCACATTTGCTATACGCAAATCCTGCGGAACAGTCCCCAATATTATGGAATCTTAAAATAATAATAAAAATAGTGGCTTGTCTATTACTGTATATAATTTTCTTAACACATCTGGTCCTGGGGATTTGTTTATTTTAATCTGTTTAAGGTGAGGTTATTATTATTATTATTGTTTATTTATATAGCGCCATCATCTTCCGTAGCGCTTTACAAAGTAGTAGTTACAGACAGGGTAGAAACATACGGTACATATAATATATCAAATGCAGTTTTACAGAGTTGACCATGGATATTCTGAGTACAAGACACAATAGAAGAGAGAGCCCTGCCCTTGCGAGCTTACAGTCTAAAGGTTGCACTTTTTCCTTGGTCAGACCAGTGTCATTTAACGTGGACCAATAGTCAAAAACAAAATAAAGCCCAAAGGACTTATTCACCTTTCCTGCGCAGGTCCAAATGTCCCTGCAGCCACACAGCTGACTGATGTCAAGCAACAACTCTCTCTCTGTGAGGGGTCAGCTCACTTGGAAGGTCAAAGGCTGCACCCAGAAGGATTTTGGGATACATACACAACAAGATGGCGGCACTGGAGCGAGATGTCCTTTAGGTTTGTATCTTTTACTGTTGACATAACTGTACATCTGTACATCTGTACTGTACACTTCCAGCTTTGCCGCCCTTATCTGTTGTTTACATTGTTTACTAATTTCTTTATAATATTGTAATGCTTCCACAGTACCTTCTTCCTTTAAATATTTAAATGCCCTATTTTTGTTATTTGTTGCCCCCTTAAGCCTTGTGTTTAGCCACATAGGTTTACTCTTGTTTCTACCCTTTTTATTCCTGTAAGGTATATATCTATTGCATTGCGTATTAGAAATTGGTGTCTGTGCTTTTCCCAGTCAATGTGGTTTAAGGCATTTCTTAGCTTGTCAAATTTTGCCTTTCTGAAGTTCTGTGTTTTTGTGGCTCCTTGATAAGGATTCCTAGTGACAGTTAAGTAAAAAATTAATAATATTATGATCACTGCTTCCAAGGTGTCCCCCAACCTGTACCTGTGTTATTTTGCCTGGTAGATTGGTTAGTATTAAGTTAATTATTGATAGAAATCTTTTAGGTTTCTGGGTTCCACAGCCTTCAGCCTCCCAATCTATATCTGGATGGTCCTCATAATAACTGCCTCATTTAATTTATCGTCTTTATCTATTTGCCTTCGCAGGAGGTTTTCTGTGGATTCGGATATATTTGGAGGCTTGCAGCAAACCCCCATCAGTATTTTACTTTTGTTTTTCCCTCCATGTATTTCTAACCATACAGACTCCACATGGTCATTCCCCTCACATATATCCTCCTGCAAAGCGTGCTGTAGATAGGATCTTACAAATAAGCAGACTCCACCTCCTTGCTGTTTTACGATCCCTCCTAAACACACGGTAAGTTTACTGCCTAATCATAGCTTTCATCCAGTCATGTCTCGGTTACCCCCACTATGTCATATTGTTCCTCTGTTATTATCAGTTCTTGTTCATTCAATTTAATGATCATGCTTCTAGCACTGGTAAACATGCATTCCATACAATTTTGTTGTTTTTTTTATAGCAATATGCTTTCCTTTCTCTCCACCAGTGTTCACGGGCTTTCTGGCAAAACAGCCAGCAGGGTGTACGCAGATGAATTTAAAGGTTCATAATTAGTAGTAGCAACACCCCCACCCAAATTATCACAATGCACTACTGCTAGTTAAAGCACATGCAAACCCAAAAATGGGTCCACCGCTCAATCTATACCCCCTCCCCCCCCCGCCCAAGCACTGCTGTTGGCTCGGCGATGACCCGTTTTTTTCCACCACCAAAGCCATGCTCTGCAGAAATTTTTGAGAGAGTCGATTGGCTCTTTAACACTCGCTTTATGCGGTCTGTTTTATAGCAATATATATTTTTCTCTCCACCAGTGTTAACATGCTTTCTTCCACATACATGTCATCATTTTTAACACCGAAAATATACACTTTCAAAAATTCCATCAAAAGTGGACTTTAGGGACTGTTTTAAATGTACAGTCAATAAGACTACCAGGTCACTGAACAGGGCAGCAAAGGGGGGTATGCCCTGCTCCACATACTCGCACTGAGCCTGCACCTGGTGACCCGATGCTTACCTACTTCCATGCTCCACACTGGAGTGATGTGGTGCCATGGGACCACTGTTGACCAGTAAGACATGCAAAGCCAATGGCCACACAGCAGTGCTTGGTCACCTGACCTGCAACCATACTGGCCGCTGGGCGGTCACATCGCTGCATTCAGTGGTATGGGCGCTGGCTCCCGGTACCAGTATGTGGAGCTGTTTTGTCCGGCATTCAGAATGCTCGATATTGGGGACTATCCAGTCAGAGGGCTTTCAACACAGGATTGTCTCCACTCTGGTCCATTACTTTCTATAATTCCGGGCTCGTGCATCATCACATCCCAGCACCAGGGGGTTATTTCATATATAATAGAAGAAGTAACCAATGTTGTGAGATTATTATTGTTTATTTATAAAGCGGCAGCGTATTCCGTGGAGCTGTACAAGGTTCAAGTACAAGGGTAAGTAAATACTTATAATACAACAATGACAGCAATGCCTATAAACACACAATATTATAAATCAAATGTAACAGACAAGTAAAAAAACACAAATATCAGGAATGCATTAGGAGAAAGGGCCCGGTCCTCGCGACCTTTCAATCTAAAGGAAGTGGAGCTGAGACAATAGGCCAGGTCACAAAGTGTATGTACTAAGCAGGTGCCCAATGTTCTGAGGGATGATAAGACAGTAAGATGGGTGGGATCAGTCAGATGATAAGCTTGTCTAAATAGATGTTTTTTAATGGCAGTTCTGAAGGTTTTAAGGGAAGGGGAGTGACGAATTGTATGAGGAACGGCATTCCAGAGGAGCGGAGCAGCACGTGTAAAGTTCTGGACTCAAGAGTGGGATGAAATGATCAAGGTAGAGGTCATGAGCAGAGCAGAGACTGCGTCTGGGTATGTATTTTTGGGACCAGTGATAAAATTTGCCAATGGCTGTTTCTGCTACTTAAACCGGACCAACAGCCTGGCACAGTTGGAAAAGAAAGGTAGCAGCCATTTTGGAGCTTCCTCTCCCAATTGACATAACTGAAATGCACAGTAAAAGGGAGCCCAGCAATACTTACTGTTTGCAGGTGGCCTGTAGGGATGAGCGAATCGATCCGGACGAACCCGGATTCGATCCGAATTTCAGGAAAAATTCGATTCGGATCGAATCCGAATTTCCCCGCGATTCGATCACTCGAAGTTTTCCTTTAACATCCATTCATTTACATTACAGGCATTCTAAGATGGCGGGCGGGACATGTCTGGACATGTATCCCGCGCCAGTGCAAGCTGGGGCAGTCACATGCAGCCTATCAGCAGCCAGCAAGCCCGGTGACGTCACACAGCGGTATTTAACGGCGGCCATCTTGCTTTTCCTCATTTCTCTATTGCATTCGTGACAGACAGACAGAACGCTGTGTAGCTGAGGCAGTTAGACAGGCTGGAGACAGGCTGGAGACAGGGACAGACAGGGACAGGCTGGAGACAGGCAGGAGACAGGCAGGAGACAGACAGGAGACAGACAGAAAGCCAGGGAAAGGTAGGAAAAACGGAGCTGGCTGACAGGGAGATTTTTTTTTTTTCATCCAGCCTTTGTTAGCGTTTTCAGGCTGCTTATAGTAACTAACTGTGCATATATACTGAACTGATCTTAAGTCTGCTGTGAGGCATCCCATTCTGTGACTAAAGCAGCCTCTATTTAATAGCATAATAAACATTTGCACTTATTCTCATAGAAATCAGGCCTGATAAAGACACTTTTGCTGTGCATGCTCTCTGGTTTTTGTGGCACTGGCATCCCATTCTGTGACTAAAGCAGCCTCTATTTAATAGCATAATAAACATTTGCACTTATTCTCATAGAAATCAGGCCTGATAAAGACACTTTTGCTGTGCATGCTCTCTGGTTTTTGTGGCACTGGCATCCCATTCTGTGACTAAAGCAGCCTCTATTTAATAGCATAATAAACATTTGCACTTATTCTCATAGAAATCAGGCCTGATAAAGACACTTTTGCTGTGCATGCTCTCTGGTTTTTGTGGCACTGGCATCCCATTCTGTGACTAAAGCAGCCTCTATTTAATAGCATAATAAACATTTGCACTTATTCTCATAGAAATCAGGCCTGATAAAGACACTTTTGCTGTGCATGCTCTCTGGTTTTTGTGGCACTGGCATCCCATTCTGTGACTAAAGCAGCCTCTATTTAATAGCACAATAAACATTTGCACTTATTCTCATAGAAATCAGGCCTGATAAAGACACTTTTGCTGTGCATGCTCTCTGGTTTTTGTGGCACTGGCATCCCATTCTGTGACTAAAGCAGCCTCTATTTAATAGCATAATAAACATTTGCACTTATTCTCATAGAAATCAGGCCTGATAAAGACACTTTTGCTGTGCATGCTCTCTGGTTTTTGTGGCACTGGCATCCCATTCTGTGACTAAAGCAGCCTCTATTTAATAGCACAATAAACATTTGCACTTATTCTCATAGAAATCAGGCCTGATAAAGACACTTTTGCTGTGCATGCTCTCTGGTTTTTGTGGCACTGGCATCCCATTCTGTGACTAAAGCAGCCTCTATTTAATAGCACAATAAACATTTGCACTTATTCTCATAGAAATCAGGCCTGATAAAGACACTTTTGCTGTGCATGCTCTCTGGTTTTTGTGGCACTGGCATCCCATTCTGTGACTAAAGCAGCCTCTATTTAATAGCATAATAAACATTTGCACTTATTCTCATAGAAATCAGGCCTGATAAAGACACTTTTGCTGTGCATGCTCTCTGGTTTTTGTGGCACTGGCATCCCATTCTGTGACTAAAGCAGCCTCTATTTAATAGCATAATAAACATTTGCACTTATTCTCATAGAAATCAGGCCTGATAAAGACACTTTTGCTGTGCATGCTCTCTGGTTTTTGTGGCACTGGCATCCCATTCTGTGACTAAAGCAGCCTCTATTTAATAGCACAATAAACATTTGCACTTATTCTCATAGAAATCAGGCCTGATAAAGACACTTTTGCTGTGCATGCTCTCTGGTTTTTGTGGCACTGGCATCCCATTCTGTGACTAAAGCAGCCTCTATTTAATAGCACAATAAACATTTGCACTTATTCTCATAGAAATCAGGCCTGATAAAGACACTTTTGCTGTGCATGCTCTCTGGTTTTTGTGGCACTGGCATCCCATTCTGTGACTAAAGCAGCCTCTATTTAATAGCACAATAAACATTTGCACTTATTCTCATAGAAATCAGGCCTGATAAAGACACTTTTGCTGTGCATGCTCTCTGGTTTTTGTGGCACTGGCATCCCATTCTGTGACTAAAGCAGCCTCTATTTAATAGCACAATAAACATTTGCACTTATTCTCATAGAAATCAGGCCTGATAAAGACACTTTTGCTGTGCATGCTCTCTGGTTTTTGTGGCACTGGCATCCCATTCTGTGACTAAAGCAGCCTCTATTTAATAGCATAATAAACATTTGCACTTATTCTCATAGAAATCAGGCCTGATAAAGACACTTTTGCTGTGCATGCTCTCTGGTTTTTGTGGCACTGGCATCCCATTCTGTGACTAAAGCAGCCTCTATTTAATAGCATAATAAACATTTGCACTTATTCTCATAGAAATCAGGCCTGATAAAGACACTTTTGCTGTGCATGCTCTCTGGTTTTTGTGGCACTGGCATCCCATTCTGTGACTAAAGCAGCCTCTATTTAATAGCACAATAAACATTTGCACTTATTCTCATAGAAATCAGGCCTGATAAAGACACTTTTGCTGTGCATGCTCTCTGGTTTTTGTGGCACTGGCATCCCATTCTGTGACTAAAGCAGCCTCTATTTAATAGCACAATAAACATTTGCACTTATTCTCATAGAAATCAGGCCTGATAAAGACACTTTTGCTGTGCATGCTCTCTGGTTTTTGTGGCACTGGCATCCCATTCTGTGACTAAAGCAGCCTCTATTTAATAGCACAATAAACATTTGCACTTATTCTCATAGAAATCAGGCCTGATAAAGACACTTTTGCTGTGCATGCTCTCTGGTTTTTGTGGCACTGGCATCCCATTCTGTGACTAAAGCAGCCTCTATTTAATAGCATAATAAACATTTGCACTTATTCTCATAGAAATCAGGCCTGATAAAGACACTTTTGCTGTGCATGCTCTCTGGTTTTTGTGGCACTGGCATCCCATTCTGTGACTAAAGCAGCCTCTATTTAATAGCATAATAAACATTTGCACTTATTCTCATAGAAATCAGGCCTGATAAAGACACTTTTGCTGTGCATGCTCTCTGGTTTTTGTGGCACTGGCATCCCATTCTGTGACTAAAGCAGCCTCTATTTAATAGCACAATAAACATTTGCACTTATTCTCATAGAAATCAGGCCTGATAAAGACACTTTTGCTGTGCATGCTCTCTGGTTTTTGTGGCACTGGCATCCCATTCTGTGACTAAAGCAGCCTCTATTTAATAGCACAATAAACATTTGCACTTATTCTCATAGAAATCAGGCCTGATAAAGACACTTTTGCTGTGCATGCTCTCTGGTTTTTGTGGCACTGGCATCCCATTCTGTGACTAAAGCAGCCTCTATTTAATAGCATAATAAACATTTGCACTTATTCTCATAGAAATCAGGCCTGATAAAGACACTTTTGCTGTGCATGCTCTCTGGTTTTTGTGGCACTGGCATCCCATTCTGTGACTAAAGCAGCCTCTATTTAATAGCATAATAAACATTTGCACTTATTCTCATAGAAATCAGGCCTGATAAAGACACTTTTGCTGTGCATGCTCTCTGGTTTTTGTGGCACTGGCATCCCATTCTGTGACTAAAGCAGCCTCTATTTAATAGCATAATAAACATTTGCACTTATTCTCATAGAAATCAGGCCTGATAAAGACACTTTTGCTGGCCAAAGCCCTACTGGACCCTGCCAGGTCGATTCCTGCCCGGGGCATCCCATTCTGTGACTACAGCAGCCTCTGTTTAAGACCATATAAGCATTTGCTCTTATCATATTTGAAATTAGCCTGATAAAGACACTTTTGCTGGCCAAAGCCCTACTGGACCCTGCCAGGTCCATTCCTGCCCAGGGCATCCCATTCTGTGACTAAAGCAGCCTCTGTTTAAGACCATATAAGCATTTGCTCTTATTATATTTATATTATAAGACACTTTTGCTGGGCATAGGCTTACTGCTGCCTGCCAGGTGCACTTCTGTTGAGGCATCCCATTCTGTAACATAGCATACCCCTCTTTATTTACACTAAGCAGCTCTCTTATTTACACTAAGCAGGCCTGTTGGAGGCTGAGTGTTACTGCTCACTTTTGGTGTGCATTATATTCTGTTTTATATAGACCCACTGCTGCCTGGGGGTTCTTAAAATATCACCTACTACCACGCCAGTTAGACTATGTCGGGCAGACAAGTGCCTGGAAGTGAAAAGAGGAGTGGCAGAGGCCAAGATTCCGCAGGCAGAGCTCGCATCAGACTGGGGGCCAGTAGCAGCAGGAGTCACGCTGAGAGACCTAATCTGCCAGTATCTGCTAGCGGTCGGGTCTCCACCAGTAACGCATCTGCCGTGGTAGATTGGCTGACGCGCTCATCAACAACATCATCACAACTTACATCTGAGACCCCCAGTCTAGGGTCGGTAGGTTCCTCTGACACAACCCTGAGTTGGCATGCCCCGAGAGCAGTCCCTGTCCTCCCATTGCCTCTGTCCTACGCCGTTCCCTCCCCCAGCGACGTATCCTATGCTTTGGGTTCAGCTCCACTCTTTAGTGAGGAGGACGATCAGATACAGGAGGACAGTCAGCAGCTACTGCCCAGCCAAGAAATGGAGGTGGCTTCTTTAGCTAGGCAGACAAATAGTGATGTGGACAGTGTCGTGGGTGCTGCGAGCGTTCCAGCTCCTGCGCCAGACACTGTTGACGAATCCACGAACATCAGTGACGTACAGCCACAACCCGGTGATGATGATGATGATGACGATGAAGCCGATCGCACTTGGGAGCCGGGTGATGAAGGGGCTTCATCGTCATCATCAGGAGAAGAGGGGCGCAGGTTGCCCCGGAGTCAGCAGCTGAGGCAGCAAGGTGGTAGCAGTCAGCATGGGGGCACAATTCCAAAGGCTGGAGCCGGCCGGGGCCGGGGCCGGGGTAGAGCACCTGCTGTGCGGCAGTCTACCTTATCGGGAGGTAGTGGAGCAGGGGTTCCTGGAGTTGGCAACAGCAGCAGTGAATCAGTGAGGCCAGGGGGTGGGAAAAGTAGCTACTCGGCAGTGTGGCAGTTTTTCCTGAGGCATCCGCAGGAGGGTAACATGGCCACATGCAAGATATGTAGGCAAAAGGTGAAGCGTGGCCAGGGTCCAAATGTTGGCACCACGGCCCTGCGTCAACATATGATGCGTCACCATAAAACGACCTGGGAGAACCGAGGCTCCCAAGGGGTGGTCCAGTCTGCTTCCTCACCAAGTGAGCTCCCAATTTCTGCCAGCCAAGGCTCCAGCACCTCAGCCGAAGGCAGCTGTGCGTCACACCCATCCTCTGTCGCTCCTGCTCCTCCTCCTCCTCCTCCAAGTCATGCATCCCGCCAGCAATCCATCAGCGAAGCCATGTCCAAGAGACAGCAGTATGCGCCCACTCATCCTACGGCGCAGAAGCTGAATGTGCTCCTGTCCAAGTTGCTGGTGCTGCAGTCGCTCCCTTTTCAGGTGGTGGAATCTGCACCTTTCAGAGAACTGATGGCTTGTGCCGAGCCGAGGTGGAGAGTCCCAAGCCGTCATTTCTTTGCCAAGAAGGCAGTACCAGCGCTGCACACTTTTGTTGAACAGAAGGTGGGCCAGTCCTTGAGCCTGTCGGTGTGTAGCAAAATACATGGCAGCGCCGACATCTGGAGCTGTAACTACGGTCAGGGGCAGTACATGTCGTTTACGGCCCACTGGGTGAATGTGGTCCCTTTGCAGCAGCAACTTGGACAGGTCACGCCGCTTCGGCCTCCGCGCTCTCTGCCCATTGGGCCTGTGACACCGTGCGACTCGGCCTCCTCATCCTCCGCCATCTCCTCACCCTCCACTGTAGGCTCAAGTCTCAGTGCCCCTCCAGTCTACCATGTGTGCAGGGCACGGAGGTGTCACGCAGTGCTTCACATGGTTTGTCTTGGCGAACGGAGTCACACAGGGGAGGAACTGCTTAAATGTATTCATCAGGAAATCCAAACATGGCTTACTCCGAGAAAACTTAAAATGGGAATCATGGTTACCGACAATGGGAAGAACATTTTGTCTGCGCTGCGCCAAGGAAGCCTGACCCATGCCCCCTGCATGGCTCACGTCTTCAATCTGGTTGTCAAGCGGTTTCTGAAGTGTTCCCCCCATCTGCAGGACATCCTAACAACTTCACGGAAACTTTGCATGCACTTCAGCCACTCCTACACCGCCAAACACACCCTTCTTGAGCTACAGCGTCAGAATGGTATCCCCCAACATAGTCTGATTTGCGATGTTTCCACCCGTTGGAATTCCACCCTTCACATGTTGGACCGATTATATGAACAGAGAAAAGCCATCACGGATTTCCTGATGATCCAAGCAGATAGGGGGACTCCCCTGTGTAACTTCAATGTCAACCAGTGGCAGCTCATACGTGACACCTGCCGTTTGCTCAGGCCCTTTGAGGAAGCCACTTTATTTGTCAGTCGGCAGGATTACGGGATGAACGACGTGATTCCACTGCTTCATGTACTACAGCACATGTTGGAAACCATGGCTGGTCAGGGCACTGGAGACATGGCGTTTACATCTTACGGCCACATGAACCCCGTTGGAGCTGAACTGGAGGAGGAGGAGGAGGAAGAGGAGGAGGAGGAGTTGCCCAGCGAAACACAGTTTAGGCTTGGCGAAATGGCTGGTTTATCTAGTCAGCGGACAGGAGAGGAGGAGCAGGAGCAGCCAGAGGAGCTAGAGGTTTTTGAGGAAGGAGAGACAGAGGACCCGGGCACACCGTGGCAGTATGCAGTGGAGATGGAGACAGGTAGTCCATCCGAGTCACTTGCGCAAATGGCACGAAGCATGCTCACATGCTTGCGTAGTGACCCCAGAATTGTTTCCATCTGTCGGCGGGATGACTTCTGGCTGTCCACCTTATTGGACCCTCGCTTCCGGCACAAAATGGGGGCATTTTTTAAACCCACCGAGAGGGAGGACAAACTCAACTACTACAAAGACATTCTACGTAGGCAGTTGGCCGATGCCTATCTGCGCCATGGTCCATACTCTCGCAGGTCTGACTCGAGGGGACCTCTGCGCTCACCTTCCACTGCCATGGCCGCTGGGGGGGTTGGCAGCAGCAGCAGCAGAAGCTCCATCAGCAGCAGCAGCCTCAGTCTTCAGTCGCTAATGAGTAGCTTTCTACACCCGCATAGTGAGGCTACTCATGAGCAGCAGGAAGACCTGGAGCAGGACCTGAACCAGCAGGTCATGTCATACTTTGACATGACCATGCCAACACACCTTGAGGATCCGCTGGACTTCTGGGCAGCCAAACTTGATTTGTGGCCGCAACTAGCAGAGTTTGCCCTGGAAAAGCTGTCCTGCCCGGCAAGTAGCGTGCCATCTGAGCGGGTGTTTAGTGCGGCGGGGGCCATAGTTACGGCGAGGAGAACTCGTCTGTCAACTAAAAATGTGGAGAGACTCACCTTTGTCAAAATGAATCAGGGATGGATCAGCCAGGATTTCCACCCACCAATGCCTGATGCATGCGACTAGATTCAGCATGGTGCCACGTTTTACACTTTACAAATGGTGCAAAACATATTTATGTCTTTAGGCCATTTTTTGGGCTCCTGCTGCTGCTACTGCCAACTTCTGCCAACTCCAGGGTGTGATTCATCCAATTTTTGGGCTCCTGAAGCCAACTCCAGTGTATATTTGGGCTCCTGCTGCTGCTACTGCCAACTTCTGCCAACTCCAGGGTGTGATTCATCCAATTTTTGGGCTCCTGAAGCCAACTCCAGTGTATATTTGGGCTCCTGCTGCTACTACTGTCAACTCCTGCCAACTCCAGGGTGTGATTCATCCAATTTTTGGGCTCCTGAAGCCAACTCCAGTGTATATTTGGGCTCCTGCTGCTGCTACTGCCAACTTCTGCCAACTCCAGGGTGTGATTCATCCAATTTTTGGGCTCCTGAAGCCAACTCCAGTGTATATTTGGGCTCCTGCTGCTACTACTGTCAACTCCTGCCAACTCCAGGGTGTGATTCATCCAATTTTTGGGCTCCTGAGGCCAACTCCAGTGTATATTTGGGCTCCTGCTGCTGCTACTGTCAACTCCTGCCAACTCCAGGGTGTGATTCATCCAATTTTTGGGCTCCTGAAGCCAACTCCAGTGTATATTTGGGCTCCTGCTGCTACTACTGCCAACTTCTGCCAACTCCAGGGTGTGATTCATCCAATTTTTGGGCTCCTGAAGCCAACTCCAGTGTATATTTGGGCTCCTGCTGCTGCTACTGTCAACTCCTGCCAACTCCAGGGTGTGATTCATCCAATTTTTGGGCTCCTGAAGCCAACTCCAGTGTATATTTGGGCTCCTGCTGCTGCTACTGCCAACTTCTGCCAACTCCAGGGTGTGATTCATCCAATTTTTGGGCTCCTGAAGCCAACTCCAGTGTATATTTGGGCTCCTGCTGCTGCTGCTGCTGCCAACTTCTGCCAACACCAGGGTGTGATTCATCCAATTTTTGGGCTCCTGAAGCCAACTCCAGTGTATATTTGGGCTCCTGCTGCTGCTGCTGCTGCCAACTTCTGCCAACTCCAGGGTGTGATTCATCCAATTTTTGGGCTCCTGAAGCCAACTCCAGTGTATATTTGGGCTCCTGCTGCTGCTACTGCCAACTTCTGCCAACTCCAGGGTGTGATTCATCCAATTTTTGGGCTCCTGAAGCCAACTCCAGTGTATATTTGGGCTCCTGCTGCTACTACTGCCAACTTCTGCCAACTCCAGGGTGTGATTCATCCAATTTTTGGGCTCCTGAGGCCAACTCCAGTGTATATTTGGGCTCCTGCTGCTGCTACTGCCAACTTCTGCCAACTCCAGGGTGTGATTCATCCAATTTTTGGGCTCCTGAAGCCAACTCCAGTGTATATTTGGGCTCCTGCTGCTACTACTGCCAACTTCTGCCAACTCCAGGGTGTGATTCATCCAATTTTTGGGCTCCTGAAGCCAACTCCAGTGTATATTTGGGCTCCTGCTGCTGCTACTGTCAACTCCTGCCAACTCCAGGGTGTGATTCATCCAATTTTTGGGCTCCTGAGGCCAACTCCAGTGTATATTTGGGCTCCTGCTGCTGCTACTGTCAACTCCTGCCAACTCCAGGGTGTGATTCATCCAATTTCTGGGCTCCTGAAGCCAACTCCAGTGTATATTTGGGCTCCTGCTGCTGCTGCTGCTGCCAACTTCTGCCAACTCCAGGGTGTGATTCATCCAATTTTTGGGCTCCTGAAGCCAACTCCAGTGTATATTTGGGCTCCTGCTGCTGCTACTGTCAACTCCTGCCAACTCCAGGGTGTGATTCATCCAATTTTTGGGCTCCTGAAGCCAACTCCAGTGTATATTTGGGCTCCTGCTGCTGCTACTGTCAACTCCTGCCAACTCCAGGGTGTGATTCATCCAATTTTTGGGCTCCTGAAGCCAACTCCAGTGTATATTTGGGCTCCTGCTGCTGCTACTGCCAACTTCTGCCAACTCCAGGGTGTGATTCATCCAATTTTTGGGCTCCTGAAGCCAACTCCAGTGTATATTTGGGCTCCTGCTGCTACTACTGCCAACTTCTGCCAACTCCAGGGTGTGATTCATCCAATTTTTGGGCTCCTGAGGCCAACTCCAGTGTATATTTGGGCTCCTGCTGCTGCTACTGCCAACTTCTGCCAACTCCAGGGTGTGATTCATCCAATTTTTGGGCTCCTGAAGCCAACTCCAGTGTATATTTGGGCTCCTGCTGCTACTACTGCCAACTTCTGCCAACTCCAGGGTGTGATTCATCCAATTTTTGGGCTCCTGAGGCCAACTCCAGTGTATATTTGGGCTCCTGCTGCTGCTGCTGCCAACTTCTGCCAACTCCAGGGTGTGATTCATCCAATTTTTGGGCTCCTGAAGCCAACTCCAGTGTATATTTGGGCTCCTGCTGCTACTACTGTCAACTCCTGCCAACTCCAGGGTGTGATTCATCCAATTTTTGGGCTCCTGAGGCCAACTCCAGTGTATATTTGGGCTCCTGCTGCTGCTGCTGCCAACTTCTGCCAACTCCAGGGTGTGATTCATCCAATTTTTGGGCTCCTGAGGCCAACTCCAGTGTATATTTGGGCTCCTGCTCCTGCTGCTGCCAACTTCTGCCAACTCCAGGGTGTGATTCATCCAATTTTTGGGCTCCTGAAGCCAACTCCAGTGTATATTTGGGCTCCTGCTGCTGCTGCTGCTGCCAACTTCTGCCAACTCCAGGGTGTGATTCATCCAATTTTTGGGCTCCTGAAGCCAACTCCAGTGTATATTTGGGCTCCTGCTGCTACTACTGCCAACTTCTGCCAACTCCAGGGTGTGATTCATCCAATTTTTGGGCTCCTGAGGCCAACTCCAGTGTATATTTGGGCTCCTGCTGCTGCTGCTGCCAACTTCTGCCAACTCCAGGGTGTGATTCATCCAATTTTTGGGCTCCTGAAGCCAACTCCAGTGTATATTTGGGCTCCTGCTGCTACTACTGTCAACTCCTGCCAACTCCAGGGTGTGATTCATCCAATTTTTGGGCTCCTGAGGCCAACTCCAGTGTATATTTGGGCTCCTGCTGCTGCTGCTGCCAACTTCTGCCAACTCCAGGGTGTGATTCATCCAATTTTTGGGCTCCTGAGGCCAACTCCAGTGTATATTTGGGCTCCTGCTGCTGCTGCTGCCAACTTCTGCCAACTCCAGGGTGTGATTCATCCAATTTTTGGGCTCCTGAGGCCAACTCCAGTGTATATTTGGGCTCCTGCTCCTGCTGCTGCCAACTTCTGCCAACTCCAGGGTGTGATTCATCCAATTTTTGGGCTCCTGAAGCCAACTCCAGTGTATATTTGGGCTCCTGCTGCTGCTGCCAACTTCTGCCAACTCCAGGGTGTGATTCATCCAATTTTTGGGCTCCTGAGGCCAACTCCAGTGTATATTTGGGCTCCTTCTGCCCCTCATAGTGATGCCACTTCAACTCTCTGCAATTGTGCCGCTCTGCGATTCTATTAGCGATGCCTCTGATCTGCATGTGATATTTCTTCAAAGTATTATTTAACAAACCCAGCACGCATCCTGTGCGTGTTACAGCAAGGCTGAATGGTTTACAACCCTATTGAGGCTGTAGGAGGCTCAGAAATAGCCGTTTTTAATAGCGATTCGTCGCGAATTTATTCGGGTCGAAACGATTTTTGTCGGAAAATTCGGCGAATCAGTCGAATCGAATTTTTCAAAAGTTCGCTCATCTCTAGTGGCCTGCAAGCCCATGTTTGCCCATCTTGTTTTTAAAATTGATCCCAGTAGGCGTTTGGAAAATTATTTTTTATATGTAGCAATCTAACTGCCCTGGGGATGGATGCATATGAGGACTGTTTGTTGTGTTGGTCTGACTTAATTCATTTGTGACTTTTGGTCCTCTTTAAATCCCTCATTAATCTGCCGGGTAGGTGGGGCATTTTGCGGGATCTATAGCTGGAAAAGAGAGAACAGAACAGCAAAACCATCCTAAATGTCTTTGGGGTGAGGGGAGTATTAATCAAAAGATGGGATTTGGTTCACTTTAAGCATCTAATAGATTGCGGGTTCAGTAAGTGAAGCATTGCGATGTATTTGTTTATAATAATGTATATAGGCATATATATATATATATATATATATATATATATATATATATAGACAGTAATCATCACAGGCGCGTTATGATAATGTAGATGCTGATGTGGCAGATTTGCTCCATAATTGGAGAAAAAACCTAATTTATGAAGGCAGCCAGTTTTTATGAGCAGTCAATTAGAGTGCGAGCAGCAGCCACACAGGCCGCGGCTGCCTCACCTTCCCCAGTCGATGCCTCACCTGCTCATATGGTGTGCACCTGTGAATTTTTGGCTCGAGATTCAAGAACCGCACAAAGCACAAGGCCAACTAACCCTCTGGTGACTCTGGAGACAATATATTCTCATGCTCATGTTCCATATTACATTCCATTATGGTAACACTATCACACCTCCCAGGTGAAAAGGTGAGCTGCACGGCCACTGCATGCTGCTCGCATGTCTCAGGTATCAAAAACACCTGTAGCAAAGCGTTCCCTTCTAACCCGCCATGAAGCGAGAAAGCCCCACATATTTTTCCTGCACTGCCTTTGGGCGGACAGCCTACTGATTAATCACGGCCTGCGGAATTAAAGTTCTTCCCAGAGGAAGAATGGCTTTGTGAGCTTCAAACACATTTTCCATTTTTATCAGTAAAAGCTGACATGCAGCATTCCGTATACGCATAAGCGTATAACAATATCGCAAAAGTGTCTACATTTCCACATATTTCAGATATAAACAAATTAAAACACTAGGCTTCAAACTGTAGGCCAGAGAAAAAATAAACTCACCTTACCCACCCCTATCTGATCCAGCACATCTGCTTTATCTGCAATCACTAGTCCCCTTCAGTGTGTGTTTTCCAGCAGATGCTTCTCCCTTCAGACCAGCAAAGCTGATCAGAAACATTTCAGATATTATTCAGTTTCATGAGTACTCCAATAAGGGAACCATTTCCCTCATTATTAAAGTGGACCAAACCCCAGAATAGTCAAAAGTTTTGGGTGCCCCCACTGTGTGAAACCCCCCATATCGCCACATCAACTCACCTCTTCCCAGTCCCACTGCATGTCTAAGAACAGCGGCTCTGACGGCCGCATCCTCCTCCTCCCTCTAACAGGGAGCGTGCCCGCGTCTGCCATTTACAAATGCCTGGTGCGGGCACACGCACTGCTGGAGGGAAGCAGAGGATGCGGCCGTCAGAGCCACTGCTCTTAGACACGCCGTGGGACCGGGAAGAAGTGAGTTGGCTGCGGTGATCTGGGGGGGTTTCACACAGCGAGCACCCCCGGTTGGGGTGCCCCCGGGGAAAGGACCAAAACCCTGGATAGTCAAAATCCTGGGTTTTGGTCCACTTTAAAGGAAAACAAAATTCTCTAAAGAACTTCATATATGAATGATTTCCTATTACTGGGGCCTCTGAATCCCCCAGATTGTCTTGTTTACGCACCATGTCAGCAATCCCATGCTACATGCGCAGGCTGCAGTGGCATCCCCGGCTTCCCTCAGGCATTTCTGAATGGCTTATCTGGGTATTCATAGCCAAAGGGGAGCATCCAGCGTTTCGTGCTTCATTCAGCCTACTAAGCCACCGCTGCAAGATGAGTGGACAGTGTAGCCAGGCAGTGGGAAAAGCAGGCAGGATGCTCGCTGCATAGCTCGAGGCATCACCAGTAGGAAGAGGGAGGTTGTGATGCCGCTGTATAGAGCCCTGGTGAGGCCACAGCTAGAATACTGTGTGCAGTTCTGGAGACCTTACCTGCAAAAAGACATTATTCAAATAGAACGTGTCCAAAGGCGGGCAACGAAAATGGTGGAAGGACTTAAACTTAAAACTTATCAGGAAAGACTTAAAGAACTTAATTTGTACAGTCTGGAGGAAAGAAGGGAGAGGGGGGACATGATTGAGACCTTTAAATATGTGAAAGGATTGAATAAGGTTCAGGAGGGAAGTGTTTTTAAGAAGAAGCTTAATGATAGAACAAGGGGGCACAACCGGAAGCTAGTCAGGGGGAAGATCAGGAGCAATGTTAGAAAATATTATTTTACAGAAAGAGTAGTAGATGCTTGGAACAAACTTCCAGCAGAGGTCACTGAATTTAAACATGCCTGGGATAAGCACACATCTATCCTAAGATAAAGAGTACATACAGTATACACATAAGGGCAGACTAGATGGACCGTATGGTCTCCTTCTGCCGTCAACCTTCTATGTTTCTATGATGTATGAGCGGCTTGCATAGCTGACTGGAGGAGAGCATGTGTGTGCACCATGGGATTTCCGGCAAGGCAAGTAACCAAGGCGATCCGGAGAATGTCACACAGCAGGGCTTCCAAGATCAGGATGCCACAAGGAGGAGGAAAAAAATCTGCAATCTCACAGTGTATGCATGACTTTCATCTAGACCTGAATAGTTGCTGGCATGGGCCTGCAAGCAAAGTGAGCGGGGACACCAATCTAGCAACATCCCCAAATCTGGATGCCATAGTGGGGGAGGGGTGGCAGGAAGCTCTTACATTAGGGGGGTTTGGAAAGGAACAGAGTGCTAAGGGTGACTGGAACCTGCACATAACTTGCAGAAAACTCTTTCATTGGATCAAACATGAGTAAGAGAGTATATTTATTTCTTTTCTACATTAACTAGCACTAAAGTGTGTAGACAAAAAAAATTAAAAGCCCATAACTACTGTACATACCTAATCTTCCATTGCCTTGATCCCCTGCAGACACACAGCTTTGCTAACCTCCATTCTTTTCCTGTAATCTCTGGTGCTTGCATCATGCTTCCAGGACGATTTTGGTGCACACTATGCTTCCAGTCACGAGAGACATGATGCCCTCATTGACTAGCTGCAAGGGGTGCCCATGATTGTGATTGTCTAGCAGGGGATGAGTTCACCAAGGGGGATTGTGAGGGTTCTGTCAGCATAGGAGCTGACTGCAAGAACAAAGGCAAGCAGTCGGAGGACAGGCTTACTCAGTGTGTGATCCTAGGGTGAGGTCCCACTCCCTAGTTTTTATATCCTCGTCTTTTTCGTCTTTTACGTGGGAAATCTATTTCTTTAGCCTGGGGTTTTCATTTTATCCAGGAACAATTTGAACTAAACCTTCATATTTACAGTATCTCATAATCATCATCTCTGCTTTATCATGATCATGCTCTGCTTTAGTATGAGTTATATACAACATGTTGGCATTCAATGAACTGTAGCTCCCCACAGCCAGCAACATCCATGCAGCCCCAAAACACAAGACTCCCATCACCATGCTTGATGGTAGGCAAGACACGCTTGTCTTTGTACTCCTCACCTGGTTGGTGCCACACACTAGACTCTTCCTGAACGAAATAAGTTAATCTCTCAATAGACAACAGAACCTGGTTCCGGCAATCTATATCCTTAGTCTGCTTCCTTTCAGCAAACTGAAGTCTTTCTTGTGCATCAGCTTTTGAAGAGGCTTCCTTCTCGAAGGACAGCCATGCAGACCAATTTGATGCAATGAGCGGCATGTGGTCTGGACGCTGACAAGCTGACCCCCTGGGGACCCCTTTAATCTCTGCTGCAATGCTCACAGCACTTATACGTCTATTTTGAAAAGACAACCTCTGTATATGAAACTGATGTGTCTTGTTAAACTGCTATGTGCCGTGGCCACCATGCTGCAGCTCAGTTTCAGGGTGTTGGCAATCAGATAGTGTGGAAGATATTTAGATAGTATCAGATAGTGTGAGAGATATTTAACAGACCAGCTCCCCAATCATACCTAAGACCTTGTAACACTAGCGTGTCACATGACACTGGGGGGGGGGGGGGGATGCTAAATTGGGCACAATTTGGCCATTTTCATATGGTCTACTCGTTTTTGTTGCCAGATATTAATGGCAGTGTGTTGCTTTCATTTGAGGAAACACCAAATTTGTTATACAAGTTGTACACTCACTCCTTTCCATTGTATTAAAGTGCCATAGCTTCAGTGTTGTACCATCAAAAGTTATAATAACATATTTATTCATACAGAAATGTCACAGCATGCTCACTTTTGTGAAATACTGTAAAAGAGCCCCTTCAAAAAAAACAGTCCAACATTTAAAATACTATATATAAAGAATTGTATAAAAGGCTACATAGCAAGAGGACTACACTGCAATAGCAAAATCTGTTACTCCAGCACAGGCTGGCACAGGAGACAGGTCATTGGAGTTGAGTAGTTCTCCCATATAATAGCAGAATGGTACCCTTGTAAAAACTGATTCTTTGAAAAGCCTGGTGGAAATGCTCATGCAGTATGTATAGGTGACCACTCTGCCTGAAATATAGCATATTTATGCAGATTTTCTTCTAGAAAGAAAGTTGCAATTATAGTGAAAAGATTGCCAGGTTTCCTCCCACTGGTCAATCCCCTCGAGCTGCTTGCACCTATTTCCAACCATTCAGATTTGCTGGTGGGGTGCGCCCATCAGAGTATTTTAGACTCCAGGCCGAGGGGTAGTGGCTTTTGGTCTGCTTACAGAAGAGCAACCACCGTCCAAGAGAATATAAGACTATAGGGCCAGTGGTCTCCCTCTTTGTGGGGCATCCTGCTTTGAGATTCCCTGACATTGCTTGCAAACTCACTGTTAGGGCGAGCGCTGCACGCCCGTCTCACAGCAAGTCACTTACCTCCATGGCTGCATGCAGCCGTCATCCATCTTGCAGCACTTCCTCATGGCTGCATTCAGCTGCCGCCCTTCCCCCCCATGCTTCCTGCTCACATGCTCAGGTGCACGCACGTCTCTGTCCACTAGAGAGCGAGCGCACTGGATTCCTGAGATTTAAAGAGCCTGTACAGCACTGATTGGCGCCTGCTCATCCAATCCTGCATCCACTTCCCCTATTTAAAGAGGCACTTCCTTTCCTTCAGTGCCAGATCTTGGTCTCTCCATGTTTGTTGAAAGTCAGACATTCTTGGATTGCTCACCCGTGTACCGACCTCTGCCTGTCCCCGACTCTGAACCTTTGCTGCCTGCCCCGACCTCGGCTTCTCACCTTTACCGCGAACCTGTGCTGCCAGCCCCGATCTCTGCCTGTACTTACTACGCCTTTTTGCCTGCCACTTGTGTACCTCACTGAACCTCGGCTGTCTGTGGGACTGGGCCGCTGTTAGGGGGTAGCGACCTGGGAGTCACTCGCCGCACAAGACCAACCTGCCTTGCGGTGGGCTCTGGTGAATACCGGTGGCTCCTTAGACTCCGCTCCCCTGACACGGTACCCGCCATCGGTTCCACAGTTAAAGCGGATCCACACCCGAGTCCGCTCCACCCGGTCCGTGACAGTAAGATCTGGCCATGGATCCCGCTGAGGTGCCACTGCCTAACGCCTCAGAATTGCTCACTGTAGTGGCTATGCAGACTCGCCAAATCAACCAGCTCGCCGCCATGGTTCAGCAATTACTAACAATCCTGCAGCAGCAATTGCCACCTTCCGCTCCGGTGTCGCCGCCACCTGTACCACCTCCAGCTAGAGTTTGTCTCTCCTTGCCGGCTAAATTTGAGGGGGATGCCAAGTCATGCCGAGGTTTCCTTGCCCAGTGTTCTCTGCATCTGGAGATGTTGGCGGACCAGTTTCCCACTGAACGAGCCAAAGTGGCCTTTATTATTAGTCTGCTTACAGGAAAGGCCCTGGCCTGGGCTACTCCTTTATGGGATCGCAACGAACCAGTGACTTCCAACTTACATGCCTTCGTTTCTGAGTTTCGCCATGTCTTTGAGGAACCAGCCCGGGCCTCATCGGCAGAAGCAGCCCTGCTTAACTTGGTCCAGGGCGACCGGTCTGTTGGCGAATATGCCGTACAGTTCCTCACCCTGGCGGCAGAATTATCCTGGAATAATGAGGCCTTGTGTGCCTCCTTTAAGAAAGGACTTTCTAGCCATATTAAAGATGCCCTAGCGGCACGTGATTTGCCTTCGTCTTTGACTGATCTTATTCGCTTGGCTACACGCATCGATGTGCGTTTTTCTGAAAGGCAAGAGGAACTCCGCCTGGGAAAGAACTTCGAGTGCCCTAGGAGGACTTTACGTCTGGCCCCTGTTTTCCAACATCCACCTTTGCCCGCACATGCACCTTCCACTGAGGAGGCTATGCAGGTGGACCGATCTCGCCTAACTCCGTTGGAGAGAACTCGTCGAAGAAACGAGAACCTTTGTTTGTACTGTGCCAGCTCCGAGCACTTCTTGAAAGACTGTCCTGTTCGCCCGCCACGGGCGCACCTAGTAAGGGTGGGAGAGGCATCCCTGGTTGGGTGTGCTACCTCTTCACGCCTTACGGTTCCAGTGCAACTCTCCATTTCTGCTAGCGTCTCTGTGAATTTGTCAGCTTTTCTGGATTCGGGCTCCGCAGAAAACTTCATCGGGGCCTCTTTGATTGACAAGTATAATATCTCTGTGAGTCGCCTCGCAAGGCCTCTAGTTATTGCTTCAGTCATTGAAGATAGACTTGATTGCATCGTGCGATATCGCACAGTACCGCTGCTTTTGAAGGTTGGACCCGACCATCAGGAGAGTATTGAGTTCTTCGTCCTCCCCAGTAGCACTTCTCCAATTCTTCTCGGCCTACCTTGGCTTCAACGTCATGACCCCACGCTTGACTGGAATACTGGCGATATTAAGTCATGGGGCCCAGCCTGCCCCAAGAGGTGTTTTGGACCCATTCCCGCCAAGCCTGCTCCTGTCACTGCTCCCTCCGCCCTGGTACAGGCACCAGCCGGAGAGGCCTTTGTATCTCCTCGCCAATACAGCAAAGTCTTGAAATTAGAACCTGAAGAGAACATTCCGGTTCATAGTCTCATCCCTGACTTTCTGGGTCCCAAGAAGAGGGGGAGACCCAAGGGGGGGGTACTGTTAGGGCGAGCGCTGCACGCCCGTCTCACAGCAAGTCACTTACCTCCATGGCTGCATGCAGCCGTCATCCATCTTGCAGCACTTCCTCATGGCTGCATTCAGCTGCCGCCCTTCCCCCCCCCATGCTTCCTGCTCACATGCTCAGGTGCACGCACGTCTCTGTCCACTAGAGGGCGAGCGCGCTGGATTCCTGAGATTTAAAGAGCCTGTACAGCACTGATTGGCGCCTGCTCATCCAATCCTGCATCCACTTCCCCTATTTAAAGAGGCACTTCCTTTCCTTCAGTGCCAGATCTTGGTCTCTCCATGTTTGTTGAAAGTCAGACATTCTTGGATTGCTCACCCGTGTACCGACCTCTGCCTGTCCCCGACTCTGAACCTTTGCTGCCTGCCCCGACCTCGGCTACTCACCTTTACCGCGAACCTGTGCTGCCAGCCCCGATCTCTGCCTGTACTTACTACGCCTTTTTGCCTGCCACTTGTGTACCTCACTGAACCTCGGCTGTCTGTGGGACTGGGCCGCTGTTAGGGGGTAGCGACCTGGGAGTCACTCGCCGCACAAGACCAACCTGCCTTGCGGTGGGCTCTGGTGAATACCGGTGGCTCCTTAGACTCCGCTCCCCTGACACGGTACCCGCCATCGGTTCCACAGTTAAAGCGGATCCACACCCGAGTCCGCTCCACCCGGTCCGTGACACTCACCTTGCCGGTGATCCCACAGTGCATGCGAGGGCCACTGCCAAATCCCAGTTATAACTCTATGTTCATTTCTAAATGACTGACTTGGGCTTGTGAGGGAGCAGGGGTGTGGCCAGGGGAATATGCCAGTGGTACATGCTCCATTTCTGGCTGCTTTGGACTGCTGAGTGTGCTTAGCAAAAGTTGAAGGGTGCACCAGCTCGTGTATGGCAGTGGGATTGAAGGAAAGGTGAATTTATGGGCAGTCCCTGGGCATACATACAGCAGGGTTACAAAACCCTATTTATAGAAAGAACAGTGATATAGCTTGTACACCTCCTGTACAAAAAGATTGAAAAAGACCAATTCTTTTCACTTCACAGAAAATCTATGCGTGTCACTGGAGATGATAAAGAGTGATCAGCACAAAATATGATGTTTTTATGTCACTGATATCCATTTGGTCTCTCTGATGCCCATGGTTTTCTCTTAAAGTTATTCAGTAGCCAAACAAAAAAAAACAAAAGTGTACTTACCTTCTGTCCCCAGCTGGACTAGCACCGATCAGCATCTCAGATGACCGCTGGATTCAACAATTTTTGTGGAGGTATCTTAAAAGATGTAATTTTATTGTTGCCAATGAAATTCAACACATCACGAACATGTATTTTTATACACCAGGGGATGTTTCTGCTGCTGTCCTGATCAGGTTACAGGGTATTATCTGTGCTTTTGACTTCTAAGCAGAAACATTTTTTACCACCACTCTGAGCTAGTTTGCGGTGCACACTATTGTTTGTATCGTCCTATTTCCAGCAATTGGCAGGAATTCTATAAAGAATGTCAAAATCTGAGGTGCAGCCAACTTAGACCATGTGCTGCTGAAGGCCTCTTCATTATTCCTTAGCTGGTTGCCCATTTAATATCCATTATCTGTACTCAAACTTGTCCCCTCCAGAACTATAAATGTATACTCCAACCTGTCCCCTATATAAAATATCTGTGTCCCAATGGGCCCTGGACCTCATTTATCAATACCCTACCTTATCCTAAACTGTCCACCCCAGTAACATGTATCTACACCTCAACCAGCTTGCACAGCACTATGTATAGTAACTAATTCTAATGAGCCTTTTCCATGAAAAGATCACTGGACTGAGCGAGCTAACGAATGTATGACTTGTATGTGAGCAGACATTTTGCATTCGGACGTGATAGATTTGTCTGCTCATTGTTCATTATAGTGCTTGTTTCCAAGATCTCTCACATTGTGCTCTACACTTATTTGTGGACGGTTTCTGTTTCCACATATCAAAGGTCGCGAAAGAGAAATTTTCAGCCAAAACAAAATGATACTCAACCAGCAAACACATTATCGTTCATCATTTGATCACAATGGACATTACCACTGATCCATCTGATGGTGGTTGATTAAGTGACTTTTTGTTCACAAATTAATTTGTAAAAATTAGCTACTGTATACCTGTCACCCTCCAGCCCCTTTCATCTATACCTTAAAACGGACCAACACCCGTGCGGGCGCCGGTGTTGACACCGCGGCAATAAGACAGGATGAGGGGCATCCAGAATGTTGGAGCAACCCCCGTATAATCCCCCATAAAGCCCAATATTCTTACCTTAGCCACGATCCTTACTGGGAATACAGCACCACAATTGGCCGCCTGCGCTGGGTGGGTGGGGCATTCCACTGGCCAGAAAAATAGATGCACCCACTACCCACATGAGCACCAGCAAGCCAATCGCGGTGCTGTATTCCCAGCGAGGAACGTGGTTAAGGGGATTATGTGCAGGAGGCTCCGGAATTTTGCAGCAGTTCCCACACCCAACCCCCAGAGCTTTAATCCATTTAGGTCATCTTTACCCCAACTTGTCTACACAGCATCACTTTCCTGTACCTCAACCTCTGCCAGGTGTCTCAAGTTATCGAACATCAACCTCTGCGTCTGAGTTTCTCAGATCATTGTACCACAACAGGATACGTAGTCCTATTCATTGTTATTATTTTATTAGTATTACTCTGTATCCTACAAATCCTGTCTGTAACCCAATGCAGAGTCAGGTGAGTAAAGTATTTTATTATGACTAGAGCCTGTTTTAACTTGTGATTGCTGTGAGTGCTGCTCTGTATATGATGTGCTGTGTGTAATGTGCATGAAGACTGGTGTAACTTATAAACAGTACAATATGTTAGTAGGCTGATACAATCTGTTAGGGGAGGGGGCAATTAATGGGAATACATACTTCGGAATGCAGTCTTGTGTTTAGCGCCTCTGTTTTCCTGTAATATGGATGCTATTTCCGTGTGATAATGCCTTCTTAAACAAAACATGCTGTAAAAAGGCACCTTACTAACAAAGTATGGATATCGGTCTCTGATGTGACTGGTACCTACTAAGCCTGTTTGCACTTTCCATATTAGTTGATCTGTCTATACTGTTCACAGTAACTGATAATTAAAACATGAAAATAAAATACTCAATACTCAGTCTCCTTTATTAAAACATGTGTGTGATAGTATCTTTCAGGAAAACAGGTGTGTTTGTCTATCTTTCTGGTATTTGACCTAAACAGAATTCTAAGCCTAAATGCTTGTTGCCCTGACCTTGCTCTTTTCAGCCAATCAAAAACGTGTGGCACATGGTTTGACCTCTGGAAGTCCATGACTTGTCTCTATTTGCCCTAGGTTAACTCCTGTTGAGCAGAGCTAGCCTGGGGACACGTTCTGTGTGTTCTTGGTGGTAAACAGATATCTTTTGAGCTGCCGTTGAACTATGTTCTACATATGCATTCCACTAATGCTGCCCATCTATTAGGAAAGCCATGAACATTAGCTGGTTTGTATCTTTTCAAGCTGACTTTAATGACACTAGACAACAACTGGTGTGCCTATAAAAAGCCTTTGTCGGTAAGGCTTTTGTGTCATTACCAGCTTTAAGGTAGCAGAGATGCTATAGTTAACTAAACAGAAGACCGAATACTCTCATGGGACCAAAAAACTGGGGCCGAAAGTTTTAGATAGTAAAAATGGAAATCTTTTTTGTGAATCCAGTATAGCCAATGGGTGCTTAACTTACTTTGGCTTTCTATAAGCTGTAAACGGACTGTAAACCCAACAGTAATAATAAGGTAGGAAACAGCTCACCTGATGCCTATCCCATGTGCCTCTACTCTGTTTTTTGTAGTGCAGGGTAGAAGCTGTAGCAATTTTCCTCTGTTCAATTTTATTCCTCCAGGAACAAGCAATAAAGTGGTCTAACATCCACTCAGTCCCTTGAAGCTCACAGTGTGAATGACCATGGCACGCCACAGTGGCTCCACATCTGTCTCGCACCACAGCAGAGTGTGCTTATGACTTAAAAAAGCTGCGCCATGACATGAGAGGGGGGGGGGCTAGATGATGGCCACGTTTTAACTTGGTTCCTCACCACAGGGGTTTAGAGACCGTCAGCATGGATCAGCAGGCGTAGTAAATGGCAATCACATATGGGGACAAGCACCGAAAAAGAGGTAAACAGCCCTGTTCCTCTGCCCCAGCTGCATCCAGTATGGCGTCCTCACCGGCACACAGTGTGTCTCCCTCACAGTCGCAAGCTTAACTTGAGCTGATAGACAGCCCAACTCCCTCCACCTCGTCCTTCCCTCAGCCCGCAGTGGAAGAGGCATGCTTTAGAGATGTCCTGTTACTGGAATGCTTTAAAGCTGTCCTGCGGAGGGAGTTGGAGCCTCACAAAGGAGATAAGGGCACTGATGACTTGCACAAACATTCTAGAACGCAAGATGGACGATGTAGTAGTCGCCCAGGACTCTCAGGAAAGAGAGATGAACGCTCTTAGGTCTGATCAAACATCATCTGCCGATAAGATAGAAGACCTGGAGAACAGGTCAAGGTGAAGTAACCTGCACATAAGCGATCTTCTAACAGGATGAGCCCTATATGGAGAAAGGCTTCTGATCTGATGGGTCAAAACAAATCTATAGTCAGCAGAGCCCAGGAATCCCAGAACCAGGGAGAAATTGCTGACTGTTCCTGGTTCTACTGTATGGTGAGACTTTTTTTGGCAAACTATCGGCTTTGTACTCTGAAACCCAATTTTAAAAATTTGCTTCATCAGAGAGTTCTTGGGGTTTTAGAGATTTTTGTTAGCATCATACTGTTTGCCCTTATTTTTCCCAATTTTTTTCTTTTTTTTTTCTCTTGACTCCCTCTTTTTCTCCAGTTTGTTTTAGTGTATTCTCAAAACCTTTGAGTGAAAAATGTGAAAAAAAAAATATATATATTTTTTACAATTTGTACTTTTGTAATAAAAAATGTAAGTTTTTCAACAAAATATTGCATGTAAAATCCCCATTTTTTTCTGGTTACAACATATACATTGGTAGAGACCCTTTTCTTCCCAGGATACTCCCCCAAAGTGAAACAGCGCTTTGGGAGATTTTCAGATAAAATACAACACCTTGCAGTTTTTCAAGAAAGACAACCCACATTTGAAATACCCCCCACAAACTATATATTCTCTGGAAGTACACACCTCAAGCTTTCTAGACGTACCAGGCTTAATGATGTGAGTTTTCTGGAAGTAATCCCTTAATTAATTCTTTGGTTGCACAGGGTTCCTTAAATCAAAGCCACATTTTCCTCAAAAAACGATATGCAAACAAGAAAAAAACAAGTTACATCTGAGAAAGCAACATCCCCTGAACAGAACAATACCCAACATGCATAGGTACTGTCAAGGGAAGAGTTGCCAAACACCCCAAAGTAAAGAGTGTAAAGGTAATTTTACATTAAAATTTCAGCTCTGCAGACAAAGTGCGCACCTTGCAATTTTTCAACCAAAACAACCCTTTACGTTTGGAATACTCCCCACAAACTATATATTCCCGGAAAGTACACATGTTAAGCTACCCAACATGTATATGTACTTTTATTTATTTATTTTTTTATAATTGTTTTCAAAAAATGGTCTCATTTATTTTAAATAAAACATTTATTTTATTGAAGAAAACAGTATTGCATGTGAAAGCCCCATTTTTTCAATGGTACCACATATGTATCAGTATGTATCACTACGTTCCTGTACAGGAGATCCCCCCCCCCTCCCCCAAACTGAAAAAAACACTTTATAACATTTACAAATAGAATACAACTACTATCCACACTATAAATGGTTAAATAAAAAAAAAATTGCATAGAGCCCCCCCTTGCTCCCCCCAACAAGCGAGCATGTAGAAACTATGTGCTTGGCACTGAAAGGGTTAAAAGCATTTTCCCATGCCACCAGGTTGGGAGGTTGGTTGTTTTTCCAGTGACACAAAATCATCTGGTGTACAGTGAATAATGCTAAGTTAGATATACTAGCTTCTATCTTAGATAAAGCTGGACTGTTGAGGTTCCACAGTAGATATCATTCTACAATATATCGAATTTCTGGTTTAAGTAGTCTAATACGTCTGATTTCTTCCCATACCATTTCCCTCTGATGTTTTTATTGTGGTCTGCTGTAAGATAATGCATATTTCTAGAGGTTCTCTCTAAAAATAATTTTGGAAATGCAGAGGGGATGAATCCTGGCTCCCATACTATGTTAAAAGATATAAGCAGATTTCTCAGTTGGTGGCCGAGAAGCCAATTCTTGGGATTTAACAGAATATAGTATGGAGTAGTTTTAGTAAAGTGTCAAATTCTTGATCCCCTGATGTCCATGCCTTTCCTTAAAAGTTGTTTGCAGGGGTATATTGATTTTTCACCTGATTAGGATGTCAGGGTGGGGGCTGAGATTACTATTCGTAGGCATTTACTATCGATTGTCCCCCTTGATGTTATGTTTTTTAATAAGACGCAAGTCCCAGGATATCAGGTCTGCTTTTCCTTCTTTGGTCAACTCTACATTGACCCATTCCTCTTCTGAACTAGCCCACTGGATGAGTCTTTGAGTCAGTGTTGCTAAATAATAGGCCCTAACATTTGGGGCAGCCAAGCCCTCTTAGTTTAGCCACTTTGTCAACTGACAGTATGACATTCTTCTTTTTTTTGCCAGACCAAAAATATTCTTATATGGAATTGTTGAGTTTTTTAAAGAATGAATTTTGGAGAAGAACAGGCGGGTTTTAAAAATTATCTGAGGGAGTAGGAACATTTTACCTATGAGGTTCAGACCTGGATTTTGCTGACAACGGAGAGTGGTTTTGATTTTACCCAGTAATGGGGTGTAATGTTCTAACTAAGGATATAGTTTCTTGTGATGTTAAGAATGGAAGGATAGCTGACTTACATTGATTAATTTTAAAGTTTGAGACCATCTTGTAGTCGTCCAATATTTCTAATAATTTTGGGAAAGAACTGATAATCCTTATAATCCTGGCACTCTGATTGTTGTAGAGAGACAGTACCTTCGAGGTAAATGTTGGTAAATCTTCTTTAGGAATAAGTGTGATTAGGGATTGGTTCATCTGCTTGGACGGAACAGTCAAGTTATCTAAGGGGAGGCCGATTCATTAATAGCGGCAGGTAGCGACAGTTGAGCGACTGTAGCAGTATTTTCACAGCGCCCGCTAGTAGTCGCTGTGCTTGGCCATTGTTCGGTTGTTGATAGCGATAGAGTCGGTGTGCAGTAATGTTGAATATGGGGTGACGAGTCGCTATTTGACAGGTTCCGCGATGTATGGGTGCGCATGATAGCGACTGGTCAGAGCGACCGGCTCCCACCATATTCATCAAAAAATCACGCTCAAAAAATTCTCGCGCTGTGAAATGCATGTGCGCTGGCGGCAATGTGTTAAAAGTAGTTTTTTAACCCCCAAACCACCATATTTTTGGAAACCAAAAAAAAAAAAATTTTTTAAAGAATTTAGTAATATGAATACAATAATATCAGACCTGTAATATCAATTCTGCACAATTTTTTTTTTTTTTACCTTAAAAAAATTATCTAACATGGCAGAAGTGGTCACAGAATTTTTCACATTTAAAAAAAAAAAAAAATTAATAACAATTAATTATGAATATTTAAAGATTGTTCCATTGAAATGCATTGGAGAGCGCCAGGTAGCGAGAGGTCATACCTGTCGCTGTTCAAGGTCGGACGCTGGCGCTGTGGGCTGAGGCTGGAATAATGATGAATGAGTGGCTATCTGGCGCTATCTCAGTCGCTAAGCAGGATCGGCTTGATAAATGTGTGATTGTGGTGGGGAGCCGGCGTTCTCGTGGCGGTGCCCGTCATTACCGGTCGCTCACCCGTCGCTACCTGTCGCTATTCCTTCATAAATAAGGGCCTTATTTATTATTGCGAAGAAGATCTTGGAAAAGTTTATAATATTCTCTGGGCAAACTGTATGGGCCAGGACTTTGGTTTGATATTATTGATAGCTTTTTACAGTTCTTCCAGCGATATTGAGCGATGTAAGTTAGAAGCTGATTCGATTCTAATTTTAGGTAGAATTATTCTGCTAGGCGAGTTGTGTAGGCTCTGAACTGCCTTTTTTAAGTTATAGATATTTGAATAGTAGGCTCTGAATTCTTCCTTGATGTCATCAAGTTCCGTTAAGCTACATCCCTCTTGGTTTTATCTAATAAGCTCATTAAGGTTATTGGCCCCTTGATTGTTCATCTGAGGTGGCATTGTTTTCCCTGGTTTATTTATTTTTTACCTAAATTTGAGAAACTTGTTTTTGTCACTCATATAGTGCTTGTCATTAACCTGCCTATTTACTGCAGCCCGCGCATGCGCCGTTGGGCTGGGAAGTAAGGTAAGTGTAGCGGGCAACCTGGGGCATTTCACACAGCGGGGCATCCCAATTTTGGATGCCCCCGGGGGAGGGAATCGATCGGGATTGGCCCGGTAATCTTATAGATTCCCGGGCCGATCCTACTGGGTTTTGGTTCACTTTAATGAGAAAGTGCCCCACCAGCTCCACCCCTTACGCCACCTAAAACCTATTCCTGAACAGTACCTTGATAATTAAGCCCACCCAGATCTCTAGGAATCCTATTGACCTCTCTTCAGGGTTACCTTCCTACCTCTTTCTGTCACCCTGTTATTGAGGTCAGGCCTAACCCCTGCCCCGTTTGCTTTATTACAGACACCGGAGAAAGAAAAAAAAAGCAAGGTGAATTTTCCTCTTTTCTTTCTTCATTTCCTTCAGCTTTGTTAGGCTGTTTCTATTCATTTGGGTTTAATTTTCCTAGTTCTTTGTGGTGAATGGGCCCACGTTCCATTATTTTTTTCCTGTGGGGGAGGCCGAAAACTTTGGTAAATGGGAGGATCTCATCCCCCTCTTTTAGCGTGAGAGACTTGCCATTGTGTATAACGGCTAAACCAAATGGAAAGGTCCGCTTATTTTTTATCTGATTTTCTCAGAGTAGGTTAGTCGGGGGGCCAGTGTATATCTTTTCCCAAGAGTATTTATAGATAAGTCATTATATATTTCAATGTTCATGTTCTGTGATTTTATTTTTTTTGCACAGGTCATGATTGTTTTTTTTTTTTCATAGCTCAGGATGTAACATAGGACACCGTGTCTAAATTCTACCCGTTTGGTGTATTCTTTCGATTTTGGTCAGTAAGCTGCTTAAAAAGTCATTGTGCAAAACCTTTCAATTCCTCCTGGGAGATTGCTGCTGCTACCCCTTTAATCTTAATGTTGTTTCTTTTGCTACGATCTTCTAAGTCATTGACTTTGGTAGCAAGATCTATCAAAGCAATCTGACGTCTTTTCTCCATAGTGTGCATGGACTTCCTATCCTATGCTACCATTGTGAGGTCTGCCTCAAAGGACCCCAGTTGTTAAATCCTGGATTGCACCTCTGTTTATGGATTCAGATTCTCTAGTCAGCAGAGATTCACTTAGTGAAGCCTCTGCATTGATTGTTACATTCCCGGTAACAGACGCCCAGCAGCATAATGTCTTTCCTTTTGTTTTACTGATGAATATGCAGCATACGCCCGAGAACTTAGATATATCACCTGGGGACATTGTACTGCATGTGAGTGTTCACTGTTGTTCACTGTTTTAACCCTTTGCGGGGTCAGTAAAGCGTTTTCCAGACTACCAATCTGAGAAATATCTGGAGCAGACCCACTTTTGGACCGGGTGTAGCTGCTATGTGGCCCTGGTTTCACCAAGGTAAAGTTAGTGAGTTACAGTTGTCTGCCTTTTTGAGGGATGCTTGTTCTAGGCATTGTAGAGAGAGGAGAGTTTCAGTATGTCTACCACCTATCTCTGGGACTGGGACTCCATCGTTTGGTCCCTTACCTGGAGGGTGGAGCCCCCCTGCTAGTTTACACATTTTGCCCAGTTAGCGATTGGACTAATAAATCCCTAGTATACGATTAAGTGCTCTTAATATAGAGCTATTGAATGGTTCAATATGTGTTCTAGAAAATGAAATCACCCCACACGTGTTTTTTTCTTACGGTCATAATGGTTAGTGTACTGTGGACAATGATATTCTCATCGCCTACAGTGTTTTCTTGTTATTCTGTTTCTGATGCCTCTTCTCTTTCTCAATCTATCTCTCTCTCTTATTATTCACTGGCCTTTCTCCTTTGTCTCTTATCCCCATCTCCAGCCCATGGGGCTGCTCAGGGCTGACCCTATACTTTTAAATGGCTCAGAATAAACTAATACTGATTAGTCACAATGTCCAATGCCCAACATATTAAATGCCTATATTCTCTTCTACTCCAAGATGGCAACCCTTCTGGCTATGCTGCTTTACATTCTGGGATGTCCTGAACATAGTTGAAGCCAGTGGGGAAAATAATAATAAGTAAATGACTAAAAACTTAAAATATAATAATTTTAGATGCTGGTGAATAGTTTTTTAGGGTATGGGCTTTTTATTAAATGATGCTGAAGGTCCGGTTTAATGACTCCCTCCTAGCATGGAAACATACTTTTTCCAAAGTGGAACAACAGTGGCATACAGGGGCACTGTTTGACCCTTGACGTCCATCAGGCCCTTGACACCCTCTCATGGGGCTATATATTTAAGGTGCTGTCATGATTTGGGTTTGGTGACTTTTTCTTGACATAGATCAAGGCTTTACTGGTATCAGATCCTTTCCTCATAGCTAGGGTGACTCGACAGGGCTGTCCCATCTCCCCACACCTTTTTATACTGGCACTGGAACCCCTCACTATTGCCATCAGAGAGGGTGTCAATATGAAGGGGATAGAGGTTGGGGGAGTACAACACACAAACTATGCATGTTTGCGGATGATATTCTAATGCCCATATCAAACCCGATCACAATACTCCCAAATAGACTATGAAAAGTCTAAAGGTCTCCCTTCCTGAATCAATAATCCTGCATCTTAGGGCACAATTCCTATTCCGGTTGGTCACTCGACATTTGGAATATCTGCAAATTAAACTCACACCAATGTACTCCTCATTATATCAGGCAAACTATTTCCCCATATTCCGATCTTTACCAGCTGCTATACAATCCTGGGCACGAATGCTGATATCTTGGTTCGGGCAGATCGCCTCAATCAAAATGACCCTGTTGCCCAAACTACTGTATTTATTCAGGACATTGCTGGTTAGGGTTCCCCCATATATGCTCAGGGCATTTCAAAAGCCGGTCCTGAAATTTATGTGGGGTGGAAATAGACTCAGGATAGCCAAGGCCATGGTGATGACTCATAAGCGGGATGGAGGGTTGGGACTTCCAATTTTTGCTAATTATGATCACACATCCCAGATTTCCCAGCTAACTGCATTACATGCCAAAATAGAGGCCCCTATGTGGATGCTATTGGAAGTACTCAACAGTCACCCAATCACAAGCGACTCCCTGCTATGGCTTCCCCACTCCCGCTAGACCTGCAGGCTTAAGTCTAATCATGCAGCACAGATTGAAGATCTGGGACAATGTGGAATTTTCCAGCCTCCCTTCAACAACTCCCTACTTCCTCCGAGCATGGGCTCCCCTGCTATATATAAATAGTGGCAGTCACAACATTTTACTAAGATCACAAACTTATTGAGAAATAATAAACTGATCACCTGGTCAGACCTGGTAGAACGCCCTTGGGGGGAATAGTTCAATGAATTGGACCCCTTCTCTGTAAAGCTCCCTCTTCGTCAACCCTCACAGCTTTTGAGAACATGTGCGAGAGGGACCCATTGGGAAGGGGACTGATAAATAATAGAAATAAAAAACTGCCAAAAAATAATAATTTCCCTGGACATCCCTGCAAAAATCACAGTTAAACATGTATAGTGCAAAATTGTCAAGAATGGTCTGGCTACAGAGGGTGACAAATCTCTAGTTGGGCTGGAAGTTAAAACACAAATATAATTTGCCAACTCTGGCTAAATATATTTTATCACAGACAGTTCTCTATCTCTCAGTTGACAAATTCTCCTGCTGCAAAGTAGACACAGTTGACTGACCATTAATTTGTGACTCACAGTTTTGTCTTATCATACAGTGTAACAGGCAGTCAACTGTGTTTACACTGCAGCAGGAGAATGTAACAAAGTTATCAGATGAGAGGCAGATAAATGTCTGTGATCAAAATCTATTCAGATACTTGAGCTTTAACAACTAGTTATAAATCAAAACCATGAAAAGATATACATATTAACAAATAGCAGTACACAATAAGTGAAATGAGTTGCAAAATGTGACAGCCATGCAAAAAAAATCATAGGCCATAGCAGGCATGCAGTTGGCTAGTTGGCCAGCCATGACCTAGGTAATGAAAACAGCACTTACTGCACAAAAGTACTAAAGTTCACTGTGCAGGGACTCTTGATAGAATGTGTCTATAAACGCTGAAAAAAAAACAAATACGCTTTCCAAATGAGTTGCTGCACGGGCTGACAAATATTTCATGTCCTGCCTGCCTCTTCCCAGCTGGGATATGACCCACAGCAGGGTCTAATTGGAGAGGGATGCAGAGAAACATCTTGATAGCTTAAGCATGTCACAGGTCAAAACACAGCTGACAAGTTGCAGCAATAAAACAGATCCAAGTAAACAAACAACCAAAATCAAATAAAATATTTTTGGTAAACTTTTGAAATAGTATATTCATGGAAGGAATTGACTCTTTCCAGATGGAAGACCTAAAGTTACAAATACAAATCCAAGAATAAAAAAGGGAACAATAGCAAAAGAAAGAAGATCTCCCAGGCTGCGCAACAGCCCCGACTAACTACTTACAGGTGTCAGCTATAGCAGCAGATGAAAAATATTAAACTGCAATAGCTTCAGAGTGATGACATGTGTGTTCATAATACAATCATCACAAAGTGCGCCCAGGCACCTGCCTAATGCTTTTCTCTCTGTTTTGCTGGCCTAGCAGCTCAAAATAAAGTGCATGATTGCCTGAAAGGGAAAACGAAGTGTTCTGATCTATAGACCTATAAACAGATTTACTAAGCCTGAAAAACTAGAGCAACATTGGAGCATTTGTCAAAAGGATCCAATGAGGTTTTATCCTAAAAAAAGGAAGCAAGGGATGATAATGCTCTGTTATTGGTTAAGTACTTAATATAGTATGTAAATTCATGACGTCACTTCTATACTGGAATGTTACTCCACAGATCCCTTCTGTGCCATCACTAATCATGAAGACACTTCATTGTCACACTTTAAACCTGACCACAGTTGGAAGAAAGAAACTCTCCAAAACTCACTTGCCCCATCTGCCTGCCTGATACTGAATCATTGTCAGCACATCCTCCATTTTGGTTGTAAAACTGACCACACACAAAAAAGGTAAAATATTTTTTTGTGCAGTGATCTGAAATGCCCTGGGGAGGGATGCATGTGAGCACAGTTTATTCTACGGGTGTTGGTCCAATTTAACCAAGATACCCCATGAAATCTGTGTTGAAACTAACCTTTCATGTAGGCTCCCCCATAATATGTGCCAAAACCCACCCTGCAAACCCCTCTTATCTGTTCTACAATGTTTCATGTAGACTCCCCCATAACCTGTGTAAAAGCCCACCCTGCAAACCCCTCTTATCTGTTCTGCAACCTTTCATGTAGACTCCCCCATAACATGTGCAAAAACCCACCCTGCAAACCCCTCTTATCTGTTCTGCAACCTTTCATGTAGACTCCCCCATAACATGTGCAAAAACCCACCCTGCAGACCCCCTTATCTGTTCTGCAGCCTTTCATGTAGACTCCCCCATAACATGTGCAAAAACCCACCCTGCAGACCCCCTTATCTGTTCTGCAACCTTTCATGTAGACTCCCCCATAACTTGTGCCAAACCCCACCGTGAAAACCCCTCTTATCTGTTCTGCAACCTTTCATGTAGACTCCCCTATAACCTGTGCCAAAAGCCACCCTGCAGACCCCCTTATCTGTTCTGCAACCTTTCATGTAGACTCCCCCATAACATGTGCAAAAACCCACCCTGCAGACCCCCTTATCTGTTCTGCAACCTTTCATGTAGACTCCCCCATAACTTGTGCCAAACCCCACCGTGAAAACCCCTGTTATCTGTTCTGCAACCTTTCATGTAGACTCCCCTATAACCTGTGCCAAAACCCACCCTGCAGACCCCCTTATCTGTTCTGCAACCTTTCATGTAGACTCCCCCATAACATGTGCAAAAACCCACCCTGCAGACCCCCTTATCTGTTCTGCAACCTTTCATGTAGACTCCCCCATAACCTGTGCCAAAACCCACCCTGCAAACCCCTCTTATCTGTTCTGCAACCTTTCTTTTTTTTTAACAATAGTTTTTATTAAAGTAGAGCAATAACAAATAGCATAAGGTTACATTGAAGACAAGCACCATACTGTGCAAAAGGTCATATAGAAGTCAAACCATATAGCCTACATACAGAGAAATACGACCATCTGAGATCAAATACTGAGCGAAATCATCAATGGAGATATTCAGAACACTTCTTGAACAATACAGGATGGAAAGAAAATCCGGAAAAGAAGAAAAGAACAATAAAAGGTAAAAGAAAAGAAAAAAGTAAGAGGAGAAGAAGAAGAAAGGATAGGTAAAATATGGGTTTCGAGCCTCTCAGCAAATCAATAAAAAGAGACAGAGCAGGGTTCTACATCGTAAGGAGAAGACGGTTAAGCCCCCCCGGGTGAAAGTGAGTAATCCATCCTTCCCAGGTAGATAGAAAAAGAGTAAAATCTCCTTTTAAAACCGCCGCCATTTTCTCAAACATCATGACCTCATTGACCCGGGAATAAAGACTTCCTCGGGGAATGGCAGAGTTCTTCCAAGACTGCGCTATTATCAACTTCGCAGCAGTGGTAATATGTCTTATGAGTTCAAACTGAGATCTTAAACAGTCGGGAGGTTTTAAATTAAGGAGAAACAGCTGGGGAGTTATAATCAACTTGAGCCCGGTGGCCCTCTTAATCACGTATAGGACTTTAAGCCAAAATTGTTTTACCACCCTACATTCCCACCAGATATGCAAATAAGTACCAGGGAGCCCACATCCTCTGAAGCAATCCTGCGAGTAGGAGGGGCAAAATTAGTGTATTCTGTCGGGAACCAGGTACCATCGAAGGAGGACCTTAATATTGACCTCCTGCGCACCCACATTTAGATAGCCTGACAAGGTATGTCTCCAAATCGCCCTCCATTCAACATCCGACAGAGTCAAGTCAAGGTCACTACACCATTTCACCACATGTTTCGGGGGAGTCATCCCATCTGGTTCAGACAGTAGTTTGTAAACCAATGCGATCACACCCTTACCCAAAGGCTGTTCCATACAAACTCGTTCAAATGACGTAAGGGGGGGGAGTGGAGTGTTCAACTTACATCTAGATCTACAATAATGTGAGACTTGCAAGAAACGGAAGAATTCCCCACCCGGAATGTCGTGAGAAGATTTCAAGGCGTCAAAAGAAAGTGGGCCTTGACAGGAAAATAGATTCCGAATTATAGTCAAGTTCCGAGTTTTCCACCACTCAAACGCCGCAGGGTCCTCAAATCCCGGAGCAAATTCCGGATTGCCCAAAAATGAAAGCAAAGGACAGTGCGATGAGGCCAAATTCCCCCTCTTCCTGCAAGTCCTCCACATCTTAAGGGAGTGATTAAGTACGGGATTAAAAATCTTCCTACCAACTACAGAGGGAAGCCATAATAAGTTGGGAATCGACATAGGGGAACAAGACAACTCTTCAATATCAACCCATAGCGGTCTATCAACACCTCCATGGAAGACTGTCAGCTGAGCAACCTGACACGCATTATAATAACGAGCCAGATTAGGGACCCCCAAACCACCCTTCTGTTTAGGTCTATAGAGCGTCCCACGATCCACACGCGATCTACGCCCCCCCCAAATAAATTTATTTAAATCCGATTGAAGACTTTTTAAAGTAGAGAACGAGACAGAAATCGGCAGTACCCGAAAAAAATAAAGTAATTTAGGGAGCCATGCCATCTTCACAGCAGTAATCCTACCCAGCCACGAAAGATTTAATTTGGCCCAATTACCAAGAAGAGACCTCAAAGTTTTAAACAAATTAGGGTAGTTTGCACCAAAAAGAGAATAATAATCAGATGACAGCTGAATCCCTAAATATTTAATGTGCCTAACTTGCCAATGGAAGTTAAAGGAGGACCCGAGAGCACCGAGAAAGAGTCAAGGGTATTGAACAAACTCGGGAGGGACACGACAGGGTCCTTAATAACCATTAATATATCGTCCGCAAATAACGAGATCTTATGCTCATAACCACCCACCTCAATGCCTGCAATACCACTGTTCGCCTGAATAAGTCTAGAAAGGGGTTCAATAGCTAAGGCGAAAAGAAGGGGGGAGAGAGGACAGCCCTGTCTAGTACCCCTACCCAGCGTAAAACGGTTTGAAGAATAACCAGAATACCGCACAAATGCACCCGGGGTAGCGTATAAGGAAGAAATCCAATTAAGAAAGAACGGGCCTATCCCCCACTTGTTAAGAGAAAAATATAGATAATCCCATGCCACTGTATCGAACGCTTTACGCACGTCTAAAGCCAATAACATGGCATGATAACCCTCCACCTTAGAACGATGAATAAGATTAGCAATCTTCCTAATATTATCACCGGCCTGACGCTGAGGCATAAAGCCTACCTGTTCTTTAGAAATAAGGACATTGATAAACCCATTAAGACGAGCCGCTAACACCTTCGCCAGAATCTTAACGTCAACATTTAACAAAGAAATAGGCCTGTAATTAGACCACAACGAGTCATCTGTATTGGGTTTGAGAATCATACTTACGGCAGCTGTAAGCGAATCCACTCCCCAGACTGCACCCTCCCTCAAAGCGTTGAAGGCTGTCGTCAAATGAGGGGCCAATATCTGACTAAATTTTTTATAATATACTGTTGAAAAACCATCCGGTCCTGGCTGTTTACCAACCTTCAAGGACGTTATGGCTTCCAGTACCTCACCCGCCTCAATGGGTCTATCAATGAGTTCCTTGGCACCAGGGGGAAGAGAAGGTAAACTAATCTGACCAAACAATTCTTCAGCTTTATTGGTATTCAAATCTGATTTAGACTTATATAATTCCTCGAGGTGCTTAGAAAAAGTAGCCACTACCTTTGCTGGATCACTAGACAAAGAACCCGAAAGAGTCTTAATGCACATCGGTTTGGGTTTCAGTACTATACCCCTGAGTCTTTTAGCAAGAGGAGTGTTGGGCTTGTTGCTTGTACAGTACCAACGAAACTTAGATCTATTTAATTGGCCAGCAGCCTCGCCAGACAAACATAAGTTAAGCTGGTTAGTAGCTTGGTTAAGACGAATCCTATTCTGTTTAGTGGGCCTGTTTTTAAAGTCCTGAGAGGCTGAATTAAAGGCTTTAGTTAACAACAAAAGCTTCTCTCTATAAAATGCCTTACGTCTAGCTGATTCCTGCATCAATATCCCTCTGATCACAACCTTGTGAGCCTCCCAGAGCATGACATTGGAGCTGACCGAGCCCGTGTTGAGACGAAAATATTCCAGAATCTCGGTGCGAAGCCGTTCAGTAAAAATCTCGTCAGCCAACATTGGCTCATACAGCTTCCAGGACTTCTGGGTACTACTCTGGAAAAGAGACAGAAGATCGATTGACACCAAATCGTGATCAGACCAGGATATTGGAACAATATTCGCTTGAGAAAGCTGGGGGAGGGCAGATTGTTGCATAAAAATATGATCAATCCTAGTAGCCAACTTGTGGGGGCATGAATAGTGAGTGAAATCACGTTTGGTTGGGTGAATCTCTCTCCAGGAATCGATCAAGTGATATTGGCCTAATAGTGCCTGAAACTTTTTTCCAGAGGTTCTATTCTTGACCCTCGGGGAAGAACCATCATCTGATCGCCTATCCAGGGATTGGTGAAGAGTCAGGTTAGAGTCCCCGGCAACAATAAGGAGCCCTTTCTCAACTTGCTGAAGTTTCTTCAAAAACACCTCAAAAAATGCAATCTGGTTTTGGTTGGGGGCATAATAGGTTGCAATCGTTACTGGATGATCCTGGATCTTACCTATTAAAATTAAATAGCGACCCTGGGTGTCACATACTAGGTGCTCCAGAGAAAAGGGAGTTGAGCGCTTAAACGCAATCAAAACTCCCCGCTTTTTGGTATGGGCAGAGGAGGAATAGAATATGGGGTAATCCGCACTAAGGAATTTAGGGGAATTACGTTTAGTATAATGCGTTTCCTGAAGACATACAATGTCCGCTCGGAGCGACCGCATTTGCCTAAACGCTTTTACACTCTTCTGAGGAGCATTCAAACCCTGGACATTTAAAGAAACTAATCTAGTTGCCGTCATCACTTACAAGTCGAACCATCACGCTAAAGAGCTCAGAAACCCATAGAGAAAACAGAAAAGAACAGAAAGGAGACAGGACAAGAAAAGACAAAAAAAGACAGAACAACAAAAAAAAAAACTCACAATGAAGGAGAAAACACCTTCTAATCAAAAAATTCCCAAAGAGGCAGTCTATAAGGCTGCCTTTAAGGGAAAGGAGTAACAAAATAGGGTGGTCGACAGTGAGGAGCCCCATCACTGAACAACACACCACCTACTCCGCCAAAGGCGCGAGTTTTGTGCTTCCATTCCTACCGGAAAACCAGTAAGAAGAGAAGCTTGGAGTGAGCAAACGACCGACACCAGAGCTCCCGACCCTAAAACGATAAACATACATTCCTAATAGGATTAACATAACCTTATTAATAATAACAGCAACATTAACAGTAACAACAATATTAACATGTAACCCGAGCTATCGCAGTCTTAAAAAGGACCTGAAAAAGAAAAATTTGTTATAATCTGAGGGTGGAAAAAATGTAAAACTAGGGAGACATCGAATTATTCCATATATAATAGAATAATAATCAAACGAAGAAAATGTAAGGCATCAGAGAGATGGAGGAAAGATAAAAAAAACTAGAACTCCTTTCCACCACCTCTCAGATAACCTCCCAGTGACGATATAGATGATATAGGACCAACAGGAAATAACAGTACCTACAGTCACGGCTGAAGGAAGGTGAGGGGAAGGACCCGTAAAGAAAAAACAAAAAAAAAAAAAAAAACAATCCCAGGGTTACCTACACCTCAACCGTCCTCCGCCAACGGCTTAGCAAAATGATGGACCGGCGTTGAAGAAGCGTCTCCCGACATCAGGGATCGTCTCCGAGGTTCTCGCTTCTCCTTGGAAACCGGCGAAAAAGAAAGTGCTCTTTTCTTCTGGGGGGGGGGGGGGGGGGGCAACATGGAGACTCTCCCGAGATTGCAAGTTCACAGACGCCATCAGCCTGTCCAGTTCCAAAGAAGAAGAGGCCTCATAGCGGGTGCCTTTATATTCAAAGGAAATCTTAAAGGGGAAACCCCATCTATATCTGATCCCATGAGATTGTAAAATTTGAAGCGCTGGTTTCATAGCACGTCTTCTCGCTATAGTTTTGAGGTGCCAAGTCCGCAAATAGTTGGTAAGCATGGCCTTGAAAACTCAAAGTGTCCTGACCGCGAGCTGCTCCCATAAGTTGCTCCTTGGTGCGAAAAAAGTGAAGCTTAACAATAATGTCTCGTGGGAGACCATCAGCCCTTTTCTTCTGGAGAGCCCTGTGGATACGATCAAACTCCAGTCTCTCAATTGGAAGTGTGGGGACGAGCTCCTGAAATAAAGTAGTGACCGTCGATTGAAGATCCACAATAGATTCTGGAAGCCCTCGGATCCTAATATTGGCCCGTCTAGACCGATTCTCAACATCTTCTAACTTGTGAAGAAGTACCAAGTTCTCTCCGCGCAATTCTTCCAATTCCTCTCCCAAAGTGGATATTTCCGTTTTCTGAGTCATGGCTTGCTGTTCCAAGTCTCCGACCCTTTGGCCCAATTCTTTAATATCAGCAGCGAGGGTGTTAGAGATCTGGGTAGTAATATTCAGGGACCATTTTTCAAGTGCCCTTTCCAACATTGCTTCATATCTATCAAGAGAAGGGGAGTGAGGCTTGGGCGGGGAGCCATGTAAGGATTCATCCATCCAGGATTCATCCTCTGGGAGGAGAGCAGACGTATTATGAGGATCGCTCTGGGAAACATTAGGGTCAGACATTGCGGAAATCGAGAAGGCAGATTGTAGTGCTAGAAATTCAAGGAGTAAAAACCAAAACCCATGAAGCTTACAGTAAAAAGGGATCGGGTATCAGAAATATAGGTTTGATATATGAGAATGGGGAGGCCCTTTAAGAAGTATGTAAAAGCCGAAACTTGCAAGTGTGGTAGCTTATAGATCGTGGATGGAGTCCTTTATATATACTGAGCGCTGATTATTAACTGAGACAGTGCAGGGTTAAATGCAGGTCACACTACACCGGCCCTTTAAATGCTGAGTTATGCCCAGTGAATGTTGCTGACAGTAAAGGCAAAGCGAAGAAGGGCTGCAGAACTTGTATCCCACAGGCAGCTGAATGGGGGCCACACAGAAAAAAGAACAGCAGTTTATTGCCAAACACTGCTAAAGAGCAGGAACGTAACAAGGGAGACACAGCTGCTGCCAGCAGCAGCAAGATGGCGCCTGAGCCGTCAGCACAGCAGAGCAGGACAGGAAGAGGGGCTTCCACTCACCACCCCCAATCACTCCAAGATTCGGCAGGAAGGATCCCCAGAGGTAGGCAACCCTTACCAACCTAAAACCGCCGGGTCCCAGTCGCGCAGGGGGTCAGGAAACGCTGGTGTCTGCGGAGCCGCCGAATCAGCTTCTCATCGCGGCTCCACGCGCATGCGCACTCCCGTTCTGCAACCTTTCATGTAGACTCCCCCATAACCTGTGCCAAACCCCACCCTGAAAACCCCTCTTATCTGTTCTGCAATCTTTCATGTAGACTCCCCCATAACCTGTGCCAAAACCCACCCTGCAAACCCCTCTTATCTGTTCTGCAACCTTTCATGTAGAGTCCCCCATAACCTGTGCCAAAACCCACCCTGCAAACCCCTCTTATCTGTTCTGCAACCTTTCATGTAGACTCCCCCATAACCTGTGCCAAACCCCACCCTGCAGACCCCCTTATCTGTTCTGCAACCTTTCATGCAGACTCCCCCATAACCTGTGCCAAACCCCACCCTGAAAACCCCTCTTATCTGTTCTGAAAGCATTCATATAGACTCCCCCATAATCTGTGTAAAAACCCACCCTGCAGACCCCTTTTATCTGTTCTGCAACTTTTCATGTAGACTCCCCCATAACCTGTGCCAAAACCCACCCTGCATACCCCTCTTATCTGTTCTGCAACTCATGTAGACTCCCCCATTATCTGCGCCAAAACCCACCCTGCAGACCCCTTTTATCTGTCTGCAACTTTTCCCGTAGACCCCACTTTTCTGTGCTACAACCAGTCAAGCAACCTTTTTTATACTTACTGTAGGGCAGGGCCATGGGATAAACCTTTAAGCTGCCAGGCAAGTTTAAGTGACTCCACAGTAAATTCAGGACTGATACTCCTGGGAGGCTTTTTTTCTAATCCTTTTGGTGTGATCCTCTTCTATACTGCATTTTGATGCTAGCCAGAGTATGTTTTTGAGGGACCTACCCTGAAGAGGAAGCACCCCTTTAATGCACTCTTATATAATTTGCTATAATCATAAGGTGTGCTTACCAGACTAATTGTATTGATACTCCTGGGAGACAAATGCTGCATTGGAATCTGGAACAGGCATGATCTTTGTTTATTACAGTCAAAAAGGTTGTATAAGTGATTGGGGCGAACGGCAGTGACAAGGACGACAGTTTTATTAAAGGCAGGTTTTATTGAAATTAAAATGTTCAACAGCAAAAGAATATCTCTTACTTCAGAGGTTGCAGCATACAATGCAATAAATCAAGCGGTTACTTCACCAACTCAATGAAAGTCCAGGGTTTGATACTCCAGCAAATTGCAAGTCCGGGGTATGTCAGGTCTGCATTACAGGGCATACAAGCTCACACTGCTCATCAACATGTCCCAGTTCAGAGATACCAACAAAGTCTTTTGGCTATCTCCATATCTGTCATTCACTTTGAGCAGTACAGCCTGGGCTCCTTCCTCCAGGCTGGTCAACAGCAAACTGACAGGCTCAGCGGCTCCTTTTATTTCGGCTTCCCCTGCAATCAGCCTCATCACCTGAGCTAGGCCTGGAATCAGAGAACAAACCTGTAGAGGACTGGGGAATGTGAACTGGGTCCTGAAAACCCGCCATGGATCATGCCTGATTAGCCTGATTGACCAGCATAGCAGGGGAAAAATAAACACCATTCAGGACTTTCCCATACACTCTACCACAGTTGATATTGACATACAGCATACCATGTATACGCAAATATTGTTCTGCTATGCAAACCACAACAAGGTTGCCATCTGCAAACAGGACAAGTAACCACGTTTCAGGCTAGTAAACTGGCCAGTTATACAGATCATCCCAGGATGCCTTCTTGGTTACAGTGGCACCCTTCTGTGCTCCACCATTGTGCAAATGTCAACCCAAAAAATAGTCTATCCAGACAGAGCAAGATCTAAAAAGATAAACTCAATGGCAATAATAAGGCAGCAAGCAGCTCGTCAATTTCCTGCAGCGCTGGGTAGAATCTATAGCTGGGCCCCAAAGTGAAATAGTTAATGCTGCAGTTACTTGTTCTTGTTAACAAACTGTGGAGGCACAACGGGGGGGGGGGGGGGGGGGGGGTTGGGGTCTGCGGGTGATCCTGGGTTGCCTCCACCCTTTTAAGCTGGCTCTGGGTGGGAGCACCACAGATATTGCTTAGATGACTGAGAAATGCAGAGATCCAATGAAAGGGTATTTTTCATCCCTACCCTAAACAGGTTCTGTACATTCTCCTCTAAAAGCAAACACATTGAGACAAAAAGTCTCTGTTTACGACTGGGACTGAAAAACCACAAGAGGAAGTAATTACTTTGTTACACTTTAATTATATCATTTTTAATTATATTTTCACTTTTAATTATATGCAGGACCTTGCACATGGGTGCTTTACTGTTCAAGGTTGATGTTAAGAATGCAAGCTTGTGGGTCAATATGATTAATGGTTTTATCTTGCACAACACTTGGTAGATTTTGTTTTGTTTGCAAATATTTGCTTAGACAACAAATTATTGTTTTTACTAAACTGCGTTATTAGATTTCTTCTAGATATAAATTGAGTTTTAATCTTTACTTATCCTTGACCTATTTGTAACTTGGATAAGGTATGCAATAGTGAGCTCCTATAATAAATATCACCATATAACACTAAGTACATACGTTACTTACATACAAGGAATTCTTTTTGGCTGGTAAGCTCATTGTGTATTGGGGATCATAGGGGCATTGAATAGGGGTGGAAAGGTTGTGCAATAAGATCTGCCTGTACAAAGACCTGCGTGCCCTGGCAGCTATATCAAAGTGTCCTTTTGGAGGATTCTGCTTATGAAGTGGTCTAGATAGGAAACATTAAAGATGTTAGGGTTGTGAGGAAGTGAGAGAGAGGACATACTGTACCTGTGCTCCCTACCAGGAGCTCCTGGGCAACCCCTAAAAATCCCTATTTATGCAGCTATCCCCAGGAGCTACCTAGAGATCCTCCTGAACCATAAAGTGTAAAGTGGGTCCTTTACCTAGAAATCCTCCTGAACCATGAAGTGTAAAGTGGGTCCAGACAAGAGACATTAAAAGGTTAGGGTTGAAGGAAGGGAGAAGTAGGAAGTTTTCCCTACCAGGGGCACCTGTGCTACTCCAGGTGGGCTCTACCCATGCAGTCATTGCAGCCACTTGATGGACCCAGGTCCAGGAAATGGTTAGGGTCGGATTTGAGGTACAAAGAGAGGTGAGAACTTCCTAAAAGAGGTGGGTTGAATAGTGGGGCTAGGTTAGGGATATGGATTAAGAGAAGTACAATTCAAGCAGTTTTTCTATGGATTTGGGAAACGGCAGTCTTTATGTCACTTCTGGTCAATGTAATTTTTTTCTGATGTCTGCTTTTTCTTGCTGTGGGAAATAGTGGAGAATGATAGAAGTGGCAGCAGCTTAACATGCAGTAAGCAGTAGAACTGCCAACATAAATAGCTCTTACCTAACATAGCTGTTAGATTGTACATGATCATGTCATGTCATTAATTATTAGTTATATGTCTTCATACAAGATACATAGTTGCATTGTTATTTAGGAAAGGAGCCTGGAGGATAGCACAAACAACTATATTGTTCTGTTCTGTATTAATTAATTAATTTAAATCTTGGTACAAAAATTCAGTATACAAATTGCAATATGGTAATACTACATGTAATTTTTACACTAGCAACTGTCGCTAAAATCTATATAAACCAATCCATGTGCTGCAGGAGGTAAACTGGAAAAACTCTGCTGGTCCCATTCAGCAGTCTTTGGGGTCTATAAGGACATTATTGTGTATTTCATTTTTGAGATACAAATGTCCCTACTGACTGTCATGCCCTTTTAAGGCAAAGACAAGGAAATGGTTAAGTTACTGAACCATAATAGCATTAATTATAAGTGTGAATAGGCATTTATATTCAAATATTCAAGGAACATTAATCTATTACTTAAAGGTATTTTAATATCTGCTAAACATATTTCTGTAGAATATTTTACATTTTACTACCCCATGGTAGTTGCATCACTTCTATTCTGGCCTGGCAATGTGTATTCTTTTCACCAACAGGACATTTTTGCTATTCTCTGTTTCCTTCTGTGTCTTTCAGGAATTAGTTGCTTCACTTCAAGGCATTTGAGATGCTTTGGGCTGTGCAGCCTATCATTTCTTGCACTTCTCTATATGTTTTTTTCCTTTCCAATCATGTTTTCAAACAAAGAATGTTGTTCATCAGAAAAATGTATCGAACAACCTATTTCCCCATTAATTAGACCAACACGACAAACATATGCATCCCTCCCTGGGGCTATTTAGATTGCTGCACACAAAAATAATTTACCTTTTTCTAGGGCCTACTGGGATAAATTTTAAAAACTAGATGGCCACTCATGGGATTACAGGCCACCTACAAACAGGAAGTTGTACTGGGCTTCCTGTTACTGTGCATTTCTGTTATGTCAGTTGAGAGAGGAAGCTCCAACATGGCTGCTACCTTTCTTTTCCAACTCTACTAGGCTCTTGGTCCAGTTTAAATAAGGGCCAAAAAGAAGAACTGTTATTCCATTCCACATAATGAACGACTTCACCAATTTAACTACTCACTGCTGTTTTCTTATCAAGCCCCTTTCAATTAATAATTTAATAACTCAAAATAAGTGGCATGTGTGTCCTAATAGATGGGACTGTTTTTTTCAATTACTCTACTAGACTTGCAAATAAATGATTTGCTATGTAGAAATATCATCAGAACCAGTGGTTTATCAGGTTAATGCTATTGGATTGCTATGGTTAACATCTCTGTATGAAAAAGAGCCAGCAGCTGTCCAGCTGTTTTTTCCTTTCCCCTGCATGGTAGTCTAGAAAGCAGTAAAAAAAACTTCATCCCATTGTCCTAGTCTTTTCCTTAACTAGGACTGCCAGTAAAGGAGGACAGTAGCAGGTACATGTAGATAATACCTGAAGAAGATGTACAAGAAAGCTGTGGCAGCGATGTGTGGGTGCTGATAGGTTAGCAGTCCTGGTCGCAGTGAGCTTAGATAGGGACACACTGAAAAGGAGTCCTGGAGTGACTTCAAGCAGGGACTAGGTGGCCTATGCACTTCTCCTAGCAGGTCATTCTGCTAAAACCTGAACTGCTTGGGCCTTGTGCTTCAACCCTATTTTTAAATTGGGAGTTGAGCTGCCCATTAAGAATATCTACAGTATAGCATTATGCATACACATAGTTGTTTAACCAGAACCTTCTAACTTTAACTAGACCTGGCTGATAAACATCTAGCTGTTATAACCAGGTTTGACTGATAGGGGGTCTCATGAATCCAGTCAGGTGAAAGCCCAGGTAAGGTCTTTTGGCCTGAAAGTTCTTGCTCACTTATATCTTACCTACATCTCTTAGTGGTGGTAAAATCAAAACAAGTTCTTAGCCAGACATAGCTGACTCCTAAGGTAACTAAATCTGATCCTCTGGGATAACTGTACATGTATAAACCCCAATGCATGGTCACTATTTATGTGTTTCTTTTAACGAGGCCCTATCTGTGACAGATATGCATACATGTCGTATAAAATAGTGAAGCCCCCCCCCCCCCCCCCCCCCCTCCGGCTGATGTCAATCCTTTATAAAATCTCAGTTAAAATTTATATTTTATAATTCAAAATTCAAGCAGAGAAATAGCTACGGGGACTTCAGAGGTTGCAGATTCCCCCTCAGGGGGCCAACTCATATTTGATTATCTGCCTCAATCTTTGTGATTTTATGGTATCCAATTTAGTTGAGACTGACTACCTGAATACAAAAACAAAAGGGTATTCACATTTGTCCCCCACAGCTGATTGGGCGATCAGCAAAGCACCCTATCACTGGATCAAATCCCACATCGTCCCGGGTGAGTGGTCAATCAGCCAATCCATAGAGAAGTGTGGCCACACTGCTGCTGGGATTGGGTGACTGGCCTGTCACTCAAGTCTAACTGTGCCCTGATGTTGTGGCATTAGGGGAGGATTGCAGTGATCAGGTAAGTTGTTGAAATCGGTATATATATATATATATATATATATATATATATTTTTTTTTTTTTTAATATATACACACAACATATTTTAACTAAACCTGACTCCATTTAAGTTTCCACTCAAACTGTGTGGGGGCAGAAAAACACAGATGTACAAACATCAACTTTGAAAACAAATGGTAATAGTGCTGAATTAGTCATGGTCATCTCACATGACCGAGTAAGTACATACTAAATGAACAAGCTCATTGGTGTCAGGTTGTTCACAGACTTGAACTCCAGTCCATGGAAAGATCAATGAAAATTCAAATGAAGCAAAAGAGAGCAGCCATGCCATTAAGCAGTCGCACGATTATTATTATTACCATTATTTTTTAATTTGACTGCAGGGCTTATGGATTCTGAAAATTACAGTGGGCTTGTTATAGTTTATTTTGGGCATTCTGATCATACTATAAGTAATCTGAATTAGTGAGGCCTAGGGATGAAAGGATATGGAGAATTAGAGAGTATTGCATTTCAATGACTTTCCCTAATATATAATTCGATTGAGTTAATTTACTTGTAATGAAAGAGTTTCTAAATTCTGATAGGATCAATTAATTGTGTAATTCTTTGAGAATTAGGCAAATATTCACCAACATATTCAGGAACACAAGAAAGAATGAGTTCTGTGTTGCCTATTTGTGGGATCCGAACGATAAATATGCACTTAATAGTTAAAACCAGGGCTTTAGAGTCAGAGTTGTTGAGTCAGTGCTACTTTGGGCCTGAAAAAATTGAGGAGTTGGAGTCAGGCTTCGGCTTACCGACTCCACAGCCCTGCTTAAAACGGACCTATACCCACACTTGGAACTCTGTGCCAAGGAGGTTTCTGGTTCACAGGGACACTAAACTAACCTCACCTATCTCATCTGTGAGCCCTGTGAGCCCTGACAACTTTTCCTAACAGTGATCCAGCTGACAGAGGACAGAAAGTAGCGTTACACACGTGTGACAGGCATACCTCCTCCAATAGGAGACATGGTGTGCACAGTGTTTCTTTTCCCCCATCATAAAAAGCTCCATGCTCTATTTGCCTTATTAAGGTTAACGGTAGAGTCATCCCAAATGTACCAGGGGCAATTGTTAAAAGGGACCAAAAGCAGGTCTGCTTTAACAGAAGGGGATTATACTGTTGGTTCACTGAACATGTATTTATGTATAAGCAAAAGCTTCTGCGTTATAATAGGCGGCGATGAGCCATACAGGGGTCTGGGCCAATTTGGGATGCCCCTGTGTGTGACTTAACACCGCACTCCCATGGCGCTCTCATTCAATTTGAACTGTGCATATTCATGCGTGGAGATAAGTTCTGAATAAACATTTGCCAGACACCTTCGGCTGGGCACTCCCCTCTACTGTGTACACCCACTGGCAGCCATTTAAATATACTGGTGGTGGTTGGGGGGTGCACATCAAATAGAGGAGTGCTAGGAATGTTGCCAGGGGTCTGCACATGCATTATAGAATTTAATTCCTGAAGTGAGTTTACGTGTGTTTTAGGGGGCTTCACACAATGAGGTATACAAAATTGGGATTCCTCTAGGGGGCAAGCTGTATGCTGGCCCTGGAATCTTTCAGTGAGCAGTGATGGCATACCTTAGGGGCTAAGTGCCCAAACTGCAACCCAAAACGTTATTTAAACCGGACCAACACCCCTATTACTTTAACGGGTGTTGGTCCCTGCTAGCAAGAAACTCAGGGAGGGGGGGCATCCAGAACTCTGGAGCCCTCTCGCATCAAACCGCATAGAACACTGAGAATACTCACCTGCATTACGAGCCAGCGACGGGAAAGGAGTTCCGCGTGTGGCCGCGGGCAGTCACGTGGGCAGTAGTTGTGTCATCTGTGCCGGCCATCAGCAGGACCTGCCCATGTGACCGCCTGGCGGCAAATCGCAGGACTCCTTTCCCGGCGCTGGCTCGTAATGAAGGTGAGTATTCTCAGCGTTCTACGCAGCTAGGTGCGAGGGGGCTTCAGGGATGTCCCCCAAGGTTCTTGCTAGCAGAGAGAAAATTGGACCAACACCCGTTAAAGTAATAATGGGTGTTGGTCCGGTTTAAGTGGCAACACTGTAATTTAATCCGATGGCTCCGGTTTCGGGGGGGAGATTAAATTAAAAACAAAATGTGTGGGCTGGAACGGTGGTGGGTGCCCAAAGAGAGGGTTTCGATTGGTTTCACCAGTTTTGATCCACTGTAAACAACCTTCAACCAATTATAGCATCAACCTCCCAGAACTGAGCCTACTATGGACACAGTATAAAAATATACTCACCTGATTGATGCAATCATCCGATGCAAGGCCTTGCTCCGTGGCCTTCGTGCAGCCCGCAAGTTGAAAGACATGTCGGCCACTCAATTGCTGCCAAAGCAATGGTTCTGGATTGGGTCACTTAAAGCCTGGAGCTTTATCTGGAAGGTGGGAGCAAAGTGCACAATACTCTGCTCCTGGGTGGATCGGTGGTAGATCATGGTAAGTTTCTTAAGCTAAATCAAGCCTAACGCCCCCTGACTCTCTCCCACTTCTGCAGCCATTTTAATGGACCAGTTAGTGGTCAGGGGTGACAAATGCATTGAAATCTTATATATATATATAATATATTTATAGCGCTTGAAACTGAGTAGTTTTAAATTTACGATGTAGTTGCCTTAAAAGTTTTTTTTATTTATATGGACTGTGGCAGTTGGCAGCTGTATGCTGAACTCGGCACTATTCCTGTTTGTATGCATATGTATGTTTGTAGCAGGCCCATGGAAGTACAGGCATGGAGGCCCGGTTAAGCAGCTTCCTCTGAGGTGAACAATCCTGCACTTGTCCGTGTGGCTGCAGGTGTCTCGGGTGTCAGCTGCTCTCTGTTTATTATTGGTGTGCTGTGTACAGGGGAGGCTGGCCAGGCCATCAGCAACAACTCTATGCAAACGGGTCAGGGAAAGGAAAATAACGTTTGGGCTGCTGGAACTTTAGGGTCTGAGGTTTTTCTGGCAAGACCTTTTCAAGTTCCTCTTAGGTGCTACTTAAAAATTGCTACTTGTTTGACTTGGAAAGAACTTCACATAACAAGTCCTATGCAAGATATGTGAAGCAAAGAAACCAGATGTGTGCAGGTGCGCTGCTTTTTTTATTTCAAGTCCAGCCGGAGAAACACTTCCCACGTCTATTTCTAAGGGGTCTCTCTCTCTCTCTTTTTTCAGACATCTGTTTATATAATTTGTTTTTAAGGAGAAGAAAAACTTGTAAAAATAGCCAAATCTACATTTGCATGACTTTGAAGTCCTTATTTTAATTAAATATAGGAAATACACCAGCACCTGTCCAAATGACGGGAGACACTACTAATTCAGCAGCTTACGTCTGAAAACAGACTCATAACAAGTTAAACCAATACAAAAAGAAGGGCAAATAGCATACTTATATGTATAGCAAGCAAACACCTCTTTGTGTGTGTGCCAATTCATTTGTACCACCAAATATAAAGTGGCACCAAACCCTCCCGGTAGGGTACCAATTCTTAAGTCCCCTAAGCAGAGAATATACTCATCATTTTAGCGAGGAGCTCTGTATGGCAGGGTACTACAAATCCGTTTCATTTCCCCCTCTCTGCTGGAGCTCTGATAGAAAAAAACTCAGTATCTCAGGCAGGGCTCACAGATGGCATATAAGGGTGGTTTAGGTTTGTATACCACGGATAAGGATCCTCCAACCAACACAAAGTTTCAAGTGAGGCCCACCTGAAATGTAAGATGCATTACAAAAACGTGTCTAAATGTAAAATACAGCTTTATGTCTACCGTCCATCTGGTCTTAGGATGCCCCACTAATTAAAGCGGAACAAAACCCAGGATTTTCACTATCCCGGTGCTCCGGGTGCATCCTGAATTGGGATTGCCCGCTGTATGAAGCTCCCTAGATTGCCCAGTACAACTCACCTCCTCCCGGGTTATTGGCACATGTGCGGGCTCTTGTCCAATTCAAGCTGTTTGCCGTGACTATGTCATTTGGCGAACAGCCCTGATGTTCTTCAATGGGCAGCACAAGCAGCCCAACCCCAGCGGCCTCTGAAAGGCTAGGGCAAGAGTGCATGCACAGCCAGAAGATGCAGGGGATGCGCGCACTTTGTCTCAAGCCATAAGACCCATTTGCCGAATTACATAGGAACGGCAGACAGCTCTGATTGGATGAGAAACCATGCATGTACCATTGAACCAAGGAAAGGTAAGCTTATACCGGAAATATGGGGGTTTGACACAGCGGGAAATTCCTATTAGGGATGCCCCAGGGGGGAGGCCAGCTTATAGATCTTTTAGATTCCAGGACCATTCACCCTGGGTTTTGGCTCACTTTAATAACCTTAGAGAGACTAAAAAGAATCTTATTTACTAACATGGTCAAATCTTCTATGAACCTAATGGATCCCTGGAGGAAAGGCTGTGGTTGCCATGGCAAAAGAAAGGTGGAGTACTCAAAGCCTGTTTTTGGGGATCCAAGGGGCTGTTAAGCAGCAGGTCATCCCAGATGGGTGAGGGTTATTTAGCTGACCCATAATTTCACAACTTGCTGTGCCCAAAGATGTATTCAGTGAACACCCAGTGCCCACAGATGGCCTTTAGAAAACTGCCACAAGAGGAACATAGTGTCAGTCATTGATAACTTTTTTCTGATGCTCAGCTGACCAGCAGGGGCAGGTTGTATATAGGGAGAAGAGGGAGAATTTCTGGTGGGTTGTGCTACTTTGGGGGCAACTGGGCTGGATATAGCCCCCCATAACAGATCCCAATTCACTCAGAAACTCTGCTAGAATTCAATCATTTATCTTCTAACAAACCCCTTCCACACTCTGCCTGCCATGGCTTCCCACTCAATTGCTCTCCCATCACCGGCTCTACTGTACCCTGCAGTGGTACAACCCATGCTACGCTCTAGCCTCCGCATCATGGCGGAGGGGGGCATATCCATCCCTCTCTATGATCTGTCCCTGCAATACTATAGCCTCAGCTGATGAACCAACATGTTGGCTGGCTGGGAAGCACATTAGGGGCAGGCACAGCAGCTTGTAGGCTGGTTATGGACTGATTTTTGACTCCGGAACGCCCCTGCTGACCAGGACAGAGGTGCAAATGAAGAAATGCAACTTCTCAAGCTGCTTGCTTGTTCCAGTTGCTTAACTATGGGTAGCTGGATGACCCTTGCAGCAAGTCAACTACCATATTCAAATGGTGGCCAGCCATGGCAGACTCTATGTTTGTCATCACAGTTATACTTTAAACTGATGGTATAAAATGTACAAGCAATCATCAACAGGAATCAATGCTGGGTCCCAGGGGTTAGGGGTTAGGTAGCAGCTACCTTTGCCTTCTCACTTCTTATAACCACTAATAACTGCAAAAAAAAACATTTCCCCAAAGTATTCCCCAAATACTTTAGACATATGCTGTATACAGTCTATTTTTCACAGAATGATGACAGCAGCTAACTAAAATGACAGGTAAACACACTTTAAATCTGCCTTTAACTATATTAAAATAATTCTGCACAGTTTGTCATTCTGATTGTCGTTTATAAGTTAATTAAAATGAAAATTAAATCTGCAGCTGAAAAGCAATACAGCTTTTCTGACTCAATTAAAATGGCTCAGGTCTGTTTAAAGATAAACAAAGACTATATTATATTGCAGACAACATGTCTAGGTATAGTAGAGGAATCTGTGTAGCACATTGTTATTTTAGCACAATTAAATGGCCTGTGTGTACTTTGACTCTAAATTAAAATGTAAGTAGACTTTGGAAGCTGTAGAACCAAGGCTACTTTTAATTTAATCACGTTATAAATCATACTGTAGACAGGTGCCATTAAACAACACTATGTAAAGTACAGTGGCCATTAGAATCTAGTTAATACATCAGATTTTCGTAAATTAAGCACAAACCAGATTAACAATTTCCAGTATATGTAAGTCACGGGTGACAACAGATCAAAAATGTTGCTATTCTCATTTAGACTACCGTAATCCCAATTACTTTGGCAAAGACATTTTGTGTGTGCAATTATGGAGTGCCAGTTAATATTCTTATTACTGTCTGGAAGAAAGCATTGGAGCAGACTTACTGTACTTCCAAAGGCTGTGGGGGAGAGGGGGAAGCCTAGCTCTGTGGCACACGCTTTCTCTATGGCAGCTCCCCTGCTGGCTTACCCTGTGCTAAGCTTCATGTCTTCTCTTTACTGGGGGCCTGCCTGTGGGTGCGCTTCCATCAGAAGTTATCACCTGTCTACAGTATGTAGCTGTTAAAGCTTAAACACTGTGTCGGAGTAGAGATGATGTCCCCTTGCACAGCAATTCTGCTGCTATATAAGCATCGATTCAGCACCACATGCTCAGGCTTGCTATCTGTAAAACCCGATTACTCACATTTTTCCTTTACTCCCGATTCACCTGAACTGTTTTTTTGGTGCACCATTCTTTTGAGTAAATTTATGAAAGGAGCCACACAGAAATGTATTCAAAAAGTGTAATTGCATGTGATTCAGGGAGCACAATTGATAAAAGCATGAGTAAAATGCCAACTTCACTGACATTTTTTTTGTGTAATTGTTTTTACTGTATTCCTAGTTTTTAAAAAAAATGTTTTAAAAAAAATCATGTATCTCTCCCAAGAGCCAACTAGCCAAGGCACCAGACATAAGGGCTGGTAACCCAGGACCTCGAGGCTACGCGGCCATGACCCTACTAGCCCTTATACCCTTCAGTATGGGTCCAGGGCTGTTCCAGGGGTGACATGGGCACCCCTGAAAGAGCACCGTACCCATACTGATGCTCTTCCGCACCCCTGGTATTCCAAATAGGGGTGCAGGTAATTGGGCGGGGTACCACCATTTCACTGGGTACCACCATTTCCTTTTCCTGGGGAAAGCCCCCTCCACTTCCCTCTCCTCCTGTGACATGGAAATCACATGGGGGAGATTCCAGAGAGGCTCCACCTCTCTGTGTTAAAGTTCTGCTGGCTCAGCCTCTCAATGAGTCCCAGGCTAGGAGCTGGGATGGAAGTAGAGGGGACCTGTGTCCCTCTTGCTTCCAGATGTCGGCGGAGCATCTATTGGTTGCTCTGCCAGCATCATTTAACTGATGCAGCGTGGGACAGAGGATGGGTAAAGGTAAATGTTAGGTTTATTTTTGGTGGTTTGATTTTTTTTTCCTTGACTACTGTTGAACTGGTGAGGGGGACTGCAAGCCAGCTTCCCGACATCCCAGTCGGTGGGTTGCTGCCCCCCACACATTACCCGCACACCCAATAAGCAGAGGAGTGCAGATAAGCCCAGTGGCTCATAGAATGGTGTTGAGCATTGGACCGGTGCCATAGAGAATAAGTGCTGGTAAGGGCTAGGATTAGGGGCCACCAGTTTGGATATTGAGCTTGGGTTGGTAAGCTTTATTGAGGGGTAGGCCACACATTTTTCTTCTCCAAAAATTAGCCCCTTCTATCCCACTTACAAAAATCTGACAAAAAACATGTGAGAAAAAAAAATTTAAAAGACTTTCCACCCACACCTGAGGCAAGGGGGGAAAAGTTCCCCCCTGCTTCAATCCCGGCCCCCAGAGCCCCTCTGTGATCACACGTCATAGGAGCGGTAGGGGATGGAGAGAAAAACCCCCTCCACACCCCTCTTGTGACCTATGTAGTCACATGGGGATAAATTCTCAGGGGCTCAACATCTGAGGTGGAGAAAGCCTTCGTCTGGCAGAGGAGCTCCAAACCCATACCAAATGGCATAAGGGCCGGGGGCCACAACAGCTGGTATACCAGCAGGGCTAGGGGCTGCCCAGCCTCTGAGTCATTGGATACCAACCCTATGCCCAAGCTAGTCGGCTCTTGGGGGGTATTTTTTTAATTTTTTTTAGTAAATTGAGAACCACTGCCCTACAGGAATAGGCATCAAAACAATTCCCTTGATCTCAAGTCTCTCCTCTAGCAGGTCATGTTTTGTGGATCTCTATATATCTGGCCTTATAGCTTACTTCACCTGTGCATCTTTGTGGAAATCTGCCAAACATGATCTGTTGGTGGATCTTGAGGGGAGGATAAAGCAGCACTGTTCACCAAAAGGTATGATAGGGGACCTTACAGTAGGTTCTTGAAAACCATGTGTAACTCCTGGCTAGCTTTCCTTAATAGATAGAAAATATGGTACATGTGACCTTTAAAGTGGGCCAACAGTCTAACATAAAAATAAGAAAAGGTAATTAATAAGCATGCAAAACGCTACATGCTTATTAATGACCTACTCACCTTCCTCACCCTCCAGACAGCTCCTGGACAGCTTGCTCCTGCGCCACCATCTTGCTACATCCGGGAGTATGTTTCCCACAATTCTCTCGGGTGCAGCCTTTGACCCTTCCAGTGAGCCGGCCCCTCACAGATAGCGGCTGGCTTCTATTTACTTTGTGCGCACCAGCATGGTGAGTGTGAGCATTGTGGCTCCACTTCCCCGGGGAAGCTGCGTAATAGGGTGGTGCGTGTAAAGTCTTGAATGCGAAAGTGGGAGGAGATAATTAGTGTTGAGGACAGGAGGAGCTCCTCAGCAGGTTGCGTCTGCTTTGGGACGGTATTTTCACTGTGCTTTGTAAGTTAAGGTTAGTATTTTGAATCAAATTCTCTCAGAAACTGGCAGCCAGTGGAGATCCTGACACAGAAGCAGCACTAGAGAAATGAGAGGCGTAGTGAATTAATTAAGCAGCAGAGTTGAAAATAGATTGGAGGGGTACCATTCTGTTTGTTGGCAGAACACAAAGAAGAGTGTTGCAGTAGTCTAATCAAGATATGATATGATATACACTAGAATTTTGATGGTATCAGGTGAGAGGAAGGGGCAGATGTGATATATATTTTTTAAATTAAAGACAACAGGAGGTGGTTAGTGATTAAATGGTAGGTGTTGATGAGAGAGACAAGTCGAGTACAACACCAAAACATCTGGCTTGGGGAGTTGCAGTAATTGTGAGGTTATTAACAAATATAATTGGTGTGGGGGAAATAGGAGAGCTTTATGGTGGGAAGACTACAAACTCAGTCTTGTCCATATTCAGTCTGAGGGAGCGAGATGACATAAATGAAGAGATAGCTGTCATAATGTCAGGAACACGGGTTAAATAATACCTAGACAACACCAACAACATTTTTAAAGAAGGCATCAAGAAAAATCTGTAAGTGGACCAAAAGTCTGTATGACTTCAGGGCTGCCTGATTCCTTGCCCCCTAAGGCACCCCCATTTGGGATACCTTGCTGTGTAAAATCCCCCCAAGCTCCCTGTAAAACCTACCTTCTCCCTGATCCACTGGCACACGCATGGGCAGCAGACAACACAACCTATACCTTTAGCTGGGCGCGCACCCGTGCCAGACATTTGGCAATGACTGGTGCGGGCATGCACCCTTTTAGAGGCTAGCAGGTATGTGGCTGCTGGTGTGCCCAGCTGCTTTTGGCAAGATTCGACCCATAGCCGAGCACACAGCTGAGAGAACTGATTAGACAAGAGCCCACGCTTGGGCCATAGGACCAGGAAAAGGAGAGTTTTACTGGGTGACATTGGGGGTTCACACATTGGGGCATTCACAATCAGGTTACCCCAAGGGCAAGGATCAAAACACAAGATTCAAAATCCCAGGTTTTAGTCCATTTTGATTAGAGGGAGATTAGTAATTATAAGATTGTGTGGGTTTGGTAGGTACGCATCAGAGAGTTGTGTGTATGCCCTGGTGACTGCACCATTGTATCCCATAGAGCCAATATTTATGTAATAGATCATTGGATTTTTTGGTAGTGCTCTATTGAAATATGTTTTGTTTTGTACTGCAGTTTTAATAGGGCAGGAAAACATCTCCCATCTCTTTAGAAATAGTAGTTCAGTGATGCCCTCCTATTATACTGTGTATGAGGATGCTCCATTGCTACATATTTATTAAAAAAGGGCAACAGAGAGATTAAACTGCTTCTTCCCGGACTGATCTGCAGAAGTTGTTAGCTTCTCTTTTAAACTTCTAAGAAAAATATTGAATATGTTATATTTAGACCCAGTAATCGGAAATGAATTTGAATTCATTAAAAAAATGTATGCCTGTTTACTCGCTGACACAGAAAAAAATATATATAATATATAGACTTTTTACAGACTTTAGCATAATTATACTTTAAGATCAGGCATACTATTTAGATGACTTTAACACAATCACTGGAGGTAAGCCATACCTCAGTTTAGACTCAGTTGGGAGTGTTACTAACAATAATTGCATTTTGGGCACCCTGAGGTACACAAAACAATAGCAGCTGTATTGCATCTGGCAAGTCCTTCCAGTTCATCTACATTACAGAAGCCCAAATTGAAAGTCATTTTTTAAACCTTATAAAAAATAAAGAGAATATCCAATATATTGTGCAATAACAGCATTTGTACAAAGAGTGAGTGCATTTCTACATAATCATACAGATGATTGCTGTTCTTCTCTTTTATTAGGTTTTGCACATCAGCCTAATAACATGAAAATTTTAAATACAGTATCCAACCTCATTGTTTGTAGAAAAAACAAAGTGGCCTGGTGGGGACATTTCATGATTTTGCACACACCAATTTGCTTGCTATTCAGTTTACAGTCCCTTTACAGGCCTACTAAAGTGACTACCTATAATGTATCCGATATAAAGGACATCCGTTATTCTTGCCGACGCCCACATGGATGTGGCATTCCGAGGACACGGCCATGACCCACATGACTGCCTGGTGGCCAGGACTCGCATGACTCTTTTTTGCAAGCTTGAGGTGAATGTAAGCATATTGGGTGTTCTGAGGGTGTTATTGGGTGTTCTGAGGGTGTTATGGGCTGGGGGGCTCCAAGCTTGTTTTTATGTGCTGTCAGCGGGACCAACACCCGTTAGAGAAAAGACGGAAAAAATGACAAATGCACTGCATTTAGACCTCAAGCCAACTGCTAGACAGGGAGAAATCGTCAAGCAATAGTGTCAAACTTGTTTCTTATTTTCTATTTGTGAGGAATAGGGCAAATATTACATTACATTTTATCGCTGATGCCCGGCATCCCCCTTTAAGGTTCTCTCTTCTTAGCAAATGTCTGCCATTACAAGGCAAGCAGGAAAAGGAAGTCCATATATGGGCAGGAGGTTCTAACACTCACAACAGGCAGTTTGAGCTTCAAAGACCCCCCCCCCCCCTGCTGCTCCCCTGCTGCTTTCCCAACACCTTACTGAGACACAGAGGAGCCTGTCTGCTTCTTTGCTGGAAAGGTGTGATAGCCTGGTGCTTCAAAGGAATGATTCAGGTTCTGTGTCTGAGAGGAGGGGGTGGAGGGGCAGAAACCGTGCTTAAAAATAGGCCAAGGGGATGAGAACATTGTCACTTCTCTGGAGGGGTCTCGCGGCAGCGTGCTGGAGGTGTCCAAATTATCTGTAAGCTCTTCACTTACCTCTTGTGGGAGCTCCCCATCACCACTACTCTGCAAACTGTATATTAAGGTAACTGACCATTGTCTCTCTGTGTAACTCACTCTATCCTGTAACCTTCTCAGAACAGCATTTTGTATCATCTGTATCATTTCATATTCCATCCTAGCCAAATGTTTGTTATCACTGCTTAGTGTGCTATAGCATAAAAACTTATATTTAACTTGAGCGATCTGTTTGCCTTAAGCCAAGAATCTGTGTGTCCGCAGGCTTTGGGCCTGGTATTCCTGATAGGAGGACTCGGACAAGGGTTTCTGGGGAACGCGGTCTGTGTGTCCGGAGGTCCCTGGTTGATCACGTGACCCGCGGTTCCCTGACAAATTGGTGGCAGCGTGTTGGGATAAGGCAAATAGTGTGAGTGTGGGCCCCATACTCTCATACACTAAAGATTATTAGCAGTGGCTTTTCTGTTGCTGGGATCTTAAGATCGGCTCAACACTAGGCATATTCTGAGAGTGGTTACAGTAGGTTGTGTGATTACAACAGTGTGCAATATCTGTCAGTGACCAGCAGCTGCAGGCATGGCAAGTGGCACCAGGACCAGAAGCAGGGATGTGGCTGCCTATGTTACACTGGGTGTGGAGGGGCCCAGCCAGGGCTCTCCCAGAAGCCAATCACCGACCCTCAGCATCCCAGAGGACCATGCCCCGCCTGCCGGTCCAGCCAGCCAAGCAGGCTCAGATGCTCTCCTGCACGCTGCTCTGGCAAGTCTCCGGACTGGAGACCGCGCCACCTATGAGGTCCTGATTGAGGAAGCCGAGCGCCAAGCGGAACGTGAGGAATGGCGGGAGCAAGCTGAATGTGAACACCAGCTCCAAGTACTGCAGCTAAAGCCTCAGCACCCGCAACCCAGCACAGCTGGTAGTGGGCCCCCTGAGAACCAGGCCCCAAAGTTGCGTGCGGAGGATTTCCCCACCTTGGACAAAGGTACAGATCTGGACACCTTTCTGCTGGCTTTTGAAACTGTTTGTCATCAATACCATGTACCAGAGGATCAGTGGGTCAGGTACTTAACCCCTCGACTTAGGGGTAAAGCCCTGGAAATCTTTGGGTACCTACCTAGCGAGACCATCCTGAGCTACGAGGGGGTCAAGCCAGCTCTGATCCGTCAATATAACCTTACGCCGGAATCTTATCGCAAGAAACTGCGGCGTTTGCGACGGGGCCCCACCGACAGCTAGGCTGACCACATGAGGGCGCTACAGAGAGCAGTCGAGCAGTGGACTACCGGCTTAGAAATCACCACCATCCAGCAACTGAAGGAGCTGATTGCCACAGAACAGTTTCTCTGGAATTGCCCTGAGGATCTGCAGCAGTTTCTGCGTGAGTGGAAGCTGAAGGGAGCCTCAGCAACTGCAGCACTTGCGGATGAATACCAACACAACAGAGCCCCTGAGGCCCAGAAACCTGCCAGCTGAAAAGGGGGTAAGCCGCCACCGGCATCTGTTGTCCATGCCCATCAGCCCAAGACCCCTTCCCCTACTTCCCTCTGTCACCACTGCAACTAACCTGGACACTTCAAGGCCACATGTCCTCAGCACCAGCAGGGCCCATCCCAGAACTCCTCCACGGTGCTGTATGTGGGTAGGGGTGCTGGGAGGTCCCGGGACAACTTGCAATTCGTCACTGTGGGCCAAACTGTGGCCGTGGGACTTAGGGACACAGGCGCAGAGACGACTCTTGTGCGCCCTGAGATGGTGTCCCCACCGGACTTCATCCCCGGAAAGACTGTCTCAGTCTCCGGAATTGAGGGAGGTGCATCGGCACTGACCATTGCAAAGGTTTATTTGGACTGGGGTGCCGGGCGGGGTGTGGAGGTGTCGTCAAATATCCCTGCCAGTGTTTTGCTAGGGATAGACTTGGGGTGGCTAGTGTCTCAGTATGTGGCTGCTGAACCCCCGTGGTCTGGTTCCCCAGAATATAATAACATGTATACTCCAATGTGTACAATTAATAAGAGTTATATGTGTAACCTACCTGCTACAGGGAATGTGGGGGTAGGTAGTATAAAGTGTGCTTCTTCCTCCCAGAGGAAGGAGGGTTACCCAGCAGCTGGGGAGGGAACTGCGACTGAGGTGAGGGCTGTTCCAGGAGACGTGGGACCCCTAGGTAAGTCCACATTGCAGGGTTTCTCCACCACTGGGTTGTCAGAGGGCCAGGCTGATCTGTCTGGACTGGCGGCTTGGATGGCAATGGAAGGGGGACAGGCATTACCTGAGGCCACAGTGGCTCCGGCCACTATCATGCATAGTGGGAACGCTGGTAGCCCAGGGCCCTGCAGGGGTCTAATGGCTCCCTTCCTCCAAATCAAGTGGCTGCCAGGGCCGACAGAGGTCCGGAGGGAGGTCCTGGGAAATGGACAGGGGATGGGATGGTCTCTTCTATTCCAACCACCCCATGTCCGGAGTTCCTGGCACCTCAACCCGAGAAGACCAGTCCAGGCCAAAAAGCAGTGGCGGTGGAACCTGCAGGTGGGGTGAGGGGTGTCCTTGGAGAGATGGGACCCTAGGTAAGTCCCCTCTGCAGGGTTTCATCACACCCGGGGTGTTAAGGGACCAGGGTATTCTGCCTAAACCGGCAACTTGGGTGGAAGTAGTGGAGGAGCAGGTGCTAGATGGGACGTCAGTGGCTGAGATCGCTGACAAGCACAGCAGAGGCCCAGGGTCCCCTCAGGGGACTGACAGCTCCTTCCCTTCCTCCCAAGAGGCTGCTGAGACAGGCGGAAGTCCAGAGGTGGGTCCCGGGAAACGGACTGAAGACATGGTGGTCTCCACAATTCCGACCATGTCTAGGCAGAGATGTGGTGTAGCATCAGACACTGGTGACCCCCAGAGACTTCTCCCCAAACAGGAGGTGCAGCCCCACTTGGGCCCAGACCCCAGATGGGTGGTCTGGAGACAAGTGCGGCTGTGCCCAATGATGGTCAAGCTGGGGTCACCAGGAGAGTGGCCTGAGGATCGGCAGTTGGTGGTTCCCTATCTGTCCAGGGCCAAGAAGTGCTATGCCTTAGAGAGCCGGACGATTGGGCACATAGGGATCACCAAGAAGCAAGTTGGGCCTAACCTGGCTGCCCACTGCCATTTGTACCATACCTGTCAGAGGGTGGGGGTGGCAGGACCAAGTCCCAGCAGCCCACCGGAAACTCTGCCGCAAAGAAAGAGGTCCGTACCAATGGCGGTGGACTATGCCACCCAGGTCCCACGTTCAATGGCCCTGTCACCCACCTGGGCTGACATGGTGGGTACCGCCCTGTGGGAGATCTTTCCCAAGGAAGATCCCCCCCCAGGGTAGACTCTTCATCCAGGGGATCCAGGTAACGGCGCTGGAGGTTAGGAAGGCCCAAACTCAGGGATACCTCCTTAAACAGTGTTGGCGACATGCACCAGGGCCCCTGCTCGGGTAAAGCAGAAAGGGATGGGTTGCCATCAGCTGACTGCGGACCCGTGGTCCCAGCTATGGGCCACCCTACATCCCTTCCGGGAGTGGTCCAACCATTACTCTGGAGGGATGTGGACCACAGTCTGGCACATAAACCCTGGAGGGGACCCTTGAAACTATCCATGTATGGTTCGGGCCTCCCTTCTGGGGCAGCAGTGCAAGGCCGGGAGCGGAAACCCCCCTTTCAGGTCCCACAGCAACTGGACCTTGCCCAAAATCCTCAGCACGATGGCGCTATGGCCGTAATGCTGCCGCAGAGTTCTCCAGACAGGGATAGTGGGCACATGGGCACACAGGTCAGCAACAGGAAGTGCTGCCCCTTAGCGTCCTCTTAGAGGGGGAGGTGTGAGGAATAGGGCATCCCCCTTTAAGGTTCTCTCTTCTTAGCAAATGTCTGCCATTACAAGGCAAGCAGGAAAAGGAAGTCCATATATGGGCAGGAGGTTCTAACACTCACAACAGGCAGTTTGAGCTTCAAAGACCCCCCTGCTGCTTTCCCAACACCTTACTGAGACACAGAGGAGCCTGTCTGCTTCTTTGCTGGAAAGGTGTGATAGCCTGGTGCTGCAAAGGAATGATTCAGGTTCTGTGTCTGAGAGGAGGGGGTGAAAGGGCAGAGACCGTGCTTAAAAGTAGGCCAAGTGGATGAGAAGATTGTCACTCTCTGTAGGGGTCTCGCGGCAGCGTGCTGGAGGTGTCCAAATCATCTGTAAGCTCTTCACTTACCTCTTGTGGGAGCTCCCCATCACCACTACTCTGCAAACTGCATATTAAGGTAACTGACCATTGTCTCTCTGTGTAACCTTCTCAGAACAGCATTTGTATCATTTCATATTCCATCCTAGCCAAATGTTTGTTATCACTGCCTAGTGTGCTATAGCATTGAAACTTATATTTAACTTGAGCAATCTTAAGCCAAGAATCTGTGTGTCCGCAGGCTTTGGGCCTGGTATTCCTGATAGTAGGGCTCGGACAAGGGTTTCTGGGGAATGCGGTCTGTGTGTCCAGAGATCCCTAGTTGATAGCTGGATCACGTGACCCGCGGTTCTCTGACACTATTATGTCGAGTATATTGTTACTAGGAAGAATGTATGTATTTATTCAACATTTTTTCACTACCTGTGAACTTGTAAGGGGTTAAGATGTGGTCAGGAGGCCACATTTCTGGCATATGGTGGGTGGCTTGTCACTTTCACCCAATTACCTGCACACCCTCACCACTGTGGCTTGCTAATGCTGAGTGTACTGAGGGATCAGGTGGCTGTGCAACCAAATTTGGAGTGTGTTTCTGAAGGGATGGAATTGAAAGGATGGGCACAATTTGGAGACATTGAAATTTGCTGCTGGAAATGGAGGAGGGTCCAGTAGGACGAACTTTAGGTTAGCTCCTTGCTACCTTATTATTACCATTGCCTGGACCGTTTCACTTTAATTGGTCAATGTATCTTTAACCCCAAACCAAAGCTCATCACTAATTATAAGCTTTTTATAAGTCAAACATTGTATTTTACATGCATGAGACAGGCCTGCCTAAAATAGGGGGTCAAATTGAATTTTGCCAGTCAACCCTTAAACTAAATTAGGTATTAATTTCTTGGAAAACATCACCTTTTTTGTATGGTGGTGGACATGTGCATCACGGCTAAACTGACCAGATGTCCCACTTTTGCTGGGACAATTCCACTCTGAAAGATTATACCCCCCCCCCCCGAAAACTCTGGAGACACCGAAATATCCCCCTTTTGACATTAAGGGCAAAACTGTCCCATTAAATGCAGGATGCAGGATGTCTGGTCCGTTTACAACTGTATAATACCGTGTTGTCCACCCTACGCACCCCCCCCCCCCCCCCCCCAAAGTTTGGGAAAAATGTAATTGCTTGTTATCAGACCAAAAAAAAAATTGTAAAAAAAATAAAGTCACATAAGCCTCGTTCCCATGCAGATGGAGGTGCAGCGGGCGGGCAGGTAGAGGAACACTGCCCACTGTCCCCAATCTGACTGCCACCACTGCTTCTCCGACAGTGTGTTAGAGCCCCTTTCCATTCCCATTGGCAGAGCCCTCCCATTCCCATAGGCAGTGAGGCATACCCCCCTCCCATTCCCATAGGCCGGTGCGCGCATACTCGAGTCCCGTGCAGCGGGTGGGTGTTGGCACTGGACAAGGACGCAGACCATGCTCACCAGCTGCACTGGGCCCGAGTAACAGTGGTGGAGGCTGCAGTCAGACCGCCTCAGATTTTTTTTTAATCAGCGTCCTGGGGGAGGGGGCTCTGCCACACTGCCTATGGGAATGGGAGGGGGGAATGCCTCACTGCCTATGGGAATGGGAGGGGCTCTGCCAATGGGAATGGAAAGGGCCTCTACCGCACTGCCTATGGGAATTCGAGGGGGCTCTGCCACACTGGTTATGGGAATGGGAGGGGGCTCTGCCACACTGCCTATGGGAATGAGAGGGGGCTCTGTCACACTGCCTTTGGAAATGGGACGGGGGAATGCAACACTAGCAATGGGAATGGGAGGGGGTTCTGCCACACTGCCTATGGGAATGGGGGGGAATGCCACACTGTCTATGGGTATAGGAGGGGGCTCTGCCACACTGCCTATGGCAATGGGAGGGGGCTCTGTCACACTGCCTATGGGAATGGGCTCTTCCACACTGCCTATGGGAATGGGAGGGGGGATGCAATACTGCTTATGGGAATGGGATGGGGGGAATGCCACACTGCCTATAGGAATGGGATAGGAGGAATGTCACACTGCCTGTGGGGAATGGGATGGGGAGAAATGGCACATTGCTTATCTTAATGGGAGGGGTGGATGCCTGTAAATGGGGGATTCTGAATCTTGCCTATTATTTGGCTCTTGGGGGGACGTTGTTTTAGTACATTTCTTTTCTTCTCTAAATCCTAGGTGCTTCTAATCAGCAGGTTCGTCTTATAGTATGAAAAATACAATAGTGGTTAGAGAGTTTTGGTCCACTTTATATTTAATAAAGTGTGTGCCTGCTGGGTGCTTATGCCACTGACATAGGAGGGCAAACAAGTGCAACATATAGGAGAGCAGGAAATCTCAAAGCAGCCGATTGGCATGCCTGCCAGGGGGCCATGCTAGGGGCCACTTAGGTGGATAGGACTGGCTTGGGAGAGGTGGGGGAGGTGGAGTGGCATCCTCAACTCATTGCCCCATTTGCATGCATGATTCTAAATCATTGCAGTATCATTTGCTTACTGCTGCTCTTGCATCTACTCAAAGCTGAAACACTGCCTCACCATTTTTCTTCTGGTTGCGGTTTGGAGCACCTGGGAGGCTTCTTCTTTTCCCAGCATCCCAGCCACGCTACTGTTTGTACTTAACTGACATAAACCACAATGCAAAGTGACAGGAAACCCAGTAGCACTGAGGGGGGAAAATCAACCACTGCAGGAGTTAGAAAAAGGAAAATACATTTTTATGTGCAGCAATCTAAATTTCCCTGGGGAAATATGCAAATAAGTAATGTTTCTTGTTAGGATGTTGGTCCGGTTTAAGTAGATATTAAAGGACCTTTTAAAGGTATGCCGCATCCAGCTCATTGTCTGGATTTAGTGAGTAAGACCCATTTGCAAACAAGCAAAGTAAAAACATAATGGCTTATTAACTGGTAATCATAGTGGCATCTAAGTTAAACACAAAGATAGAAAAAAAAGGATGAAAATAACTATGAACTTTTACATGAACATATATGGAATGCATGTCACCAAACAAATGAAAGCAAAGCAATATTATATATTTTGAATTAATGATAACAATGCTGTGTGTATACACCATCGGTCTGATTCAGAGCCTCTCAAGCACGGATTCCCACTCAAGTCATCTGCGCGTATGTATTTTTGCAAGTTTTGCCCTGTGTCCTGATTTGTGGGTTTTCGGACTTATAAAAGCTGCAGGTTTTCGGTTCAAACTTACGCCGTTTTTTTGCTAGTGGGAATACTTGAACAGTCTTTTATTGCTGGTGAAAATACAGCCTAAATCCTCCGCATCTACGATAGAGCCCCTTGATGAGTTCTGTGAAGCGTCTGCAGCAGCGGGGGCTGTTAACCATGTACCTTCCAAAGATTAGGCATACCCACAGTGGCCTGGATATCAATCACATGACCAATCAACAGGTGCTTGAATTGACCTGACTAAATCGACTTTCTTGAGAAGCTTTACTCAGGGTTGCGCCCATGGTTGTCCCCCCGCCACAATGTGTTCCAGCCTCTGGAAGGAGCTATTCCCTAAATATTGAAGGCAGTCAACCAATTGGTCATACCTCCAATTGCATGCCCCTTTCTTGTGACGGGGGCCAACTATGGCCACCACTCTGAGTAAAGCTTCTCATGAGAAAGGCAGTTCAGTTGGGTCAATTTGAATACCTGCTGATTGGTCATCTAATCGATATCCAGGTAACTGCAGGTTTGCTTAAGCTCTGGAATGTACATGGTTAACAGCCCCTGCTGCTGCAGACACTCGTACTCCTCACAGAACTTGTCAAGGGGCTCCATCAGAGGTGCAGAGGATGTAGGCTGTATTTTCACTAGCAACAAAAGACCATTCAAGTTTTTCTGCTAGCAAAAAGATGGCGTAAGTTTGAACCAGAAACCCGTGGCTTTTATAGGTTCAAAAACCCACAAATCGTTGATCTGAATCACAATCACCAGGGCAGGCAAAACCCGTAAAATTACAGATGCGCGGGTATACAGCAAAAACTTGGTTCGGCGTGTGCATAAAGAACAACTCAGCCAAAAAAGCAAGGCTCTGAATCACCAGACATGGAAAATAGACCAAGTACTATCCTTTGACATCATTCCCGCTTGTGGGAATGCGTGCGAGAGAGGCTCTGAATCAGGCTGCATGTGTTGGGTAATAACCCTAGAGGAAAAGAAACATTTTAAGTGTAGATAAAACAGAGCAGAGAACGAAGTGATAAAGAGCACCTGGAAGATTATTCATTCCCAGTGGGTGTAAAATTTATGTACATGCTATTAATCCAGGTGAACCATACAACTGCTTTTCATTTAACACTTAAACTCATGTAGAATTCCCCTATGTACATGACAAAGTGTGTATCACATATTGTGTTAAATACAAGGTGTGTCATGCAAAACACACTAGAACCACTTATTACTAGTATTGTTTTTACATCTTTTACTTTTTTAACGGTTTCAAATAAATAGTTATATTGCTAGCCACAATATAAAAAATGTGAAAAATAGAGTGCACATGCGTGCGGTGCGGTGCGGTGATGGCGGCTGTCTAATCGAGCTCCGTGGCCGACGACAGCAGAGCGGGGTTGCGAGCGCAGCAGAGAGCTTGGAGGGAGCAGCGGTGACATACCGGAGGGTGCCCTGCGTCTGTGAGAGGCGGCGGGGACCGGCGCTGGTGAAGTCCGGGGTATCTGCAGGAGTTAGCTGCGGAGGAGCTGGGAGACAAGATGGCGGAGGATCTCACGCTGAAGGACCTGGAGGTCATAGGGCACAGCGAGGCTTCCTTTTTGATGGAGGAGAAAGGCAGATCCAGGCTGGCCAGCCCAGTGTTTCAGCCTGAAGCGCTAAACTTGAGGACTTGAAAACAGAGACAGACGCTCTAATCTGTGATTTAAAGGCAATCCTGAGCATATAGAGGATGTAAAGTGTGCAATTACAGCGTCAGGATTTCTGTTGAGAGGCTTGAGATGGATCGGGTCCATAGAACCCTGGGACCTCGGTGACAACCCAGCGATCCCCCCCGGGATATCATTGCCAAGTTTCATTATTATAACTCTAAGGAGCTGATCCAGAAGGCAGCGAGGCAACTTCCTGAGTTGTCATTCCAGGGTCACAAGTACCAAATATTCTCTGACCTATCTGCGGGCACTATGGCTAGGAGGCATGAAATAAAACCCCTGTTGGCAATCTTACAGGAGCACAAAATAAGATATAGATGGGGCTTCCCTTTTCGTATCACCTTTACTCATCAGGATGTCACTTTTGTGGCAGTGAATGTTGAAGAATTAAAGGCTCAGCTGGTTTCTGCTGGTATAACCAGACCGGTTTCAGTGAAGTCCTCCAGGATTGGTGCATATTCCCCCAGATCTCAGCGGTCAGGAAAGTGTCAAAGGAGTGGTATCCAGCATGCGGGCTGCAGTTCATCCTTGGCTTTTACAGGCACCTGAGTAGTTTTAACTTTTATTTTTTTGTGTGCTCTATCTTCATATTTGTGCCATTTACTAAAGTGGAGGATGACTTTCGGGCTCAAGATGACTTTTTGAGTGGTTGTCAGGAATGGAACTTTTTTTTTTTTTGGTTATCTTGAGTCATTTTTGTTCCTGCTATAATTAATATGGTGCCTATTATTGGGCTGTTCTCCTAGTTGGGAGCAGCTTAGAGTTATATTAGTATAAATTGAACGGTATGGTTATAATATTTTCCAAGCAGTGTGATATTGATGCTATAGATGCCCCCCCTGTTCGTTGGCTATTGTATGTCGCACTCCCGTTTGATCAGAAGGATTAATCCCTGTGATTTTATTGTTACTGTATTAGTGACTTCTAAAAATATTGGTTCTGTTGTTTATTATTGTAAAGTCCTGGTTAACCCAGGCTGTCAGATGTTCTCTTATCCACCTATTATTAGGGGTTAGGAGACTTCCTGTCAGAGGTGTGAGATTCTGCCGGGCGGATACTACATTGATTGAGTGTAAGGACTGTACCGGACACCAGTCTGTCTTGAGCTGATAATCCCCAATCTCCACCGCCTCTTCTGCCTATAGACAAGTCCCCGCTTGTAGGAGACGCGGGTTATGCCTCTCCTACTCGGTTACCCCCAGGACTTATAGGGCGCAAAGATTACCAGCTTAAGGTGGAGACTGATGAACGGCAGGGAGTCCCAAGTGAGGATGCCGGATGGCGGAAGTCCGATTACAAGCCGAGGTCGGAGCCGGGAGGTCACGGGGCGAGGTATCCAATGGGAGGAACAGAGAGTAGTCAAACAAGCCGAGGTCAAATCCAGAAGGTCACAGTGCGAGGTATTAGAGGGGTTAGGCGGAATCGTGGTCAGGCAGGCAAAAGGTCAGTTCAATCACTAGTGACAAGCTAGACGACTAAGTACTAGGCGCTATAACAGGCAATGACACACTGCAGTGGAAATCCCTTTATAGTGGGAAAACCGGCAGGATTGGACAGGGAGACAGTGGCTGGGATTGATGCACTTAGGATCTGACGGCAGATTGGAGCACTGGCCCTGTGGTCTGATTGGTGAGCTCTGGGCTGATTGCTCCAGCTGAGCTTCCCAGGCAAACTGCTCAGAGCTGCACCTTCTAGACTTCGTTCTTTTAAACAGCCTCCGGTGGCCATTCTGAGTATTGCACCACCGGAGGACATGAGCTGATTGTATAGGCCAGCAAGCACAAACTGAGTGACAATGGGCAAGGGGGGAGGACTTACTCGGCGACACACGCGCCGCTGGGGATGGCACCGGAGGCAGAGGCGGCTGCTGGGCAGGAGAAACCCTGGCCAGTTGCCTAGGGACACCACGGGCACGGACTAAAGGCAAGTCATTCATGACATTGAGGTGTCTGTGGAGCTCCTTTGTAAGGCTAATTTCTGTCAGAATCTCTAGCCCATTCCCCAGCCCGTGTACTATCTTTCCCTTCCCTTGTCCATTCCTCCCCCCCTTTTTTTTTAGGGTTGCTAAGTTATATTAAGAAATGACTACTGTGTTTTCTTTAAATGTACAGGGCTTTAATTCTCCGCATAAACGGAGCCTTGCCTTTCGTAGGATTAAAGCGCTGCATCCTGATGTTATCTGTCTACAGGAGACGCATTTCTCGAGATCTTCACAACCGAGATTTTTGGACTCATCATTCCCTCAGGTATTCTATGCCAGTGCTAGCACTAAGCAAAAGGGAGTGTTGGTTGGATTTAAGAGGAGTGCTCCATTCCATTGTAGAAAAGAGATCAAAGATCCTAAGGGGCGTTATCTGATTTTGGTGGGGCTGTTGCAGGAGTCAGAAATTAGGATTGCTACGTATTATGCCCCTAACTCGGGCCAGATGACGTTCCTCAAAAAGTTTTTTGAATTAGTGAGCGGGGTTGCGCAGGGATGTGTGATACTCTGTGGGGACACAAATCTAACCCTGAACCCCTATTTAGATAGGCAATCTCTGACAGGGACAGTGGTTAGTACACAGTCCGCAGCTGCATCTAAACTGTTAAGAGGTCTATTAGATGGGCATTCCCTGGCGGATGGTTGGAGGGAATTGCATCCAGGGACCTAGAATTTCACCCACTTTTCCCACCCCCATAATGTTTGGACCAGGATAGACCATATATTTCTGTCTCAGAGGGCTCTAGCGGCAGCAAAGTCAATCAAGATTCATCCAATATCATGGTCGGATCATGATTGTGTGGTTTTGAGGATTGACTCTTTGTTCTGTAGGCGAATCAGATTCTCCTGGTCTCTTAATACCTCTATTTTGTCCGACCCGGGAGTGCTCACAGAGATATCTGATGCTTTAACAAAGTACTTCCAATTAAACGAAACCCCGGAGATGTCGGCCGTGACATAAACCTTCTATCAGGGGCCGGTTAATTGGGATCGCCTCCAGAAAGACGCGTGAGAGTAACAAGTGTATAGACGAGTTGGAGGAAAAATATCTTGTGTTGGCGGAAGAGGCCAAACAGCATATGTCTCCCCGAATTCGCTCCAAACTGTATGAAGTGACACAAGAACTCAATTTAGCACTTGCGGGTAGGGCTGCAACAGCCATGCGGTGGGTGAAACATAAGTACTATTGCAAGGCTAATAAGCCAGACTCGTTATTAGCTAGGAGACTTAAAACCCCAGACCAGGGATATAAGCCTATCAGATTAAGGAATGAAAGGGGGGAACTCACGAGTAACCGTAATAAGATTATAGGGGTATTTAGGGAACAACTGATGAAACTATAAACTAGGCATAACGCACCTAAGCCAGAGGAGGTGAGTGTGTTCCTGAATGATATCTCCTTACCTGATCTCCCAGTGCAGTTGAGGGAGTCCCTGGAGGAAGGCTTTAGTTTGGAGGAAGTTAACCACACGATCGATAAATAAGTTAATAAGAGACAGGGGCCGGATGGCTATTCGGTGGCATATTATAAAGCTTTTAAATCTATTTTAGCGCCTAAATTGGTGGCTTGCTTCAATGAGGTGCACTTCGGCGGGCTTTTCTCCAGGGACTCCCTTACTGCCTCTATCAGTATGGTACCGAAGACTGACTCGGACCATACGGTATGGTCTAACTTTAGGCCGATTTCACTTATCAACATAGATATGAAAATATTAACTAAGATTTTAGCGGATCGGTTGTCAAAGTATCTGCCAGGGCTAATCCATAAGGATCAAGTGGGTTTTATCCCTGGCAGACAGGCTGGCGATAATATTAGAAAAGTGATTCAGCTCTCCCACTTAGCCAAAACAACTAAGACCCCGGCTATGCTTCTTTCATTGGACATTAGAAAAGCTTTTGACACAGTGTCATGGGAATATTTATTTGTTCTGTTAGAAAAATGGGGGTTTGGGCCCAAATTTTTTGGGATTTTAAAAAGGATATATTCACTCCCAAGGGCTTTTGTTAAGTATAACGGCTTTAGTTCTGGAGACTTTCCTCTGCAAAGGGGTACCAGACAGGGTTGCCCGTTGTCCCCCCTTTTGTTCGCTTTAGTGATGGAGCCTTTGGTGCAGAAGATTAGGTTATCTCCTGATATTTCGGGAATACAGGTAGGATCCACCCAGTATAAAAATCCCTGGATTTCCTTGCCGGTAGTGCTGCGGAAGTTGGAGTTTGAATTAGTATCGGGGTTACAAGTGAATACCGCCAAGTCCAAGGCTTTGAATATCAGCATTCCCCCTGAAGTGTGGGCTCGTTTGAAACTTTCTTTTGACTTTCATTGGGAAACAGCGGGGATTAAGTATTTAGGAATTAAGTTAACTAATGACTATGCATCTCTCTTTGCTGCCAACTATATCCCTCTGAGACAGATTATTTTAGGTCTTTTAGATCGGTGGAGAGGGTATGGTTTATCCTGGCTTGGGAAAATAGCAGCTATAAAAATGCCTTTTTTGCCTAAGTTTTTATATTTGGCTCGAGCACTACCAGTTAGCGTACCTAGAAGCTATTTGCAATTGCTACAAAATAAAATGATGACATTTATATGGGGTGGGAAGAGACCAAGGGTGGCGAGGAACATTATGCTACGTTCTAAAGTTAAGGGGGGATTGGGGGTGCCTAACCTCACTAAGTACTACCAGGCGGCCCAATTGGCTCAGGTGGTATCTTACCATGCTTGGTTAGATGTCCCTTTATGGGTCTTGATCGAGAATTAACTATGCCATCCGTTGACTTGTGATTCCATCCTTTGGATCCCCCAAAAAGTGAGGAGTAAGGTGGATAACCCCATGATATCTCATTCCTTGAGACTCTGGGATAATCTTGGGAGGTCTCAGGGTTTGGCTTCCCCTCATATGCCCTTACTGAATCTGTGGGGCAACCCAATGTTTCTCCCAGCGCTTATGGATCTGGGTAGCTTTCTGAATTGGAAAAGGGCTGGGATTAAATATGTGTTGGACTGTTTTGATGGCCCCAAGATCGCGGCGTTCCAGACATTGCAACACAAGTATCAGCTACAGCCTAGGGACCTGTTTGGATATCTCCAGATTAAGCATTTTATTAGTTCATTGGTGAAGGGGGTAGAATCGGGTCCCCAACTTACCTTCTTTGAGAAGCGCTGTAGGTTAGATCCAAGGGGAAGGGGAATGGTGTCCGAAATTTATGGGGAATTGAATAGCGTGGCCCAGTCGACATATAGGCAGAAGTGGGGGATTCAAAGGAGCAGAAGGAGTGGCAGAAGATATGGCTGGCTTCTTTTGGACCAGCGGCATCGGTTGGTCTACTGAGGTGAACATCAAAGTGGCCACACGGTGGTATATGGTGCCTAAACAGTTGGGGCGCTTTGGAGCGGGGGATTCTGGGATGTGTTTTAGAGGTGTTGAAGAAGGGTCATTCCACCATATTTGGTGGGATTGCTCCAGAGTTAGAGAATTTTGGAAGAAAGTAAAAGTAGTGGGCAAACGTATTACTTTGAGCCCTTGGATTGCTCTTCTTAATGGGTATGTTGGTCCTAGCTCGAGAAACCAGAAAAGGTTGGCATATCATATCCTGACGGGCACTAAGTTGACTATAGCGGGTGCTTGGAAGACTCCGGTTCTTCCATTTAGGGAATTTAAAAATCGAGTTCACTTTATAAAGTCGATGGAAAAAATGTTTGCGATTCAGTCCGGGAAGTGGTCTCCATGGGCACAGGAATTTATGCCAGCTGGTTTTGATACACACTTGTTGATGGTTTAGCAGCCTTGTGTTTTTACCCGTTCCCACCTTTCCCCTCTTTCCTTCCCCCCTCTTTTCCCGGGTTTCCTTTCTTTCTTTTCTAGTGTTGTAGTGTTTTCTTTTCTTGGGGTTACCCCCTTGTTTGTTAAGATCAAGGTCTTTTTAAGGTTTTGTTGTGATGAACAGTATGCTCTTGAAGCCTGGGAAAGCCTTTTCCAGGCATTGGATTGCAGTAGTGATCTGAAGCGATGGCGTGAAGATTTGTTGTTTTTATATTAGAATTTTTTATGTTGTGGGGAAGCGCTAGAGTACATAAACAGAGCAGCAACTGGATTTGAGGGGCTAGCTCAAATAGTAAAAATAAAGGTTAAAGAAAGTTGACAAAGTAGATGGAAAAAACTTTGAAAAAAGTAGATTGATGAAATCTGGGTGACCGACTTTCTCTTTTGTTAGCAGTTAGCACTTTTTAGACATTCTACATGATATTACTATTTTGTTTAAATCCCACATTATACATGATAATAACTTACATGATGATAACCTTCTATTCTAAGGAAAAAATATGAATAGTCAAAGCCTGCAGTAACGACTGACACAAGAATTTGCATATCTCTATTGATATTAGCAGATTAATCTGCCGATACAGCCAATAATTGAAATTTAGAGGACTCCTAGAGATCACCCTAATATTATATATATTTGTGGTTAGAATCCTCTATGACAATCAAGAAATGTTTATTCATTGCAGCGCAACTGAAGTTCAAAGTTTTTTCCATCTACTTTGTCAACTTTCTTTAACCGCTGTTTTTATATTATAATGCTTTGCATAAGTCATATAATTACTCTTTTCAACAATACTGTTATGTACGATATGATATTTTTGCAACAGATGTGGATAACTGCTTCTTTCCAATAAACATTTTTGATCAGAAAAATGTGAAAAATATACTAGCAAGAGGAGTTCCTTATATATCCCATGTAAAAATCCAGCCAAGATTGTTGTTTTTTCTTTATTAGAAGAAAGAATGACTGGTTTTTGCACATGCCATTCTTCTTTATTAGGGCTGCCCACCTCTAACTGACTTAAATGTTCCGATTGCATTGCATGATCTGTAAAAAGCATCTTCATCAGAAAAATTGCAATAGTGATAATTGGTGGTGGTGGTTCCAACATTCGATGAGGAGACATCAGGAGAACTCGTACATGGACTTGCTGAACTCGAACATTGGCTGAAGTCTGTATTTGGGTTTGGGAAACCAAACTCGCAAAGTTTGGTACAGACCTGAACGTTGTGGTTCATCTTGCCAGATGAAGCTATAAATAGATGGATAGTCCAGGCCCAAAACAAAAAAAAGAATACAATACACACCATTTCAGCACTGCAGCTGATCTGTCCTAGTCTAGTTGAATGAAACTTCTCAGATCTTGAGATCAATTCCTACACCATAATGCAAAATCATTCTTTAAAACTCCTGGGAGATCCCAACAGAGTAAACATCCTGTGCATTACCACAGCGCCTCACTAACCCACTACTGAATTAACCAACACATGGACATGGTTTATTGTGAGGCTGGCACAAGGAATGGTCAGATGCACGCATTGCCGTACAAACATGAATATAAATTTATTAACCATCAAATGCACAAATTATTTTTTATTACATTAAATTATTATTTTAATGTGTTACATTATTATTAACACCCAAATCCCCATACACCCATTAAAAGGCTACGTAGACTGAACTAAAAAGAACAGGGCCCCCTCATCCATCCAGGATGACTACACACCCCACACAGCCACATACACACCCATTAAAATTCTGTCCTCAATCCCGGTTTGAAAAAGGGCATCACAAACGGACATAGGTGGCTGCAGTGGTGTCAGTCAATGCTTGAAAGAGCAAAGGGTGCTGCATATGTAAAGGCAAAAATAGCCAGTGGTCATGTCGGTAACACTTGGAAGGGTGAGACGACATCCCCGCAGTAAGTGAACCGGTGTCCGGTGGTAATGCCGCCACCCGCTCTACCGCCACCAGATACCTTTCTTCGTCGCAGGCTTGCTCTTTTAGTATCTTCACGCGCTTATGTATGCATGCTATTCCCATCAGGTATCGTCCGCCGGAGCCAACCCGTGTGTTGAGGGAGGTGGGGAGAGCATGGCTAGGCCGTTCATCAGCCAGCTACCCACACTCCTGCCCCTGCTGAGGTGGGAGTGCTCACACAGCCCGAAGAGGCAGAAGATGCCTCCACTCCCCCCCCATTGTAGACAATCAGAGCCGTTTGCCAAATTACATAGGCAAGGCCAACGTCTCTGATCATTTTTCCAGTGAGGTAAGAATATTTATTTAAATGCTTGGAAACGTTGCTATGCCCAGTGTCCCACTGAAGCCCTGAAAAAATGGTCAGCTTACTTCTACACCTGGCTTGTCCCTCTGTAGACAGCACAGCATTCGATCCTGCAATTTGTCTCCCAGTCTGGCACTGCACGGGAGCTCTGTCTCTTTATATTTCAATAATTTTTATTGAATTTTGCAAGAAAACAAACAATGAAGTATATTCAAGTGTATAAAATGATTAGTAAGAGTTACCGGTATCCATTGGCAACATTACGCTTATAGGCCTCGATTCAATAAAGGTAGAAAAAAATTCTCATGGTAGTAAATAATTCAATTCATGAGAAAAAAGCCTGAGAATGTCACTGTTACTGAATCACTAGATAAAAAGACAATGAAAGTCAATGGCAGCTTTTACTACAGTGTAGAAAGGAGTAAACAGTTCTCTACTTTTTTTAGGAGTAAAAAAGTGCCATTGACTTTCATTGTTTTCTTAGCTGGTGATTCAGTAACAGTGACATTCTCAGGCTTTTTTCTCATGAATTGAATCTTTTACTACCATGAGAATTTTTTTCTACCTTTATTGAATCGAGGCCATAGAGTTCCAAAAAAAGAAAAAGAAAACATCCCTACTATCAATAGGCCATATTTCAAAGAAGAGAAGGGGTTGAAAAAAAGGTAGCATTCTGTAACACAGCCCCCACCCATATATATATATATATATATATATATATATATATATATATATATATATATATGGGTGCTGGCCTAAAGGGGACCCCGACACGTCGTGCCGAAACAACAATATCTAAACACAATGAGCTGCCAGTTTCAACTCCAAGTGGACCCCAAACAAAGGCCGCACAACCCAAAGTAAAATGTAAATAATTATATCTTTAATGTCCACAAAGTACCAATCCACAATAACAAAAACATATAATAAATACATAAAACCACAAGACTAATTAAAAACACAAAAGACATTGCCACAGGATGGTGACCCCATTGACTCTCTCAAATCAATATTGCACTATGCCCTAATCTACATATAAAGCAAATTCATGAGAATACTCAATGATAATGCTATTTGATATGTGATGAAGTGCTTATAAAAAAAAAAAAAACTGAAAAAAATCTAATTTACATTCTGTGTTATACAATATAACATTATAAACCTTGTGCCAATAAATAAAGTGCATAAAGTGCTAAATTAATCAATGTACACAGTTAGATGCAATATGAAGTGAAACAAATGCAATATCAATTGGCATCCTGATGAAGTGGGCTGGGTCACACCCACGCAACGCGTCAATGTTAATGTAGCCTGTATTGGTGTGGACCCGGACTCCAAACATGATGATGGTGATATGAGCTTTATTTCTTGCTCTCACTTTGCCCTATTCAATTTATTTTATTTTATTTTTTCAAAGATATGGTGATATTGCATTTTTATTTCACTTCATATATAGATTAGGGCATAGTGCAATATTGATTTGAGAGAGTCAATGGGGTCAGCATCCTGTGGCAATGTCTTTTGTGTTTTTAATTAGTCTTGTAGTTTTATGTATTTATTATATGTTTTTGTTATTGTGGATTGGTACTTTGTGGACATTAAAGATATAATTATTTACATTTTACTTTGGGTTGTGCGGCCATTGTTTGGGGTCCACTTGGAGTTGAAACTGGCAGCTCATTGTGTTTAGATATATATATATATTTGATCAAATTAAATAGAACAATTGCAGTGGTAGGTTTGGTAGACTTGCATTTCCAGGTATAGCTCAATTCAGTGGTACTCCTGACTTTGCTGCCAACTGCCGGCTACTCCTCTGTTCGCCCAGAGAAGCACTTTAAACTAACTTGATAATAGTTGCTTTATACAGTTTTAAAGCATATTAATTATTGTGTATAACAGGATAGAACTTTTAGACTCAAATTTATGAGTCCCTGGATGGTAGGTATTTTGCCACACACTTTTAAGTTTCTGCCAAGTAAGGTGTTGATATCCAACAGCTGTATTGGTCCTCTTGAAGTGCATATTATTATTTGCAGCTTGAAAGTTTTGTGAAGGGACAGCGCATGTGATGCAGATCTAATGGACATCTATTAAACAGTCAAACCTAGCAGAAAGTCTTTGCTAATATGATTCCTGGAAGGATGTCTTCAGTGCTTTTTATAATTTAGGTTTAAATAAATTAAACACAGCCGGCTTAATGGTGGCCACCTGCCTGGTAATGCACCCATCTTTTTATGATGAGGTCTATAAAATGTGTGAGCTCTATTAACGTTTGCTTTAGATTTGGAAATATTTCATATTTTCAAAATAAAATATTTAGAAATATACAGTCTGTACAGTCTGTCATTTTACCATTCTGAAATGTGGGAGCAATAAGTACAAATGCGATCATAGTGGCAACCTTGCTCTACCTGTCTTCAATCTATTTCCTGAATTATAGACCACTGATTTTTGCGAATCACCCACCCTCCACCTTTTGTAGACAAAAGAAATATAGGGCAGTTTTCACATGTAATAATGCTATGTGATGCGGCTGCACTACAGAGGGGGCAGCAATGGACCTGCTTTATTTATTTATTTTTTTACTGATGTCATGTTTTTAAGTTAACTATTGAAGGTTCAGCAGTCCCTACATGCCCCCACTCCCTACCCCCACATTGTTTTGTTGAGGAGTGGAGGGGCGTCTTTCTATAGTTCGCCTTAGGCAGAAGAGGCTAGGTTCACCCCTGATTGCCTCATACAGTGCTTCTCTGAATTCATCCAGCTCTCAAAGCCTTGCATTTAGTAGGCTAGTGTGTGTGAGGCTCCAGGGCCCTTATGTGACAAATACGACACCCTCATAATGTTATCCCAGACATCAGCAGTGCACACCAAATATTTAATGTGATATACTAGTATGATATACGAATTACAATTTTATAATAAAAAACAACCATGTCTGTATATCTGATGACACCCAACTAAGAGAATTACCTGTCCCATTACTTAAACTCCCATTAAGTAAGGTAAGTTCTCAATGTTCAATAGCATCAATCTAGTAATTCTAGTCCACACCCCTGACTGTGGGGCACCTGTCACACCCCTGACTGTTTGTTGCCTCAACCAGCCCATCAACTAATTTGGTGTGGAGCAGCACCTACCGTGTACATAACCAGTTACTACTTTCTATCATTCTATATACATACCAAGCCAACAACAGCTTCTTTTCTTCACTTGTGACCGGTATGTGTGCAAACTTTCCCACCACAATCTATCTCTATTAAGTTGTATACTACACTTGAAAAAAATAGCTATCATTGAAAATCCAAAGTAACAGCACCCCTCATGCTGGCAAGCCCTCTGGATTAAAGAAGGACATAGATGACTTGGAGAAGAGGTGGTAGTTTGTGTGAAACCACATTAATTCCTGGTGCCAAGCTATGGCAGTGAGGTGTCCTGAAGGGCAGTAAGAATGGCTTTACATTTGTTTGCACTTTTTTAACAAAGAAATGCATGCGTTATCTTCTAACAAAAAGATTGGAATATTTACAGTGTATCGAATTGCAACTGAAAGTATTTACTGGATCGACACAAGTAAACATTGGAATTGCCTACCTTAATGGCAGAAAATAAATATCAAGGTAATTCTGTGATGTTCATTTATCAGCATTCCTTTCATATTTATATCAAGCTTTTAATATAAAATAGTAGCTCCACTTCTTAGCTTCCTACTTAGCTTTAGATTACCCACATATGCCCAATATCTACTCCACCATATCAGCCTTTATGGCTGTTTATATCATATGGCTGGCAGCACCACTAAAACACCACCGTACGATTAACCTACTATGAAGACAAAATATTACCCCTGCCAAACTGACTGGTAGACATTAGGTCACAACTAGGTGCTTGTTCACCTATGCACTCATATATAATCTCAACATTATTTGATGCCTCTCTCCTGACATCCCTAATATCTGTCTACGAAACTACAACAAAAGTCTTTTCTTCATTATGTGCTTCAGAGGGAGGAAAAATATCACTTTAGATTAGGCTTTAGGAATATTAAGTGGATAATACTAAATTGTAAACACATCTTTTACCAGATGGTTCCCAGTGTCTGCTGGGCGGAGAAAAGTATATGCCTGGCATGAGAGCAATGTGCAAAATGATTCCAGTAAATATGAGAAAGGGAGAGAGAGTCTAAGAAGTGAAGTCTCAGGCATCTGGCTTTCTAAAACTGTAACCGTTAGCATGAATCAAATTAACTTTAATTATATTTATACAGATCGTTGCTAGTCAAATGTGATTGATATTGATTTTAAACAAAGGGTGACAGTGGATGTTACTTTTGACAAGCATGCATCGGAATATACGTGAAATTCTAGACAATCTCTAATATTGAATAGAGTCAGAGAGGGCCAGATCCTAGCTGAAACTCGGTTAAACCCTGGTCATTGTTTTCCCTAGCTGTTTTATTTTGTATCCTTCCTCCTCTTGGTACATCAGGTTAAAACGGCCAAACCCCCCAAAACAACTCAATCTATTTTGCTCCCCAGGTACATTACAGTTTGGATGTTTGTTGTCCTGTGCTGCTTGGTATTCCTGTTAAACTAATTTTCATTTTCACCAGTTATGCCATCTGTATACCATTGGATTCTGGCTGGATACCATTGTTCTAAACTAGCTGTTTAAGCCCCCCTCCTCCATCCCCCTCACAATCTCAGACTGGGAACAACTAGAGCCTATTGAAACTAGTAGTATTACTAGAATAATAGAGTATTTTTATCCAATTCATTACTAAGGCACTAAGGGGAGTTGATACATAGTTTTTTTTCTTGCCATTTAACTTTCCATAGGATGTGGTTGGTCTTTAAGTTTTCTTATCTCAGGTTGTCTGTTGAGATTGTTTGCCCCATCATCATTAGCATCAGGTGACTGCATATTTGTGTTGATTGACTCCTAGTCCACACAGTAGCATCTTGTTTTTGTGTCTGTGGCTAATTTAGCCAGAGCCAGTTCTGCTGCAGGCCAGTAGAAGCAAGGATGGCTCTTGTCTCTGATGATAACGGACAGAGCTAACTTATATATTCCACCATGTCTCTCTTATTTCGTTGTCCAACTTTACGCCAAGTGATTGGTAATATCTTGAGATGCTGTCACAGCTTCTAAGGTAAGGGGCAGGCTGATTATTAGCGGCAGGTAGCGACAGATGAGCGTCTGTAGCAGGCATTTTCAGAGCGCCCGCTAGTAGTCACTGTGCTCAGCCGTGGGTGAATACACTCAGTCTCAGTCGCTGTTCAGTAATGGTGAATACATTGTGAGGAGTCGCTATTTGACCAGTACAGCGCTGTATGGGAGCGCATGTTAGAGACTTCTCATAGCGACCGACTCACACCATATTCAGGAAAAAAACAGCTGCAAAAATCTCAGAGCGCAGGAGGTTAAAGTCTGTTTTCAAGCATCTAGTAACAAAGCGAAAACATATGGAATTATATTGTAGCAACATTGTAACATGAACACTTTAATGCCAGACCTGTAATGTCATTTTTGAGGAAATATTTAAAAAATGAAAAAATTATGAAAAAACTGCTTTTTCAATGCCAGAAGAGGTCAAAGAATTATTTGTGACTTTTTGGGAAAAAAAAAAAAAACCCGTTTAAAGAGAAGAAAAGGATCGTCCATTGAAATGTATGGGAGAGCTCCAGGTAGCGAGAGGTCATACCTGGCGCTGTGCAAGGCTGAACACTGGCGCTGTTCGCTGAGGCTATAAAAATGATGAATCAGACGCTACATGGCGCTATTCCAGTCGCTCAACAGATCCTGCTTGATAAATGTGTAATTGCGTAATTAAGTTGACCAGTCGCTATCAGTCGCTACCTCTCATTAACCAGGCTCTACCTGACGCTATCCCTTCTTAAATAAGGGCCTAGGTATTCCAAGGCATTATACACCAGAATTTCAGAGGCCTTGCAAGGCTGCACTATGTGAGCATGCCTCAAAGGTATGATGACTATATGCTCTGTGTATTGTAGAGATGTGACTGAAAGGGTTAACAAAGGGTTCATCTCACTGAGCCAGGTCAAGAAGCTTCCTGTCCCAATGTGCTGCTGGACTTGCTGAGTGTTGTGCACTGCGGATGGTCAAGCAGAGGAGAGCCCCTAGCCAGGTAGCTGTGAGGGCTACAGTGTGCAGGTGGAACTGGAGCAGTGGGAGAGCGCTACAGCAAGCCATGTGGGCTACAGGGTGCAGGCTGCACCAGGAGCAGGGCCAGCTAGAGGCTGCTTCTAAACTGAGTGAGACAGACGTCAGGCCTGAAGCGCCATTATATGTACTGTGAGTGAGGCCTGTGTGGCCAGATAAAATTGGCACTCTGTGAAATCAGTTTGCTGTAAAGACCTGTGTTCCTCTATGTGCATTAGAAAGCTTGCTTAAGTTGGACTGTTGGTTGTCAAAATAAAGCATTTTTAGCCTTTGTAAGCCTTTGTCTGTGGCCAAGAAGATCCCAGAAAGCTTACAGTATTAATAAACATAAGGTAGATAGCATGTCACCTGACCTTGACTACCACTGGATATCTTACAGTACACAGGAGTCAGACAAAAAGGTACAGATTAAGTTTGTGAAAATTGTGGGGCCTTATACCATTATCCATTTTGGAATATATGTTAGGCACTCAAGACCTGGCCATACACCGAGCTAAGAGCATCTTAACACATGAGAGGTCTGTAAAACTTTAATCCCTAACAGCCTTATTTATGGCCTTTACTGTCCAAGAGCCCAGGATTCTTTTGGTGGGTGCTCTACCCCTTCTTCAGTCACCTGGATCAAATATTCACCCTGCTAAATAAGTTGTGGCACATAAGTTGTCACTATCCCTGTTTTCTTCATAATTCAAAAACAGGATGAACTTTGCAATGTGTAATAAAAAGATATATGCTAGAATAAAAATGTAATGCCAAGATTCTAGAAGAATGTCTAAAGAGATGTTGTTTAGTGCAGAAATGTGGCAAAAATGACAATGCTGGAACAGTGATTTGAAGCAGAACAAAATCCACCAGCCGCTGGCTTTCCACTGGCGGATCCCAAATCAATGGCAGTAATAACTCACCTTTCTCTGGTCCAAAAGCGCATGTGCAGGCTCTCGTCCAATCAGAGCCCTTTCAGCAAATGGGTCTGATTGTTTAAATTGGGGAGCAGCGTCGCCTGGGATGGGGACATGCTGCAATGCGCACTACCCATTGACGACAATCAGAGCCCTTTGCTGAATGACAGTCAAGGCAAAGAGCTCTGATTGGACGAGAGCCTGCGCATGCGCTGTTGGAGCGGGTAAGGTGGGTTTTACTGGGCAAACTGGGGGATGTCACACAGTGGGGCATCCCAATTCAGGGGTAGGGAACAAAACCCAGGAAAAGACAATTCTGTGAGTACTCACCTGTAGAATTGCTTTTACCATGCATGGCATGGCCTGCTTCACAAAGTCATTACATTTGGGTTATTCCGCCACAAGGTGGCGCAGTGAACTGCAGAAGAGTTGTGGCTCCTCCCGATACCATATAAAAACGGAATTACCATAGACTTCTCCAGTGTTGACAAGCAGTGATTTCAAGAAACCGGGAGATAATAAAGGTAAAACAGTTAATAGAACCCCAACTAACTTGGAACAATCACCATAAAGAGGCAACCAAGAACAGCGATAACAAGGGTGGGGCGAAGCAGGCCGTGCCATGCATGGTAAAAGCAATTCTACAGGTGAGTACTCACAGAATTGTCTTTTTCCCAACGCATGGCACAGCCTGCTTCACAAAGTCATTACATCTGGGACTTCCAAAAGCAATGTCCATAAAATAGGGTGGGATCCCCAAAGAGTAACAGCAGGCAGTTTAAACCACCACTGCCTGAAGTACCTTGCTGCCAAAAGCAACATCAGCTGAGGCCTTAACATCAACCTTGTAAAACTTGAAAAAAGTATGAACAGAAGACCAAGTTGCGGCCTTACAAACTTGTTCAACAGAAGCTTGGAGCTGAAAGGGCCAAGACGCACCAATAGCACGAGTGGAATGAGCAGTAACCCTAAAAGGAGGAACCGTCCCCCTGGCAGAGTAGGCCTGCTCCACCGCCTGACGGATCCACTTGCTGATAGAGGATTTCCTGAAAGACTCAGTAGCAACCAAATAAAACTTCAGAGCCCTAACAACATCCAGAGAATGAAGGGTCCGCTCCTTGGCATTTGCAGGTTTTAGGACACAAAGAAGGCAAAACAATGTCCTGATTGAGATGAAAAGCAGACACAACTTTAGGCAAGAAATCTGGCTTAAGCCGAAACACCACCTTATCCTGATGCCTTTCAAAATAAGGAGGTTTGATGGAAAGCGCCGCCAGCTCAGAAACTCGCCTGACGGAAGTAATGGGCACCAAAAAGGCCACCTTAAGAGTCAGAACGGGCAAGGCAGCCCCACGTATAGGCTCAAAGGGAGGACCCTGCAGAGCAGACAACACCAGATTCAGGTCCCAAACAGGTAGCATAGGCTTACGTGTTGGACGCACATGTTTGACTCCCTGGAAAAAAGTCTTAACCAACCGGTGATTGGCAAAGGATCTTTGGAAAAAAATTGCCAGAGCTGACACCTGTCCCTTGAGGGTACTAAGTTGAAGGCCCGAATCCAAACCATGTTGCAAAAAATCCAGAATCCTGGGGATAGAAAACACCTGACAAGGAAGAGACTTGGACTCACACCAGGCAATGTAAGCATGCCAGATCCTGTAGTAGATAAAGGACGAGGACTTCTTCCTAGCCTAATCATGGTATCAACAACAGAAGCAGGCAAACCCTTATCCATCAAGATGGAGGTTTCAGCAGCTAAGCCGTTAAAGCCAGTGTTTGTAAATTGGGATGGCACAGTTGCCCCTGAGTGAGCAGATCTGAAACCTTGGGCAGGGCATACTGATCTACTGCCAACTGCATGACGTCTGCGAACACATAGAGGAGCCGAAACTCCGTCCAAGGCATTGCTAGCGCATCCGTGGCAAAGGCCAGAGGGTCCTGTGACAGGGAGACAAACCTGGGAATCTTGTGATTGTGGCGGGACGCAAACAGGTCCACATCCGGCTGACCCCAGCGGTGACACAGGGAGTGAAATACCTTGTTGCTGAGGGACCATTCCCCCAGCCGAGATGTCCCCCTGCTCAGGGAGTCTGCCTCCTGGTTCTCCACCCCCGGAATGTAAACTTCCGAGATGCAAGGGACATTCTCTTCCGCCCAAGACAGTATCAGAGACACTTCCTTGAGGGCTCGCTTGCGCCGAGCCCCTCCCTGATGATTGATGTAGGCAACCGCCTGGTTGTCCGAGCGGATCTGAACAGCCCGACCCAAAGGTGTGAGGTCAGCTGAGAAAGAACTTACCTGATCGCCCTCAGTTTCAGGACATTGATGGGAGCATGGGCCTCCAGGGGGCCTCACTGACTCTGGAACTGCAGAGACTTCCAAGAGCCCCCCCAACCAGTCAGACTGGCATCTGTGGTGATAGTCTCCCAACACTGGGGCAGAAATGTCCTGCCCACCAGGAGGTTCCTTGAGTTCAGCCACCACGAGAGGGACTGTCTGGCCAGGGGGGACAGAGCAAATTCCTGATCCAGGGACACAGGGTCCCAATCCCAAACTGACAAGAGGTGCAACTGAAGAGGTCTCATGTGAAACTGAGCAAAGGGGACTGCCTCAAAGCAGGACACCATCAGGCCCACCAACTGCATCCCTTGCCGGATGGAGGGATGAGGACACAAGAGCAGAGCCCATGCCTGCTGCTGAATGCCCTTCACCTTCTGCTGAGGCAGGAATACCTTGACCTGAGAGGTATCCAGAGTCATGCCCAGAAAAGACCTCACCAAAGACGGAGACAGTGAAGACTTGGGGTAGTTGATCACCCAGCCAAAGGACTCGAGAGTGGAGGTCACCACCTGAGTAACCCTCTCGGCCTGATGAAGAGACTGAGCCGCAATCAGAATGTCGTCCAGGTAAGGAAGGATGCGAATGCCCTGATGCCGCAGCAGAGCCATCATGCCCGCCAGCACCTTGGTGAACACCCGAGGCGCCGAGGTGATACCGAACGGTAAGGCCACAAACTGGTAATGCTGATCCTCCAGAACAAACCTGAGAAATCTCTGATGACCTGGGAAGATTGGCACGTGAAGATAAGCATCCTTGACGTCCACGGAGGTCATGAAGTCACCCGGGCTAAGGGTACTGACAGCGAAGGGTCTACATGCAAAAGGGCTTGAACCTGACAAACCTGTTGAGACACTTCAGGTCCAGGATGGGCCTCAAGGACCTGTCCTTTTTGGGGACTGTGAACAGATTGGAGTAGAACCCCTGTTCCTGGGGAGGCACCAGGCAAATGACTCCTGACTCCAACAGACGTTGAACCGCAAGGCGCAACCCCTGAGCTGACAGAGGGTTGTGAGAAATCCGGGATCTGATGAATCTGGAGGGCGGCCAGGCTGCAAACTCTATCTTGTAACCGGAGGACACCACCTCCTGAATCCACCGGTCTGAGACGCGGAGCCTTCAGACATGAGCAAAGAGCCGAAGCCGCCCCCCCACCCGGATGGGTGAGGGCGCCTCCACATGCCTGAGGGGGCTTAGGATAAGGTTTGGGCTTGGGGTCCCATGAGAGCCCGGGACAACCACGGGATCTGCCACGGCCCCAAGAACCCCTGCGGATACCTGAAAAGAGGGGGCCTCGACCTCCTCTGGGGGCACAAAAGGAGGAGAAGGAAGCAGAGGGCCCCCGAAAAGGCAGAGGCTACGCTGAGGCAGCCTACCATCCTTGGCTAAAACATCCAGACGCTCACCAAAGAGCCACAACCGCACAAAGGGGAGCCCAGTGAGAGCCTTCTTAGCAGCAGCGTCAGCTGCCCACTTACGCAACCAAACAGAGCGGCGCATAGCCACCAAAAGGGCAGAGGCCCTACTACTCAGCCGTACCACATCATCCATGGCAGTAAGGATAAAGGCAACAAATTCAGAGCAAAGCAAGAGGGCCCTATACTCCTCCCTACCAGCTGTAGCGCCATCAAGGAGACAATTGATCTCTTAAGAGGCATTGCTGTTATGGCAGCGGCACAGGCCGGACGCAGCCCAGACCCCACAAATGTAAAAGCATGGCAGGCCAGCTGATCCATACACCGGTCCTCGCTGTCCCGCAGTGTAGTAGTGTCAGGTGAAGGCATGAATGAGGTGTTGGACAGCCCTAGAACGGGAGCGTCCACCTCGGGGGAACCCGACCATCGCTTAACTAGGTCTGCAGGAAAGGGGTATCTCTTATCCAACCCTTTGGGCACCGCAGGCAATCTACTAGGATGTTCCCACTTCTTGAGCACCATATTAGTGAAATGACTCTTCTCAGGGAACTCCAGACGCTGCTTAACAGGATGAAAAAGCTCACCCTGTTTCCTTTTAGCCACCTCAGGGGGGACAATGTGCAAGATTTCAAAAATGTGAGACAACAGATTAGCAGTGTCCCCAGGGAACCAGGAATCCTCAGACCCAGACCCAGGATCACTGTCGCAGCCCACCTGCTGGTCCCCAGAGGAATCAGAGCCCGGGAAAAGCTCCCCCTCCTCTAGGGAGTAACGGTCATCAAAAAGATCAATTTCCTCATGCTTCTCAGCAACCCAGGCAGGTGTGGGAGCCAGGTGCCGCTTCTTGCTAGAGGCCTTTCGTGGAACTGGCCTAGCAAGCTGCCTTTCAATGCTGGCCACACGAAGTGCCAGATCAGACTGTGACCCCCTGCTAGTATCCCCCTCACTGGGGGCTAAATGCAGGCGCGGGGGGGGGTAGGCGATGCCGAGGGGGGTACAGAGCTGGGAAGCAAAGCGGGCAGCCCAGACTGGAGCGCAAGGATACCTTGGGCGCACGGCACGCACACCGTGATATCGTTACTGATAGGGGATACCCCGCACATGAAACACAGCCGGGATTGCCCTGAAGGACCCCCGAGCACGCTACCCCCAGAAGCCTCCATATGGTGATAAATACAGGTGCCATATGCCAGCACAGGGTAATGGCAAATAAAAGCCAAGGGGGGAGTAAGGAGCAGGACCGGGAGAAACCACAACCCACTGGCGTCCCGCCTGAAAGACATAAGCAAAAAACATAAGTATCCCGCAGCCTATGCTGGACAACAAAAGACCCCAGAGGGGACTCACGGACCAAGCAGGACAAGGATCGCTAGCCGCCAGACCACCGGTGGAAGCGACACAGGCAGAAATCACCGCCGCAGCCCAGGGATGAAGAGGGCCCCAGACACGCAGCAGAAGCAAGATGGCGCAGGCAGAGGAACCTTGAGGTGCGGGACGCGGGAGAACGACGCGATACGTGTCATCCGCCGGTCCCACCCCCCGAAGAGCGCTAAAAAACGTGCGCTCACGTGACCCAACGTCATCCACACAATAAAAAACGCCTCACAGATATAGCGCAGCCCGCCGCGGAGCGTAGTACAAAGTAGCGGCGAAATGTCTACAAAAGTCTAAAAACAGCAAAAAGAGCATTCCACCACCGATCCGCCCTGGGCGAAGCCCAGGCCAGTGGGGTGGGGACCCCGAACGCCAGGACAAGTCACATAAACCCCAAAACACTCACCCCCTCAGAAGCTGGTACAGGAACTCTGCATCCCTAGTAGGCTCACCAAAAAGCCTATGGCCGGCTACCCTTTGTGGTACAGGGCCTGCGGCTTGGAGCAGTGCTGACCCTAGTGATCCGCTACCCTCACCCGATCCGACAGGAGGCACAGAGGGTCCGGAAACGGATGGAAATAGCCATGCAGGGCCGCAGGCTTGGTTGCCCCACTCACCTGCGCATAGAGAGAGCCATCTTCGATCTTCGCAGATATCACTGCAGAGGAAAAACTGTAGAAGTCTATGGTAATTCAGTTTTTATATGGTACCGGGAGGAGCCACAACTCTTCTGCAGCACACTGCGCCACCTTGTGGCGGAATAACCCAGATGTAATGACTTCGTGAAGCAGGCCGTGCCATGCATTGGAAAAAGTTACCCAGGTTTTGTCCCGCTTAAAGGTGAACATAAGTCCTTTTAAGATGAATGTGTCTGATCGAGTGAGCTCTAGTTGGCAAGATCTGTAGATCTCAAATGATCCTTCATGAAAATTGTCCCTACAGCTTTTTCCATTGAGGGCCACATGGGATGGGGAAGCATGGGTGCCTTGACACACCCATAATGCGGGGTCAACCCTGCACAATGCCAGGGAACTCATACGTTTGCAGTGTGACCCAGGCTGTCTTTGATTCCATGATAATCAGCTTCAGCCTGATCAGGGAAGTTTTTAGGCAAGATGGTTCTCAGTGTGAAAAATTCTGCCCCTCTTCGTCCATCCACTGGTGCTGCTGCGGTCCCATACAAGTATGTGCTATGCTGCACCTTAGCAGCAGGCAGTGCCCCTTTCCCATGACTGACCCCAATATTGGGGGGCGAGGGGCCTGTCTTATGTCCTGCATCACTAACAGTGGCCCTGACTCTTCTGCAGAAAACACGATGGCTGGGAGAAAGGTGCCCCTAACAGCTTTGGCGCCCAGGGCGATCGCATTGCTCACCCTCCCATAGAAACAGCCCTGACCCTGATTCTATAGAACCCTAAATGCTGGTATTCTGGACATCTTGTGTTTTGGTGTGAAAGATTTGTTTGCTAATTGTTTGTTAGAGTGATCGATCGTTTGGCAGCTCGCTCGTGCTGTGCGCTCCACGTCCTACATGTGGTCAATTTCTGTTTCACATGTCAACAGCCACATAACGAATGAGAAATTATATGTTAGCCAAAATGACAATTTTACAAATTGTTCATAAAAATGAGCATTGTCCAGTTTCTGTGCAATCACTGCGCCATGCAGTCCTCTAGACCAGAGAAGAATCTGTTCAGTAGAACATTAGGCCTCACAATGACTGCTTCAACTCACGGATTTGTATCCACAATAAAATATTTATTTTAAGCATCTGTGAGTTGACCAAGACCCTCAAAATTCTCACCTGGACAGATGTTTTCTTGACAAGAAAAATGAAAAAGCACAAGCTTATTTTTTACAGTGCCATTATAACAGGGGGAAGGAGAGGGCGGGTCCTCCACAAATGTCTAATGGAATTCTTCTCAATAATAATGATGTGGCTCCCTGTTAAACCACATTAGCTCTACGCTGGTAATCTTACCTTTCTCCTCGGTGAAGTGATATGTATATTTACCATTTCCCATGCTTGTTTATAATCACGGTCATATTTGCCATTACAGCACCTTGTAATTATAGTTCTTGTTAAGAAAGTCCCCTAGTCAATAGATAGGCTTGCATGGCCAAGGGAGGTTGATCATTGACCTTAAAGTGGACCATCACCCTCGGGTGATCGGCCCGGGAATCTATAAGATTCCCGGGCCGATCACCTCCGCGGGACATCCCTATCTCGGATGTCCCGCGGGGTGAAACCCCCCCAAAACCCCCAAAACCCCCTTACCTTAGTTTCGTCGGCGCTGGGAGCGGGGAGAGATGAGTTTTTAGGGTGATCGGGGGGGTTTCACACAGCGGGGCACCCCGATCGGGGGTGCCCCACCGAAGTGGACCAAGACCCAGGATAGTCAAAATCCTGGGTGTTGGTCCACTTTAAAGGAACGAAAAATGGCCCAATAATAAAAATCCATATAAATATGCTGTATGGCAAGTGGAGGGGTCACTTACACATCCGGCATCAGGATGTGTAAGTGACCCCTTACACATCCTATTTTTTTTTTTAATGGTAGAAAAAGACTCTGTCACCCCTGGATTTTATTCCTACCAAGAGAAGAAAACCACAAGCTTGGTGGAAGTTTTATTCAGTTCAAGTGTATAATGATTTTACCCAAATCTAGCCAGTATTTGGGGTTGGAGAAAACCGGACTAAATCAGCAAGATACAAGTTGAATCTAGCTTGGTCTCGGATCTGAAACCGATATTTCGGTTGAAATATGGACTGACATTACAGATACAGAGACTCACTTCCAAAATGGATGACCTAGCCCCCTTGAAAGTAGGGGGTGCTTTTAACTGTACTCACTGTAGCCACCACATCAACTACCTTTTCACCTCTGAGGGAAGAATATAAATTCTGGTTTAAAGACAGACTACAATGACCTGTTATGTAACTGGGCAACGGGTATTAGAGGTTACCATCAATCCTAGAGTTAGAAGTTATTGTACTTGTTTTTCATGCAACGGCACAACAAAAAGGCTCTGTTTGGATTTCTATCCAAGTGACAGATGTGGATGGCACTAAGGGCATATTTTCATAGTTTAATAGCTTTCATAGTTCAATATCCAACCAAACCATTCCACAATTGTCTCTGCTCACTCTGCATCCTGTACCCAATAGTAAAATCAGTCCACATGTGGAATTGCACAGCTCAATTGTTTCTTGAAGATTACAATAAATGTCACCATAGCCTTGGTAAATACCCTAGTAACTGAAAATAGTGACCTCAAATTTCAGTAAATTTGGTGAGCTACACAAATCAGTACATGGAAAAAAATCCACTGTGTTTAAGAACTTATCCTGAATCAATTAAAAATTTATAAAGACTCGGATAGGATTAATTAAACCATTGAGTACTATAACTGCACCGTAATAAAAGCTTTTACTACTCTTCTTTCATGACTGGGAAACATATATTTACCTAGTACAAGGAGGGCCAACTTTAGCATTAAGGGATGTTCGGGAACCACGCTACCTGAACAAAATATGAGAAGCCATATGATAGAAAACTGTTCCAGCTAATATACCACATAGCACAGTGCGAGTTAAATATAAACACTTTATTATGACCGTGGACACTGCAACACAGACTATATACAACACTGCACCTACACCAAATAACAAACACAGCAGACAACAACAAATATATACAAATCTGAATACCATGCACAGCAAACCAGGCAAGAAATATATATATAGAGTACTAACGGGACATGGCAACTCTAATACAATAGATAGAGGTTTCACAGACAAACAGACAATGGCTGCCAAGTACCTAAAAGACCGGAGAGAGGATGGGCAGGGGAAACGGAGAGCAGGAAGGACTGAACGGTAGGACAGGAGGGGACAGGACTGGACAAAGGACTAGAAACTGGACTGGAAGCTGAGCTGGAACAGGACTAGAGGCAACCAGATTAGGGTACCACCAGATAGCTGCCACATATGCTCAACCCTCTCTTTCAGGGCCACTAACAGGCAATGTTTTGCAGATCTCCACACAGATGCACCGATACATTAAGTAGTGCTTGTTTTGAGATCCTCAAGACACAACCTGTCGGTGGCCCTTGAGGAGAGGGTTGAGCACCATTGGCATGGTCTAGCAGACACTGAAATATCGAAGGATGGGATTTTCATGGAGACTGCATCTATGGGTGCACAAATGAGAAAATAAACAGCAGCTTAGGCTTCTCTCTAGAATTTCCACTGGCAACATTGTGTTCAATCATTCAGCTCTTTCATTTACAAGGCAGAAAGTGCTTTGCACATAAGAAATATGTTGCACCTGAAATTGATTGCTGATGATTAAGCAAAGATTCTAGATGCCTGGCCTGGATTACCTTGTTTTATGTACCTGGCTTCCCAGACACTACTGCAATAAGATAATCAACTTTTGCAGCCCCTACCCATTTTCTGGAAAAGTACAAAAGGAATCCAATTCCTGACCACTTTGTTAGTTTTATTGGCCTACTCAGCTCTTTTTTGGTTTTGTGCTCAACATCCAAGTGGTATAAAACCCTTAGGCTGGCTTTTGTGTGATAAGGATAGATGACCCTAAAGTGCTTATCCAACATTTATTATACAGACATTTACTTTGGGTGTAGGGAACATAGAAGGCTTAGCAGCTTTGTAAAATAAATGTATATGCATACCCATATGCAAATGTATCCTTCTTATGTCTGTTGCTGTATTCAGTTTGTATCTATTAATCCGTGTGTACCAGTTGCACAACACAATGCGTCAAACCTTGATTTATACCATTTTGCAGGTGTGTTGAGTTTCATAATAACTTTGTATGATTCACATTTTGGAACATTCAGACACTGCTCTCTTGAGCTGTATATCATGGTTGTAAAAGTTTCAGTAGATACAGACCCTTCAATCTAATGCTAGAATTATTGAAATGTCTTCACTGTTGGCACAAAGAGTAGGAGGCTGGCAGCAGCATCACATCGTTTGACAAGAAAGTTTTAAATTGAGCCAGAACCATCATCAATGTAGGGAGACACACATTTTCTTTCAGGGATTGCCAATAATTTCAAATGGTAGAAACTGCTGAGTTTACTCAGTAGGTTTCTCACTTGCTGTTTACGATCACTTACTGGAATGGACAGCTGTGTAGGTAAACCAGGCAATGCGTGGAAAGAATATCGAATGAGAGTTTGCGGGCAATGTAAGAATAGATAACTTTACTGGCAGCTGCTGATTAAAAAAGACACATTAACAAACTAACACAACTGCAGAACACAAATTAAAGAAAAGTTGCAGGCAATGGCAACAATAAAGCAGCAGGAAATTCACCTGAAGCCTGTCCCATATGACTGTTCTCCAGGATGAACATCCCACCATATTAGTTAAAATGACTGGCCATGCCCCCTTCATTGAAATGAAAATAATGGGCATTCTGAAGTCACTGTGAATACTGAGAGAGTGTAGCCATTAGCACAACACTTCATGGCGCATCAATACTGCAGATGATGTTATCCCCTGGCATCCAAGAGCACCACATCATCAACAGGAGATGACCCAGTGGCCTGCTTTCCTGCTGACCGCAGCTGGTGTGGGACTGTGCATAAGCTGACAGCTATGCTGCAGGTCCCTGGACACTGGGTTGAGGCAATGCCAGGTTAGGTAAGTACCTTAACAAAATCCCCTTTGTCTACACTGTTACTTCAGCATTTCTTATCTTGTTATAATTATATATTCATGCATGAGCTTCAGCAAAACAATATCAAGACTTGTGTAGATCAAGAGGTACGGTGTGGCAGAAAGGGACAGAATAGGGTTGATTTAGAGCCCCATTCTCATCATTTTTTTGTGTGAAAATTTCTGTCCTTGTCCATTTTTCCACCTCATCTGATTCAGCAAAGCCTTTTTTTCTGCAACAATGTTTATGTGAAATGTTTTCTTTTTTTGTGTGATTTTTTGTTTGGTAGTAATACCTCCAAAATGTTGAGAAAAGGGGCTCTGAATCAACCCTAATGTCACTCTTCACAATGTGGTTTGGGTTAGCTGACCATTACACAACCAAATATAATAGGTATATAATTTACTTTATCTGGACAGAACTAACTAGCAAGCAAAGTATGTATTATTCTTGGGTAACATGTTTTGTCTAGTACATCTGCTCCTCTTCCTTTACTGTCTATTAAAATATTTAATTCAATCCTAATGCTTTTTATTTTTGACTTACACTCCCTTATGCAGCTAGATTTTCACATTGCCTCTGCAGATTGGTGTAATTGCATGCAATTTCTTGCTTTTGGCATTTACTTCTCTCTTTTCTCGAGAGATTACTTGCATTATGTGGTCCCTCACAGTTACTTTATGGGCTTCCCAGGAGATATCACAGAGATAACCTGTTTATTGACAGGGAAGTACCATAGTTCTTAGAAAGGCTCCTTTCTGTGTGATTATATCCTGGATTGTTAGGAGGAGATGATTCATTATCTATGACCGGGCTAGTTCAATCAATAGGGACCCAAACATTGGGGGGTGATTCTGCCTCTGGGGGCTCCTCTGCCCCACCAATCCTCACCCGGGGGGCGGTGCTGGGACCTGCTTATCAAGGGGCCCCCAGAGGCAGAATGGCAACGGGACTGTAAAAAATAATTGTGGTGGGGAGCACTTAAAAAAATTGTGGTGGAAGCACAACTACAACTGCAACTAATTGCAGAGTGTGCAGCAAAAAGTAACAGTACAACTTACCTGAGCCATGCGATCCCGTTGGCAGTCGACGTTCTTTTACTGTCAAATTGGCTGCAGCCGGGGCTTCAGAAAGACCAATGCTCCCATGATGAGGACACTGGCACTAGGACTGTCCTCACTCATGGGATAATGGGGCAGTTATGGCCTAGAGATAGGGAAACATGTCTGTGACCGGAAGATGGCAGGTTCGATTCCCAACCATGGGACATGACTGAAGTGCCCTTGAGCAAGGCACCTAACCCCTAATTGTTCCCCGGGCCCAGAGTTTAGCCCACCACTCTGGGCACATGTGCACTTCACTGCCCCTTAGTTTGTAATTCACTTGTGTATAGTCACTCACATGATGTTAATTCACTGATGTGTACATGTAGTTGTGTTGTTCACAGTGCACGGATGGGTAAAATGCCTCTATTATCATCCTGTAGGCCTGAACGTAACCAATTTGACAGCAGAAAGAATGACGACCTCCAACGGAATTGCTGGTTCACCTAAGTTGTACAGCCGCTCTGCTGCACACTCTGCATTAGTTTAAGCAGGTTGATGGACCACCAGCTTTTCTGGGTTCAGGCCAAACGCCGAACTCAATCACAAACTTCTAGATGAAGTCTTTGTTTGGGTTTGTGTTGTCTCATAAGTCAAAAATTTAGATTTTCAATTCCAACATCATGTTCTTGTCACACATGATGGTGTGGGGGTGCTTTGCTAGGTACCTTTTTACTGGTAATTAACAAATCAGATGGCGTCAGTGTGAATGGGTTCAGGCTTTGTGTAACAAATACCGACTCTTCTGTTAAAATACCATCCAGGTGGCAACCTTATATGGTAGATCTCGAGGAGAGGGTTGGCGAACACTTATGTAGAAAATGAAAAAACAAGAAAACCTATAGAATAAAATTGTGTGTACAGACTTTTCTGGTACTATATTTTGCTAGAAAAATGCTTGTTACAATTATGTAGAATCAAGTAAGTTCCGAGGAATCTTACATAGAGGGTTGCAACATACCTAGACAAACCAATGCTTGTTTACCGGTGCTAAATAATGATGTGAAGTGGCTTAAGAAGGAAGCCTTTCATAGACAGATTTTGTGTTAAAAACATTATGGTCTTGTGGTACTTGGTAGTGTGGAAATCCCCTTTAACCTGTTACTATACTAAAGTAACTACGGGTGGCATTTAACTTCACAGAGGAATCACCACCATTTCTCAGTTTCTACTGACTTGGCTGCTCTCCATCCCTGGACGGGGATCGCTCAACAGCTGTGTAAAGCTTCAGATTCCTAGTTTCCATTGCTGCTAGAGAACTGGCAAGTAGTGATTTGTCTTTCCTGATGTCTAAGCCTCTAGCAGCCCAGTTTGACTATTTTTGTATTTGCTGCGGCCCACTAAGCAGTGTTAAGTTTAGCTGTTACTTTTCTATATTCATGAACGCTCTGTGATTTTAAGTTAATATTTGAAGAAGCTAAGTTTTCAAAGGCTCTGTTTTATATGGAACATGGCAGCGTTTCTGCATTCTCAGTACCAACACCTGCTTTTTTGAGATTTTTGCCTTTTATGCACCAAACATTTTTGGAAGGGAAATCCTTGAGCGTACAAATAGCTACAATTTCATCCATAAACGTAGCACAAATTTAACAAAATAAACATGTACGATATCTTCATTAGTATTTAAAGGAAAATATAACACAAAACATTAAAGAAAATCTATTATTTTATACTTAAAGTGAATTGCCCATTTTAAGGCAATTATAAAGCTCCAAGTTCCTACTTAAAGGGATTGTAAACGGCAATAATAAGACAGCAAGCAGATGACTTGAAGCCTGTCCCATGTGCTTCTCCAAGCGGTAGCAGGGTACAACATTTGCCCTCCTTTCAAATTCATTCCATTCCAAGCAAAAAAGTGGTTTAACAGCCACTTTGCCCCTTGGTGCTCTCAGTCTTAGCAAACATGGCAAGCCACAGTGGTCTTGCTGCTGTTACTGACCACGGCGGTGCATGCTTATAACTCATTAAGCTGTGCCATGACATGCCCTTCCCAGCTCAGTTATGACCCAGAAAATGAAGTGAGAGAATCAGATTCACTTAGAATTTATAAGGTATATGCATATAATTTGAGATTTTGAGATTCTTTGAAATGGTTTCTTGTACACTATTTCAAGGTGGGATAAGGTGAGAGGAAGTGTCTGATTGGGCAGGTACTTTAGAGAGGAACGAACACAGGATTTTCACTCTGCCAGGTTTTGTTTCTCTTCCAGGGGGCATCCTGACGTGGGATACCCTTACGTGGACAGTGAAAAGCCGTAATTTCTTATCTCACTGGTGATCCACTGGTGCATATGTGGGCCCTCCTCCTATCAGCTTTTTATGTCATGCAAATTAATGAGCAGCATAGAAAGCTAATTGGAAGGGGAGCATCAGGCAACCTCAGCAGTATGTGCCAGTGCTGGTCCATAAGCCTGAGGGATGCCACTGTGGACAACCCATGCACATAGGGATCACTGGGGGTTACACACGTTGAGGCATCCCAAACCAGTATGCCCCAAAAAGAGGGAGATCACCGTCTTGTAGACTCTTATGGACCCTAGGCTGGAAGTTGCTACTCTTTAAAATTCTGAAGCTGTATTCCACAGTGTGGCAGAAGCTATCACAACTCAGATCCTGCCACACACAATCTCAGTAATTAACGAGTGTTGTAAGATTTAGGGGGTGTGCAGAGGCTTTATCAAGTGGGTGGGTGAATAATATTGTAAAATAGGTGTTGATCCAGTTTAAATGGCATCCCAATTGTAAGTCTTTTGGTTCTCATTTAAATTCTGAAGCCATTTTCATCAACGCGTTTCGGCATTTCGTCCTTCTGAAACTTTTTCCCAGGCAAAAGACCTGGGAAAGTGGGGACCTTCTGCAAAAAAATGCAGAAGGACAAAATGAAAGGGTAGAATGCAAACAGAAAGTGGCATACCAGATATGTGGGACCCGGGAGGAGATATAGGTCTCAGTGCTGCCACAAAAGTATTAGCAATAATATCGGCAGAGCAGGGGGACAGTATTTGTAACCCAGGCTGCTTGGGCTCACGTGGGAAGGCTAGAAAACGGGATGCTGATTCTAGATGGGAACAGAGACCTAAATGTTGTACAAACAAAGGCTCTTCTTTCTTGGCATATTTGTGAGTAAGACTTGTTTGATGCTTTCACCATTTGACTAAAGTGGTATTTGGACCTGGTTGGAATCTTTTTTTTTTCTGGGGTATTACTGTCAATCTTAAAAGTGAATATAAGGAATTGTTATGGCGCTCTACACAACACCTTGAGAAATTGTGAAGTTTGTCATGAATTAATGGAGAAAAATAATGAATATTGCATCATAAGCAGAAATGATTCTGTGCAAATAACTATAGCTTTCTAGTGCGTAAGGGTGCAGGTGGAGGTGGTGCTGAGATTGTGTTGAAGTATGGCACATGGATCTTCACAGCATCCGTTTTTATTTATTGCTCTGACTTATTATATATGTTTAATAGTACAAGTCTTGATACTGATTTTCAGTCGAACGCTATTTAAGATTGTATTGTTCATTTACGAAATATTAATATTATATGTTTGCTATCTGTATGTTCCTTTAAAACAATGGATACGATCGGGAAGATATAGGTTAGATGGCCTAATCCTCATTAAACCATTTTAAAAAGATTACAAAGAAATCTTTAGCTACCCAAATGTATTAGTTCCCAGTCATTACCATTGCTAATTTCATTCAATCAAACAGAATATATTGCTCTCCAAATATTATAAACCAGGGCTCCACAACTTTTTTTTTCAAAAGTAACACTTTCTGTTTTCTAATTTTTTCAAATACCACCTGCAGGATTTTACCAGCCACTGGCCAGATCAAGACCAGCCTACAATGTCCCTGCTGAGGCCCCTATTGTACCTCCTGGTCAATTAACAAATAGGCAGAAGGCTGAGGCTAAAACATTTAAGGGATAAATCATAGGCAGTGTTTGATATGGCCACTCTTTAATGAGTGGTACTGTATTGTAGAGGCAAATTGTCACGCTCTGGTCCACACTCCAGCCCTCTAGGTAAGCCCTCAACCCCCAATCTCCGCAGCCAGCTTCACCTGTAGGAGCCCCCGCTTGCCGGGACGCAGAATACGCCTGCCCGGGATCGGTTGCCCCCAGGACTTCAATGGCTCAAAGGATGAGAGCTTACAGGTATAGAGGTCTGAAGAACCAATGGCTAAGAGCGAGTGTAGCGGAAGTCCAGAGACAGGCCGGAGGTTAACACGGGGAGTCAGAGTTCGCAGCGGTACAGAGGGGAGAGACAGCTCGAGGTCTAGGTACAAGGCAGAGGTCGGCAACGGAGATCAGAATAGTCGGTTCAGGCAGAGGTCGGCAACGGTGATCAGATCAATGAATAACACGAGTCAAAGCAAGGTACAAGGCACTATAACAGGCAATGACACACTGCAGTTGAAATCCCTTTATAGTGGGAAAACCGGCAGGATTGGACAGGGAGACAGTGGCTGGGATTGGTGCACTTAGGATCTGACGGAAGATTGGAGCACTGGCCCTGTGGTCTGATTGGTGAGCTCTGGGCTGATTGCTCCAGCTGAGCTTCCCAGGCAAACTGCTCAGAGCTGCACCTTCTAGACTTCGTTCTTTTAAACAGCCTCCGGTGGCCATTCTGAGTATTGCACCCCCGGAAGACATGAGCTGATTGTATAGGCCAGCAAGCACAAGCTGAGTGACAATGGGAAAGGGGGGAGGACTTACTCGGCGGCACACGCGCCGCTGGGGATGGCACCCGAGGCAGAAGCGGCTGCTGGGCAGGAGGAACCCGAACCCGTTGCCTAGGGACACCACGGGCACGGGTAGAAGGCAAGTCATTCATGACACAAATAATGTGGCAGGGTGGGTATGGCCCTCACAGACATGATGCTAAGGCAATAGCAGTGGAGACACAACAAAGGCTGGAGTTTCTTGGCTTTGGAGGTAGAGTGGGGCTGAGTGGGTACACAGAGGCTGAGGGCAGGGAAGGCTGGGATTGGTGGGTGTTAGAAGCAGCCCAACTGGCCCCAAAGTGGTGCGGCCCACTGGGAATTCTCCTGGGTCTCCCTATGTTCAAGCGGCCCCTGGTTGTAGGTATGTGTTGTCAGCAACTTAAAACTGTATTTCAGACACACAAAGCAACTATTTCAGTTACATAAAATGCACATAAATCATTTTAGCACTATTTGAAGCAGGCTTAGATAAACTATCAGCAGATCAGGTTGGACTACAGATCATTTTGCAACCTTGCTGAGTACCACCTGATATGCGCCGTTGGTACCTGTGCCTGTGATAAACTTCACTCAAGCTAGAGAGAAATGATGAGGCCAGGTTTCCATATGACGTACAGGAAGATGTTAGGGACCTCTGTGTATTAATCTGAATACTGTTTCAAAGCATACTTTGTTTAGAGTAGATCACTCACCTGCACAAGCACACTTATTGCATTTCACAATGATGCAAGGCAGTGCAACACAGCTCAGTGTGCAGCCAAATAGCCCTAGAAAAAGTAACTTGCAACATTTTGGTCATCCATCCTTTATTTCACTACAAGCAGTTGGCAGAACAGTAGCTCTACATTCGTGGATTTTGGATTATAAATCTTTATTTTAAAAGCCTAAGAAGAACACAAGCAGGACTGTGTTTTTAGATCCTTTAGACTGGTTGTAAAGGAATAAAGGAAGAATGCAATGTCTGAAATGACCATGCTCTTTTGTTTTTAGGTCTTTATAATGTCATCAGTCATCACCCGCCATGGCAGTGCTCATCGTGAAGGACACAGCTGTCAGGTGGGCTACTAAAACAGTCATCTAAACTTTAACGGCAGAACAACAATCTATAAAAAAGCAATTAAAGCACGGTTAAGGAAACAGTTACATTAAAACATCTAATGATTACATAAACATAATAAACAACGAGAAATTGTAACAATCTTAATTTATGTGATTTCCTGCCCTTTGTATTAATAAGAGCTGAACGGTTTTAAAACAAATACATGGCCATAACAACATTTGTTTTAGTGCAGTTGACTTAATAAAAGCAGAAAAGTGAACAGCGGCTCATATGTTAACTACTACCAGTACAGTATTAAGATGGAGAGTGACCTTTCAGCTTCTTATGAGCCTTTACTCCATCAAGTTCAGTTATTTGTTAAAAAAGTTCTCTAATTTCACTTTGAAATAGGCCATCATTAGCAGATCCTGCCACACACAATCTCAGTAATGAATGAGTTCCTCATCTTTGCTCATCTGATTAAAGACACTTTCCAAAGCTCCTTGTGATAATTGATTATTACTAAATAATCTTTAATGTGCACACTGTGTAACTGCAATTTGTTTACTCTAGGAATTGGAAAGAAGCATTTTGTACTAAAGAACGAAGGAAGAACCACATTGACCACCCAGAATGAAGGAACTTAGCTACAGGAGGCTAAAAGACAATTGACAAGGGAGGCTTGTAAAGCTAAACATATGTTCAGATTTAGTGAAGCAAAATGCAATTCTTTTTGTTTTGTTTTTTTTCTTCAACACAGTATTGTTGATGTTACTTTTAGAATGTTGCCAACATCTGGATTAAGGGCAAGTATGAACTCTAAAAAGGTTAAGGTTAAGGAGAACTAATCTCCTATAATCTAGAAATAATGTAAACTATAATGGAACTGATTCACAACAAGTGATAACTTGTCCCCAACCCTCCCCTACAAGGCTCTGTTTTTGTCTACATATATGCTAGTATCCGTTTGCACTTTTTTAAATTATGGGGTTGGGAGGTGGGGATTATGCCTACACTATGCCTATTTATATTCTGGGGAGGGGCCCCTTTATGTCAATATTTGGGGTCTGGTGTGTTGTTGTTGGGGTTTGAGAGCTTGCTCACAATCAGTCAGCAAAGAGGCCCACCAAGGCTCTGTCATTCAAAGGTTCCTGTAAACCTGTAGCTGTCCCTGGACTGACTTTTCTTAACAATGTGTTTTAGGTCTCGACTTTGACAGCTGGAGCGTACTCAGAAGCTGGGGGTCAGTTCTTCATGACAGGTATATTTTAAAACATTGGAACAAACTTGTTTTCTGTTAATGCCTACAGATGCTCATAAGAGATCTTTAGGTCCTAGTTTTTACTCAAATCTGCTCTCCCCTCCAAGGCAAACTCTAACTCCTAACTAGATTTATCACTTGTCTTTTCACAGTAAAGACCCACGCATTTGCATAATTCCTTTCTGTGACACAGGGGGCTGTGAGTAGTGGGTTAGACTGGTACTAATGAAGGATACAGTCATGCTACTGAAGCTGGGGCAGAGAAAGGTTGGTTCTACTGAAAAAGTAGAGGAAGCTAAAGGACAATAAATATGCCTTCGACAAGATTGATGCCGCCAATCCACAAGACACTCCTTCAACCACATAAAGGCCTCCTAAACCCATAATAGACCTGTGTGTTTTTGTGATTGCTTGCCATTAACTTTATCCTTTATCACAAACTATGTACATACATTCACAAGGATTTTTGGGCTTTGTAAATATACTTATAGAAAAGCATTGTATCACATGTACGTCCCACTGTGCAATAGTGTTATAACAGTCTTTGGAGATCTAGCCTCACTTTGTGTTTGGTCACTGAAATGACCTCTCTTGTTCTAGTTCTTGACACCCATGAGTATTTTATTTCCAGATGAGCCATAGGCAGAAAAAAGTACATACATTTGGCACTAAACCCTCCTCCTTCTATTAAACATTAATTACAAATGTGGAGCTTGAATGTAAGACATTTTTACATTTATTATAACTCATTATAAGATATGTCATGAACAAGACCATGCCTGGTTTTTAGAGCTGCCTTTCCTTTCTTCAATAGCAGCCCCATACAGGTCTTTTATTTCCAAATGCATTACCATCAAGTATACACACATGGAACACCTTAACCCTACTGGGAGATTTATAGTTAATATTCAACACTGTTGTAACGTACAGATCACAAGTATTTTATATGCCACTTCCAGCTTGGGTAGTGTATATTTATTGGTTCCGAAGTGTAAAAGTATTTGGTGGTAAAATGAGCCCAGCGGATGTTTTTGCTGGCAGAAGCTAACTAATGGCAACTGTACTGCTTATTGTGAAAGAACTAACAGCTGAGCATGTAAGTATTTGACTTTCCTTAACAGTTACAAAAAGACAGACAGTACTCTGCGATTAATTGGATTATGTTGACTTTCCACTTCCCACCCTAATCATTTGGCACCTAGGTTATTCATTCATCCTCCCAAGAGGTTAAAAGATGAAAGCAAATGCAATGTCATGGTAATCTGATCTCACTTTACTTAGGTAGTGTAATGTATACACTTCCTTCAGCTAAATAATGTATAAGATCACTATCGAAACTCTTGAAGAAAAAAATCTAAACATTTCCAGTAGAATATTTATTTGGAACTGACTAGGTAATAGGCTTAAGCCAGTATGTCAGTACTTTAAAGTGGACGTCCAGCTGCTGCTGCAGCATTTTAGAGGCCCATTGCTTTTCAAACACTGAAAGCGAGAACATCCTTCTATTGTGTGAATGGGGCCTTAGAGTACTCCTCCAGGTAAAAAGTGAAAAGACTATATTCTAAGTATACAGTACGTCCTGTTCCAGAATATTCCTTACCCATGGGTAATACATCCACAAGATGGTGCTGGACTGCAGAAAAACAGCTTGTGGCCTCTCCCGGCCCTATATAAGTCAGGGACCTCCCACAAAATCCCCAGTTTATTTCTGCAGTCTGCGCTTAGAAGATAGAAGACAGCTCTCTCGTGGCGCAGGTGAGCGGGGCTTATTGCCTGCGGCCCTGCAGGACTATTCCCACCTGTTCCGCCCCATTGCCTGCCTCCCAGCTTCGGCTGATAAGGTTCGGGTGAAGGTAGGCGATAGAAGCACTTTGTGCTGAGGAGCTAGGCTCCTACCGCAGTCCCTGCTCTAACAGGGTAGGCAGTTTAGGCTAATAGTTAGCCTTTTTGGGATGCCCCCACTGCCTCATGGGTTTGGCCAGGTTATCCTGTGCGGTAAACCCTATTCCCATTCCCCCTCCACCTCCTCTCTTCATATTGGCCCCAGGCACCATTTCCCCCGGGGTATTCTGTTGTTATCCTCCCTCACTCTCCCTCCCGGAGGGGGGGGAGGTTGTCTGCTGTTTTGTGACTTTAGACACTTAAACTTCACCTCTTATCAGTTCGGGATCAGGACCCTTGGTCCCTGGATCAGGTGTTGGTTCTGTCCCCTCTGGCCAGACGGTCTCTCTCGTGGTGGCTGGACTCAAGAAACCTGTTGGTGGGCAGATCCTTTCTGGCCCCTTGCTGGGAGACAGTCACCACAGATGCCAGTCTGACAGGTTGGGGGGGCTTCTGGAAATCCCTGAAATTCCAGGGTCAGTGGGGCCCTCCGGAGGCCCACACCCCTATCAACATTCTGGAATTGAGGGCGGTAAGGTTGGTTCTCGCCCAATTGACTGCACACCTTCGGGGACGGGCGGTTCAGGTCCGCTCGGACAACCAGACGGCGATTGCCTACATCAATCATCAGGGAGGGACCCGGAACAAGAGGGCCCTCAAGGAAGTGTCCCTGATACTGTCTTGGGCGGATGAGAATGTTCCTTGCATCTCAGCTGTGTACATCCCGGGGGTGGAGAATCTGGAGTCAGACTCCCTCAGCAGGGGGACCTATCGTCTGGGAGAATGCAGGGTGTTTCGCTCCCAGTGCCACCGCTGGGGTCAGCCAGATGTGGATCTGTTTGCGTCCCGTCACAATCACAAGCTTCCAGTCTTTATCTCTCTGTCCCAGGACCCTCTGGCCTTGGCCATGGATGCACTAGCAATGTCTTGGAAGAGCTTTCAGCTTCTCTATGTGTTCCCTCCTTTTCCTCTGTTGGGCAAGGTGCTACGCAAGATTGCTCAGGAAGGGGTGCCAAACATTCTGGTGGCCCCCTGTTGGCCAAGAAGGGTGTGGTTCGCAGACGTCGTGCAGTTGGCAGTAGATCAGTATGTTCTGCCCAAGGATCCAGACCTGCTCACTCAGGAGCAGCTATGCCATCCCAATTTACAAACGCTGGCTTTGACGGCCTGGCTGTTGTTAATACCATGATTCAGGCTAGGGAGTAGTCCTCATAATCCGTCTACTATAGCGTCCGACATGGCATGCTTACATTGACTGGTGTGAGTCTACGTCGCTTCCCTGTAGGGTGTTTTCTGTCCCTAGGATTCTGGAATTCCTGCAACATGGTTTGGATTTGGGTCTTCAGCTTAGTACCCTCAAAGGTCATGTTTCTGCTCTGGCCATTTTCTTCCAAAGATCCTTTGCTCACCATCGTATGGTCAAGACTTTCTTCAAAGGGGTTTCTCACGTGCGTCCTCCACGTAAGCCTATGTTACCAGTATGGGACTTGAACTTATCTGCCTTGCAGGGGTCTCCCTTTAAGCCTCTGCGTGAGGCCCCTTTGTCCATTTTGACTCTTAAAGTAGTCTTTTTGGTGGCTATCACTTCTGTTAGGTGTGTTTCTGAGTTGGCGGCGCTTTCCAACAAACCCCCTTACTTTAAGAGACACCAGGACAAGGTGGTGTTTCGTTTTAAGCAAGATTTTCTGCCTAAGGTTGTGTCTGCCTTTCATCTCAATCAGGACATTGTTTTGCCTTCTCTATGCCCTAATCCTAGTAACCCTAAGGAACGGGTTTTACACTATCTGGATGTGGTCAGGACTCTGAAGTTCTATTTGGTGGCTACTGAATCTTTCAGGAAGACTGATGCTCTATTTGTGCCACTATCAGCAAGTCGATTCGCCAGGCTGTGATTCAGGCCTATTCTGCTAAGGGGAAGGAGCCTCCCTTCCGCCTTACTGATCATTCTACTTATGCTATTGGTGCCTCTTGGGCCTTTCAGCACCAAGCTTCTGTTGAACAAGTTTGCAAGGCTGCTACTTGGTCTTCTGTTCATACCTTTTCTAAGTTTTACAAGGTTGATGTTAAGGCCTCAGCTGATGCTGCTTTTGTTTGCAAATTTCTGCAGGCGGCAGTGGTTTAAACTGCCCGCTGTTACTTTTTGGGGATCCCACCCTTACCTTACAGACACTGCTATTGGATGTCCCATGGGTAAGGAATATTCTGGAACAGGATGTGCTGTATACTTAGAATGATACAATTCTGTGATTACTCACCTGTAGAATTGGTATTATACGTATACAGCACGTCCTGTTCCACCCCACCCTTGTTATCATTATTCTTAGTTACCTCTGTATGGTGATTGTTCATATGTTCATTGTTGAATTCTGGTTTTGTTCTCCCGGCCTTTTATTAACTGCTTGTCAACACTGGGGATTTTGTGGAAGGTCCCTGACTTATATGGGGCCAGGAGAGGCCACAAGCTGTTTTTCTGCAGTCCAGCGCCATCTTGAGGATGTATTACCCATGGGTAAGGAATATTCTGGAACAGGGCGTGCTGTATACGCATAATACCAATTCTACAGGTGAGTAATCACAGAATTGTATTATCTTCACTTCAGGACTTTAAAGTGTATTGACACCCTGCTAGCATCTGGAAAGAAGGGAGACACACAGTCCTTCCTTTCATACTAGCTTCTGGCTGGGGAATGCTTAATGGGCCACGGGGAGTGGTTTTTTAGACAGAAAGGTGGAGCCTCTATGGGATCTTCTCCATGCGACTTACTACCTTTTCTTTGGAAACTCCCCTCCATTCCCCTCCCCTCCAGTGATGTATGTAGTCACATAGGGGAGAATTATAAATATAAAAGGCTGCTCCTCCCCCCACATGCAGTCCCTGGTTGGGCCAGCCAGGGTGAAAGAAGAGGGGACCTCTGTCCCCCTAATCAACAACTGGTGGCAGCGGGCATATGACGACCCCCCGCAGGTGAAAGGAGATGGGGACAGAGTAGAACCCCGAAGATATGATGCCCCCCGGCGGGTGAAAGAAGACAGGGATCAGAGAAGAATCATTTCTGGACAGTGGATGACATGTCCCTGGACGTTAGACACCTCGCAGGAAGATGGAAATAAGTAAAACGGGGACTGGTAAGTAGTGAATTAACAATACATTTATTTTGTGTGTGATGTCTTATTTTTTTTACACTTGGACTGAACTGCTAAGGGGTCCAGGGGTAGGTGGCTGCCATTGGGCCCCCAAACCCATACCAAAGAGCATAAGGAATGGTATACTGACAGGGCCAGGGCCTACGGCTGAACAGCCTCTGAATCCTTAGCTACCAGCACCTGGCTCATTGGGGGGGGGGGGGGGGGTTGCACGCTTAAAAAAAATTAAGACTATAGTAAGAAAAAATAAAAAACTATTGCTGTCATTTATTAATTAAAACCATGCTCACTATAGTGACGTGACTTTTATCAATGAAATCATTTATGTCATTTTATGTCAATTTATGTCAGTGATTCAGTTAACGTTCTTGTGAGTTGTAAATTGGCACATGAAGAGAAAATGTACTCATGGCTTGGGTGCACATGCAATATTGTGGCGCATGTGTCCCTGAATCATGTGCCAATCATGTGCCCATGAGAACATTTCCTCATGCACCAGCATTAGCACACAGCACCGGGTAATGAATTGAGCTTCTTGTGGTGTAAGCACTCCCCATCCCAAGGTCGCTATTTGCACCACGTTCCCGAAACGTATGTTCTGCATTGTTGTATTATGTTCACTCCCTCCAACCAGCATGTACCCATAGGCTTGGTCAAAAAAGAAGGTTTTAGTCTTCTTTAAAGCACAGTTATATTCAGGACAATTTTTCTTTTTTGTTTGTATTTGCTTTTGCATTGCTTGCTAAAACCAACTGATGCCCTGCTATAGGTATTAAATGGCTCACGTTTTTTGTGGCTCCAAGCAAGAAATGTAGGGCATAGATGAGCATTGAGTAATCTATGTAAACTGGAAAATGTTTCCCTTTTTGTTCAAGTGATATCCATTCTTTGTAAACCCCCATCTATTAGCTTGTTCATTAAGACCTGATATAAGGGACAGTTTCATCAGTGAGATGACCGGTAACATTAAATCCCTGTATGGATTAGGGTTAAGTAAGATATTCAAAAGAATTTCAAGAACTGTCTGGCCACTCCTTAGTTCTTGAGTCACTGAGTAGTATCAAAAATGTGCTAATCTGATAGAGAATGTACCTTTGGTGATGCTTGCCAATGTCACTGACATACTGGCCATGAGCCAGCTGCACGATCCTTGGCCCCCTCCTCAGTCCGTTAACAATAATCATAGAGAAGATAATTGCTGTTTACTGGCTTTAGCGCTGCTCCTAGCAGGTGCTCAGGCGCTGATCCCCCAACACCACAGATACATTCCACAGCACAAAGCCACAGGTGGGAGTTCATTAATCCGAGCTTTATAAAAGTGATGAGCACATTACATGAAAAGACTGACAAGACCCATAATTATTTCACCACGCTGATTGCCTGAAGTCAAATGCATTGAAGGCAGACCTTTAAAATGAAAAGCTATTTTGTTGTTTCTCTCTGGTCTTTATTTAATCTGCTCCTGCAGGGCCTCTTCCCCCCCTACCCCTTCCTGTCTCCTATTACAAGATCTTATTCATAGCTTCCAGCATTTTTTGTTTTCTTTTCCACATGTAAACTAAATTTGTTAGTGGAAGGTGCTGATCCCCTCTCTTCTCCCAAAGCCGTCTTTTGCCTGCCATCTGACGTCAGTGGAATTATGGTTTTAGCACAGCGCTTTCCAAAACCTATCCACCTTATCATCAACAAAGGTAGAACAACACATGTAACAGGTCAATCGCGTTGTTTTAAGGCTCAAACAGTTCCTGCACACATCAATGTTATATTCCCGCTAAACCTGCGACAGACTGAGATTTTTATACTATACTAACTGTAGCAAATATACTTTATGTCATCGCCAGAAACATTTTATATTGACAGCACTCTCAATCAAATTGAGAATGACGAGAATTTTTATTTCACATATTTCACATGTCACTTTTACAAAGTACAAACATTGTCAAAACAAGTTGATCATATACCGAAAAAGCTACACAGTAAAACCATCCTTGGTTTCCAAATGTTTCCAAAAATCGCATAGTCATAACCTACATTATACCATCTACCCAACCAAAGCGTCACCCTGTTTTATTTCTTTTCTAAAGTAAATGTGACCCCTTACAACCAGGGCTGATTTGGGATGTCCGGCCATGTGAACAGTAAAACAAACAAACTTATCAGGTGTGGGCTCCTGCCAGAGAGCCGCCAGTAAACAAGATGTTTGAATCCAATTGGTTGTGAGTGGTCATGTGGGGCATAGGGGCGCAGCCACTCATTGAACCTACTACCTAGCACTTCCTAATTTTGGGTTTCAGCTTACAGACCATCCCAAATCAGGATCCTTGGGGGGGGGGGGGGGTTGCAAGCAGGTCTACAGGCAGACCAGACCAGAACACAAGACATCAGGGCCATCTGATTCAAAAAGGCTGGGCAGGGAGCATGCACGGAGCTGGGAATGTGGCTGCTTTTGCTTCCCATTGAAGATTGGGAACTGATTTGGGGTTTTTCACACAGCAGGGCACTCGAGAATGCCCCCAGAACACAGCACAAAACCCAAGATAAACAACATCCCAGGCTTTTTTTAACTTCTAGATAAACTAATCTGATTGTCTGGACATACGAAGTGTGGCATGAAGTAAGACATCTGGTGATCCCCAGGCTTCACAGTCAGGGGCATTCTGAGCCCCTGCCAGGACAAGCACAGGGTTCCCTGCTGGCAGTGACTGCTGAGTCCTCCAACCAGCCCAGCTTCTCATATTGAGGCTGCAGGAGAACAATGAGCTATGCAGGACTCACTCCTGTGCCACTCAACACTCTCCCAAAGCTCCAGTAGGCAGGTAAGCGGGAAGTCTCGTGCCCTCTGGCACTCTCTGATCTGGAAGTCTGCTATGATTTTCTGCATTGATTGGATGACAAACTGTGACTCACAATCCTTGCCAGTTGTTGCTGCACCAAAGTAAGGCTCTATGTGCCCCACTGCCTAGTGCTGAGCAGATGAATGATTTTCTTTTAAAAAACCCTAATCATGGTTAGCAGGGGTAGATGGCAGGTTGATAGAGTTGGATTTAGACTTAAAGCAGACTTAAATTCTCCCTTGCACCTCTGTGCCAGGGAGGGCCTTGGTATTCCCTCTCACACCATCAGTGAGCCCTGCATCAGAGAGATGCTTACCTTTTTCTATCGAAGAAACCCCTGTACACACATTTGGCAGCCACACTTCCTCCAATAGCAGACATGCTGTATTGTTTTGCATAGCTTTTTTCGAATTTCGTGCCTGGTTTTGATTTCCTAAGGGGGGGCTCCCAAATCAGGATCCCTGTGGTTGATTGTTAAATGAGATGCAAAGTAGACAAAAGTTTTAGGGTGCTCCTTACAAGTCAGTTAAACACTGTATACCAATCAGGGTTGGACTGGAGCACTTGGGGTCCACCATGGGAAACCATTCTGGGTGCCCACCCTTAAGCTGATTGCAGCCCTATGCCTGACCTGCTCCCATGCTTTCAGGGAATCTGGGTGCACCCTAGATACTGCTTCACCTCTGATCAGTCTGTTTCGTTTCTTGGAAATGTCATTATGTTCTTGGAGCTATGTTACATTTTCTGATGCCCATAAAAAAAGGTCGGCTAAAGCCACTGCAGCAGATATGTTTTTTATTAGCATCAGTACTGCGAAGGCCACGTGCTGACCCAGCAGCCCCTAATTGTCACATCTATGGAAATGCACGTAAATCTGGTGAGAATAAGAAAGGGGCCAGACATTGAGGTTGTATGGGGGCCAAACATTTCTTATGGTGGCCCTGCTAAAGGGTGGGGATTAGACAGAAAACATATTTAACTACAGGTGTTCTTCAATTAATCCATCTGTTGCTTGACAGCAAGGGGTACAAGAAGCAGGATACAGCTTACTCTTATTTATCATGGCCCTCTAATGAATTGCAGAACAGTGAATGCTACTACAACATATACAGTACACTAAAACCCGACAGAGATAAATCACAAGTGATCATGAAATCCTCCAATCGATTGCAATACCTGCTTCCTGTGTGTCATGGCTTATAAATAGCACAAATTCCATGGCTGTGGGAAAATAGCTGATGAATATTAAAAGCACAACTATGAAATGTGGGGCTTGGTCTTAGGAAAACGGCTGATAGAGCATTTGAACAGTTGATAGAGGCTTGGGCATTAAAATGATGCAGTGATCAGTTTCCAGCTGTCATGTTTGGAGAATTCAATAGGACATAAAAGCAAACCCAGGGGAGTCCCAAGACTATCAGTAACATAATGAATAATGCTATTGCGCTATATGTGTAGCAGCTATTTCTGACCATTGCCGAATCTCTTATACCCGATCCCTATTATACAAAATGTGCAGGTATATATCATTTCTTTTTGACCACCGGATAGCTGCTCAGTACACTCCAATCACAGCCATGTCTGTCAGCCTGGGGGAAATGGCTAACATGTAAATTAACACTTCTTGTGACATACACAACTTAAAGTGGACCAACACCCAGGATTTTGACTATTCTGGGTGTTGGTCCACTTAGGTGGGGCACCCCGATCGGGGGTGCCCCGCTGTGTGAAACCCCCCCGATCACCGCAAAAACTCACCTCTCCCGCTCCCACGTGACCTCGTCCGGCCAATGACAGCGCTCAGAGACGCTCTGGTATGCGCGTCCAAAGCCGCTTGGACGCGCATACCAGAGCGCTGTCATTGGCTGCGTCTCTCGCTTCCCTCTAACAGGGAGCGCGCCTGCGCCGGCCATTCACAAAACGGCCGGCGCGGGAGCGCGCCCTGCTAGAGGGAAGCGAGAGACGCGGCCACGTCTCGCGCATGCGCCGTTGGATCGCCAGTAAGGTAAGGATTGTGGGCCTCCTGGGGGATTTCACCCCGCAGGACATCCCGATTTCGGATGCCCCGCGGGGAGGGATCTGATCGGTCCGGGAATCTTATAGATTCCCGGGCTGATCCCCCCTGGGTGTTGGTCCACTTTAAGGGGAGAAAAAAAACGGTCCAGTAATAAAAGTCCACATAAATATGCTGGATAATAAGAGGAGTGGGTCACTTATACTGTCTGCCTGGGTTATAGGGTTTAAACCACATATGCTCAACCTATGGCCCATGACCTGTTGTGGGGGAAAGTGGGAGGGTTATATAGAGCTGGTGTGTAAAGGTAAATAGAGAGTCAGTAACGATAAAAAGGTTGTGAGGAAAGTGATATAGGAGGGGTCCTATATCACTTCTAGGAGGTGGCCAAACAGAGGTGACAGCGGTAACTTGGAGCAACATGGTGACATTGAAAACACCATCCCTGGGTAAAATCTCTGCTACCATAACAAGATAAGAGTTTTTTTCCTACATTTAATTGTATGCTTAGCATTGTAGGCGTTTACAGGGGTTGGGTATTGGGAATACAGTTACAGTTTGGGACTGATAGAGGAATGGGCCATCAATATAGGACCCATCTATTTGGAGCGGTATGTGTATTGGTGGCATGTGGGGATACGAGTAAAAAAATCTATGGAGTTTGTGGAGACAGAGGGGATCCTAATTGTTGTAGAAGTCTTTATTATGTTATTTAAAATGAAGAATGTAAAATTCTGAACCCACTTTTTGTGGCCTGCGACCAGTTTCAAATCCCTCCTCAAAAGGTTGAGCACCCCTGGTTTAAACGTACCATTCTGCATTTAGAGTGGCAATCTACTCAGCTCTAAAGGCTAGAGATAAATGAAATTGTTAAAAATGCAAGTCAGACAATTCTGCAAATTTGTTCAAATTGAATTTTTAAGCAACCACTTAAAGAAAAAAAAAGCACTTCCTCCCTCGCTTTCCTCTAGTGCGGGTGCCCCTCCCTCGCTCTGCAGCTGGGTAGAGGACAAAGATCCTCTTCCCTGCCAGCTCACCAGCCAACACTCACTTCCCCCGCAGGTAGACCCTCCCTGTGGCGGGGAGCGAGGTGGTGGAAGCCCAGTGCCAGACAGAAGATCTGTCTGACTTTAGAGTGCCGGGGGACACCCGCACCAAGGATTGCAAGTGAGGATGTGAGTAAGTCACTTACCTGCACTCCGGCTCCCCCGACGCCTTCCGGTCAAACGGATTGAGCTCTTAGTAGTGCCAGAAGCAGGCTGGCACAGGTGTCAGGGTGGATGACCTCCTCCACTCCTCTCCTGCTGAGACAGACAGGCTGCGCAGAGTCGCATGTGCTCCTGCGTTGCAGAAGAGAAGTGGGGGAAACCGGACACGGTTTTAGGCTAAATATTCAGGGTACAAAATAAAGATATTTAGCACTAGAGATTTAGCACCAGAGATTTAGCATGACCCCCCTCCCCCATATGTCTCTTGGGCTATTACCCAAACTCAGAAAGGCTGATGAAGAACTCAATGCTTGTTCAATGCAAAATAATCCACTCCACTTGTGGACTTGTGTTTCAGGGTGTAACCCCTAATCAACACAAGGTCAGAGCTAGATGGCTGTATGGAGAGTGAGACTTAGGAGTGCCAGAAAATAGTCACCAGCCTATTTGGGAGACCTAAGTTTGGTTAAATAAAGTTGTATTACAGAGACCAAAGCACCTTTGAACTGTAGGCTGTTGGACTATGGCTGGGCTGTAATTCAGCCTTTCTAGAAGATATATATATATATATATATATATATATATATATATATTATCAATAAGATTGAAAATGCAAGCTTTCGAAGCTGTTCAAGCTTCTTCTTCAGGCATAAGACAGATCTGTAACTTAGACACACATTTATACAGAAAACTACAAAGGAGTGACAATTGTTTTTACACTGACACACATGAAAAATAGCTAAGTCGTAAAATCATATACTGTGAGATAAGGATCAGGGGGATTATAACAATTAATGGTGGGCTGATAAGAATGAGAGGGGGAGAGAAAGTGTGTGGAATTTTTATTGCTCTCACGCCAGGCCAGACAGTCTGTTTAATATCAGACCTTGTGATGAGTCTTGTCTATTCAATCCATGTCATAATGACATATAAAATTATTGTCCCTGTTTAGCCCACAGTCCATCGATTTAAAGATTTGGATGCATTTGCACTCCCATTCCAATCTCTCCTTTTGTGAGCGGAAACCCCCCTTGAGCACTGTGAGTTTGAGGTCACATAGGCCATGACCTGGTCTGCAGAAATGGGCTGCAACAGGCACATCAATTTTATTAATTTTGATTGTGACCCTGTGCAGATTCAGTCGCTTTCTTAGCGCTTGTCCTGTCTGCCCGATGTAACATGCTGAGGGGCACTGCACACACATGATCAGGTATACTACATTAGGGGATTTGCATGTAAAATGACCCTGTATTTTGTAATCATGTTGCATACCTGGTGTCTTTATTCTGTCGGTGGTGTAGATGTGTGTGCAGGTTTCACGCCTTTTCTGCAGGCAAGGCCATGTCCCATTTTGTGCTGGGTCACTTAGGGAGCTCCTCACAATGAGTTTTCTGAGGTTGGGAGGTTGTCTGTATGCCAAAAGAGGAGGGTCTGAGATTTTCCCAGATCCTCCTCTGTTGTCATACAGACAACCTCCCAACCTGTATTATGCCTGAAGAAGAAGCTTGAACAGCTTCGAAAGCTTGCATTTTCAATCTTATTGAATTAGCCAATAAATGGTATTACCGTAACCTTGGATTTCCTGTTTTATATATTGTCAGTGACACATGCAATAGCACCTAATACAGTTGTTCATACAATCATTCCATATGTTCACACTTAATAAGGACATAAAGATAGATCAGTAGAGTGTGGAGGCCATTACAGACAGCACCACTGGTCCTGGTGCTGCTGTCTTTCTCCATTGTTTATGCTCTGCCTGTAGAATGGTGGAAGAATGTAAAAAATGAGGATAGCAGGAATACTTGCTTTGATGAAGACATATGGTACAGAAAAAACAAGTGTAACTGCTATTGTCAACATAATGAGTTAATAAAAGTCTAAAACCAGCAATATTTGTCACCATGATACATAATACTTTCCTATGACATATTATCGTCTGATGACTGAAACAAAAGAATGAAGCTGGAAATGAAGAATAATGGTTTGCCAAATCGATTTTACATGAAAGCCTGAACCCCTCTGCTTCTTGTCATGGTGCAATGCCCCTTAGAGATGTTTAATGGTCGACATGCCAGATGTGTAGACGGCTTTGTTTTCTTTATTCGGGTTATCACAGTCTGCTATTGATTGCTATATGTGTGCTTTACTCCTTGCATGTCATAATTAACGACTTCTCTGATAAGCACAATTTGTCAGTTCAAACACAGACGTCCACTGTGGTGATTAATGCGGGATAAGACACTTTTTCCTGCTTTAAATCAGAGCTGTCATAGTCCTTACACTTGCAAGTTGTCATGATGTATCTTAACAGTTTAAACAAGAGTGGCCTTGTGAAGGACCTTGAGATTCCCCATTTATCATTAGCCCATTATTAATCCTGTTTATCACACTTTGCAAGAATGCACTCCTGTTGTATCTAATGGCTTAGCTAATGATGTGAGGTCTCCCAGAGTAAGGCAGATTATACAGAGCTATGGCATTATAAAAGATGGCTGGAAATGTCTGGCTCTTTGCACTTATAATGCAAAGCTATAAAATGCGTTATAAAAGTCTGAATTTGTAAGCAGGACGGAATTAAGGGTAGTGGAGGTCCCTAAGCAGAAAGTTTAGTGGAGCCCTTCTCCTGCCTAGTAGTGGTAGATCAGCTGCCGCTCCCTTAATGGTGGAGGCCCCTGGGCAAGAGTAGGATTTGGTCCTACTTTTATGTGTCCCTGTTTGCACATAAACCATAAATATCTACAATTCAAGTGGGGGGGGGGGGGGTTCCGGGCTGGGGGGCGCACACAACATGCAGCTGGGACACCAAGCACTTCTGGATTGCGTTCTTCTGCCTAGCATCATCACCTGGTGGTGTCTGCATAAGTGTTCATAATTTTCTCATCAAATTTTCCCTTTATAGTCAAGTCATTACTTCTTCATTCACGTTTGGCAGCAAATGGCACAACGCCGACAACCATTCAGATTTGAAGTGCAAGCCCATTCTGCAATCCCAATTGGTCACCCACAGTCACAATGAAATAAAAGAGGAAGTTGGCTGACTTGACTATAGTGCTGCTTTTACATTACATGCAACAACACATTTTAATGATGTCTAGATACATTTACTTAATATTTTTACCTGCCCAAAGTGAAAGTTTTAGGCATTATTAGCCGGCATGTAATTTTTTAAACTATTCATTATTGTATCTCCTGGTTAGGTCCCATATGGAATACTTTGATAGTTTTGGGCACCAGCGCATAAAAACAACATATCAGAACTTAAGCGCGTTTGAAGGCGGGAAACTAAATTAATAAATGCAATAAAGGGAATAGACAGGTTTATCTGGGTTGGAAAAGAAGATACCTGAGGGGTGTATAAATATAAAAATATAAACATCTATGAGAAAAAAAAAACCTTTACTTACCGTATTTTTGTCAGAGAAACCCATAGCTCCTCAGAGCTGTTCTGTTCTTGGGCTCCAGATGTGTTTCTCCACTGAATCTAGTGGATGCCAGTCATAAGACTCACTCAGACGTGTCCCTTAAACTGATAATCTGCTCATATAAACACATAAAGCTATACATGTTTTTATAATACCCTTTAAAGTGGACCAAAAGCCACCCTGGAGTCTTTGAGTCACCAAGGCAGGTTTACTCCTTCTTGCCGGAGCATCCTAAAATCTGTGAAACTCCAGAGTAACCAGCAAATCTTACCATTCCCCCGAGTACACAGCACATGCACGACTGGCATCACTCGCCTCCCTTCTCGGCTGTGCTTGGTCCTGCTTGCCACAAATGAATAGCTGTGCATGGCTGCGTACAACTCGCTGGCAAGTGTGGCTAGGATTTCATTCAGCTGCTCTAGCCATGCTGTGGGCTCAAGGAGAGGTGAGTTAGCTTGGCGAACAACGGGGTTTCACATAGCAGGGCACCCCCACTGGTGTGCCCCAGGGGGGTAAAAATGGGGGTAAAATGTAATTTACTGTAAAAGAAAGAGAGTGATTGTATTCTGTTGGGTGGAATCTGAAGATTAATGATGTACTGAAGGGAAGGTTGGAGAGGTTGGGGCTAAGTTTCACATGTATATTCTTTGTGCTAATGGTAACCAGTGGAGGGGCTGACAGGAGCAGTGCATGAGGAACTTGTAAATATCATCCAGTAGCAAAGCATCTCTCAACAATGAGGCCACAAGAAAGTGCAGCCAGATGCACTTATAATTCTTTTCCGTCCCATTAGTTCTTTATTGTTTACCTTCCTTTTATGTATTTTTTACATGAACACACAAGGAAATCATCCATGAGTATTCATCATCAGTTATGTGTACAGTCTTTTGTCCGGGTTCTTACAAGTGCAGTAAAGTGACGGCACAAATAGGTTTTCATTGGTAAGTTGTAAATAAGCCTCTTTTAGGTTGATTAAGTGTCAATATATTTTGTAATTATTTAAATTCAATACGCAGACAGATTATCCCACAATCTCTCAACATGCATCTTGTACACTGAAAATATTTGAAGACTTTTTGTTCTAAGAAGGCTCGATATTCAAAATGCAGATTAATGCTCATCAATTCTCCTGGGACCATTCTACCATAATCACCACTTTTCACCATTTATACTTCTAAATTAATTTTTAAAAAACATATTTATACTTTATTGTAAATTAATAAGGCACAGCAGCTTGTGTAGATGAGCAGCTGCAGGACACTGTCCTAATCACAGATTTACATTTTACATAGATGAGTAGAAATGCAATTTCGGGGATTGAATGCAAATGGATTAGCTGTAAGTAGGTAGACTGAAGTCCACTTTAAGGTCTGTACTAAGACAAGATATATGATTTTGATTTTCTCAGAGAGCACCCTACAAATGTATTTTTGAAAATCACGTAGCTGGCCCATACCTATAACCCTACAACCAACAAATAAGGAAATACTAGATGAAGATGTATGAGGTCTGTACTATGATGAGAATCCTGACTGTAATTCTTGTTACTTGTATCTATAACAACATCAAATGCACAAGTATGAATGGGACTTGTATCCACAAACCATATCTGCAACCTGACGTAAACATGCCCGATTCAAAATCAGAAAAAAATAGAAATAGGGAAAATACTTATAATTAATGGGATACTTTTTATTTGAATAGCTATATTTTCAATATTTTAAGATGGTGGCCATGTATAGCCATAGCATTGCAACTAGAAAGTTTAAAAGTAAATAAACCAATGGGTCCAGATGGCATTGACTCCGGGATACATAGGGAACTCTGATTTATGAATGCTACCCTTTAACTGATTTACGTAACCATTCCCTTTTAACAGGTTTTATTAGGTGAGATTCCAGATGATGGCACACAGTGCTCATATGCATCCCTCCCCAGGGTAATTCAGATTGCTGCACATGAAAATTAATTTACCTTTTCTAACTTCTGCTGTAGTAAATTTTAGAAACAAAATTGTGATGCATGCATTTGCAGGCCACCCGAAAACAGGTAGTGCCGCTGGGCTTCCTGTTACTGTGTAATGTCAGTTATGTCAGTTGAATCCAGGCAGCAGCATGGCTGAGATGCTGGGAGAGGAAGCTCCAAAATGGCCACTACCTTTCTTTTCCAACCGAATCAGGCTATTGGTCCGGTTTAGGAAGGGGAGTAGAAAGGAAGCCAGTAACTAAAGACCATTTAGAAACATCTACAGTGCTGAAACTAATGGAATCACTCTTGAAAAAACAGATAAATTACCCATCTAAAAATTAGCAACTTGCTGGACCTATAACAGCATAGATAGATAAATTATTGTGAAAACTGTTTAATGTCCCTAAATGTGAAATCATGCACTTGGGTAGAAGGAATTTCCTCTCTGAGTAACATATGGAAAGTGCTGTGTTAGCCATGACTTCAGAATGTCAGTAAGTTGTTGTACCGTGTTAGCTATCGATGTAAGCAGGAAATCCAAGGTTAAGGTAATACCATTTATTGGCTCAACTCAATAAGATTAAAAATTATGCCTGAAGAAGACGCTTGAACAGCTTCGAAAGCTTGCATTTTCAATCTTATTGAGTTAGCCAATAAATGGTATTACCTTAACCTTGGATCCCCATGACTTCAGAAGAAAGAGATTTATGGATACCGATTACTGAAAGCTGCAAGATGAGTGGACAATGTAGCCCAGCAGCAGGGAAAGCAAGCAGGATGCTGGACACAATAGCTTGAGGCATCACCAGTAGGAAAAAGGATGTTGTGATGGCACTTTATAAAGCTCTGTTGAGACCACAGCTGGAATACAGCATGCAGCTCAGGAGACCTTACTTACAAAAATACAGTATTCAAATTGAACAGGTAACAAAAAGTGAGACTTACAGCAGCACAAAACCTGACATTTTAACTATCCTCGGTTTTGTTCATTGCCCCCAGGGGCATCCTGAATTAGGATGCCCCACCGTGTGATACCCTTGCAAGATTGCCCAGTACAACTCTTCCTGGTCCTATGGCACATGTGCAGGCTCTCGTCCGATCAGAGCCATTTGCCATGACTATGTTATTTTGCAAACGGCTCTGCTAGAATTCAATGGGGAGTGGCTGCATCCCCAGTGACACGCGTGCTCCCGTCCGAGTCTATGTGAATGGCTGGGGCAGGAGTACTGTAAACATTGTAAACAAACAGAGCTAATTGCCGAATAGCATAGGCACGGCAAATGTCTCTGATTAAATAAGAGCCCGTACATGCGCCATTGGACTCAGGATAAGTTACGCTGATAGCAGCGATTTACCGGGTTTCACACAGCAGGGCATCCAAATTCGGAATGCCCCAGGGCTGGCCACTTTGTTCCCCTTTAAAGAACTTATTTGTACAGTCTGGAGAACATAAAGAAAAGAGGAGACATGATGGAGAACTTTAAATATGTTAAAGGATTGAATAAGTGGTTTTGAGAAGAAACTTAATGACAGAAAACGGAGGAACAATTTGAAGCTATTCAGAGGGAAAATCAGGAACAACATCAGAAAATGTATGTACTGAGTGTGTAGTAGATGCTTGGAACAAACTTCCAGCAGAGGTAGCTGGAAAATCAACAGTAGGTGAATTTAAACATGCCTGGGATAAGTATTTATCTATCCTATGTTTAAGAGAACATACACACATTAGGGCAGATGAGATTGAGAATATGGTCTCCTTCTGCTGTTAACTACTTCTATGTTTCTACCTTGTCATAGGATTGCAAAATTGTTAGAGAGTTATCCCTCTATAAATGGCATGAAATAACTTCAAGGCAGTTTCCCTGCATACTATATGTCAACCACCATTTCCAAACAAGGCCCAAACCTGACTCGATTCATGTGAAACACTGAGGCAACCTAAACAACTCCCAGCTGGTACACACTCTGCCTACTGTCCTAGGTTAGCAGTGGTCAGTTATAAAGTTTGTCAGTTACCTATACTCTCCAGTAAGTTTTATATTCCTATCCTATTAATGTTTCGATGGTTATAACTGATTTGTGATTCTTAAAGATTTCCTACTGATGTCAGTTATATGAAAACATTGTACTCTTTCAAATATGAACCTGGAGAAATAATTTTTTTCTTTAATCAACCATGACAATTCAGTATGCTTTCCTTAACATATGTTATGACAAATTTCAGAATAAGGCGAGAGATAAAATAAGACATGATTCAAAGAAGAAAGAACTCTGCAGGAATTTAAAAAAGCTTTAAAAATCACGTATGAGGTTAGCAAACTGATCTGTAAGATAACCAAGATGGACCTCTACTACTCCCTGAGACCGACCTACTGCATATAAACAGGTTGCCGGTTGTGAAATATAAAAGATCTCTTGCTTTTCACTTAGTCAATGCCGCGAGGGCCTGCATTCTGGCAAGATGGCGGGCTTCCTTGCCCTGTTCACTCGGGTCTTGGATCTGGAGAGTAGAGGAAATTAGATGGATGGAAGAACTCACCACCTCATTGAAGTGGAACGAGGAGAAGCAAAGACATACCTGGCTTTCCTGGAACGTATTCTATGAATTAGATGATTGCAAATCCTATCTTGCTTGAGCCAAAGTCCCTAGAAGAACCTAATTCATGGCACCTTGCCTCCTATTACTGGTGCTCCCCCTGCCCAGTCCCAAAACCTCTAGTCTTTATACTCCTCCAACAGTACTATAACTGGTCCTGCCAGTGCCTCTACCCCTAAGATAGTTAGTTAGATATTCACTTATCAATCCACTTGTCCCTCCTCCATCATCCTCCCCATGCAAATTATTAGTATAGAGAACTTCTTCCTTACCCCCCCCCAATCTCCCTGATGGCTTTTCTTCCCTGCCAACCTTCACCCACTTCGCCCCAACCAATAATTTCTCCCCCCCCCCCCCTGGGCTCCCTTCATGGGACCAGGAACTAACTCCCCAACCAATTAATCCCCCTCATATCCTAGAAGAAAACACAAAAAGTATTTGTGACAGGAATGACGGCAAATTTATAGACACTAAGAAAGCTGTACTATTATTACGCTGCCTGACACCGTTTAATGGCCTCTCAATGTATAATTGACTTTGCTTTTTCTTTCTGTACTTATTCAGTTCATACAATGTTATATTGACATAATGGAATTGCTTTCGTGTAAACTTGATGCTCTATGTATTGTCAACCCTTAAGGCAATCAACAATTAACACCTAAAATATCCAGGCAGTAAAAAAAAACATCTCTTTTTATTATATGAAATAAAGCAAAACACTGTACACATTTTCATGAGATATTTTAAGGCAAAGTTACTGAACTACCATAGACTTGGCCTCCCTTTCCTTTATTATGAAAATAAGAGACATTTTAGGCTTTAATTCAGACTAAGGCATGAGATAAAATAAGAAGAGCGAACTTTAAAGGAGTTTATAAATGCTCCTATTTTAGCTATGAACACCTAAAATGTTTTGTTCAGGCCAGGAAAAAAGATCCATTGACTGCTGAACTTAAACTTTATTGAAGCTTTACTTGTAAAAACAAATTAAAGTTGTCATGTTGCTCTAATGAATGTTTTAGGAGTAAATCATGTCCCTTCTTCTTTCTGTCACTGAATAACACAATTTTACCACGTCTTATTTTCATGAGATACGTTTTAGTTAAGTTTACGTTATGTTTACTGAATCAAGGTAGTGTAGTATCAGCAGTAGTGTAATGTAAATTTGGTTTTAATTGGTTTTATGAATTTTCATATTTTAATAACAACTTATAAATGTAGGAAGCAGTTGTGAGCACCTAGAATGGCAGATTATGTATAATGGGTGCTTTTCAAACACATTAATTGTATGATTGTAACGTCTCTCTTTTATCCAAGTCATGGTCTACCTGTAATAAGTCGGTGCAACCTGCTGTGTTAACTGTTATTAAAACAGTACATAGCTAGACCTTATATGCATAAAACAGATATGGGGAGATTATAGGCTCTTTATTGTAAATCTTCTGTTCTTTAACCAGAGGTTTGCACCTCATTGTTTACCCGCCGACCCATTTAACCTTACTGGCTGCCAGTGGTCACATGAAGCCCCAATGACCGACATATGGACTGCTGGAGTCAGGCTTCCCCGGTGAGGGGATCGGAATGCCTGCGTGCTGTAAAGGTCTCATTTAAGGGGTTACTTTGAAGCTAGTCTGGCAAATAAACAGCTTGGTGAGCTCCCCACCTGCATTCACAATAGTGAATCTTTTTTTTTCTATTTTCAACGTCCCCGGCCAGGTTGACCTAAAGACAAAAAGGTGCTTACCTCTTCTTGCCCGCAGCTGCTCTGGTCCTGTCCATCCCTTTAACCCTTTAAGTGCCAGCCTACCTGGAGTTTTTGTTACGCTTTGTTGCCAGACCATTTTTCACTATTTTGCACTATGCATGTTCAACTGTGATTTTTGAAGGGATTTCCAGGGATTTCCCCGAAAAATTGTATATTGTTTTTTTCAGCAGAGTCTGGGCTTTAACATGAAATTTCTTGTTTGTCATTTTTTAAGTGTATTCTTAATATTTTGGGGTGAGATATGTGCAAAAAAAAATCTATTTTTTACAATTTGTAGTGTTTTTTTGTAATAAAAAATGTAAGTTTGTCAATAAAATCTTATTGCGTGTGAAATCCCAATTTCTCCCGGTTACAACGGCACCACATATGTATTGGTAGATGCCCTTTCCTGCCCAGGAGACTCCCCCAAACTGAAACAGCGCTTTAGGGGATTTTCAGATCAAATACAGCTATGCTAAGCACTATGTGCACCTTGCAGTTTTTCAATGAAAACAACCCTTTACATTTGAAATACCCCCACAAACTATATATTCTCTGGAAGTACACACCTCAAGCTTTTTAGGCATACCAGGCTTGTTGATGTTGCCACAGTTTTCTGGAAGTTATCCCTCAATGTATTCTTTGGTTACACAGAACTTCCCTAAAAAAGGATAAAAAAGCAGAATCAAAGCCACATTTTTCTAAAGAAAACTATAAGCAAACAAGAAAAAACAAGTTCATCTAAAAAAGCAACATCCCCCGAACAGAACGATACCCAACATGCATTGCTACTGTCAAGGGAAGAGTCGCCAAACACCCCAAAGTAAAGCTTGGGGAGACGGTAATTTTGCTTGAAAATTTCAGCTCTGCAGACAAAGTGGCACCTTGCGCTTTTTCTACCAAAACAACCCTTTACATTTGGAATACCCGCCACAAACCAGTACACATGATAAGCTTTCTAAGCATACCCAGCATGTTGTAGTGGGCCCATCTTTCTGGAAGTAATCCCTCAAAGAATTCGTTGGTCGCACAGGGTTTCCTTAAAAAATGTATAATAAAGCAGAATAAGAAATGAGTTTTCCTAAAATATCAAATATGCAAACAAAAAAAAACAAGCTAAATCTGAAAGCGCAAAATCCCCCGAGCAGAACGATACCCAACATGCATAGGTACTACTAACCCTTTTAACTGCCAGCCTACTTTAGGCTTTGTCACCCTCTCTTGACAGGTCATTTTTCACCATTTTGCGCTATGCTTAACTGTGATTTTTGCAGGAATTTCCAGGAAAATCGTATTTTTTTTTTTTGCGGCAGAGTTTAGGCTTTAACATGAAATGTCTTGTTTGTAATTTTTTTACTGTTTTTTTTAAATATTTTTGAGTAAATTAAACAAAACAAAAATTTTTTTTTTAGAAAATTATCTCCTTTATTTCAAATAAAACATTTGTTTTATTAAAGAAAACCATATTGCATGTGAAAGCCCCATTTCTTCCGATTACAAAGGTACCACATATGTATCGGTAGCCCCCTGTTACTGTTCAGAAGACCCCCCAAACTGAAAAAACATTTTATAACATGTAAAAATAAAATACAACTACAATCCACACTATAAAGGGTTAAATCAAGAAAAAAAATTGGTGTGGGGTTCCCCTTCCTGGGGGGGAGGTAACCCCCATTTTTTTATTTTAAGGGTTAAAAACCCTTAATAATTCCCATAAAAATGACATGGGGTCCCCTCTATCCAGCATAAGTAGCCCATGGATCAGCTGTGCAGGGATTGTAGAACAGGGCGCAGGGGCCAGCTTTGGTGGCCCCCCGCCCTGCCAAGTACAAGCCAGTACCGCCTAAATCAGCCCGGGCCCTTCTGCCCCCCCTGGGCTTCGGGGAGGCAGGTAATAGGGGGGCCGGGGTTAATGGCAAGTCACCCGCTAGCCGCAGGTCACTTGACAGCCCTCGAGCCTTGTGAACTGGTACAGGGGTCTCATGGACTCCTTACAAGTTCACAATGGGTTAAAGTGGACCAACACCCAGGGCTGATCGGCCCCGGAATCTATAAGATTCCTGGACCGTTCTATTCCCTCCCCCTGGGGCATCCAAAATCGGGATGCCCCCCTGTGTGAAACACCCCGGAACACCTGCTACCACTTACTTGAATCCGGCCCTACGGCGCATGCGCGGGCCGCATCCCCGCTATCCCTCTAGCAGGACGCGTGCCCAGGCCGGCTATTTATGAATGGCTGGCGCGGGCACGCTCCCTGTTAGAGGGAAGTGGGGGATGCGGCTGCCAGCGCGCTCAGAGCGGCTGAGCTTAGATGTCTCTTAGACGTCCATAACTCAGCCGCTCTGAGCGCGCTGATTGGACGAGCGGCCACGCATGCGCCGTAGGACCCGGGTAAGGTGAGTTATTGTGGGTGATCGGGGGGTTTCATGCAGCGGGGCATCCTCAATCGGGATGCCCCAGGGGAAAGGACCAATACCCAGGAAAGTCAAAATCCTGGGTGTTGGTCCACTTAAAATGTAAAAAAAAAAAACACACCACACCACAAAATGCTGGAAGCATTTATTACCAGCTGGGTGACAGGACATAAGGGGTTAATTAAAAAAAATTGACATAGGGTCCCCCCTCCCAGGGTGGGGGACCCCTTTTTTTTTGGAATTTTAAGGGTTAAAAACCCTTAAAAATCAAAAAAAAAAAAAATGACGTAGGGTCCCCCCTACCCAGCGTTACCGACCCGGGCCAGCTATGGGGGCTTGTAGAACAGGCCCACATAGCCATAGTGGCCCGAGCCCTTCTGCCCCCCCCTGGCCGTTGGGGAGGCAGGTAATGGGGGGGCTGGGGGTTAATGGCAAGTCACCCGCTAGCCCGCAGGTGACTTGCCAGACCCAGAGCCTTGTGAGCTGGTACAGGGGTCTGATAGACCCCTTACCAGCTCACAAAGGGTTAACTGTAAAAAAAAAAACACACACACAAAATGATTTTATTAAAAAAAAAAAAATTTTTTACTGTACTTACCTCCGATTGCAAGCTCTTGTCCCTCGCCGCTCTGATGACAGATGCCGGTGATCGGCATCCAGAGAAGGGTGGGCAGGAGATCAGAGGATCTCCTGCCACCTCCTTCCAGTGCACCGATCACCGGCATCTGACAGCTGAAACAGCTGAAGCCAGTGAACGGGACCGAACGACATAGCCCCGCCCCCAAAAGGGGCGGGGCTTGACGGGGAGAGGGAGCGGGATGACGTCATAGCCCCGCCCCCTTAGCGGCAAGATGCCGGCCGCCATCGAGAAGGAGAGAGGAGAGAGCCACTCGGGCTCTCTCCTGAAGATCGGCAAGCCCTGGGGGGGGGGGATCAGAGGCCCCCCAGGTGAAGAGGAGGGTCGACGGGAGCCAGCGCACATGCAGGTAGGTAAATGTCATTTTTATTTATTTATTTTTTTTACAGGAAAGCCAGTGGCAGCTAAAACGGGGGGGGGGCCCCCTATTCCGGGCCCTCCCCTGCAGCCGGAGGAGGTCCCACGGACGATCGGAGCACACCATCTTAAAGGGGAGACCCGGCCAAATCAAACGAGGGGTCAGGTGAGTGTCTTTTTTTTTTTTTTTTGCCAGTTAGCAGGGGGGAAAGCCAGGTACGTAAAATTTACGTAGCTGGCGTTTAATGACAGGAGAGGCAGCTACGTGAATTTTACGTAGCTGGCGTTTAAAGGGTTAAAGTGGACCAACACCCAGGATTTTGACTATCCTGAGTTTTGGTCCACTTCAGGGGGGCACCCCGGTTCGGGGTGCCCCGCTGTGTAAAACCCCCCAGAAAGTCCCCAAAACTCACCTCACCACGCTCCCACGTAGCCACGGACAAGCGGGTGACAGCGGCGGACAAGACAGCGCCTAGAGGGGCGCGCGGGAGGTAAGTTTTTCGGGGGTTTTGGTCTCGGATGTCCCGCGGTGAGGGAGGTGATCGGCCCGGGAATCTTATAGATTCCCGGGCCGATCACCCCTGGGTGACAGTCCACTTTAAAACTCATCTAATGCCTAGAACGGTTCCCGACCTTGTCCCCAACCACTCATTAACTGCAATGGAGAGATTGTACCAGGTACTACCTCGACACTCCCACTACATTGCAGTGAATAAAGTGATTGGTGATTTGGCCTGCTGTCTATCTATTCACTTTTGCTAGGAAGATGCCACCAATATAATCCACGCTGTGGGTACCGATCTGGAGAATTTCAGAGCCAAACAGCACGGGAGAGAAGAGATTTATAAGTGTCCTGCACATTTGAGGGTTCAGGTGGAAGTTGGAAAAAAAATCAAGGTGAGATACAGATGTGTTTTAATGATGGTGAGTCATTTTCCACAAGTAAAAACAACCGACAACATGAGACAACAAGCTCTCCCATGAAGTTAATTAACAAGTATATCTGAAAAATGTGAAAGTAATTGCTCTTTTAAATGGTAACAGTACAACATGAGGGAGAAACCAAGGGAGTTACTATTGATAGAAGGAATATCAAGGCACATGATAAATACACTCATAAATAAGAATCACATAGTCTCTGCAAAATGTCTTTAAACAATAATGCACTGTATGTTGTGTAGCTGTTATAAGCAGATTTTTGTTATTTAAGACCTGAACAAATGATGCATGGCCGGGTGTCACTATGTCTTTGAAGAGTCACTGCAGATTTTGCCAAATCTTCTTTGATGTATAAACTGTTAATAAGCATGTTCCATGTGCCTTTCATGTAGTTGTTTAGAATTTTTAGTATACACGTTCCAAAATGTTGCGCATGACATTTAGAAACGTAATGTTATTACCAACGTTTTCATATTTGAAAGATTAGTTATTCAAGAAGAGAAGTAAATTCAGGTTAAAGAAATGTCAAAGCTATGACATTCATATTCAAGATTAGGCTACAGAAACAGTCACAGGTGCATGTGTGCAGCCTTTTTATTCTCTGGAAAGCATTGTGCAATATACAGGCATGCTAAAAAGATGTTTTTTTAAACCAGACCAACAGCCTGGCACAAAAACTTCCTCTCCCAGCACCTCATCTTCAACTGACAAAACTGACAATGCACAGTAACCGGAAACCCAGCAGCACTTCCTGTTTGCAGGTGGCCTGCAAATGCATGAGCCGCCATTTTGTTTCTAAAATTCATTCAAGCAAGAGAGTAAATTAGGCAAAGGTAAATTAATTTTTATGTGCAGCAATCTGAATTGCCCGGGGAGGGATGCATATAAGCACTGGTTGTTGTTTTGATCTGGTTTAGGTCATTTTTGACTGTTAGTCCACTTTAAATCATAACATTACCATTTGACATTGCTTAGTATTTATGTCAGTCATTTGAAGTTACAAAATATTACAGTGTCTTACAATCTTTACAATCAAGGATATTGTAAAGCTAATGCTCTATCTGCACTGCCGTTATTAAAAGGGCATCTGTCTAAAAGTTATGAAGACTCACTCTACCCCCTCACACTATAGTTGATTTCTGTCGGTTTTAGAAAGCTCTTGTTCCAGTAATTTCAACCTTGTTCTGTAGTAACCATTGCCCTCCCCTCCTCCTGAATGATATCTGTATTTTACAGCAAGTAAATGACAGTAAAAATACAATTCTGTGAGTACTCACCTGTAGAATTGATTTTATAGTATACAGCACGTGCTGTTCCAGTAATTCCTTACGTCTGGGTTATTCCGCCACAAGGTGGCGCAGTGGACTGCAGAAAGACTTGTGGTCACTCCCGCCCCATAAATAGCCAGGTACCTCCCACCAGTTTCCAATGTTGACAAGCAGTTATACAAGAAGCCGGGAGAATAAAAAAATGGATAAAAACCCAAAAAGAACTTTAGAACAATCACCATACAGAGGTAACCAGGAAAAATGATAACAAGGGAGGGGTGGAACAGGATGGGCTGTATACTATAAAATCAATTCTACAGGTGAGTACTCACAGAATTGTATTTTTCCAAGTATACAGCACGTCCTGTTCCAGTAATTTCTTACTTCTGGGACATCCAAAAGCAGTAAGGTAGGGTGGGGTCCCAAAAGCAACGGCGAGCAGTTTAAACCACTGCCGCCTGCAGAACTTTACGGCCAAAAGCAGCGTCAGCTGAGGCCCTAACATCAACCTTGTAAACTTGGAAAAAGTATGAACAGAAGACCAAGTTGCGGCCTTACAAACTTGTTCAACAAAAGCCTGGTGCTGAAAGGCCCAAGAGGCACTAATAGCACGAGTGGAATGAGCAGTAAGGCGGAAGGGAGGATTCTTCCCCTTAGCAGAGTAGGCCTGAATCACAGCCTGACGAATCCACTTGCTGATAGTGGACTTATCCGGAGGCAAACTCTTCCTAGGAACAGAAGGAAGAACAAAAAGAGCATCAGTCTTCCTGAAAGATTCAGTAGCTACCAAGTAAAACTTCAGAACCCTGACCAAATCCAAAGAATGCAGAGTCCTCTCCTTGGAATTAGCAGGATTAGGACACAAGGAAGCCAAGACAATAAGCGCGATTCAGAGAGACAAAAAAAAACTTCAGTTTTAGTGCCGATCTGTTTTTTTTGTGAAATGTTTCCGTTCTCGTATGAGTGTACGAGCGATTCTATGCATGCATTGAAAACCTTCTGTAACGGTTCCGTCCGTTCGTACGGCAGATTACGAATCATTTGCCAGCGTGACTTTTCCGTTTCATTTTCACATGTTACAACGTAGGCTTTCGTTTTTGCCCTTTTCCCATCGTATCCTCCAACGAATCCTTTACGTTTCCCGTTCGATTCTGTTTCCCTTTTTCAGTAAATATTCGTCCAGACGGAAATCCTTACGATCTTGCGCCTGCGCACTACAAACTTAATTCATTGAAGTGCTCACCTACATATTTGCCACCCTCACTTCTACTACAATGTTTAGCTAAATCACTTAGCACTATCCTCCATCTTCCCTTTTGGACCCTTAAAACTCACCCAAACCACTTAGCACTATCCTCCATCTTCCCTTTTGGACCCTTAAAGCTCACCCAAATCCCTTCTCGGTCATGTGAATATTCATCTTTAAATATTTCTGGGCCCATTAGTTTTGTGTTAATGTATTTTGTAAATGAAATGACACTGTAACATTTTTTTTGGATTCCATCATAAAAGATAAAATTTTTAAAAATTTAGAAGATTTCTAATTTTTACAACTATAAAAAACAAAATACATAGCAAAGGCAGGCCACAGAACATTATTCTTCATCTGTGGTCCCCGAGTTGCGCAGCTCCTGCATCTCGCCCACCAACTGAAGGACCCTGACACTCAGTTGTGCCACTCTGGCACATGTGGTCCCTGTTAAAAAACGTAAATAAAAATATTGGTATAACCTTGTTGGGGTCATACTGCAGTGCCCCCCCCCCCGTATGGTCCAAACACCTAAATCTGGACATCAAAAGCCAGAGGGCCCTCGCCACCACGGGACGGGTTTTGCATAGTGCCCAATTAGAGAACCCCTGGCCCACATTCTGCAGGCAGCGAACGGGCATCAGGAGCAAGGGCAGGAGTGGATATCCAGAATCCCCTGAAAGAATGTTAAAATAATAACATAAAATACACATTCTAAGCTACAATATTGTTTAACATGTCATCAAGGGCTAAAACAGCAATAGGTTAAGTCATGAGTCATCAACTATATTCATTGCCATACAATGAAAATGGATTGATGGAATGTGAGCAAACTTACCCAGGAGCCATCTACCAGATAATTCTCCTGACTCAAACTGACGAAATAAGCCGGAGCTCTGCAATATATAAGCATCATGGGACGACCCTGGATGCCCTGCAAGAACACTGAGGAATTGCATAGCTGGACCAAAGACTGCTTGTATGTTGTGTGAGTGGCACATCTTGCGGTTCCTGCAACCAAATATAAAATAATTACACAAAGCAAAGGTAACCGACTAAAACAATAACTCCTGCAACAAATTAAGATTCAAGTTCAACAATCCAAATATAATTCACAAAGGACATAAGTCTAAAAAAATATAGCAATTATATGGATGAGTGTGAAAATAAATGTTTACATGCTAAGGACTAATTAAGGTCAGCATTAAAATGCATCTATAAGGCATACATGAAATGTATTGATTCAGGTATGCATTGCTATACAATTTATGGCCTCGGCCATGCCGATACATGCAATGCCTTGGTGCTAAAGGCGCGCAGACTCCTCCACATAGCTGCAAAACATTTTCAACAATAGCAATCCGAGCCCTCAAAGGTCCCGTAAGTGGATCGGAAATGAAACGGATTTATAGGGTGGTGGTCCGTCGGAAATCAGCTCTCTGATTCAGACGGAAACCCATTCCAACAATGGAAGTTATCTGAACGAACGAAAAATTTCCGATTTTGTTTGGAAAATGATCCGAACTAACGGAAATGTTCCGATTTGCTTCCGTTCATCGAAAGCGCATATACACATTTTCCCGAACGTTCGTACGAATGAAAAATGAATGAAAAAAAGCAAAAAAAAGACTAACACCCACCCAAACTTTCACAGACAGCTACGGAAGTCCGAACGAATGTGTCTTTGAATCAAGGCTAATGTCCTGATTGAGATGAAAAGCAGACACAACCTTAGGCAAGAAATCTGGCTTAAACTGAAACACCAGTCGCTCAAAATAAGGAGGTTTGATGGAAAGCGCTGTCAACTCAGAAACACGCCTGACAGAAGTGATAGCCACCAAAAAGGCTACCTTAAGAGTCAAAATGGGCAAAGCGGCCTCACGGAGAGGCTCAAAAGGACGACCCTGCAGAGCAGATAATACCAGATTCAGATCCCAAACTGGTAACATAGGCTTACGTGAGAAACCCCCTGGAAAAAAGTCTTAACCAAACGGTGATTGGCAAAAGATCTTTGGCAAAAAATTGCCAGAGCTGAAACATGACCTTTGAGGGTACTAAGTTGAAGGCCCAAATCCAAACCATGATGCAAAAATTCCAGAATCCTGGGAATAAAAAACACCCGACAGGGAAGTGATTTGGACTCACACCAGGCAATGTAAGCATGCCAGACCCTGTAATAGATAAGGAACGAGGATTTCTTCCTGGCCCTAATCATGGTATCAACAACAGAGACAGACAACCCATTTTCCCTCAAGATGGAGGTTTCAACAGCCAAGCCGTCAAAGCCAACGTTTGTAAATTGGGGTGGACCAGCTGCCCCTGAGTGAGCAGGTCTGGATCCTTGGGCAGAACGTACTGATCTACTGCCAATTGCACGATGTCTGCGAACCACACCCTTCTTGGCCAACAGGGGGCCACCAGAATGGTTGGCACCCCTTCCTGGGCTATCTTGCGCAGCACCCTGCCCAACAGAGGGAACGGAGGGAACACATAGAGGAGCCGAAACCCCTGCCAAGGCATTGCTAGCGCATCCGTGGCGAAGGCCAGAAGGTCCTGTGACAGAGAGACAAATCTGGGAAGCTTGTGATTGTGATGCGAAGCAAACAGGTCCACATCCGGCAGACCCCAGCCGTGGCACAGGGAGTGATACACCCTGTTGCTGAGGGACCACTCCCCCAGCCGAGACATCCCCCTGCTCAAGGAGTCCGCCTCCGGGTTTTCCACTCCCGGGATGTAAACTGCAGATATACAGGGGACATTCTCTTCCGCCCAGGACAGTATCAGGGACACTTCCTTGAGGGCTCGCTTGCTCTGAGTCCCTCCCTGATGATTGATGTAGGCAACCGCCGTCTGGCTGTCCAAGTGGATCTGAACAGGCCGACCCCGAAGGTGTGGGGTCAATTGGGCGAGAACCAACCTTACCGCCCTCAGTTCCAGAATGTTGATAGGAGTATGGGCCTCCTGGGGGCCCCACTGACCCTGGAATTTCAAGGACTTCCAGAAGCCCCCCCAACCTGTTAGACAGTCTCCCAGCAAGGGGACAGAAAGGTCCTGCCCACCAAGAGGTTCCTTGAGTCCAGCCACCACGAGAGGGACTGTCTGGCCAGGGAGGACAGAACAAATACCTGATCCAGGGACACAGGGTCCCAATCCCATACTGATAAGTGGTGTAGCTGAAGAGGTCTCATGTGAAACTGAGCATAGGGTACCGCCTCGAAGCAAGACACCATCAGGCCCACAAGTTGCATCCCCTGCCGGATGGAGGGATGAAGACAAGAAAAAAGAAACTGGGCCTGCGCTTGAAGACTCTCCACCTTCTGTTGAGGGAGAAAAACCTTGACCTGAGATGTATCCAGAGTTATGCTAAGAAAGGACCTCATCAGTGACGGGGACAGAAAGGACTTGGGATTGTTGATCACCCAGCCGAAGGACTCTAGTGTGGAAACCACCATCTGGGTATCCAGTTCTGCCTGATGGAAGGACTGAGACGAGATCAGAATGTCGTCCAAATAAGGAAGAATGCGAATGCCCTGAGATCTCAACAGAGCCATCACACCCGTAAGCACCTTGTTGAATACCCTGGGAGCTGAGGTGATACCGAAAGGTAAGGTCACAAATTGGTAGTGCTGATCCCCCAGAACAAACCTGAGAAATTTCTGATGACCTGGGAAGATTGGTACATGAAGGGAAGCGTCCTTGATGTCTACAGATGTCATGAAGTCGCCCGGGCGCAGAGTAGCGACTGCTGAGCGTAGTGTCTCCATGCGAAAATGCTTGAATCTGACAAACTTGCTGAGGTGCTTTAAATCCAAGATGGGCCTGAAGGACCCATCCTTTTTGGGAACAGTGAATAGATTGGAGTAGAAGCCTCTGCCCCTTTCCCTGAGAGGCACAGGGAAGATGACCCCCAACTCCAAGAGATTTCTGACCGCAAGCCACAAGCCCTAAGCTAACAGGGGGTTTTGAGCCATCCGGGATCTGATAAATCTTGGGGGCGGCCAGGCTGCAAACTATCTTGTATCCAGAGGACACCACCTCCTGAATCCATCTGTCTGCTACACGTAGCCTCCAGACGTGAGCAAAGAGCCGAAGCCGTCCCCCCACCCGGATGGGTGAGGGCGCCTCCTCATGCCTGAGGGGGCTTGGGGGAGGATTTGGGCTTGGGACCCCATGAGAGCCCAGGACGACCCTGTCCTCTACCCTTGCCCCAATAGTCTCCGCGTGCCCCAGCAAAGGAAACTCCTCGACCAGCCCTGGAAGCGCAGAAGGAGGGGAGAAAAGCACCGGTCCCCCGAAAGGGCCAAGACGGCCTCCTACGTTGAGGCAGCCTACCACCCCTAGCAAATAGGTCCAAGCGTTCACCAAAGAGCCGCAGCCCCTTAAAGGGAAAACCAGTGAGGACCTTTTTAGCAGCATTATCAGCCACCCACTGATGTAGCCAGACAGAGCATCGTATAGCCACCAACAGGGCAGAAGTCCTACCACACATTCTAATGGCATCATCCATGGCAGAAAGGATATATGCAATAAATTCATAGCAAAGTAGGAGAGATCTATAATCCTCACCTCCCGCATAATCAGAGGCCCCATCTAGGAGACACTTAAGCAACCCTTTAATAGCAATGGCCGTTATGGCAGAGGCACAAACCGGATGCATTGCAGTCCCCACACAGGCAAAAGCATGACAGGACAGCTGGTCCAAGCGCCGGTCCTCACCATCCCGCAGGGTAGTAGTGTCAGGTGAATGCATGACTGATGTATTAGACAACCCTAGGACGGGCGCGTCCACCTCGACAGGACCAACGCTTAACCACATCAGCAGGAAAGGGATACCTCCTGTCCCAACTCTTGGGCACCCCAGGTAGCTTACTAGGGCGTTCCCACTCTTTAAGCACCAGATTATTAAAGTGATTCTGCTCAGGGAACTCCAAGCATGGTTTAACAGAATGGAAAAGCTCACCCTGCTGCTGCGGAGCCACGGCAGGAGGAGAAATACAAAGCATTTCAAAAATGTAAGTCCATAACCTGTCAGTGTCATCTGAGGACCATGGGTCTTCTCCAAAAGGAGACCCGGTACCACCATATAACTTAGACTGTTCCTAAGAGGATTCTGAATCAGAGAATAATTCCCCCTCCTCGAGGGGGTAAAAGCCAGAAAATGAGTAAAGTCCCTCATCCTCCACAGGAAAGAGAGAAGCAGTGGGAGATAAATGCTGCTTCTTAACAGAAGCCTTACGCAGGGCTGACCCAGCAATATGCTTTTCAATGCTGGCCACCCGTGAAGCCAAGTCATATTGAGACTACCCGCTAGTGTGCCCCTCACTGGGGGTCAGATGCAAGCGTGGGGGGTAGGCAAAGGAGAAAGGGGCGCAGTGCCGGGACCCGTAGCAGAGGACCCAGGCTGCAGCGCAAGTACGTGTTGGGCACAGGGCAAACACACCCTGACACCGTCAGTAACAGGGGATACCCCACACGCAACACACAGCTGGGCTTGTCGCGAAGGAACCCCAAGCACATTGTCCCCGGAAGCCTCCATATGGTGATTCAGATACAGGCGTAACAGCCAGTACAGAGACACAGCTAGCAATAGCCACCCTTTTTGGGATGCCCCCCAAAGCCCGCTAGGGAAGGTGGGAGAATGGTAAGGGGCAGGGCCGGGAGAACCACAGTCAGAGGTGACCCGCCTGCAGGACACAATAAGTACACAATAAACATCCCCAGCGTATACATAGTAAAGCAATATAAAACCCCCGTAAGGGACTCCCGGACCAAACGGACAGATCGCTCAGAGACCAGGCTGCATCGCAGCACCGCAAGGACGAGGCCACAAAATGGCGCCGATGGCAGCTTCTAGAGGGGCGGACCGCGAGCGCATGACGCAAAATGCGTCAAACCGCGATTCCCGCCCCCAAATCATGGTTGCTCACACGGTTGCTCAGTAAACTAACCTTCCCCCAATCTCCCCTGATCGGCACATGCTCGAGCAGCGGCATTCGTGACTGGCTGACATGTGCATGCTCCCTGTCAGAGGTGTAGTCACCGGCACCCTCAGCTCAGCCCAGGTAGACTCAGGCGTGAGTGGATCAGAGCACGCTGATTGGACGAGAGGCCTTGCATGGGCTGTAGGAAAGGTGAGCTACCTTGGGGGGGGGTTCACACAGCTGAACATCCCAGATCAGGGTGCCCCAGGGGCAAGGATTAAAGCCCAGGGTTTGGTCCACTTTAATGACTAACAAGCGCCCATGTGCCTGTAGCTACAGCCACTCTGAGTTACTCTCTGCCTTTCTTCATTGTCTGGCTGTAGGCTAAGAGTGATGCCTGGATCTGGTTGCTGTATATGGAAGCCAGAAACAAGTCTCACTATTAGCATGTGTGCCTTATATTAAACAGCGTTGGCACCCCTGGAAGAGCCTCAAACCCATACGGAAAAGCATAAGGGCTTGTAACTTGAAGGAATGGAGGCCTCCCAATGCAGCTTCTGTGCCCTGGTTTACAAGGCCTTTTGGGGAAGACCCCATGCAGTTTAAAAAAAATACATCTCTAAACAAACAAAAAGCCCCACTGTCAGTTTCATTAATAAAAATAACTTGTTATTCATTCAGCTGTCATTCGAGTTGTAAAATCATGGATGGAAGCGAGAATTCTCACCAATTCTCACTTCAATCCGCCCCAAAGAAAAAATTTCGGAAGGGGTTTGAATAAGGCAAGTAGCTGAAGAATCTTACCGGCAAGTTGAATTGAGAACCTCGGCAAGATTTTACACAAGGGCTCTGAATGAACCCCAATGTGTGGGAATGTGCACATGGAGAATGCCTGTGTCTTAAGATATCAGTATCTTGGGCTCTTACAGACCCTGCCCGTTATGTTAATTATTATGCGTCATCACAGAGCAAATGGCCATGCCCACTTTCTTAAAAAAAACTGTAAACCCTAATATCTCTGCCATTTCACAGCCCTACACAATGGGCTAACAATTGCCCTTGTCTGCTGTATGCCTTTAATTGCCCTATTGGAGGTTTTACAGTGGACCTCAAATTCCCCCATTCCCCTTTCTAAACTAGATTTGGCATATTTAATTAATAAATATACTAACCTGGTCAGATCAATTCTTTCCACTTCTCTTAATGTTCTGCATTTTCATGCCAGAAGAAACCATGGGTATTCACTTTGTCACCCAGTTCAGGGCTGGGGAATTGGGTGAATAAGATGTCATATGATGTGTCACTGCAAAAATGCCTAGTATACAGGAAGCAGACTTGTGTTAGAGAAGGGGCTGATCACAAGACCAAGTAATGGATGAGATGATACAACCTATAGCTTGTAACATTCTGTTCCAGTATGTCTTTCTGTATTTGCCCAAAGGGGGCTTCCTTTCACAAGAGGAGACGTTGGAGTGGGAATGTAAGTGCATCCAAATCTTCTAATCGATAAACAGTGAGCTAAACAGGGATAATAATTGTATGTGTCATGACGTGAATTGAATGGACTGGATTCACCAAAAGGTCTGCTATTAAAAAGACTGCCTTGGCTGATGTGACTAAGACAGCAGTAGAAATTCCAAACACTCTCTCTTCCCATCCCATTCTTATCAGCCCACCATTGTCATCCCCTGATCTCACAGCTTACAATTCTATGACTTTGCTATTTTTTACATGTGTCAGTAGAAAAAAACATTGTCTCTTTTGTAGTTTTGTGTATAAATGTGAGTCTAAGCTTTTCAATTCAATCTATAGAATTAACCAATAAATGGTGTTACCTTAAACTTGGATTTCCTGTATTTGCTCATAAAATATAAAACCGCAATCTACACAACTATATTCCGTATCGGAGGCAAGAACAGGCTCAATTTCAATACCAATTATACATCCCACAAACCTTGTCATTTATGTTGTTGAAGGCCCCTAAGCCGCTTGTTGCCTTCCTCAACACCATTTTAATTGTAGGCACCAGTCTTACAGCCCAAGGTACTTCTTTGCAAAGCTTTACCAGCCTTACATGGTTTTCCCTGGTTTTCTGTTACCTGAAAGGTGCACTTACTTGCAACATGGTTTGTTTGTCTGTGTGGTACCCTGATGAATCCTCTAGCATGGGATAAAATCTTCCCTAAGGTGCATCCTTATTTGGTATGACCCGCAATCTGCCCCCCCCACACACACACACACATCTTGTATACTCAGCTTAGCTGCAGCAGTTGGATCAAGGTGATTATTCAGGGAAACCAGAGAGTTTCACACTATGGATGCCCCAAGGGAAATCTCTTACAGGGACTGTAAACCCAACAGCAACAATAAGCCAGGAAGCAGCTTGTCTGATGCGCATCCCTTCTGCCTCTTCTGCATTTGCTGTATTGCTGATAGAGCTCTATAAATTGAGGCCATTCTACAATAATTTGATTTGATTTTTCACAATGAATTTAATGTATTGATGACTCTAGTATTTTTTCCATCATCTAGATATCATGGCCTCATGTGCAGAAAGAAAATAATGTTTTTATTTGCTGCGTCAGTGTTTAGCACTTTAATTGTATCAACATTAGATAGAACATTGTATACTAGGGGCTGAATGTGACAAGCATTGCTCCACTTCAAGGGATCACAATAAAATGCAAACGGTCTACTACAGTAAACATTATTATATATGCTTTTATGTATATGCAAAGGTGGGCAGAGGTGAAGTGAGCAGAGGTGAGGTAGCAAGAAGAAGTGGGAAGAGGTGAGGAGGGCTGAGGTATGGTGGGAAAAAGTATCCAGAGGGTAGGTGACAGAGGTGAGGCAGCAAAATGAGGACTGAGGTGTGGCGGGAAAAAGTAGCCAGAGGTAAGGTGGCAGAGGTGAGGCAGGAAAACGAGGGCTGTGGTGTGGTGGGAAAAAGTAGCCAGAGGTAAGGTGGTAGAGGAAGGAAGGACAACAAGGGCTGAGGTGTGGTGGAAAAAGGAGCCAGAGGTAAGGTGGCAGAGGTGAGGCAGGTAAACGAGGGCTGTGGTGTGGTGGGAAAAAGTAGCCAGAGGTAAGGTGGTAGAGGGAGGAAGGACAACAAGGGCTGAGGTGTGGTGGAAAAAGTAGCCAGAGGTAAGGTGGCAAAGGTGAGGCAGGTAAACGAGGGCTGTGGTGTGGTGGGAAAAAGTAGCCAGAGGTAAGGTGGTAGAGGGAGGAAGGACAACAAGGGCTGAGGTGTGGTGGAAAAAGTAGCCAGAGGTAAGGTGGCAGAGGTGAGGCAGGTAAACGAGGGCTGAGGTGTGGTGGGAAAAAGTAGCCAGAAGTAAGGTGGTAGAGGGAGGAAGGACAACAAGGGCTGAGGTGTGGTGGAAAAAGTAGCCAGAGGTAAGGTGGCAGAGGTGAGGCAGGAAAACGAGGGCTGTGGTGTGGTGGGAAAAAGAAGCCAGAATTAAGGTGGCAGAGGTAAAAGGAGCCAGAGGTAAGGTGGCAGAGGTGAGGCAGGTAAACGAGGGCTGAGGTGTGGTGGGAAAAAGTAGCCAGAAGGTGGCAGAGGTGAGGCAGGAAAATGAGGGCTGAGGTGTGGTGGGAAAAAGTAGCCAGGGAGTGCGCATGCGCATCGGAGCTTGATGGACGCGTGCTGACTTGCTCCATGCCCGACGGACACTAAAGGGGGTCGTGCTGCGAGACTGAGCGCACGCCCACTCTAAAAAGTGTGGGGAAACTCACCGGAGGGTCCTGGGACGACTGCGGGGGTGCCGGCGAGGTGCCTGTCGGTGGCTGCGAGGCCTGATCAGCATAACAGGAAGTGCTGCAGGCAGAAGCAAGATGGCGGCAGAGCTCACTACAGCTGAGTTGGAGGAGCTGGAGGAGATTGAATGCAGTGAGGTCTCCTTCCTTGCCAGTGAGAGAGATGATGTGGCGACCACTAGCACTGCCTTACAACCTGAAGTAAGTCCTGATATCTTGATACAGTTTGAGACTGCTCCTCCTGCAAAGGGCTCTGACATCTAATACTAAGCTTATCACTGATCACCTCTCAAAAGAGTTGGAAAAAGTGACTTTAAGTATAACTACCCTGGAAACTAAAATGCGGGAAGTCACAGCTGCACAGGGGGCCCTGGATGAAGAGGTGGGTCAGTTGAAAATTCATAATGCATTCCTGTCCTCTAAACTTGAGGAGCTTGAAAATAGGGACAGAAGGTCCAATCTCAGGTTCCAGGGACTCCCAGATCACATTAAGGACGTCAGAGCAGTGGCCACTGCCCTGTGTCAGGAGTTGGAGCCGGGGATACCAGTGGATCCTTTGGAGTTTGATCGTATCCATAGGGCGCTGGGCCCACGTAGACCCTCCGAGAAACCCGCAAGGGACAGTATCGCGAAATTTCATTTTCTTGCCACCAAAGAAGCTATACAGAGAGCGGGGAGGAATGCAAATACGTTGCAGTTTCAGGGACATAAATACCAGATTTTTTCAGATCTGTCGGCCACCACTAAGGCAAAGAGAAAAGAAATGACACCCCTGCTTGTTATTCTTCAAGAAAGGAAGATCAAATATAAATGGGGTTTCCCCTTTCGTATTTCATTCTCTTACAAGGATTCCCCATATTTAGCTTCCAATCTGGAGGAGTTGCGATCCCAGATGTCATCAGCGGGTCTCTGGAGGACTCCCCCAGAGCTCAGAGAGCTGGCAAAAGGCAGAGGCGGGGGCTGCGTATGGGGGATAGGAGCTCCTCTCTGGACTTCAATGCCACCTGAAGATGGATGTTGGCTCTTTGGTTTGTGCTTATTTGGAGACTTTCTCTGTTGTTATGGAGGAACCCTTAAAATTGAGATGGTCCTGTAATGCCCTGAGCTAATGTTTTGATGATGACCTTAAGTGGTTTTCCCCTTATTCACATGTTTTTTAGGAGCCTTATGTCTAGTTTTATATTTTTTCTATGTCTGTGCTGATATGTTGACATGGCTCTGTTGTAGGTTATGCGCAATAATTAATTTTTGTTTCAGGATGATTCACTCCTGTGTGTCCGCCGGCAAATACTTGTCGCACTCCTAAAGAGCTAGAGGGATTGTTCCCTGTGGTTCAAATAGTAGTTGAGTGAGAGTGGGTGCTCTATTGAGTACCTGTTTTATTTGTATTACTGTTATTACTTTCATATACGATTTTGCGGCCCTAGGCCCTTTTAATATTTTTAGGGTTGTTATTTACAGGGTACTGTCTTCACTCCTCGGGGAGGTTTGGCAGGCCTACCCCTCTGAGGAGTTCAGAGGGACCCTAGTCACGCCGGGAGGGAGCTGTCTCGGTGCCCGTGAGCATAGTGGTCCGGCCAGCCCATCCCTATGGGTGTGGGTACTGCTTACTAAGTTCCCCTTGAAAGGGGCTCACAAGTATAGTTTAATTTTCCCTAGTGTTTTTACCTTTGTTTCCCTTCCCTCCCCATCTCCTTAATTTATAGTCTTTTCTTTTTTCTTTTTATTTTTTGTGTGTTGGTGGCAATCAAGGAGGTAATAATGACTTCTCTTTTATCGTTAAACGTACAGGGATTTAACTCTCCCAATAAAAGGAGCATGGCATTCCGCAAGATTAGAGCGCTGCGTCCTGATGTGATCTGTTTGCGGGAAACCCACTTCTTAAAATCCTCCAGACCCAAATTTCTGGAAGCATCATACCGTCAGGTATTCATGAGTTGTGCAGAGACTAAACAGAGGGGAGTTCTGATTGGATTTCGTAGGGGGACTCAATTTGTATGCCAGAAAGAAATTGTTGACCCAGATGGGAGATTTGTGATCCTGATAGGGACCCCTCAGGATACTGTAGTGACTATAGCGAATTATTATGCCCCTAATGTTAACCAGGGTGAGTTCCTCTCTAAATTCTTTAACGAAGTAGCTGCAATTGCGCAGGGTTTGACGGTAATCTGCGGAGAATCTAACCTCACCTTGAATTTCTACTTGGACAGGCAGTCCCCTAAAAACCCTATAGTGGGTACCCAATCTGCGGCGGCTTAAAAAAAATTTAGGAAATTATTGGATATGCATTCCTTAGTAGACTGCTGGAGAGAAGCACATCCAGGATGCCGTAATTTTACTAATTTCTCGGCCCACATAACACTTATGCCAGGATTGACCATATATTCCTCAGAAGCGGTCTGTTAAAATAATCCCAATCTCCTGGTCGGACCATGACTGCCTATTTCTTACATTGGAATCTTTGTCATCCAGGCCAAGGGGTTGTTCTTGGTCTCTTAATGCCTTACTCCTCTCAGACCCAGAAGTTATCTCCTCCGTCTCTGAGATGTTGGCGGATTATTTTTTACAGAATGAGTCCTCTGGGGTTTCAGCAACAATATGCTGGGAAGCACATACGCCCACTATTAGAGGCAGTCTCATCCAATTAGCTTCCAGAAAGAAGCGGGAGAGGGAAGAACGCATTAATAAATTGGAGGAGGAATATAGGGTAGCTTCAACAGTCCCACAGCGCATGCACCTCCACCGTGAAGTCACCAATAAAGCTAGCCTCTTACCAAATAAATGATGACAATGGGCATATAAGGATCAGCAATTAGACTCAAACTTCCACGGCTCCACACTGAGAGGGTATAGCTTCCAATGCCCAGATGCAGTTTTGCAACACTTTAATATCCTCAGGTATGCACCAAAGACCATCCGGTTGAATGATTAACCATGTGGGAGATAAATAAAACCATCTAGTGCAGAGCGCTCATTCAAATAAAGACTAATATTTAATAAGAAATGCACTCACAAATATAAGATTAAAAACAGCGTATCTCAAATACAACAGAAGCCAACAGTTCTCACCGCTAGGGTTCCTTGAAGTAAACAAAAAGCGTTGCAAAACTGCATCTGGGCATTGGAAGCTATACCCCCTCAGTGTGGAGCCGTGGAAGTTTGAGTCGAATTGCTGATCCTTATATGCCCATTGTCATCATTTATTTGGTAAGAGGCCAGCTTTATTGGTGACTTAACGCGGAGGTGCATGCGCTGTGGGACTGTTGAATCTTGATTTGAGTTATCACCTACTACCAGCTCTGTGTTTTACTAGTTTTGGACTACTTTTGAGATGAAGGACTCGCTACACATGGAGCTTTTTTACTTGTAGTGCTGAGCGCAGTATTTTGTCTTTTTTGTGCTAATATAGGGTAGCTGCTGAGGAGGTCAAAATGCAAATGTCCGCGGCCGCGAGATCTAAGCTGCATAGGATTTCCCAGGATCTCAACTTGGCCCTCGCGGGTAAAGCTGAAAGGGCTCTAAACCGGGTCAAGCATAGGTTTTATTGTAAGGCAAACAGACCTGACACGCTGCTAGCTAGGAGACTGAAGACTCCAGACCAGGACTTTTGTCCAATCAGGCTTAAAGATGAGAGGGGGGTTCTCTCGGGTAACCCTGAAAAAATTATGAACTAATTTAGATCCCAGTTGCTGAAATTATATGCTGAGCCGGGCCCCCAGAGGGCGGGCAGGCTAACTGAGTTTTTTGAGAGTTTCTCTTTACCGGGGTTGCCTGCCGGTCTTCGGGAGCTCATGGAAGCGGATTTTAGTGTGACAGAGGTTCAGAAGACCATTGGGAACCTGAAGTTGAATAAGAGGCCGGGACCGGATTGCTTTATAGCGGCGTATTACAGGTCCTTTACTGACATTTTAGCTCCCAAGCTTACAGCCATGCTTAACGACATTAGGGGGGGCAACTCCTTTTCCCAGAAGTCTCTTACAGCCTCAATAAGCATGGTCCCTAAACCGGACACTGATCACTCTATATGGTCTAACTTTCGACCTATCTCCCTTATAAATTTGGACATGAAGATATTTACTAAAATCCTTGCCGATAGGTTGTTGACGTATCTCCCAGAAATGGTCTCTGGAGGCCAAGTAGGTTTTATTCCGGGGCGACAGGCGGGGGACAATGTAAGGAGGATAATTCAGCTTAGCCATATAGCCAAAGCGAGGGGAACCCAAGCTATACTCCTTTCTTTGGACATTAGAAAGGCGTTCGATACGGTATCATGGGAGTTCCTATTTGGCTTGTTGGATAAGTGGGGATTTGGCCCTAAGTTCCTAGGAATTATGAGGGCTATATATGCTAACCCAATCGCCTATATTAAATATAATGGCTTTAGATCTAGCCCTTTCCCCTTAGCCAGAGGAACGAGACAGGGCTGCCCATTGTCCCCCCTCCTGTTCGCCTTGATTATGGAACCGCTGGCCCAGATGATTAGAGACTCTATGGACATATCAGGGATAGAGGTGGGGGGTGTCCAGCATAAACTTTGTCTGTTTGCAGATGATGTCTTGGTGTTGGTCTCTAATCCCCTTGTAAGAAACTCACCTGGGACCCGTTCCCGCAGCGCCGCGGCGCGCTCTTGGCCGGCTCCGGTCTTCCGGCGGCGGCTGCAGTCTCCGGCGTCTTTGGCGGCTCCTCCGCCTCTTCGGCCGGCGCGGTGCCCGGCGCGTGGCCACGTTCATATTATGCCCCCCCGGTGGCGCTGCTCCCAGCGTATTCGCCGGGGGCAGAATTGAATGGACCAATCGGGTCCTAGAAGTCTGGTTCTGATGAACCCAGGGACTGGACAGCCTGACTGGTCAGGGCGGTCCAGTCCCTGGGGCTGCTCCTATTAGCAGCAAGTTCCTAAGTTGCACCAATCACAAATCAAGTTGCACCAATCAGTCATTCTCCCCTTCCCATTGGCCAGTTCCCCTTTAAATATGTCCTTGCCCTGACCACCAGTGCCCGTTATAGCCATTATTAGCTTGGGTGTGCTGTTGGAATGGCATTTAGTGTGTTTGATCCGGCTTCGTCTTTGACCACTCCTGTCTGCTGCCCGCACCGACCTTCTGCCTGTCTGACCTTGCTTCTGCTTACCCCTTGGATACCGCGCTTCTGTGACCACCCGGCTTTGACCCCTGCCTGTCTCTAGTATTCTCTGCCTAACCCTTGGATTTGACGTTTTGGACTCTGTTCGCTTGCACTCCTGATTTGGGATACCCCGCAGTTTACCCGTCTTTACCATAAGCCAGCAATCTTTGCGCCAGTAAGTCCCGGAGGCAACCGAGTCTGGAGAGGCATAACCCGTGTCTCCAGCGAGCGGAGGCTTGACTATAGGCACAAGAGGCGGTGGAGATTGGGGATTGTTGGCTTATGCAAGAAGGGTGTCCGGCGATCCCTGACACCCCTCATCTCTCTTCCCAATATAATGGAGGTATTGAATGCATTTGCTGCTGTGTCTGGCCTTCAGGTCAATACTGGTAAATCTAAGGTGTTGAATATTAATGTTAATGAAAGGGTCAGGTCTCAGCTGCAGGCGTCATTTGAAGTTAATTTGACCAATGACTATGAGACTTTATTTGCAGCTAATTTCATCCCCTTACGGCAGAAATTACAGGCGTTATTGTTAAAATGGAGGGAATATAAGCTGTCATGGCTCGGGAAGGTGGCGGCAATAAAAATGACCCTCTTGCCTAAATTTTTATACCTTGCTAGAACCTTACCGGTGAGAATTCCCCCCAGTTTTTTGAAGGCTCTCCAGAACAAAATTTTGGAATTTATTTGGATGGATAGGAGACCCAGAGTTTCAAGACGAGTCCTATATAGAACGAAAGAGTCAGGGGGACTGGGGGTTCCTTGCCTTAGAAAATACTATCAGGTGGCCCAAATAGCGCAGTTACTCTCATATCATTCGACAATAGATGTCCCTAAATGGGTCCAGATAGAATCTACTATTTGCCATCCTGTGGCGATAGATAATATTCTCTGGGTTCCCCCGAAATTTAGAAGATTGGACCACAACCCGATCATGGACCACTCACTGAAGGTTTGGGATGACCTTAAATTTTCTGGGGGTCTTGCGTCCTCTCATCTGCCCCTAATCTCACTCTGGGATAATCCGATGTTTGAACCAGCCCTCGCTGACCCTTGGAGGATTATTAGATGGAGGGTGGGAGGTGCCTCAAGATTAATAGGGTTTGTACAGGGTTCTGTGGTATCCTCATTCCCACAACTCAAAGATAAATTTGGACTAGAATCAAAGGATTTTTTTAGTTATATGCAAATAGCTAATTTTGTGCGAGCGCTAGTCAAAAGGAGGGAAAAGTTGGATGCATTGACCCTATTTGAAACAAGATGTTTGAGGGACCCTAGGGGGAGGGGGGCGATAACTGAGATTTATAACCAGTTAGGCATGTATCTAAATCAGGACAGTTTGCCCTATAGGGAGAGATGGGAACATGAACTCCAGGAGGTCAGGAGTGAACGTGATTGGCTAAGGATGTGGACTGACTCTTTTGGATCTGCGGCTTCAGTGATGTCTATAGAGGCTAACATTAAAATAATTTCTAGATGGTATATGGGACATATTGGGGGGATTGACCAGAAATTTTGTTTCAGGGGCTGTGGCGCAATTGGTTCCTATCGACATACATGGTGGGACTGCCCCGTAGTGAAAAACTACTGGACTAGGGTATTTGATGTGTTGAGTGCAGTGTTAGATAGAGTCCTGGAGCCTGATCCAAGGGTGGCGCTGCTCAATAGTCAGGTTAGCCAATGTACAATCGCCCAAAAGAATCTTATATATCATATACTGTCTGGGGCTAAATTAGTGATAGCAAAAGCCTGGAAGTCTCCAGATTTGAGTTTTGCAGCGTTTCAGAACAGGGTCAATTCCATAATGGCAATGGATAAAATTATCTGCCCTCCATGGAGGGAACCTGGAGGATTTTCGAGAAGTGGGGTCTCCTTGGGTCCAGAAATCCTTACCGTCAGGCTTTTATATTACCCTTCTGGTTATCTAGGTACGTGATTTAGAGAATAGTGCCTAATGTTGGGGAGTCGCGTGTTGTAATTCGGTTGGATAATCCCTATTTTTTTTTTCTTCCCTATTTCCTGCCACCTGTCTCTCCTTTTGCCTGTTCGTCCTTTCCCTCCCTTTTATCCCACTCTGGTTGTTGTATAGTAATAACTTTTTTTGGTATGTAGAATGTTTCATATACGTTAGAGATTATGCTTAAAGCTGGGAAGTCCCAATTTGGACCTCCAGGCTTTGGAAGGGATGTCCAGTTCGTTTTTGATACTGTTAGTGAGATTAATATAACTGTATTAAAAGCCCTTTTCTTATTTTTTTTTTTTATTTTTCTATATACGGTTGTAGATATTGACTGTTATATTTCTTGTATACGGCCTTATGCCGTGTAAAATTAATATTTGATGAATCTCTATGTTGTGAGGAGCCTACTGTAACCTTTTTCTTACAATAAAAATTATTGAACAAGAAAAAGTAGCCAGAGGTAAGGTGGCAGAGGTGAGGCAGGAAAACGAGGGCTGAGGTGTGGTGGGAAAAAGTAGCCAGAGGTAAGGTGGCAGAGATGGGGCAGGAAAACGAGGGCTGAGGTGTGGTGGGAAAAAGTAGCCAGGGGTAAGGTTTCAGAGGAGAGGCAGGAAAACAAGGGCTGAGGTGTGGTGGGAAAAAGTAGCCAGAGGTAAGGTGGTAGAGGTGAGGCAGGAAAAAGAGGGCAGGGATCAGACAGGAAAATGTGATGTGGGATGAGCAGAGGTGGAACAAGTTGAGGTAAGAAGAGGTGGGCATAGGTAGGCAGATGTGGAGGTGAGCAGAGGTGGTTAGGGGTGGATAGAGGTGCTGGAGGCCACAACTGACAGTAGTGTGTGCTGCATGTGCCCAACTCTGGATAAATGTTAATATGAAAATGTGTCTATATCAGATACACATAACATGCTTCACCTGAGGGTATGCAAGTCCAAGACCCGTCCTGAAGACATTAGGCCCACAGAACTTAAATAAAACATGTAAAGTATATAGCATTAGGTATGGGTTATAGAAGTAATGCAGTAAAAAACATGTCAAAATAGGCATGGTGAATATTACAGTACATCATTTTCTCAGTGTTCTCAATCGGGATGCTTACCTACAGTACACTACAGCATCAAAATAAGAGGAGATCATCTCAGTAGCTACTGTACGATTACACGAACTTTCAGCAAATTTAGTACAATACATCTAAGATTTTCCCTTTTTTGAAATCTTTGTAATCAGATATTAAAATCTGACTTTACTTACAGCATATACATACACCTTCTGCTTCTGAAACACCATATCCTGCGTTACTATGTCCTTGTATTTAGAGGGAAAATTAAAGAATACAGTCTTAATCATGTTCAAAGATCCTTTCAACACTGCAATTTGAGCTGAAGCGGGACAGCTTTTAAAAAGGTGAGGCACCTTTGATCCTGTTTCACCAGCATCCATTAAACGTTTATGTGAAGGGTTGAAAGTACAGTCAGTTTACCATATGCCAAATGCATAACCATGCATAAAAATGATACAAAGAATTAAATGCTCTCAAACCAAGGATTACATTGTGAATGAGGGGATTAAGCAGCAATTTTTAAAACTGCTATGGAAGCAAAACACAAACATTGCCATAAGTTGCTTTCATGTATCTGCCATTACATTTTGGGCTACTAAAAAGAATAGGCCATCATATGTACAATGTATCATTGGTCTGTGATAATAAAGGGCAGCACACAGAACAGAGGAAGCCGCTCTGTGCAGCAAAGCCAAGATGTCCATGCCTGGATCCTTTTTTTAGTTTTTGGAACCCCCACTCTGTTCATTCACCTTACCAGAACCAGGGTTGCGGGAGGACAACTAGCAGCGCGAGGATGCAGGTAAGGTGAGTGGACTTTGCTTTTACAACTGCTACATAAAATACACAGACACTTTCCCCAGCACTTGGGAGGGGGGAGTGCATCTGGTGAAGTCAAAAATATGGTAATTTACTGGCATTATTAAAGCATTTTTAACTAGGATCTCCTGAATTGCTCCGCCCATTAAGAGTACTTTTTGCCCATTTTCACTGCCCCAGCATCACTCTAATCCCAGATAATGGTGCCTGTTTCAGCTGTAAAGCTCCGCCTCCTCCATTCATTGCCACTGTCATCTATGCAATGACTGATCCTCTGCCATCTTACAGAGAGGAAAAGCAAAAAAAAGTATTCCAAGACATTTAGAAGAGCGAAAATATCTATTTCTAGTTCTACACTCTAAGAAGGGAATATCAGCAGGGGCTTTGGCCAAATGTATTACAAAAGTTTTGTAGGTTTTGGTCCACTTTAAATCTGTAAGTGTCCAAGACCTGCGGTAACAGTTTTAGACTTAAAGGTATTGCTGACTGTGCTATAAACATTCAATACAGTTAAGGGAGTAATAATTTATAACTTGCACTTGCAGGTTGTAAAAGCTGATTATTATTATGGAAGGATTCTCAATTTAAGACCAAAAGACCAAAAGAAAGACCAAACCCAAAAGATAGGAAAGCCATCTAAAGCCAAATACTGGCAAAAAAAATAAAATTCTGTGATTACTCACCTGTATAATTGGTATTATACGTATACAGCACGTCCTGTTCCAGAATATTCCTTACCCATGGGGTAATACATCCACAAGATGGCGCTGGACTGCAGAAAACAGCTTGTGTCCATAAGGTAGGGTGGGGTCCCCAAAAAGTAACAGGGGGAAGTTTAAACCACTGCCGCCTGCAGAACTTTGTGACCAAAAGCAGCATCAGCTGAGGCCCTAACATCAACCTTGTAAAACTTAGAAAAGGCATGAACAGAAGACCAAGTAGCGGCCTTGCAAACTTGTTCAACAGAAGCTTGGTGCTGAAAAGCCCAAGAGGCACCAATAGCACGAGTAGAATGAGCAGTAAGGCGGGAGGGAGGCTCCTTCCCCTTAGCAGAATAGGCCTGTATCACAGCCTGACGGATCCACTTGCTGATAGTGGACTTAGCTGGAGCCAGACCCTTCCTAGGTCCAGACGGAAGCACAAATAGAACATCAGTCTTTCTGAAAGATTCAGTAGCCACCAAATAGAACTTCAGAGTCCTGACCACATCCAGATAGTGTAAAACCCGCTCCTTAGGGTTACTATAATTAGGACATAGAGAAGGCAAAACAATGTCCTGATTGAGATGAAAGGCAGACACAACCTTAGGCAGAAAATCTGTCTTAAAGCGAAACACCACCTTGTCCTGGTGTCTCTCAAAGTAAGGGGGTTTGATGGAAAGCGCCGCCAACTCAGAAACATGCCTAACAGAAGTAATAGCCACCAAAAAGACTACTTTAAAAGTCAAAATGGACAAAAGGGCCTCACGTAAAGGCTCAAAGGGAGACCCCTGCAAGGCAGATAAGACCAAGTTCAAGTCCCATACTGGTAACATAGACCTACGTGGAGGACGCACGTGAGTAACCCCTTGGAAGAAAGTCTTGACCATACGATGGTGAGCAAAGGATCTTTGGAAGAAAATGGCCAGAGCAGAAACATGACCTTTGAGGGTACTAAGCTGAAGACCCAAATCCAAACCATGTTGCAGGAATTCCAGAATCCTAGGGATAGAAAACACCCTACAGGGAAGCGACTTAGACTCACACCAGTCAATGTAAGCATGCCAGACCCTATAGTAGATGGATGACGAGGACTTCTTCCTAGCCTGAATCATGGTATTAACAACAGAGGCAGGCAGCCCCCTCTCCATCAAGATGGAGGTTTCAGCAGCCAAGCCGTTAAAGCCAGCGTTTGTAAATTGGGATGGCGTAGCTGCCCCTGAGTGAGCAGGTCTGGATCCTTGGGCAGAACATACTGATCTACTGCCAACTGCACGACGTCTGCGAACCACACCCTTCTTGGCCAACGGGGGGGGCACCAGAATGGTTGGCACCCCTTCCTGAGCGTAGCACCTTGCCCAACAGAGGAAAAGGAGGGAACACATAGAGAAGCTGACAGCTCTTCCAAGACATTGCTAGTGCATCCATGTCCAAGGCCAGAGGGTCCTGGGACAGAGAGACAAAGACTGGAAGCTTGTGATTGTGATGGGACGCAAACAGATCCACATCTGGCTGACCCCAACGGTGGCACAGGGAGCGAAACACCCTGCTGCTGAGTGACCATTCTCCCAGACGAGAGGTCCCCTTGCTGAGGGAGTCTGCCTCCAGATTCTCCACCCCCAGGATGTACACAGCTGAGATGCAGGGAACATTCTCCTCCACCCAAGACAGTATCAGGGACACTTCCTTGAGGGCCCTCTTGCTCCGGGTCCCTCCCTGATGATTGATGTAGGCAATCGCCGTCTGGTTGTCCGAGCGGACCTGAACCACCCTTCCCCGAAGATGTGGAGTCAATTGGGCGAGAACCAACCGTATCGCTCTCAATTCCAAAATGTTGATAGGGGTGTGGGCCTCCTGAGGGCCCCACTGACCCTGAAATTTCAGGGATTTCCAGAAGCCCCCCCAACCTGTCAGACTGGCATCTGTGGTGACTGTCTCCCAGCACGGGGCCAGAAAGGATCTGCCCACCAACAGGTTTCTTGAGTCCAGCCACCACGAGAGAGACCGTCTGGCCAGAGGGGACAGAACCAACACCTGATCCAAGGACCGAAGGTCCCGATCCCAAACTGATAAGAGGTGAAGTTGAAGAGGTCTCATGTGAAACAGAGCGTATGGAACCGCCTCGAAGCAAGACACCATCAGGCCCACCAGCTGCATCCCCTGCCGGATGGAGGGATGAGGGCAAGACATAAGGAACCTGGCTTGGTCCTGAAGACTCTCCACCTTCTGCTGAGGGAGCAAAATATTGACCTGAGATGTATCTAGAGTCATGCCCAGAAAGGACCTCACTATTGACGGTGACAGGAAAGACTTGGGGTGGTTAATCACCCAGCCGAAGGACTCCAGTGTGGCCACCACCCGCTGAGTATCCAGCTCGGCCTGCTGGAGAGATTGAGACATGATGAGAATGTCGTCTAAGTAAGGAAGAATGCGAATGCCCTGAGATCTCAGCAGAGCCAGTACGCCCGCCAGTACCTTGGTGAATACCCTGGGAGCCGAGGTGATACTGAAAGGCAGAGCCACAAATTGATAGTGCTGATCCTCCAGAGCGAACCTGAGGAATCTCTGATGACCTGGAAAGACTGGTACATGAAGGTAAGCATTCTTGATGTCTACAGAGGTCAAGAAGTCCGTGTGCATAGTGAATTGACAGCTGAGCGCAGAGTCTCCACACGAAAGTGTTTGAATCTGAAAAATTTGTTGAGGCACTTTAAATCCAGGATAGGTCTGATGGACCCGTCTTTTTTGGGAACAGTGAAAAGATTGGAATAGTAGCCTCTGCCCCTTTCCCTCAAAGGCACCTGGCAGATAACCCCCAACTCCAAAAGGTTTTGGACAGCAAGGCACAGACCCTGAGCTGACAGAGGTTTTGGGCCATCCGGGATTTGATGAATCTTGGGGGCGTCCAGGCTGCAAACTCTATCTTGTAACCGGAGGACACTAACTCCTGAATCCACCGGTCTGAGATGTGAAGCCTCCAGACGTTTGCAAAGAGCCGAAGCCGTCCCCCCACCCGGATGGGTGAGGGCGTCCCTTCATGCCTGAAGGGGCTTGGGTGAGGATTTCGGCTTGGGACCCCAGGAGAGGCCAGGACGGCCACGTCCTCTGCCCCTTCCACAGTGATCTCCACAGGCCCCAGTAAAGGAGACTCCTCGGCCAGGTCTGGAACCACGGAAGGATGGGAGAAGGGCCCCCATCCCCCGAAAGGACCGAGACGGCCTCCTACGTTGAGGTAACCTACTGCCCTTGGCAAACAAATCCAAGCGTTCACCAAAAAGGCGCAGGCCCTTTAAAGGGAAACCAGTGAGAGCTTTCTTAGCAGCATTATCAGCTACCCACTAACGTAGCCAGAAAGAGTGGCGTATAGCCACCAACAGGGCAGAAGTTCTACCACACATTCTAATAGCATCATCCACAGCAGACAGGACATATGCAACAAATTCATAGCAAAGCAGGAGAGACCTATACTCTTCTCCTCCCAGAGGCCCCTTCTAAGAGGCTCTTAAGCAAACCCTTAATAGCAATAGCTGTAATGGCAGAGGCACAAACTGGGCGTAGCGCGGTCCCCACACAGGCAAAGGCATGGCAAGCCAGTTGGTCCATACGCCGGTCCTCACCATCCCTCAGGGTAGTAGTGTCAGGAGAATGCATGACAGATGTATTGGACAGCCCCAGAACGGGCGCGTCCACCTCAGGAGGACATGGCCAACGCTTAATCACATCAGCAGGAAAGGGATACCTTTTGTCCCAACTCTTGGGCACCCCTGGCAGCTTGCTAGGCCGCTCCCATTCCTTGAGCACTAGATAATTAAAGTGCGACTGCTCAGGGAATACCAAACGTGGTTTAACCGTATGAAAGAGCTCACCCTGCTGCTGCGGAGCCACTGCAGGAGGGGAGATACAGAGCACTTCAAAAATATGAGCCAAGAGCCTGTCAGTGTCATCTAAGGACCATAGATCTTCCCCAAAGGGAGACCCTGTACCACCATAAACCCTGGGTTGCTCCTCAGATGATTCTGAATCAGAGAACAATTCCCCCTCCTCCAGGGGGGAATAACCAGTAGTGTCAAAAATGTCCTCAGTTTCCACAGGAAAGAGGGAGACAATGGGAGACAAATGTCGCTTCTTAGCAGAAGCCTTACACGAGGCAGACCCAGCAATATGTTTCTCAATGCTGGCCACCTGTGCAGCCAAATCAGGCTGAGACTCCCCGCTAGTATGCTTCTCGTAGGGGGTCAGATGCAGGCGTGGGGGGGTAGGCGAAGCCCGAGGGGGCGCAGGCCCAGCAACAGGTAACCTAGACTGCAGTGCAAGTACCTGCTGGCTGCAGGATACACATACCCTGACATCATCACCGATTGGGGATACCCCACACGCAACACATAGCCGGGCTTGTCCCGAAGGAACCCCAGGCTCATTATCCCCAGAAGCCTCCATATGGTGATTTGAACAGGCACAGTAGGCCAGTAAGGGTTAATGCTAAAGAGCTACCCGGGATGCCCCAATAGACCACTAGGGAAGTGGGAGATAATGAGGGGAGAGGACCGGGAGAAACCACAGGACCGAAGCTTTATCCCGCCTGAAAGACACAACAATATATTCCCATAAGAATAATGCATAAGAACAAATAGAGAAAAATTCACCCCACCAGGGTTACTCACAGACCGCAAGGAGCCAGCAGCGACAGGAAGAAGACAAAATGGCGTCCGCAACCTCGAGGGGCGGGCCGTGGAGACATGAGGTAAATTGCATCATCCACAGAGCCCACCCCCCCGAAGAGCGCGAAGTCGCCCATATGATCTGGCTGGCCAGTAGCGGCCCGGCAGCTCTGAGGTGAATGGGGCTGCCAGCCGCGGAGCGCAGTACAAACAACAAATATGTCTAAAATCATAAAACACTAGACAACCCCCCCCCCCCCCCGGGAGAGTGAGGGAGGATAACGACGGAATACCCTGGGGGAACGGCGCCCGGGGGCCAATATGAGAAGTGAAGGTGGAGGGGGAATGGGAATAGGGTTTACCACACAGGATAACCTGGCCAAACCCATGAGGCAGTGGGGGCATCCCAAAAGGCTCACCATTAGCCTAAACCGCCTACCCTGTTAGAGCAGGGACTGCGGTAGGAGCCTAGCTCCTCAGCACCAAGGTGCTTCTATCACCTACCTTCACCCGAACCTTAGCAGCCGAGGCTGGGAGGCAGTCAATGGGACGGAACGGGTGGGAATAGTCCTGCAGGGCCGCAGGCAATAAGCCCCGCTCACCTGTGCCACAAGAGAGCTATCTTCTATCTTCTCAGCGCAGACTGCAGAAATAAACTGGGGAATTTGTGGGAGGTCCCTGACTTATATAGGGCCGGGACAGGCCACAAGCTGTTTTCTGCAGTCCAGCGCCATCTTGTGGATGTATTATCCCATGGGTAAGGAATATTCTGGAACAGGACGTGTTGTATACTTAGAATAACTTGGATCAGTCTCAATCCATTTTGCAGGGTGACAAGGCCTTTCCTGCATGTGCTAGCTGTCTGGAAGATCAGTCCAAAAAGCTATAAACTGCCTGGCCAAAAAAGGTCACCATCTAAGACACATCTTTTGGTAGTGGAAAAGATGGGGATTTGAAAGCTGCGGACTGAGGAAGGTGACCTTAGTCCGCAGCATTCTATTGGTGCATGTATTGAAGATTACTGTGCTAGGTGAACCTAGAAGGAGAAGCAGCACAGCCAAAAGCATTTGGATCTGTGCTACAAGAAGACCTGGACCTATGCCACGAAGTTAAGTCCTCTAGGTTTTTTTGTTCTTTCAGGATTTTTGGCTCCCTTTAAGAAAACCACTTGTCAGTGAGGCTAACTGGCAAAACGACTGGAATTTGCTAGTGAGGATAAAGATTGGAAGTAATGGAAGAAAGTATGTCGTCAGAGTCCAGATTTACCTTGTCCAGGAATAATGGGCTCATCAAGGTAAGAAGAGAGGTGGTTGAAGTGATGCACCCATCATGCATAGTGCCTACTTTACAAGCCTGTGGGGGCAGTGCTATAATCTGGGGTTGCTGCATTTGGTCAGGTCTATGTTTAGTAACATCATTTGCCCAAAAAATGAAGTCAGCTGGCTACCTTAATATAATGACCAGGTTATTCACTCAATGGATTTTTTCTTCCCTGATGCCAAGGATTGATCAAGCTCAAATTGTGAAAGAGTAGTTCAGGGAGCATGAGACATAATTGTCACACATAGATTGGCCACCACAGTCCATAGTTGAACCCCATTGAGAATCTTTGGGATGTGCCTGAGAAGACTTGCAGACTGTGCAGAAGACTGTGCAGTGGTTCAAATCTCCCCATCATCAGCTCTGGACAGAAATACATTTTGTGACATTGTAGAAGTTTGTGGAAATTATGCCAAATGCAGTGCTGTAATCAACGCTAAATGTGGTCCAAGGAAATATAGAACTGCAGGAAGCCCCACATACTGAGCTGCTGATGGACGTGTATGAGACCAGAAAAGATAAGAAAAACACTATTAAGGTGACTTTCCAATTTACTTATTTTTGCAGTGGAGGGAAGGTTACTTCACTTGACCAATCCTTCCTCTGGCTTAAGAAGAGTTTTGGGTTCTTATTAGTAATGTAGTGACAAATAACTTCTATAGAGCCAGTGGAACATGGAGCGTATGCTGTATACATGCACCGTATATTATCATTACTACAATGGTTGGAAAAAATACATTTCCCAGTACTGGGAAGGATTTGCACTCACCATCCAAGATTTTTATGGTATATATTGTGGAGGTTAGTTATGTCTAAAAGTTCATAGGCAACAGTGTAGATTTCTTTTTCATAAAGATCAAAACTGAGACCCAGACACGTTGAAACAGCTATTCATGCAACACAATTATTACTGTTTTGTGTTTTGTCTGGAGTTCTCCGTGAAGATCCAATCAAAATAAAAGATGAAAGGGACACTTATGCATCAGTGCCTTTCTATTATGTAATGTGATAAAAAGCTATTTTTAGACAATAAACATTTGCGGTGAAGAAAAAAAAGATCAAGATAACATTTTCGATGCAATTATCACAAAGCCAAACACATTACTTCCCTTTTAAAGTTATTATAAAGTTAAAGGTAAATCGGAAGTAATTGCCAGATTCCAAAACAATATCTTAGATGCTTTATTATGTTTTGGAAACTGGTAATTACCATTGGACTAGTAATTAAAGGCTGCAGAGGAGGCCTGCTGCTTTTTACAATTTCAGGAATGTCTGAAGCTCCGCCAACCACTATTATCATCCTTATAAATGCTTTATCAATCACTAGAGCCAGTATCCGGATTTAACCTTAGTGAACAAAACACACACATCATCTGGAAACCCTTTTTTATTTATGTATCACATGCAGTTAGGTACTTACTAATGAGGGAGCCCGAAATGGTAAGAGCAGACATGGATGATATCCAGGTTGCCGCCTTTTACACTGTCCCCGGTAGCAATGCAACAGCACACATTACAATCCATAAAACAATTTGGAGGAATGTCAGAGTTCATTCACAAATACAAGCAAAGTCAGCAGTAGAGACAGTAAGGCACGGAGCAGAGACGGAACACAAGCAGGGTCAGAACAAAAGATGTACCTAAAGCAAACATTAACACTCAAAAACAAAATTGGACACTAGAACACTCTCTCACTGCTCTCATAGAGATGGAGAAGTTGCAGTGCCAACTTTGTCCAGTGACCAGAAATTTAGATGTAAGGCATACTGGAATTTGTGAGCTTTGGGCATTACACATTTCTAACAGAGAAGAGAAATGATGATGTAATGGCTCTTTTCGAACACAAGATAAACACGATATATTACATATTGGGGTCGATTCGAAGCCAGGTCAGAATCAGCCCCAAGGCAGACAATGAAAGTCAATGACAGGTTTCTCACCTGGCTCTGAATCAACCCCATTGATGCCACTAAAGCTGGTTTATCTTTGATATTGATGTATTGGTCACACCACTGAACACAATATTATGCTATGTTATGTTGTAATATCCATTATTGTTGTGTGATATAGCATAATCTTTACAATATTACAGGTCTATTCCAGGGGTACCGAACTTTTCCCACCAATTTAAATTCTGATGATAAGTACCACCTGGCTAGTTTTGCCTAAAAAGGCACAAAACAACCATTTAACCCTTTAAGTGCCGTTAAGTTCCTTAGTCACCCTCTGTTTCCAGACCATTTTCCACCGTGTTGCACTATACAAGATTAGCTGTTATTTTTGAAGGGTTGCCCAGGGATTTCCCAGGAAAATTATATATTGTTTTTTTCAGAGTTTGGGCTTTAACATTAAATGTCTTGTTTGTAATTTTTTCATTACTTTCACAATATTTTGGGGTGAAATTTGTGAAAAAAATAAAAAAATGCATTTTTACATGTACTATTTACATTATAAAGGCTTGTTGTTGTGGGCAAAGTTTTCTGGATACAAACCCTCAAGGAATTCACTGGTTGCATAGGGTTTCTATATTATAAAAATGCAGAGTAAATGCAGAATACAAGCTAAATCTTAAACTGCAAGGCTAACAGAACAATACCCAACATGCATAGGTACTTAAACCTTTTAACTGTCAGACAAGTTTGTCACCCTCTGTTGCCAGGCCATTTTTCACCATGTTTAACTGTGCAGGAGTTTCCAGGAAAATGATGTGTTTTTTTTCATCAGAGTTTGGGCCTCAACATGAAATGACTTGTTTGCAATTTTCTTTGTGCTTTCATAATATATTTGGGTAATAAATATTAAACACACATCATATTTTTATTTTTTAAAAATATATTTTTTCAAAAAACCATATTGCCTGTGAAAGCCCCATTTCTCCTGATTACAACCACATATGAATCAGCAGACCCTGCTCCTGCCCAGGAGACCTGACAAACTAAAAAATATTGCTTTATGACATTTTCAGATGAAATACTACTATGCGCATTGTCAAGGGTTACATTTTTTTTAAAAATGGCGTGGGGTCCCTCTTCAAAGAAAAAAACAGCCTGGGCACAAGCTATGGAGGCTGGTAGACCAGGGTGCATAGGCCAACCTGCCTGCCCCCGGCCTTGAAGGCTACCAGCCTGCATAGCCCTCATGGGCCATGGGCCCTTTTACACCCCTGGGCTTTGGGGGTGCATGTAATGGGGCAGAGGGTTGTGGCAAGTCACCCGCTGGTTGGCAGGTGACTTGCCAGCCTCTTCTACCTTGTGGACTGGTGAAGGGGTCTCATGTACCCCTTACCAGTTCACAAAGAGTTAAATGTAAAAAACACACACCCACAGCGAAAAATTAAAAATTAATTTATTTCTTTCTACTTACCTCGATTCAAACACCAATCACTGTCCCATGTTGATCACAGCTGATACACTGACAGAAGCTGGGTATGGGGACAGGGGTCAGAGTTGTCCTTGTACCCGCCACCCACCAATCACTACCGGCTTATGACAGCTCTCCTGCTCTCCTTTTATTGTGGCGGAATGAGATGACGTCATCTCACTTGCCCCAGTGAAGACACGGACCGTCAATCTGTGTTTTTTTTGTTTTTTCTCACTAGTGGGGGGGGGGGGGGGGGGGATTCCAAGCACTTAATGGTAGGAGAGGGAAAGCCATAGAATCTATACTCACCATTTAAAGAAGTAAAGAACATGAAATGCACAAAAAATGTATTTTCATAACCCTTTGGAGCCGTTTTGTATTTATGGAACAAATCAAGTTTGGGTAAAATCTAAATGTCATATAAGGTTGGGGCACAGATCAGTCTCAGGCCTCATGGAGTACCAACTGATAAGCTGTCAGGTACCACCAGTACATTTACCACTGGTTGGGAACCCCTGGTCTATTCGATTTAGCCACATGTAAACGCTTTTAAACAGCAATTCATTCTCCTGTTCTTTTTACACTTCAAGAGTAATCATATTCCATTTTAGTAAGTAATAATTCATGCCTAATCTTTAAACTCTGGCCCCAGTTTTGTACACCTGCTATTATGCATTACAATTAAATTAAAAAATATTTTAAGAATTTGGCATGTCCAACCATTTAAAACTATGCTCGTAACTTCCACTGTGACCTGAAGGGATGGAAAACTATGATTCCTGTTTGTTGCAAAAATATTGCTGGATTTGAGAGTCAGAGAGGCAGAGAGCAACAGCTGGGCATTGAAGATAAATATCAGATAAATGCATCCGCTTAAACAGGGCTAGGCCGAAGCTGAAATTCTTTTGTTTGGTAATATGAAATACAAAAAGCTAAGGAATGCCTAGCTTTTCCCTTTATTTCCGAAACATATGGAGTGACCTCAATGGGTGAAACACTATTTATTCAGGTGCAATAATACTGCTCTTCGTGGGCTACTCTGCAATGATAATACATAGAACATGCCAAAGAATTCACTCTGAGCATTACGTCCAAAGATTCGCTCTCAGCAACTTTTTATTAAGAGACAGTTGCCATAAAAATTGATGACTTTCAGACCTAGGAAAAGTGTCATTTAATTTAACACCTTTTTTAAAAGTTGAGAATAATAAATGTTGAAAATATGTCATTTCTGGGAAATGAAATGGCCTAAAAAACAGAGCCATGTAAAATATTCTCTAGATTGTATTCTTTTTATATTAGTGATATTCTTGCCAATTAAATTGTCTGACAAGGATTTAAACATTACAATGTTTTCTTATTAGTTGCTGTGTATAATATTTACTAGGTCAGGGGTTCCCAACAAGTGGTACATGCACCACTGATGGTACTTGACAGCCTATCAGATGGTGCCCGGCAAAGCTGGAGACTTATCTGTGCCCCAACTTGATCTGCTGCCATCTACATTTTACCCAAACCTGATTTATTCTATAAATACAAAACTGCTCCAAAGGGTTATAAAAACATAATTTTGCTTTTTATGCTCTTTGCTGTTGTGCTTCTTTTTAGGCATAACCATCCAGATGGTACCTGAGAGTCTCAGAAAATGTAAAGTGGTACTTGAAAATACAAGGTTGGGAACCCCTGGATTAGATTAATTAAGCTTACAAAGCAGTGTTGATTTATCCTCAGTTATAGGGGAAATGAGATGAGAAACCTATATGGCTTCTGTGGGCATCAGCCCCAATAATCATTAATCATTAGTCATTTGATCTATAAAGTTTCTACTTATTATATTTATGTAGACAAGTTAGGCTACTGCAGCCCTATCCTCCCTTCTACATTCAGTTAGACCACTAATCATAAGCTGTTTAACCAAAAACAGGAGGGAGCAGCAGTATATGACAGGTAAAGAAGCCCTAACCACATTTCTCTGCTTTCTGAAATACATTTTGTTAGGGAAAATTTTAACATCCACTAAAAGCACGAAGATAAAAAAGACATGAAAATGGGGCCAATGAATACAACAGCCCTGATCCCATCTACAGTTTGCAATGCACTGATGGAAAATTCTTGGTGCACATAGATGTGAACATAATCTATAAGCATGTATGTGATTCTGTGTGTTAAAGTTTGCAATTAGAAGATTGTCTGGCACATATTCAAATTAGCACATCTTGATCACTAGCAACATGACTGTAGCAAAATGACGCATTTTGGGCATATCATCCGCACATAGTTATATACAAAGCATTAAAGTAATTCAACAGGCAAATAAAAAAACTAAAGGATAGTTACGTTTTGTTGCACCCCCCTTTACCATGTCACCGCGGGGCCTAAACTCTATTTACCAGCACTTACAGGCCAGGCTCCTCCCTTATCAGTCACAGGGGTGCAGCCATGCCCTCTACACTCACTGCAATAGAGGGGACATGTCAGGCTGCGGCACACTTCTTCCAATGCAATAAATGAACATGTTGGGGCAGCGCTCTGTGACTGATAGCAGGTCGCGAACCCAACAGGCCTTCAATCCCGACCTCATGTATTGGCTCCGAATGGCATATTTCTATGAACAGACAATACTGGCTTGTCAATGCCCTGAAGAAGGCAAGGACTACTCTAACATTTGAGGTTCCTAATTGTTAAAAAATACTTCCTCTGCAACTAACCTCATAAGAATTCATGGCTACATAGTTGTGTAGTAACTACAGTGCTTTAAATGGTCATAACATCAAGTCAGTTTGTTTCACTGCAGCGCTTTCTACCTTCTTTCTATTCTGCATTCATGGGGTTTCATCATCAGCAGGAGACTACTACCAGTGATATTTCCTCAATAACTTAGGACAGGGTTTCCCAAATGCTGTAGAATTGGTAACTCTGCAACACACATTATATTATGCATGAAGAAGAGGCCTAAAGGACTTTGAAAGTGAGATTTTATACTTTAATAAACTGATCCTATAACCAGAAATGAAGTTTATGTTGTCACCTTCCTTTAGGCCCAGTGCCCCAAAACAGCCTTTGTTTCTTTTTTCATAACAACACAGACTGGATGCAGTGAGCCATATTCCTCCCTGGCAGAGCAGCGCCACCCCCTGGTGCTTTTCAGCGATGATACATTCAGTTACTGTACACACAGCTCAGCATTGGGAAGCGCTTCAAACTAACCGTCATTATAGTGTTGATTCATGGGTATTTTTTACGCACATTTTTTGTGAGTTAACTTTTTTTCTTTTGCACAGCCAAATATGATTCTGTACTGTCCCAAGGAAAAATATCATGAGGAAAAAATGTTTATTTACAAAAAAAGTGAGTAAAAAAATACTCCATGGCCAACAAACTCTCAAGTGACAGCCCAGTTGTAACTGAATCAACTAACATATGGCTGCCATTTGGAAATCATACTAGTTCCTGTTAGTGTTTTTATTAATATTGGGCACTGGCTTTAGTAAAAAAGAATCTACCAGTATCCAGCCTGTTGTGTCCTACCTATGGTAAGGGTGACCAGCAGCATGCATTCAAAACCTTGGGAAACACTGCTTTGGTAAAAGCAGCATTACAAATTTGTAGTGAGGACACAAATGCTTTTCCATTCTTGGGCTGCAATTTACATGTTTAATTTTTCATTGTTTTATCTAAACTGACCCCATCTACACGTGGCTTCCATTAGCACCTGGATAGGACTGTTATTAAACAGAGCTCTTTTGCTGACCTGTTGCACAGTGTTCTTTCTGGTAGAGAACCAAGAATGTATTCAGTAAGATTTGATACTCCCCTTATCAGATGTGTGTGTGGTATGAGATAATGACTGTAATGTACGGTTCCCTTGGCAACTCTTCAGTTCTACAGCACTGGGTCACATTCTTCATCACATTGCTTCTCAAAGCAGACGCTACACTTTGGTGAACAAATGGGAGACGCCCCTTGCTCGTACCTCAGAGACAAGCTGTGCTAAGGCCTCGTCCTAACTGCTATGATCTCATTCAGTCCTCCGCTAGCAGCGCAATATGCCAAATCATAAACACAAATATTATAAACTGCAGTTTTGTACTCAGGCTTAATGTGTGGGATTTAGCACAAAATTAAACAGACACCTAGAATATTTTAGGCAATCAGCTGTAATGTTTCATTTAACACCTATTATAACGATGATGTCATAACAGCTTTTTGGCTTTAAAATGGTTTTTAGTGTCTGTAAAAATGAACACACAACTAATACTAAAGTTAAATGATTGGGCTTAGAGGCTTTGAAGGCTCTTCTCCTCGGCCTGCCACCCTCAGCACGGAGGATGATTTAGCCAACAAAATAAAAAAATACTTACCAGGTTCTCACGACCCCCAGCAGGTCCAACAAAAGCAAAGTCTGCAGCATGGCTGCCATGCAGTTTACTGCTTGAGTGGCACATCAGTCACCGCAATAGCGGGCCTGTTACACAGGGACTGGGTGACTGACATGTAACTGAAGGCCTGCAGTTCTACCCAGCCTGATCAGGAGTGGATTACACAGAGATCCAAGTGTATATATTACTCATAATGGGCTTAGCTCCCTGTCCCATGCCATGCTCCCCTTCACAGCCGTATAAGGACAAATGTTTGGCGGCCTTTCTGTATGGTCCCAAGCTCTGTCTTCACCACACAAAGCACAAGTGGGGCAGAGGACACTGATCCTCTGCCATGCTTCTAGCCTCCGCCGCTCACTTCCAGCTGAAGATTGGAAGGTATGGGACAGCACCCAAAAATGGAAAGAGGTAAGTAAGTGGAAAAAAGAGATAAATTACTTTTTAAGTGTGTGTATGTGTGTTTTTACACTTAACCCTTTATGAACTGGTAAGAGGTCCTCGGGACCCCTAACCAGTTCAAAAGGCAGAAGGGGCTGGCAAGTCATCCACTTGCCGGCAGGTGCCGGAGGGGTGCATATGAGCCTATTTCATATTTCACCCAAAAATATTGAGCACTTAAAAAAATACAAGGCAAAAAAACTCTGCTGAAAAAAAACTATATAATTTTCCAAGAAATCCCTAAGTAAACCTGCAAAAAATACCATTTTGTGATTACTCACCTGTAAAATGGGTATTATAAGTATGTCACACACCCCGCTTCCAATATTCATGACATGTGGGTTATGTCCAGTAGAGGGCAAACTTCTGCAGAGATGACTAGAAAAAAGGAAGCCCCTCCCGGTCCATAAATACCTGGGACCTTCCACACATTACCCAGTATAGGAAAGCAGTAAGGGGACCAGGAAGAGCCAATTGCAAATTCTTTAACAATAAAAGGTTCACCATATAAAGGATCCAGAATACAAAAAAAGAGCAGGATGAAGCGGGGTGTGTGACATACTTATAATACCCATTTTACAGGTGAGTAATCACAAAATGGTATAATTCCAAGTATGTCACACACCCCGCTTCCAATATTCATGACATGTGGGACATCCAATAGCAGTGTCAATCAAGGGCGGGGATCCCAATACGGCAAAAAATGCACAAAATTAAACCACTGCAGCTTGCAGGACCTTGCGGCCAAAAGCAGCATCCGCTGAGGCCCGCACATCAACCTTATAAAACTTGGAAAAAGTATGAACAGAAGACCAAGTAGAAGCCTTAGAAACTTGTTCAACAGAAGCCTGGTGCTGAAAGGCCCAAGAAGCCCCAACAGCACGAGTAGAGTGAGCAGTGATCTGAAAAGGGGGAACCTTCCCCTTGGCAATATAGGCCCCAACAATGGCCTGGCGAATCCATTTACTAATGGTAGACTTGGCGGGCGCCAAACCTTTCCTGGGCCAAGAGGGCACCAGGAACAAGGCGTCCGTCTTACGAAAAGGAGAAGTAGCCACCAAATAGTACTTCACACAACGAACCCCATCCAAAGAGTGCAAAACCCTCTCCTTGTCGTTGCTAGGCTTAGGACACAAGGAAGGGAGAACTACATCCTGATTGAGGTGGAAGGCATAAACCTCCTTAGGAAGGAAATCTGGCTTAAAGCGAAATACTACCTTGTCCTGGTGTCTCTCAAAGTAAGGGGCCTGAATGGACAGAGCCGCCAACTCAGAGACACGCCGAACAGAGGTAATAGCCACCAAAAAGGTAACCTTCTGAGTGAGCACAGAAAGTGCAACATCCTGCACCGGCTCAAAAGGAGACCCCTGGAGGGCCGACAGAACAAAATTCGAATGCCAAACGGGCAACAAAGGCTTTCTAGGGGCCGTACATGAGTGACCCCCTGGAAAAAAGTCTTAACCAGAGGATGCAGAGCAAAAGACCTTTGAAAGAAGACAGTCAGAGCAGAGACCTGCCCTTTCAAGGTACTAAGCTGGAACCCCAGGTTCAGACCTTGTTGAAGAAACTCCAAAATCCTAGAAATCGAAAACACCCTGCAAGGCAAGGCCCTAGCCTCACACCAGTCAATATAGGACCTCGAAGTCCTGTAGTATATGGTAGAGGAAGATTTCTTCCTAGCTCTAACAAGAGTCTGAAGCAAAGCCTCAGACAAACCTTCCTCCCTCAAAATGGAGGTTTCAGCAGCCACGCCGTCAAAGCCAGCGTTTGTAAATTGGGGTAACGCAGTAGACCCTGAGTGATCAGATCCGGAAACAGGGGCAGCCTGTACTGATCTACCACCAGCCTTACGACGTCTGCGAACCAAACCTGTCTTGGCCACCTTGGGGCCACCAGAATTGGTGGCGCACCCTCTAGAGCCAGCTTGCGCACCACCTTGCCTACCATGGAGAAGGGGGGAAACAGGTACAGGAACCCAAGATCCCTCCAGGCAAGAGACATGGCGTCCACTGCCAGGGCCAGAGGATCCTGAGACAGAGACACAAACTTTGGGAGCTTGTGATTGTGACGTGAGGCAAAGAGATCCACCTCCGGAAACCCCCACTTGTGACAGAGGGACCGGAATACCTTGTGGTTGAGAGACCATTCCCCTCGGCGAGAGGATCCCCTGCTCAGGGAGTCCGCCTCCGTGTTTTCCACTCCCGGAATGTACACTGCCGAGATGCACGGAACATTGCTCTCCACCCACGCAAAAATCAGAGAAACTTCCCTGAGGGCACTCCTGCTGCGAGTCCCTCCTTGGTGATTGATGTAAGCGACCGCAGTTCGATTATCTGATCGAACCCGAACCGGTAAGCCCCGTAGGTGATGCGTCAAGCATGACAGAACCAACCGAACAGCTCTCAGCTCCAAGACATTGATGGGGGTGTGAGCCTCCTGAGGACCCCACAGCCCCTTGAACTGATGTTTCCTCCAAAAACCTCCCCAGCCCGACAGGCTGGCGTCCGTGGTAACCGTCTTCCAACAAGGGGTCCAAAAGGATCTGACCTTCATCAGATTGCTTGGCTCCAGCCACCACTGAAGTGACCGCCGAACCCGGGGAGACATCAGGAATGACTGATCCAATGACTGCGGACATCTGTCCCAGGCCAACAATAGATGGAGCTGGAGCGACCTCATGTGGAACTGAGCAAAGGGAACTGCCCAGTCTCATCCCTAGCCGGATAGAAGGCAGAGGATTGGACAGTAGAAGACGTATCAGATCCTGAACCATCTGCACCTTGGACTGAGGTAGGAACACCCTGGTCTGAATGGTATCCAGATTCGTGCCCAGAAACGAGATCTCCCTTGAGGGAGAGAGACAAAACTTAGGGTGGTTGATCACCCAGCCGAACCTCTCCAGCGTCGCCACCACCAACTTGGTGTCCAGCTCCGCCTGACTGAGAGAGGATGCCATAATAAGGAGGTCGTCCAGATACGGCACAATGCGAATGCCCTGGACTCTGAGAAGGGCCATTATGCCCGCCAGCACCTTGGTGAACACCCTTGGTGCCGAAGTCAACCAGAAAGGGAGGGTCACAAACTGAAAATGCTGATCTCCCACCACAAACCTGAGAAACCTCTGGTGTGCTGGGAAGATTGGTACATGAAGGTAAGCATCCTTGATGTCTATGGACGTCATGAAATCCCCCTGACGAAGAAAATCGATGGCTGAGAGCAGAGTCTCCATGCGGAACTTCCTGGTTCTGATGAACCTGTTGAGAAGCTTCAAATCCAGAATGGGTCTTATGGATCCATCCTTTTTGGGAACCGTGAAGAGGTTGGAATAATAGCCCCGGCCTCTCTCTGAGAAAGGCACCGGGCATATGACTTCCATGTCCAGAAGATTCTTTACAGCCAACAGGAGCCCCTGCGCAGCCCGGGGATCCGAGGGCACCCGAGACCTTAGGAATCTGGGAGGAGGCCGGTACTCGAACTCCAGTTTGTACCCGGAAGAGACCACTTCCAAGATCCATTTGTCTGTGACCTCCCGGGACCAGACCTGGAAGAAGTGCCGCAGCCGTCCCCCCACCCGCAAGGGCGTCCCCTCATTGCTGAGCAGTATTGGCAGCAGGCTTGGGCTTGGAACCCCAGTTAAGGCCTGGACGTGCACGTCCTCTGCCTCTGTTCCAGGAATCACCTCTGAAATTAGAGTAGGCAAAGCCTCTGTCTGCTCTGGCACTGCGAAAGGAAGGATTGAAGGAGCCTGCCCCCCGAAAGGGGTGACGCTGCTTCTTTCGCTGAGTTAACCTTCCACCTTTCACCACTGAATCCAATTTATCCTCGAACAGCCGCGTACCCAGGGTACCCAAGGGTAGCGCCGTGATTTCTTAGCCGCCCACTGGCGTAACCAGACCGATCGGCGAATAGCCACCAGCAATGCCGAGGTTCTACTACACATAATAATTGTGTCATCCATAGCAGATAACAGAAAAGTCATAAATAATTCACACTGCTTAAGGGCTGCGTATTCATCACTGGACGGGTTAAGCTGAGAACCACTCAACAGATCCCTAAGCATGGACCTGGTAGCCACAGTCGCGAGCGCTGAGGCACAAACAGGCCGCAAGGCTGAACCCACACTGGCAAAAGCATGGCATGCTATCTGATCAATGCGTTTGTCCTCACCATCTTTAAGAGTGGTGGCGTCTGGAGAATGTACAACAGAGGTGTTGGACAATCCCAGAACGGGCGCATCGACCTCGGGAGGGGACGACCAGCGCTTAACCGCGTCCACCGGAAAGGGATACTTCCTATCCCATCCCTGAGGAACACCGGGAAGCCGGCTGGGCTTCTCCCATTCCTTAAGAATCATGCTCTCAAAATGATTCTGATTTGGAAACTCCAAGCGGGGCTTAGAAATCCCAAAGAATTCCCCCTTCTGCGGAGGGGCCTCCGCTGGCGGAGAAAGAACCTCAAAAAGATGGGCCAGGACTTTGGGGACATCCACAGCATCCCCCAGCGCCTGCCCGGCATCAGTATCAAAAAACTGCTGATCCTCAGCATCATATTCCTCAAACAATTCCCCCTCCTCAAGCGGGGAATAATCAGACCAGTCAAGAGAGTCATAATCATCAAATTCAAGTACCGGCGCAGCCGGTGACAGATGCCTTCTCTTAGCAGGGGCCTTTCTGTCCTCTGAGCTAGAAATAATTTTCTCGATGTTGGCCAGCCTAGCACATACATCAGAGTGCGACTCCCCACTAATGACAGTGTCACTTGGGGTACGGATAATGCGGGGTGGGGTAGGAGATGAGACGGGCGGCACGGACCCAGACGCCTGGGACCCCGACTGCCGCGTTATGGCCTGTTGCGCACGGTATGCAAATTAGCACATTCTCCCCTGTAAGGGGAACCCCACATCCCACACATAGCCGGGATTGTCCCGAAGGGAGCCCGAGCCCGGTATCCTGTGGAGCCTCCATATGGTGATTTTAAGGTAGTCGCAATGACCAGAGGGAATTACGCTAAGCTACCCGGGATGCCCCTTTAAGTCCCTAGTGGGAGGATTTAAACAGTATCCAATTTATTCCCAGGGACCCCAGGACCCGGAGAGGGAGTTCTCCTGAAAGACACAATAGAAGGACCCATAAGGCGCAATCAGCACAGCAAACATACTTCATGTCAGACATAATATCTAAATTATATATATATATAAATGTCTACATAGCAAAAAACAGGAGGCCTGGAAAGCTGCCCCAAAGTGCTAGTAGGCCTTGATGGGGGTAAGTGACGTAGCGCAGGAAGAATAATAAAAGGAAGGGCACAAACAGGAGCAATGGCGACCGTGAGCAGCACAAACCAGAGGGGAGGGAGAAGAAGGGCGAGCCAGCACGGATTGCGTGCCGTGCCTGGCCCCGCCCCCCTCCCCAGAACGAGAAGACGCGGCTCCCAGCCAGGAGCAAGGGAGGCGCGATGGCGCCAAGGAGCAAGGGAGGGCGGGCCGGCGAGCGCCCGGCCATGCCCCCCCCTCTGAGTACCTGAGGGGAAGAAGCTCCCCCATCATCAATGGCCGTCGCAAACGGCCGGCATTACACCACACACACAAAAAATATAAAGCTCAGTTATGGACAGGTTAGGGACGGGGCATCCCAAACCGGGATCACCAACCCGGAAACCGCCTACCCCTTGGTATGGGGTCTCACGGGGGAGCCTGGCTCCCTGGGTACACCACAAAGGTGTTTCCTACCATTGCCCGGACCCACAGCCAGGGCTGGGAGGCATAAAAATGGCTTAAAATAACAAGGTCCGGGCAGCAATAGAAACAATTGGCCGGGGGCAACCCGGCTACCTGCAAGGAGGAGATACAGCCATCTTCTGACTTGCTCGCCGTCTGCAGAGACGAAGACTGGGTAATGTGTGGGAGGGCCAAGGTATTTATGGACCGGGAGGGGCTTCCTTTTTTTCTAGTCATCTCTGCAGAAGTTCACCCTCTACTGGACATAACCCACATGTCATGAATATTGGAAGCGAGGTGTGTGACATACTTGGAATATCGCAGTTAAACATATATAGCACAAAATGCTTAAAAATTGTCTGGTAACAGAGGGTGACAAAATCTCTAGGTAGGCTGCCACTGGCAGGGTTTTTTTGGTGAGGGTTTTATCTTAAGGATTATTGAATGTATTTTTCAGTAAAGTATTTATTAAAGAAACACTATTGAGAAACAATGACCCAATTATAAAAATCCATATAAATATGCTGGATGGCATAAAGAAATATCCAGTAGGAAGAAATCAGGGGTGACAGGCTCTGTCACCCCTGATACACTAAACCTGGCAAGCTTGGATTTTATTCCTACCAGGGGAAGGCAACCACAAGCTTGGTGGAAGTTTGGAATTCTATTCAGTTTGGGTGTATAAGTGACCCCTCCTCTCATTAACCATATTTATATGAGTTTTTACTATTACATAATTTCACGATACAGCTCCTTTAAGCTTTTGACCAGCATTTTGGAATGCCCCACAAAAGAATCTACCACTGTAGAGGCCCAGTCATAAGACTGCTCCTGGTCAGGAGAGCGTTAACATATTCAGAGCAGCAGCACCAATCCAGAAACAGTAATTAAAAGGAATTGATGCTAAATCTCCCAAGTACAGTCGCCAACTATACTACGAAAATAAATTCACTGTGAGCATTTCTCGAGTTATCAAACATCATTAGGAAAAGTACGGATTAATGTAATAATGCTATATTGCATTATTAATGTTTTATTGTAACCTGTTTTGTGCACTTTCTGTCAATAAATTTGGGACAAGGACCCTCACTAGCAGATGAAAACTGGTATGTGCCTATTCTTTTCACTTGATATGGTTCAGTAATATGGGTATTAAGGGTAACCTTTAGGCTTTATACCTTTTGCCTGTTGTAAGAACCTACATTCCTTTATTGGTTAATGTGAAGTGCATAGCCTTTTGGAAATCCTTGAGAAAATGTTCGCCATCTTATTTTGTTTTGCAATGCACCAAATACGAACTGCATGCTTGTGCTACTCATAAAACAGTTTTTTTTCCACAAGTAAGATTTTTTTTTAAATCCATTGATATTTATACATATGATCGCAGTCTACTGGTTATATGCTGGTTTATGCCATTGCAGGCATTCCAGACAGGAGTTCTCGGCAATATCAAACTTGCCTTCTATAGTTACATCTCAAGGACCTTAAGTGGTCCACAAACATATAGGATCAAATCAAATAAAATTGCTAATTAAAGCAACACCCTTTAATGTAATGTCATGGCATGTTTTACCAAAACGTATAGTGTTGATATTAGTTGCCAAGCATTTACTTAGTCAAAACAAGAAATAATTTGTATAAATGTGCTGCAGACCCTTCTGGAACCTAAATGGAGGGTGTGTATGCTTTCTTTGTTTTATTTAATTCAATAATTGTGGATGAGATAATTGGGGGTCTTAAGCAATAGTGTAATGCAACATTTTAACAAATGTACAATCCTTTGGCTAAATCCCATCAATTATATTCTCTAAGAAAAATCCTTCATAATGTCTGTCATATTATGTGAAGATTACATTAAATCAATAAGCTGATTTCAGTTCAAACTCTTTTAGCAAGGTTGAAACCAAAAATCATACAAAAAAATCAACATATATGTAATAAATACACTTGAAAGCTAAATGTTGATGGATACCTATATTAATTAATTAAATTAGCCATGTTTCAAGAAGGTGACATGGTTGGGGCTTAATGCCAACATTGCCAGGAAAACAAATGTTAATGCTACAACATACATCCTAACAACGTGTTGGAAGAGCATGACTTAAATTGCAACATTTAGCTAGCCGTGGGCCATATTTTGGCCATATTATGATCATTGTTACTATTTGGTGAAGCAAGTTTAAAGTGACTGGCAAGTCAAAAGTTACAAAATAATATAGCTTACCCTACATTGAGTCCCTCCAGTGCTCCCCTTCTTGCTATGTCTGTCTACTTAGTGAGGAAATCACTTCCTAATTCAGCTTTCAGTCTCCACCCGACTGACCTGGTCCTTCAATCAACCTTTAGTGGACCAAGAACAGAAACACACCCACTCCCTCCCCAGACATCCTGATTGGCTGCCTTTCTCTGAAGCTATGAAACCCCTCCCTCCTCCCTGGTCACACTATGTGCTGGCAGACTGGAGACACTCTTAGCCTACAGCATCTCTAACACCATTTTTTTGATCACACTGTGCTGCCAGTAATAACTACAGGCACAACAATGCACTTATTGTTTTTACTATGATATATGTAAAGCACACAGTGTGCTTACATCACATCGCTGTTGCCACACCCACTGTTTTTCCTAATTTTTTTCTCTGCAACTCCAATGCTCTGATATTTCTACAAATAACTTAGGAACTTTTTGAAAATTGATCGAAATTTGGGACAGTGCAACGTGTAGCCCGAGACAATGGGACAGCAATCGGGCTTCCCTTTAGTATAACTTTAACTTGGTGTTTTTTTCATCACACAAAAAGTACAATTAAAAAGAGAGAGAGAGAGAGAGAGAGAGAGAAAGCAAGGATGATACAAAGAAACAGCAGCACAGTCCACAAAATAATATGAACTAGAGTAAAATCCCAATAAAAATGGTTACAGTGTAGGATTCATATTTTGGTTGCTAGATGTAGAATCTATGCCATAATATAGAACACCCTGTATACCAAGTAAAAGAAAACATAAATACAGAAATTTGCACATAGTCACTGCAAACATCTTTGCTACTATTCTGCTGCTCTAATGATTTATATAACTGCTGATACGTTTGACATTGATCTCTGAAAGGTTAACATGGATGTATTCCTTGTCAGCTTTGTGGGGTTTCTGAACTGTATCAAGGCACTGGTCTCTGCATCCAAATATGTATCCAAGGCTATATAAGGAGGCAATAGGCATTATCAGGTGGAAATCCCAGCCCACCTGTGATGTAACTGTAAATGTAAATAATTCATTGGTAGGACATCAACTTATAAGCTAAATTAATTATTCTGTATGGAAGTATCTGTACATCATATTTTTGTTTGACATGCAAAATGGTAGAGTAACTTGGTTTTTATTTAGCGTACTTTATATTCTGAACCAACCAGACAGATGTGTGGAGAACTCAAGTCCACTCAGGCTTTGGTCTGTATAGAGTGTGATCCCCATTATCAGCTAAATTGGCTGATAGGACACACTAATTATTCCACTCTTTAGGCTTCCCAAATAGCACACTGAAGGAGATGCAGTGAAGAAGCCTTCAAGCAGACCTCCAGTCAATAAAATAAAGTTTAATAAAAATGCTTTCCCTTTTATGATCAGTGGCATAAGCAGTTTCAGAAGGCTTAACCCCATGCAGATGTTGTGGATTGAATTACATGGGAGCGACCATCTTGCTACACACCTGATAGTCCTTCTTACACATGATAATTAGGGGGTGCTGTTCCAGCAGCAATTCACACCAAATAGAAAGACAGATATATGCCTCAGAAACAAGGAGGAGCTTACCTGACATTTTTCACACACGCACACTGAACAAATGTAGCTAATGTAGCAAAGAAAATCTGTGTGAGGGAAGATGTTACAATGTATAGCAGTAGAAGCCACAAACGCATTGTCAGGGGATACAGTGTATTTAGAAGTTTGCAGCTGTTACCAAAACAAAGATGACTTTTTTGACTGAGGGTCTCGGTTTTTCAGAAGCAGATCTTTCATGTGTGTGGCAAAATGGCCACTGTTATATAAGAGTGCAGAATATGTCTGCTATTCTAAACACCTGCATGGTGTTAATCCCCCTCAATAAGCCCTATGTCACTGATTGCCATAGGGGGCCTTAAGGGAAGCAATTTACTAAGCTTCTGTACTGTGTGAACAATCTCTCTACGAATGTATCTAGACTGAGCAAATAAAGGGACTGAGCTCTCAGAGATATGCAGGTCATTTTATGCATAACATTATTTATACTATATACTGTTTACAAATTAAACATTTTGAACAAATATTACAGGGGTCCCCAACCTTTCTCAAAGTAAAAAGACGATAAACCCAATGGCAATAATAAGGCAGCAAGCAGCTCACCTGATATGTTTCCCACGTGCCTCTCCTCTATTGCTTGCTGCGCTGGTTATTAGCAGTGGAAGGGCTTCAAAATGTGCCCTCCTTTCAATTTCATTTCTCTGGGACCATGCTCATTACTTTTCCCTGAATCAGGATGCCGCGCTATGTGAAACCCCCTCAAGGCACCCATAAAAAGTCACCTTTCCCCGCTCCAACGGAGCATGTGCAGGTTCTTGTCAAATGAGAGCCACCTGCTATGACTACACCATTCTGCAGACAGCTTTCATTGCTTACAATGGAGAGCATGTACTGCCGCATTCCCATTCTGATAGGCTCGGGCGGTAGTGCACCCCCGGCCAGGGGTACGGGGGATGCGGTAGTGCATGCTCCCCATTGATTTGAATGAGAACCACCTGCTGAATGACGTAGTAATATCGGGTGGCTCTATTTGGATTAGAGCTGGCTTCCTGGGAGGGAATGGACAGTGGAAAAGGAAGACTGGGACTATCAGAGAGGAAAGCCAGACTTAATCACAGCCACCAAATGTTTTATATGAGAAAATGCTTTTGGATGAGCTGCATGGACATCTTATCTATTATCTATATATTATAATGGCCTAGATAAGAGGCAGCTTAGGAGCACAAGACTTCTAAGTTATAGAAGGAAATAAAAGGAAGAGCCATCAGTAGGATGCACCAGGGTTAATGGAAGTTTTCACTCTGAAACAGGCTCTCAAGTCTTACAAAATTATACCCCCCCCCCCCCCCCCGCAGGCTGCAACTGGTCAATGCGTTTCAGATGACGCACAGGCTGCACCTTATATGGGAGGACACCCATCGGGATTCTATCCTTTCTGTGCATGCAATTAAACCTTTTTGATTAAGGGCTGTCCAGAAGTATGTACCTGCCCAGTGGGAGGTGGAAATGCCACTGCTGTGCCCAAGCAAGGCCCGCCACTGTTAGCAGGCCTACAAGAGAGAGTTCAGTGGAAAATGTTACCTGGAGAAGTAATCCCAAAAACGTGTTACCTGTTTTTTGGGAGACTTATTGGAGTCACTGCTGTCTAGCTGTTTATAATTAAATTTGGATGGATTAAAAGTTTCTCTATACATCCCACTCGACACTTTCTTTTTCATTGCTCTATTGGGCAAACAATGTTTGAGCATATGGATGGTAACATTATGCTCCTTTTTTTATGGCACGTCTACTTTATATGCATTTAAGTAATTTATCCATATTTGCCATATCTTTATGTTTGGGCCTGGTTACACTAGAGTTTCCTTCAAACTTTCTGGGGACGAGAGCTTACCCAGCTAATAATTTTAAAGTGGACCAACACCCACGGGTGATCGGCCCGGGAATCTATAAGATTCCCGGGTCGATCACCTCCCTCCCCGCGGGACATCCGAGATCGGGATGTCCCGCGGAGTGAAACCCCCCCAAACACCCCAAACTCCTCCCTCGCGCCCCTCTAGACGTGAGCGCGCCCGCGCCGGCCGTCTGTCAATGGGCGGCGCGGGCACGCGCGCGTCAAGAGTGACGCGCGGGAGGCGGCGGCGGAGGAGCCGCTTGTCTGCGGCTTGTCCGTCGCCGCTGGGAGCGGGGAGAGGTGAGTTTTTCGGGGGGTTTCACACAGCGGGGCACCCCGATCGGGGGTGCCCCACCGAAGTGGACCAAGACCCAGGATAGTCAAAATCCTGGGTGTTGGTCCACTTTAAGGTGAAATGGAAAATAGAGGAACTTGACTTCAACAGCAAAATTAATAGAACAAGTGGTACAAATCGCGGAGGTGCTTAATGTGCTCTTCTTTCCTTGTGATGCAAAAGAGTTTTTATTTGGAATGCCATGGACAGCTTTCCTGATCTCCCTCTCCTGGGTCCTTGTGTTTGCTATTCCAGTAGCTGCTATGTGCATAGTTTTCATTTCACTTTAAGAACATGGTAGTTGTCTTTTCCTGTCTTTTCACAGTCACCAATATTTTGTTCAAAATTGTCTAGCCTTCTCGTCATTCATCAATAATACCGAACAGTTATATCAATTAGTTGGTTAACCCTTTAAGTGCCAGCCTACCTGGAGTTTTTGTCACACTCTGTTGCCAGACCATTTTGCACTATTTTGCGCTCCCCATGTTCAAATGTGATTTTTGAAGGGATTTCCAGGGATTTCCCAGGAAAATGATATATTGTTTTTTTCAGCAGAGTCTGGGCTTTAACATGAAATGTCTTGTTTGTCATTTGTTAGGTGTATTCTTAATATTTTTGGGTGAAATATGTGCAAAAAAAAAAAAAAAAAACTAAATTTTTACATATTGTAGTTTTTTTTGGAATAAAAAATGTAAGTTTGTCAATAAAATCTTATTGCGTGTGAAATCCCAATTTCTCCCGGTTACAGCGGTACCACATATGTATTGGTAGACACCCTTTCCTGCCCAGGAGACTCCCCCAAACTGAAACAGCGCTTTAGGAGATTTTCAGATAAAATACAACTATGCTATGCAATATGCGCACCTTGCGTTTTTTCCAGAAAAACAACCCTTTACATTTGAAATACCCCCAACAAACTATATATTCTCTGGAAGTACACACCTCAGGCTTTCTAGGCGTACCAAGCTTGTGGATGTGGCCATAGTTTTCTGGAAGTAATCCCTCAACGTAATCTTTGGTTGCAAAGAGTTTCCCTAAAAAAAGGATAAAAAAGCAGAATCAAAGCCACATTTTCCTAAAAAAACTATATACAAACAAGAAAAAACAAGTTTCATCTGAAAACGCAACATCCCCCGAACAGAACAACACCCAACATGCATAGGTTCTGTCAAGGGAAGAGTTGCCAAACACCCCAAAGTAAAGCATGCGCATAACGGTAATTTTACTTGAAAATTTCAGCTCTGCAGACAAAGTGCGCACCTTGCGATTTTTCAACCAAAACAACCCTTTACATTTGGAATATCCCCCATAAACCATATATTCCCTGAAAGTACACACGTTAAGCTTTTTAAGGGTACCCAGCTTGTTGTAGTGGGCTCATCTTTCTGGAATTAATTCCTCAAAGAATTCTTTGGTTGCGCAGGGTTTCCCTAAAAAATTTATAAAAAAGCTGAATAAAAAACACCTTTTCCTAAAATATAAATATGCAAACCAGAAAAAACAAGCTAAGTCTGAAAGCGCAAGGTCCCCCGAACAGAACAATACCCAACATGCATAGGTACTATTAACCCTTTTAATTGCCAGCCTACTTGAGATTTTGTCACCCTCTGTTGACAGGCCATTTTCCCCATTTTGCGTCATGTTTTGCGACATGTTTTGCGCCATTTTTGCTGTAACTTTCAGAAAAATTATATATATATTTTTTGCAGCAGAGTTTAGACTTTAACATGAAATGTCTTGTTTGTAATTTTTTTTTTTTTTTTTTACAATATTATTAAGTGAAAAAAAAAATAAATAAATAAAAAATTTTTTTTAGAAAATTGACTCCTTTATTTTAAATAAAAAATGTATTTTATTAAGGAAAATCATATTGCATGTGAAAGCCCCATTTCTACCGATTAGAACGGTACCACATATTTATCGGTAGCCCCCCGTTCCTGCCCAGGAGACCCCCCTAACTGAAACAAGTATTTTATAACATTCACAAAAAAAATACAAATACCATACACACTACAAAGGGTTAAATCGGGAAAAAAAAATGACATAGGGTCCCCCCTCCCAGGGGAGGGAGACCCCATTTTTTTTTTTGATTTTTAAGGGTTAAAAACCCTTAAAAATCAAAAAAAAAATTGACGTGGGGTCCCCCTTACCCAAAGTAACCAGCCCGGGACCAGCTATGGGGGCTTGTAGGCACAGAGTGGGGGGGCCAGCTTTTGTGGCCCCCCCACCCTGCAGCCTACGAGCCCACATAGCCCATGTGGGCCCGGGCTCTTCTGCCCCCCCCTGGCCTTTGGGGAGGCAGGTAATGGGGGTGCCAGGGGTTAATGGCAAGCCACCCGCTAGCGCAGGTGGCTTGCCATCTCCCCAGCCTTGTGAACTGGTATAGGGGTCATGGACCCCTTACCAGTTCACAAGGGGTTAAAAGTAAATAATGACACAGACACACATAAAGAAAAAAATATTTTATTAATTTTTTTTTTTTTTTTACACTGTACTCACCTCCCATCCATCCTGGAGCCCTCTGTCCCTCGGCGATCACTGGCTTCTGCTCACTTGCTAGAAGCCTTTTATAGCTGCTGGATGACAGATTACAAAGGGTTAATCAAAAAAAAAAATGACATAGGGTCCCCCCTCCCAGGGGGGGCGGACCCCATTTTTTTTTGATTTTTAAGGGTTAAAAACCCTTAAAAATCAAAAAAAAAATTGACGTGGGGTCCCCCTTACCCACAGTAACCAGCCCGGGACCAGCTATGGGGGCTTGTAGGCACAGAGTGGGGGGGCCAGCTTATGTGGCCCCCCCACCCTGCAGCCTACGAGCCCACATAGCCCATGTGGGCCCGGGCTCTTCTGCCCCCCCCTGGCCTTTGGGGAGGCAGGTAATGGGGGTGCCAGGGGTTAATGGCAAGCCACCCGCTAGCGCAGGTGGCTTGCCATCTCCCCAGCCTTGTGAACTGGTATAGGGGTCATGGACCCCTTACCAGTTCACAAGGGGTTAATATTAAAAAAAATGACACACACACAGAGAAAAAAAAAATTTTATTTTTCTTTTTTTACACCATACTCACCTCCGATCCGACGTCCCTCGCCGCTGTCCCGCGCCGATCACCTCACTGACAGATGCCGGTGGTGATCGGCGCAGGGCGGGTGACAGGCGAGGGGGCTCCGATCGGAGCCTCCTCACCTGACACCCGCTCTGCTCCGATCACCACCGGCATCTGACAGATGCCGGAGCTCGGAGGGGGTATAGGAGGAGCGGGATGACGTCATCCCGCTCCTCCCACAATGGGCGGGGCTAAGCGGCGGCGGCCATCGCCGCCATTACAAGAGGTGAGGACCCGGAAGAGGGTCCTCACCTGAAGACTGCGCAGCCCAGGGGGGGGATCGGACCCCCCCCTGGTGAAGAGGAGGCCCGGACAGAAGGCTCGGGCGCGGAGGTGAGTAAATGACAGTTTTATTTTTTTTTTTTTTTACAGCGGCGAGTCAGCGCTGGAAACGGGGGGGGGGGGGCGGCTGGTTTCGGGCCCCCCCCTGAAGACGGAGGACGACGGGGGGGCGATCGGATGCCCCCCCAAGGAAGAGGGGACCCCAGGCTTCACAGGGATACCGGAGGTAAGTGATTTTTTTTTTCTATTTTTTAACTGTTTGGGGGAAATGCCAGGCACGTAGTTTCTACGTGCTTGGCACTTAACGGTAGGAGAAGCAACCACGTAGAAACTACGTGCTTGGCATTTAAAGGGTTAATCCTCCAAACATTTTTTTTAAGTTTTGCAGGTATTGCTCCCCAGTATTATATAGGAGAGATATAATAGTGCAAATATGTTTTTTTTTTGCACTTACCACAATGCCATTGTTTAAGCACATGTAATAAAATCCAAATCCAAAGGATAGACAGCTAATAGTTATCATCAGCAGGGAACTCTTACTCCACTTTGCCAAAGACAAAGAAGGTTGGAAGGAGACGCCGCGCAGCGAGGGTCCGACTGTTTCCTCTTTCACTTTCAGTTTTAATTTGCCTAGCGTCCTAGCACCAGCACTGCAGACTCCTCCTCTATGCATTTTGTTTGTAGGACTTAAACTCAGGTAATACAGATCTATCAGAGCTCCAGTTAAATATCATAAGGCAGCAGGATTTAACCCTCTATGTGACCAATATGCTAATTCCAGTCACAAAATAAAAGACTCATCTATCATTACTTTCTTTTACCATGCTAATTAACTACTCAGCTTGCTAAATTGTATAAAATAATATAAACATATAAGTTACCAAATTATTTAAATATTATTAATGGTTTTAATAAGTTTAATAGAATTAATCTGTATTACTTTTTTCAAAACTTTTTGTATAAACCCATACCTTATATGAAAGGAAATCACCTAAAAAGGGAATCCTCATTCTATCCCATGCCATATGATAAACCTATGGGGTGCCGATTCTTTTCAAAAATAAAAATAACAATTTAGGAATTTTATTCATAATAAAAACCATCTTAATGGATACAGATTATTTATCCCTAAACTATATGTACTATAAACCTATTTAGCATATTGTTCACATAGATGTGCAACCTAATCATACAATAATCATAGTTAGTATTGTCTCACTGTCTAAAAAATCTAAAATGTTGTATTAACTAACTATATTTTTGTCACTAAACTTAAAGTTTTACAGCACCATCAAAAACTGCTAGGCGATTATCAACAGGAATGGTCAGACATATATAACATTTCCCTAGAAATGCTTTCGAGGGATTATTTCCTGTGTGTCAAATTTAATTTAAGGTCTCTTTTCTCCCAAAAATCCACTTACACTTCAAGACATCTTGACAGCTTATTTGTGAGGTTGTTACACAGCATGACTACCATATAAACATGTCAGCAGTCAAAAGCAAGACACAGAGAAAGGAAGATCTCTCTTGAGGCCAGCGGGACTTGATTTAACAGGATGCAAAAATTGGTTAACACAAGAAATGTGCGTTCTTTGTAGTGCTGGCATAGAATCTAAAAGTAACCACTACAAAATGTGGAGATCAATGATAATACACAACAGTAGTAGTGGAAAATTTGCTAGAATGCATAAGATATTGCTATTCTGCTGGAGGCAACAGGGTTGAAAAGAACTATTTTGGATCTGATAGACTTCCCGACATTCCCACTGTGATATAAACTCACACCTGATACATATTAACTGATTTAGAGGAAATGAACTGTGAAGCAACTGATTGTCAAGTCCAAATACTGCAAGATTTGTACACATAAACCTCCAAACTTGTCAAATATATAAAGGGACTCCTACAAGATAGGGACTCCTACAACGTATATTTTGCTGCAAAGATAGCATTGTAAGAAGGGATAGTAATTTTGCTTCATTGTCTCCATTTTACTCCAGTCTGTAGGATATCACATGGGCTGGATTTTACAATCTGCCTCCATGCTTTAGAACTTCATTTAGAATGTAAAGTTGTTTCTATTTCTCTAAAAAAAGGATTGTGCACCACTCAGAGATTAAACGACATCTGTAGGGTATAAAATATTAAAAGAATATTCACTTTACCGCTCTGCAGACGGAACGTAAGGTTGGTTTCTTAAAAATGTAGCCAGATAGCATCTTAATTAGTGGTTGGCTTCAGATCCAGGCTCAAGCCCCATCCCAGATACCAGCAAGATCTGGTGAAATAATCTGGCATATCAATCGCCGATTCTGGCAGGTTGCATGCCAGCCATAGCTACTCTTTGAATAGGTATAGGGGTCTCTTGGACACCTTACCAGTTCAAAATCAGTTTATAATAAAAAAAATGTTTAAATAAAAAAAAAAGAATTCACAGTTGCTGTTTCTTCCTTCAGCTATCCCTCGCCAGATGGTGTACTCTCTGTATGTCCGCTGCGTTGGGGGCTTCCTTTTTGGTCTTGTGATCTTTGTGATGCAGGTGATGGTTTTAATGATGTCACTGGAGACGAGAGAGATTCCCGGGCATCAAAAAGATCACAGACCTCTGGCAGAAGTGGGAATCCCTGACCCTGCAGATGCTGCTTGGCAGGGGAAAGTTGAAGGCAGAAGCAGCAATGGTGAGTTCTTTCTTTATTTGAAAATACTTTTTTTTTTCTTTTTAACTGTTTGTCAACTCCTATACCAGTTCACACATTGTGGTGACCAGATCTATCTAATATCCAGCATTCAGGATTACTGAATGCCGGATACTAGGGACTTTCTGTCTGGGTGGATTCCTAACCAGATTGTCCCTGCTCTGGCTAATTACTAGTGAGTGTGCCAATTGTCTCCCCAATAGTGGCATTACATCCTCAAGAATGTGCAGAAGCTGACAAATCTACCATGTCTAAATGCAAAAACGTACTTTCTTTCACTCGCCCAATCAACACTCTGTTTAATTTATCTGTTCATGGTAATAGGCCTTCAGTCAATACCTGGTTTGCATCTTATATATCTGTAGCAAAACATCAAGGCATCTGCACTTGCTATATACTTATTGAAGATGTTTCCCTAGTCAACCGACTGGCTTTTTCAGTTCTACTAAAGGCGGCTATGGAGTCAAAAGGCTTCAGGGCTAGTCACTAGCCTTCCACCGAGGCATCCATAATCAGGATTCCCTGCCATGTGAGCCCCCCTGAGTCGCCCACAAAACCAGCCACATTCACAGTTTCCAGAAACAGCCATTCAGATTGGCTGGGGGCATTAGCACTTTCCAGACTAGCCAGCTATAACTAGCTAGTCATCTCAACCAGCATTCTTGAGATCAGCCAATTGCCAATCTCAAAAATGCCTGCAGAGTGCAGCAGTGAAAAAACAAACTAGCCCACCACCAAGCCTGCTGTATTGATGGTGGTACTTAGATGTTGAGGGTGACTGTCAGCAAAGGGTTTAGTCCCACTTTAACCTGATGTTGTTTATGGTAAACAGAAGCTGGCAATGACATTGGGGGTCAAAAATAGCACAGTAGCATAGAGTGGGTGAATAATTCAGCTTGTTTTGCGGCTTTCTAGCACTCCTTCATGAGGTGGATATCAAAATTAGACACACCCCATGGGGTGAATAAGCAGCCCAAAAATCTTTTTGACTTTAGAGTTCTGAGGGCAACAGCATCTTGGAATGGTGCCTTTAGCATCTTGATGCTGAGCACAGTCTCACACTTCTGGTGTTTTTTTTTTAATGCAAAACATATTTTCAACTTGAATGTTTAATAAATCATGTCAATTTTTTTCCCAACTACTGCTTTAATTTAAAAATAAGGGCTTTGTCACATCTGTTTTATTCTTTCAAGGCATTATGCAGTACATGGCCAACAGAACAGTAATTATTTGGTTAGGTTCAGATGAACTAGTTACGATCACTGAAGCAGACATAATTAGATGATTACAACAGTAAGCTGGAGAAATCTATCACAGGGACTCATCAGCAGAAATTGGACACAGGTGGCCAGAGGCAGCGAGGAATCTGTGTAGCCTTGGTTGGACAGATCACATCTGCCTTCAGAACACATCTGTACAAAGCCTGCTTGACCCTATTCATTTTTGTACCATCTGACAAATATTGCATGAGATGAAGGAATGTCAAGACTAAACTCGCCAATACAGATGTACAACATATGCATTTTCATTAGCTTAGGAAAATGTACAAGCCCTGGAAATGGATGTGGTGGTTTGGCAATTGTGCATTGCAATAATCTTACGAGACAGAAAACTTATTAGAAGACTCCTATAACTGTCTGACCACTGCAGACAGTCAAGTGGCCAGGAAAAACAAAAACAACATATGGTCATTGAGCACCTTTAGGTTAGTTGAGTATTTTCTAAAGTGTTTTATTCAGCTCCAGGGCAGGTGGAGTGAAGGGAGAACAGATGCTGCATCTTTGCCACAGGAACCAGATCTACTGTAGTTGAATATGTGGCTCAATCTCTTAATTTAGGTAGCAGCACACAAATCGGGTAATGGTAATATAAGGCCTTTGTACAGACACTCTTTCTCAATCTCCCAGCATGCTTTGAATTGACTTTGTTTGAGGACTATGATATTACCTGTTGATGCTATTTTACACACAAGTTATACATGTACCAACCACATCCCCAGCTTCCTTTTAGTTGAGACATTCAGATAGGCTGGGGATAGGAGTGTGCTTCAGATTAGAGGGAAGCAGGACAAATAAGCACCTGGGAAATGTGCAGTCATAGGGGTCAATTCAACACCAAATGCAACAAGTTTACTTTGGAGTAAAAAGTGCACTTTGGGTTAACAAATTAAATAGTTATACATATCGGTGAGTTATTTATTTAGCTAAGCCATTAACTGAACATTTGTGATGCATGACAAGGCTGCATCTAGTTTCTAGTCACAGCTTCCCAGAGCCCACACTGACACACCAGGAACGTTCAGACATGAGGCATCAGAAAGCTGGCATGACTGTTGAGCCCATTTTTTAACATTTGAAATCTTTGCATGAACTTATATTTCCAAACCACCCATCAAAACATTAATATGATCTGTAGTTTGGTTTGCTCAAAAAGAAATGTGCAGCAACAGGGAGGTTGCGCCTGGGATTTTAAATGTTGACTGAGTTAACATTGACTTGAGTTAATTGGTACGATGCATTGTATATGTGTGAAAAGGTATACAACATTAGAAGACCTGCAGCATGTACCTTTAAATCTGTGTATCTGCTGAGAATGTGCCTATACGGCACAGTGTCGGTGCCACCTGTTTTGCAAGCAGGGCGATGTGCCACTGCATGCTGGGGCCTTCAGCTTACCTTGGACCATGATTTGCGTTAGGTTGGGAGGTTGCCAAAATGAAAGGAGATGTATATGGGGGGAGGAAATATTTCCTGCAGTCTACTATCTTTATGAAGAACAGGTTGGAGTTATTTTGCATATGACCTCCAGCTGTGGGATGTAGGTGACTATTAGGGGCACCCAGGCCTCTTCTCTGGTCTTTTTGTCTCCTTGCACGCAAGGTGTACCTGTTTATGCCTGACACTCTGTTTATTACAGTTTCTGTACTTTTAGTAATAGTGCAAAGACTTTGAATGCATTGAATGCATCAGAGCCTACGGCTTATATAATGCAAATGTTCTACACTGCATAATATTTGACATGGTTTAGGTTGTATGATTGTAAGATATGCTTCCTCTTGCTTTGAGTATCTTGATTCATGATTACTGTACCTATCGTTCTTACGTAGGTTCCCCTAATGGAAAGCAAAAATCTATGCAGAGACTAGATGTACCTGTATCTTCCTCATACGTAAAAGCTAAGGGCTCCTTCTGCAGGGCATTAAAAAAACTGCAAGGGTCTGTATGGCGCAGAGCTGGTTCACTTTATCCAAATTCACTTGATACAAAAAGTTCAGCATAAAGTTAATACAGTACATACCGATTACGCTGCTGCTTATCTGATACATTCTTTAGGGAAAGAGCTTATGCAAATCAATTCCACTTAAGTCACTTTAACTGCTAACTGTCTCTGCATTCTGGGCCTACAATAGTTTAATGTACAGTGTAAACTTTCTATGACAACAACTCTTACCTACAGAGATTTAAAAGCTTTTGATTCTATTGTCTATCTATGCATATTAAAAGACACATGTAAGGTAGCAGAGAGAATAGTGAATCAGAAGACTACTTATATGAGAATTGAAATATGATTTAAAGCGGTCCTTTACCCTGAATAAGAGTCTACCTTATATGTTTCCCACACCCTGCACACCCTTGCTCACATTAAAAATCATCCTACCTGCATCTACTGTATGTTATGAGCCTTTAAACATCCAAGATGGCGACTCATGGGACTTCAGGAAGCCTGAAAACAGGAAGTGCCTTCTGACTGTGCTGCTCTGCATTCTGGGATTGCTGACCTTTTCCTGACCCCAGCTCTGCTCTGTCTGAGCAAAGCACAGCTATAACCCGCCCCCCTGTACTTTATCCCACTCTCTTATCCTCAGTAAGTGTGATGCTTCTGAGTCAAGATGGTGGCGCACGTATCCTAAAGTCCTTAACAGAGTTGCAGCCCAGTGGGGGAAAGAATAATAAGTAAGTGACTAAAAACTTAAAATATATTAATTTTAGATGCTGGGGAATCGTTTTTTAAGGGTTTGGGCTTTTCAATAAATCATGGTGAAGGTCCGGTTTAAGTGAATAAGCATGTGGGCACACAGAACAGGGGATGTTGCTCTGCACAACCTAGCCAGGATGCCCAGGCCTAAAAAATCCAGGGGAATGCCACTGGATTGCTGGTAAAAGGCAAGTTGTTTTTGTTTTGAACCCTCCCCATCCTGCATCAAGTCTGAGACCTCCAGTCGAACAGGTTCCCTCTCCCGCCATCCTATTTTCGAGTTTTCTTAATGTCTTGGTGGTGGGAGTCTTAAGTAAGTATGCCAAGGGTTAGGCAGACTTCCGAGTACTTTTCGACTGGAGGTTCACTTTAATTCTACTGAACATAGTTGTATCAAAGAATGTTTTATTACAATTTAAATATAGAAATTAATGTAAAAGAAAAACTAATTCAGCACAAGTGTTGCCCCCACTGCCAAATATATTGCACCCCAATTTCTAGTTAGCTGGTCATTATTAGGTGCAAATTGAAAAAAAGCTGTTGCTAGAAAAAGTGCACTCAGTGTGCCTTCACAAATGAAATAGCCACGAGTATCACATATATCATGTACACGGAAAGCAGAATTGTACCTGCCCTAATCTCTGGTAGAAGCTGATAAATGTTGGAAAGTATCTCATATGTTCACCTTACATGATTGTAATAAAATATCCCCTATAAGACACGCCTATTTTCCCCAAAAGTGGGGAAAAAACGTGATTTGTTTCTTTTACTTTTGCCTATGGGGAATGGCACACTGCCTATATGGGGGATGGGAGGGAGAATGCCCCACTGCCTATATGGGGATTTGGAGGGGGAATGCCACACTACCTATATGGGAATTGGAGGGCGGAATGCCACACTTACTATATGGTGAATAGGAGGGAGGAATGCCACACTGCCTATATGGGGAATGGGAGGGGGGTGCCACACTGCCTATATGGGGAATGGGAGGGGGGATGCCACACTGCCTATATGGGGAATGGGAGGGAGAATGCCCCACTGCCTATGGGGATTTGGAGGGGGAATGCCACACTGCCTATATGGGGAATGGGAAGGAGGTGCCACACTGCCTTTGGGAAAGGGAGGGGGAAATGCCACACTGTTTATATGGGGAATGGGAGGGTGGAATGGCACACTGCCTATGAGGGATGGGAGGGGGAATGCCACACTGCCTATGGGGACTGGGAGGGGGGATGCCACACTGCCTATGGGGATTGGGAGGGGGAATGTCACACTGCCTATATAGGGAATGGGAGGGGGGGAATGCCACACTGTCTTTGGGAAGGGGAGAATGCCACACTGCCTATATAGGGGGTGAGAGAGGGAAATGCCCCACTGCCTATATGGGGAATGGAAGTGGGGAATGCCACACTGCCTATGAGGAATGGGAGGGGGAATACCACACTGCCTATGGGGATTGGAAGGGAGAATGCCACACTGCCTATATGGGGAATGGGAGGGGGGGAATACCACTCTGCCTATATGGGGATTGGAAGGGGGAATGCCACACTGCCTATGCGAATGGCAGGAAGAAATGCCACACTGCCTATATGGGGAATGGGAGAAGGGAATGCCACACTGCCTATATGGGGATAGGCAGGGGGAATGCCACACTGCCTATATGGGGAATGGGAGAAGGGAATGCCACACTGCCTATATGGGGATAGGCAGGGGGAATGCCACACTGCCTATATGGGGGATAGGATGGGGGGAATACCACTCTGCCTATATGGGGATTGGAAGGGGGAATGCCACACTGCCTATGGGAATGGCAGGAGGAAATGCCACACTGCCTATATGGGGATAGGCAGGGGGAATGCCACACTTCCTATATGGGGAATAGGAGGGGGGAATGCAACACTGCCTATGGGAATGAGAAGGGGAATCCCACGCTACCTATGGGAATGGGATGGGGGGAATGCCAAACTGCCTATGGGGAAAGTGAGGGGAGAATGCCACTCTGCCTGTAATGGTGGGATTCTGCACCTTGCCTATTATGTGGTTCTTGGGGTGATGGTGTTTTAGCACAACATTTGGTTCAAAATATTTATTTTCTTATTTTCCTCCTCCAAATCCTAGGTGCATCCTATGGGTGGGTGCATCTTATAGGGCGAAATATAAGGTACATTGCTCGTGCCTTTAAAATTATTCATGTTTTTTTAATTATGCCGTAATTGCGAAATGTTTTAGTAAATGGTCATTTCTATGGGATTTTAAAGAAAAGTTTCCTGAAAGGAGCTGAATCTTGAAATCACCTTGATTACAAATTCATATAAACTAGCTGGATAGTGAAAGGAGCAGTTACAGTTACAACCAAAAAAAAAATCCTGCCAGCTCTTAGTTTTTTTCCCAGACAGGAATAAAATTCAGGGGAACAGGCTGTTTTTACAGGGGTTTGTGCTCCATTCCAATGCCTGTCTCCAGAACCAGCCTGAGGGGAGCAGCAGCATTAACCACTCTAATATCTACCCAAAGCATTACATGATGGGTAAAAGCATCTACACACATCAGAAGAATTGCAATAAGCAATCATTGCAGCACAGGCTAGCATAGGAGACAGGCCATTGGGGTTGAGTAGATCTCTCCTCTAAAAGCAAGATGGAATGTTCAAAACCTGAAAGCAAAATGGAATGTTCAAAACCTGTTACCTGGGGTTCTTTTTCCTCCAACTAAAAAAAAGAAACAACCTTGGCGGGATTTTCAGATGCAGAGAGTATCAGTAACACCTCCTCTTGCTATTAAGCATATTTTTGTGGATTTTTTATTACTGGGCCATTTTTTTTCGCGTGCTCCTTGAACGAGGGTCACTGCATTTATTTCAGGGAAGAATGAGACTGTATGTTTGTACAAAGGACCTGGTATTATGGTTGCAGCGCTGTATATTATACAGGATCTATATCAGTGTTCCCCAACCCTCTGCTAAAGTGCCACCAACAGATCTCCACACAGATGCACAAGTGAAGTAATTAGTGTTCAGACAGAGCTATAGAGACAGCTTTGTGGAGCACTGCAAAACATGACCTGTTGGTGGCTCTCAAAGAGATGGTTGGGATACACTGATCTAGATAACATAGCTTATTGTCCTATGAATTGACCGTGGTTAAATTTGGTGCTGGGTGTGGTCTATAACGCGTCTATAACGGTGGTCTAGGTGGACAGGTTTTTGCCACAGAACAGCTAATTTTGTGGTGCAGGCGCTCATTTATTTTGCCAAGGATAGCCACAGATTTAGGCCAGATGCAGATGTCAAGTTATTTTGCCCAGGACACCCCACAATAATTTTCCCACCCTTTCTAAAAATATCTGGCAATAACCCCTGCAGTATCTGTAGCACCCTCTACTGTGGCAGTAAGTTGGGTGGGCCCTACCTGTGTGGCGGGAGGTGGTTGCACAGAGACACTTAACAGTTGCAGACACTACTCTCTTCTCCCCCAGTAGGTTACAAAGATGTGTTCCAGCCTCTTTTCTTAGCCACGTTTGAGGGCAGGATTAGAGGCTGTACTACAGTCCACAGTAGAGAGCCAGGAGCAGCAATCAGCAGCGCTACACACAGTCACAATGACGTTTTAGTACTCATCATAAGATCTTTTTAGTCACGTTGTATGGTAGACAAGCTCAAAGCAAGCAGTATTGATTTGGAAAAAACATCTACTGTTTATGATAAACAGCAAATCTGAACACCCGAAATACATGCAGCCACCTACAGGGTTGGACCTGTGCCTGCCAAAGACCTTAAAAAAAAATATTTCACAGTGAGTACTGTTTTTATTTTTAGTTGTAAGATAGACAGGCTTCTGCCAATTCTTAAGTGATGGGGTATCCGAAATCAATGAGAACTTGGTCCTGAGATCAAATCCTTCTGTGTACTAAATTTGAGCAAATAGAATTGTTTAAACCACGTTTGCTGTCATGATTTGTGCTACAGCACTAATGTTGCCTGACAGAATCCTAACAGGTCACCCCAGTAGAGTCCTTGATTAAAAGCACAGAAATATATAGTCCATGGATACTAAAAGCTGGATTTCTCTGGGTGACCACTTACCCTGAAATAAGCTGGTCTAGGTTGTGGGTACTCTCTACTGCACTAGAATGAAAGATCATCCGTCCACCAACTTGCTCTTTGCTCTTAGAGGAAAAAGGTTTTGTCCAGGTATTAGACAAAACATTCCACTTTGACAAAGTAATCAGTTGTCCGCAATGAAATGGGGCAAACAGAACTGGGATACCAAGTCTAACACCTTTATAATTCTTCAAAAAGTTGTTGCATGTACACTTGAAAACGTTTTTATAAATATGGTATAAAATAAGCCCCCCCCCCCCCCGATATATTTATGTTAAAGCTTGTTCAGCTGGCCCACAGGAACAACCCATTTTTAAACATGCAGCTTCAAGGTAAGCACTCAGGGGAAACCAATAGGCAGCATTTGTGAAGGATCAGGGTACCTATCCAGCCTTATGTGGAGGCTGGAGTGACTAAACTTTACTGAAATTAATGAGTTTAATCCACCTGTCTCCCAATATCACTCAATCAACAATTCACCCCTGCTTCATTAAGCCATGTATTCACACGTATATACACTCAAACACATCCACATTCTGGTAGAAACTCAGATCTTTGCAGAACATGTAAAAATATCTAAAATACCATAAATTATATATTGTATATATATAGCTCAAAACTATTTGTCAACTTTTCACCCAGCTCTAATGTCATACTTTACATTATGAATATTTCCCTTGTATATTGTTTTCAGGTGACCTTGACTATCTCATCTTACCTTCCATTTTTCTAGTATGCATTATTATTATCTATAAGTCAACCTTTTCTTACCTGAGATACCTATAACAAAGATAAACTACTGGACAGCTAATGGCTTTACACAAACTGAAATGCAATATCGCTGGGAATTTCTCTTTAATTTTAACTTTAAACTTGATCTTTTGGCCGCATGACTGACCAGCTTATTACCTGTACTGAACAAGGTTCTATCAATACAGAATGTCCCAGGTCCACAGACCAAAGACAAACCCTGCTATTGTATGGTCAATGCCTCTTGTCAACGTAATATGCAGATACCTGACAGCCATTATTTTCTAGTGTAAGGGGCTACACTAAAAAAGAAAATAATTATATATTAATAATTCAAATATGTTCCACTCTCTTTCTAAATTAGAGTATTAATTTTTGCTGAAACATCCTGCCAGGCCTAATTAAAATGAAAGCAAGTTTTGTAGAGCTATTAATAATGAGGCTGGTTATCTTTCTTGTAGATCATCTGATATATCAAGGCAAAGGCAAAGTGTAAGGTATGAGATGCTTTAGGAGCCAACGAAGTCCAGGACTCTTATCTGACTGTATCTACACATGAAAAATGATCTTTTATTCTACAGTGTAGATCCTGTGTCCATTTCAGAGCAAGTCATCTGTGCAGTCCTTGAACACAGATTTAGACTGTTTGAAATGCTTACTTGCCTCTACTGTAGGACATCGAAACAAAAGCACAAAGAGGGCTTATTGTATATCATATTGGCCCCAGCTGCCACTGAATCGTTTCTGTTACAGGACTGAAATATGTTAAATGAAATAACGCATGCAGATCACGTTTAATGGTTACAAAGGGAGTACATGTATTGGTGGCTTCAGCATTCCTTCTAGGGCTTTTATGATCCTAATGACTAGTAGTACACTAGAAAGGAAAGACGTGTATGCAGTATATCTCACTCAGGATCTAACTTAATGTGCGCATTCACTTGTGTCTAATGAACATGGAGGTCCACAATTCCCTAAACCTTCAACTTCCAGTAAAAATATACAGCTCTCTGGTTTCCAACTATTTTGTAACTGGCAAGCTGAAAAAGTCTGGTCAATGTAATCCCATCTAGTTTGAAAGACAATATACATTAACTACTAGACATGTTGTAGTTACAGTCGCACAAGTTTTTATAGATATTGATGGAGTAAGGTTTGTGGAGAATACAGCATATTTGTTTTTCTTTATATAATATTACTAAAGCATTTTTAAAGTCTATTTAAAGTACACTGAATGTAGAAAAATCATCTGCTCAGAATATATGATGTGGTTTCCTAATAACAATTTAATGGGGTTTCTTCACTAAGCCACCATCCTTTAGTGTGCCACAAGGTTCCGTACTTAGACCCCTACTCTTATCAATCTTCACCTATGGACTTGGACTACTCGTAGACTTATTTGGCTTCCAGCACCACTTCTGTGTGCATGACCCTCAGATTTAACTCTCAGGCCCAGATCTCTCTTCCTCTTCTATGTAAATTATATTTCAGGCTGTCCTTCTATTTATTCATATCTCACTTAGGACATAGTTGTCCTCCCACTATACAGTTTTGCTTCTGCTCCCCAGGCATGATGCCTTGGTGTTATACTGGACTCCCCTTTCCCCTTAACACCTCACGTTCAGTCACTAGCCACCCTCTGCCGTCTCTAGCTCACACCTAACGCCACTAAAATTTAAATGCATGCACTTATTATTTCTCAACTTGACTATGGCACATCTCTATTCTACAGTTTTCTGAATTCTGCTGCTCATCTCATTCACCTCTACTCTTGCTTCTCAAATGCTGCAATTTTGTGTCAGTCCCTCTGCTGGTTGCCAATATCTGAAACATATTTCACACTTAATCGACAAAATTATCCCTGGCCAAGCCCCTTCCTACATTTCATCACTTATGCAATGATACCAACCTATAAGCAGCCTACTCTCTGCCCACTCTCTGCCCGATTTCTTTCCTCAACCATGACCTCCTCCTCCCGGTCGGATCTACAAGATTTCACATGCATCAAAGTCTAAAAGTTCCATCAACACTCACCTTCAGACAAGTCTATCATCTAGTTTGAGCAATCCACTTCACAGTCTTCAAAATACTTGCCACTATGCTCAGAATACACTACCTTTGACACAACCTCTCATCCCCTCTTATCCTTTAAATAAAAAACTTGCAAGAGCAGGACCCTCACTCCTAGTTTACTCCGGTTTAAAGCAGATGGAAACCCTTTTGACTGCTAGCCAGGGGTGATTTACTAGCACATGAGCACAGAGTTACAGACACGTGAAACCTAGGGACCTATGAGCTACTTGTCTCTTATAGATACAAATCATTTTACAGGATGCTTGAAAGTTTCTCTATAAATCATATTTATGTGTCCTAAATGTAAATTAAGAGAATCAAATCAAACAAAATATTCAGACTTGGTAATTTTTTTATTATAAGAAAATAATCAGAAGCACAAGCATAGCATAGACCCAAGTAACTAAAGACCTTTCTCCTATTAATGTTAATGTTTATGAGTCCACCATCAGAAGAACACTCAACAATAGTGTTCATGGCAGGATTGCATGTGAAAATGGTTGCCCTCCAAAAATATCACTGCTGCCAAGCTGCCACGTCTGCTTGTCATTATTGACAAAACAATGCATTCTGAATTGTAGCAGCAAGTTCTACGGGTACAGTAAATTCCAGGAAAACTGTGAGTGAGCTGAAAAACAAGAGAACATGCAGCAAGGCAAAGAAGTAAAGAAGAATAATGTTAACATTTTGTGTTCTGTCCAGTGGACATGTTTAATATTTGTTCAGCATTACTTCTATGTGTATTAGGTTCAATGGTTTAAAGAGAAACTGCAGTCAGAAATGACTGGAGTCTGTCTTTAATATGCTGGAGCTGTACATCACCCCCGCTAAAACAATGAACGATGCCCTCCGGATACTCCTCTTCTGGTTTGCGCGTCCCACTTGACTCCGAGCAGCATATCAGTGTGGCTGGCGGCAATGCCCATATGAGTGCAATCGCTACCCGTGCAAGCTAATAGGATGCTCCACGGCTGCTGTAGAAGAATCTTCTATTTGTATTATGTTCAATGGTTTAAAGAGAAACTGCAGTCAGAAATGACTCTCATTAATATGCTGGAGCTGTACATCACCCCTGCTAAAACAATGAACGATGCCCTCCTGATACTCCTCTTCCGGTTTGCGCATCCCACTTGACTGCAAGCTGCATATCAAACTAATAGGATACTCCACGGCTGCTGTAGAAGGATCCTGGAGTTTCCGGGTGGCTCCATTCTTTGATTTAGCAGCTGACCTGCTGCAGCATATTAAAGAGGGACTCTTTAAAGTTCCACTTTAATGTATTACTTTGCATGTTGGCACAACCTGCTGCCATTTTTTTCACAAATGCCAGTTCACAATTTATTCTGGAAACATGTTTCCTAGGGAATTAATTGGAGATACACTGCAGATTAGGTACTTCCTTTTCCTGCCAAACAGTAGCAAAACTAAATGTGATGGGACCTTGGTGCGAACATTAAATGGGGCCCATTTACTGCTCATACAGTTAACTTTTTTCTGTCTTGTAACTCAGTTGGACGCAGCTATACAACTAAAGACTGAATGAATAGAGACAAATGGTGCTTCTTTTCTCCAAATGATGCCAAGTTAGCATAGAAAATGAGAAATAAGTTGGAGGAGTAGCAATGATGGTTCCCCCCGACCCCTTGTGTGGTTGCTCCCCCTGTATGCCCTGCAGTTATGTCTCTGCTGCCAAAGCAGAGGCTTATGAGAAGGGGAAAGGCCATCTTGTCCATTACTACATGAGGCTGCAGTGACTTACTGCCATGTCGAATTGTAGAGAGCATCACGGGTAAGAGACTCATTCTACAGCCAATCTGTTGTTCCCATCAGCTGTGGAAATGTTCTTTTCAATTTTGTGATTAGAGTTCTATTGATAGCCAGACACATTGTACTGTAGGAACTATGCTGCACATGTCTGACATTATGTTACATTGCGTTATTGTATGTTGCGTTATGTTATATTGATGTTCCACTGCAATTCATAAATATTTATGCTGGACTGGATTGGGAGGATTATGTATGCTGTTTGTTATGGGGTAATTGGGGGGGGGGGGATTCTGCACACTGTTATAGGGGGATTGAGGAGGTACTGCATGCTGCATGTTATAGTGGGATTTGGGAGGGATTCTGCACACTGCCTGATATAGGGTGATTGGTGGGATTCTGCACACTGCTTGTTATGGGCTGATTGATTTTCTTTAGGGGGGGATTCTGCCCACTACCTGTTTTTTTTTTGGGGGGGGGGGATCCTCACACTGCCTGCTATGGGGCTAGTTTAGCACACCATTTCAGAATATTTTTTTTCTTATTTTCCTCCTCTAAATCCTAGGTGTGTCTTTTGATCGGGCATGTCTTATTGTGCAAAAAAATATGATATTTTTTGCTTGCTACACAATAAAAATGTTCAATGTTGTAGGCATGTTCTATAAAAGAAGCGAGGCAAGCCCTCTAAAGTTCCATTTTAATTCAAGGTTAAGAGGTAACAAAACACGAAAAATGCCAATGAATACTTTCGCAAGCCACTGTAATTGTCTGTACTTGGCGCAGAATCCCGTGTCAGTTAACATTATAATATAGCAATTAGCACCTGGGTCAGATGAAAAACATTCTTGCCCTACAAAGTGCTTTTAGTTGTTCTTGCAGTTTCTTGAAAAGCACTCGGTGTGGGGATTTGTTTGGAAAAATGATCTAGGAGACCTGTGCGTTTAAAGCAGCAATTCATCATTTGGTGTTTATTTATTCCTATTCCTGGACGGAAGTAGAAGGTGTATATGTCATAACACACACAAGGTAACTCTGGTGCTGCTGGTAAGCATATGTGCTTCAAATACTGAACGCCGGGGACACTGGCACTTACAAACTCTGTTTGTCTTTGCTCTTTGGTTCCCAGTTACACACTGTGACTCTGCAGAGTTAATGGGAAACAGACTGAGCTTCCATGTGGTTAGAGACTGAGCTGCCATATGGTTAGAGACTGAACAAAATAGCTTCATTACAAATAAAGGTATATAGTAAAGTAGAATCCTACATCAGATAGACACTGCAGTCAGGGAAAAAAAATCTACCCTGGCTCCACCTTTTAGTGGATTACTCACATTACCAACACCATAATCTGGCAAATCAGGGCAGGTGCCAGTGACCACTACACCTTGGAGGACTCATTTAACTTTCTGATTCTTTTTTTAAGTGCTCAGGCTCAGCATAATGGCAGAGGTGGGCAGACAGAATGTCACTGGGATGTGTTTTATCCCACTCCTGCATTTTTGGATCTGCTGTGTGGGCTCTTACTTTCTGCATGGATGGGGGATTTGCTCACATTCAAATTTTTTTTTTTGGAGGGAAGGTTCTGCTTGCTTTCTCTCTGCCTATTCATTTCTCAGGTCTTTGGGTAGTCTTTTTCTGGGGGTGGGGGGACAGATTTTTAGATTAGCTTGCACTTAGCCTGCAAAGGGAGCTGCTGAATCGCTACCACCAAAGGGCCTACCTAAACCTGGAAACGACCCTAGTTATTTACCCACATGATTAAAAGCTATAGTTAAGGGCAGGGCCAGGCTTACATTGGAACACACCCTGTACAAGACTACAGGATGGCACACTCCAGTACAAACAGTGCCCATCAACAGTGGTGTAACTAAATGTGACAGGGCCCTGGTGTGGACATGAAATGAGGCCCTTTTATGGCTCATACAGTAACCTTTTTTTTATTTTTTGACTCAATTGGATGCAGCTAAACAACTAATAACTAAAAAAGAAGATAGAAATTATGCTTCATTTATCTAAATGATGCCAGGTGTGGTTTCTCCCACTGTACCACCTCAAGTTACACCCCTGCCCACCAATAAACACCCTACTTCTGAAAAATAAGTCTGACAACTCCACTACTCCAGTGTACCACTACTCTACTGTCTACATTAATAAAAAGTAGAGGGTTGGGCTGGTCAGTTCGGTTTCCTACAATTCAATGCTTGAGGCAAAAGGCAACAGTGACTTTTGTCACCTAGTGCTGAATCGGGTAACCAAACACATTAAAATTAGCCTTCCCAAATGTGTTTGTATTCTTCACAGGCTATTAATATTTCTATTTTTTTTTAATTGCCAAATGCCTCAATGTATGTACCGGTAAGTCTCTCAAAAATGAGTCTCTGCAAAAATTGAGGATGCTTCTTTTGGTTTGATGTTGATACAGAGAACAGCCTGTTATGATACATGCAATAGTAGATGTTCATTCGTACCTTGAATGCACTGTAAACTATTCAGCTTGCTTTGGTTTAAAATTGATGCTTTACCAGTAATAAGGCTCAATCTTACCACTATATTTTGCAAAGCATGTGTGAGGAATCGTACCTCAGGTCAGAGCGGTGCAGTCTCTGACACAACCTTTTTTTGGTCTAGGGGCCACATTGTTGTATTGCTCCACTTCAAGGGCTGCAAAGAATGTAAGCTGCGAATGCCTTTATGTATATGCAAAGGTGAGCAGCTGTGGCAGGAAGAGATTGGGTAAAAGGGAGTGGAAGAGGTAAGGTTACCAGAGGTGGATAGAGGTGAGGAGTGGGAAAAGGTAAAGCAGGGAAGGGTAATTTCAGCAGAGGTTAAGTGGAAAGAGGTGAGGTGGGCAGAGGTGAGCAGAGGTGGATAGACACAGGCAGAGGTGGAGTGAGGTGGGCAGAAGTGAGATGGTAAGATGGTAAGCAATGGACAGAGGTTCGGTGGGTAGAGGGGAGGTAGGAGGAGGTGGATGGGAAGGAGTGGGCAGAGGAAAGGCAGAGAGAGAAAAATGGAGAAGGTGAGGCAGGAAGAGGTGAGGTGGGCAGAGCTGAGTCAAGAGTTGAGCAGAGATGAGATAGTAAGAGAAGTGACGAGGTGGACAGAGATAGGTAGAGTTGAGGGGAGAGAGAGGTAGGCAGAGGTAAAAATGAACACAGGTAAGTAGGAAAGAGGTGGGCAAAGGTGAGGTGGGCAGAGGTGAGCTGGGATGAGTCTACTTGGGCATCTCCAGGCACAGCCAGCACAAACACTCCAGTAGCACATTTGTGCACCTACCTCTGCAGAGAAGTTTATTGATGACCCACTTTCTGCTTCGGAAATTAGAGACACACTGCTCTCTACTGGCAAGCTGCTTGCACTGCAAGGAAAGCTCTGCTCACTATCTCCTTAGGGGTGCTCATAATCTTACAACCCTGACAGGCTGAAGGCTCCCATCTGTTGACCAAGTTAAATCGGGACAGTCACCCTTGGTAGCATGGAACAATAGCTTTATCATGTGAGTCGACAAAAAAGAGTAGCCCGAGATTAAATTAGGTGTATTGTGAAATTGTGTAATATTAAAAAATCCATATTAAAACATTGGATAACCAGAGAAGGGGTCACTTACGCACCCGAACTGAATAAAACTCCTGCTAAAGGTTGAGTTTTTTTTCTCCTGGTAGAGAATAAAATCCAGGAGTGAGGCTTGAATGTATCAGGGTTGAGTTACTGTTAGATGCCTTGCTTCAACATTTAAACTCCTGTGTGGTACCTCCCTCTCCCACCCCCTGAATGGACCTAATTCTCCTCCCCTGGAGCTGCTAGGTTAAATTTCGAAACCTAATATTGATCAGAACTTTTTGATTGGTGGTTCTGATGCCAAGGGAGCCAACAAGATTCCGCATACACTTTGAAACAAAATGTGGCTTTCCTACCTTCAAATAGAGTTCTCCATATCCATATGTAGAGCAATGGTTCAAATACATATATGTTCCTACTTATATACGTATATCAAATCTTTCTTTGATAATGACTTTTAAATCAACCATAGAAAGGCAGATTTACTGTAATTGTAGTGTTTCATCAAAAATTACCACTTTTCATCACATTAAAACTTGCATAATGTCAAAACAGATGTAAAATATTTAAATACAAATACCTATTGATACGTCTAGCTTTACATAGATTTGTATCTATTTACATTACGTTATGATTCTCAGAATTCAAGGTGCTACTTTTTATGTTCTTTTTCTTTGTGCCACTTTGTAACAAGCATCTGGCGTGGAAACATTTCACCAATTCATCTTCTCTAATTTTCTTTCTTTTTCTTTTTAAAGTGATATTTGTTGATGTTTTCCAGATTGTATACTATAAATCTTGACCCCAAATTTTCCCCATTTCCCTTCAGATATTTTTTATGATATCATGACCTTAATTATTGCTAAATTTGAAAGAGCCAAAAAAAACGTTTTACTGCTATGAAATCAATACAGCTTGTCAAGTGAAACAAACAAAATTCTGGAGAGACTTTTTTTTTAATTAACTGTATTTATACAGTGCTCCTAAATGTAACATTCTGAGCTTTTCCTTCTCTTACTGTATACCTCATAAAAGAATTTAATGGCAAATAAAATAATGCAATGGTATAGGATATCATATAGCTACAAAACTTTTTTTGTTTTGCAAAGTATGTTTATAAAACGTTACTACAGGAGGACTTGATGGATTATATTTAGTAACTAATTCTTTGGACATTAGAGGGATTCATTTTATACATTTATTCCCTGAGGAACAGGGCAATATTTTTGGACCCAGTACAAGTGCATTACCGCTACATTATATAAAGATTTCGGATGGATTGAGCCAGGATCTTTGGAAGAAATGGTCAACTTAGTTAATAGGGGCACAAAACTTGAAAAATATTTCTAGTATTTCAACACAGGATGTTTGGCCTTGGCATTGCATCCACCTGGGAGAATTCAGCCCCAGTGATTTTGGAGGATAACGTTTTAGGCAAGCTTGAATTTAAGGATAAATAAGATAGTGGGTTCAGATAGCATTCATCCCAGGCTTTTTAGGGAGCTCCAATTTGTGATTGCTATACTGCTAACCAATTTGGTTAATAGGTTTCTTTTAACAGGTGAGATTCTTGATGAATGGCCAATAATATACCTATCCAAAAGAGTAAGTAGAGCAGAAACTAGTAACGGAAGGCCTGTTAGCTTAACATCTGTAATGGTAAAACTAATAGAAAAAGAATATCATTGACCCCATAAAAATCAAAAACGAGTTGGTCTCCAAAAAGCATAGGTTTACTAAGAAGCTGGTGTCAAACATAATTTATTGATTTTATTGCCTATGTGACTAAAGTTTTGGATGTAGGTGGTGGATAGGATATCACCTATATAGATGGAGGGAGGATAGATTAGAATATGTACTCTAAAGAGAGTTGCAGGTGGTGCACCACAGGGTTAGGTCCTGGGGCCTATTCTTTGAAAGTCAGAAGTCTTGGTAGGTAAAGTTTGCATGTTTGCCAATGATACAAAGATGTGCAAAATGGTTTGGCATTATAGGATAAATAGACAAATCAGTATAAGCAAGAGTTAAATTTTTCTAAATGCAAAATTGTGCACTTGGGGAGATGGAACACACTCTCTGAGTATCATTTGGTCATTTCTTGGTTAGCCAGGGCTTCAGAAGATGAATGGTCAGTGTAGCCAGAGTGTTGAAAAAAGCTAGTAGGATGTTCAGCTGCATAGCTCTAGGCATCACTAGCAGGAAGAGGGAGGGTGTGATATCCCTTTACAGAGCTGTGGTGATGCCACAGTTCTGGAGACCTTGCCTACAAACAGACATTGATCAAATAGAATGAGTGGGCAAACAATGTTTGAAAGACTTTAAATCTATCAGGAAAACAATTAATTTGTACAGTCTGGTGGAAATACTGGAAAGATGGGATATGATTGAAATCTTTAAATATCTTAAAGGTTTGAATAAGGTTGAGGAAAGAAGCATTTTTATTTTTGAAAAACCAATGACCGCCGAACCTGAAGCTAGTTGTAGAGTTTCTGATCAAGGTCAGAAAGTATTATTTTACCTAAAAGAGTAGTAGATGCTTGAAACAAACTTCCAGCAAAGGTATGTTTAACAGTAAGGCTATTTAAACATCCTGGGGATAAACATACATTTATCCTTACATAAGGGCTAACTAGATGGAACATATGGTCCCCATCTGACGAAAAACGTCTATGTTTCTATGGTGAACAGAAAACTGTAATGTACCTGGCCAGCCTACAGAAAGGGAATAAGAATCCTCAACCACAATGACACATGTCCCTGTAAATAAGCCTCTCTGTAGATTGGAGAATCTCACCTGTAAGCTATATATCTTTCATGAATCAATCCTTTCTTCTAAATGTCAGTGAGGAACAGTCTATGTTGCTCACATGAACCATATCACTAGACATAGACTGATACAATTCACAAGAACCCACAGGCCCTCTTTAATAAGGGACCTTAAACAATTTTTAAAGTTAATACTATACTGAAGTAGCATTACTTTCATATTGACAGCCTTACTGATATCAGTAAAACACATTTTAAAATATATCTGAGCAGAAAAAGCCAAATTTAATATGATAAAATACTTTCGAAAAGTATTCCGAGAACCATGGATGGTAAAGTCAGTTTTAACATTTAGGACTTGCGTAAGTCCAATGCCACATTAAAGACAAATTATTAACTCATGCAATAGATCAGATATATGTTTCTTAAAAATAAACGTGGAACTTATGAGCAATTATCTAAATGTTAGTTTAGCATTCCCTCCATGAGGTATGGATGAAAGGACCTGTAAGGATTACCACTCGCTTTCCCATAACGCTGTGTCAGGCTGGCTTCTGAACCTTCAATGAATGCCTTTTCATTATACATACCATTTAACATCTATTAAAAGGTCAGTGCACATTTTGCTGCTATCAGGCATGCTTCCCCCTCACAGACTTCAATAAAGCTCTTAATGTCCCAGTAAGTAGTTAGAACTCTATGTCAGGAGAGAATGGCTGCACAGATTTAACTTACATACAAGCTGTCTCCTCTGATCAGGCTGTTTCATGTCATCGGAAGAGACTATGATCGGTGTGTGACTGGATCGCCAACAATTTTTTTTTGAGACCTATTAATTTAACTAATATCAAATTAATTAAGTCAAGCAGACACTTGGCTATATTCCAAAGCAACTGGTACAAAAGTGGTTCATTTATATACACAACATAAGCTCATAATAGGCTTATATGCTACTTTTTTTCTTTTCAGAAAGTTCTGACTACTTACTGGTGCATTAAGAGCTTTATTGAAGATTGTAATGGGGGCAACCCACTGAAAAACAAGCAATGTAGTGCATATGTATGACCCCTGAATCGTGGCATGACCCCTAAAGCTGATATCAGTCTTTTTGACCCCCCTTACTAAGCCTGATTTGCAGTGCTAAACAAAAAAATCACTTGATTCCATCACTTCATCTTAGTAATACAATTCTGTGAAACTCACCCGTAGAATTGTTTCTGATTATATCCAGTCCAGGTCGTCCCAGTGATGACATGTGGGTATTCTGCCCTAAGGGGGCGCTCGACTGCAAGATCAAAAGCTGCAGCTCCTCCCGGCCCCCTATAAAGGCAGGTGTCCCTCTATCATTCTCCAGTGGTTAAAAAGCAGTAAACAAAGCTTCAGCTTGTACTCTCTCTAACAAGACTTAAAAATACAAGTTCAATGAATAAAAAATGGTAATCACTATAAAAGGAAAACAGGGTGGGGTGGGACGACCTGGACTGGATATAATCAAAAACAATTCTACAGGTGAGTTTCACAGAATTGTATTTTTCCCTATATCCAGTCCAGGTCGTCCCAGTGATGACATGTGGGACATCCAAAAGCAGTGTCCATTTGGATGGGATCCCCAGTGCGGAACAGCATGTAGTTCATTTCACTACCGCCTGAAGCACCTTTCGGCCAAAAACAGCATCAGCTGAGGCCCTGACATCCACCTTGTAAAACTTTGTAAAAGTATGAACAGTTGCGGCCTTACAAACTTGTTCCACCGATGCCTGGTGCTGAAAAGCCCATAAGGCACCAATAGCTCTGGTAGAATGAGCTGTGATCCGAAAAAGGGGGTTCCTTCCCCTTGGCAGAATATGCTTGCACCACCGCCTGTCTGATCCACTTACTGAGAGTGGACTTGGCTGGTGGCAAACCTTTTCTAGAGCCTTCTGTTAGGACAAAGAGCAAGTCTGATTTTCTGAAAGACTCAGTCGCAACCAGATAATACTTAATGGCTCTGACCACATCCAAGGCATGGAGGGTCCTTTCCTTAGAATTAGTCTGTGCTGGACACAAGGAAGGCAAGACAACTTCCTCATTTAGGTGAAAGGGAGAAACAACCTTAGGCAAAAAATCAGGTTTAAAGCGAAAAGCCACCTTATCCTTATGCCGCTCAAAATAGGGAGGCTTCATACAAAATGCGGCCAGCTCTGATACGCGACGCACCAAGGTGATCGCTACCAAAAAGACCACTTTCAGCGTCAAAATAGGCAATGCAGCATCGCACAATGGTTCAAAGGGAGGACCCGGAAGAGCAGACAGTACTAAATTCAAGTCCTACACCGGTAACACTGACCTACGCGGAGGCCGGACATGGGTGACTCCCCGGAAAAAGGTCTTAAACAACCTATGGTTGGAAATGGATCGCTGGAAGAAGATGGCTAAAGCCAAGACCTGACCCTTGAGGGTGCTCAGCTGGAGACCCAAGTCTAAGCTGTGTTCCAAAAATTCCAGAATCCTAGAAATAGAAAATGTGCGGCAAGGGAGACACTTGGTCTCGCACCAAGCAATATAGGCGTGCCAAACTCTGTAGTATATCATGGAAGAAGACTTCTTCCGTGCCTGAATCATTGCCTGCAAAACCATGGGCGACAGCCCCTTGTCCATCAGGATTGAGGTTTCAATAGCCAGCCCGGCAAAGCCAGCGTCCGTAAATTGGGGTGCCACAGCGACCCCTGTGTGAGAAGCCCTGGATCGTCAGGCATGATGTAGCGATCTACTGACATCTGAACTATGTCCGCAAACTAACTCCTTCTCGGCCAGCGAGGAGCCACCGGGATAGCTGGTACCCCTTCCTGGGCTATCTTGTGCAGCACTCTGGCCAGGAGTGGAAACGAAGGGAATGCATACAGAAATTTGAACTCCGTCCAAGGAATCGCCAGAGCGTTTGTGGCAATGGCCAGAGGGTCTCTTGAGAGGGAGACGGACCTTGGAAGCTTGTGTCTGGACGCAAATAGGTCCACGTCCGTCGGCCCGCAGCAAAGACACACAGAACGTGAAAGGTCTTGCTGCTGAGAGACCATTCCCCCAGGGACAAGGCGCTCCTGCTCAGAGAGTCTGCCTCCTGGTTTTCTACCCCAGGAATGTAGACCGCCGAGATGCAGGGAACATTCTCCTCTGCCCAAGTCAGAATCTGGGTCACCTCCTTGAGGGCTCTCTTGCTCTGAGTCCCACCCTGGTGATTGACATAGGCGACAGCGGTTTGATTGTCCGAGCGAACCTGGATCGCAGAACCCCTTAAGTGGAAAGTCAAGTGAAGAAGCACCAACCAGATCGCTCTCAGCTCCAAGAGATTTATGGGTAAGCGGTTCTCCTGCGGACCCCACTTACCCTGGATCTGCTGAGTCTGCCAAACGCCTGACCAGCCTGTCAGACTGGCATCCGTGGTAACTATCTCCCAATGGGGAGTCAGAAAGGACTTGCCCACCAGCAGGTTCCGGGAGTCCAACCACCACAAGAGGGACTGCCTGGCCAGGGAGGACAACGAAAATTCTTGTTCCAGAGAATCCTGCATTCGATTCCAGCCGGTCAGCAGGTTCAATTGCAGAGGTCTCATGTGAAATTGGGCGAAGGGCATGGCCTCAAAGCATGACATCATTAGGCCCACCAATCTCATCCCCAGACATATTGACGGCCGCTGACAAGACAGCAAGGCCTGCACCTGCGTCTGGAGGCCCAAAACCTTCTGCTGTGGCAGAAAGACCTTGACCTGAGCGGTGTCTATCGTCATTCCCAGGAAAGATCTCACTGTTGAGGGATTGATAAATGACTTTTGGTAATTGACTACCCAGCCGAAGGCCTCTAGGGTAGACAACACCGTCCGAGTATCGCTCTCGGCCTGCTGGAGGGACTGGGCCGCAACCAACAAGTTGCAGGGCACACGAATGCCCTGGTTCCTCAGGATGGCCATGATGCCCGCCAGCACCTTGGTGAAGACGCATGGGGCTGAGGAAATCCCGAATGGAAAAGCCACAAACTGGTAATGCTGGTCCCTCAGAGCAAACCTCAGGAACTTCTGATGCCCCAGGAAAATCGGGATGTGCAGATAAGCATCCCTGATGTCCACCGTGGTCATAAAGTCGCTGGGCTAAAGCGAGCTCACCGCCGACCGTAAGGTTTCCATGCGGAAATGTCTGACTTTTACAAACCTGTTGAGACCCTTCAGGTCCAGAATTGGTCTTAACGTTCCGTCCTTCTTTGGAACTGTGAACAGGTTGGAGTAAAAACCTTGACCCTGTTCCTGTCGAGGTACAGGGCAAATCACATCTAACCGCAGGAGGTGTTGCCCGGCCAATCTCAAGTCCTGTGCCTTCAATGGCCTTTGGGATATCTGAGACTGGAGAAATCTTGTGTGCAGAGGCAACAAAACCAATGAATTCCAAACAGGCCTTGAGTTCTTTATACTCCTCCTCCGCCCGCTTGCGAGCCTTAGCTCTATCCACCAGGTGTCTCACCTTCTTTCTGATGGCTAAAGAGACAATCGCCGCGGCACACACAGGGTGAAAGAGGGCACCAGCAAAGGTGAACGCATGGCAGACCAACTGATCCTTGCGCTTGTCAGCTGGGTCACGTAAGGAAGCAGTATCAGGTGATGGCATAACAGTAGTGTTGAACAACCCCGACACGGGGCAATCCACTTCAGGAGGGCGAGACCATAGCCGAACCAGCTCCTCAGGAAAGGGATACCGCCTATCCAGGCCCTTAGGCACCGACGATAACTTGTTAGGCGTCTCCCATTCCTTGAAAATCATGTTAAAAAAATGGGCCGGCTCCGGAAAGACCCACCTTTGTCTTTCGGGCCTAAACAATCACCCTGCTTCCTCTTAGCCGCTCCGGGAGGAACAATGTGCAATTTCTCAAACACTGAGGTAAGCATTTTCTCTGTATCATCCGGGAGCCATGCATCCTCGTCCAAGGAAGCACCAGACATACTGTCATCGCCAGCAGAATAATCCACCGTGGAGCGTAAAATTCCTCTGGCAACTCACCTTCCTCCACAGAGCCCAGATAATCAAATAGATCGTCATTATCTGAGTAAATGAGCTCAAGGTGCCGTTTCTTACTAGTGGCCTTCTTGGGAGCCGTCTGCGAGATCTGTCTCTCGAGATTGTCCAGCCTATGCGCCAAATCAGCATGGGACCCCCTGCTCCGCCCCCTCCGGCGGCACGAAAAGACGCGCCCGCCCATCTTTGTCAGCCCTCTGCAGTATGGCCTAAGCGGCCAATAAAAACATGGCCGCGGAGGTCCACGACCCATAGCGTAGCGGCGCGGCTCCCACAGAGTCCTTCTTGGAGCCGTCGCCGCACCACAGAGCGTCGCATGAGCGGCATCTCCCCCCCCCTGTCATGGACAGCGCCAGAGCGAGGGAGGTAAGTATGCTCACACTCCAAAATCCAGCTGAGCCAGCACGGAGCCATCGTGAAAACTCACAGTAAAAACACAAGTGCCAAAACACCATTAAAGCTTGTGGGCAGGGAGGGTACATTACATACCAATGGGTCCCCCCCCCCCCCAGGCTCACCATAAAGCCTGTGGCTAGCTACCCTTTAGTATAGGGTCTGCAGCCCAGAGCCTAGCTCTGCCAAACGCCCGATCCCGGCGTTCACCCTACCGTCACCGTAGCAGCCAGCAGCTGGGAGGCAAGAGTGGGTCAGACGGGATCAGTGGAAATAGGGCCCGCAGGGCTAGGAGGCCCCCGCTCTGCTGCCATTGTCTGAGAGAGTATCCAAACGATCTTCTGCAGCCAAGACTGCAAGATGAACAACTGGAGAATGATAGAGGGACACCTGCCTTTATAGGGAGCTGGGAGGAGCTGCAGCTTTTGAACTTGCAGTCGAGTGCCCCCTAGGGGTGGAATACCCACGTGTCATTACTGGGACGACCTGGACTGGATATAGGGAAAAAATATTCCACTAAAAAGTGCAATTAAAGCAGCTGCAAAGTAACACACATACATTTCAGATATCACAGTATACTGTACAGCAATATTTGACACTGCAGGGCATTGTAAGGCTCTGGACATCATTAAAAACCCTGATATATCTGCTCTATTTTGTTCTATTTACATTTTACAACATTTCTTTATCACAGTGCCTTAACTGTTTTTTAACTCCTGGCGCAGGCTGATTTCTCTCATTAGCATACAAAACTTTGTAATCAGGTCTTAGGGACTAGATTAAGTTCCTGGCCTTAAAGTGGTCCCACATCCATTTTCTACATAATGGGTGTGGGGTGCATTGTGACAATAATATTGCTGGAGCCCCCCCTGTGCATAGACCTCCGCAACCCCCCCAAACCTTACGGGAACTGCGAGCCCTGGACGAAATGCGGCGCTGCAATTTGCCAACGGTGGTCACCTGGGCTGCGTGACTGACAGTGGGCAAACGTGGGTCGGCATTTTGCCAGGGTAACAAGGTTCAGATAAGGATTATGGGAAGTTGCAGGGGTTTATGCATGGGAGGCTGTCACAATGCGCCTCACATCCATTATGTAGAAAATGGGACGTGGGACCTCTTTAAACAAATAGTCTTTTCTATTTGCTTAAGAGAAAAACATTCCTGCTGGAACTGCAGGGCAGAGGCACACAGTGCAGCAGAAAAAACATTTAAAAGCACCGGAGGGAAGGAACCCAGTGACAATGACAAGAATATGTGTACCATAGCAGTACATATTTGTAAGCCCTCTAGATGACTTGTGACATGAAACTATCTTCCACAGACTCATCTTTATAGTAAAGCTTGGCTGTTCCTTACCCAGTTTTAAGCCTCTTACACTGCCAATTCTGTTTTAGTTGAACCAAAACCTGGGATTTTGACCATCCTGGGGTTTGTCCATTACCACGGGACATCCTGATTTAGGTTTTCCCAAGGTGTGAAACCCCCTGGGTATAATCACCTCTTTGTCAATCCTGTGGAGCATGTACAGGCTCTTATCCAATCAGCGCTCTATGCTGTGCATATAAATTCATAGCATAGAGATCTGTTTAACAACATGAAATGTGACCACATGCCAAGTTTTTCTCCAGAATGACGTGCACTTGTGCCACCATCTAAATGGGGAAAAAAGGGGGATGCAGCCTGTGCATGCACAGTGGAATCACTAGAGAAGTACGGTACATTTTACAGCAATCTCAGGGATTTCACACAGCAGGGCATCCCAACTGACTTCAGGGCCAGCCTAATAGTGTTTTGACTGGGTAACCTATATATTAAAATAATGATTTGATTTCCTTCTTTCACACACGTGATTATAGTGCTACAAAATTCCTGACTTTGTGCAAGTGTACCTAGAAGAACTGCCAATGCTACATGTGTAGTCACACCAAGCATTGATTTAGATAAGTAAGTATTAAGATGTCTCATCAGATCATTCACACTGATTTTTCCTATTTTATAAAAAATAAAGTATTAATATTTCTAGTTTTGAAAGCACCCCCCCCCACACACACAAACACACACACACACACACACACACACACACAAACCTTTGCAAAGTAGTGTATGACCTTTTGATTTGTTCAAAAACAAAAAACAATCACAATATCATTTGCACCCCCTAAACCAGTGTGCTGGTGAGCCACATGAACCCCCAAAAATGATGTCCAAAGCTGACCTAAAAATAGCACACCACTGAATTGCTTAACATAAAGGATAAGTGTATTTATTACATATTATAAAATATGCCTGCGTCAGCCATTCAGATACTGCTGGGGATGCTGGCAGTGGCATTATGAGATTGTGACATAGTAAGTGATAGCAGGGATCTGCCAGGGCTTCACAATGCAGGGTGTCCCCGAATGGGATTCCCTCAGTAAGGGCTGGATTCATTCTGCTTGTTCCCCTTTTAAAAAAGTGTTTTAAATATAATAATTATTTTAGCTTATGCCTTATATTGAAATAAATCATGAAACAGTCCATATTTTCATGAGGTAATTTACATTTTTTTGATGCAAGGCCTTAATATTTCTATGGCTAAATCTCAGCTAAATACAGTAAAATGTGCTTTCATATATGACTGTGGACAGGCACATTTTAGGTCCGCTGCACCTTTAGCCGTTATAACCGCTATACAATAAATGTCTGACAATACATAGTCCTGTACTCACAGTCATCTTCCCATTTCGGTTTGCTTCTTCCCTTAAGGCTAGTGCTTTCAGGAAATTATCTTGCAGTTGCTTTCCTGCACTCGATAATATCCTTTAAAAACAGAAAACAATGACCTGATGAATATGCCTTAGTGTTTTGTATATTATACATACTGTAGATCAAAATGACACAAAATATGCCTGCAGACACAATCCCCCACCTAAGAAAAGAGCAGTCATTCACTGAGTTTTTATAACAACCATCTTCTGGAGTGCAGTACAATTACAGTAAAAAAAATGCATACCATCACTACCAATCCAGTGGACAGTTAGGTAAAAGGAAACCATCAGCCAAGGCAACCCTACCTGTACAACCATATATTTGTTGCGTGTCCATCGCATGATTCAACAAGACAACCTTTTTTTGTATTGATACATTTGTGTAGGATCAAAACGGGGGGAGGGGGGGCAGCCCTGCTGGTATGTCTCCTCTTGTCAGAGAATATGTTCATTTCATTCATTTTATCTTTGCACCAATCACATTTAACCCAGAAGTTTCTTGAGATTTCAAAACCTTCCTTTATGGGGCTATCCCATGTGGAAAAGAAACTACTATAGTATATTATAGTGCCCACCCAAAGCATCTACTGAACAGTTTCCTCACCTCACAGGTTTTGATGGTCCTGCAGATTTACTCTGATTTAGTACAAAAAAGGAACAAATCCATTACAAGTTTATTGACAGAAACTACTCGCCCCATGTCTTTGATAGAAAACTTGTTAGAGCGAGCGCCGCACGCCCGTCTTGCAGCACTCCCCTCATCTCCGTTGCTGCTCCCGCTGCCTGGCTGGGCGCTACGCGTCCGTCTCGCGGCGCTCCCCATTCTCCCTCCTTGCCCGCTCCTGCCGGCGGGGCATGCTCCCAGTCGTCTCCCTTCTCCTTGCTCTGCCTCCTCGCATGGCCCGGTGCGCGCACGTCCCCGCCCTCTACGGGGCGCGCGCGCCGTTTTCCTGAAGTTTAAAGGGCCGGTACACCACTGATTGGTGCCCGGTCGTCCAATCCTGCATCCACTTCCCCTATTTAAGGGGCACTTCCTTTCCATCAGTGCCGGATCTTGGTCCTTCTTTGTATGCAGAAAGTCAGTTGTTTTCAGGATTGCTCACCCGTGTACCGACCTTTGCCTGTCCCCGACTCTGAACCTTCACTGCCCGTCCTGACCTTGGCTACTCTGCTTGAACTTTTGCCTGCCTCCTTTGCACCATGCAGTACCTCGGCTGACTGTGGGGCTGAGCTGCTGTTGGAGGGGTAGCGACCTGGGGGTCACTCACCGCTACAAGACCAACTTGCCTTGCGGTGGGCTCTGGTGAATACTGGTGGCCTCTTAGACTCCGCTCCCCTGACACGGTACTCGCTATCAGTATCACAGTCACAGCTGATCCACACCTGTGCCGCCACACCCGGTCCGTGACAACGCTACTATAAACGTGATCAATCTCCACAGGTAAAAAAATAAAGGCCCATAAGAATGAAGTTCCCAGTGCTGCTGTTATTCAGGCAATATTAAAGATATCTTGGGTCAAAGGTTACAACAGGTTTTGTCTTAGAGATGATGCATGTTGCAGCATTTAACAAATGACCTCCCTGATAAGTTGTGTGTAATCTACAGAGGTATCCAGTGTGCATATGACAACATGCCATTAGCACTCTTTCTATATTTGTGGGCTTCTTTTTGGTGGCTTCCTGACCACCATATGCTAAGCGTACAGATGGGTGCAATGATCTCATCAATATAAATAAAGTAGTCAAGTCATAGGTAGATGACAATAAGACTGCTAACCAGAGATATACTGTAGCTGACACCACATGCAGATTTGAAAAATTGCTCTAGATAGTTGCAAAGCGGAACAACGGACCTCTGCACAAGCAGGTCCTATTAGATGTCATTTAGAATCTTTTGGATGTTGTCATCTTCCAGTTTGCCGGCATCCTGCTGTATTTTCCTTCCCATCGGCGTCTTAGTCATCTGTGACAGACGCCGGGGACCATAGTCATTTGGGGTCTCTGCTGTGCCGCCCTCACCCCTCTGCCTCGCTAGCTGCTCAGAAATCTCGTGGCCCCTGGCCGGAAATTAGCAGCACAGACAATACACTGCGAAGGTGCAAGATCTCGAGGACGGCGCACTGCATCCTGGGATTGAAGACTGAAGAAAAGATGGCGCCATCCTATGAATAGTGCCAGCAGAAGACCTGGTGAGCGCAGAAGGAAGGGCAGAAGAGCGGTAAGTTTAAAATGCCAATTGTTTAATCAGATTTTTAAAGGGAACGGAGGGCAGAGCTTGGGGAGTTTCAAGAACTCCCTAGACTGTCCAATGTTCCTCTTCAAATACTAGATGGGTCAACCCAGGGATTGTTATCTACCGATCATTCTATTAAATTTAGACAAGCTAGATAGGCAGCACTAGCCTTTTTTTAGCCACATACAATATTCCACAATAGTCAAGCTATATAATGGTGTGCACACTACCCCCAGCAACAAAGTTACAAATGCAAAGAAAACAAAGGGGGAACCCAAACTTCCCCAAAAGTTGCCAAGGGTACATAAAGTAAGTGGCACCACCCTCAAGAGTATAAGAAAGTATCACAATTTTATTATTTACAATTACATATCATAACAAAACATAATGACACTTACACAAATAGACAACATAGACATATAAAAACACAAGGGAGCGCCGGTGGTCTAATGAAAGTCATAATAGAAATGTGTCACTTAGTTCAAATAACAATATATAAATTCCCAATAAACTAACCAAGTTGTGCAAAGTACGCAATAAATGTGCAAAAAAAATACTGGCCAGTACAAAAATCACAATTAAGCATTCCTAATTCTATATCCAACAACCTAATTAATGCATATAACTAACACCATAAAGCAGGAAAACTAGCCAAGGTGAACAAAAGAGTAACAGAGCAAAAAATGTGTATACAGACCAACCGGAGCACCCCCACAAGAGTGAGACGCCAACGCGTGTCGTAGTGTCACCTGCACTACTTCCTCAGGGCGATAACCTTAGGGTTAGTATTTATTTTGCACATTTATTGCGTACTTTGCACAACTTGGTTAGTTTATTGGGAATTTATCTTTTGTTATTTGAACTGAGTGACACATTTCTATTATGACTTTCATTAGACCACCGGCGCCCCTTGTGTTTTTATATGTCTATGTTGTCTATTTGTGTAAGTGTCATTATGTTTTGTTATGATATGTAATTGTAAATAATAACATTGTGATACTTTCTTATACTCTTGAGGGTGGTAACACTTACTTTATGTACCCTTGGCAACTTTTGGGGAAGTGTGGGTTCCCCCTTTGTTACCGATCATTCTATGGAGTGGATTCACAGCCTGGAGAGAAAACTCACTTCTTTTTTAGGAGAGAAAACTGTCATTCACTTTCATTGCCTACCTTGGGGGATGATTCAGATCCAGGTGAAAATTTACACTCGGTAGACAATGAAAGTGAACCACGCTCTGAATCGATGCCTGTATTGCATTGAGGGACCTTTATGTAATCTGTACCCCTCTCTAATAGTGACGTATTACTTTTATACTTTCTTTCTATTTATAGTTTACGTTTTACTTTTAATTTAAGTGAAATTAAATTACATTTGAGACCAAGTAATGCAATCTTCGTATTGCTTAAATTTTAATAGGTACTTTTGCATAACAATAGAAGATGTACACTATACATGGGTACACACATGGACACATAAGACATGGAGTGAGTTGCTGTGGGGGCATAGAGGGATGAAGAAGGCAGGGAATGATTTTGTGCAGTGTATCAAGTGTGTAAATGTCTGCTAGAGCACCAAAGGCAATAAGATATTTTTGTGTTTTGGGGTTGGGCCCCGTTGATATTTTGATATATGGTTCTGTGATTTATAGTTTCCCTCATTTCGGTCTGCTTCGAATGAAGCCCAACTCTGGACTCCCAACTCCCAACTCATTTTATTAAATCAGCTTATCTTTTTACAGGACCACATGTTCTTTGTATCCATCAAGATGGATGCATGAATACAACCATGCTTTTAGAAAATCAGAAAACTACAGAGAGCTACAAGGATCCTACTTTTAGTAAACACTTTATATTTTTCTACATTTATGGCTGCTTAAGAAGTTCAGTTGAAATGTTGCCATAGTTATCACTGAATTTGGCTTTTGCTGAAAAGTACGCACCTGACTAAACATTGGCACTGATATGAAAAGCAGCTAACTTACTGCTAGTATCTGCATGTGCCTGTCCCTTTCCCATCTGTCCCAACACTACACAGAGATTCCACTATCAAGCATTCACTAACTTATACGTCACGCGGTGGACATTTTCAAAAGGCAGAGTATTAAAGAGAATTTAATGCAAAAACACTGAATTATTAATGCCCAAGGCACCAGGACCACAGAATAAGAAACTCCAAAATATCTGGCAAACTAACACTATTAGGTTTTAGCCTATTTTGACCATGAGGACATCTGAAGAACTTGTTTACCTAACGAGACAAATCTGCAAATTCATTCAGTTTTATAGTGGGGAAAGGTTATTGTCGTTAACCAATAGCCTCTGTTTTGGCAGGTTCAGGCTTCTGTTTTACTTTTGCTCTTTCATTCAGCTCCTTAAAGGAGCACTATCGCGAAAAATGGCCCAATGATAAAAATCCATATAAATGTGCTGGATCAAGAAAATACAATTCTGTGATTACTCACGTGTAGAATTGGTATTATATGTATACAGCCCGTCCTGTTCCAGAAGAAATTCCTTAATCTTGTGTTATACATCCAGTAGATGGCGCTGGACTGCAGAGACAGAAAAAAGGTTCCTCCCGGCCCCATATATACAAGGGACCTCCCACAAAATCCCCAGTATTGAAAAGCAGTTAAAATGAGACCGGGAGAACTATAACCATTATATAAAAAATTTGAACAATCACCATAAAGAGGTAACTAAAGATAATGATAACAAGGGTGGGGTGGAACAGGACGTGCTGTATACATATAATACCAATTCTAAAGGTGAGTAATCACAGAATTGCATTATTCTAAGTCTGTCCTTGCGTCCTTGACCTTGCGGCCAAAAGCAGCATCTGCTGAGGCCCTAACATCAACCTTGTAAAACTTTGAAAAAATATGAACAGAAGACCAAGTAGCGGCCTTGCAAACTTGTTCAACAGAAGCTTGGTGCTGAAAAGCCCAAGAGGCACCAATAGCATGAGTAGAATGAGCAGTAAGGCGGAAGGGAGGCTCCTTCCCCTTAGCAGAGTAGGCCTGTATCACAGCCTGACGTATCCACTTGCTGATAGTGGACTTAGCCGGAGCCAGACCTTTCTTAGGTCCAGACGGAAGCACGAAAAGAGCATCAGTCTTCCTGAAGGATTCAGTAGCCACCAAATAGAACTTCGGAGTTCTGACCCTCTCCTTAGGGTTACTAGGATTAGGACACAGAGAAGGCAAAACAATGTCCTGATTGAGATGAAAGGCAGAAACAACCTTAAGCAGAAAATCTGGCTTAAAGCGAAACACCACCTTGTCCTGGTGTCTCTCAAAATAAGGAGGCTTGATGGAAAGCGCCGCCAACTCAGAAACACGCCTAACAGAAGTGATAGCCACCAAAAAGACCACCTTAAGCGTGAGAATGGACAAAGGAGCCCGTTGCAAGGGCTCAAAGGGAGACCCCTGCAGGGCAGATAAGACCACGTTCAAGTCCCAGACTGGTAACATAGGCTTACGTGGGGGATGCACGTGAGTAACCCCATGGAAAAAGGTCTTGACCAAGAGATGCTGAGCAAAAGATCTTTGGAAAAAAATAGCTAAAGCAGAAACATGGCCTTTCAGAGTACTGAGCTGAAAACCATATCCAAACCATGTTGGAGAAACACCAGAATCCTAGAAATAGAAAACACACAACAGGGAAGAGAGTGGGACTCGCACCAGTCAATGTAAGTACGCCAAACCCTGTAATAGATGAAAGAAGAGGACCTCTTCCTAGCCCTGATCATGGTATTCACAACCGAGGCAGGCAGTCCTTTTTCCATCAAGATGGAGGTTTCAACAGCCAGGCCGTCAAAGCCAGCGTTTGTAAATTGGGGTGGTGTACGTGTCCCTGAGTTAGCAGATCTGGAACCCGTGGCAGGGCGTACTGATCTACTGCCAACTGCACGATGTCTGCGAACCACACTCTTCTTGGCCAACAGGGGGCCACCAGGATGGCTGGCACCCTTTCCTGAACTATCTTGCGCAGCACCCTGCCCAGCAGTGGAAACGGGGGAAACACATACAGGAGCTGGAACCTCATCCAAGACATTGCCAGGGCATCCGTGGCCAAGGCCAGAGGATCCTGAGACAGAGAGACGAAGACTGGAAGCTTGTGATTGTGACGGGACGCAAACAAATCCACATCCGGCTGACCCCAGCGGTGGCACAGGGAGGGAAACACCCTGCTGCTGAGGAACCATTCTCCCAGATGAGAGGTCCCCCTGCTCAGAGAGTCTGCCTCCAGATTCTCCACCCCCGGGATGTACACAGCTGAGATGCAGGGAACATTTTCCTCCACCCAGGACATTATCAGGGACACTTCCTTGAGGGCCCTCTTGCTCCGGGTCCCTCTCTGATGATTGTAGGCAACCGCCGTCTGGTTGCCCGAGCGGACCTGAACAGCCCGACCCCTCAGGTGTGGGGTTAAGTGGGCGAGAACCAACCTGATCGCCCTCAATTCCAGAATGTTGATAGGGGCATGGGCCTCCTGAGGGCCCCACTGACCCTGAAACTTCAGGGACTTCCAGAATCCCCCCCAACCTGTCAGACTGGCATCCGTGGTGACAGTCTCCCAGCAGGGGGCCAGAAAGGACCTGCCCCCCAGCAGGTTCCTTGAGTCCAGCCACCACGCTAGAGACCACCTGACCAGAGGGGACAAGACAAACACCTGATCCAGGGACACAGGGTCCCGATCCCATACTGACAAGAGGTGAAGCTGAAGAGGCCTCATGTGGAACTGAGCATATGGAACTGCCTCGAAGCAGGACACCATCAGGCCCACCAGCTGCATTCCCTGCCTGATGGATGGATGAGGACAAAACAGCAGGAGCTGAGCTTTCTCTTGAAGGACCTTAACCTTCTGCTGAGGAAGAAAGATCTTGACCTGAGCTGAATCCAGAATCATGCCCAGAAAATACTTCACCATGAAAGGAGACAGGGAAGATTTGGGGTGATTGATCACCCAACCGAATGACTCCAGTGTGGACACCACCCGCTGAGTGTCCAGCTCTGCCTGATGGAAGGACTGAGAAGCAATAAGCATGTCGTCCAGGTAGGGAAGAATGCGAATGCCCTGAGATCTCAGCAGGGCCATCACTCCTGCCAGCACCTTGGTGAATACCCTGGGAGCCGAGGTGAGACCGAAGGGCAAGGCCACAAATTGGTAGTGCTGATCCTCCAAAGCGAACCTGAGGAATCTCTGATGACCTGGAAAGATAGGAACGTGAAGGTAAGCATCCTTGATGTCTACAGAGGTCATGAAGTCCCTGGGCGCAGGAAAGTCACAGCTGAGTGCAGAGTCTCCATGCAAAAGTGTCTGAATCTGACAAGTTTGTTGAGAAGCTTTAAATCCAGGATAGGTCTGACGGACCCATCCGTTTTGGGAACAATGAAAAGATTGGAATAATAGCCTTTGCCCCTTTCCTTCAAGGGCACCTGGCAGATGACACCTAGATCTAGAAGGCCTTGGACAGCCAGGGACAGACACTGAGCTGACAAGGGGTTTTGAGCTAACCAAGATATGATGTATCTTGTAACCGGAGGATACTACCTCCTGAATCCACCGGTCTGAGACATGACGCCTCCAGACATGAGCCAAGAGCCGAAGCCGTCCCCCCACCCGGATGGGTGAGGGTGCCCCTTCATGCCTGAGGGGGCTTGGGGGAGGACTTAATCTTGGGACCCCAGGGGGGGTCAGGGCGGCCACATCCTCTGCCCCTGCGCCAGAAATCTCCACGGGCTCCAGAAAAGGAAGCTCCCCATCCCATTCTGAAGGAAGGAGAAAAGGCACCTGAACCCTGAAAGGACTGGGGCTGCCTTCTACGCTGAGGTAACTTGCCTCCTTTGGAAAACAAGTCCAAACGTTCCCCAAAGAGGCGCAGCCCCCTGAAGGGAAAACCAGTGAGGGCCTTCTTAGCAGCATTGTCAGCTGTCCACTGACGCAGCCAGACCGAGCGGCGTATAGCCACCAACAAGGCAGATGCCCTGCCACACATTCTAATGGTATCATCCAAGGCAGAGAGAACATATGCAACAAATTCCTTGCAACGCAGAAGAGCTCTATAATCTTCACTACCTGCATCATCAGGGGCACCATCTAAGAGACTCCTGAGCAGGCTTTTAATAGCAACAGCCGTAATAGCAGAGGCACAGATCGGATGGAGCGCGGTCCCCACACAGGCAAAAGCATGGCAAGCCAGCTTATCAATGCGCCTGTCCTCCCCATCCCTTAGTGTAGTATAGTCAGGGGAATGCATGCATCCACAGGAGGAAAGGGATACCACTTATCCCAACTCTTTGGCACCCCGGGGAGCCGACTAGGCCATTCCCACTCCTTGAGCACCAGATTATTAAAATGAGCTTGTTCAGGAAACTCCAAGCGAGGTTTACCAGAATGAAACAGCTCCCCCTGCTGCCGCGGAGCCACGGCAGGAGGAGAGATACAGAGTACATCAAAAATGTGAGCCAAAAGTCTGTCAGTATCATCTAAAGCTCATGGGTCATCGGCACCATACTCTCTAGGATGTTCCTCAGATGATTCTGAATCAGAAAACAATTCCCCCTCCTCTAGGGGGGTATAACCGGTAACATCAAAACATTCCTCTGCCTCCATAGGAAAGAGGGAAACACCAGGTGATAAATGCAGAAGCCTTACGTGGGCCAGAGCCAGCAATATGTCTCTTTATGCTGGACACCCGGGCAGCCAAATCAGGTTGAGACTCCCCACTGGTATGCAACTCACTGGGAGTCAGATGTATGCGTGGGGGGGTAGGCGAAGCCAGAGGGGGCGCAGGCCCAGCCACAGGTAACCCAGACTGCAATGCAAGCGTCTGCTGGGCTCAGGGAACACACACCCTGACATCATCACTTATAGGGGATACCCCACACGCCACACACAGCCGGGCTTGTCCCGAAGGAACCCCGAGCACATTATCCTGAGAAGCCTCCATATGGTGATTATTGTGGCACAATAGGCCAATTGGGATTGACGCCAATAAGGCTACCCGGGATGCCCCAATAGCCCGCTAGGGAAGTGGGAGGTAAGGGAATACAATAGCCCTCCAATAAGAGTTAACACTAAATAGAGAGGATAGGACCGGGAGAAACCAGTTTGACCCGCCTGCAAGACATAAGCAAAAAAATCCCGTAAGCTATGAGCAATCCAGAGAATACAAAAAAATCAGCCCGCAGGGGCACTTACGAACTGCGATAGGGAGACGCCAGACACACGCAGCAGAAAGCTTAAAATGGCGCCCGCCCGCATATACCTCGAGGGGCGGGCCGCGGAGACAGTGATGCAGAACGCGTCAGCCACCAGGCCCGGCGCCCACCTGACAAGACCAGCCAATGATGGCGCAGCTGCGCCTGAGGTGATGTCGCCGACGACCGCGGAGCAGAGTATAAGCGCGCCGCGGCGGCAGCAAAGAAACCAGTGCAACCAATTCAAACAGGGATCTCACATAAAACATATATTAAATGTAATAAGACAAGCACCCCTCCCCCCGAGATCTCCAGGGAGAGCGAAGAGGAAACGAAGGCCAGCCCAAGGGAGCCAACTGCGGGGACAGGGGGCGAGGGGCATAAGATGCGGGAGGGGAATCCCATAAGGCTACCCATGGGCCTGTACCGCCTACCCTTTGGTGGGGGACTGCGGTTGGAGCAGCGCTCCTTAGCACCTAGCAGCGGTGCTGCCTACCTTCACCCGAACCAGTGCAGCCTAAGCTTGGAGGCAATAACAGGAAACAGGTGGGAATAGTCCTACAGGGCCGCAGGCTAATAGCCCCGCTCACCTGCGAGTAGAGAGAGCCATCTTCTAGTCATCACAGCCCAGACTGCTGAGAAGATCTGGGGATTTGTGGGAGGTCCCTGGTATATATGGGCCAGGAGGAGCCTTTTTTCTGTCTTTGCAGTCCAGCGCCATCTACTGGATGTATAACCCAAGTGTAAGGAATATCTTCTGGAACAGGACGTGCTGTATACTTAGAATATATTCAGCCCAGCTTTTTTTTCTTTCTTTTAATAGAAGGAAGAGGACATCCAGGTGACAGGCTCTGTCACCCCTGATAGACTAAACCTGTCACCCTTAGATTTTATTCCTACCATGAGGGAATAAACCACAAGCTTGGCAGGAGTTTTATTCAGTTTGGGTGTATATTGACTCCTCCTCTCATTAGCCAATGTGTTTGTATGTATTTTTAATATTAGACCACTTGTGTTCTTTAAAGTGAAAGTCCAGTGTTCCGAATCCCCCACTCCAACTCTGACACACTCCCATTCTCCCTTCCCTTGCGCTGAGACAGAGCGGGGGATTACTAGAAAAAAAACTTTAGTTGTTGCCAGGAATCCTGCGCAGTTCTCCTCATCCCCCCATTCACTTGAAAAGGCAGGTAGGAGTGCGCACAGAACGGGGGATGCCACTGTCTGTGTGGCTGCCGCAGGAGCCCCTCTAGCAGTGCTGGATCCAGGAGAGGTAAGATGTTTTTAACTCTGCCTCGCTCCTCTGGCGCTGAAGCAGAGCAAAGTGGACCAAAACCCACATTTTTAACTAGCATCCCCTGAATTGCTCCGTCATGAAGAGTTCCTTTGCCTGTCACTGCTCCTGATTCACTCTAATCCCAGATAATGCTGCCTATTTTAGCTGTAAAGCTTTGCCTCCTCTATTCATTGCCACTGTTGTGTATGACAATGATGCCATTGGCACACCTATGCATTGATTGATCAACTGCCATCTCACACCAAGCAACAGCAAAAAAATCAGTGTTCCAGGACAACTTGAAAAGCAAATATACTCATTTCTAGTTCTACACCCCAAGAAGGGAGAATCGGCAGGGGCTTTGTCCAAATGTATTTCACAAGTTAAGTGGGTTTTGGACCGCTTTGATGCAAATTTAGCTTTTTAAGGGCGTAGCAACATAATAAAATCAAGCCCTAATCTAAGAAGACCTGCAGAGAGGATGCCGCCTGGTAGGGGACAAATGAAGGAAAATGCAGCAAAGATGAATTCTAGAGATGAGCGAACTTTTGAAAAATTCGATTCGACTGATTCGCCGAATTTTCCGACAAAAATCGTTTCGACCCGAATAAATTCGCGACGAATCGCTATTAAAAACGGCTATTTCTGAGCCTCCTAGAGCCTCAATAGGGTTGTAAACCATTCTGCCTTGCTGTAACACGCACAGGATGCGTGCTGGGTTAGTTAAATAATACTTTGAATAAATATCACATGCAGATCAGAGGCATCGCTAATAGAATCGCAGAGCGGCACAATTGCAGAGAGTTGAAGTGGCATCACTATGAGGGGCAGAAGGAGCCCAAACATTGCTTTAAAGAGACACTGGAGTTGGCAGCAGCAGGAGCCCAAAAATTGGATGAATCACACCCTGGAGTTGGCAGGAGTTGACAGCAGCAGCAGCAGCAGGAGCCCAAATATTACATTAAAGAGACCCTGGGGTTGGCCTCAGGAGCCCAAAAATTGGATGAATCACACCCTGGAGTTGGCAGCAGCAGCAGCAGGAGCCCAAATATACACTGGAGTTGGCTTCAGGAGCCCAAAAATTGGATGAATCACACCCTGGAGTTGGCAGAAGTTGGCAGCAGCAGCAGCAGGAGCCCAAATATACACTGGAGTTGGCTTCAGGAGCCCAAAAATTGGATGAATCACACCCTGGAGTTGGCAGAAGTTGGCAGCAGCAGCAGCAGGAGCCCAAATATACACTGGAGTTGGCTTCAGGAGCCCAAAAATTGGATGAATCACACCCTGGAGTTGGCAGAAGTTGGCAGCAGCAGCCCAAATATACACTGGAGTTGGCTTCAGGAGCCCAAAAATTGGATGAATCACACCCTGGAGTTGGCAGGAGTTGGCAGCAGCAGCAGCAGGAGCCCAAATATACACTGGAGTTGGCTTCAGGAGCCCAAAAATTGGATGAATCACACCCTGGAGTTGGCAGAAGTTGGCAGCAGCAGCAGCCCAAATATACACTGGAGTTGGCTTCAGGAGCCCAAAAATTGGATGAATCACACCCTGGAGTTGGCAGGAGTTGACAGCAGCAGCAGCAGCAGGAGCCCAAATATTACTTTAAAGTGACACTGGGGTTGGCTTCAGGAGCCCAACAATTGGATGAATCACACCCTGGAGTTGGCAGAAGTTGGCAGCAGCAGCAGCAGGAGCCCAAAAAATGGCCTAAAGACATAAATATGTTTTGCACCATTTGGAAAGTGTAAAACGTGGCACCATGCTGAATCTAGTCGCATGCATCAGGCATTGGTGGGTGGAAATCCTGGCTGATCCATCCCTGATTCATTTTGACAAAGGTGAGTCTCTCCACATTTTTAGTTGACAGACGAGTTCTCCTCGCCGTAACTATGGCCCCCGCCGCACTAAACACCCGCTCAGATGGCACGCTACTTGCCGGGCAGGACAGCTTTTCCAGGGCAAACTCTGCTAGTTGCGGCCACAAATCAAGTTTGGCTGCCCAGAAGTCCAGCGGATCCTCAAGGTGTGTTGGCATGGTCATGTCAAAGTATGACATGACCTGTTGGTTGAGGTCCTGCTCCAGGTCTTCCTGCTGCTCATGAGTAGCCTCACTATGCGGGTGTAGAAAGCTACTCATTAGCGACTGAAGACTGAGGCTGCTGCTGCTGATGGAGCTGCTGCTGCTGCTCCTGCCAACCCCCCCAGCGGCCATGGCAGTGGAAGGTGAGCGCAGAGGTCCCCTCGAGTCAGACCTGTGAGAGTATGGACCATGGCGCAGATAGGCATCGGCCAACTGCCTACGTAGAATGTCTTTGTAGTAGTTGAGTTTGTCCTCCCTCTCGGTGGGTTTAAAAAATGCCCCCATTTTGTGCCGGAAGCGAGGGTCCAATAAGGTGGACAGCCAGAAGTCATCCCGCCGACAGATGGAAACAATTCTGGGGTCACTACGCAAGCACGTGAGCATGCTTCGTGCCATTTGCGCAAGTGACTCGGATGGACTACCTGTCTCCATCTCCACTGCATACTGCCACGGTGTGCCCGGGTCCTCTGTCTCGCCTTCCTCAAAAACCTCTAGCTCCTCTGGCTGCTCCTGCTCCTCCTCTCCTGTCCGCTGACTAGATAAACCAGCCATTTCGCCAAGCCTAAACTGTGTTTCGCTGGGCAACTCCTCCTCCTCCTCTTCCTCCTCCTCCTCCAGTTCAGCTCCAACGGGGTTCATGTGGCCGTAAGATGTAAACGCCATGTCTCCAGTGCCCTGACCAGCCATGGTTTCCAACATGTGCTGTAGTACATGAAGCAGTGGAATCACGTCGTTCATCCCGTAATCCTGCCGACTGACAAATAAAGTGGCTTCCTCAAAGGGCCTGAGCAAACGGCAGGTGTCACGTATGAGCTGCCACTGGTTGACATTGAAGTTACACAGGGGAGTCCCCCTATCTGCTTGGATCATCAGGAAATCCGTGATGGCTTTTCTCTGTTCATATAATCGGTCCAACATGTGAAGGGTGGAATTCCAACGGGTGGAAACATCGCAAATCAGACTATGTTGGGGGATACCATTCTGACGCTGTAGCTCAAGAAGGGTGTGTTTGGCGGTGTAGGAGTGGCTGAAGTGCATGCAAAGTTTCCTTGAAGTTGTTAGGATGTCCTGCAGATGGGGGGAACACTTCAGAAACCGCTTGACAACCAGATTGAAGACGTGAGCCATGCAGGGGGCATGGGTCAGGCTTCCTTGGCGCAGCGCAGACAAAATGTTCTTCCCATTGTCGGTAACCATGATTCCCATTTTAAGTTTTCTCGGAGTAAGCCATGTTTGGATTTCCTGATGAATACATTTAAGCAGTTCCTCCCCTGTGTGACTCCGTTCGCCAAGACAAACCATGTGAAGCACTGTGTGACACCTCCGTGCCCTGCACACATGGTAGACTGGAGGGGCACTGAGACTTGAGCCTACAGTGGAGGGTGAGGAGATGGCGGAGGATGAGGAGGCCGAGTCGCACGGTGTCACAGGCCCAATGGGCAGAGAGCGCGGAGGCCGAAGCGGCGTGACCTGTCCAAGTTGCTGCTGCAAAGGGACCACATTCACCCAGTGGGCCGTAAACGACATGTACTGCCCCTGACCGTAGTTACAGCTCCAGATGTCGGCGCTGCCATGTATTTTGCTACACACCGACAGGCTCAAGGACTGGCCCACCTTCTGTTCAACAAAAGTGTGCAGCGCTGGTACTGCCTTCTTGGCAAAGAAATGACGGCTTGGGACTCTCCACCTCGGCTCGGCACAAGCCATCAGTTCTCTGAAAGGTGCAGATTCCACCACCTGAAAAGGGAGCGACTGCAGCACCAGCAACTTGGACAGGAGCACATTCAGCTTCTGCGCCGTAGGATGAGTGGGCGCATACTGCTGTCTCTTGGACATGGCTTCGCTGATGGATTGCTGGCGGGATGCATGACTTGGAGGAGGAGGAGGAGGAGCAGGAGCGACAGAGGATGGGTATGACGCACAGCTGCCTTCGGCTGAGGTGCTGGAGCCTTGGCTGGCAGAAATTGGGAGCTCACTTGGTGAGGAAGCAGACTGGACCACCCCTTGGGAGCCTCGGTTCTCCCAGGTCGTTTTATGGTGACGCATCATATGTTGACGCAGGGCCGTGGTGCCAACATTTGGACCCTGGCCACGCTTCACCTTTTGCCTACATATCTTGCATGTGGCCATGTTACCCTCCTGCGGATGCCTCAGGAAAAACTGCCACACTGCCGAGTAGCTACTTTTCCCACCCCCTGGCCTCACTGATTCACTGCTGCTGTTGCCAACTCCAGGAACCCCTGCTCCACTACCTCCCGATAAGGTAGACTGCCGCACAGCAGGTGCTCTACCCCGGCCCCGGCCCCGGCCGGCTCCAGCCTTTGGAATTGTGCCCCCATGCTGACTGCTACCACCTTGCTGCCTCAGCTGCTGACTCCGGGGCAACCTGCGCCCCTCTTCTCCTGATGATGACGATGAAGCCCCTTCATCACCCGGCTCCCAAGTGCGATCGGCTTCATCGTCATCATCATCACCGAGTTGTGGCTGTACGTCACTGATGTTCGTGGATTCGTCAACAGTGTCTGGCGCAGGAGCTGGAACGCTCGCAGCACCCACGACACTGTCCACATCACTATTTGTCTGCCTAGCTAGAGAAGCCACCTCCATTTCTTGGCTGGGCAGTAGCTGCTGACTGTCCTCTATCTGATGGTCCTCCTCACTAAAGAGTGGAGCTGAACCCAAAGCATAGGATACGTCGCTGGGGGAGGGAACGGCGTAGGACAGAGGCAATGGGAGGACAGGGACTGCTCTCGGGGCATGCCAACTCAGGGTTGTGTCAGAGGAACCTACCGACCCTAGACTGGGGGTCTCAGACGTAAGTTGTGATGATGTTGTTGATGAGCGCGTCAACCAATCTACCACGGCAGATGCGTTACTGGTGGAGACCCGACCGCTAGCAGATACTGGCAGATTAGGTCTCTCAGCGTGACTCCTGCTGCTACTGGCCCCCAGTCTGATGCGAGCTCTGCCTGCGGAATCTTGGCCTCTGCCACGCCTCTTTTCACTTCCAGGCACTTGTCTGCCCGACATAGTCTAACTGGCGTGGTAGTAGGTGATATTTTAAGATCCCCCGGGCAGCGGTGGGTCTATATGAAACAGAATATAATGCACACCAAAAGTGAGCAGTAACACTCAGCCTCCAACAGGCCTGCTTAGTGTAAATAAGAGAGCTGCTTAGTGTAAATAAAGAGGGGTATGCTATGTTACAGAATGGGATGCCTCAACAGAAGTGCACCTGGCAGGCAGCAGTAAGCCTATGCCCAGCAAAAGTGTCTTATAATATAAATATAATAAGAGCAAATGGTTATATGGTCTTAAACAGAGGCTGCTTTAGTCACAGAATGGGATGCCTCCAAAAAAGATCCAGTAGTACTATGCCCAGCAAAAGTGTCTTTATAAGGCTAATTTCAAATATAATAAGAGCAAATGGTTATATGGTCTTAAACAGAGGCTGCTTTAGTCACAGAATGGGATGCCCTGGCAGGGACAAGTAGTGCTATGCCCAGCAAAAGTGTCTTTATCAGGCTAATTTCAAATATGATAAGAGCAAATGCTTATATGGTCTTAAACAGAGGCTGCTTTAGTCACAGAATGGGATGCCCCCAAAAAAGATCCAGTAGTACTATGCCCAGCAAAAGTGTCTTTATCAGGCTAATTTCAAATATGATAAGAGCAAATGCTTATATGGTCTTAAACAGAGGCTGCTTTAGTCACAGAATGGGATGCCCCCCAAAAATATCCAGTAGTACTATGCCCAGCAAAAGTGTCTTTATCAGGCCTAATTTCAAATATGATAAGAGCAAATGCTTATATGGTCTTAAACAGAGGCTGCTTTAGTCACAGAATGGGATGCCCCCAAAAAAGATCCAGTAGTACTATGCCCAGCAAAAGTGTCTTTATCAGGTCTAATTTCAAATATGATAAGAGCAAATGCTTATATGGTCTTAAACAGAGGCTGCTTTAGTCACAGAATGGGATGCCCCCAAAAAAGATCCAGTAGTACTATGCCCAGCAAAAGTGTCTTTATCAGGCCTAATTTCAAATATGATAAGAGCAAATGCTTATATGGTCTTAAACAGAGGCTGCTTTAGTCACAGAATGGGATGCCCCCAAAAAAGATCCAGTAGTACTATGCCCAGCAAAAGTGTCTTTATCAGGCCTAATTTCAAATATGATAAGAGCAAATGCTTATATGGTCTTAAACAGAGGCTGCTTTAGTCACAGAATGGGATGCCCCCAAAAAAGATCCAGTAGTACTATGCCCAGCAAAAGTGTCTTTACCAGGCCTAATTTCAAATATGATAAGAGCAAATGCTTATATGGTCTTAAACAGAGGCTGCTTTAGTCACAGAATGGGATACCCCCAAAAAAGATCCAGTAGTACTATGCCCAGCAAAAGTGTCTTTATCAGGCCTAATTTCAAATATGATAAGAGCAAATGCTTATATGGTCTTAAACAGAGGCTGCTTTAGTCACAGAATGGGATGCCCCCAAAAAAGATCCAGTAGTACTATGCCCAGCAAAAGTGTCTTTATCAGGCCTAATTTCAAATATGATAAGAGCAAATGCTTATATGGTCTTAAACAGAGGCTGCTTTAGTCACAGAATGGGATGCCCCCAAAAAAGATCCAGTAGTACTATGCCCAGCAAAAGTGTCTTTATCAGGCCTAATTTCAAATATGATAAGAGCAAATGCATATATGGTCTTAAACAGAGGCTGCTTTAGTCACAGAATGGGATGCCCCCAAAAAAGATCCAGTAGTACTATGCCCAGCAAAAGTGTCTTTATCAGGCCTAATTTCAAATATGATAAGAGCAAATGCTTATATAGTCTTAAACAGAGGCTGCTTTAGTCACAGAATGGGATGCCCCCAAAAAAGATCCAGTAGTACTATGCCCAGCAAAAGTGTCTTTATCAGGCTAATTTCAAATATGATAAGAGCAAATGCTTATATGGTCTTAAACAGAGGCTGCTTTAGTCACAGAATGGGATGCCCCCAAAAAAGATCCAGTAGTACTATGCCCAGCAAAAGTGTCTTTATCAGGCCTAATTTCAAATATGATAAGAGCAAATGCTTATATGGTCTTAAACAGAGGCTGCTTTAGTCACAGAATGGGATGCCCCCAAAAAAGATCCAGTAGTACTATGCCCAGCAAAAGTGTCTTTATCAGGCCTAATTTCAAATATGATAAGAGCAAATGCTTATATGGTCTTAAACAGAGGCTGCTTTAGTCACAGAATGGGATGCCCCCAAAAAAGATCCAGTAGTACTATGCCCAGCAAAAGTGTCTTTATCAGGCCTAATTTCAAATATGATAAGAGCAAATGCTTATATGGTCTTAAACAGAGGCTGCTTTAGTCACAGAATGGGATGCCCCCAAAAAAGATCCAGTAGTACTATGCCCAGCAAAAGTGTCTTTATCAGGCCTGATTTCTATGAGAATAAGTGCAAATGGTTATTATGCTATTAAATAGAGGCTGGTGTTGTCACAGAATGGGATGCCACAAAAACCAGAGAGCATGCACAGCAAAAGTGTCTTTATCAGGCCTGATTTCTATGAGAATAAGTGCAAATGGTTATTATGCTATTAAATAGAGGCTGGTGTTGTCACAGAATGGGATGCCACAAAAACCAGAGAGCATGCACAGCAAAAGTGTCTTTATCAGGCCTGATTTCTATGAGAATAAGTGCAAATGGTTATTATGCTATTAAATAGAGGCTGGTGTTGTCACAGAATGGGATGCCACAAAAACCAGAGAGCATGCACAGCAAAAGTGTCTTTATCAGGCCTGATTTCTATGAGAATAAGTGCAAATGGTTATTATGCTATTAAATAGAGGCTGGTGTAGTCACAGAATGGGATGCCACAAAAACCAGAGAGCATGCACAGCAAAAGTGTCTTTATCAGGCCTGATTTCTATGAGAATAAGTGCAAATGGTTATTATGCTATTAAATAGAGGCTGGTGTTGTCACAGAATGGGATGCCACAAAAACCAGAGAGCATGCACAGCAAAAGTGTCTTTATCAGGCCTGATTTCTATGAGAATAAGTGCAAATGGTTATTATGCTATTAAATAGAGGCTGGTGTTGTCACAGAATGGGATGCCACAAAAACCAGAGAGCATGCACAGCAAAAGTGTCTTTATCAGGCCTAATTTCTATGAGAATAAGTGCAAATGGTTATTATGCTATTAAATAGAGGCTGGTGTTGTCACAGAATGGGATGCCACAAAAACCAGAGAGCATGCACAGCAAAAGTGTCTTTATCAGGCCTAATTTCTATGAGAATAAGTGCAAATGGTTATTATGCTATTAAATAGAGGCTGGTGTTGTCACAGAATGGGATGCCACAAAAACCAGAGAGCATGCACAGCAAAAGTGTCTTTATCAGGCCTAATTTCTATGAGAATAAGTGCAAATGGTTATTATGCTATTAAATAGAGGCTGGTGTAGTCACAGAATGGGATGCCTCACAGCAGACTTAAGATCAGTTCAGTATATAAGCACTGTTAGTTAGTGTAAGCAGCCTGAAAACGCTAACAAAGCAGGCTGGATGAAAAAAAAAAAAAAAACTGACAGCCTCCGATTTTCCCTTCCTTTCCCTGTTTTTCGCTTACTTTCTGTCTGTCTCCTGTCTGTCTCCTGCCTGTCTCCAGCCTGTCCCTGTCTGTCCCTGCCTGTCTAACTGTCTGTCTCTCCCTCAGCTACACAGCGTTCTGTCTCTCACGAATGCAATACAGAAATGAGGCTGGAAAGCAAGATGGCCGGCCTTAAATACCGCTGTGACGTCACCGGGCTTGCTGGCTGCTGATAGGCTGCATGTGACTGTCCCAGCTTGCACTGGCGCGGGGTTGATGTCTGGACATGTCCCGTCCGCCATCTTAGAATGCCTGTAATGTAAATGAATGGATGTTAAAGGAAAACTTCGAGCGATCGAATCGCGGGGAAATTCGGATTCGATCCGAATCGAATTTTTCCTGAAATTCGGATCGAATCCGGGTTCGTCCGGATCGATTCGCTCATCCCTAATGAATTCTTTCTCATTAATATTATTTTAAAACAGTATTTTTGTTAAACTGTCTTGGAACCAGTAAATGGTCCAAGGGACGTACATATCCCCTGACGCCATGAACTGATTACAAGTAGTGCTGGTGTTAGAAGCAAGTGTACAACACATACACATTAACAACTTCCATTAAGAGCAGATGTACTTGTCTAACATATGCTACACTGCTTAACATTTATGATTTAGAATTTATTCCCCTGGTTGAGTTTGAGGTTAAAAATTCATAATCCAAGCACTAATAATAGTAATGGAATTCACACATATGATAAAAAAATAGCTCTTCTGCTTATCTGGAAGCTGTCCAAAAATGACAAGTTTTAAAAATAAATATTACTAAAAAAATAAACTGAAAAATAGATGAAACCATGGTTATATGTCAACATAAAAGCTAAGACGAATAGAAATAAATACTCATAAAAGTAACTAGAAGGTCACAGTACTGATGTATTATTAACCTAGGTCAATAAATCTTATTTCTGGAGTAATGCAAATGCTGGCTTCCAAGAATAACAACTTAAGGAGTGTTAATAAGAATGTTGATTTTCCAGATAGTAACAAATCAAAATCATCATAATAGTTATTGTGGGGTAGACAGCACTACAGTGCTTGCCAAAGTAAACACAAAAAAAGAAATTGGATTGTTAAAGCGGGTAAACCCTCTAAAATATTTCAGGCCCGGCCGCAATTCTGCCCCTGGGGCATCCTACAGTGTGAACACCCTGGGGTGACGGTAATTTTACCTGATCCTGGTGGGACCTTCGCCAGCGGCCACATCCCTGGCTTCCCTGTGGCTGTGCACACTCCCCCGTTCGCTGTCTGCCCTTGCTGTCACCATAGCCGCCGCTGCCCACCACCTTCATAGCCGCTGCTGCCTGCCACCTCTGTAGCTACCTGACGCCCAGGGAGCCGGTTCTAGCAACTGGGTGGGCAGTGGCAAATGACACTGGCAGGAGTCAAAGACCCACCCAGAAGCTGGCTCCTTGGGAACTTGAGGCGATGGGCAGCAGCAGCTATGGAGGCACTGGGCAGTGACAGCTATGAGGGCAGCAGAGGTGCGGAGGCGATGGTGAAGACAGTGGATATTAACGTTTGTGTGTGCCTGTCTGTTTCTCTCTTTGTTTATTTCTTTGTTTGTTTTTGATACATGCTGCACACTGCCTGTATTTGAGATGCCCGTACAATGCCTGTATTTGAAATGCCCGCACACTGCCTGTAGTCGGGATGCCCGCACACTGCCTTTAGTTGGGATGCCTGCACACTGCCTGTAGTTGGGATGCCTGCACACTGCCTGTAGTTGGGATGCCTGCACACTGCCTGTAGTTGGGATGCCTGCACACTGCCTGTAGTTGGGATGCCTGCACACTGCCTTTAGTTGGGATGCCTGCACACTGCCTGTAGTTGGGATGCCCGCACACTGCCTGTAATTGGGATGCCACGCTCACTGCCTTTAATGTGGGATACTGCTCACTGCCTGTAATGTGGCATACCACTCACTGCCTGTAATGTGAGGTCTGTAATGGGGTGATTGGGGGGATTCTGCACAATGAAAATACTCTTTTTTGAAGAAGTATTAAACATATAGCAATAAGGCAGTGTAAAGTATTTTTCTAGCATTAGAATTTCACAAATTCATTAAAGGTAATGACAATAAATATAACCAAAATTAGGCATCAACTACTCACTTCTCATATACAGATCAGAAAAAAGAGGCCACATTATTCCCCAAGGGAAAATATATAAATATACTGTATATAGTATATTTAATGCACAAGTTTACAATTGGGAAATTGTAGATTCATGGTCACATCAAGAAAATAACAATATTAATTTTAAGAAATGGGAGTGCTGGTATACGGTGTTCAAGATCTTCTCTTTTCTTTTGCAGTGTCCAGTCACCTACATATGACTGCATGAAGAAGACTATTTTACAGGCATTATTTTAATTAGTAGGTGAGACGAGGGCTCCAGAAGAAGGTGAGTGAAACTGGTGATCGGGGCGGGGGGGGGGGTTAACACAGCGGAGTGAAACTTGGATGGCCCTGGAGTCATCCGATGTTCCTCTTTAAAACCAAGAAGAAACTCCCCCTCGATGATAAAATGACTTGTATACCCCACCAACCTCTTCAGCTACAAAAAAGGATATTAGCACACTCACCACCATTAAAGGTTCTGCCCCTATGAGCTGCTGCGCTCCTTAATTTGAACAAGAGACATGTGACCAATCAGATGCTACTGGGATGTCCTAAAGCAGTGCAATGGAGGTTAGGAAGTTAAATTCATAACAAGGAGCACTTGTGTGCCAAAGAATCTATCTCAGGTCTCTGCCCGGTCTTGCGGTAAACTGCGTCTGCAAACAGCGCAAGCTGACCCATACAACATGGCTCGATCGCGCTTGACGGCCCACACAAGTGCACCTGGTTCCCTAGGCTTATTTAATGGCGCGCGTTGCCATTCATTTCTGTTTGATCAGCTCAGTTTCTGGTTCCCAATCCATGATCTGCCTTTGCTCTTGGACTTGCTTTTTTGTGGACAACCCGGCTTTCTTTTGGACCCTGCTCTCATTGGACTGACTTTGCTTTGCCCTGACCCCTGCTTGGACTACCATCTTTGTGAACCACTGCTGCGAGCCTTGACTTTCGCTTGGAACCCGGGTTCTGGACTTCCTTTTTAGCCTGCTAATCCTGGGGCTTCTGATCTTCCGGGCACAACCCTGACTGTTCCTGCAGCACAGTCTGTCTTCTCTTGCAGGGAGCTCCAGTGAATACCAGGGCTCCGGGCATGGGAGAAGGTTGCCACCTTGACTAGACTCCTGCCACCAGAGCTCCACCCTGCTCCTGACACTGACCAACCCAGACTCATCTATTAGACTGCCAGATAATTACGGTATGTCACTTTACAGAACCCATTTCTTTTTCTCCCAAGCTTCACCTCATCCAATGCTTGACTTTGTGCTCCCAGCACACAGTTTTTGTGCTGATCTTAATGCCAGCGGAGGTGCTGTAGTTGATGTTACAGCATACCTCCCAACTTTTGAAAATAGTAAAGAGGGACATTTTAAACCACGCCCCAGTCACGCCCAAGGCACGCCCCCAGTCACGCCCTTAAAGGGAAACGCCTCCTAATAAATACATAGTAACAAATTACATGAAAACACCCCCCCCCCGACACACACAGGCAAGCCTCACACACATGAATGCAGACAAGCCCCCCTACACACACAGGCAAACATAAACATTCAGGCAAACACATATGTGCAGGCAAACACACACACTGCATGCATGCAAGCCCCCCCCACACACACACTGCATGCATGCAAGCCCCCTCCACACACACACACTCACACATGCATGCAAGTCCCCATACATAGAGACACACACACGCAAACACACACTACATGCATGCAAGCCCTCTCCACACACACATACATGCAGACACACACACACACACATACAAGCCCCCACACAAAGTCAAACACACATACATGCAAGCACACACACAGGCAGACACACACACACACACACACACACACACATGCAAGCCCCCACACAGTCAAACACACATACATGCAGACACACACACACACACGCAAGCCCCCACACAAAGTCAAACACACATACATGCAAGCACATGCGCACATAGGTCCGGCCCCCGCTCTTACCACCAATGTTCCCTCTAAGCCTTGGCAGTGGCTGAGCAGGGATGTTGGGGAACTGGGCAACGATCCATTGAAAGAAAAATCATCTCACCTAGAACATCCTGAACATAAATCTGTTGCCTTGTTTGTGTGGGTGGGGGAGCCATTTTCTGCACACACAGCTGACATGGCACAGGGCAGCCTGGACAGGAAATGCCACATTCTTATCTCTTAGGGGGGAAGCAGTCTGAGTGTCAGACACTGAGAGGCCGCACACTTGCTCTCAGCTACGGGCCTCTGTCACTCCATGCACACACTTATGAGCCTGGAGAGCATGTCAAACCCAGCACTCTGTGCACTCCTATTGAGGCTCCCCCGGGAACACAGCAACAGTGCTTTAGTTCCAGCCGGCACCCATAACAACTACCGCCCGCCCCCTGCTCGCAGATTGACAGCAGCTCCTCCGGCAATGTCGGCTGCCTTCACCCCTCCATGCTGGAAGTTTTTTCATCACCCCCCCCTCCCCCGCGCACTCACCCACACGCCAGGAAGTCTCTTCGCGCCGGCGCCAGGAACTATTTATTCAGAAGGCGCTGGCCTCACGGGCGGCGCACAGCAGGTCCCTTGCTCAGTGTCCATGGCGCAGGGCGTCCCGGGAGAATTTGCAACAGTCCGGGACCGCAGGATTTTGGGAAATAATTGGGACAATCTCGGGAAAATCGGGACAGTTGGGAGGCATGGTTACAGCGTTATGCTCTTCAGCATTCACTGACCCCACTCTGTAACTTTACAGGAGGGATGTATTTTAAGAAGAAGAGGAAGAAAAACTAAACGAGAGGACAAGACCCCAGGGCCCACTGCTCATGGCAGCAAAATTGTGTTTGTTCGTCAGACCTCTGTAAGCCTGCTACTCTGTTCATGACTGTGATCTGTTGTGTTCCGCCCTGAGCCTGCTGGGCTCTTATGTCCCCCATCCTAGTACTGCCCTCATTCTAAATACTCTCACCATGCCTGATTTAAAGTTTAGTTTTGTTTGTTATCTAGTTTATACCTGTTTAGTTTGTTTTATGCCTGAAGATAAGGTTTTGTATGTAGTTTATCATTAAAGCCTTTTTAAGTTTACCCCCAGCTCTGGTCGCAAATCTGCTTTGGGTGCCAGGCTCCACTCTTGGAGTTTTAGGCAACCCTGACAATCAGTCTTACTAACAGCATGTTATTAGTAAATGCTTATAGTTTCTTTTTCTTTTAGGTATAAAAAGTTACCTAATTCAAAATTTCAAATAGGATAGTTTTTTTCAGGACGCCCCTAGAGGGATAGCAGGGATGCGGCTACGGCTCGTGCATGCGCCGGTGGACCGGGAAACAAGGTAAGTGTATGGGGACAACCTGGGGGGTTGCATCTCAATTTTGGCAGGGCATCTCAATTTTGGATGCCAGATGGGAGGGAATCGATCAGCTCGGGGATCTTATAGATTCCCGGGCCGTTCGGCGTGGGTTTTGGTCTACTTTAAGTATCAGACATATAAGGACAACATTGCTAAACAAAGTCAGGGGAGATCAGCTAATGTTTATGAGGCTAAAACAGAGCAAGTTATTTCCCACAGAGAGTTTAGGGTGCCTTTTAGCTCAATCTCCACAGTGATTATCTGGTTAGAGGCAAAAATTGAAATATTAACTATATGTTTTTGCAAGATTTTCTAGAAAATGGGGTTCTAGAAAAATAGTGTGCCTTGTAGTGAATTACAACATGCACCTCAGTGAAATTTTTAACTTTAACAAAAAAAAAAAATCTTGCAATGTGACTTTACAGCTGAGATAACTAGTGTTGAGCAAACCCAAACCCCAAAGTTAGGGTTCATATCGAATGTTGGGAGTTAGGATTCCCAAACCCGATACACGGACCTTAGCCAGAAGTCCATGTTCGAGTTGGGCATTCGAACACGGAAAGCTGAACAAACCATCAGAAGCAGAAAGCTGCTGTAAAATGTACCTGGGCGACGTGATCCCAGTCTAACAAGGATGTCAACTCAATGGTCACATTGCATAGTGCTACTGGGTCTATCCGGAGTGCTTGACAATTTGACAATGTGGCACTACCAGGATTGGCTCCGGTTAAGAAGGAAAACAAGAACCAAAGAGAAGATGATGGGTCCCATCCCTTTTGTTTAAACAGCATATTGGCGCACATCTCAGACATATTAATAATAGAATTAATTTCACTACAGTCATCCTTTTAGGACCCTGCCCTTAGGGTTCAAAAACATCCAAACAAAAGAACCTCTTTCACCTTCTAGCTTTAGGTAACCAGTGGTTGTTGCTAATTCTGTTATTTACAGTAATTAATGCATGTTAAGTTGTTAAGTGTTCATTATTATGGAACCAGTGTTGGAACTCATGATTGCTGTAGAACTGCTCCACTGTAAACCCCAATCAGGTACAGTTAAAACATTTTTTTTCAATATTTTGCTTATTAGCCTCGATTCAAAGACACATTCGTCCGGACTTCCGTAGCTGTCTGTGAAAGTTTGGGTGGGTGTTAGTCTTTTTTTTGCTTTTTTTCGTTCATTTTTCATTCGTATTAACGTTCGGGAAAATGTGTATATGCATTTTCGATGAACGGAAGCAAATCGGAACATTTCTGTTAGCTCGGATCATTTTCCAAACAAAATCGGAAATTTTTCATTCGTTCAGATAACTTTCGTTGTTGGGATGGGTTTCCGTCTGATTCAGAGAGCTGATTTCCAACGGACCACCACCCTATAAATCCGTTTCATTTCCGATCCACTTACAGGACCTTTGAGGGCTCGGATTGCTGAACATGTTTTGCGGCTATGTGGAGGAGTCTGCGCGCCTTTAGCACCAAGGCATTGCATGTATCAGCATGGCCGAGGCCATAAATTGTATAGCAATGCATACCTGAATCAATACATTTCATGTATGCCTTCTAGATGCATTTTAATGCTGACCTTAATTAGTCCTTAGCATGTAAACCTTTATTTTCCCACACATCCATATAATTGCTATATTTTTTTAGACTTAAGTCCTTTGTGAATTATATTTGGATTGTTGAACTTGAATCTTAATTTGTTGTAGGAGTTATTGTTTTAGTTGGTTACCTTTGCTTTGTGTAATTATTTTATATTTGGTTGCAGGAACCGCAAGATGTGCCACTCACACAACATACAAGCAGTCTTTGGTCCAGCTATGTGATTTCTCAGTGTTCTTGCAGGGCATCCAGGGTCGTCCCATGATGCTTATATATTGCAGAGCTCCGGCTTATTTCATCAGTTTGAGTCAGGAGAATTATCTGGTGGATGGCTCCAGGGTAAGTTTGCTCACATTCCATCAATCCATTTTCACTGTATGGCAATGAATATAGTTGATGACTCATGACTAAACCTATTGCTGTTTTTAGCCCTTGATGACATGTTAAACAATATTGTAGCTTAGAATGTGTATTTTATGTTATTTTTAAATTCTTTCAGGGGATTCTGGATATCCACTCCTGCCCTTGCTCCTGATGCCCGTTCTTTGCCTGCAGAATGCGGGCCAGGGGTTCTCTAATCGGGCACTATGCAAAACCCAGGCCGTGGTGGCGAGGACACTCTGGCTTTTGAAGTCCAGATTTAGGTGTTTGGACCATACAGGGGGGGGGGGGGGGCACTGCAGTATGACCCCAACAAGGTTATACCAATATTTTAATTTACGTTTTTTAACAGGGACCACACGTGCCAGAGTGGCAGAACTGAGCGTCAGGATCCTTCCGTTGGTGGGTGAGATGCAGGAGCTGCGCAACTCGTTGGGGACCACAGATGAAGAATAATGTTCTGTGGCCTGCCATTGCTATGTATTTTGTTTTTTATAGTTGTAAAAATTAGAAATTTTCTAAATTTTTTAAAATTTTATATTTATGATGGAATCCAAAAAAAAAATGTTACAGTGTCAATTCATTTACAAAATACATTAACACAAAACTAATGGGCCCAGAAATATTTAAAGATGAATATTCACATGACCGAGAAGTGATTTGGGTGAGCTTTAAGGGTCCAAAAGGGAAGATGGAAGATAGTGCTAAGTGATTTAGCTAAACATTGTAGTAGAAGTGAGGGTGGCAAATATGTAGGCGAGCACTTTAATGAGTTAAGTTTGTAGTGCGCAGGTGCTAGATCGTAAGGATTTCCGTATGGACGAATATTTATTAAAAAAGGGAAACGGAATCGAACAGGAAACGTAAAGGATTCGTTGGAGGATACGATGAGAAAAGGGCAAAAACGAAAGCCTACGTTGTAACATGTGAAAATGAAATGGAAAAGTCACACTGGAAAATGACATCCTCGTATTCGTAATCTGCCGTACGAACGGAAACTTTACACAAGGTTTTCAATGCATGCATAGAATCGCTCGTACAATCGCTCGTACACTCATACGAGAACGGAAACATTTCACAAAAAAAACAGATCGGCACTAAAACTGAAGTTTTTTTTGGTCTCTCTGAATCGAACCTATTTAGTTAAAGAGGATGTCAAGTCAGCCAATGCTTTATTGTATGGCTGTAAGTTAAGTAACTGCCAGTGACCAATCAGGTTTGTCGAGTGAGCTTGCATATCAAACTAAATGGTTGCTGGTGTGTCATGTGATTGGCTGCCTTTTAATGCCATACTAGTTAATAAGAAAATAGTGACTTGACTTTACGTCCTCTATTTTTTTTTTGTTTGGGAAGAAGGGAGGTCAGGTATTTTTGTAATAGGCTACACTTCATTGATTTGAGAGAATTATTATAATCTAATATTATTGAAGTTGATCATTTTTTCATATAGCACACCTATATACATACCATACATGTCTAAAGCATGCAGTAATGAATCATCACATTCCCATTCTTTTTCTACAGTTTTATGTTTGACACCTCTGTAATATCAGGAAATTAGGGAGCAATTACTGGCATCTTGCCTTAGTATGAATAAACGTACTTTGACTATATATCTGTTATGTACAATGAAGTTGAATGCTAGGTGGGGTCCACTGGTACATGAGCCAAAAAGGAAAAATACAGTTTTGTGATACTCACCTTTAAAACGGGTATTATGAGTGTGCCATACACTCCACTTCAATCTTCATAACATGTGGGTAATCTCCAGTAGAGGGCGAACTTCTGCAGAGATGAATATGCAAAAAAGAAAACCCCTCCCGGTCCATATATACCTGGGACCTCCCACCAATTTCCCAGTGTAAAAAAGCAGTAAGGAGACCAGGAAGAACCAATTATAACCTTAACAATCAAAACCAATGGTTCACCATATTAAAGCCCCAGAATACCTGAAAAAAAAGGGGTGGGGCGAAGTGGAGTGTATGGCACTCATAATACCCGTTTTAAAGGTGAGTACTCACAAAGCGGTATTATTCTAAGTGTGCCATACACTCCACTTCGATCTTCATGACATGTGGGACATCCAATAGCAGTGTCCGTCATGGGTGGGAACCAGAAACAGTAAAGAATGTACCAACTCAAACCACTGCAGCTTGCAGAACCTTGCGGTCAAAAACAGCATCCGCTGAAGCCCGCACATCAACCTTGTAAAACTTGGAAAAAGTATGAACGGAAGACCAAGTAGCAGCATTACAAACTTGTTCAACAGAAGCCTGGTGCTGAAAAGCCCAGGATGCACCAACCGCACGAGTAGAGTGCGCAGTGACCCTAAAAGGAGGAGTCCTCCCCTTAGCAGAATAGGCCCCAACAATGGCCTGAGGGATCCATTTGCTAATCGTAGACTTAGCAGGCGCCAAACCTTTCCTGGGCCAGCAGGGCACCACGAAAAAAGCGTCCGTCTTGCGGAAGGAAGAAGTAGTCACCAAACAGTACTTCACACAGAGAACAACATCCAAATTGTGCAGAACCCTCTCCTTGTCATTGTTAGGCTTAGGACACAAGGAAAGGAGAACAATATCCTGATTGAGGTGGAAAGCAGACACCACCTTAGGAAGGAAATCCGGCTTAAAACTAAAAACCACCTTATCCTGGTGTCTCTCAAAGTAAGGGGCCTGAATCGACAGAGCCGCCAACTCAGAGACAAGCCAAACACAGGAAATAGCCACCAAGAAAGCAACCTTCTGAGTGAGAACCGAAAGAGCAATATCCTGTAGCGGCTCAAAAGGAGGACCCTGCAGAGCCTAAAGAACCAAATTCAAATCCCAAACAGGAACCACAGCCTTCCGAGGGGGGGCGCACATGCGCGACCCCTTGGAAAAAGGTCTTAACCAGCGGGTGTAAGGCAAAAGACCTCTGGAAGAAAACCAACAGAGCAGAAACCTGTCCTTTCAAAGTACTAAGCTGGAACCCAAGATCCAGATTATGCTGAAGAAACTCCAAAATCCTGGGTATCGAAAGCACCCTGCAAGGCAAGGCCCTAGCCTCCCACCAATCAATATAGGACCTCCAAGTCCTATAGTAAATGCCAGAAGAGGACCGCTTCCTAGCCCTAATCAAGGTCTGAACAACAGCCTCAGACAAACCTTCCTCTTTCAAGATGAAGGTTTCAGCAGCCAAGCCGTCAAAGCCAGCGTTTGTAAATTGGGGTAAAGTAGATGACCCTGAGATAGCAGATCCGGCAACAAGGGAAGCCGGTACTGATCTACAGCCATCCTTACCACGTCTGCGTACCAAACCCTTCTTGGCCACCTTGGAGCCACCAGAATCGCTGGTGCCCCTTCTAGAACCAGTTTGCGAACTACCTTGCCCAGCATGGAGACGGGCGGAAACAGGTACAGAAAACCCAGCTCCTTCCAAGCCAGTGACAAGGCGTCCACTGCCAGAGACAGAGGATCCTGAGAAAAAGACACAAAGGCCGGAAGTTTGTGATTGTGCCTCGAGGCAAAGAGATCCACCTCCGGAGTCCCCCACTTGCGGCAAAGATCCAGAAAAACCTCGGGGTTGAGAGACCACTCTCCTTGGCGAGAGGATCCCCTGCTCAGGGAATCCGCCTCCGTGTTCTCCACTCCCGGAATGTAGACTGCCAAAATGCAAGGAACATTGCTCTCCGCCCAGTGCAGGATCAGAGAGACTTCCCTGAGGGCACTCCTGCTGCGAGTCCCTCCTTGGTGATTGATGTAAGCTACTGCCGTTCGGTTGTCTGAACGAACATGAACCGGTAGACCCTGTAAATGTGAGGTCAGCCGAGCCAGAACTAGTCAGATGGCTCTGAGCTCCAAGACATTGATGGGGGTGTGAGCCTCCTGAGGACCCCACACCCCGCTGAACTGATGGCTTTTCCAATAACCTCCCCCGCCCGACAGGCTGGCATCCGTGGTAACCGTCTCCCAACAAGGGACCAGAAAGGATCTGCCCTTCAACAGGTTGCTCGATTCCAGCCACCACTGAAGGGACTGCTGAACCCTGAGAGACATCCTGAAAGGTTGATCCAATGACTGCGGACACCTGTCCCAATGCGTCAATAGGTGAAGTTGAAGAGATCTCATGTGAAACTGTGCAAACGGTACCGCCTCGAAGGAGGATACCATCAAGCCCACCAGTTTTCATCCCCTGTCGGATAGAGGGACAAGGATTGGCCAGAAGAAGGCGGATCAGACCCTGAATCCCCTGCACCTTGGTCTGGGGCAGAAACACTCTGGCCAGAATGGTATCCAGATTCATGCCCAGAAATGAAATCACATGAGACGGGGAGAAGACTTGGGGCGGTTGATCACCCACCCGAACCTCTCCAGGGTCGACACCACCTGGTGGGTGTCCAGCTCCGCCTGATGGAGGGAAGAAGCTGAGATCAACAGTTCGTTCAGATAAGGTACAATGCGAATGCCCTGAGCTCTGAGCAGAGCCATTATTCCCGCCAAGACCTTGGTGAAGACCCTCGGCGCCGAGGTCAGACCGAAGGGAAGAGCTACAAACTGATAATGTTGATCCTCCACCGCAAACCAGAGGAATCTCTGATGTGCCTGAAAAATCGGAACATGCAGATACGCATCCTTGATGTCTATGGATGTCATAAAATCCCCTTGGCGAAGGGAATTGATAGCCGAGCGCAGAGTCTCCATGCGGAACTTTTTGGCTCTGATAAACCTGTTGAGAACCTTGAGATCTAGAACGGGTCTCACCGAACCCTCCTTTTTGGGAACCGTGAAAAGGTTGGAGTAGTAACCCCTGCCTCTCTCCGACGGAGGCACTGGGCATATAACTCCCATGTCCACAAGTTTTTCACTGCTAACAGGAGCCCCTGTGCAGCCTGAGGGTCTGAGGGCACCCGAGACCTTAAGAATCTTGGGGGCGGCCATTACTCGAACTCCAGTTCGTACCCGGAGGAGACCACTTCCAAGATCCAATTGTCTGTGACCTCCCGGGCCCAGACCTGGAAGAAGAGCCGCAGCCATCCCCCCACCCTGGCGGGTGAGGGTGCCCCTTCATTGCTGAGCCGGTTTAACGGCAGGCTTGGGCTTGGAACCCCAGGCAGCCGCGGGACGTGCCCGACCTCTGCCCCTGTTCGAGGACGAGCCCCTGACACCCGAGAAGGCCAAACTCCTAGCCGCTCTGGCCCCTCGAAAGGAAGGAGTGAACGAGCCAGCCCCCCGAAAGGGGTGGCGCTGTTTCTTCCGCTGAGGTCACTTACCTCCTTTAGCAACAGCATCCAATTTATCTCCAAACAGCCGTGTACCCAAGAAGGGAAGAGCTGTGAGCGACTTCTTGGCCCCAACGTCCGCCGTCCACTGGCGGAGCCAGACCAATCTGCGCATAGCCACCAGTAAGGCTGAAGTCCTACTACACATGACAATAGAATCTTCCATCGCAGCCATGACAAAATCCATGAACAATTCGCATCTCTTAAGGATAGCGAACTCAGCGCAAGCTGGATCAAACTGAGCTCTGAGCAGAGCCATTATTCCCGCCAAGACCTTGGTGAAGACCCTCGGCGCCGAGGTCAGACCGAAGGGAAGAGCTACAAACTGATAATGTTGATCCTCCACTGCAAACCAGAGGAATCTCTGATGTGCCTGAAAAATCGGAACATGCAGATACGCATCCTTGATGTCTATGGATGTCATAAAATCCCCTTGGCGAAGGGAATTGATAGCCGAGCGCAGAGTCTCCATGCGGAACTTTTTGGCTCTGATAAACCTGTTGAGAACCTTGAGATCTAGAACGGGTCTCACCGAACCCTCCTTTTTGGGAACCGTGAAAAGGTTGGAGTAGTAACCCCTGCCTCTCTCCGACGGAGGCACTGGGCATATAACCCCCATGTCCACAAGTTTTTCACTGCTAACAGGAGCCCCTGTGCAGCCTGAGGGTCTGAGGGCACCCGAGACCTTAAGAATCTTGGGGGCGGCCATTACTCGAACTCCAGTTCGTACCCGGAGGAGACCACTTCCAAGATCCAATTGTCTGTGACCTCCCGGGCCCAGACCTGGAAGAAGAGCCGCAGCCATCCCCCCACCCTGGCGGGTGAGGGTGCCCCTTCATTGCTGAGCCGGTTTAACGGCAGGCTTGGGCTTGGAACCCCAGGCAGCCGCGGGACGTGCCCGACCTCTGCCCCTGTTCGAGGACGAGCCCCTGACACCCGAGAAGGCCAAACTCCTAGCCGCTCTGGCCCCTCGAAAGGAAGGAGTGAACGAGCCAGCCCCCCGAAAGGGGTGGCGCTGTTTCTTCCGCTGAGGTCACTTACCTCCTTTAGCAACAGCATCCAATTTATCTCCAAACAGCCGTGTACCCAAGAAGGGAAGAGCTGTGAGCGACTTCTTGGCCCCAACGTCCGCCGTCCACTGGCGGAGCCAGACCAATCTGCACATAGCCACCAGTAAGGCTGAAGTCCTACTACACATGACAATAGAATCTTCCATCGCAGCCATGACAAAATCCATGAACAATTCGCATCTCTTAAGGATAGCGAACTCAGCGCAAGCTGGATCAAACTGAGCGTTATTCAGCCAATCCCTGATAAGAGACCTGGTAGCAAGCGACACCAGGGCAGATGCACAAACAGGCCGAGCCCACGCTGGCAAATGCGTGGCACGCCATCTGATCAAGGCGCTTATCCTCGCCATCCTTAAGGGAAGTGGCGTCAGGGGTGTTCAGCACAGAAGAGTTGGTCAAACCTCAAACTGGTGCGTCGACCTCGGGAGAAGAAGACCAGCGCTTAACCGCCTCCACCGGAAAAGGATACTTCTTATCCCATCCCTGAGGAACACCAGGAAGCCGACTTGGCCTCTCCCATTCTCTAAGGATCAACGCATCAAAGTGACCCTGGGTAGGGAATTCCAGACGGGGCTTGCAGACCCCAAAAAATTCCCCCTTCTTGAGAGGGGGGGCGCCTCAGGCGGTTCAATATCCAACACCTCCAATAGATGTGACAAAACAGTGGCCGTATCTATGGCATCCCCCAGCGCCTGCCCGACATCGGCATCCCCAGACTGAACATAGCCAGCCTCTGTTTCCTGATACAATTCCCCCTCCTCTAACGGGGAATAATCAACATCCCACAAGGGCTGGGCCGACGACAAATATCTCTTTTTAGCCTGGGCCTTCTTGCCCACCGTGCTAGCAATAATTTTCTCGATGCTGGCCAACCTAGCCCAAACATCAGAGTGCGACTCCCCGCTGGCACCAATGTCACTTGGGGTACGGATAAGGCGGGGAGGGGAAGGCGATGAAGCAGGAGGAGCCGACCCAGAAGGCTGGGTACCAGATTGCCGCGTTATGGCCTTTTGTGCGCATGGTATACAGATCAGCACATTCTCCCCCCTAAGGGATACCCCCCACCCCACACATGGCACATTCTCCCCCCTAAGGGATACCCCCCACCCCACACATGGCCCAGATTGTCCCAGAGGGAGCCAGAGCCCAGTATCCTGTGGAGCCTCCATATGGTGATTTTTGTGGTCAGTCGCAAGACCGCAGGGAATTTACGCCTAAGCAACCCGGGATGCCCCTTAAAAGTTCCGGTGGGAGGATTTGAGGTGAGCAAATTTACACTAGGGACCCCAGGACCAGGAGGAACCCCTTAATATGCACAAATACAATGCAATCTGTAACACACAAACAGGCAACATAAGTGCAATCCTACATATATAAGGCAATAATACATACCTAATTGTATATGTATATAAATATATATATATATATATATATATATATATATATATATCCCAGCCAGACATGCGTAACCAAAACAAAAATACACACACACACATGCCCGCAATCAGTGGGGCCCCCCGCTAGAGAGGGGCCCCCACATAAGCTAAGGAAGTGGCCATCCGGCCCTTACCACCAGGAACGCAGCTCAGCACCAGCATCAAAATGGCCCCCGAGAAGTGCCTCATGTAGAAAGAGGAAGAGAAGGGGGAGGGCGGGCCAGCGCAGAATGCGCGCTCGCCAGGCCACGCCCCCCCTCCCAGCAACGTGGATCCCCTAGTAGTGAGCCACAGAATCGCGCCAAAGAAGGGGGCGGGGCTACCGTGGCCGCGCCGAGAGCCCGGCCCCGCCCCCTCCCTGAACACAGCCTGAGGGGGAGAAGCTCCCCCAGGCTAAATCACAGCACACACACACACAGTGAAACTCACACACCCACACACACAGGGGCATAGGATAACGAAACCGAATTAACGGCCAGGCCAGGCAACCACCCCCCCCCCTTGAGGGGAGTAAGGGACCCAGAAGGGGGGGAACCCTGCCAGAATCCGGCCATAAGCATAGAGGGACGGGGCATCCCACGCGAGGATCACCAAAACCTGGATAACCGCCTACCCCATAGTGAGGTCTCACAGTGGAGCAGTGCTCCTTCCGCACCCATAGGGTGCTGCCTACCTTCACCAGGACCCGCAGCCTAAGCTGGGAGGCTCAAATAGGGCCAATTTAGAAAGGGTCCTGGCAGCAATAGGGACAATAAACGGACGGGCGCGGGCCCGGCTTACCTGTAAGTCTTCATCTTCTGTCTTGTCGCCTTCCCTGCAGAGAAGGAACTGGGAAATTGGTGGGAGGTCCCAGGTATATATGGACCGGGAGGGGCTTTCTTTTTTGCATATTCATCTCTGCAGAAGTTCGCCCTCTACTGGATATTACCCACATGTCATGAAGATCGAAGTGAAGTGTATGGCACACTTGAATATACTTGTTTCGCAAAAGGCTCTTCAGTAAGCCTTGTCTTTTAAGCGCCATGGTCTCCGATATGCCCTCTATGTAACATGTACCCTATTGTTGGTGTTTATTCCTCGGAAGCAGATAACGTAATGTGCTGTACCAGTTGCTGCTGCTGCAAATGTATTTTTTGTTTCAAGTGTGACTTTTGACCATTGTGACCTTTATAGCCTGGGGGGGGGAGGGGGCATGTAAGGGATAGAGCTACCCTGTAGTCCGTTTTGCCTTTGGGTCTGCTCTTCCAGCATACTGTAGGTCAGCACAGCCTGGCATACCATGCGCAGGAGGAAAAGTAGTATTCACCTTGTACACTATTTTACACATTTGTATTAGAAATTTGGAATGTTTGAAGCAGATTGATACATCATCTGTTATCTGATATAAATAAACCAATCTTGACAATCTAGAATGTAGTTTAGTTTAACACCAGTTTGGGATGCCCCACAGTGTAAACCTCCCTGGTTTCCCTGTATACTCACCTGGATCCTTTATTCCACATACTAGAGCATGGGTCTCTGGTGGCATCCCTGCTCTGAGCGTTTGCTGTGTCGGCCAGACTTAAACCGGACCAACAGCCTGGCACAGTTGGAAAAGAAAGGTAGCGGCCATTTTTGAAGCTTCCTCTCCCAACGGCTTCCTGTTTGCAGGTGGCCTGCAAGCCCATGAGTGACCATCTTGCTTAAAATATACACCAGCAGGCGTTAGAAAAGGATAAATTAATGTTTATGTGCAGCAATCTAACTTGCCCTGGAGAGGGATGCATATGAGCACTGTTTGTTGTGTTGGTCTGATTTTATTATTTTTTGACTGTTGGTCCACTTTAAATGTCTGCCATGGGGTCAAACTGGCTGGAGGCACTGGGGATGTTATGGGGTACTTCAGAGTACAGCTTAGGGTTTGAGAATTGAAAGAAATATATGGAATAAAAATATGCCAATACGTCCATTAGATTTTTAAGATGTTCCTATACGTCAGACAAAAAATAACACCATCTTGTGAATGACATAACTATTTAGGGATGCGTAAGTAAGCAAGACATTTAGTCAATAAATAACATTTTTCATGATATACAAGTCTAAAATTAGGATAGTGAGACCTTCAGCACTCTACCTTAAATGGCTTGTCAAACCAACAAAAAAAAAAAGCATTACATACAGTACCATTGGCAGGCTTGATCTTTTGGCATCCTGTGGGCTTAATGGCTCTGCTGACTTCTGCTGTCAGCTGCTGTGCAGACAGTAAGCTCCATGGATGGCTTCTGTGCATGCTCCTGTATCATGTCACTAGGGAGCAGGTTTCTACATTGAATGGCAGCAGGAGCTCCCCACATGACTGTTCACTGCTCATATGCCTAGCAGTGTTGGGCACAAAAAGTTGTCCCACCGAATACAGGACATCTGGTCAGTTTACAGCTAGGGCCCTGCTCCAGCGCATCGGCCGAATGGCAATAGTGAAACATATGCATTCTCTGAGTATAAAGTCAGCCACCAACGTCCTTTAGGGACAAGAGGTTTATAGTACAAGTTGTAATTAGTGCATATGTCTGAGGGCAGGCTACACCTATTTACACATAGAAGAGTGGCATAGAATGCCAACGATTTGTTCCTTGCACCTCCAACCACCCCCATTAAAGTAGTCAGTTTCAATAAAATGATCTGCTGTAGGCATCGGAGCAGACAGTGCAGGAATGGAGGACATTTAGCTTGCAGTACTCTGAGGAATAAAGCCAGTGCTTGGTTAAGTATGAAAACTGCATCCACAAACCCTTATATAATAGATGTAGGAAAGCCCAGCTATTGTACATGCCTCACCAAAGATAGGGATGGCTTTGAAATAAAGTCCCTCTATAAAAGAGCTGAAGAGCTTTCAAATCACATATTTGCTGATCAGTCTAAATAGAAGTTTGGTCAGATATTAGCCTCGATTCAAAGTCCGGACTTCCGTAGCTGTCTGTGAAAGTTTTGGTGGGTGTTTATTTTTTTGCTTTTTTTCCTTCATTTTTCATTCGTACGAACGATCGGGAATGCGTTTTCGATGAACGGAAGCAAATTGGAACATTTCCATTTGTTCGGATCATTTTCCAAACAAAATGGGAAATTTTCCGTTCGTTCAGAAACTTCCGTTGTTGGGATGGGTTTCTGTCTGATTCAGAGAGCTGATTTACGACGGAACACCACCCTATAAATCCGTTTCATTTCCGATCCACTTACGAGACCTTTGAGGGCTCGGATTGCTATTGTTGAACATGTTTTGCGGCTATGTGGAGGAGTCTGCGCGCCTTTAGCACCAAGGCATTGCATTGCATACCTGAATCAATACATTTCATGTATGCCTTATAGATGCATTTTAATGCTGACCTTAATTAGTCCTTAGCATGTAAACATTTATTTTCCCACACATCCATATAATTGCTATATTTTTTTAGACTTATGTCCTTTGTGAATTATATTTGGATTGTTGAACTTGAATCTTAATTTGTTGTAGGAGTTATTGTTTTAGTCGGTTACCTTTGCTTTGTGTAATTATTTTATATTTGGTTGCAGGAACCGCAAGATGTGCCACTCACACAACATAAAAGCAGTGATTGGTCCAGCTATGTGATTCCTCAGTGTTCTTGCAGGGCATCCAGGGTCGTCCCATGATGCTTATATATTGCAGAGCTCCGGCTTATTTAGTCAGTTTGAGTCAGGAGAATTATCTGGTGGATGGCTCCAGGGTAAGTTTGCTCACATTCCATCAATCCATTTTCACTGTATGGCAATGAATATAGTTGATGAATCATGACTTAACCTATTGCTGTTTTTAGCCCTTGATGACATGTTAAACAATATTGTAGCTTAGAATGTGTATTTTATGTTAGTATTTTTAAATTTGTTCAGGGGATTCTGGATATCCACTTCTGCCCTTGCTCCTGATGCCCATTCTTTGCCTGCAGAATGCGGGCCAGGGGTTCTCTAATCGGGCACTATGCAAAACCCGGCCCGTGGTGGCAAGGGCCCTCTGGCTTTTGAAGTCCAGATTTAGGTGTTTGGACCATACAGGGTAGGGGGGGGGAAGCACTGCAGTATGACCCCAACAAGGTTATACCAATATTTTAATTTAAGTTTTTTAACAGGGACCACACATGCCAGAGTGGCACAACTGAGTGTCAGGGTTCTTCAGTTGGTGGGAGAGATGCAGGAGCTGCGCAACTCGTTGGGGACCACAGATGAAGAATAATGTTCTGTGGCCTGCCATTGCTATGTATTTTGTTTTTTATAGTTGTAAAAATGTGAAATTTTCAAAATTTTTATAAATTTTATATTTTATGATGGAATCCCCAAAAAAATGTTACAGTGTCATTTCATTCACAAAATACATTAACACAAAACTAATGGGCCCAGAAATATTTAAAGATGAATATTCACATGACCGAGAAGTGATTTGGGTGAGCTTTAAGGTTCCAAAAGGGAAGATGGAGGATAGTGCTAAGTGGTTTGGGCGAGCTTTAAGGTTCCAAAAGGGAAGATGGAGGAGAGTGCTAACATTGTAGTAGAAGTGAGGGTGGCAAATATGTAGGCGAGCACTTTAATGAGTTAAGTTTGTAGTGCGCAGGCACAAGATCGTAAGGATTTCCGTCTGGACGAATATTTATTGAAAAAGGGAAACAGAATCGAACGGGAAACGTAAAGGATTCGTTGGAGGATACGATGGGAAAAGGTCAAAAACGAAAGCCTACGTTGTAACATGTGGAAATGAAACGGAAAAGTCTGGATGGAAAATGACATCCTCGTATTCGAAATCTGCCGTACGAACGGACGGAAACTTTACAGAAGGTTTTCAATGCATGCATAGAATCGCTCGTACGCTCATACGAGAATGGAAACATTTCACAAAAAAAACAGATCGGCACTAAAACGGAAGTTTTTTTTTGTCTCTCTGAATCGAGCCTATTTTCCTAATAATGAACGTCTAAATGAAATCCAGTAAAACTAAAAAATGTTTTTCTCCCTTTCTATTTGTTTAACTGTGTCAACTTGAAATGTATGCTATTTCTTAATCAGCTTTTTTCTCTTTTCTTTTCCCATCTATAATATGCTTGTTCCTTTGATTGTGTACTCTCAACATCAAATAAAAATCAATGAACAGTGACATCTTAGCGAAATATACGCTGACTATCTCTCACTCCAAACTAGATCAGGGGTACTAGTAGCACTGGTAGTATTTGAGATCCTATCAGGTGATACTCAACAAGGCTCCAGGCTGAATTATTTAATATGTTTATTGCTCTTTAAGTGGCAGCTTTAGGTGAATAACAACCTATGTATACCACCTAGGCCAGGGGTTCCCAATCAGTGGTATTCGTACCACTGATGGTATTTGAGATCCTATCAGGTGGTACTTAACAAGGCAGCAGGCTGACCTGTGCCCCAGCCTCATCTATTATCTATATTTCACCCAAGCCCGGTTTGCTACATAACTGCAAAACTGCTCCAAAGCTGATGAAAGCTTTTTATATGCATTTTTTGTGTGTTTTATTTTCTTTAAATGGCTGTTTTTTAAGTTTTGCAAGAGTTTTTGAGTGACTTACATCCCACATGCACCACTGAGGTGGTACTTGAAATCACTGAAAAATGAAAAGCGATACTTGATCAAAAATGTTGGGAACTCCTGGTCTAGCTAGTACCAGGTAAAAGATTACAAGTGTGGGAATAAGCATGTGAAAAATAGCAAAGCTATCAATTTTGAAAAATCTGAATGCTTATTGTTTTGGATTTCTGCCACCTTAAGCAATAAAATCTGACACAGCTGGTTAGTAATATAACATTCCTCATGTTATTTTTATAAATTAGATTTTTGTTTCTTCATAAATTTAAAATATTTGTATGAGCAATGCTATGATTTGATATGCAAGTTTAAATCAGTATGCAAGCTCTGATAAAATACATTGAGGGGGCTTTGAGTGCTTGAGCATCTTCCATTACACTCTTTCATACCAAAACTAAATTATCACTCCACAAGGCAGGCAGTTCAATAAATACATGGAAAACTTTTTTCAAACAATATAAAGTGAGACCAGTCATTTATTTCCAACTTGGAACATGGTCCCATGTGCACAGGAGGCTAAAACTGTCCTGAGAACAGGTTTACTTGTATTTTGTAATTTAACATTTTCTCTGATTATTTCCATCTGGGACTTCATTAGGAAGGCCACCCCTATTCTATTCAAAATCAGGGGAAATGAGTACAGTATATTTAGGATTTATTTTCTGGAGTGTCAACTTAATGTATCAGTTCAAAATAATTCTAAAGCTTTAAAAACACTTACTCACATAGTGTGATGTGATGACAATCACAATATTTGTATACTGACATCAGGGACCCTAGGGGGCTATATGCTAAGGCTGTCAAGCCCAGGAAGATTATTAAAAACTGCTTATAGCCACGAATACGGACTAGTTTGGAATCATTGTTTAGCACCTGTTCTAAGCTGGATAAACATGACTCAGCCATTTAAACCTCTACTTGGGGATGTAAAATGTATGGTCTGGTTATGTCACTATAAAAAACTAAATAATCATTGTCCAAAAAAGCACTTAGAGGAAAATGATCATAAGACTACGACTTTAGCATAAATGAAAATGTGTCAAAAGTGATATTAAGCCAGCATTTTCTACTCATGTCAGGTGCCACCTATATATCGTTGAAAGGATCTGCTGAATGGGCTTAGATCATTTTGGTAGGTACTGCAAGGCTGCCTGATCACACAACGGACCCACCCCTGGTGTTTTCTCTTGTAACATAATGTTGTAGACTTTTTGTTTACCTGTATAATGCCTGGCCTTTCTCTGCTCTCTGTTTTAGCTTATTCTTCGACTGTTTGTTTAGCCTTATCCAAATGTATCCCATATGCAAGCAAGTGCTTCATATGGAGTGCGAGCAAGTGCTTCAACAGTATATAGCATCTGCTCAGCTATAGGTGAAATGTGAGGATATATACTAGGGATTGCCAGACGAGCAAAGACTGACTGTGTGGGGCATTACATTACTATGAGCCCTAAAAGTGGAAGTGTTGGTGCAGGTTTACAGCATCACTGTCGCTGTAGAACATCTTAGTCAGTGGGTGGCCATCCAAGAAAGCCAGTCAAAGAGTCAAATCCCTATGGCTCCTGCTCTTACCATGCCTCCCTAAACTCAGGTACCCAAGATCTAAAAAATGTCTAGTGAACATTGGTAATGTCTAATGAACAATGGTAATTTCTGAATGCTTGCTAGCTTTAATCATTGCTCTAGTAGATCGCAGACTGGCTCCAAATCCCAAGACTTGTATGTGTTATCTGGGCTGGCTGATAAAATGTTTCAAATTGTGGATTTCCTCTACGAGGCAATAGGAAAAACACATTTTTCTTCTGCTGTGAAGCCTGACGAATCTGTGACATAGTGGTAAGCTGAACATATTCTGTGCCAGCATGTTCATTCCTTAAACTCCAATCTGCACCACCATTCTGCCTCTGTGAATATGGAGAGCAGTTGGGCTCGATTAAGCTGTCCAAGGCAGAGGAGGTGTGGAAAAAACATGATCACATTGGGAAATCCTGTCCCCAGAAGCATTAAAAAAATCTTGGATGGCAAGGGCCATCTGATTTTTTTACCTCTCTTTTACTCTTTTTCTGGACACTGAGCCTGTAACTCATCCTGCCTGATTCCAGGCTATAGACAATTCCCCCCATGATGTTATAAGTCAAAACTACAGTGTGTGCAATCCATGCAGAATTTCCTATTTCCTCCTTGTCCTCAGCCTTCAGTTATCTTGGGGCTGTCCTGGCCCTAAAATCTAGTCAGAAGCAATATATCTCTGAGAACTTGAAAAATGTGTTTATTTACTCATCCTCATTGTCAGAACGGCAATATAATTTTGTGGAAAAGAAAGATGTGGGTTCGTAACTATGCAGTCTTTCAAGAGTTTGTTACCAATATGTTTCAAGCATTTCTGGAAGCATTTGTGGTACAGAGGCAGCAGAGCTGAGAGTAATTGAACCCAGGATGGGAGTTTTCAACCTCATGCATCTGCATCTCTCCATCAACCTGTAAGATCTGACCATGTTTTACAGGGCAATCATGGAGTCAATCATGTGGTCACCATCGCTGGTTTGCTATGGCAGAGCCAACAGCAAGAACAGACTATGGCTGAAGAGGATCGTGAAGGCAGCAGAGGTACCCCCCTTCCAATGTTGGAAGATTTCTTTAAGCAGAGACTCTATTTCAAGGCTACCAAGATCTTTAGCAACCCTTCTCACCTGGGACATACCCCTGTCAACATCAAGTCAGCAGTATCAATGGCACCTTTTTTTTTATTTTATTTTTCCTATTTTAGAAAATGTGTGTTTTATGGAAGCAGATTTCATACCTGCAATCTGTTGCCACTGGTAACGTACACCCAGTCTGTACACCAAGAAGAGAGAAGTGAGCCCTGTAAACAAAGAACACTGCTGCTATAGCCACTGCTGAGGTGAGGGAGCACACTCAACCATACACATGCCCAGCAGCAGTGTTATGTGCGTACACATTTTGTAACCTAGGAAAAAATACTACATCATTCAGCGCTGTGATTACATCATTTTGGCACACAAAAATATACACTTTCACAAATCCCATTAATAGTAGACTTTTCCTTTAGGCATATTTTGTAAACTGTATTTTGTTCCCACTGCCAATCTTGCGAGATAATATTCCTTTTATGTATGCAAGAATATACCGGTACTTGACAATTAATACAAAATCTAAAACCTGATATTATTTCATACAAAATAATAGGCAGGCCCCTACAGTGTTTACATTGTATAGCAGTCACAGATCAACACGTTACAGTTGACTGTCATGTGGGAGATCACTCTGAAGAATGCTGCAGTGTTATTCTTGCTTATAACTTAAAACAACTCAAGCTGGTGTTGCAGAAACTTTGTGAGAACCACCTATACGCCAAGTTAGAGAAAAGTATTTTTAATGTGTAACATGTTCCCTTTGTCAGGTGCATAGTGTCAGACCAGGGGTCAACCATGGATTCAAATAAAGTTGGGATTTTGGATGTTCCTGACTATGGAAATTGAATTAATCATTTCTACTTAGTGGTCTCACTGTAGGGAAGGCTTTCTTTATGTCAGGTCTTCTATAACCTTAAATAGAAAACAGTTTTGTGCTTATCTTGGTGTATCAAAATACCCAGCACCCAATCCAAGGTGGAGCTTGGCGTAGGCTTGAATTTGTGCCAATACTTAGGAGCTGTAGGCAGTCTGTGCACCTTTTTCTTGTGAGCTGTGAGAAACTAGGATTTACAGTAGACTGTCCCTTATGAGTGGTCCATGGCCACATAAAGCTATCCTAGTCCATCCTACCAGTAATGGTTGGTGGGGTTGCACGAGTAAGCACTACATACTGGCATTAGTTGCCTGGTCCATGGTCCCAGTACTCCCCTGCTTCTGCTTTCCCATGCAACATTGTGACCTCATGTGACTGCCGGCAGCCAGTCAGTTTCATAAGGCAGCTTACATAGTGCTATCTTTACAGTTCACTAGCAGTCACGTGAGAAAGCATTTGGGAAGCTCAAATGGGGAATCATGTAATGAGGAATTTGGGTTTTGCATGGAATGCAGGATTTGCGTTTTCCATGGAATTAGGGATTTGGGTTTTCCATACTGGTATACAGAGCAAATTCAATCAGCCAATGTTTTTGAAACCCCACCTCTATATGTTCCTGTCCTACATGTGGTTATTTACATTACTTAACTTTACTAAATAAAATAATTTCAACTTGCCCTTGTCCAAGTAATTAGCTTGACATGTTTTATTTGTGGTACACAAATTGTTATCGAGTAATGATACCTGAATAATACAAACTTCAAGGGTATTCAATTATTGTGTATTTGATCAAACTTTTTTACATTTTCTTTTTCTACTCATCAATTAGCAAAGTTTTGAGGAGAAAGTGAATTTATAGTATGCATTGGAAAAGCTTGGAACATTGCAAGTGTAATCCATGAAAAACCTACACAGACGACTTTTGACAAGCTATGTTGAATTATTAGCTGTATTATAAATATGTACAGTACATCCTAGCTATTTCTGGAATCATTTCTTACATGAATAAAATATATGCATGAAAAGAAAATTCCAAGAATATCAGAGTGGGTAATTTAGTGTTCATGGAGTGGTAGTCTGTTATAGTAATTCACTTAAAGTCCCTGTCCAGACAACTAAAAAAAACTATACTCAACTTTTGTCTTCCGCAGCTGTTCCATTCTTCTCCAGTTAGTTAAAACGTACCCAATGCTAAGATACAAAACCCAACTATCCAGCAATGGTCTACATTCAGAGACAGCCACTGGGGAACCATCTCTTCCTTCAAAAAGGACATCAGCCCCTCTGCGTTTGTCACTGTGCCCCGAAGCTCATCCCTCTTGGAGGGGTGGCTGTTCCCCTGCAAATCATACATGAATGGAGCATTTATCGAAGCACAACAAAAGCGGTGGTGGAACAAAAGTTAAGTATAGTTTTTGGGACTAAACTATACTACTTCTTTCCCTGCTCCCATTGGTTTCAAAGTAGATACTTTGTATAGTTTTTACCTGCACAGGATACAGGACAGAGATTACATTAACATCACTAAACCCAGGAATCACTGACATAATACTAAGAATGAGAAGTTGGAGAGAGTTAGCACTGGACAGTTGCCCCAAAAAGTATTCTACACCAGAACACTTTTTAGATGAAACAAGGTTAGAGTTGAAATATCTGTGCCTTTTAATTGCCTTGAACATTTACGGGCTGCAAATATGCTCATAGATTTAGAAGATATTACACCCTGGCATTACAATTGGGGGCTCGTGGGTATGGCACTAATTTCCTATTGAAATTGCACACTGTTTTTTGAATTGTGTTTTGGAGAGTTGTTACTATAGTAATGCTAGGGTGCAATATTTTCGAAATCTCTGAGCATATTTGCAGAACCTAAATGTTTGAGGCTATTTTATGGCATAACTATTTCAACTCTAATTGCACCTCATTTTGTTTAAAAGTTTGCATGGCAGTAACTTCAAGTATCATATTTTTCGCCCTATAAGATGCACCCAGAATTTGGAGGAGAAAAATGTGAAACAAAAAATTCTGAACCAAATGGTGTGCTAAAATACCCCCTCCCAATCACCCTGTTACAGACAGTGTGCAGAATTCCACCAATCATACCATTACAGACCCCACATTACAGGCAGTGAGGGGCATCCCACATTAAAGGCAGTGAGAGATATCCCACATTACAGGCAGTGAGGGGCATTCCAATTACAGGCAGTGTGCAGGCATCCCAAATACAGATGATGTGCAGGGATCCCTATTGCAGTGTGCGGGCATCCCAAATGCAGACAGTGTGCGGTCATCCCAAATGCAGGCAGTGTGTGGGCATCCTAAATGCAGGCAGTGTGTGGGCATCCCAATTACAGGCAGTGTGCGGGCATCCCAAATAGAGACAGTGTACAGGCATCCCAATTACAGGCAGTGTGCGGTCATCCCAAATGCAGGCAGTGTGCAGGCATCCTAAATGCAGGCAGTGTGTGGGCATCCTAAATGCAGGCAGTGTGTGGGCATCCCAATTACAGGCAGTGTGCGGGCATCCCAAATAGAGACAGTGTACAGGCATCCCAATTACAGGCAGTGTGCGGTCATCCCAAATGCAGGCAGTGTGCAGGCATCCTAAATGCAGGCAGTGTACGGGCATCCCAATTACAGGCAGTGTGCGGGCATCCCAAATAGAGACAGTGTACGGGCATCCCAATTACAGGCAGTGTGCGGTCATCCCAAATGCAGGCAGTGTGCGGGCATCCCAAATAGAGACAGTGTACGGGCATCCCAATTACAGGCAGTGTGCGGTCATCCCAAATGCAGGCAGTGTGCGGGCATCCCAAATAGAGACAGTGTACGGGCATCCCAATTACAGGCAGTGTACGGGCATCCCAATTACAGGCAGTGTGCGGGCATCCCAAATAGAGACAGTGTACGGGCATCCCAATTACAGGCAGTGTGCGGGCATCCTAAATGCAGCCAGTGTACGGGCATCCCAATTACAGGCAGTGTGCGGGCATCCCAAATAGAGACAGTGTACGGGCATCCCAATTACAGGCAGTGTGCGGTCATCCCAAATGCAGGCAGTGTGCAGGCATCCTAAATGCAGGCAGTGTGTGGGCATCCCAATTACAGGCAGTGTGCGGGCATCCCAAATAGAGACAGTGTACGGGCATCCCAATTACAGGCAGTGTGCGGTCATCCCAAATGCAGGCAGTGTGCAGGCATCCTAAATGCAGGCAGTGTACGGGCATCCCAATTACAGGCAGTGTGCGGGCATCCTAAATGCAGCCAGTGTACGGGCATCCCAATTACAGGCAGTGTGCGGGCATCCTAAATGCAGTCAGTGTACGGGCATCCCAATTACAGGCAATGTGCGGGCATCCCAAATATAGACAGTGTGTGGGCATCCCAAATAGAGACAGTGTGTGGGCATCCCAAATACAGTGTGTAGCATGCCCCCCCAAAAAAAAAAACACTTACATTGCCCAGCAGCCATCTCTCTCTCTCTCTCTCACACACACACACACACATTTATTACCGGAAAACCTAAAATTAAAATACTTGTGAATACTCGTACCTGGTCTTGTGTGCAAATTTACCCTGAAAAAATTACACATAAAAAATAAGGTTCTCGAACAGGAAACTGAGAATAAGACCCTAACCGGTCCAGTCTAGTCAAAATTTGATAGGTATGGTATGAAGGTAGGTATAAAAAGTCATCAACTAATAATCTCTGCGTCTGTATTAAACCCTTGGATGCTTTAAACTACATGTTAAAGAAAAGTAATTAAGATCAGTGTTAGTCCCCTAGCTGCCAATAACAGAAGCAACCCCCACTCTTGTTTTTCTGTATGTTACTATAATATTTGTATTGTTCAAATTCTTGTTTTACTTTCTTTCACTGTCAGCTACACCGCCACTATTTTTAATAGAGTGCAAGAAAATGCCCCCAGACCCCCCCCCCCCCCCCCCAGAATAGTCATAGAAAGGTTGGATAGCTGGCTACACAACACATAGGAGTTTGTGCCTTGCAGACTCTGATATGTATTTAAAATTGAATCTTTTGGATGTCTATTGGATTGCGTACATGTATATTTCTGGTAGCACTGACTTTCGGTGACATTCCATATTAAAGGCAATGGGGGTCAGCCCAGTATAAACTTTATGAGTCTTGTGATTTGTCTGATGTTTGTGTCTGGTGCGGCATCGCTTTTGGGGAATTTTGTGCACCTGGGTCAACAGCTGGGGAGACGGTTAGATAATGGGTTCAGGTCAGCGGAGGGTTGGAAGGTTAGATGAGGGGTTTGGTAAGTGATTGGGGAGGGAGGTGAGGTGAGGTGAGGGATTCGGGTCAGTGGGTGGGTAGGGAGTTCAGGTGAGGGGTTTGGATCAGCGGACAGGTAGAGTGGATAGATGAGGGGTTTGGATCAGCAGCTGGGGAGAGGGGTTAGGTATGTGTGTGTCAGTGGCTGGGGAGGGGGGTTAGGTGGGGGTTGTGGGTCATAATGCCAAAGATAATGAATTCACACATACACAGACAGACACACATATATACTTGCACAAATACAAAGATATGCACAGACTCACACACATGCACAAAGGATGGGGGTATCTGCACTGCTAGCAGCGACCTATGGTAGCCTTGAACAGGCCATATGGGAAATGTGGGTGTGTAAGGTGTTGGTGCTTCTGCCATTGTCAGCAGTTCAAATACCCCATCATAAGCCACCCCCTTAGAGAGTACAGCGTTCTGGCAGGGGGCCCCATCTGTAAGCACTGGGGCCCTGATCACTAACTCCCATCTTATAAAAAGAATGTAGTTCAAAGCTTTATTTTACAGAATAATTAGAAAAAGAAATGAAATTGAGCATGAATTTGCTAATTTAAATGATGTGTATCTATTATGATAAAGTATTATCTACAAAGATGGTTTTTATCCCCTGAACTAAGAAGCCAAAATGACAAATACTAATTTGCAAACCCCCTACATAAGTTCCATAACCAATTCTTAGATGACCCGTCAATGTGATGTTTCAGCTTTTGGGACCGTCTGCATTAAATCTTTCCAGTAGTAATAAATAGAAACTTTTTCTCTTTATTGCTTTTTAAATGTAATTCTACATGCCCAGCTATGCGGTTCCTGTTTGAATTACAGTGCACAATAATGTAATCATGGTTGGAAAGTACAGAGAAACACACTTTTGGCACACAGATTTTCCATAGACTTACCCAACAGACCATCTATGTAACAATCTATCCAAATACATAATAATATATAATATCATTGGATTTGTTTTTAGATTACACCTTCATACAATTGTATTTAATTTTACTTAGTAAGAGCTACCTGTCTTTCTCTTGCTTACTTCAAGATTCACCTTAAACCATCATTAAAGCTTTTAAATCCATAAATATTTGTAAATTTACCAAAAACTAAACCACCACTGTGATCCTGACCGCACTATAACCTTGGCCAAATCACATGCTGAAAAGATTCAGAGCTTAGACCGAATTCACATTTTATTCCTAGAAGGAATTAAATATGGGAATTTGGAGGAGGGACATGAAAGACTAATACATGTATCCTATTACCAAAAATCATGAAAGAAATCTGAGTATAATGTAAAGTCAAGTTTCTACATAAACAACGATAAGGAACATATCGTTTAGGAACTTCCTGCCTGTGTTACGTTTTTGATGGTGTGTTGGGAGTATCCCTACTCAATCACAACCAAGGTGGTGAATCACAACCAAGGTGTGAAGAGCCCCCAAACCTGTAGGCCCAAAAATGTTTTTATATTTGTCTAAGATGTCTAAGAAGTCTCAGATGATTCTGTTTCAATTAGAACAATGTGCCTCAGATTGTGTGGCCTTCCCATCATGCAATGTCGGGCATTTGGCTACTTTCATTGCTTTCCAGAGACCCAAAAGCACATTCTGAATTCCCCCCTCATAGACTTCAAAGAGGCAGATTCAGCTCATCACTACTGACTGACCACCTTTTATCATGTGTTCGCCAAAGAGAAATACAGTACACATCCAAAAATGAAACTAGTTTTCCAGTAATCTGTGTTAAACAAAAGACAGACTGAAGTAGATAACCTTCACACTGCACTATGAAAAGCTGACCCTTTTCTCTCTTTGAATAATGCAATAGTGTAATGCTTTTTATGATCATTAGGACACACAGCTCGCTCTCCCCACATCAGAATCCAGAGTACCTGTTCCCTAATTGCACACCATGAGCTTGTCTTTCGCATCTGGAAATCTGCTTTTGGACTTGTCCCAAATGTGAAATTTGAACTGTTCACCAGTCTTTGCTGATGTATCATATGAGGAAAAAAGCCAAAGATACATATGGAATGCTAAACCCCCTTGCAGCCATGAAAAACACACAATATAAGCTTATATAGCTGTGAGTAATCTTCTGTGGTTTGCTATGGAAACAGATTTCTAGAATTTGTGAAGCTAATTAACTAGCTTGGCAAGGGCCAGAATTTGTAAAACAAACATGTCACATATATGCCACCAGTGACCTAATCACATGAGCATATGATCAAGCTAGCATTTTTCTCATTTTTTTTATTTTATGCTGATATGAGTTTTTTCGTAGTAATGCAGTTACATATTGTAAATGGCTTAACCATCAGCAAGTTTTCCTAACAAATAAATCAGATTGTATGTGCAGACCATGGCTGTAAATGTAAAGGGCAGCACAGGTATTGAACGCTAGGATATGGGACAAATATGCAATAATAAAACACAGCATGATTACATTAAGAACAGTTCCGCAAACAGGTGGCATTATGGCCATTGATCAGATTCTGACTGTTCCGTAATGGTCCTTTTCAGATTAAACCAGACCAACAGCCTTGCACAGTTGATAATAATAAAAAACTCCCTAAAACTCACACCCCCATCTGCACGTATGATACGAAATTATTGTCAGCACTTACATTTGCTCCTGCATCCACTTAAATTGTCCACTGGCGGTCACATGGGCCAGCCTTGACTGGCGACCGGGAAAGATGACCCAAGTGACCACCGGTGGCCAGTCGGAGGTCCACATTTCAGCCGAGGATCTTCTCCTAGCCTGTCACAATGCAGCCTGAAACCTGAAAATGGGTGTGGGACTGCTTTGAACGCCACCTCAATGAGTTTTTCCTGGTCATGGCCATCTTTGAGCACCCGGAAAGGCTTCTACCTTTCTTAGCATCCCAGCTGTGTGGCTGTCCAGACTTAAGGTAAATGGCAAGTCAAAAGTTAAAAAATAAATATCAGTAGCTTACCTTCTATTCAGTGGCTTTAGTGATGCGCTTGTTTCTGTGTCTGTTTCCCTATTGAGGAAAATCACTTCCTCATTCAGCTTTTAGTCCCCAGCCCACTGACCTGGTCCATCAATCAACCTTCAGTGGACCAAGAACGGAAACACCCCCCACTTCCTGCCCAGATGTCTTTATTGGCTGCCTCTCTTTGCAGCTCTGAAACCCCACCCTTATCTCACACACTCATCACACTGTGCTTACATCAAATTGCTGTTCCCACATTTTTGTCTTCATTTTTTCTATGACTCTCCAATGTTCTAATACTTTTAAAGATAACTTCTTTTTGAAAACAGGGTCTTTTGAAAACGGATTGAAGTTTAGGACAGTTCAACGTGTAGCCCGAGACAATGGACCAAAAATCGGGCTTGCCTTTAGTATAATATTAACTGAGCCAAAACGCAAGGCAGCAGACAGGACACCAGTGAGCCGGGAAAATTGACCATGGCAGGAGTTGCAAAAAAGGTCAAATAATTTTTTTGTGCAGCAATCTGAATTGCCCTGGGGAGGGATGCACGTGAGCAATGTTTCTTTTAAGGTCATTAGGGTTGATTCAGAGCCTCTTTCTCACCTTTTTTTTGCGTGAATATTTCCATTCTCGTTCATTTTTTCCCCTTGTCTGATTCAGAAAAGCCTTTTTTCTGTGAGAACTTTTTGCATGATTTTTAGTTTGGTAGCAAGACCTCCATAAAAATGATGAGAAAGGGGCTCTGAATCAACCCTATTGGACTGGTTTAAATCAGATTGTTGTCTATTCAGTAAAGTAGGGTGAATATGGAAGAGAGTCATTTATCTATATCATAAATCAGGAGTTACTGTTGTAATTCACTACTACTCTGATACAATGCACTCTAATTTGAGGCACATGATATACTGCAGGAGATATTTGGACCCCAAAATACTGAGATGAATCTACTTATCCTTTATGATATCTGTGTTTAACATTCCGATATGTGGCATGGGCTCAGGAAAAAGGTGAGTGAATTATTATTGTCTTTCTAGGCTGAGCAGACTGACCACCATGTAAATCTAAAGCATGAATTTTATTGAGGTGCAGTCTCTCCAGTTTTTTTCATTCCTGTTTTATTCTGGCTAAAATATGATCGTGTTGAATGTTTAAGAAAAAATATTTCAGCTGTAAAGAAATGATGTGGCTTGGGCTGCGTGCTGTATTTTAAATAAAGAATACCAAAGGTCTAAACCACAGACATGGGCAACCCACAACTATCAAGTCATTATTACAGCCGCACAGACTTGCTAAAGAACAGAGCACCAATTTGCATCATCTGAAAAAACCTATAAGGGAGCTTGAGGATTTATGTTGCGGTAACACCTTATTTATAGGATGACGTTTCGTCTATTTAGAATATTAACGGAAAGGTCTTGATATTCAATATGGAGATATTCAGCAAAGAAGGACAATGTAGCTTATTCCGAATAAATAAATACAACATCTATTGAAAAGTAGCATCCAATAAGGTTACTGAGGTAACCAACGTTCATTTTGCAGAAAAGTTACAGAAACCAGGGATGTCCCTGAATGATACATGCACCTAGCAAAGATTCTCCTTTCTTTTCTTTCTTCTGGGTGTCTTCTTCCGTTTTTCCCTAATCATTTTACATTTCTCATTTTTTTTCTAATCACAACTTCCTTATTACCTTGAAACATCAAATTTGCATTTGACGGATTGCCAGCTCTCTTTGTAATTAAGAAAACCCACTGATGCCGGTAGCCGGTAACTTGACCTTTGATGACAGTAGATCAGTAGATGCAGTGCCTCAGTATAAGGTTGATTCAGCACAGCGAGTAAACGCATTTGCGTACAGTTTTTCATGAGTAAAACCAGTTTACTCCAATTTTTCCCGATTACAGAGACCCTATTTTGGCGGGAGTTTCCACAAGAAGTCAAATCTCACATGCAACTCAAATAGCTGAATTGAATGTGATATGGGGCTATTCCAGGGGTGCTGTGGGCACCCCTAGAAGAATTCTGTGTCCAAACCAATGAGCACCAGGCTCCTTCACACCCCTGGACAATGCTAGCAGGTGACATGGGGGGACACGTCGGGACAAAAGACAGCTAGGGGTAAGTATACGTTAATTAAACCGGACCTTCAGCGTGATTTAATGAAAAGCCCAAACTCTTAAAAAACAATTCCCCAACATCTAAAATTAATATATTTTAAGTTTTTAGTCACTAACTTATTGTTCTTCCCCCCACTGGGCTGCAACTCTGTTCAGGAATTTAGGATACGGGCGCCGCCATCTTGACTCAGAAGCATTACACTTACTGAGGAGAAGAGAGTTGGATAAGGTACAGGGGGCGGGTTATAGCTGTGCTTTGCTCAGACAGAGCAGAGCTGGGGTCAGGTAATGGTCAGCAGTCCCAGAATGCAGAGCAGCACAGTCAGGAGGCACTTCCTGTTTGCAGGCTGCCTGATAAGATGGCGGCTTCCATAAGCCGCCATCTTGGATGTTTAAAGGCTCATAACATGCAGTAGATGCAGGTAGGATGATTTTTAATGTGAGCAATCTGTATGTACAGGGTGTGGGAAACATATAAGATATGCTCTTATTCAGAGTGAAGGTCCGCTTTAATACTAATAACTTTTTTTTGTCTCTTTATTTCTTCCGCCACTACTTGAACAGGTGAGGGGTTCAAAAGCCCTATGTGTTAGTTCAAAGGGCAGTGGGACTGCAAGCCCTGTCACATTACCCACAGCCTCAATGGGCAGGGGGGTTAAGGTGAACATGGTTAGCATGGGCCCAGGGCTGAGCACCAGACCTGTGCTATAGGGCATAAGAGCTGGTAATGCCTAGGACTGGGGGCCAGCAGTTTGGCCCTTGAGCACTGAGACTACCAGCCTCTGTGCTTTAATTTGCCAGATTGGTAAGTGTTTTCATAATTTCTTTTAAATGAGCTACTCCCAACATTTTGGGTGGTGCAGGTAATGTGGTGGGGGGCAGCAAGCAAGACATAAAGTCCACAACAATATATTTAATTTTCCTAACCTATATTTCCTTTTACCTGCCAGTTAAAATTATACTTAGTGGATCGTCTAATAGACACTCAGCCAGCACCTGGTAGGCTGACACAAGACCCTCCTGCTTCCATTCTGGCTCTCATGAGCAACAGAGCTTTTATACAGAGAAGCGGAGCCTCTTTGGATTTACACATCACAGAAGGGGGATGGAACCCCTCCCCAGAAACCCCCCCTCCATTCCCCTTCTTGACGTATGTAGTCACATGGGGGTGATTCCTTATAGGCTCCCCCTTTTAAGTATAAAATCTCCCCCCTCATGGAAAATGTCAGACCCTGGGAAGTAAGGAGAAGGCTGCAGAGGGGCAATGGGTATAGACCAACCTGCAGGACCCAAGAAAGATGGCACCCTATGGAGGACAGAAGAAAGATGTGGGACATGGCATTGGCGGGTGACATGGTGGTACCCTGCCCGATTATCTGCACCCCCACTGGGAGGCCAGGGGTGCTCAAGAGCCCAGTGCACATCAGCATTTTTGACTGAATGGCAGATTATAGAGAAATACATGGTACAAAATGTATTTGCCTCCGGCCTACTTGTTATCATTGTGCTGATAGCTCCATGAGACTCTTACAAAAATAAAGATCCTTGGATTTCTGGCAGACAAACCTCAGAAATGCAGAACCTGAGCTCTAATCATATTTCATAAATCATATTTGAAGGTCCTCATAGGCTCTTGCTATACTTGAGAGGATGATTAATGTTCTAAGTTTGCACTTGGTACCCATCAAATATATGCAAAATCATTAGATAGAATGTCCATATTCGCAGAGGTAGAAAGAAAAAAATGTCAAGCTATCCACTGTCCTCCCCATGGTGTGACATGTCCAACCCCTCCCTAATTCCCTGAGACATAAAAAGATCTGGGCAATAATGGAATATGGTCAAATACTAGGGCTTGATTCAATAAACATAAAAAAAAAAATTTGGTTGGAAAATCAGATCACATTCAAAGATCAGTCAAATAGGCTTGAAAATGCAAGTGAAATATTTACATTTCCATGCGAAATTAGCTTCAACTCCGATTTTCCAGTTGAAAATCGAAAATCTCTGAAAGCATCTCTGGAGCTCAGAAGCCTTTACCCAAAATGGTCCATTTGTTTTCTACATTTCACACAGCTTCAGAATGATCAGGTAACATCCACATGTAATATATCATTGTGAATTTGTGACAATTATTTTTTAATTCACCTGTGCAACTAGTCACTTTGTTATGAAGGATCACATTCATCCATGTAATGCTACATATGTATTTATTAATAGATCAAGGCAACTGGACTTGCTCTTTACTTTTGCTTCACATGCTGTTACTCATCCCACTATTAGGAAAGGCAGCTAGATGACTGAAACGTGTTGTAGTGTAAACAATTGGCCTTTATGGAACATATTGTTAAAATATTATGTAATATATATATATCTCCCTGGCTATGTATAGTTAGTTGACTGATCCAATCATACAGGTCATTCAGACAGGCTAAGATGTCTCTCACAAGCCCAGAGGCTCTTCAGTCCACATTCCTTTCCCCACCCAAATAAAATCAGGTTTTCAAATCAAGTTTGGGGGCAGATTCTGGGGAAATTCCACGATTTCTCTGCCTAGTGCCCAGCAAGCAGTTTTACAATTTCAGGGAGATAAGTTCTGGTAGTTTCGCCAGGCAAGGGGGAACAATTTTAAGAGTTTCAGGCTAGCAAAACTGGGAGGACAGACCTGGAGCTCAAAATACAATTCTGTGAGTACTCACCTGTAGAATTGATTTTGTAGTATACAGCACGTCCTGTTTCACAAATATTCTTTACGCTTGGGATATCCGCCACAAGGTGGCGCAGTGGACTGCAGAAGAGACTTGCGGCGTCTCCCCGCCCTATAAAAGGACAGGAACCTCCCCCAAATTCCCAGTGTTACAAAGCAGTTCGACAAGAAGCCGGGAGAATAAAAATGAAGGAACCCCAACCAAACATTTGAACAAATCACCATACAGAGATAACCAAGAAAAATTATAACAAGGGAGGGGTGAAACAGAACGTGCTGTATACTACAAAATCAATTCTACAGCTGAGTACTCACAGAATTGTATTTTTCCAAGTATACAGCACGTCCTGTTTCACAAATATTCTTTACACTTGGGATGTCCAAAAGCAGCGTCCGTAATGTAGGGTGGGATCCCCAAGAACAGCGGGCAGTTTAAACCACTGCCGCCTGAAGAACTTTGCGGCCAAAAGCAGTATCAGCTGAGGCCCTAACATCAACCTTGTAAAACTTGGAAAAAGTATGAACAGAAGACTAAGTTGCCGCCTTACAAACTTGTTCAACAGAAGCCTGGTGCTGAAAGGCCCAAGAGGCCCCAATAGCATGAGTGGAATGAGCAGTAAGGCAGAACGGAGGTTCCTTCCCCTTAGCAGAATAGGCTTGCACCACCGCCTGACGAATCCACTTGCTGATAGTGGACTTAGCCGGAGGCAAACCCTTCCTAGGACCAGAAGGAAGAACAAAAAGAGCATCAGTCTTCCTGAAAGACTCAGTAGCTACCAAGTAAAATTTAAGAACCCTGACCACATTCAAAGAATGCAGAGTCCTCTCCTTGGAATTAGCAGGATTAGGACACAAGGAAGGCAAGACAATATCCTGATTCAGATTAAAAGCAGACACAACCTTAGGCAAGAAATCTGGTTTAAACCGAAACACCACCTTGTCCTGGTGTCGCTCAAAATAAGGAGGTTTGATGGAGAGCGCCGCCAACTCAGAAACACGCCTGACAGAAGTAATGGCCACCAAAAAGGCTACCTTAAGAGTCAAAATGGGCAAAGCGGCCTCACGGAGAGGCTCAAAAGGACGACCCTGCAGAGCAGACAAACCCGATTCAAATCCCAAACTGGTAACATAGGTTTACGTGGCGGACACACATGAGAAACCCCCTTGAAAAAAGTCTTAATCAAACGGTGACTGGCAAAAGATCTTTGGAAGAAAATTGCCAGAGCTGAAATATAACCTTTGAGGGTACTAAGTTGAAGGCCCAAATCCAAACCATGTTGCAAGAATTCCAAAATCCTGGGAACAAAAAACACCCTTCAGGGAAGAGATTTGGACTCACACCAGGCAATGTAAGCATGCCAGACCCTGTAGTAGATAAAGGACGAGGACTTCTTCCTAGCCCTAATCATGGTATCAACAACAGAGGCCAGCAAACCCCTTTCCATCAAAATGAAGGTTTCAGCAGCCAAGCCATCAAAGCCAGCATTTGTAAATTGGGATGGCACAGCTGCCCCTGAGTGAGCAGATCTGGATCCCTGGGCAGGACATACTGATCTACTGCCAACTGCACAATGTCTGCGAACCACACCCTTCTTAGCCAACAGGGGGCTACCAGGATGGTTGGCACCCCTTCCTGGGCTACCTTGCGCAGCACCCTGCCCAACAGAGGAAACGGAGGGAACACATAGAGGAGCCGAAACCCCTTCCAAGTCATTGCCAGCGCATCCATGGCAAAGGCCAGAGGATCCTGAGACAGAGAGACAAAGAATGGAAGCTTGTGATTGTGACGTGAAGCAAACAGGTCCACATCCGGCACACCCCAGCAGTGGCACAGAGAGTGAAACACCCTCACGCTGAGGGACCACTCCCCCAGCCGAGACATCCCCCTGCTCAGGGAGTCTGCCTCCAGGTTCTCCACTCCCGGGATGTAAACTGCCGATATGCAGGGAACATTCTCCTCCGCCCAGGACAGTATCAGGGACACTTCCTTGAGGGCTCGCTTGCTCCGAGTCCCTCCCTGATGATAGATGTAGGCAACCGCCGCCCGGATGACCGAGCGGACCTGAACAGCCCGACCCCAAAGGTGCGGACTGGAAAAGAACCAACCTCATCGCCCGCAGTTCCAGAATGTTGATGGGAACATGGGCCTCCTGAGGGCCCCACTGACCCTGGAACTTCAGAGACTTTCAAAAGCTCCCCCAACCTGTCAGACTGGCATCTGTGGTGACAGTCTCCCAGCAAGGAGGCAGAAAGGTCCTGCCCACTAGGAGATTCCTTGAGTCTAGCCACCACGAGAGGGACTGACTGACCAGAGGGGACAGAACAAAGGACTGATCCAGGGACACGGGGTCCCGATCCCAAACTGAGAAGAGGTGCAACTGAAGAGGTCTCATGTGAAACTGAGCATAGGGAACCGCCTCAAAGCATGACACCATCAGGCCCACCAGCTGCATCCCCTGCCGGATGTAGGGATGAGGGCAAGAAATCAATGACCGTGCCTGCATCTGCAGGCCCTCCACCTTCAGCTGAGGCAGAGAAACCTTGACCTGAGATGTATCCAGAGTCATGCCCAGAAAGGACGTCACCAAGGACGGAGACAGAGAAGACTTGGGGTAGATGATCACCCAACCGAAGGACTCAAGCCTGGCACCACCATCTGGGTATCCAGCTCGGCCTGATGGAAGGACTGAGACGCAATCAGAATGTCGTCCAGATAAGGAAGGATGCGAATGCCCTGAGATCAGGGATCACAGAGCCATCAAACCCGCCAGCACCTTGGCGAAGACCCGAGGAGCTGAGTTAAGACCAAAAGGTAAAGCCACAAATTGGTAGTGCTGATCCTCCAGAGCGAACCTGAAAAATCTCTGATGACCTGGAAAGATAGGAACATGAAGGTAAGCATCTTTGATGTCCACAGAAGTCATGAAGTCGCCCGGGCGCAAGGTACAGACCGCACGCAGGGTCTCCATGCAAAAATGCCTGAGCCGGACAAACTTGTTGAGGCGCTTTAAATCCAGGATGGGCCTCAGGGACCCATCCTTTTTGGGAACAGTGAACAGATTGGAATAGAAACCTCTGCCCCTTTCCTGGAGGGGCACCAGGCAAATGACCCCCAAATCCAAAAGGCTTTGGACCGCAAGGCGCAAGCCCTGAACTGACAAGGGATTTTGAGCCATCCGGGATCTGATGAATCTTGGGGGGCGGCCAGGCTGCAAACTCTAGCTTGTACCCAGAGGACACCACCTCCTGAATCCACCGGTCTGAGACGCGCAGTCTCCAAACATGAGCAAAGAGCCGCAACCGTCCCCCCACCCGGATGGGTGAGGACACTTCCTCTTGCCTGAGGGGGCTTGGGGGAAGATTTGGACTTGGGACCCCATGAGAGACCGGGGCGACCACGTCCTCTACCCCGGCCCCAAGGGTCTCTACGTGCCCCCGCAAATGGTGCACCCCGACTAGACCTGGGAGCATGGAAAGAGGGGAAGGAAGAACCAGCCCCCCGAAAGGGCCGCGGATGCCTCCTACGTTGAGGCAGCCTACCATCCTTGGCAAACAAATCCAGACGCTCCCCAAAAAGCTGTAGCCCAGTGAGAACCTTCTTAGCAGCATTATCAGCCGCCCACTGACGCAGCCAAACAGAGCGTCGTATAGCCACCAAAAGGGCAGAAGTCTTACCACACATCCTGACCGCATCATCCATAGCAGAAAGAATAAATGCCACAAATTCATAGCAAAGCAGGAGGGACCTATACTCCTCCCCCTTATTGGCATCCGAGGCATAAGGCACTTAAGTAACCCTTTAAGAGCAAGAGCAGTGATGGCAGAAGCGCACACAGGGCAAATACGTGACAGGCCAGCTGACCAACACGCCGGTCCTCACCATTTTCGAGGGGGTACAGGCCAGGGAAAGAAAACTGTCCCTCATCCTTTTGAGGAAAGAGGGAAACAGTGGGAGTTTAATGCCGCTTTTGCCAGAAGCCTTACGGGGGACCGGCCCAGCCATATGCCTTTCCAGGCTGGCCACCCGCAAGGCCAAGTCATAGTTTGATTCCCCATTAGCATGTCCCTCACTTGGGGTCAAATGCAGGCGCGGGGGGGGGGGTAGGTGATGTAGAAGGGGGCGCAGAGCTGGGCAGCGTAGCAGGCAAACCAGACTGCAGCGCAAGTGCCTTCTGGGCGCCGGGCACACATATCCTGACACAGTCACTCACAGGGGATACCCCACATGCGACACACAGCTGGGCTTGAAGAGCAACGGTAGGCGCACCCATGCTTAGCTAGGGAGAAGGGGGGCAGGGAAAGGCCCACAATAAGGCAGGAAGGGGCATCCCATAAGGCTCACCATAAGCCTGAACCGCCTACCCTTGCAGGTACAGGGATTGCGGTTGGAGCAGCGCTCCTCCAGCACCTGACCCTGGCGCTATCCTACCTTCACCCGAACCAGGCAGCCGAGGCTGGGAGGCAGTGGGTCCAGAACGGATGGGAATAGTAGGGCCGCAGGCTGGTAAGCCCCGCTCGCCTGCGTAATATAGAGAGCCATCTTCTATCTTCGCAGTCCAGACTGCAGAAGGAAACTGGGAATTTGTGGGAGGTTTCTGTCCTTTTATAGGGCCGGGAGACGCCACAAGTCTCTTCTGCAGTCCACTGCACCACCTTGTGGCGGATATCCCAAGCGTAAAGAATATTTGTGAAACAGGACGTGCTGTATACTTGGAAAAGTAATATCACAGTATAACTGAATGGTGACAGGCCAGTAGAGGGGAGGAGACCTTTAGGAAGAGAGCATTAGGAGGAGGGCCCTAGGAGAAGGAGAGCGTCCTGGAAACGGCCATGGAGAGGAGGCTGAAGCTGCCAGCTTGGAGGTCCGCTTATAGGTACCCCTGTCTGGAGGGTAAATATAGTTTTCTTTAAATGCTCTTGAGTCTGCATTAACCACTGCATATACATATCTGAAAAACATAATAGTCAGCGCTACCTTAGACATAACACAGATCCCAAGTGTAAGGAAAACATCCGGCGCGGCAAAGAGCGCTCCACTCAAATCTCAAAGTACGACCGTATGACGGCCAAACAGGGTTTCCAGGTGGGCGTTTATCTTCCGGTATACTTTAAATTTCACTGCTTTATGCTCAGAAATTCCTTGGCCCGATACGCGTAGATGTGTATGTTATGTTTTTACTGAGTTTTTGCCTCAATTTTAATGGAATGAGGAAATAAAAGTTTTGGATTCATTTTTTTAATGGAAACCCTGGTTGGCCATCATTCATATATACATATGCCTGACATGTAACTCTCAAACCGAGTGTGTTGTACCTTCTTGTTTTTGTAAGAATTGATTGCATCTTGCAATTTTGTACCCCAATATAAGTCTATATTTACCATTTGTATCAGTGATTTCTTTGAAATAACGGATATCTAAAGAACTACAATCTTTTGTATGTATCCATTGCATGGCCAGTTATTAATAATATATATCATATTTTAGCCGAGGAAGTAATGAGTTATTATTTCATTAATCATTGATATTTTTATTTATGTTTTTTATAATAATACTTGTTTACAAATTTAGCCATATTGGTTCCAGGAAATATAATTGTTTATATATTTGGACGAGCCAGAGACAGAAGATATTGGATATGATTTTTAGTTATTAAATTGTTTACATATTTGGCTGAGCAGCAGGCTCTATATCTTGTGTATTTGCGAAAGCACTGAGCTGTGGTGAATATTGGTGGATATAACGCATTGTGCAATTTAATTTCTATTGTTCTCCAACAGTCTTGCTGGGTAAGTAAAGCTCCAGTGGCAAGGTCCCCATCACAACAAGCAATGCCTAGATTGTAGACTGTAGATTGTAAGACTGTACTGTGCCCAGCAGAATTAATTTAAAGAGAGCTAGAAGTGTGAAGTCTCATTACTGTGGCCAAGCAGTTCACATTTTCAGACTCTGCCCCTCTGCAAAACAAATGTATATTAATAAGACCCAGAACTACAGAATCCACAAAAGGCAGGTGATGGTTTACACCAGCTTCAGGACAGGAAGCTTCAATCAGAGGAAATTAGATAGGGATCAAAGCAAACCTGTAAAATGTGTCCCAGTCAAATGGTTGACAGCACGAAATGATTACCTTATGGCAGAAAATCTTCAGTTGAGAAGTGATATGATACAACAGGTTAGGGCTATAAGAGAGGAGGTGAGTATGTCGGGGAACAGAAGAATGTCAGATGAGCCAAGGTTTAGACAAAAGGTTATTGGGAAGCACCCAGTTTGTGCTTTCTTTCCTAGGTCTATTGGATAAAGCATGGCTAAGGCCTTGATTCACAAAGAGTTGAAAAAAATACAATTCTGTGATTACTAGAATTGTCACCATACAGGGGATCCAAGGATAATGAAAACAAGGGTGAGGTGGAGCAGGACATACTGTATACTCATAATAACAATTTTACAGGTGCGTAATCACAGAATTGTATTATTCTTAGTATACAGTACGTCCTGCTCCAGATAAGATTCTTTACACTTGGGACATCCAATGGCAGTGTCCATAAAGTAGGGTGGGATCCCAAAAGGTAACAGTAGACAGGTCAGACCACTGCCGCCTGCAGAACCTTGCGGCCAAAAGCAGCATCAGCTGAGGCCCTAAAATCAACTTTGTAAAACTTGGAAAAAGTATGAACAGAAGACCAAGTAGCGGCCTTGCAAACTTGTTCAACAGAAGCTTGGTGCTGAAAAGCCCAAGAGGCACCAATAGCACGAGTGGAGTGAGCAGTAAGGCGGAAGGGAGGATCCTTCCCCTTAGCAGAGTAGGCCTGAATCACATCCTGACGGATCCACTTGCTGATAGTAGATTTAGCAGGAGCCTTCCGAGGACCAGAAGGGACCACAAAAAGAGCATCAGTTTTTCTGAAAGGTGCAGTAGCCACCAGGTAATACTTCAGATTCCTAACCACATCCAAGGAATGCAAAACCCTCTCCTTAGCGTTACTAGGATTAGGGAACAAGGAAGGTAGAACAATGTCCTGATTTAGATGAAAGGCAGATACAACCTTAGGCAGAAAATCTGGCTTGAAGCGAAACACCACCTTGTGCTGGTGCCTCTCAAAGTGGAGGGGCTGTATTGAAAGCGCCGCCAACTCAGAAACACGCCTAACAGAAGTGATGGCCACCAAAAATACAACCTTGAGAGTAAGAATGGCCAAGGCAGCCTCCTGCACAAGTTCAAAGGGAGCACCCTGCAGGGCAGACAGGACCAAGTTAAAATCCCAGACAGGCAACATAGGCTTACGTGGGGGACGCACATGAGTAACCCCCTGGAAAAAAGCCCAGATCAGAGAATGCTGAGCAAAAGATCTCTGGAAGAAAACAGCCAGGGCAGAGACATGACCCTTCAGAGTATTGAGTTGAAACCCCAGATCCAAACCATGTTGGAGGAACTCCAGAATCCTGGGAATAGAGAACACACGACAGGGAAGAGACCTAGACTCACACCAGTCAATGTAGGCACGCCAAACCCTATAGTAAATGGAAGAAGAAGACTTCTTCCTAGCCCTAATCATGGTGTTAACGACAGAGGCAGACAGCCCCTTTTCCATCAAGATGGAGGTTTCAGCAGCCAGGCCGTCAAAGCCAGTGTTTGTAAATTGGGATGGCGTAAATGTCCCTGAGTGAGCAGGTCTGGAACCTTGGGCAGAGCGTACTGATCTACTGCCAGCTGCACTATGTCTGCGAACCACACTCTTCTTGGCCACCTGGGAGCCGCCAGGATTGCTGGCACCCCTTCCTGAGCTATCTTGCGCAGAACCCTGCCCAGCAGGGGGAATGGAGGAAAGACATACAGAAGCTGAAAATCCTGCCATGACATTGTCAGAGCATCTGTGGCCAAGGCCAGAGGATCCTGGGACAGGGAGACAAAGGCTGGGAGCTTGTGATTGTGACGGGACGCAAACAGATCCACATCTGGCTGACCCCAACGGTAACACAGAGAGTGAAACACTCTGTCACAGAGGGACCATTCTCCCAGGCGAGAGGTCCCCCTGCTCAGAGAGTCTGCCTGCAGACCCCCGGAATGTACACAGCTGAAATGCAGGGAACATTGTCCTCCGCCCAAGACAGGATCAGAGACACCCCTTGCTCCGGGTCCCTCCCTGATGATTGATGTAGGAACCGCAGTCTGGTTGTCCGAGCGTACCTGAACAGGCCGACCCCGAAGATGTTGTGTCAAGCGAGCCAGAACCAACCTGATCGCCCTCAATTCCAGAATGTTGATGGGTGTGTGGGCCTCCTGAGGGCTCCACCGCCCTTGGAACTGTAGGGACTTCCAGAAGCTCCCCCAACCTGTCAGACTGGTATCCGTGGTGACCGTCTCCCAGCAGGGGGCCAGAAAGGATCTGCCTGCCAACAGGTTCCTGGAGTCCAGCCACCACAAGAGGGACCGCCTGACTAGGGTGGACAGGACAAGGACAGGGTCCAGGGACGCAGGATCCTTGTCCCACACTGACAAGAGGTGGAGTTGCAGAGGCCTCATGTGAAACTGGGCATAAGGGACCGTCTCGAAACAGGACACCATCAGGCCCACCAGCTGCATCCCCTGCCTGATGGAGGGATGGGGGCACGAGAGCAGGAACTGAACCTGCGTTAGCAGACTGTCCATCTTCTGTTGAGGAAGAAAGATCCTTGCCTGAACTGTATCCAGATTAATTCCCAGGAATGGCGTCACCAAGGAGGGAGACAGGGAAGACTTGGGATGGTTGATCACCCAGCCAAATGACTCCAGTGTGGACACTACTTGCTGAGTATCCAGCTCCGCCTGCTGGAGGGACTAAGAAGTGATGAGAATGTCATCCAAATAGGGCAGAACGCGAATGCCCTGAGACCTGAGCAGAGCCGTCACTCCTGCCAGCCCCTTGGTGAACACTCTGGGAGCTGAAGTGAGACCGAAGGGCAATGCCACAAATTGGTAGTGCTGATCCTCCAGAGCGAATCTAAAGAATCTTGGATGACCTGGAAAGACAGGAATATGAAGGTAAGCATCTTTGATGTCCACTGAAGTCATGAAGTCCCCTGGACTGATAGCAGAGCACAGAGTTTCCATGCAAAAGCACCGGCATCTGACAAATTTGTTGAGGATCTTCAAGTCCAGGATGGGCCTGACTGACCCATCTCTTCTCGTAAGGGGACCTGACAGATGACCCCCAGCTCCAGAAGGCTTTGCGCAGCCAGAATCAGAGCCTGAGCTGACATAGGGTCCTGAGACATCCGAGATCTGATGAATCTTGGGGGGGGGGGGGGGCAGGCAGCAAACTCTATCTTTTAACCCGAGTACACTACCTCCTGAATCCACCAGTCTGAGACATGAAGCCTCCAGACGTGAGCTGATGGGTGAGGGCGCCCTGAGGGGGATTGAGGGGGATTGGGGGAAGGCTTAGGCTTGGAGCCCCAGGAAGAGCCAGGGCGTCCACGTACTCTGCCCCTTCCCCAGAAGGGCCCCCGTAAAGGAAACCCCCTTCCCCGATCTGGATCCACGGTAGGGGGAAGAAAAAGGAGCCCGGGCCCCTAAAGGGCCAAGACTTCCTCCTGCGCTGGGGTAACCTGCCACCCTTAGCAAACAGGTCCAGGCGGTCCCCAAATAGGCGTAGTCCTTTGAAGGGAAAACCAGTGAGGGCCTTCTTGGCAGCGTTGTCAGCTGCCCACTGGCGCAGCCAAACCGAGCGGCGTATAGCCACCACCAAGGCAGAGGCTCTGCCACACATCCTAATAGTATCATCCAAGGCAGAGAGGACATAAGCAACAAATACCTCACAGCACGAGAGTGCATTATACTCTTCACTAGACACATCATCAGGAGCACCATCTAAGACACTCTTAAGCAGGGTCCTAATAGCTACAGCTGTAATGGCAGAGGCACAAACCGGGCGCAGCGCTGTCCCCATACAGGCAAAGGCATGGGACGCCAGCTGATCAATACGCCGGTCCTCACTATCCCTCAGAGTAGTAGAGTCAGGGGAATGCATGAAAGAGGTGTTAGACAAACCCAGGATTGGGGCATCCACTTCTGGAGGGGATGACCAACGCTTTACCACATCAGCAGGAAAGGGATATCTCTTATCCCAACTCTTAGGGACTCCGGGAAGCCTGCTAGGACGCTCCCATTCCTTGAGCACGAGATTATTGAAATGAGATTGTTCAGGGAACTCTAAGCGTGGCTTGGCACTATGAAACAATTCCCCCTGCTGCTTAGGTGCGGGGGGAGAGATAGCAAGCACTTCAAAGATCTGAGCCAAAAGCCTATCAGTATCATCTGGGGCCCAGGGATCAGAGCTAGAATCATCATAACCCCTGGGCCGTTCATCAGATGACTCTGAGTCAGAGAACAATTCTTCCAGGGGAGTATAACCAGACAGATCAAAGAACTCTTCAGCCTCCATAGGGAAAAGAGTGACATCAGGCGCCAAATGCAGCCTCTTAGCAGAGGCCTTACGCCCCATGGTATTAGCAAACAACTTTTCAACACTAGCCAGTCAAGCAGACACATCAGGCTGAGAATCTCCACTGGTATGCAGCTCACGGGGAGTCAAATTCAAGCTTGGGGCAGTAGGTGAAGCCATACATGGCGCAGGCCCAGCTGCTGGTAAACCAGACTGCAGCGCAAGCACCTGCTGGGCACAAGGTACACAAACCCGCACATTGTCAACACTTGTAGGGGACACCCCACACGCCACACACTGCCGGGCTTGTCCCGAAGGAACCCCGAGCGCATTATCCTGAGAAGCCTCCATATGGTGATTATAGCGGCACAATAGGCCGATAGGGATTCACGCTATAAAAGCAACCAGGGATGCCCCAGTAGCCCGCTAGGGAAGTGGGAGGAATTAGCACACTAGGCCTCAAAAAGGTTTAATAACTAAATAGAGGGGGTAGGGCAGGGAGAAACCAATTGAGTTTGACCCGCCTGAAAGACATAAATGAAAAAACCCCGTAAGTGACATGCATACATGACATTAGGAAAATAAACAGCCCGTGAGGGCACTCACGGACCGCGGTATGTAGGAAGCCAGCCACGCAGCCCGAAGAGCAAGAAAAAATGGCGCTGGGTATACCTCGAGGGGCGGGCCGGGGAGACAGTGATGCGGAATGCGCCATCTTCAGGCCCCGCCCCCCCGAAGAGCGCGAAGCCGCACCCGTGACAAGCAACCAATGATGGCGCAGCAGCGCCTGAGGTAATGTCGCCGCGAACCGCGGAAAAGCCGCAGAAGCGTGCGCGGCGGCGGCATATTAAAAAAAAAAGTAACCAGTGCAACCAAAGTCTGTGCGGTGACAGAACTAAAGGCAAACCAAGCACACCTACCAGTGAAGGCATAGAAGCACACACACACTCCCCCCCCCCCCCCCCCGAGAACTACAAGGGAGAGCGAGGGAGGGCAGCGGCCACCTAATTTAGGACCCACCAATAGACAGGGGCAAGGGGCAATAGCGCGGGAGGGGCATCCCAGAAGGCTCACCATATGCCTATACCTATACAAGTGTTAATGTCACAGTGTTAAAACTATGTCATTCAATGTGTTTTTCGCTTTGTTACTGGTGGATATGTGTTCAAAAACGGACTTTAATCACACAGCTCTATGCTAGAGCGCCCAGCTTTAGAGCGCCGACGCTGTGTGTGTGTCCTTTTTTGATAAGTATGGTGTGGAGCGCCGAACGCACTGAGCTGGCGCTACCTTTCGTTCTCTGCAGTGCTGTACTGGTGTACAGCGCCCAACATACATCACATTCATCAATGTGGGCCAGGTTACTACAGCAACTGAGGCTCTCTGTTACAGCGCCCGATACCCACTTACAGAGTCCACTAGCGGTCGCTCTGAGCGCCGCTATACAGATGCTCATCTGCCGATACCTGGCATTAGTAATAAATCAGCCTCCACATAGAACTTCAGTGACAATGCTTTTGGGAACAGTTTAAAGTTTTTTTTCCTCTTACCCTTAAAGTGGACCAAAAGCCACCCTGGACTATGAGACTGTAGGGCAGGCATACTCGCTCCCTCCAGGGCATCTAGATTTGGGATGCCCCAATGTTATACCTGTGAATGGCCGCCATGGACATGCTCTCTGTTAGAGGGTCGCAGGGATGCGGCTGCTGGAGCACACAGGTATGCTCATCAGGACCCAGCTAGACGATTCTTAGACAAGTGGAAGGAAGCGGATCAGAGCATGCTGATTAGACAGGGGGGCTGCGCATGTGCTGTAGGACCAGGGAGAGGCGAGTTATTTCAGGCAATGGGGGGGGGGGATTCACACAGCGGGGCATCCCCGATCAGTGTGCCACAGGCCCAAGAATAGTCAAAATCCTAGGTTTTGGCCAACTTTAACAATGAATAGTTAACATTCACATTTTAACTTGTTCATTGGTTAAATAGTTTTACATTTTGTGCTTGGCAGGCTTTTTTTTTTGTTATAGGGTTGGGAAACATTTTTTTTTTTGCAGTTTGTACACAGGCACACAGTTTGAAACTGTCTGTTTGTTTATGGTTTTGCTAATAATTGTTGTAATCATAACTTTTTAACAGTATTTTTTTCATGTATATCCCAGAGACATCCTTCATTCGAGCTTGCAGAGACAAAGGGGATTATTGATATAGAACAGTCACCATATTATTGTTCTTAGGTAATAGTTTATATTCCCAAAGCCACATCTACAGAGTCACACCTTCTTTTATTAAAGGTTTTCTTACTGAACGTTTTCTTCCGCCGTAATATGCTGTTGGCTATTTTACAAAATTTGACCAATGTACTACACTTGCTGATGTTAGACCTAAGTGTTTACCTGTCCGCACAGTTCACAGCATCCAAAAATCATTGTGGAAACGCAGACTGAGATACTTAGGGACCCACTCCTCATATACCTTGTGGCGGCTTATTACTGCTCATTGTGGTCAGCGAAGCTTAAGGGACAGTTAAGGGTTAACTCTGAGGTTCTGTCAGGCTCCCCAGGATTAGTGTGTCAATTAAGCAATTGCTGTGCAGCCCCAGCCTTTCAACCTCCTATTGGTCAGTGCTCACATAATGGTGCCCAGGCTTCACCACACTGCCTGTGATAGTGTCTAGCTTGTGGTGTGTTACACTGCTTGTTTATCTGCTGCTGACTGGATTAGTTTGACCAGAATCCTGACTATACTTTTGCCTGTCAGACTATCTGATTTACGGCTTCGACCTTTGGCTTTCCCTGGACTTCGGCTTTGTTTACTCCTTCTGTCAAACACTGGGAGGACTGATTATATGTTGTGAACCCGGCTATCTCCGACATCCCCTGTGTATTCGATACCGTTTTGCCCTGTTGTACATCGGCCTTTGCGGCCTCAGGTGTCATACTTTGTGCCCTTAAGTTCCGGGGGCAACCTGGTTTGGGCAGGCTTTTAATGTCTCCAGACAAATGGGGGATTGACTTTGGTGTCAGATTGGGGGTTGGCATCTGAACAAAGGCTGGTGATCAGCTGGGCATTACAGCTGATGTTTATCACTGTGTCGGAAGTACACTGCCGATTGCTGCACATTTTGCAGATGGACTGTTGCAGTAAATCATTATCGACTGTATTAACTGTCATAAAGTAAAAAATGTGCAACCATGATACCATGGATTGTTTGATGCTGTGCACCCACCTTAATGATGATAATACAGGCCTTGGAGAATTACCTTCAGCTTATAAAGAATTGTCAAGAATGGCAGCAGCATTACTGAATCACCATAAAAAAGACAATCCACGCCACTTTTTACTGCAGTGTAAACATGAGTGAAATGTTCTCTACTTTTCTTATAAGTAAAAACGTACCATTGACTGTCATTGTTTTCCTAGCTGGTGATTAAGAAACAGTGACATTCTCAGGCTTTTTCTCATAAAGTGATTTTTCTCCTACCATGATATTTTTTTCAACTCTTTTTGAATCAAGGCCATAGAGTCTGAGTCTCTTTAAAAACCAAAGAGATAGCAACTGTATATTTTCGTAGAGGAATCCAAATGTCAAGTGACGTGGTGAAATATTCCAAAAAGTTAATGTGGCACCTGTAACCTAGGAAGAAGTGCAGCACCACTTTAAAAGATTGGCAATAACCCTAAGTGGACCAAAACTCAATGAAGTTAGTCATTGCATAGGTACAGCACTTACAACAGTGGCAATGAATTGAGGAGGCGGGGCTTCCAATTAAACAAGCACCATTAACTTAGAACAGAGTGAAGGAGGAGCAGCAGATATTGCCAAAGGTGCAGCAGTTCAGGGGATGCTAGTTAAAAATGTAAGTTTTGATTCGCTTTAAGGAAATAATTATTATATTAATTTGTATTCTTATTATTTTATTTACAGTATATCATATTTATATTATAAACAAACCCTTATTTTGAAAATTGAACATTCTGTAATGACTGGGTCTGCTCTTTGGGATTGGCATGTACCAAACACCCCATTTTTGCATTTATTTATAACAGCTCGGTTCAGACTAAGGGGTAAAGTTTGAGTTCTGGATCATTTGATGTCATAAATCAAAAGAGGCATGGATGCCTTACTTGAACATAATAACATTAAAATAGAAGTCCATTTCCCATACAACCATGACAGTGCTGGATCCGGTCGAGGTAAGGAGATTTGTTTTGCCCCCTCCCCCGCCTGCCTCAGTGCAAAGAAAAGGAGGCCTGGGTGGGTAAAAAAAATGACTGGACATCCACGTTAAATGTTATGGCTGCTAGAACCCTGGGAAGAAGATTGTTATAACTATTTTTTACATTTTTAGGACTTGTTCCCTAAATTCAGAAAATGGGCTCTGACCTCATGTCATGATTTTGCCTTACTTTTAATCAATTACAGTAAAATTGCTAAACTGGGCGGAATAATCCTTTTTTTTTGTCAGCCTGACAACCCATGGTACGATGTTATATATTTTAAAAATTTAAATGTGGAAAATGGAAGCAGACACAGGGCAGATGAGTGCAGCAGTAGCTCTAGAATGTTTAAGGCAAGAGGTGAAGATATGTATCATTATGGATGTAATCATGAATTGTCCTGTTGGTGTTCACCAAAGCAGAGGACACAAGAGCGACACAGGATAAGTACCAGGGTACCAGGAATGGTTTAATAATATGCACCGCATACGGCTGTGATTGGACAAGAGCACGTGCTATAGGACCAGGGAAAATGTCATTTTTAGGGGCAATCTGGGAGGCTTCACACAGCCCCCCCCCCCCCCCCCCCCACGTCACCCACTCATTTACGTAAAGTTTGCTCACACCCACTGAGAATACTGAAAAAACGTAAAATATTTAACCCTAATTATCACATAACACCAACGGCTTCGGAGAAGAATTGTCAGATTTCATATCTAGAGTTACTTTCCCTTTTTGTTTTCTTTTTTTCCCAGTATAAATCTTTTATCTGTAAAATATCTAGAATATTTTAGGCAGAAACAAGACTTATCAAATTATATTAACTTTGCCAATTTTGAAACAGAAATCTAGGAGTGGACACCTCAGTGATTTATTTGCTTTGGCAGGGTCTGGCCTGGAATGTGTTTCAATGTTGGTTGTAAATTCCTCTTAAGTGTCTTGGGTTGTTGACTAGGGATTACAAGGAATTTTTAGGTCCATGACCTGAAGCAGAAGCAATAGCTTGTCTGCAAAACAGCCCATATCATGTCAACTAACAACTCAAGGATTTCAGACAAACAGCAGGTGTGGAGCGGCTGTCTAATACACTTGCTGGCCTCAGTGATCTCTATGAAGCAATAGAAACGCTCGGATGATTTGTTACATAATGCACACGGGTTTTGTCTGAGCACTTTCTACACAGGGCTGCTGTTATATACATCTGAATTATTATTAATCAGTAAAACACATTATCTAATTACCATTGCATTTTTTATCTTAAAGTGGAATACTAGAAGTTCCTTAGCTTTATCGCCACCATATGTAAGATATGACCAGATCCCTCCACAAGATATATGGAATTTTTTTTCTGTGGTAGTTCACTAGTTAAAATGTCCATAAAGCCCCAAAAAAACGAAATGGTACTAACTTTTCTCCCCCACCACGTCTCCCAGCTAGTCTGGTACTCAAAGACTCCCACTTTCTAAGAACAGTGCTCCTGCATCCATTGCACAGGCACCATGCACAAGCCTTTTACTGGCACTGGGAGCAGGGCCACAATTTTGCCCCAATTCTGGGGCAAGCTCTGTCCCCAAGACTCATTTTCGGATTAGAAAAAGTTTTGCTAACTGTTGCACCCAGGTATAAAATGTTAATCTGTGGGGGAACGGTACATGGAGACGCCACATAAATCCTAAAAAAAATAGCACTCCAGATGTTATAAATTATATTGTAAACAAACAGTAATCCAAATGACAGTGGTTGTCGGTCAACGTTTCAGGGTGCACTGGGGCCCCTTCCTCAAGATCAACCACATTCAAAACAGCAAAGGATATATCAATACATGTGTCTGATGTCCAAATTTCAGGAAATGTCAACACCGCCGCTCCGGGACCAGAGCAACGAGAGCAAGCGCTCCACAGCCTGTCAGTGAAGTGGCAATCAGAGAGTGCCTGGGCATTGTGTAGCGTCACTGGTTACTGGTGATGCTACACTCGGGTTCCCCTATCAGAGGACAGCATGGAGGGTTGCCTGGCAACCTACCCCGCTGGTACGAGGTCAAGAGGGCAAAATGTGGCCCTAAAATGAGCGGGGGGTGTTTTCTAATGGGTGAGTATGTTGTGAGTTTGTATTTTATCATTATTTACACATTTACATTTATATTAATGCAAGCGTCGGTGATGTCACTTATGTTGTCAGGCGGGAACTATGAATGCTTTGGAGCCTACGATTGGCCCCCACATCTATTTATCCAATTATCCTCATTTAAATGTGGTTGGTCTTGAGGAAGGGGGCCCCAGTGCATCCCAAAATGTTGACCGACAACCATCGTCATTTAGATTACTGTTCGTTTACAATTTAATTTGATGTTATAAGAACATCTGGAGTGCTGGTTCATTTTCGGATTGGTCAGGAGCTGCTGTGGGAGAAAAAAAGGCGAGTATCTTATTGTTTCTTTTAGGGTTCACAGACCCTTTAATATTTAATTACCCTACCTGTCACTGGTCTAACACATTTAAAGAGGAGTAACACCCTCTTTGAGTCTAGACTCCTAGGGGGGTTGCTCTACCTCTGTATGGGCCATCCCAAATTGGGAGGCCCTACTTTGTGAAACCCCCAGCGATACAGCCAGTTGCACTCACTCCATAAAAAGTCATATCCATTCAAAATCTCCATTCAAATCTGATTATCAATGAGTGCTGCTAATTGGCTGGCTAATTGCCCCACGTGGGAACCCTGAATTCGATGATGATTTTTTTTGTGAATTGTGGAGATACTCACAGCAGGGCATCCCAAATTTAAATGTGACATTCAGATTGCAGAAGCCCAGTTGCACACACACACACCCCGAAGTTGCCTGCCAGCAGTCACATAGTCTGGGTTTCCATTAGTGGCTGGAAAAGAAGAAGGGACTCTGGACCACATGACCACCAGTGGCATTGTGGTGGAGAAAGAGTAAAGGGTGCCCCCCGGGGGGCACAGAGAGCAATATGGATGCTCTCCTGCAACTGTCACATTGGTGTCCAACACCCATTTTTTAGAAAATAGGCACTGGACCACTTTAAAGAGGAGCAGCACCTCCCATCAAGTCTATAAGACCCATTTGCAGGGCATCCTGAATTAAGAAGCTCCGCTGTATGAAACCCCCTGGATCATCTGATCCATTTACCTTTTTTCCGAGCTCTTGGCGGATATTCATGCCGCAGCCACATCCCGGTGTCAAAGCAAGAAAATCTCAAATGTAGATTTCAGTTCACACCCAATAGTGCACCCAAAATTAATCCTACTTAACAGAATAACTAACATGACCCCCAGCACATGCCATATAATGCACTTTTTCCAAAATATTAGTTTCTTTACAGGCAAATCGAGATATATACATATGACTGTACTGCATATTTTGATTTGTTTATGGCACACTGAAGCCTTGCAGTACAATATCACTTTCCTCTAGCATACATTTTAGCTAGGCAGGTGTTTAAATAGTATTGTATTTCATTTGCAATGCCTTGCTTGTATCAGGGCTGCTCCCCAACTGTAATAATAAAACACCAAAAATAGCAAGGCTATTATGGTCATATAAGGTTACTGTATGGCTCTGCTTTATACTGCTTTTTGCTGACTAATTTACACAAGGGTGGATACAATTATAATTCATAGATCTGGAGGAACACATAAAATGTTTTCTGGAACTAGAAAGCAGACTCCTGTAACTTAACTAATCAGTTTTGTCATTGACGAACCCTCTCAGGTTACTAAATATTCTCCCATAAGATGTTTATTATTTGGGGTCAGAATAACTTTACCAAACTCTCTTTCTCTGAGGTTGAAAAAAAATACATAATGTACTTTTTTTTATAGCTACAGCACATGTATTTGTACATTTAATATATATGTATTATGAAACCTTTAACCTTATTAAAGCCTAAGGACAGGCTACCCACTCGCCACTATGTTCCGATTTGCTTAATTTCCCCCAAATATTTTGAGAGACATAAAAGGCTATGACAGAAATAGCATAGGAAATTCATAAATGTCTGGGAGACAGTATACCAAGTATTAAAAAGTGTATTAAAAACGTGTCTGTCACTGATAGCAAAATGTGACTGTATATAAAATCCATAAGCTCTCGTTCACACCTGTCCGCAAAAATGCGATACCGCAAAAAAAAATAAATCCAGCAATGGAACCTCTATTGCCCCTTTCACACATCTCCGGTGCAGCAGAGAGGAGAAAAACACGGCCACAAAAAATCCTGCCAGCTGCGTCCTGGCCACAAACGCATCACATTAATGTCTACAGGGGTGTGAACGCAAATGCGAATGCAAGTGCTTTTATTCATGTGGTACTAAATGCGTTTTGCTTTGCACCCCTATAGATTTAAATAGGATTCAATAGACAGGAAAGCAGGGCAAAGAACCTGAATTTTTTTAACGCAAATGCAAGCACTAGCGCAAATTTGAACAAAACGTGAATGCAATATGGAAATTCTGCCGCAAAAGGCATGAAGCAAATTCAACAGGTGTGAAAGCAGGATGCAGAGGGGTGTCACTGGTGGCAAACCATGGGGTCACAATGAGCGGAGTAATGTCACTGGTGGCAAACCATGGGGGCACAACGAGCAGAGGAGTGTCACTGATGGCAGACCATGGGGTCACAACGAGCAGAGGAATGTCACTGGTGGCAAACCATGGGGGCACAAAAAGCAGAGGGGTATCACTGGTGGAAGAACATGGGGTCACAAAGAGCAGAGGGGTGTCACTGGTGGCAAATCATGGGGTCACAAAGAGCAGAGGGGTGTCACTGGTGGAAAAACATGGTGTCACAAAAAAGCAATTCTGTGAGTACTCACCTGTAGAATTGTTTTTGTTCTTGCATGGCACGGCCCGCTTCAGTATTCATAACTGATGGGTATTCCGCCACCAGGTGGCGCAGCAGCACTGCAGAAAGCTGTGGCAGCTCCCGGCTCCCTATAAAAACCAACCAACCAACAAGTTCCCAGCGTAGACGAGCAGTTAGACAAGAAGCCGGGAGAGAATAAAGGTAAGAATGTAAAAAAAAAGGTAAAAAACCCTGATTTAACTTGGAACAATCACCAGAAAGAGGCAACCAAGAACAACTATAACAAGGGTGGGGCGAAGCGAGCGGTACTCACAGAATTGCTTTTTTCTTTAATGCATGGCACGGCCCGCTTCGGTATTCATAACTGATGCGACATCCAAAAGCAGTGTCCAAAGTAGGGCGGGATCCCCAATGAGTAACAGCCAGTAGTTCAAGTCACTACCGCCTGAAAACCTTGCGGCCCAAAGCAGCATCAGCTGAGGCCTAAATATCAACCATGTAAAAAACTTAGAAAAAGTATGAACAGAAGACCCAAAAATGGCCTTATTATTATTATTATTGTTTATTTATATAACGCCATCAACTTCCGTAGCGCTTTACATGGTATGATTACAGACAGGGTAAAACATATAGTACAGAGAACAATACAAAATTAGATGCCACAGGTTAAAACCAAGTGTTGTGAGCACAGGAGACAATAGGGAGGAGTGCCCTGCCCTTGCGAGCTTACAGTCTAAAGGATGGGGGTGGAGACAAAGGGGGCGGGATCACAAGTGGTAGAGCTTGAGTAGGGCTGCATGTGCCATTGAAGGTTATAAGAGTTGCTTAAGCCAGGTCATATGCTTGTCTGAAGAAAACTTACAAACTTGTTCCACAGAAGCTTGGTGCTGACAAAGCTCCAAGAGAGTCCAATAGCATGCATGGAGCAGTCACCCAAAAGGGAGGAGTCTACCCCTTAGCAGAATAGGTTTGAACCATCACCTGACGTATCCACTTACCGACAGTGGATCCAGCAGGAGGCAAACCATTCCCAGTCTCAAAGTGAAACAAACAGAAAATTAGACTTCCCAAAAGTCTCCATAGCACCAAAAAGAACATTAGAGCCCAGACCACATCCATAGAATGCAGAGTTCGCTCCATGGAAGTAGCTAGATTGAAACACAATGAAGGCAAGACAATGCCCTGAATAAGATGAAAGGCATACCCAACCATAGGCCGAAATCTGGCCTAAGTCTAACAGCGCCTAACTCTAAAGACACTCAAAATAATTATTTTTGATGAAAAAAACACCCCTAATTCAGAACTCGCCTTACAGAGGCGATAGTCATACAAAAAGGGGGCTACTCTAGGAGTCAACAAAGGGGCAAGGCGGCCTCACGGATAGACTCAAAAGGAGGCCCCCCGCATAACCAGTAGCCCCAGATTCAGATCCTAGACAGACAGCAAGGCTACCTGGGGGGACGCACGTGAAAAAACACCCTGGAAAAAAACCCATGCACCAGCAGATAATGGCAAGGGCCTGTTGGAAAAACTTTTCCAGAGCTACAAACATGGCCCTAGAGTGTACTTAAGACGAAGGTCCAAATTCAACCAAGTTGCAAGAATTCCAGAATCCTGGGAATAGAAAAAAACAGCCTACAGGAAAGAGACTTGGAGTTCTTCCAGTCAATAAAAGCATGCCAGACCCTATAATAGGCGAGGCGCGAGGACTTCCTCCTGGCCCCAATCCTGGTATAAACAACAGAATCAAGCAACTGCTAGACCATAAGATGGAAGCTCTCAACAGCCAAAAAGGCCTCCAGGGTGGCAGGTACCCGCTCTTGGGTTATGGAGCCCATAACCCTGCTCAGGAGAGGAACAGAGGGAACTCATAAAGAACCCGAACTCCGTCCAAGGGAATGCCAAGGTATCCAAAGTAAAGACCAAAGGATCCTGAACCAGAGACAAATTCTGAAGATATATGATTATGGCAGGAAACCCCCGTTCCATGACCAGATGATCCCAGCAGTGAAACAGGAATAGAAGCTCCCATTAGTTGCGGGACCATATCTCCAGCTGAGGCAGCCCCCTATCTCAGGAAGTCCACCTCCCAGTTGTCCGCCCCTGTAATGTAGACTGCTGAGATGCAGGGAACATTCTGTTCCGCCCAAGAGAGAATCAGGGAGAATCCCTTGAAGGCTAACTTGCCCCAAGTAACTCCCTGACGAATGAAATAGGCAACAGCCTACTGGATGTCTGAGCGGACAGAACAGTCTAACCCTGATGGTGAGCGGACAGGAAGAAGAAGCAACCTGATCGTCCTCAGTTTCAGGAAGTTGATGGGAACCTGGGCCTCCAGTGGGCCGCACCGTCCCTGGAACCTCAGGGATTTTTCAGAAGTCTCCCCCAAACGGCAGACTGGCATCTGCGGAGACCATCCCCCAACATGGGGGCAGAGAGGATCTCACCCCCAGAGGTACCCGGAGTTCAGTCTCCACCACAAGGACCATCTGGCCAGAGCAAAATCCTGCTCCAAGGACGCAGGGTCCAGATTCCAAACTGACAAGAGGACTCATGTGAAAAGAGCAAAGAGGATTACCTGAAGCAGGACACCAACAGACCCACTAACTGCATCCCTTGACAATGTAGGGGTTAGGACACTATAGCAGAGCCTAAGCCTGCAACTGAAAAACCATTCCTCTATTACTGAGGAAGGAACACCCTGACCTGGGAGATACTCAGAAAAGACAGCATCCAGGACGGGAACAGAAAAAACTAGGAATGGCAGATTACCCAGCCGATGGATTCTAAAAAGAAGATAACCAGCTGAGTGACTTGCGCGACCAGAGAAAGGGACTTGGCCACAATCAGACTGACGTGTAGGTCAGGAATGGTGAGGATGCCTTGGATCCTAAACAGAGCCATCACCCTGGCCATTGTCATGGTGAACCATCTGGTGACCCTAAAGGGACATAAATTAGAATGCTAAGTCTCAAGCGCTAACCACTGAATTACTGACAACCCCCAAAAAATAGGCACCAGAAAATAAGCCGCCATGATGTCCACAGAGGACCTGAAAGCGTCCAGATAAAGGGTACTGACAGAAGGCTAGTGGCTTAAAGCAAAAAAACTTTATGAATCAAAGAACTTTGTTGAGGCCCTTCAGGGCCAGAATATGCCTGAAAAAGCCTTCCTGTTGGGGGACCATGAAAAGACTCCTGACTTTAATAGTCAAGGAGCCAGAAGAAACATCCCTTAATAAGACATGGTATTTAAATGACATCCAGGATCAATGAATTCTGGGGGCGGCCAGGCAACAAACACTATCTTGGAACCAGAGGATACAAGCTCCTGAATCCACCGGATTGAGACGTGAAGTCTCCAGATATGAGTAAAAAGCCAAGGCCATCCCCCCACCCAGATGGGTGAGGGCGCCCCTTCATGCCTAAGGGGGCTTGGGAGAGGGTTTGGTCTTGGTATTCCAGGAAAAACCGGGACGACCACGGGATCTGCCACGGCCCCAAGAATCTTTGCGGCCACTAGATAAGAGGGAGCCACGAGCTCCTCTGGGAGTACAAAAAAAGAGAGGGGGACGGAAGACACCCTAAAAGGCAGAGACTGCCTCCTATGCTGAGGCAGCCTGCCATCCTTAGCTAAAGCATCAAGACGCTCCCCCAAAAGCCGCAGCCCCACGAAGGGGAGACCATTGAGAGCTTTCTTGGCTGCAGCGTCAGCTGCCCATTGGCGCAACCAGACAGAACGGCAGATAGCCACCAAAAGGGCAGAGGCCCTACCGCACAGCCGCACAACATCATCCATAGCGGTAAGGATAAAGAACACAAAATCAGAGCAAAGCAATAGGGTTCTATGTTCCTCCCCTGTAGACGCTGGAGAAGCCTCTTAAGGGCAAAAGCAGTGATGGCAGCAGCACAGGCCGGGTGCAAACCAGCCCCCACATAGCTAAAGACATGGCAAGCCAGCTGATCCATGCTCCTGAACCTCACTGTCCCTCAGCGTGGTAGTGTCAGGGGAAGGCACGACCGAAGCATTGGACAAACCTAGCACAGGAGTGTCCACTTCAGGAGGAAAGGACCACCTTTTGACAAGATCAGAAGGAAAGGGATACCTTTTATCCAGACCCTTGGGCACAGCAGGCAGTCTGTTGGGACGTTCCCATTCCTTAAGCACAAGGGAGGTGAAGTGTTTCTGCTCAGGGAACTCTAGACGCTGTTTCCCTTGCTTTCTCTTAGCAACCTCGGGAGCAGCAATGTGCAAAATTTCAAAAATATGTGACAGCAGATTATCAGTGTCCTCAGGGTACCATGAATCCTCTCCGGACACAGAACCAGGGTCACTATCGCAACCCTCCTGCTTGCTCCCAGAGGAGTCAGAATCCTGGGAAAGCTCCCCCTTCTCAAGGGGGTGACATTCACCAAATTCATCAATCCCCACATACATTTCAGGAAGAGTGGAGGTTCCTGGATCAAGGTGCCGCTTCTTACCAGAAGCCTTCCTAGGAGCAGACTTGGCAAGTTGTTTTTCAAGTTTGTCCACTCGCATAGCCAAATCAGAGCGAGACTCCCTGCTAGTGTCCCCCTCATTGGGACCCAATTGCAGGTGTGGGGGAGTAGGTGAAGCCAAGGGAGGCGCAGAGCTGGGAAGCGAAGCAGGCAAACCAGCTTGGAGCGCAAGGACACTCTCTGCGCACGGTACGCACACCGTGACACTGTTACTCAGAGGGGACACCCCACACATGGAACACAGCCGGACTTGCCCCGAAGGACAGCCAAGTCCGCCAACCCGAGAAGCCTCCATATGGTGATTAATACAGGCGCAATAGGCCAGCAGTGGGCAAAGGCTATACAAAGGCCGCCCCGGGATGCCCTCCCACGGGAAACCCCCAGAAATAGTGAAGGGGGATGAGGGGAGGGAAGGAGTGGAGCCGGGATATGCCACAACCCAATGGTATCCTGCGTGAAAGACATAAGTAAAGAAACATATAAGTATCCTGCAGCATATGTACTCTGAATAAAAAACCCCCCAAGGGGGACTCACGGACCAAAGACACCAGACCGCAGGATAGGCGACACACCAGAGAAAGCAGCGCCGCAGCCGGGAAGGGAGAAATCCAGACACGCAGCTCTCTCAAAATGGCGCCGGCAGAGGTACCTCGAGGGGCAGGCCGCGGGGAGACGACGCGATATGCGTAACTAATCCGCCCGCCCCCCCCCCCCCCGAAGAGCGCGAAAACGTGACCCGGCCGGCGCCATGACAAAGCAAAATCGGCTCAGGTTATAGCGCCCACAGCTGCGGAACATTGTACAAAGCGGCGTAGCAGCTAAAAACACCAAAAACACACACAAAAAACGTCAAAACACCACAGATATTACTCCTCGCCGCTACCCCCCCCCCCCCCCCAACAAGTCAGAGAGGGGAGGGGGAGAAGAGAGGGACAAGGAGGCAGCAGCCATGGCCAGGGAGGGGGATCCCAAAAGGAAAATAAGGGGACACAGTCCCCAACTCACCACCTCAGAAGCCAGGACAGGAACTCCGCATCCCTAGTATGCTCACCATAAAGCCTATGGCCGGCTACCCTTTGTGGCACAGGATCTGCGGCTTGGAGCTGCGCTCGGGGGCACTTGACCCTAGTGCTCTTCTACCCTCACCCGATCTGTCAGCCAAGGCTGGGAGGCAAGTAGGGTCCAGAAACGGATGGAAATAGACATGCAGGGCCGCAGGCTTGGTTGCCCCACTCACCTGCGCAAGAGAGATAGCCATCTTCTAACTTTGCAGTGTCACTGCAGAGACCACACTGGGAACTTGTTGGTTGATCCCGTTTTCATAGGGAGCCGGCAGCTGCCACAGCTTTCTGCAGTGCTGCTGCGCCACCTGGTGGCGGAATACCCATCAGTTATGAATACCAAAGCGGGCCGTGCCATGCATTAAAGTAAAAGCAGAGGGGTGTCACTGGTGGAAAAACACGGGGTCACAAAGATCAGAGGGGTGTCACTGGTGGCCAACCATGGGGTCACAAAGAGCAGAGGGGTGTCACTGATGGCAAACCATGGGGTCACAAAGTGCAGAGGAGTATCTCTGGTGGCAATCCATGGTGTCACAAAGAGCAGAGGGGTGTCACTGGTGGAAAAACATGGGGCCACAAAGAGCAGAGGGGTGTCCCTGGTGGCAAACCATGGGGTCACAAAGAGCAGAGGGGTGTCACAGGTGGCAAACTATGGGGACACAAAGCAGAGGGGTGTCACTGGTGGCAAACCATGGGGTCACAAAGAAAGGAGAGGGGTGTCACTGGTGGAAAAACATGGGGTCATAAAGAGCAGAGGGGTGTCCCTGGTGGCAAACCATGGGGTCACAAAGAGCAGAGGGGTGTCAGGAAACAGACACAGCCAATGAAAAAAGGCCCATCTCCTCAGGTCACACCCAAGACAGGATAGGATGATCTTTTCATAGGAGACCATCATGCTGCTTTTGCAACTTTTTTTCCTTGATTTACTTCTTATTTTGTTTCTGTTCATTTTGAAAAATAGAAATCACTAATTTGGCAGAAGCACCAGATTTGTAGGATTTCATCTCTGTAGCCTTCAAAGAAAAGTGTTAGTGACCTTGTTCCGGTTCTGATGCACATCCCTACCTAGTGATTTCACCTCTTACCTTTTCATGTATTCTGCTTTTCCCACAGTATGTTATGCTGACCACAGGAAATCCACTGTGCAACAAATAGTGTCATTCTCAGTCAGCAGGCTCTAAAAAGGGGATGTAAGCAAGACAATTATTATAATATATCTCATTAAGAAAGATGGACATATTTCCATATTGTGTAATAAGGGGAATCCAGCTGAACTTTCCACAAATACCAATGAATTAAGTCCCTCTCATCCCCCCAAAAAATTGGCAATGTGGAGCTTGAGTTATTACCTGAACTTAAAGTGGACCTATAGTCAAGAAACTAAAGTTTTGACAAACAATGGTGTATACTGTTTTAGCAGGCTTAACCCCATGTTGATGTTCTGTTATAGCTGTGCCCCTAGAATTACATGGGAGCAGCCATCCTTGATCACACATGAGAGCCCTGCTTACACATGAGCATGAGTGGGATATGGGGGAGAGCCTTTTCTAGCACACAGACACACGACTTTAGCTGGGAGCTTTCTTTTGATCAGCTAAACCAGCCATAAATGTTATCTGTTTTTTAGAATTTTAGAAGGATATACACTCTTTCTCTAGCTGGCTGCAATGATGTAAAGATCAGCCTGGCTGCAGTGTGTCTGTGTGATATTGTTTCTCCACACAATTCAGGCTGTTTGGAGCTTGGGATTTTGCTATAAGCTGCCCACACCAAACAGAGAGATATGTTTACCTCAGAAAAGGACTCAGCATCTCATGTTACACTCACACTCTGAATCACCAGCTGCTAGAGGGAATGAATGTAACTATGTACCAATGTAAGGTAATTGCCTACAATACTTTAAGAGCTTACGGAGCAGTGATGAGTCATTACAGCTGATGGCTTTTTACCGCTGGTACAGCTGCTTAGAGCTTAAGCATTATTGTACTGAGATTTAGGATAATTTTGACTGTAGGGTTGGGTTTTTCAAAAGCAGCTGTCAAAATTGTGACAAGATAGATGCTGCCACACAGGCATATATTTTGGCTGATATTCTACAACATCTGTATGGGTTAAACCCTTCTAACGCCAGCTACGTAAAATTTACATAGTTGCCTCTCCTATCGTTAACTGTCAGAAATGTACATTTCTTCGTACCTGGCTTTCCCCCCTGCTAGCAGGTCAAAAAAAGCCTGAAATAGGCCCTCTCCCCCGTTCCATAGTCACACCAACAGCCCTGCTTTTTAAGGGCAGGGCGGATGACGTCATCCCGTGACATCATCCCACATCTGCCCAAAGATCATCAGTAGTGCCGGGTGATCACCGGGAGAGGATTGGAGGGGTAGGGGGCAATTATCCCCAGCTCCACTACAGTGATCCCCTGCACCTGGCATTGGATCGCTGGGGGACATAGGATCGGAGGTGAGTAAAAAAATATATAAAGAAAAATACAATTCTGTGATTACTCACCTGTAGAATTGGTATTATGAGTATACAGTACGCCCTGCTCCAGAGAGAATACTTACACTCAGGTACTACTCCACTAGATGGCGCTGGACTGCAGAGACATCAAAAATAGGCTCCTCCCGGCCCCTCAAATACCCAGGGACCTCCCACAATCCCCAGCATTGAAAAGCAGTTAACGAGAAGCCGGGAGAATTAAACAACCCAAACTAGCAACTTAAACAATGATAACAATCACGATACAGGGGATCCAAGAAAATGCCAAAACCAAGGGTGGGGTGGAGCAGGACGTACTGTATACTCATAATACCAATTCTACAGGTGAGTAATCACAGAATTGTATTATTCTTAGTATACAGTACGTCCTGCTCCAGAGAGAATACTTACACTCGGGACATCCAATAGCAGTGTCCATAAAGTAGGGTGGGATCCCCAAAGGTAACAGCAGACAGTTCAAATCACTGCCGCCTGCAGAACCTTGCGGCCAAAAGCAGCATCAGCCGAGGCCCTAACATCAACCTTGTAAAACTTTGAAAAGGTATGAACAGAAGACCAAGTAGTGGCCTTGCAAACTTGTTCAACAGAAGCCTGGTGCTGAAAAGCCCAAGAGACACCAATAGCACAAGCAGAATGAGCAGTAAGGCGGAAGGGAGGATTCTTCCCCTTAGCAGAGTAGGCCTGAATAACCGCCTGACGGATCCATTTGCTGATAGTAGACTTGGCAGGAGCCAAACCCTTCCTAGGACCAGAAGGGACCACAAAAAGAGCATCAGTTTTTCTGAAAGATGCAGTAGCCACCAGATAGTACTTCAGACACCTAACCACATCCAAAGAATGCAAAACACTCTCCTTAGCATTACTAGGATTAGGGCACAATGAAGGAAGAACAATGTCCTGATTCAAATGAAAGGCAGACACTACCTTAGGCAGAAAATCTGGCTTGAAGCGGAACACCACCTTGTCCTGGTGTCTCTCATAGTAGGGGGGCTAAATGGAAAGCGCCGCCAACTCAGACACATGCCTAACAGAGGTGATAGCAACCAAAAAGACAACTTTGAGGGTAAGAATGGCCAGGGCAGCATCCTGCACAGGTTCAAAGGGAGCACCCTGCAAGGCTGACAAAACCAAGTTCAAATCCCAAACAGGCACCATAGGCTTACGAGGAGGACGCACATGAATAACCCCCTGGAAAAAAGTCCTGAACAGAGGATGCTAAGCAAAGGACTTCTGGAAGAAAACAGCCAGGGCAGAAACCTGACCCTTCAGAGTACTGAGTTGGAGCCCCATCTCCAACCCATGCTGCAGGAACTCCAGAATCCTGGGAATAGAGAACACACGACAGGGAAGAGACTTAGACTCACACCAGTCAATGTAGGCACGCCAAACCCTGTAATAAATGGAAGAAGAAGACTTCTTCCTAGCCTTTATCATGGTATCAACAACCGAGGTAGTCAGCCCCTTCTCCATCAAGATGGAGGTTTCAGCAGCCAGGCTGTCAAAGTCAGAGTTTGTAAATTGGGATGGCGTAAAGGGGCCCTGAGTGAGCAGATCTGGCACCCTGGGCAGAATGTACTGATCTACTGCCAGCTGCACCACGTCTGCGAACCACACTCTTCTTGGCCACCTGGGGGCCACCAGAATTGCTGGCACCCCTTCCAGAGCAATCTTGCGCAGAACCCTGCCCAGCAGGGGGAATGAAGGAAAGGCATACAGGAACTGAAAGTCCTGCCATGACATTGCTAGAGCATCCGTGGTCAAGGCCAGAAGATTCTGGGACAGGGAGACAAAGGCCGGGAGCTTGTGATTGTGACGGGACGCAAACAGATCCACATCTGGTTGACCCCAACGGTGACACAGAGATTGGAAAACCCTGTTGCAGAGGGACCATTCTCCCTGGCGAGAGGTCCCCTTGCTCAGAGAATCGGCCAGGAGATTTTCCGCCCCCGGGATGTACACAGCTGATATGCAGGGAACATTGGCCTCCGCCCAGGTCAGGATCAGAGAACTTCCTGGAGGGCCCTCTTGCTCCGGGTCCCTCCCTGATGATTGATGTAGGCAACTGCCGTCTGGTTGTCCGAGCGCACCTGAACAGGCAGGCCCCGAAGGTGAGGAGTCAACTGAGCCAGAACTAACCTGATCGCCCGCAGCTCCAAGACGTTGATAGGTGTGTAGGCCTCCTGAGGGCCCCACCTCCCCTGGAACCGCAGGGACTTCCAGAAACCCCCCCAACCTGACAGACTGGCATCCGTGGTGACCGTCTCCCAGGAGGGGGTCAGAAAGGATCTGCCCCCCAGCAGGTTCCTGGAGTCCAGCCACCACGAGAGGGACCGCCTGACCAGGGGAGAAAGCGCACAGACCCGGTCCAGGGACGCAGGGTCCTTGTCCCATACTGACAAGAGGTGGAGTTGCAGAGGCCTCAAGTGGAACTGAGCATAAGGAACTGCCTCGAAGCACACCACCATCAGGCCCACCAGCTGCATTCCCTGCCTGATGGAGGGATGATGACAAGATAGCAGGAACTGGACCTGCGCAATCAGACTGTCCACCTTCTGTTGAGGAAGAAAAATCCTTGCCTGAACTGTATCCAGATTCATTCCCAGGAATGGAGTCACCAAGGAGGGGGACAGAGAGGACTTGGGGTGGTTGATCACCCATCCAAATGACTCCAGGGTGGACACCACCAGCTGAGTATCCAATTCTGCCTGATGTAGAGACTGAGAGGTGATGAGAATGTCGTCCAGATAAGGCAGCACGCGGATGCCCTGAAACCTGAGCAGAGACATCACTCCAGCCAGCACCTTGGTGAAAACCCTGGGAGCTGAAGTGAGACCAAAGGGCAATGCCGCAAATTGGTAGTGTTGATCCTCCAGAGCGAACCTGAGGAACCTTTGATGACCTGGAAATACAGGAATATGAAGGTAATCTTTGATGTCCACAGATGTCATGAAATCCCCTGGGAGCAGGGAACTGATGGCAGAGCGCAGAGTTTCCATGCGAAAGCGCCTGCTCCTGACAAATTTGTTGAGGATCTTCAAGTCCAGAATGAGCACTGTGAAGAGGTTTGCAGATGACCCCCAGCTCCAGGAGGCTTTGTACTGCTTGCACTAGATCCTGAGCTGACACAGGGTCCTGAGGAATCCGGGATCTGATGAATCTTGGGGGCGGCCAGGCAGCAAACTCTATCTTGTAACCGGAGGACACTACCTCCTGAATCCACCGGTCTGAGACATGAAGCCTCCAGACGTGAGCAAAGTTCTGAAGCTGTCCCCCCACCCGGATGGGTGAGGGCGCCCCATCATGCCTGAGGGGGCTTGGGAGAGGACTTAAGCTTTGGGTCCCAGGAGGAGCCAGGACGTCCACGTCCTCTGCCCCTACCCCAGAAGTCTCCCCGGGCCCCAGTGAAGGAAACCCCCTTCCCTTGTCTAGGACCACGGTAGGGGGAGGAAAAGGAGCCATGACCCTGAAAGGGCCGAGACTGCCGCCTGCGCTGGGGTAACCTGCCTCCATTAGCAAATAGGTCCAGGCCGTCCCCAAACAGGTGTAGTCTTTTGAAGGGAAACCCAGTGAGGGCCATCTTGGCAGCGTTGTCAGCAGCCCACTGGCGCAGATAAACCTGGCACACATTCCAATGGTGTCATCCAGGGCAGAGAGGACAAAAATTCACAAAAACATCACAACTGGAGAGTGCATTAAACACCACACAGGGCAAATCATCAGGGGCACGATCAAGGATATTTCTGAGCAGGGTCCGAATAGCCACAGCCGTAATGGCAGAGGCACAGACCGGGAGCAGCACCGTCCCCACACATGCAAAGGCATGGGACGCCAGTTGGTCAATGTGCCGGTCCTCAGCATCCCGCAGGGTAGTAGAGTCAGGGGAGTGCATGACAGAGGTGTTAGATAACCCTAGGACCGGGGCATCCACTTCAGGAGGAGATGACCAACACTTTACCACCTCAGCAGGAAAGGGATACTTCCTATCCCAACTCTTAGGTACACCAGGAAGTCTACTGGGACGCTCCCATTCCTTGAGCACAAGGTTATTGAAATGTGCTTGCTCAGGAAATTCCAAGCGTGACTTAGCAGTATGAAAAAGTTCCCCCCTTTGCCTGGGAGCCGCAACAGGGGGAGAAATGGACAGAACCTCAAAAATCTGGGCCAGCAATCTATCAGTATCATCCGGGGCCCAGGGGTCAGAGCCAGAATCGTCATGACCCCTGGGCCTCTCATCAGATGACCCTGAGTCGGAGAATAGCTCCCCTGCGTCCGAAGGGGTATAGCCACATAGATGCAAAAACTCATCAGTTTCCATAGGGAAAAGAGTGACATCAGGCGTTAAGTGCCGCTTTTTTTGCAGGGGCCTTACACGCCAAGGTATTAGCAATTAACTTCTCAAACCCTAGCCAGTCTAGAAGACACATCAGGCTGAGAATCCCCACTTGTATGCAACTCATTGGGAGTGAGATTTAAGCTTGGGGGAGTAGGTGAAGTGAAACGAGGCGCAGGCCCAGCCACTGGAAGGCCGGATTGCAGCGCAAGCACCTGCTCGGCACAAGGTACACAGACCCACGCATTGTCAGCGCTAATAGGGGACACCCCACAAGCTACACACAGCCGGGCTTGTCCCCGGTCGCATTATCCTGAGATGCCTCCATATGGTGATTATAGCGGCACAATAGGCAGATAGGGATTAACGCTATATAGCAACCCGGGATGCCCCAATAACTCGCTAGGGAAATGGGAGTAATTACACTAGGCCTCACAAATGAACCAACTAATAGAGGACCGGGAGAAGCCAATGGGTTCGTCCGTCTGAAAGACATAATCAAAGGTAGCCGTAAGCAAACAATAATAAAAAAAAGGTAATAAAGCCGCCCGCGAGGGCACTTACGGACCGCGGTAGGTAGAAGCCCCTCACACAGAAGCCGAACAAGCAGACAAAATGGCGTCGGTATACCGACCCGCACAAGCAATGATGAGGAACGCGCCAGAGACAGGCCCGCCCCCCGAAGAGCGCGAAGCCAACACGTGACAAGCAACCAATGAGGGCGCACCGGGGCCTGAGGTAATGCCAAGTCAGCGCGGCGGCTGACACAAGGCATAATGTAATAAAGCATAAGCCAATACACGAATATACATACACACCCCCCCTCTTTTCCCCCGAATGCTACAGGGAGAATGAGGGAGGACAGCAGCCACTTAAGATAGGACCCACGGATAGGCAGGGGCAAGGGGCAATAGTGCGGGAGGGGCATCCCATAGAGGCTCACCATATGCCTGTACCACCTACCCTTTGGTGGGGGATTGCGGTGGAGCAGCGCTCCTAAGCACCTAACAGCGGTGCTGCCTACCATCACCCAACCAGCGCAGCCAAGGCTGGGAGGCACATTACAAATGGAACGGGTGGGAATGGTCCTACAGGGCCGCAGGCTAATAGCCCCGCTCACCTGCGAGAAGAGAGAGCCATCTTCTTGTCCTTCGCAGTCCAGACTGCAGAGAAAATCTGGGGATTGTGGGAGGTCCCTGGGTATTTGAGGGGCCGGGAGCAGCCTATTTTCCATGTCTCTGCAGTCCAGCGCCATCTGGCGGAGTAGTACCCGAGTGTAAGTATTCTCTATGGAGCAGGACGTACTGTATACTAAGAATATATTTTTTTCTGTGGGTTTATTTTTTACAGTTAACTTTTTGTGAACTGGTAAGGGATCCATGAGACCCATATACCAGTTTACAAGGTTTAGGGGGCTGGCAAGCCACCTGCAGTTAGCAAGTGACTTGTCATTAACGCGCAGCCCCCTCTCCCCCATTACCTGCCTCCCCAAAGCCTAGGGGAAGGCAGAAGAGCCCAGGGCCACAGAGACTATGTAGGCTTGTAGCTTGCAGGATGGGGGCCACATAAACTGTCCCCTGCACTCTGTTCTACAAGCCCTGCATAGCTAGACCACGGTCTGGTTATGCTGAGAAAGGGGGACCCCACACCATTTTTTTATTTAACACTTTATAGTGTGATTAGTAGTTGTATTTTATTTGTACATGTTGCAGTTTGGGGGATCTCCTGAGAAGAAAGAGGGGGCTATCGATACATATGTGGTACCATTTTATTCAGGAGAAATTGGGCTTCCGCATGCAATGCGGTTTTCTATAATGAAAGAAAGGCTTTATTTAAAATAAATCGGACAATTTTTAGAATTTTTTTTTAGTTTTTATTACTCAAAAACATTTAAAAAAAACAGTGGAAGAAATACAAACAAGACATTCTGTGTTAAAGCCTAAAATCTGCCACAAAAATATGCTATTTTCAATTCATGCAAAAATCATAGTTAATCATAGGGCAAAATGGTGAAAAATGACAGAGGGTAACAAAATCTCAAGAAGGCTGGCAGTTAAAAGGGTTAAAAGTACCTATGCATGTTGGGTAATGTTCTGTTCAGGTAACCTTGCGCTTTCTTGTTTAGCTTGTTTTTTCTTGTTTGCGTATTGATATTGTAGAAAATGTGTTTTTTAGCTTTTTTATAAATTGTTTAGGGATACTCTGTGCAACCAAAGAATTCTTTAAGGCATTTTTCCAGAAAGATGAACCCACTACAACAAGGTGGGTACGCCTAGAAAGCTTAAAATGTGTACTTTCAGGGAATGGTTTGTGGGGGCTATGCCAAATGTAAAGGGTCGTTTTGGTTGAAAAATTGCAAGGCACGCACTTTGTCTGCAGAGCTGAAATTTTCAAGTAAAATGACCCTTACGCGCATGCTTTACTTTGGGGTGTTTAGCAACTGTTGGCATGCTGGGTATTGTTTTTATTCAGGGGGACCTTTCTTTTTTAGATTTAACTTGTTTCTTTCTTGTTTGCATGTTGTTTTTTAGGAAAATGTGGCTTTGATTTACAGGAAACCCAGTGCATCCAAAGAATTCATTGAGGGATAACATCCAGAAAACTGTGCCCACCTCAACAGGCCTGGTACACCTAAAAAGCTTAAGGTGTGTACTTCCAGGGAATAAAAATATTTTGTTGGGGGTATTTCAAATGTAAAGTGTTTTTCTTGAAAAACTGCAAGGTGCGCATAGCAGTTGTATTTTATATGAAAATCTCCTAAAGCTCAGTTTCAGATTGGGGGAGTCTCCTGGGCAGGAAATGGTGTCTATCAATACATATGTAGTACCGTTGTTACTGGGAGAAATGGGGATTTTACATGCAATAGGACTTTATTGAAAAAAAAACTTTTTTTTTTTCATATGAAAAAAACTATAAATGATAAAAAAAATTATTTTTTTGCACATATTCCACCCCAAAAATATTAAATATACACTTAAAAATGACAAACAAGACATTTAACTTTAAAGCGCAGACTCTGCTGAAAAAAACAACATATAATTTTCCCGGGAAATCCCTGGAAATCGCTTCACAAATCACAGTTGAACATGGATAGCGCAAAATAGTGAAAAATAGTCTGGCAAAAGAGGGTGAGAAAAACTTCAGGTAGTCTGGCAGTTAAAGGGTTAAGCCTTCTCAAATAGCTCATGTCACCGAGTGAGAGAGGGGTGTTTAGGGGAGAAATTTACTAAACTTTGATATTTTGACTGGAGGTACACTTTAATCTGAGTTGCTACACTACTCAGCACTCTTAAAGTGGACCAGCATCCATCCGTTTGCAGGTAAGCAGACTGATGCTTGCCGGGAGTTTAAGCGTGGGGAGCACCAACAAAAGTAAAAAGAGAGATCTTCAAGGACAGATATGATAAGGAAACTGTACCGATGTATTAAAGAGAGGTGGCTGGCACAGGGAAACTGCTGCAACTGCTTAAAGGAGCAGTATCGCGAAATTTGCATTAAAAAAGATAAATAATTAAATAGCCACACAATAGCTTCTAACATGTGTATAAATAATCTGGCGATAGAAAAAGGAAAAAATATATACCTTTCTATTAAATTGTATAATTACAATGGCTCAGTCCATTTGCTGAATAGGGGGATCTGCTGGGTTGTATTTAGTGAGCTGCTTCATTTAGCCCACTGGTCTCCTAGCAACACTTTACCTCAGAGGCTGACACTGTAATCAGTGGTAACGGCTGTGTGTGTGTGAGGTGCTGCTTTTGTTATGAGACCAGGTGACTCAAATGTGTAAAATCTATACAAAATAAACTAAACTGACTGAAAACGACTGAAATTATTCTTTGAATAACTGTGCAGGAAAATCTAAAGGTATTAAAGTGGAACAAAACCCTGAGTGGCCGACCCTGAAGTCTATAAGACCCGGCCATTGACCTTCCCCCTTGGGCATTCTAAATCAGGATGCCCCACTGTGTGAAACGACCCCTGGATAACCACAGATCCCCCCATTTTTCTGGCGCGCTCATGCAGATAGTCATTTAGACAGGCCGGGCGACCAAGAAGGTTACTGCTCAGGCTCCCCATCTACGTGCTAACAGCACTGATTGGATGAGAGCCCGCGCATGCGGTGTGGGACAGGGAAAGGTGCGTTTTCACAGCCGAACTTGGGGATTTCACATATCAGGGCATCCCAAGTCGGGATGCCCCTAGGGGCACAAAACAAAACTCCAGATAGTGAAAATCCTGGGTTGGGCTTTGCTCAAAACACACAAAGCTGAAAGAAAGATCATATGGAAAAATGTGTTGAGAAAAGAGAGAAAAAATGGTAAACTGAAAGATTCTGCAGCAGAGCCAACATGAAGGGAAAACTGTCAAAATCAGCTAAATGACTTCTAGAGCTTTTCTCTCTGTTTTAGATATATAAGTTCTGGCCAGGCAATGTTGCAATGTTGTTATCTTATGCTGGACGGCTGCCAGCACTGAACAGCTGATACTTTGATACATTGTTTCACCCCTCTCCTCTGCATGGAACAGGCCAGAGTGTCAGGCTCCGACACTCAGAAGACATAAACATGAGCTATTAGTCTCCAGCTGCACAACACACACATAATTTTTTTCTAAATTTGTAATTCTTACTCCAACACTTACCTACATTCAAAGTACCATTTAAATATGTCACCAAGAAAAATTCGCGATACTGCTCCTTTAAGAAAGAGGTGCTCCTGGTGAATAGGCTATGAAAAAATTGTGGTAACCCATGCAACAGATCCGAGTCTAAGTAAGTTCATGAGACACAAGGGCACACAGCAGAACTGCCACAAAACTCAAAGTCAGAACCCTTAATAGGGCCCCTAAGCAGCAAAAAGTGAAGGCCAGTAAGACACACTCTCATCCACCTCAGGCTCCTTGGAAAGCATGTCAAGGAGGGGAAGAGAGTGAGGGCTCTATTGCTGCAATATAACTAGCCCATGGAGTCAGAGAAAAAGTTGTATTATGTTTAATTTATATCGGACCAACACCCATTTGTACATGAAATAGGTGCTAGTCTGCTGCGGGAGAGGGGTCATCCTGATCCTGGTTTCCCAGAGCATTAACCACATGTAGCCTTTTTTCATGCTCCCACAGCCAAATTAACATTTCTATCTGCTGGGGTTAGTTTGGAGCAATCTTAATGCCAAACTTTAGTCAAGATTTCTTTCCTGATGCTCAGAAATGTACCGTCCCCCCCACCCCGAGTGATACATAGCCTAACACTACCTTGGCTGTTCTTTATGTCTACCATTCATCTTACTTGATCACTGACCAACTGAAGATCTAGATCTTATTTGATAATGTGCTCATATGACCAATATATGCGTGAGCATACAAAATAAATTAGTTCTCAGTTTTTTACCCATATGTGCAAATGTGCAACACAGAACATAACTGCACACTAGTGAACACACCAGTGAAGGGCACCAATTAACACGCTAAGGGTCAGTGAGTGTTCATGTGTGTTTAGCAGCAGTCGGCTGACCTAGCCACAGCACCCATGGAACAGTCGGGGGTTCAAGCTGGGTACCAAACCTGCAACCCTCCGGTCACAAGAATGATTCCCTAACCACTAAGTCATGACTGCCCCACAATTTTATGCCTATGATCTCTGGGTCAAGTATTGCTGGCAGCCTTCCCATAAAGTGCTCACCCAGCTGAAGCGGCATGGGAATCCACATGCGCAGGTGGTGTGTATGAGCGTTCCCTCCTTACCCTCTTAGCGGTGGACGTGTTTGTTGCCAGCTCTGTCAAACTCTCGGTGATACTTTGTGTTTTTATAGATGTACACATTGTGCTTTTTTGTATCCATCATGGATTAATTATATTGCAGTTTGTTCTGTGTGTCACATATTGAGTCTCTGTCACAGCGCGCTTACCTTCAGCCCAGTCCCGCAGTGTCCTCGGGCGGTGCAGGCTTGGGCGGCTGGCCGGGACTCCTCCTGCCCGGCAGCCGCATCCATGCCAGCGCTGAGCTTACCTGCCTCCTCCTCTCCCCACCGCGTTCCCAGCTTCTCTGATCGTGCTCATGCGTATGCGGGTAAAGCTGATTTATGCCCTCCGGTGGCGGTGCACACAGCAAGGACAGGTATCCCGAGGTATAACAGCCTTGATTGGGGACTTTCACTATATATAGATCACTTTCTCTATATATTGGATGTAATTTGTTGGAGAGTTTTTTACTTAATTATTTATATATATATATTTATATTTTCACATGAACTTGTTACTTTTCTTGGGATGTAGCTAGATTTTTTGGGGGGCTTTTTTTTTATTTTCCCTTTCTTTTGTGCCAGCACAAAAAACGTTATAGGGCTAATTTACTCCATTTTGGGAGTGCCCCTTTTTCATCTCTATATATATTATTTCCACTTATATATTAGATAGGATATTGGGGGGATGGGGGCGCTCTGTTTTTATCTTGTGTTTCATGTGTTATATGTGGTTTCTTGTTAGTTTAATAAACTTTTCATTATATATGTTATTTTTGTGGTGCTCCCATTTTTAGGAGCAGGTGAACAGTTTGCTTCACCCTCTCCTTGGTTCTCTACCATAGTTAGCAGGTAAGCACACGTTAGGCATTTGGGGGTGGTGCAACCCCAGGGACAGCCTTCAAAGAAAGCAAATAAATATGTTGGCATAAAGCATTATAAACAGCTATTTATAACTATGTACTTGTTTTGGCCTAACATAATGGATTTCTTGATTACTGTTTTGAGTATGTTATGCTATACCCTGCTATTATTTACCTGGCAGCTTATCTACAGTGATTCCACGTGCACAAACATTGTTTCTCCTGAAAAAGAATGGATATGTGTCCCCCTCCACCAAAACGCACCTGCATCATGTCAAAGCCAAGGTCATACTGATCAAAGTAAACATCTAAACCATATGAGCGTATGTCATCAAAAACTTCCCAGTGGGTGATGTTTTATAAGAAAATGGTAAGTCTTCAGAAGAAAGTATGCAAGCACTAAGGACAGAAGTGGTGCCAAATATTTGCATTCCACTATTCATCAGGTCACCATTGCTGTGCTAACTGCTTATCTGATAGCAGGCTATTTTTACCGACCTGTATATTTACTTGGTTTGTTTTGTCTTACGTTGCATGTATTTGGCAGGGAACATGTGCAGATGTCATCCCATGATGAATGATTATAAAGGCATGAAACACATTTCAACCAGCTGAATAGAATAATGACATATATCACAAGTACAGATGATTGCATGCATATGCCTACATGCAGTGACCCGCAAAATAACAGTGTCGTAGTTACACACCAGTATGCTCCCAAATTACTAAATCTTCAAAAGAAAATTACTAAATCTTCACATCTCCTAAATAATATGAATTACATAATACAGATCACCAGATCGCTCTTGTCTCCCAAAATAAATCCCCAAAATTGTAAAAATAAATCAATATGGCTAACCAGGTTAAACATTAAAATTATTATACATTAACCTCAATGGACACTTTTATATAATAAAATAGTGTATGATGTTTTCTTAGTAAACCTTGTTGATTGCACAAAAAAGACAAAATACCGCACTCAGCACTACAAGTAAAGAAGCTCAACGTGTAGCGAGTCCTTCGTCTCAAAAGTAGTCCAAAACTGTAGTAAAACACAGAGCTGAAAGTAGGTGATCAAATCAATCCGTGTGGAGCCGTGGAAGTTTGAGTCTAATTGCTGATCTATATATGCCCATTGTCATCATTTATTTGGTAAGAGGCCAGCTTTATTGGTGACTTCACGGTGGAGGTGCATGCGCTGTGGGACTGTTGAATCATGATTTGACCAGGTCTGTGTTTTACTACAGTTTTAAACCTTGTTGATTGTCCTGGGAAAAGGGGCTATGACATATCAGTTGTGTCTGGCCTCAGTTGACAACACACCACAAGGTATAGTCTGGCAGACTGGGAGCTGACAGTGCTTTCCCGGGTAGGTTCTCAACATTCGTAGGTGAGATAACCATCATAGCACAGACCTGGGATTCCACAGCCTTTTTCATGGGCTGCCACTTCCCAATTCCCAGTTATCTCAAGTACTACTCTAGCACCACAAAACAACTTCCCAGGAGGGTGAAGATCTACTCTATGTACTCCACATGGCCCATGGGAAAATGGCATTGCTGGCTAAAGAGCCAAGTTACTCCATGTCTGCAGCTTGTTGACTTGCTCACCTGGTGCATCATATTAGTAGTAGCTTGTCTGCAGTGCTCTACTTTACAACCCTGGTCGCCTTCCACCAGAAGCAAGATTGAGTACAATGAGTGGTCACAGTACCAAAGGTTGGGAAACCATGGCGTAGTAGGGCACTCCTTTCCTCCAGTTAATGAAGGAGTCTGCATGTGGAGCTGTCGGTATTGGAAGATAGAACGGGACAGTGTCAAATACTGGCACTTTGTAGGATCAAGGTTTTGGCAGGTAAGATGAGTACTATTGGTGCTATTGTGCTGACAGAGTGCTTTCTGACCAACTTTGGTGTGCATGGGGTTAGACAAATTAACCCTTTTAGTGCCAGCCTACCTAGTGTTTTTCTCACCCCGTTGCCAGACCATTTTTAACGCTTTTGCGCTACACATGTTCAACTGTGATTTTTGAAAGGATTTTTTAGGGATTTTCCAGGAAAATTATATATTGCTTTTTTGAGTCTGAGCTTTAACAGAATGTATTGCCAAATTTAGTGGGGGAAATATGTGCAAAAAATCTATTTTCTACAATTTGTTTTTTGTAATACAAAATGTTTTTCAGTAAAATCTTATTACGTATAAAATTCCAATTTCTCCCAGGTACAATGGTACCACATATCTATTGGTAGACACCCTTTCCTGCCCAGGAAACACCCCCAAACTAAAACAGAGCTTTAGGAAATTTAAATAAAACATTTGTTTTATTAAAGAAAATTATATTGCACGTGAAAGCCCCATTTCCACCCATTACAACGGTATCACATATGTATCGATAGCCCCCCATTACTGCCCATGAGACCCCCCTAAACTGAAAAGAGCACTTTATAAAATGTACAAATAAAATACAACCACCATACTATCCACATTATATAGGGTTTTAAAAAATGGCGTAGGGTCTCTAATTTTTGGGGGGCAGAAAAAAAAACTAAAAATCCCTCAAAAAAATGGCGTGTGCAATCCCCCCCCCCCCCCCCCCCAGCAACACCTGCCCGAGGACCAGCTTGGTGGCCCTTGTCCTCCAGGCTACAAGCCCGCACAGCCTAAATGGCCCCATATCTTCTGCCCGCCCCCCCCCCCCTGAGGGGAGGCAGGTAATGGTGGGCTGGGGGTTAATGGCAACTCACCCACTAGCTGCAGTGACTTGCCAGCCTCCTAAACCTTGTAAAATGGTATAGGGATCTCATGGACCCCTTACCAGTTCACAAAGTGTTATATGTAAAAAATACACAAAGACATAGGACAAAAAAGTTTTACTTATTTATTTTTTTAACTCACCTTTGAACCTCCATCTTCCGATGTCAGACGGCGATCCCATGACAACTGCGGGAGCAGGTGATTTTCGGAGGGGGGGCTGGGGGGGCAATGGATCACAGCCCATTGCCCCTTCAACCCTCTCTGGCGAGAACTCCGGCACCACTGACGTCATCTGCCTCGCCCACAAAAGGCGGGGCTAGCGGCGCATCAGTGGAGGCAAGTGAGAGGACCTATCTCAGACCCTCTCCTCATGGTGGAAGAGAGGAGACCCGACGGGAGGGATCGGGGGTGCAGGTGAGTAAATGTTTTATTTTGTTACAACTGTCAGTGGAGGTGGCAGGAGCATGGGGGGCTCTTTCGAGCCCTCTCCTGAAGCCAGAAGAGCTCTGAGGGGGGATCGGATGCCATCCCAGGTGCGAAGCAGCCTCGGAAAAGCAGACTCTGCAATTTTGAGATCACTGATTGGCTGATCTCAAGATTGCCACATGATCTGTGCCAGCTGGCTGGCCGCATCCCTGGTCTCCCTTATAAGTGCGAGCTCCCGAGCGTCCTGCCTATCTGAATGATTGAGTGCGGGAGCTTGCACAGCTGCAGGGAAGCTGGGTGGTGGTACCGGCGATCCTGGGGGTTTCACACAGAGGGGCAACTCACTATAGGATGCCCCGGGTTTGGCTAGTGGCCAGCCCTGGAGTCTTTTAGTTTCCAGGGCACCGTCAAAAGGGTTTTGATCTGCTTTAACCCTTTCAGTGCCAAGCACGTAGATTCTACGTGCTTGCTTCCACTCCACATAAGTGCCAAGCACGTAGAATCTACGTGCTTGACTTCTTCCCCTGCTACAGTAAAAGTAAAATAACAAAAACACTCACCTGACCCCGTGTTCGATCCGGCCGGGTCTCCTCTTCATCTGGGGGGGCTTCGATCCCCCACCCAGGCCCCCCCGGGTGCAGGGGAGGGCCCGGAATAGCCCCCCCCTTCAGCAGCCGCCGAAATACATGTAAAAAAAAAAAATGACATTTACTTACCTCAATGCTCGATCGCTCCCGCAGGATCTCCTCTTCACCAGGGGGGCCTCCAAATGCCCCCACCCCGGCTCTCCAGTTTCAGGAGAGGGCCTGAAAGGCCCTCTCCCTGTCCTCCTCGACGGGCGCCGGCATCTTGTCGCTAAGCCCCGCCCCTTTGGGTGGGGCTTATGACATCACGTCTTGGGCGTCGTCCTGACTCCGGCTGTCATTTCTGATACTTGTCATCGCTGGCCACAGGAGGAGGAAGGCAGGTGATGATCTGATCGCCTGCCTCCCTCCTCCACTGGCCAGCGATGACAGCAACTTTCATCAGAGCTGCGAGGGACACAGGAGCTGAGGATCAGAGGTGAGTAAAGTAAACCCCTTATACCAGTTCACAAGGCTTGGGGGTCTGGCAAGTCACCTGCGGCTAGCGGGTGACTTGCCATTAACCCCCGGCACCCCCATTACCTGCCTCCCCAAAAGCCCAGAGGGGGCAGAAGAGCCCGGCTATGCGGGCTTGTAGCCTGCAGGGCCAGGGGCCACAAAAGCTGGCCCCTGTGCCCTGTTCCTACAAGCCCTGCATAGCTGGTCCCGGGCTGGTTACTTCGGGTAAGGGGGACCCCATGTCATTTTTTGGGGGGGATTTTTAAGGGTTTTTAACCCTTAAAAATCCCCCCCAAAAATGCCCCCCCCATGTCATTTTTTTTAAAATTAACCCCTTATGTTCTGTCACCCAGCAGCTATAAAAGGCTTCCAGTAGGTGAGCAGAAGCCAGTGACTGCCGAGGGACACAGAGCAAGATGGATGGGAGGTAAGTATTAAAATTAAAATTAAAAAAAGTATCTGTGTGTGGTGTTTTTTTTTTTTTTTTTTTTACACTTAACCCCTTGTGAACTGGTAAGGGGTTTAAGAGATCCCTATACCAGTTCACAAGGCTGCGGGCTGGCGAGTCACCTGCGGCTAGCGGGTGACTTGCCATTAACCCCCGGCACCCCCATTACCTGCCTCCCCAAAGCCCGGGAGGGGCAGAAGAGCCATGGGCTATGTGGGCTTGTAGCCTGCAGGGCCAGGGGCCACAAAAGCTGGCCCCTGTGCCCTGTTTCTACAAGCCCCGCATAGCTGGTCCCGGGCTGGTTATTTTGGGTAAGGGGGACCCCATGTCATTTTTTTCGATTTTTAAGAGTTTTTAACCCTTAAAAATCCAAAAAAAAAATGGGGTCCCCCCTGGGAGGGGGGACTCTATGTCATTTTTTTTCTCGATTTAACCCTTTGCAGTGTGGATGGTAGTTGTATTTTATTTGTAAATGTTATAAAGTACTTGTTTCAGTTTGGGGGTCTCTTGGGCAGGAACAGGGGGCTACCGATAAATATGTGGTACTGTTCTAATCGGTAGAAATGGGGCTTTCTCATGCATTATAGTTTTCTTTAATAAAATACATTTTTTATTTAAAATAAAGGAGGTGATTTTCTAAAAAAAATTTATTTATTTTATTTATATATTTTTTTTATTTTTATATAACTTTCCAGAAAATTCCAGCAAAAATGGCACAAAACATGGCACAAAATGGGGAAAAATGACCTGTCAACAGAGGGTGACAAAATCTCAAGTAGGCTGTCAATTAAAAGGGTTAAAAGTAGCTATGTTGGGTATTGTTCTGTTCGGGGGACCTTGCGCTTTCAGACTTAGCTTGTTTTTTCTTGTTTGTATATTTATATTTTTATTCAGCTTTTTTATACATTTTTTAGGGAAACCCTGCGCAACCAAAGAATTCTTTGAGGGATTAATTCCAGAAAGATGAGCCCACTACAACAAGCTGGGTACGCTTACAAAGCTTAACGTGTGCACTTTCAGGGAATATATGGTTTATGGGGGATATTCCAAATGTAAAGGGTTGTTTTGGTTGAAAAAATGCAAGGGGCGCACTTTGTCTGCAGAGCTGAAATTTTCAAGTAAAATTACCATTACGCACATGCTTCACTTTGGGGTGTTTGGCAACTCTTCCCTTGACAGTAGCTATGCATGTTGGGTATCGTTCTGTTCGGGCGATGTTGCTTTTTCAGATTTTACTTGTTTTTTCTTGTTTGTATATAGATTTTTTAGGAAATCGTGGCTTTGATTTAGCTTTTTTATCCTTTTTTTAAGGAAACTCTTTGCAACCAAAGATTACATTGAGGGATTACTTCCAGAAAACTGTGGCCACATCAACAAGCCTGGTACACCTAAAAAGCTTGAGGTGTGTACTTCCAGAGAATATATAGTTTGTTGGGGGTATTTCAAATGTAACGGGTTGTTTTTCTGGAAAAAGGTGCGCATAGCGCATAGCATAGATGTATTTTATCTGAAAATCCCCTAAAGCACTGTTTCAGTTTGGGGGAGTCTCATGGGCAGGAAAGGGTGTCTACCTATACATATGTGGTACCGCTGTAACTGGGAGAAATCGGGATTTCACACGCAATAAGATTTTTTTGACAAACTTACATTTTTTATTACAAAAAAACACTACAAATAGTAAAAAATAGATTTTTTTTTCACATATTTCACCCCAAAATATTGAGAATACACCTAAAAAATGACAAACAAGACATTTCATGTTAAAGCCCAGACTATGCTGAAAAAAAACAATATATCATTTTCCTGGGAAATCCCTGGAAATCTCTTCAAAAATCACATTTGAACATGGGGAGCGCAAAATAGTGCAAAATGGTCTGGCAACAGAGTGTGACAAAAACTCCAGGTAGGCTGGCAGCGAAAGGGTTAATGTCTATATATCCGGGATAGTAATAGTATCTGTAGTTAAGAAATTTGGCTTTATAATGAAGAAACAATTGTAATATTTTTTTCCAATATTTGCAAATGCATTGAGCTAGGAATTTACAGTTAAAAAACATCAGGACTTTTAAAATTAATGGATTGTTGTGCAGAGAAAACGTATCATGCAAACGTGAAACCAACACAGTCCACAAAAGTCTGAGCAGATAAAGTGCACGTACTGTTCTCCACTCTACAGGGATGTCTGCAGCAGCTGCTGTCCTCCTGTTCTTTTCTGGAGTCACCACTGGGTGGCTTTTGTCCAGCCACCATCCATCTGCACTTTACTATTAGGTTTCCACTGAATTGTGATAGAAACACATAGTGTAAAACGATCTAAAACTCTTTTGTCGTGATTCATGTAGAGCAAGTGTCCCCAACCCTCCTGTTCAAGGCCCCCCAAACAGTCATGTTTTGCAGATCATATATACACTAAAGGACAAGGTTAAACGTGGGACTGGCACCTCAGGCTCTAAAGGAAATACATTCCCAAATGTAGTAAATGGCTTTATTAGAATATCAAAAGAATTGGCACATAGCACATACCATCGGACACAAATATACAAGATAAAATACACATATAAATGACAATAAAAAGGTACGGGGGCCCCCCCATGCAGCCACCACAGCCACACATACACGTCACCACTGCCTCCAGCCTCACCATACACACATGCCCAAAATTGGAGATCCAAGTTGAAAATTCCCCCTCCAGGGATTATGAATCAAATCTCTCCCAGCGCTGTTTTGAAATCTGGCCAGATATAGTCAGCAGAGATAAATGAGACCATAGATATAAAGTCCAGCAACTTCAATTACGGGCCTGCAGGTGTGTGTCCTGTATCCAAGGGTACATGTATCTCCACTGAACGTGGGCTGCTATGTTTAATATAATCAAGGCAGATACACACTCCCCGCCAGTAAAAACACGCTGGTACTTAGCTTGCACTTGTTATATGCTGCGTCTCTGGAGCCTGTCCTCATCGGACGCTATCACCGCCATGTCAGTACTTGTTTGTACTACGTCTCTGAAGCCTGTCCTCATCGGCCGCTGTCGCCACTAGGATCAGGGGTCCTCCTCAGAGCTGTGTCTCGGCGCGCCGGGGACATCCGCTGGCCAGCAATATACTTATTATCAGCAAGGCAGCATGGAACATGTGAGGCCGGTAGACAGTGACATGGGTGGGCCGGCCGTCAGCCGACACGTGTTTCGCCCCTCCCACCGGAGCTTCGTCAGGGTGGGGGGCGGGCGGATCCAGCTTGTATTTAGCTGCTACAGGACTCCTCCTCTTGCGTCCGATCACCAATCACCTATTCTGGCAGCATTTCATCACACATAGCCTGTGTGCAAGAGTCCCAGCAGACCTTGTCTTAAAGGACCGCCACAGCTCCCCCAAAGGGAATAGACTAGACTGCTCAAACGAGCAGCTATATGGGAGGGCCACTCATCTCAAGTTCATAATAACAAATAGTTGGTCCATGATTGCAGTTAGTTTCACACAAAATCCTCAGTAGGGCTCATGAATTGGTATGTAGAATCCTTAACAGAGCCACATCGGCCAGCTATACATCCATACATACACAGACCCATACCCACACACCAATGCCAACGTCACTCTTAAGCAATAAACACATATACTTTCTAAGCAATAGCAGTTACACTTATACTATGTTTGACAAATTTTTTTTTTATTTGAATTATAGTGTAAACTCAAGTTTAAGCTATCAAGAACTCTATCCATCCTCGGGAATCCTCATTTGTCACCAAACCTTTTTTGTTCCCGGTTCTCATAAAGGTGCAATACACCCACTTGCTTTTATAAGGAACTACTCCGCATATATTTCTTGTACATCTACACTTACAGTTATGCTTTTTTTCCCCTACAGGTTCTAGCTTAAGCTTCAAGTTGACAATTGGCTAGGGTCCTCATCTGGCAGCAGGCTTACTATGGCTCACACTCTCATGGGGATGCATAAATCCAATTTCAATGTTCTAACAACACTTAAGGACCCCTATCTACTAGCTGACTTTTTTAGAGCCGTTTTGCAGATCTCCACACAAACGCACAGGTGGAGTATTAAGTGCAACAGAGGTACAGAGATCCAAAAAACATGACCTGTTGGCGACCTTGAGGAGGAGGGTTGGGAAACACAGGAAGCAGAGTGAGGGGTGAGACAGCGTTCTAGACAACTACCCTATCTCAAGGTTGCAACTGTAATGGATGACCTGGATCCCTGCTAATAAAGCTGTAACCTAGGCCAAGATTACAGGTGACCAGGGCAATGGTAATGCGAGCAGGAGATGTAGCTGGGAAGACAGCCAAAAGTAGTAGTACTGAAGACCGGCACCAAGAGTTGACACTGGATGTGGTCATAAGTTACACTGGGCCAGAAACAGATCTTGGCACAGGTCGTGGTCAGGCATGGCATGGGTTGACTACAGGGCACTGTGGTCTGGCACGGCAAAAGACAGGGTTTTTAAAAAGAGCCGCCTCCAATCAGCAGGAGTTTAAGCTCACGGGCAACTGTGATACAGTGGTCACAGCAACCCCACATCGCCACTGACCCAGCCAGGAGACAAGATAGGAGCAGCAGTTATTGGCTAAAAAAGTATTGTGACAGCTATAGTTTTAAGTAATATACCAACAGCAAAATATATCGTGATGAATACAATGATCTTGCAAAACTACAGTTAGCATTTTAAACATTTCCTTCATTATTCACCATTTAATCACCTTAATACAGTATATTTAACTGTAGACATGATTATCTTTAGAAGAAATCCTGAATTGCAACAAGCTTCCTCTCTCTATACCAATGTCATGCAACACAAATTATATTCTTGATGTTTTGTGAAAACTACATAATGGAAACTGAAGGGAAATTGCCCACATAACACCCAATGTTTAAATGCCTCCATATGTACAGGAGACAATGGGTTTTCCAGTATATCATGTTATAAGATGAGAACAGGCAGTTAATAGGAATAGACAGACATAAGGAAATAGGAATCCCCGCATATTATGCGCAATGCCACCTGTATCTATTTTGCATATTTTAGTTTTCTAGCAATCCATAAGTCGCAAAAAAAAAAGCTGGTCATAAACAATATTGTTATAAATACAGACAATCATAACCAACAAAGTCTGGAACTTGTGGTTTGTCTATTCCAGTCTGATCCTTGGTTTCCTGAAGCCTAAAGACACAGTAAAATGCATCTGAAAAGGAACAAATGAGCCTCCCGGAAAGGAAAGGAACGCGTTGCCGCAGAAGACTAAATAATGACTATGTTGTTGCTGTCAAGATTGGTACTTGTGTTTCAAAGATCAAACAGAGGAGAGGAAGCTACCAGGGAAATCATGATTTTACTGTCACTAACAGAGCACATGGGACATTCTGGGCAGTGATTACTCTTGATGGGTTCCAGCGCTTCCCTTGTTTCTGTATATATTTTTAGAATGTACTTGTCCCTGTGCTTTCATCATGGTCTGTTGGTTGTGTACGCATTTTTGTACGTTTATCCTCTTTTCAGAAATTAGTAGCTTACACTCAAATGTGGTTGTGCCAGTGCATTCACCCCAACTGATCTGGGCAACACATGTGTCTTGGTACAATATCAGACCTGTAACTAGTGTCCTTACTTGATGCCGAGTAGAAGCACATGCCCATAAAACTGTTTCTAATCATAAGGAATGTGGTCCACTTGTGAGCAGGCACAGCTGGGACTTACTTTTGCTGAGTTCTTTGTGAAAGTCTGGAAGCTTCTGCTGCAGCCTTTCTAGCATCAAACTCTTCCCTCTTCAGTACCTCTCCGCTTCCTCTGTAGCCAAGCTCAACTAGCTGACGGGCTAACTCTTCATCCTGGAAAATAACAGATAAGTGGGGTATTGCAATGTGCACTAAACCGCTTTTAATTCAGTACAAACATTTTACTTGCAATTCGACCAGGGCAGCCAGTAAACTGCTTGATTTGACAACAGCCATTCTGGTTTCTTGAGAAAAATGTTCCTCAACCCTCTCCTCAAGACCAACCATTAGGCTATGTTTTGCAGATCTCCACACAGAAATTACAGTAGCGCTCAGGCCGAGCTAAAGAGTCAACTATGTGCAGATCCACAAAACATAATCTTGAGGAGAAGGTAGGGGAAAACTGATCTAGAATAAGTAGATTAAATCAGCTACACTGAAGAAACTGAAAAACACTTATTACTTGCCTACCTTCATTAGTGTGTAAGGGCAAGACCTCAATGGGCATAGTCTAGAATAGGCCAACTCCTATAGCATAGAGTATACCATAATACCATTTTGTGATTACTCACCTGTAAAATGGGTATTATAAGTATGTCACACACCCCGCTTCCAATATCCATGACATCTGGGTTATAGCCAGTAGAGGGCGAACTTCTGCAGAGATGACAGGAAAAAAAGAAGCCCCTCCCGGTCAATAAATACCTGGGACCTCCCACACATTACTCAGTATAGGAAAAGCAGTAAGGAGACCAGGAAGAGCCAAATCCAAAAATCTTAACAATAAATGGTTCACCATATAAAGGATCCAGAATACAAAAAGGGACGGGATGAAGCGGGGTGTGTGACATACTTATAATACCCATTTTACAGGTGAGTAATCACAAAATGGTATTATTCCACACACCCCGCTTCCAATATTCATGACATCTGGGACATCCAATAGCAGTGTCCAACCAGGGTGGGGATCCAAACAAGGCAACAATGCACAAACTTAAACCACTGCAGCTTGCAGAACCTTGCGGCCAAAAACAGCATCCGCTGAGGCCCGCACATCAACCTTATAAAACTTGGAAAAGTATGAACAGAAGACCAGGTAGCAGCCTTACAAACTTGTTCAACAGAGGCCTGGTGCTGAAAAGCCCAAGAAGCCCCAACAGCACGAGTAGAAAGAGCAGTGATATGAAAAGGGGGAACCTTCCCCTTGGCAGAATAGGCCCCAACAATGACCTGACATATCCATTTGCTAATGGTAGACTTGGCGGGTGCCAAACCCTTCCTAGGCCCGGAGGGCACCGCGAACAAAGCGTCCGTCTTACGAAAGGGAGAAGTAGCCACCAAATAGTACTTCACACAACGAACCACATCCAAAGAATGCAAAACCCTCTCCCTGTCATTGCTAGGCTTAGGACACAAGGAAGGGAGAACTACATCCTGATTGAGGTGGAAGGCAGAAACCACCTTAGGAAGAAAATCTGGCTAAAACGAAAAACCACCTTGTCCTGGTGTCTCTCAAGGTAAGGGGCCTGAATGGACAGAGCCGCCAACTCAGAGACACGCCGAACAGAGGTAACAGCCACCAAAAAGCCAACCTTTTGAGTGAGCACAGAAAGAGCTACATCCTGCACCGGCTCAAAAGGAGGCCCCTGGAGAGCCGACAGAACCAAATTCAAATCCCAAACGGGCACCAAAGGCTTTCTAGGGATCGAAAACACACTGCAAGGCAAAGCCCTAGCCTCACACCAGTCAATATAGGACCTCCAAGTCCTGTAGTATATGGTAGAGGAAGATCTCTTCCTAGCTCTAACAAGAGTCTGAATTACAGCCTCAGACAAACCTTCCTCCCTTAAGATGGAGGTTTCAGCAGCCACGCCGTCAAAGCCAGCGTTTGTAAATTGGGGTAACGTAGTGGACCTTGAGAGATCAGATCCGGAAACAGTGGCAGCCTGTACTGATCTACCAGCCTTACGACGTCTGCGAACCAAACCCGTCTTGGCCACCTTGGGGCCACCAGAATTGCTGGTGCACCCTCTAGAGCCAGCTTGCGCACCACCATGTCTACCATGGAGAAGGGGGGGAACAGATACAGGAACCCCAGATCCCTCCAGGCAAGAGACATGGCGTCCACTGCCAGGGCCAGAGGATCCTGAGACAGAAACACAAACTTCGGGAGCTTGTGATTGTGACGTGAGGCAAAGAGATCCACCTCCGGAAACCGCCACCTGTGACAGAGGGACCGGAACACCTTGTGGTTGAGAGACCATTCCCCCCCGCGAGCGGATCCCCTGCTCAGGGAGTCCGCCTCCGTGTTTTCCACTCCCGGAATGTACACTGCTGAGATGCATGGAACATTGCTCTCCGCCCATGCAAGAATCAGAGAAACTTCCCAGAGGGCATTCCTGCTGCGAGTTCCTCCTTGGTGATTGATGTAAGCTACCGCAGTTCGATTGTCTGATCGAACCTGAACCGGTAAGCCCCGTAGGTGGTGCATCAAGCATGACAGAACCAACCGAATAGCTCTCAGCTCTAAGACATTGAAGGGTGTGTGAGCCTCCTGAGGACCCCACAACCCCTTGAACTGATGTGGCTTCCAAAAACCTCCCCAGCCCAACAGGCTGGCATCCGTGGTAACCATCTCCCAACAAGGGGTCAGAAAAATACCGTTTTGTGAGTACTCACCTGTAAAACAGGTATTATGAGTGTGCCATACACTCCACTTCAAATCTTCATGACATGTGGGTAATCTCCAGTAGAGGGCGAACTTCTGCAGAGATGAATATGCAAAAAAGATATATATACCTGGGACCTCCCACCAATTTCCCAGTGTAAAAAAGCAGTAAGGGGACCAGGAAGAACCAATTATAACATTAACAATCAAACCAATGGTTCACCATATAAAAGCTCCGGAATACCCGAAAAAAGGGTGGGTTGAAGTGGAGTGTATGGCACACTCATAATACCCGTTTTACAGGTGAGTACTCACAAAACGGTATTATTCTAAGTGTGCCATACACTCCACTCTAAATCTTCATAACATGTGAGACATCCAATAGCAGTGTCCGTCATGGGTGGGAACCAGAAACAGTAAAGAATGTACCAACTTAAACCACTGAAGCTTGCAGAACCTTGCGGCCAAAAACAGCATCCGCTGAAGCCCGCACATCAACCTTGTAAAACTTGGAAAAAGTATGAATGGAAGACCAAGTAGCAGCCTTACAAGCTTGATCAACAGAAGCCTGGTGCTGAAAAGCCCAGGATGCACCAACAGCACGAGTAGAGTGCGCAGTGACCCTAAAAGGGGGAGTCCTCCCCTTAGCAGAATAGGCCCCAACAATGGCCTGACAAATCCATTTGCTAATGGTAGACTTGGCGGGCGCCAAATCTTTCCTGGGCCCACAGGGCACCACGAAAAAGGCATCCGTCTTGCAAAAAGAAGAAGTAGTCACCAAATAGTACTTAACACAGCGAACCACATCCAAATTGTGCAAAACCCTCTCCTTGTCATCGCTAGGCTTAGGACACAAGGAAGGGAGAACAATATACTGATTGAGATGGAAAGCAGACACCACCTTAGGAAGGAAATCTGGCTTAAAACGAAAGACCACCTTGTCCTGGTGTCTTTCAAAGTAAGGGGCCTGAATCGACAGAGCCGCCAACTCAGAGACACGCCGAACAGAGGTAATAGCCACCAAGAAGGCAACCTTTTGAGTGAAAACAGAAAGAGCAATATCCTGTAGCGGCTCAAAAGGAGGACCCTGGAGAGCCGAAAGAACCAAATTCAAATCCCAAACAGGAACCACAGCCTTCCGTGGGGGCCGCACATGTGGAAAAGTCTTAACCAGCGGGTTTAAGGCAAAAGACTTCTGGAAGAAAACCGACAGAGCAGAAACCTGTCCTTTCAAAGTACTAAGCTGGAACCCAAGATCCAGATTATGCTGAAGAAACTCCAAAATCCTAGGAATCGAAAACACCCTACAAGGCAAGGCCCTAGCCTCACACCAATCAATATAGGACCTCCAAGTCCTATAGTAAATGCCAGAAGAGGACCGCTTCCTAGCTCTAATTAAGGTCTGAACCACAGCTGCAGACAAGCCTTCCTCCTTCAGAATGAAGGTTTCAGCAGCCAAGCCGTCAAAGCCAGCGTTTGTAAATTGGGGTAAAGTAGTAGACCCTGAGATAACAGATCCGGCAACATGGGAAGCCGGTACTGATCTACGGCCAGCCTTACAACTTCTGCATACCAAACCCTTCTTGGCCACCTTGGAGCCACCAGAATTGCTGGTGCCCCTTCTAGAACCAGTTTGCGAACTACCTTGCCCAGCATGGAGACGGCGGAAACAGGTACAGAAAACCCAGATCCTTTCAAGCAAAGGACAAGGCATCCACTGCCAGAGATAGAGGATCCTGAGAAAGAGACACAAAGGCCGGAAGTTTGCAATTGTGCCTCGAGGCAAAGAGATCCACCTCCGGAGTCCCCCACTTGCGGCAAAGATCCAGAAAAACCTCGGGGATGAGAGACCACTCTCCTTGGTGAGAGGATCCCCTGCTCAGGGAATCCGCCTCCGTGTTCTCCACTCCCGCAATGTAGACCACCGAAATGCAAGGAACATTGCTCTCCGCCCAGTGCAGGATCAGAGAGACTTCCCTGAGGGCACTCCTGCTGCGAGTCCCTCCTTGGTGATTGATGTAAGCTACCGCCGTTCGGTTGTCTGAACGAACCTGAACCGGCAGACCCCGTAAATGTGAGGTCAGCCGTGCCAGAACCGGATGGATGGTTCTGAGCTCCAAGACATTGATGGGGGTGTGAGCCTCCTGAGGACCCCACACCCCGCTGAACTGATGACTTTTCCAATAACCTCCCCAGCCCGACAGGCTGGCATCCGTGGTAACTGTCTCCCAGAAAAGATCTGCCCTTCAACAGGTTGCTCGACTCCAGCCACCACCGAAGAGACTGCCGAACCCTGGGAGACATCCTGAAAGGTTGATCCAATGACTGCGGACACCTGTCCCAATGCATAAAAAGGTGAAGTTGAAGAGATCTCATGTGAAACTGTGCAAACGGTACCGCCTCGAAGGAGCACACCATCAAGCCCACCAGTTTCATCCCCTGTCGGAGAGAGGGACAAGGACTGGCCAGAAGAAAGCGGATCAGATCCAGAATCCCCTGCACCTTGGCCTGGGGTAGAAACACTCTGGCCTGAATGGTATCCAGATTCATGCCCAGGAATGAAATCACTCGTGATGGGGAGAGAGAGGTCTTAGGGCGGTTGATCACCCACCCGAACCTCTCCAGAGTCTACACCACCTGGTGGTTGTCCAGCTCCGCCTGACGGAGGGAAGAAGCTGAGATCAAAAGATCGTCCAGATAAGGTACAATGCGAATGCCCTGACCTCTGAGCAGGGCCATGACACCCGCCAGGACCTTGGTGAAGACCCTCGGAGCCGAGGTCAGTCCGAAGGGAAGGGCCACAAACTGAAAATGTTGATCCTCCACTACAAACCTGAGGAATCTCTGATGCACTGGAAAGATTGGAACATGCAGATACGCATCCTTGATGTCTATGGATGTCATAAAATCCCCTTGGCGAAGGGAATTGATGGCCGAGTGCAGAGTCTCCATACGGAACATCTTGGCTCTGATAAACCTGTTGAGGACCTTGAGCTCTAGAATGGGTCTCACCGAACCCTCCTTTTTGGGAACCATGAAAATGTTGGAGTAGTAACCCCTGCCTCTCTCCGACGGAGTCACCGGGCATATAACTCCCCTGTCCAGAAGGTTTTTCACTGCTAACAGGAACCCCTGTGCAGACTGAGGGTCCGAGGGCACCCGGGACCTGACGAATCTTGGAAGCGGCCAGTACTCGAACTCCAGTTTGTACCTGGAGGAGACCACTTCCAAGATCCTATTGTCTGTGACCTCCCGGGCCCAGACCTGGAAGAAGAGCCACAGCCGCCCCCCCACCATTGCGGGTGAGGGCGCCCCTTCATTGCTGAGGTTTAATGGCAGGCTTGGAACCTCAGGCAGCCGCGGGACGTGCCCAACCTCTGCCTCTGTTCCAGGACGAGCCCCTGACACCCGAGAAGGCCAAACCCCTAGCCGCTCTGGCCCCTCGAAAGGAAGGCGTGAACGAGCCAGCCCCCCGAAAGGGACGCCGCTGTTTCTTCCGCTGAGGTAACTTACCTCCTTTAGCAACAGCATCCAATTTATCTCCAAAGAGCCGCGTACCCAAAAAGGGAAGAGCTATAAGCGACTTCTTGGCCCCAAAGTCCGCCGTCCACTGGCGGAGCCAGACCGATCTGCGCATAGCCACCAATAAGGCTGAAGTCCTACTACAAACGACAATAGAATCTTCCATAGCAGCCAAGACAAAATCCATGAACAATTCACATCTCTTAAGGGTAGCGAACTCAGCACCAGCTGGATCAAACTGAGCGTCATTCAGCCAGTCCCCGATAAGAGACCTGGTAGCAAGCGACACTAGGGCAGATGCGCAAACAGGCCGCAGGGCTGAGCCCACGCTGGCAAATGCGTGGAACGCCATCTGATCAAGGAGCTTATCCTCGCCATCCTTAAGGGAAGTGGCGTCAGGGGTGTTCAGCACAGAAGAGTTGGTCAAACCTAAAACTGGCGCATCGACCTCAGGAGGAGAAGGCCAGCGCTTAACCGCCTCCACCGGGAAAGGATACTTCTTATCCCATCCCTGAGGAGCACCAGGAAGCCGACTGGGCCTCTCCCATTCTCTAAGGATCAGCGCATCAAAGTGACCCTGGGTAGGGAATTCCAGACGGGGCTTACGGACCCTCCAAAAATTCCCCCTTCTTGAGAGGAGGCGCCTCAGGCAAGATGGCCCCATCACTGAGGAGAAGCAGGAAGAGAAGGGGGGCGGGCCAGCGCCGAAGACACGCTCTCCAGGCCCTACCCCCCTCCCAGCAGCGCGGATCTGGCCAGAGGGAGGCCCCACAGAAAACACGGCGAACGAGGGGGCGGGGCTACCGCGTCCGCGCCCGGCCCCGCCCCCCTTTCTAAACACAGCCTGAGGGAGAGAAGCTCCCCAGGCTGAGAGGAAAAAACCCCAGCAGGCTAGGCCAACTCATTCGTCAAGGGAAAACTTCCACTGTCACTACTGCCACAGGCATGGAGGGACGGGGCATCCCACACCAGGATCACCAAAACCTGGGTAACCGCCTACCCCAGAATGAGGTCTCACGGTGGAGCAAAGCTCCTTCCGCACCCTCACCAGGACCCGCAGCCTAAGCTGGGAGGCTCAGGGTCCTGGCAGCAATAGGGACAATAAACGGCCGGGCGCGGGCCCGGCTTACCTGCAAGTAAAAGAAGTCTTCACCTTCTGTCTTGTCGCCTTCCCTGCAGAGAAGGAACTGGGAAATTGGTGGGAGGTCCCAGGTATATATGGACTGGGAGGGGCTTTCTTTTTGCATATTCATCTCTGCAGAAGTTCGCTACTGGAGATTACCCACATGTCATGAAGATTTGAAGTGGAGTGTATGGCACACTTAGAATAGATCTGCCCCTCATCAGATTGCTTGGTTCCAGCCACCACTGAAGGGACTGCCGAACCCGGGGAGACATCAGGAATGACTGATCCAATGACTGGTGACATCTGTCCCAGGCCAACAATACTTGGAGCTGGAGTGACCTCATGTGAAACTGAGCAAAGGGAACTGCCTCGAAGGCAGCCACCATCAATCCCACCAGTCTCATCCCTAGTCGGATAGAAGTACGAGGTTTGGACAGGTGAAGACGTATCAGATCCTGAACCATCTGCACCTTGGACTGAGGTAGGAACACCCTGGTCCGAATGGTATCCAGATTCATGCCCAGAATCGAGATCTCCCTTGAAGGAGAGAGAGAAGACTTGGGATGGTTGATCACCCAGCCGAACCTCTCCAGCGTCGTCACCACCAACCTGGTGTCCAGCTCCACCTGACTGAGAGAGGATGCCGTAATGAGGAGGTCGTCCAAATACGGCACGATGCGAATGCCCTGGGCTCTGAGAAGGGCCATTATGCTCGCCAGCACCTTGGTGAACACCCTTGGTGCCGAAGTCAACCCAAAAGGGAGGGCCACAAACTGATAATGTTGATCTCCCACCACAAACCTGAGAAATCTCTGGTGGGCTGGGAAGATTAGTACATGAAGGTAAGCATTCTTGATGTCTATGGACGTCATGAAATCCCCCTGATGAAGGGAATTGATGGCTGAGCGCAGAGTCTCCATGCAGAACTTCTTGGTTCTGATGAACCTGTTGAGAAGCTTCAGATCCAGAATGGGTCTTATGGATCCATCCTTTTTGGGCACCGTAAAGATGGAATAATAGCCCCGGCCTCTCTCCGAGAAAGGCACCGGGCATATGACTTCCATGGCCAGAAGATTTTGTACTGCCAACAGGAGCCCCTGCGCAGCCCGGGGATCCGAGGGCACCCGAGCTCTGAAGAATCTGTGAGGAGGCCGGTACTCTTAACTCCAGTTTGTACCCAGAAGAGACCACTTCCAAGATCCATTTGTCTGTGACCTCCCGGGCCCAAACCTGGAAAAAGTGTTGCAGCCGTCCCCCCATCCGCAAGGGTGTGGGTGCCCCCTCATTGCTGAGCTGGCTTGGCCGTGTGCTTGGGCTTGGAACCCCAGGCAGGTCCAGGACGAGCGCATCCTCTGCCTCTGTTCCAGGAATCCCCTCTGAAGGTAGAGTAGGCAGCTCCTCTGCCTGCTCTGGCACCGCGAAAGGAGGGATTAAAGGAGCCTGCCCCCGAAAGGAGCAACGCTGCTTCTTACGTTGTGGCAACTTTCCCCCTTTTGCCACCGAATCCAACTTATCTCCAAACAGCCGCATACCCAGGAAAGGCAGCCCTGTAAGTGATTTCTTAGCCACAATGTCAGCCACCCATTGGCGCAACCAGACCGATCAGTGAATACGCACTAGCAATGCCGAGGTTCTACTACACATGCATATTGTGTCATCCAAGGCGGATAAAACAAAAGACATGAACAATTTGTACCGCTTAAGGACTGCGAATTCATCACTGGCCGGGTTAAGCTGGGAACCACTTAACAGGTCCCTAACCACAGACCTGGTAGCCACAGCCGTGAGCGCAGACGCACAAACAGGCCGCAAGGCTGAACCCACACTAGTGAAGGCATGGCAGGCCATTTGGGCAATGCGCTTGTCCTCACCATCTTTTAGAGTGGTGGCGTCTGGAGAATGTACAACCGAGGTGTTGGACAATCCCAGAACGGGCGCATCGACCTCGGGAGGGGACGACCAGCGCTTAACCGCGTCCACCGGATAGGGATACTTCCTATCCCATCCCTGAGGTCTCTCCCATTCCTTAAGAATCATGCTTTCAAAATGATTCTGATTTGGAAACTCCAAGCGAGGCTTAGAAGTTCCAAAGAATTCCCCTTTCAGCGGAGGAGACTCCGCTGGAGGAGAAATATCCAGCACCTCAAATAAATGGGCCAGGACCCTGGGGGTATCAATGGCATCCCCCTGCGCCTGCCCAGCATCAGCATCAAAAAACTGCTGATCCTCAGCATCAGATCCTCAGCAAACTATTCCCCCTCCTCAAGCGGGGAATAATCAGACCAGTCAAGGGAATCATAGTCATCAAAATCCAGAACCGGCGCGGCCGGAGACAGATGTCTTCTCTTAGCTGGGGCCTTTCCGGCCACAGAGCTAGAAATCAATTTCTCGATGTTGGCCAATCTAGCACACACATCAGATTGCGACTCCCCGCCAATTACAGTGTCACTTGGGGTGCGGATAAGGCGGGGTGGGGTAGGAGATGAGCCCGGTGGCCCGGACCCAGATGCCTGGGACCCTGACTGCCGCGTTATGGCCTGCTGAGCACAAGGTATGCAAATCAGTACATTATCCCCTGTAAGGGATACCCCACAACCCACACACTGCTGGGATTGCCCGAAGGGAGCCCAAGCCCGGTATCCTGGGAAGCCTCCATATGGTGATTTTAAGGTAGTCGCAATGACCCGAGGGAATTACGCTGCTTGAGCAACCCGGGATGCCCCTTTAAGTCCCTAGTGGACCGGGAGAACCCTTGGACCGGGAGAACCCCCTTTTAATATATTGATAGGGAGTCCTCCTGAAAGACATAATGTGAAGGGACCCATGAGCAGGCACACACACATGCAATCAAAGCACATAAAATATGACATAAATATATATATATATATAAATACATATATAACTATAACATATGGAAGGACATATTGGCAGGCTGCCCCAGCGCGCTAGAATGAACACGCAGCGCACATATAAGGAAAAAAGAGGGGCCCAGCAGGGCACTCACGGAGGATAAATGGCGTCCTGCCAGCCAGGAGCACCTGGGAGAGAGGGGGAAGAAGGGCGGGCAAGCGCGGACTGCGCCGCACCTGGCCCCGCCCCCATTAGAAGGACGCGGATCCCAGCAAATACCTGGGCTCCGCAATGGCATCATAAGCAAAGGGGTCGGGCCGCGGTGAGCGCACAGAGCGTCTGGCCCCGCCCCCTTTCCAAGCAAACTGAGGGGAAGAAGCTCCCCATGTAAAAAAGGCCTCCACATGCGGCCAAAAGCCCACACATCCCACGCGACGAGTGTAGAAGCACGCACATACCCGCACACACACACGCTGGTATTGGAGAGAAGGAAAAAAAGGCACCCCCCCAAGTAGAGGGGAACAGGGAGACCCGGAACTGTACCCGCACTACAGGGTGGAAGGGATAAAGTAGGGATGGGGCATCTCAAACCGGGATCACTAACCCGGATACCATCTACCCTTTAATATGGGGTCTCATGGGGGAGCTCCCTAATACACCTCTAAAGGTGTAGCCTACCATCGCCCGGACCTACAGCCAAGGCTGGGAGGCATGGGGACTAAAACAAACAAGGTCCGGACAAAAATAGAGGCAAAATGGCCGGGTGTAAACCCGGCTTACCTGCAAGGAAGAGACGCAGCCATCTTCTGACTTGCTCGCCGTCTGCAGAGACGAAAACTGGGTAATGTGTGGGAGGTCCCAGGTATTTATGGACTAGGAGGGGCTTCTTTTTTTCTGCCATCTCTGCAGAAGTTCGCCCTCTACTGGCTATAACCCAGATGTCATGAATATTGGAAGCGGGGTGTGTGACATACTTGGAATATATAATTTTACAATGTAGGGACTACAATATTATGTGGTGGGAATAACATGAAGGGTCATGGATTCTGAAGGCAGAGTGGCCATCATAGACATTGCACTAATAAGCATATGAAGTGAATTAATGCTAAGAGATTCTCTGATTAGTAGACTGGGGGTACCACTGTGTAGCTGGCAGCGAGGTGTATACTATGTTATGTTCAGGATTGTTTGGACTAATACAGTATATCAGCCTATTCAGGGTTTTTTTTTTAAACCGAATCCAAACACATCAACATCTATGGGGGAAATTGCTTGTTTCTTTGGCTAATTTATCCTCCTTTTTGTGTTTAAAATAAATAAAAGTGTGCACCCCCTACCCAACCAGACTACCAGACCAACACACCAGGCATAGGAACTGGTAACCCAGGCATAGGGAATGGCTGGTCTGGTGACTTACCTTTTACTTACCAATAACGCTATTGTCCGGGATGCTGAGGTTACTATGAGATACCGTCATGGGGGGGGGGGGGGGGTCATAGTTTCTAATATATACAAGTAAAAGTTATATTTTATGGACCTAGCTGGACACTTCTGAGACTTTGTACTACCTGGCTGGACATGCCAGATTCCTTTTTAAGAAGTGGTGAGCTACTAATTGTTTGTTTTTGTAGACTTACCCTATACCCTTTGGAACATGTCGATGGGTACCACGTTTTCCTGCATCTCTGTGGCCCAGGAGGAGGTTTGGATAATCAGGTATTCCTCCCCTGTCCCATGCTGAGCAGCATCCTCTAAGCTGCTCCTCTGGCATGTCCAGGGCTACCTCCAGGCTTCTTCCCTGTGACAGCAGGTGGAGCAGCCACTCTGCCAGTATCCAGAATTCAGTCCCTACTCCCTGGCAGCCCACAATCAGGGAGGGTGGCTGTTGGCCTCCAGACGCTGGGTTACCAGTCTGTCCTGGCCGTATACCTAAGGGGGCACATTTTTTTTTAAAGAAGACTAATCAATTCACTTTGTGGATAAAACCAGAATAACTGCATATTAATGTTCATAGCACCTAGAATTTGGATTAAAATGAAGGGGACATTCTAGGCAGATGGCTAAATTAGCCTGCTTTCTGCTTCGCCCATGCTGGCTGTCAGGGGTTACATTTTTTTTCACCAGTCCCTAATAAACCTTATTTAACTTGTTCCCTTCTACAGTCATTAGACTGGACAAATTAATTTGGACAAATTAATTAATTGGACAAATTAATAAATGTAATTGTAAATAAAATGTTAATTTCTTATACGTGATTGAAAACCCTTTGTTGCCAATGACTGCCTGAAATCTTGAACTCATGGGCATCACCAGACATTGCTGAGTTTTGATATATTAATATCCGCTATAGAGGTCAGCGGATATTTTCTTTTAACTGTTGTCTTCCTGGTTTTTGTTGTTGTTTTTTCTTGTATTTTGTGTATTTTCCTAATCATCTTGAGCTGTGCCCCATTCCTAGATCCAGTGTTTTTGATGCCATTTTACAGATGATGTGGTATGCTTTGGATCATGAGCAGTACCACATCTTCATCATACTTTTTTCTTTCCATCATTCATGGCAGATTTGGATATTGATAGGCCTACAAGCTGGAGAGTGTTGTTCACTTGGTTTACTGTTGTAAAGGGGGTTCTCTTCACCATGGAAATTATTTTGCCATCGTCCACCACTGTTGTCTTTGTTGCATTGATGAGTTCACTGGTGCTTTCTTTCTTAAGATTTTGCCACTACTGATATTGTAGCAATTTCTCGTATTGGGTTTTTTCTGTTTTCACAGCTTAAAGTTGTCATGCCTGGAGTTCCTCCTTAGCCTTCGCCTGTTTCTCTGTAGTATGCAGCCTGACCACCAGGTGGGGCTGTCCTGCAGAGCTCCTGGAGATCAGCCAGTACCTGTGCTAATTAGCTGCTGGCCTTTATATGCTGAGTCTGGCATGTAGTCAGAGCTCAGCATTTTACTCTGTCATCTGGAACCTGAACTCTGTAGCAGAGCCTCTGAATCCTGAATCCTGAACCCAGGACTTCAAACAAACAGGACTGAAGTGGACATGTCTAATTACACACCTTTCTTCAAAGAGGAGCACCAAAACCAATATAAATGCAAAATTCTTTATTATGAAAAAGGAGATGCTTTAAAATACACAAAACACACTGGACAATTAAAATCACATAGATGACTCCATGATCACAATAATAATAATATCTAAACAACAATACCTCATATGTGAGAATAAATAAAAAACCTAAATTCCACAGAAAATATATTGGCAAACTTGCCCAATTCAAACAGTTATAATAAGTGAATAGAAACAATAAAGATATACTCAAAGTGCACGTGTACGTGCTAAATGACACCAGCAAACCTGAATAAGAAATAGCACATAGAGTCAGCATCACAGGGTCATCATGAATAAATCACCGCGCCCGCGGCTCCCATGCCGCTTCAAGGTGAGGGTTTTTTTTATTTTATTTATTTTTTATTTATTCTCACATAGGAGGTATTGTTGTTTAGAGTTGACACGCATTTGTATAGGACTTTGTGTAGCACGCTTTATGGTTCACATGTAGTAGATACAGGTTGTACACTTTGAGGGTTTATATATATATATATTTTATGCCAGCATAAAAATAATTAATACAATAGGATATAATAAGCGCACATAGGGTCTTTAGATGTATTGTTCCCCTCAGGGGGTTTTTCATTCTTAAATATTATTGTGATCATGGAGTCATCTATGTGATTTTAATTGTCCAGTGTGTTTTTGTGTATTTTAAAGCATCCCCTTTTTCATAATAAAGAATTTTGCATTTATATTGGTTTTGGTGCTCCTCTTTGAAGAAAGGTGTGTAATTAGACATGTCCACTTCAGTCCTGTTTGGTTTATGTGAGTGAGCACATGTTTATATTTGTTTAATGGTATTGTCTGGTGCACCCCTGTTACTAGAAACTGAACCCAGGACTTCCTTGTGAACCATTGGTTTCCCTTCTGTTTGCTTTTTGGACTACTTTGGACTGGACTTCTTGCCTGTATGTTTTTCCTCACTGCACTGTATGTATAGTAATCTTAGTGTTTGTTTGCTTGTTTCTCACAAGAAACACATTCCCCTCGATTCAAAGAGCAAAAGTTAATTGATTTCGGATCGAGAATCGTAAGTTTGGGTGGGTGTTAGTCATTTTTTCCTGTTTTTTTGGCCATTTACGACTCGCACGAGCCTACGTTCGAATGCGTATATGCTCTTACGATCATCGCAAGTTCGTTCCTAAATTTTAGGATCAAAACGTAAAACTTAGGATCAAATCCTAAAACTTAGGATCAAAACGTAAAACTTAGGATAATCGAATGGGTTTTGGTGTGATTCAGAGAACAGTTTTCAAACCTCTAAAGACGTTTTAAAAGAAAGCCACTGCCGACACCTTTTAGCAGTCGTATTGCTGTTCTTGAACAGGTTTTTTGGCTATGTGGAGGAGTCTGCGCGTCTTGAGCTCCAATGAACTGCATGTATCAGCATGGCCGAGGCCATAAATTGTATGGCAATGCATACCTGATTCATGTATGCCTTATAAAAGCATTTTAATGTGGACCTTAATTAGTCCTTTGCATGTAAACCTTTATTTTGCAATCTATTTGCGTTAATTAAAGAAACTTATGTCCTTTGGTATTTATTTTTAAATTGATGTACTAGAATAATATTTTTAGATTGCATTTATTGGTGTAGTTGTTTACCTTTGCTTTGTTTAATTATTTAAGCACATCTTTGGTCAGATGCATCACACTTACTGAGGAGAGGAGAGCGGGATAAAGTGCAGGATGTGGGTTACTGCTGTATTTTGCACAGACACAGCAGAGCTGGGGGCACGGAAAGGTCAGAAATCAAAGAATGCAGAGCAACACAGTCACAAGGCCCTTTCTGTTTGCAGGCTGCCCGATAATACCTGAGCCGCCATCTTGGCTGTTTCTAGACTCATAACATGCAGAAGTTGCTGGGTGTTTTTTAATATTTGAGAGCAATCTGTATGTAGAGGGTGTGGGTAACCACACACAAAATTTTAAGTTGTACCATTTGAAGCCAAAATATTAAAATTAAATCCACAAGTAAAAAATGCAAGTTAACTAAAAATTAAACAAAGTAAGATTTACTTATGCAAATGCATTCATTAATGGTTGGTTACTACAAAATGAATGAAATAAAGAAAAATAAGACCAAATATTTAGAATGCACTTTAATGAGGTAAGTTTGTAGTGCGCAGCCGCAAGATCAGAAGGATTTACGTCCAGACAAAAAAGGAAAAAGGGCAAAACCAATGTTGCAACCTGAGAAATGAAACGGAAAATTCAGGATGGAAACTGACATAGGTCTGATTCCCGAACTGCCATACGAACGGACGTAAATTTTAGGATAGAAACGTATTTGCTTATAGAATCACTCGCAAGTTCATACGAACGCACGAGCGCACGGGAAAAATAGGATGATCGGCACCAAAATCCAAGCTGTTACATGTTTCTTTGAATCGACCCTATTGTGTTTGCTGTACAATCCCAGTCTCTCTGCCTTGCAGTACTCTAATTATTGGTCATTGCAATTAGTGGATATCTCCCATGAGATATCCGTGACAGAATGCTGAGCCAAATATAAAAGACCATAAGAGACTGTAAGGCTGAGCTGGCTTTGGTGTGCTGAGGATATGCAGGGTCCTAGTGCCAGCCTTAGATTTTTCGTTGAGTCTGCATTGCCTTCTAGCTTTAGTTTGCCATAGTTTGCCATAGCCTGTATTGGGGTCCAACCTTGTTTAGTAGTTTGGGGCCCAGTTCTTGTCTGTTTAGTATTTGTCTGTCCTGTGTTTCCCCTTTCCCAAGTCTGCGACCACCACGGGATTACCCGGGGCCTGTGCATCTTCACCTTCAGAAGCTCTGCTGAAGAAGTAGATGGATTACAGGCTCGAGTTCCAAGTCCCCTACGCTTCTGGGTAATCGGCAGTTTGCCTCCCTGGTGGCGCAGGCGGGTTGTCTGTCTGTTTGCATGTGTAGTCAGCTTTAGCCCCCAAGATGTCCAAAAGGGCATTTGTTGCTATGGAGTCAGACCGTCCCGCGGTTCCCACAGACAGATATATCTTTGTGCCTCCACCTTGCTTTAAAGAACTCACCCTGGCCACTTACCCCCAGTTCCTCCAGGCTGTCGCAAAGTTACTGCTGGAGCCTTATATTCGTCAGTCTCCTATGACAACCTTGAGTCGTCAGGTGGCTTACTTCCTGTTTGAGGATGAGCTATTTTTCTGGGCTGAAGCCTGGTTAAATCATAGCAAACATCTGACCTGTCTGTCCAGTCTGTCCAATCTGACCTGTCTGTCCAGTCTGTCCAATCTGACCTGTCTGTCCAATCTGACTGTCCTGCCGAGTGTGCCGGGTTTAATAGCCCGCCTGCCGAGTGTGCCGGGTTTGATAGCCCGCCTGCCGAGTGTGTCGGGTTTGATAGCCCGCCTGCCGAGTCTGCCGGGTTTGATAGCCCGCCTGCCGAGTCTGCCGAGTTTGATAGCCCGCCTGCCGAGTCTGCCGGGTTTGATAGCCCGCCTGCCGAGTTTAATCGTCCTGCCGGGTCTGCCGGGTTGGATCACCCTGCCCAAAGTGCCCCGCTGGCCGAGTTTGATCGTCCTGCCCGGTCTGCCAGTTTGGATCACCCTGCCCAAAGTGCCCCGCCTGCCGAGTTTGATCGCCCGCCTGCCGATTTTGACCGCCCGGCTGCCGAGTTTGATCGCCCTGACGGGTCTGCCGGGTTGGATCACCCTGCGCAAAGTGCCCCGCCTGCCGAGTTTGATCGCCTGCCTGCCCAGTTTGATCGCCTGCCTGCCCGGTTTGATCACCCGCCTGCCCAGTTTGATCGTCCTGCCGGGTTGGATCACCCTGCCCAAAGTGCCCCACCTGCCGAGTTTGATCGGTCTGCCGGGTTGGATCACCCTGCCCAAAGTGCCCCACCGGCCGAGTTTGATCGTCCGCCGGCCGAGTTTGATTGCCGTAACATTATTTCGTGGAATTTGACCCTGGGGGGACTTCAATGTCTGCCAAGTCTTTGCCAGCTTCGGGCTTTATCCCCATCCTGCGGAGCAGTTATTTAAAGGTGTTCGGTGCCCGCTTGGTCGGGGGGAGGATACTGTCATGCCTGGAGTTCCTCCTTAGCCTTTGCCTGTTTCTCTGTAGTATGCAGCCTGACCACCAGGTGGTGCTGTCCTGCGGAGCTCCTGGAGATCAGCCAGCACCTGTGCTAATTAGCTGCTGGCCTTTATATGCTGAGTCTGGCATGTAGTCAGGGCTCAGCATTTTACTCTGTCATCTGAAACCTGAACTCTGTAGCAGAGCCTCTGAATCCTGAATCCTGATCCCAGGACTACCTTGTGAACCATTGGTTTCCCTTCTGTTTGCTTTTTGGACTACTTTGGACTGAACTTCATGTCTGTTTGTTTTTCCTCACTGCACTGTATGTATAGCAATCAGAGTGTTTATGTTTGCTTGTTTCTCACAATAAACACATTGTGTTTGCTGCACAATCCCAGTTTCTCTGCCTTGCAGTACTCTACTTGTTGGTCATTGTTATTAGTGGATATCTCCCATGAGATATCTGTGACAAAAGTGTTTGACAAGTCAAAAGTTAAAAAATAAATATCTTTAGTCATTGAGTGACTGAAACACTGTGATTCCTCCTCTGTTTGTCTCCTTAGTGAGAAAAATCACTTCCTCATTCAACTTTCGACCCCCACACCGCTGACCTGGTCCATCAATCAACCTTCAATGGACCAAGAATGGAAACATCCCCCACTCTCTGCCCAGACATCCTGATTGGCTGGCTCTCTCTGCAGCTCTGAAACCCCACGTTCCTCTCTCCTTCCACACTCATCACAGTATGCTTACATGACATCACTGTTGCCACACCCACTGTTTTTTTTTCCTTTTTTCTATAAATCCCCTATGCTCTAATACTTTTGAAGATAACTTAGGAACTACAAGATCGGTTTGAAAACCGACTGAAGTTTGGGACAGTGCAACATGTAGCCCGAGACAATGGGACAACAATCTGGCTTTAGTATACCTTTAAGGATGGCTTATTTCACCTGCACGGAGAGCTCAATTGACTGTTTTCTTCACAGCTAAATCTTCCAAATGCAAACACACCTCAAATCATTTCCAGGCCTTTTATCTGCTTAATTGAGAATGACATAATGAAGAAATAGCTCACACCTGCCTTTGTCAATTGTCCAATTACTTTTGTTCCTTTTAAAAACAGGGAGGCACATGGAAACTCCTAAACCCTTCATCCAGTTTTAATGTGGATACCCTCAAATGAAAGCTGAGAGTATGGACCTTATGTCAATTATATAACTTGAATATGTTTCAGTAAACAGGTAAAACAAAAACTACATTTGTTTTAGTGTCCAATTATTTACAGACCTAACTGTACATGAATGTTTTCATTTAGAATGTTTTCATAGTCATTTAGAGAGTATGGAAGAGTATGGAAAATAAAATAATGGGTTTTTATTGATAGAGCTCAGTGGCACATCTACAGGCAGTGTACAGGCAGCCTGTGGATTGCAGACAGCTATTCCCACTCTACATTGTCAAATGCCCTTTCGGCATTGGTGTGGAGATTACAAGAGGAGACTAAAGCCACAGAAGGGGCAGACCAGATAACAATTGTAGAATATCATCACTTAAAGGAGCAGTATCGCAATTTTTTCTTGGTGACTTTTATTTTTAAATGGTACTTTGAATGTAGGTAAGTGTTGGAGTAAGAATTACAAATGTAGAAAAAAATGATGTCTGTGTTGTGCAGCTGGAGACTAATAGCTCATGTTTATGTCTGCTGAGTGTCGGGGCCCGACACTCTGGCCTGTTCCACGCTGAGGAGAGGGGGAAACAATGTAACAAAGTAATCAGCTGTTCAGTGCTGGCAGCCGTCCAGCATAAGATAACAACATTGCCTGGCCCGAACTCATATATCTAAAACAGAGAGAAAAGCTCTAGAAGTAATTTAGCTGATTGGTAAATTCAATGTCTTTGAACCAGAGAGTCATTGGTTAAAATCTCAGACTCGCCAGTTTTTCTTTTTTTTTTTTTGGGGGGGGGGGGGGGTTATTTTATTTCAGAGTTTGTTAGAAGCTATTGTGTGGCAATTTAATTATTTATCTTTTTTAATGCAAATTTCGCGATACTGCTCCTTTAAGAAAGAAATGTGCAAACAGGGCAATGTTCGGTGTCCCTCCCCAACTTTAGCATTAAAGGGCTGATCGCCCCACTAAATGAGCTAAAATGGACCAACAGTCTAAAATGACTTAAACCAGAGCAACGCAACAAACAGTGCTCATATGCATCCCTCCCCAGGGCAATTTAGATTGCTGCACATATTCATTTACCAGTTTCTAACTCCTGCTGTAGTACATTTTAGAAACAAATTGGCGGCTCATGCATTTGCAGGCCACCTGCAAATAGGAAGTGCTGCTGGGTTTTCCTGTTACTGTACATTGTTATAGTTATGTCAGTTGAATCCAGGCAGCAGCATGGCTGAGATGGTATGGATAAAGGAATAGACATCTGTGAGCAAGACTGCCAGTTGCAGGATTCCATCAGAAAGCCATCAGGGTCGGGAGTTTGGTGATATTATTTAATGGCATTACATTGGAGTCTGATAATTTGTGCAGATTCCATTTAAATAAGAGGTTTGTACAAAGCATGTGATTAGTGGCCTGGGCAGTGTAAAATGTAAAGCCAGAAATAGGTCTTGAAGATGCTTATTCTGAGTGGCAAGCAAGAGGACCAATGTTAGGGTCTATGGTGGCGGGTATAAAACAACATCCCTACTCTACTGCGTGCTTGTGTTAAGGAAGGTTTTGTAAGCATCTGTCACTGATGATTGCAAGCTATAGGTCTAGTGATCCTGTTCTGGCTGATAGCTAACTCTGGTTCCTGATTTTGGTACAACAAGCATTTTATATATATCAACAGCTATACTGGGGGGGGGGGAGGAATATAATATTATTGAATTTGGAGTTTAAAATGAGGGGCGATCTATTATAACATACATGTTTGCTTAGACAGAACTGGTCATTTTCCCAACATCTCACTCCCCTCCCATCTCAACACCAATAAACACATCAACACCACAACACATCAACACCACAATCTTTGTAAATAATCTTACAATAACTGCAACTCCTCAAGCTCGATGCCTTGGTTCAGGTCATTCTAGACTCCTCTCTCTCATTCATACCTCACATTCACTCCCTAGTGTGGTGTAGTGTCCAACTTAAAAACATTTCCCGCATCGGTCCCTTCCTCTCTCCTGACACCACTAAAATGCTAGTGCACGCCCTGGTCATCTCCCGACTTGACTACTGCAACACCCTCCTTTGCGGTTTACTAGCAAACAGACAGGCATCCCTTCGATATATTCTAACCTCTGCTGCTCACCTCATCCATCTCTCCTCGCGTTTCTCCAGTGCTGCTCCTCTGTGTCAATCCCTCCACTGGATACCTGTGTCTCAAAACATTCAGTTCAAACATCTAACATTAACCTACAAAGCTCTTTCCAGCCAGGCCCCTTCCTACATTTCATCTCTGATCCAGCGTTACCAACCCAAGCACCTATTGTCTCATGTGCTCACAACATTTGGTTTGAACCTTGTAGCATCTAGTTTGTATTGGCCCCTGTACTATATGTTTTACCTTGACCTAAAGCAACACCTCTACTGTTTTCTCATAGATAGTAATCAATTGTTACCTAGCTATAGACTATATAACTACTACTTATGGTTACTGGTAATTCATGTACTGTATTCTCTTTCTGCAGGACTATGGATCATAGTTACTGCAATGGATTTGGCTGCTTTGTATCCTTTTGTCTGTGACTACCCCTACTGTGTATGAATTTTGTATAATACACTTTATCTTTGCAGTATCAATTAGCTTTGCGCGGTGTGCATCCTTTCAAATCTTTTTGCTTCTAATTTAGTGATATGGGAACAGCCCCAGATAGGAGAACACCCACTTCTTTAAATTTACTGACTTAGGTGTGCTACTACCAATATTGTTTATACTCTTGTAAAGCACTACAGAATAATAATATAATAATAATCTTCTGATAACAAAAAACTGCCTGGACAGGGCAGTTTAGAATGTTTAAAAACTCAACATACGATAACAGGTAAAAAAAATGCATCCTTTTTTAAAGACAACTTTCACCTCATTGGCGTGGAGGTGGAAATGTTTTTCAAATGAGTAGGGGGTGAGGGTACAGGCAAATTGCAAAAATGAGTAAATAGCTGCTCGAAGCATGCACATTAAAGGAGCAATATCAAGATAAATTGTGTAATATTAAAAATATATACAAACATGTCTGCTTGTGATTTATTCTCTCATGGTAAGAATATAATCCAGGGATGGTCGGTTTCGTTTGTCAGGTGTGGCAGAGCCCGTCACCCCAGATGTCCTTTTCCTTCTATTAAAAGAAAGAAAAACAAGCCTGGCTGGATAGTTCTTGATGCCGAGTGTATAAGTGACCCGTCCCCCCGCCATACAGCAAATTTATATGAATTTTTATCATTGTCCATTTTTCGCGATAGTGTCTCTTTTTAATTAGAAGCATTGATTTTCAAAGTGAAAATGAGCTAGAACAGTTAATTTGAGTGTGTAGCAGGGGCAGCCTGGCCATAGGAATCACATGAAAATTTCCCAGTGGTCTGCACTACACATAGCTGAATGTAACACCTCGCACACACCGCAGCTAACAAAAAGTCTGTGCCACAATTCACTTCTTCAAACCCCTCCACTCCCTGATATTCAAGTCTCCTCCTCAGCTCCTCTCCCTATTTACCCAAAAGACTGAGTGCCATTGATTTAAAAGTGCCGGAAACCACCCCACCCCCGGAAACCACCCCTGTACATGATCTGTCCCTATAACCTAATGAACATACTTGTTGACCAGCTGGGAAGAATGAGAGCAGTAAACTCCTGGACTAACCTACAAAGCTCTCTCCAGCCAGGCCCCTCCCTACATTTTATCTCTGATCCAGAGATACCAACTCAATTGCAACCTCTACTTTGCCTCTGACATTCTTCTGTCCTCCTCCTCACACTTCCGCCCTCAAGGCTTCTCCTGTCCCTCACCACTTCTCTGCAATGTACTGCCTCACTCAATCTGTCACTCTCCAATGCACCAAGCCTTTAAAAGTGCCCTCAAAACTCACTTTTAGTTCCCAGTCCACCCTGGTGAGCAATAAACATACCAGTAGTGGTCCTGGAGCAAAATGGTCCCCAAGGCAGAGATGGTCTAGTCATCCTTCTTTAAGCAAGTTTATGCTGTTACGATCAGAGATTAATAAATAATATGGCAAATGTAAAATTGAAACTGTACAGATGTTGATAAATTTGAGCCATTATTAGTAGGTTTAGGTGGTTCCCAAGTCAGCGAAATACAACTGACATAGAACTATTATACTACAAGGATTTAGGCGTGCCCCATGAGTCACTTTTAAGGCAGTTTTTTTATTTAGTCATGTGAATACTAAAATTCTTATAATGCTTAATAATCATCATATTACAGACAAAAAAATAATCTGTAAAACAAGGAAATAAGTATTGCTTTGCCATATTTTCTGAAACCAATTTTCAAAGCTCCTTATCATGTGATCACTTGGGCATACACCCGCATATTCAAATATTTATCATGACCTTAAAGTGGTAGTAAGCAAATACTTAGTGAAGCAATAGTCTAGGCAGGGCAAGTGTTTGCCAAAGATTAGGATGAGTTCAACTGGGTTCCATTCAAATATTAAGCACATTAATTAAGCTTGTTTTAACAAGCCTGTGGATTACTTCAAGATGTTGAGTATTTATTTGACTACAAATACAAGGACTGGTAAATATAGGATCTCATTTAATAACATGATTCTTGAAGCAAGTAAGTATTTACTTGTGTTTATGTATGTGTTTATTCACTTATTCAAGTAGCTTATACATTGATGGGTTCTTGGAGCCTCTTTTATTCTTTGTATAGGAAAATATTATGTTTGTGTATGTTACATAAACACATAAAGATCCATTAATTTGTGGCATTGTGACCCCAACAACATGACTTCTGTAAAGGTTTTTATTCTCTTACTAAGTGACCACAAACAAATGTTTCCAGCAATAATGCAGCATTTATGTTTCTTCACAATGAATTACATTGGGTAATATTGCTCCAACCTCTTGTGTTAAGAGCGTGGGGGGGGGGGGGCATATGCCATAGGTGCACTGTATCAAAATATATGCTGCACACTTGATGTGTTTTCATTGAGCATTTTCTCTTGTGTTGTGACTGCTTTGCTCAACATAATGCAAGTGTGTGAACAGAGTCTAATTTTCGAGTCACAGTCAAGAGTCAAGATTTCGGGGAGGGGGGTGTAAGGGTGCCAGGGACAGAGAGGGGAATGAGGGAGGGAGGGGGAAGTGAGTGAGGGAGGGAGGGATGAAGGGGGGAAGGAGGGAGGGAGGGGGGAGTAAGGGAGGGATGAAGGGGGAAGTGAGGGAGAGGGCAAGGGAGGGGGGAGAGGGATGTTACAAAATGCTTGGACTAGGAGCGAGGTGGCCAGGTGAAGAGCCCTCGAGTTCCTCAGGATCAGCTCCTGGCCTATGTTGTCCCATGCTTAAAAATACTTCAGCAATGGCAATTGACAGTGGAAGACATGAGATCTACTTCAAGGAAGCTCTTGGTGAGTCGGGTCCTGGGTCTGGCCTTTTATGAGCCATTGTCCCTCAAGGATTGCCCAGGCTCCATCATAAGGAAGGGTTTGAGGCTTATTAACTCCTCAAGGATTCCATTAAAATTCCAGGATATCGCCTGGCTCGCCTTCCAAGGAAAACTCTACCTCAGGGAAATCTGGATGCGTCGCAACCTGCCAGAGGTAATTTGGCTCCGTGAGGAGTGTCAGTATGAGGTGGAGATTATGAACCACTTCCTGCTCTGGTGTCCCTTTAATGTAGAGGTGTGTAAACAGGTGGAGTTGGCCCTCAGTGCCCCCTTCTTCTCTCAGCTTTCCTATGCTGAGTGGGTGTATGGGACATTCAAGAACAGAGAGGATTTTTGTTTGGACACTTTATATCTAGTCAGTTTAATGATCCACTATTTTCCGTGGAATGCACGGTGCCAGCTCTGCATTAGGAAGGAAGGAAGTCCTCCCTGTCCCGGTGGTGGTGCATGACATCCTGCATGAGGTGGGGTAGATCCGGGTGCTAGAGAGGGACAGGTGGGGGCGGGGGGCCTGGATAAAGGCGTGGAAGAACATCAGGCCACCTTAGTCCTCATGACTTCCCTCTGGGTGGGCTTTTCTCTCTCTCTTATCACACTGTAGATTTGTTATAACAGATCACAGACTTTTGAAGAATGGCTGCGTGCACAGGTGATGGGGTCTGCTGAATTGTGTATAGTGTAGTTTTAGGTTGTGCATATATAGGATTGTATATAGAATTGGTATTGTCGAATTGTCAGGCCTGTTTCTTTTCTTTTTAGTTATTATTTTATTTATTTATCTATTTATTGTACTGTTGTATAGAATGTACATGTTGTATATGATTGACTGATTTTGCTCATTAAAAAAGTTACAAAATGCTTGGATTTTCTCTTTAACATGTCAAATTTACTTAAATCGAAAGATATTTAAATCAAAAACATCTTAACAGGCCAAGTCACCAGTTAACATTGGACACCTTCTTTGATCACTGTCCGCTTGAATTTCTTTGCCAGATGTCAGAAAGGACTCCCAGAGTAAGGGACAATCCAAAGCGCTAGCAAAATATTAAAGCTGGAGCCACAGATAGTGAATCGGGTCTGGTGAAGGGCAAGGGTGGTACTTGCCTGTGCTCTTCCAATGTGTCAGACTATACCTGTGATACGTTACATTGCCCTGCTAGAATATCCCATCTGCTCCAGGAAAGACAGGATCAGCATGTACAGGTATAATGAGAAACCAATTACCTTCAACAGTGCATCTGCCAAACAGAAACCTGTACTTTTCTTGTTTCTGCTGTAGGGTTGAGCTAAGGGCAGGGACCAGGTGAGCAAAGGCAATTTTAAGCCAGCAGGGAGCTCAGCGGAAGCCTGTCCCATGTGCCTTTCCTCTATCCCTCCTTTCCTTTCCAATTTACAAACCACCATTCTCCAAATTTAGCAACACGGCAGCCCCCGTCTCTCGTGCTCCCAGCATGAGCAAGCTTGGCAAGTGCGACTATGGTTGGTTCACTTTAGCTGCAGTGCTGGAGAACAGGGGCAGCCATGTGACCACATGTGAACGTGGTTTGGAGGAATGGAAACAAAAGGAGGGGAAAGCTTTGGGGCCCTGTTACAGCATCTATAGTGTGCTGCAGGAAAAGGAGCAGAGGCATATGGGTCAAGCTTCAGGTGAGCTCCTTGCTGCCTTCTTGTTAATATTTACAATACAATGTTTTAGTTTTGGCAAAATGTGGGATATTAAAACTATGGTAATCGGCCCGGGAATCGATTCCCTCCCCCTTGGGGCATCCAAAATTGGGATGCCCCGCTGTGTGACACCACCCAGGTTGCCCATACACTTAAAGGAGTAGTATCGCAAATTTTTCTTGGTGACTTATATTTAAATGGTACTTTAAATGTAGGTAAGTGTTGGAGTAAGAATTACAAATGTAGAAAAAAATGATGTCTGTGTTGTGCAGCTGGAGACTAATAGCTCATGTTTATGTCTGCTGAGTGTTGGCCCGACACTCTGGCCTGTTCCACGCTGAGGAGAGGGGGAAACAATGTAACAAAGTATCAGCTGTTCAGTGCTGGCAGCCGTTCAGCATAAGATAACAACATTGCAACATTGCCTGGCCAGAACTCATATATCTAAAACAGAGAGAAAAGCTCTAGAAGTCATTTAGCTGATTTTGACAGTTTTCCCTTCATGTTGGCTCTGCTGCAGAATCTTTCAGTTTACCATTTTCTTTCATATTCTTATCTTTCATTTTTCCATATGGTCTTTCTTTCAGCTTTGTGTGTTTTGAGCAAAGCCCAACCCAGGATTTTCACTATCTGGAGTTTTGCTTTGTGCCCCTAGGGGCATCCCGACTTGGGATGTCCTGATATGTGAAATCCCCAAGTTCGCCTGTGAAAATGTACCGTTCCCTGTCCCACGGCGCATGCACAGGCTCTCATCCAATCAGCGCTGTTCGCACACAGATGGGGAGCCTGAGCAGTAACCTTCCTGGCCGCCCGGTCTGTCTAAATGACTATCTGCGTGAGCGCGCCAGAAAAATGGGGGGATCTGTGGTTATCCAGGGGTCGTTTCACACAGTGGGTCATCCCGATTTAGAATGCCCAAGGGGGAAGGTCAATGGCCGGGTCTTATAGACTTCAGGGTCGGCCACTCAGGGTTTTGTTCCACTTTAATACCTTTAGATTTTCCTGCACAGTTATTCAAAGAAGAATTTCAGTCATTTTCAGTCAGTTTAGTTTATTTTGTATAGATTTTACACATTTGAGTCACCTGTTCTCATAACAAAAGCAGCACCTCACACACACACAGCCGTTACCACTGATTACAGTGTCAGCCTCTGAGGTAAAGTGTTGCTAGGAGACCAGTGGGCTAAATGAAGCAGCTCACTAAAAACAACCCAGCAGATCCCCCTATTCAGCAAATGGACTGAGCCATTGTCATTATACAATTTAAAAGAAAGGCATATATTTTTTCCTTTTTCTATCGCCGCATTATTTATACACATGTTAGAAGCTATCGTGTGGCTATTTAATTATTTATCTTTTTTAATGCAAATTTTGCAATACTGCTCCTTTAACTTCTTTTCAGGTCCAACGGCACATGCACGAGCCGTGGCTGCATCCCTCTAGCAGGGCACGTGCCCGCACCAGGCATTTGTGAATGGCCGGTGCAGGCATGCTCTCTGTTAGAAGGTAGCGGGGGATGCCATCAGGCGACCTGACGTCAGCTGGTCCAAGCGTACTGATTGAGCGGACCTGGGGGGTTTCACACAGCGGGGCATCCCCGATCGGAGTGCCCAGGGGGCAAGGATCAAATGCCAGGAAAGTCAAAATCCTGGGTTTTGGTCCACTTTAAGTACCAAAAAGAACGTGACCATCTGTGCCAGTGATGTTATAGTGGACACTGTGAACCAACTGGCAATCTGCCTGGGCTAGCCAGATCTATTCCTTAGACTGAAGCTCAGCTATGACCCCAAGCAGAGGTGATTTGGCCCCAAGTAGGGGTGATGCAGTGGAGAGGGGGGCTGCAGCTGCATGGTCTGTACCATTGGCAGAAAGGGACTCTGTTAGCAGGACCTAGGTAAGTGTGTGCAGCCCAGTGTGTGCAGCCCAGTGTTGTGCGCCGTGGCCTGGATCAGCATAAAGTATGTGTCAGGTCCTGTGTCAGGGTCAGCGGTGCCCGGATCAGCAGCTACAGGTCCCTGCGAGGCACAAAAAACAGCAGGGCAAATGTTTCGCAATTTGGAACAAATTAAATTAAGCTTGTTTCGCCCCAGGCCAAAAAGGGAGAGCACCACCCCTAGGGCCTTCAGATTTGTCCTTCTTCCGCCAAGCAGGTATTGTGCATGCCCATGTGTATTTAATGCTATGCTGTGGAGGGGGCTGTCATTATACAGGGCTCAAGGTGACTATCCCTATTCATTCCTGGGGATACTGTTCTTATTTGTTGCTGAAGGGGGGGCTGTCATTATTAATTGCAGGGGGTAATAGTGTAAGACAGAATATACACAGTTCACAGATGCGAAAGGGGTGATTTACTTCGATGAGTAGCATTATCTTCCCATTTGTGTCAAGCTGAAGTATTTCAATGCAAATGGAAGGGTGTGAAATGGGCCTTATGCTGTCCAGACACAACTAACACAAATCCACTCCCACACACTGAGCCCTATGTGGGTGAATGACTTACTGTCCTGATGCTAGTAGTCTGATTCTAAGGTAGAAGTGGGGCAGACATATCCAAGCTTCTCCTTCAATTTGCAGTGGCCACTGAGGATGCTGCAATGTCAGCCAGCCAATCATTGCACAGTAGTGGCGACTATGCAAAACTGTTCGGCTACATAAGCAACCAATCACAATCAGTGCGGTAGCATGGAAGGTGGAAGCAAAGCTGTACATTACTACATCCACCTCTTTGCACACCCACTCCACTCAATGCAAAGAAGGGGGGCTGTAAAACATTGGCACTCGATTTCAGAACCTAGATTTTATTTCACTGGAGTAGGACAGAAAAGCAACAGGGGACAAAAGGGGAGTATAGATTGTATGTGCCTGTACAGAACCTTTAATGTTGCCTGGACACCTGCTTAAATGTTTTCTTGCACTGCTTCCTCTGGAAGATCTATATACTGCAGTATACTACAAGCCAAAGGTAAGTGGCTTTTTAGTGTGGTGACTGCATGTGACAGTAGAATATGGGTTAGAGTACTTGCATTACAGAACCCTCCTTGGCAGGAAGGGTAAGAATCTGCTTTAAAGAAGCCCCCCCCCCCCCCAGGCCAATAATACAGTTTTTTTTAAGCAATACATATACCTGGCATATAGCAGCTGAACAGCTATTTGTGCATTAGAAACAAGAGCACATCTGGGCCTTAAAAGTAGATTTAAAGTAGTTAAATCTTTCTATCCTTAAAATAATAGTTTTATTTTCTACTGTTATTCTATCCTTTTTTTTATTTTATTTGGAGGCAAACATAATCCTTTCAAGCAAGTGTAAATGTTTTAATGTGGTAAATACTAAGGGGTGGCTAGTTTAATTTATTCAACAGAACACTGCAGAAAACATCTGTTAGGAACAGAAAACATTTGCTGGGCCTCCCTTTAGTATGGTTTAGCAGTGGCAGCCAGATTTATACTGAAGATGTCAATTCCTTAGAACTCCCGCCCTCTATATTAATTCCACCCTCCAAACTCCCTTTTATATAAAACATTCTTTTTGGGGGGTTACAAAAATGGCAACACTTTATATATTCTCACAAAAAGTGAAAGGAGAGCAAATTAATTTACTCCTAAAACATACGGTAGAAACACAAGTTGATAGAAGAAAAACAAATCATGATCAATTATTGTATGTGTTTTTTCTCTATATCTTAAGACACATATGATGTATGTTGACACTTCACAAGATCCAGGGTTTAAAGAAGGTAAAATAAGAAAAAAATATTCTGAATCAAATGGTGTGCTAAAATCCCCAACCCAATCACCATATACCAGGAAGTGTACACAATCCCTTCCAATTACCACATTACAGACAGTGTACACAATCCCTTCCAATTACCACATTACAGGCAGTTAGTGGCATTCCCCATTACAAGTAGTGTGCAGCATCACCCATTACAGGCAGTGTGCAGCATCACCCATTACAGGTAGTGTGCGGCATCACCCATTACAGGCAGTGTGCAGCATCACCCATTACAGGTAGTGTGCGGCATTACCCATTACAGGTAGTGTGCGGCATTACCCATTACAGCCAGTGTGCAGCATCCCTCATTACAGCCAGTGTGCAGCATCCCTCATTACAGCCAGTGTGCAGGAATCCCTCATTACAGCCAGTGTGCAGCATCCCTCATTACAGCCAGTGTGCAGCATCCCTCATTACAGCCAGTGTGCAGCATCCCTCATTACAGCCAGTGTGCAGGAATCCCTCATTACAGCCAGTGTGCAGCATCCCCCATTACAGCCAGTGTGCAGCATCCCTCATTACAGCCAGTGTGCAGCATCCCCCATTACAGCCAGTGTGCAGCATCCCTCATTACAGCCAGTGTGCAGCATCCCCCATTACAGCCAGTGTGCAGCATCCCCCATTACAGCCAGTGTGCAGCATCCCCCATTACAGCCAGTGTGCAGCATCCCCCATTACAGCCAGTGTGCAGCATCCCCCATTACAGCCAGTGTGCAGCATCCCTCATTACAGCCAGTGTGCAGCATCCCCCATTACAGCCAGTGTGCAGGAATCCCTCATTACAGCCAGTGTGCAGCATCCCTCATTACAGCCAGTGTGCAGCATCCCCCATTACAGCCAGTGTGCAGCATCCCTCATTACAGCCAGTGTGCAGGAATCCCTCATTACAGCCATTGTGCAGCATCCCCCATTACAGCCAGTGTGCAGGAATCCCTCATTACAGCCAGTGTGCAGCATCCCTCATTACAGCCAGTGTGCAGCATCCCTCATTACAGCCAGTGTGCAGGAATCCCTCATTACAGCCAGTGTGCAGCATCCCCCATTACAGCCAGTGTGCAGCATCCCTCATTACAGCCAGTGTGCAGCATCCCCCATTACAGCCAGTGTGCAGCATCCCTCATTACAGCCAGTGTGCAGGAATCCCTCATTGCAGGCAGTGTGCAGCATCCCTCATTACAGCCAGTGTGCAGCATCCCCCATTACAGCCAGTGTGCAGCATCCCTCATTACAGCCAGTGTGCAGGAATCCCTCATTGCAGGCAGTGTGCAGCATCCCTCATTACAGCCAGTGTGCAGCATCCCCCATTACAGCCAGTGCGCAGCATCCCTCATTACAGCCAGTGTGCAGCATCCCCCATTACAGCCAGTGTGCAGCATCCCTCATTACAGCCAGTGTGCAGGAATCCCTCATTGCAGGCAGTGTGCAGCATCCCTCATTACAGCCAGTGTGCAGGAATCCCTCATTGCAGGCAGTGTGCAGGAATCCCTCATTGCAGGCAGTGTGCAGCATCCCTCATTACAGGCAGTAAGTAGCATTCCTCATTACAGGCAGAGTTTGGCATCCCCTATAACAGCCAGTGTGCGGCATCCCTCATTTCAGCCAGTGAGCGGCATCCCTCATTTCAGCCAGTGAGCGGCATCCCTCATTTCAGCCAGTGAGCGGCATCACTCATTACAGGTAGTGCACAGCATCCCCAATTACAGGCAGTGTGTAACATCCCTCATTACAGCCAGTGAGCTGCATCCCTCATTACAGCCGGTAAGCAGCATCCCACATTACAGCAAGTGAGCAGCATCCCCCATTACAGCCAGTGTGCGTCATCCCCCCCACCACATGTGTGTGGAGGGAGCACAATGGAGGACCGGTGGACAGGAAAGTTAAACTTACACTCCACACACAGGCACACACACACACACAAAAAAGTTATACCTTTCTGGCTCCCGCGCCGCTGATCGCATTCTTAGCTTCGTTGGGTGGCTGTGGCCTATTTATGGCCAGTGTCTGTAAACGGACACGGGACCTTCATAGACCACGGCCACTTGCTGAACCCGGAGAATGCAGTCAGGGCTTGGAAGACTGTAAGGTAAAGCATTTTGTTTGTGTCTGTGTGTGTCTCTGTCTGTGTGTGTCGGGAATGTTGGGTATTGGAGAACCGGCAGGCAGCAAGTATAACCTAAACTGCTTCCTGCCCATCGGTCCTCCATGGTACACCCTTTTCTCACACACAAATATGCATGATAAGACACACCAATATTTTCCTCCTACTGTTGGAGGGAAAAAGTGAGTATTATAGAGCACAAGATGTTTCAACCAGTCTGATGCTATCTCTTCACTTAAAGTCATTATTTGTAACTGCCTTCTTCACAACAAATCCCATATTTAAAGGGACAGTCCAGACAATGACAAGAAGAAGGCAGCATGGAGCTCACCTGAAGCCTGTTCGATGTGCCTCTCAGAACTTCAAATGTGCCCCTCCTTTCCCTTCTATTACTCCATGACCACACACAAATGCAAGCACATGACTGGCCTTATCCCTCCCAGCTTTAGCGATTCTAGAAAGTGTGACCAATGTGGCTTGCCAGGCTTATTCATGCTAGGAGCATGGAAGGGGGTGGCCATGCAACCACATTTGGAGCATGGTTGGGGGGTGTGGAACTGAAAGGAGGGGAAAACTTTGTAGACTTGATAAAGTATATGCTGTTCCTTATAACATGAACAATGTGGCAAATTGAAAAGTTAATAAGTACACTTTGGACTTTTCCAAAGCCTTCAGGGCCAGGCAGTGCCAGAGGACACTAGACCGTACAGTTACCTTACCATTACTCCCGCGGCATCTCTCTCTGCCCCGATTTGTGAAACCAGAAGCTGTGTGTCAAGCACTGTGGGACACCCACCTTCAGGTGAGTAAGCAACCCCCAATCTCCACTGCTGCTTCTGCCTATAAACAAGCCCCCATTCGCCGGAATGCTGGATATGCCTTACTGGACACGGCTGAGGTAGCATAAAGGTTGTGGACTTACAGGGTGAAGGCAGATGGACTTACAGGGTCAAGGCAGAAGACCCAGGGACTAGACTGGGCAATGTCAGGCTGGACGAGGTCATACATAAGAAGACAGTCCTTATGATATGTGGCACCAAGGGAAGTAGCAGAAGAAAGGTCAAACCGAGGGTCAAGCTGGGTGGTCAGAGAGTTTGCAGTACAGAGGCTCAGGATCAGGCAGGCGTCGGTCCGAGTAATAATAAAAAGGAGTGGTCAGGCAAGGCAAAGTCAGCAACTGATAACAATAACAAGCAGAAGAACGATAACACCCAGCAGAACGCTATCACGGACTATGAGACAATGAACTGGGGATATTTTAATAGGGCTAGGGTGCTGGGGATTGGTCAGGACAAACTTTGGGCTCATCGCCCCGTGGAACAACTTGAGGGCTGATTAGCCCACCATGACCATAAGTACCCTTCCCGACATTAATCGCTGTGGCTCATTGGCCCACTCATATTAGCCCCGGCAGGCAAGCTGCCTGGAAGGCATAAACCTCACATGCTCGCGCGTGTCCCCCAAACATGGGCAGAGGAGCCAGGGATGCAAAGGAAGCAGGAGGGTCCCAGCGCCGGCTGACACAATGGCTGCGCGGCAGTACACCACCTGCGACCAAGGAGGCCGCGGGACCAGGAGCAGATGAGTGGATCATCTTGACAATTTACTTCCTGCTTCTGGGTGACCGTGGCCTGTGTATGGCCTGCTCCCATTGAAAACATTGAGGCCAGGCTCGGAACCCACCTTTCATCCTTCTCCTTTTCTCCCTCTTTCTTTCCTTCTACTCCACACTTTTCATTTTGTTTTTTCTCTAAACTCTTCTTTTGATGATGCTTGAGAAGTGTTCTATCTCCACGGATAATATCTGTCAGTGTTTTGTATATGATGGTCATTTACTTTTGTACACTAGCTAATTATTGGCGCTCTGATATGACCCTTTGCGCAGTATGGAAAATATTCTGTATGCAGTCCTACGCTGTTTATCTCGGTTTTTATTTCAATAAAAACTATAATTGAAAACATTGAGGGCCTCTAGTCTTGTTGGACTTCTGTATCTCAAACCCTAATCATGGGAATTTAGAATATTTTCTTTCGACTTTATTGCAGAGCAGTACTTGTTCACACTGCAAAAAATTTAAAGCCTTTTCATACATCATTATTATATATATGCATTTAAAGCGAGTCAAAAGTCTATTTTATTTATTTTTGTTTTACTATTCATTAATAAGCATGCAAACTGCTGCATGTTTATCAATGACTTACCTTACCACATCGCCAGCTTCCGAACATCTAGTTCTCTCGCCACCATCTTGCTACACCCATGTATGTATTGTATGTATGTATCCCACAATCATCCTGGTGCAGCCTTTGATCTTGGGTCTGGGCACCGGCCCCTCTCAGAGATTAGCAGGCTTCTCGCCTGTGCAGCGGAATGGTAAGAGGAAGGTGCAGGAGTGGGTGGCGGACCTGTGATTTTTTTTTTTGGGGGGGGGGGGGCTTTTGGTCCACTTTAAAAAGGCATCTGCAAAAAATTATATAGTGAACTGGAGCAGTAAAAGGTTTACGCTAGATCTATGGCCAATTCTGTTGACATACTGTACAATCCAATGTTCAGAGACAACTTAAACCGTACCAACACAACAAGCAGTGCTCATATGCAGGGCAATTTAGATTGCTGCACATAAACATTCATTTGCCATTTTTCAACTCCTGCTGTGGTAAACTTTAAAAACAAAATGGCGGTTCATGGGTCTGCAGGCCAGAAGTGCTGCTGGGTTTCATCTTACTGTGCATTGAATGTCGGCAGCAGCATGGCTGAGATGCTGGGAAAGGAAGCTGCAAAATGGCCGCTGCCACTAGAAAATCTGTGAGGCAGCGTTTCAGCTATCAGTGGATGCAGGAGCAAATGTAAGTGCTGACAATGCTTCAGTATCATGCATGTAGATGTGGCAGGTGTGTCTTGAGGTATTTTCTTTTCCAACTGTGTTTAAGGCTCTATTCAGTGCCACGGTGGAAAAAACTCAGCAATGTGTGAGAGGCAACTTGCAAGTGGGAATTCTCGCTCTCTTACATGATTCAGGGACACATGCGAGATCATCCCGCATGTGCAAATAGCATACGAGAAAGCTGCGTCCCACTCCTACATCTAGGACTTCACATGCACCACCCCATTACTCTGGAATGTCCTTTCCCATACAATTCGCCACTCCCCAAGCCTTCAAGCGTGCCCTTAAAATCCATCTATTCAGACGATCATATTACTCAGCGAGTTGTAAAAGATTTTATTGATAAAAGCCATGCTGGCATAATATTTATCAACGAAACTGAAAGCCTGCAATATTTTTTATTTTTTTTACTTTAGCATGTTTAAAAGAACCCCCGCCCAAAAGCCGACTATCCTGGGCACCAGGCATAAGGGCCAGCTGGCCCCTGGCCCTGCAAGTTTACCAGCCTTTATGCACTTCAGTATGAGTTGGAGGTCTTCCAGAGGTGCATGGACAGCTATGGGCAGCGCTTTGATCCTGTACTGATGGGCACCAGGTTCTTTCGCACTCCAGGCATCCCAAAGGAGTATGAATGGGTATGAATGGCCAGCTATGGGCAGCGCTCTGATGGCGTTTGCAGGGTGATCAGGATTGCCCCTGCTATCGCAGGCAAGCACTCAAGTATGAAGGGGGTCTAAAAAGTTAACTTTAGGTATGTTCTATTTCCACCTGGTGCAGAATCATCCCCTAGGTATACAATAGATCTTTTTACTCATGAAACTATACTTTTTACACCTTACACCTGAGTTCTGAGTAAAAAGTGCCAGACACATTCATTGTCTAGTATGGGGGGGATTTAGTACAAATTTCATAAACAGAAGTAGAGAACTGGTGGGCCTTGCTGTATATAAACCAAAGGCTAAGATTGCTGTCAGGGATTTCCCAGCAGAGAAATCCCAATTGTAAAAAGTGACTGAGAGGCAGAAATGGATATGGGGCAAACCGTGTTTAATAGTGAAAAAACAGTGGTAACTACACATCAAACACACTACAATCAAAATGCTGTACTAATTACAAAGGGGAACATATATGTGTAAGGGAACTATACATATATACAAGTGAGATTAACACGCTCTGGCTGAACTATACACATACAGGTGAAACCAACACGCTCTGGCTGTACATACACAAGATGGAGTCCGGCAACAAGCATGCATAAGGATCAAAGGAAAGTCCAAGTTCCAAGGCGGAAACACGGCTGGGATAGGGGGGAGCAAACACAAGAGCTGAGGCAGGAGTCCTGGGTGCAGGGTTCAGATTTCAGAGTACCTGGGATCTAGGTACAGCATTCTGTGATCAAGATGAAATAACACAATGCTAATCCGCTGCTTGAATGGGCTGATCAGCTTATATAGGCTTGAGGAGTCACAGGTGCTGGCTGATTGCCAGCACCTCTGCAGGACAGAGCCATCTCCTGGTGGATCATCATATTGCAGGGGATGTTCCAGAGAAAGAGCCAGCCAGAAGCAGTATTAACAAGCGGCACACTCTGAAGCTTAAGGAGGAACTCCAACCCTGACAATTGCTTCTTTTTTACGTTACATACTGAGGAAGACAACCAAAAATACTGTGACATTTTACTTACAACAAAGGTAACATGCTAAGGTTATGGTTGAGTTCTTGACCCAACAGGATTGCATTTGGTGTAGTACTTGACAACGCTAAGCAGTGTTTTGAAATGTGTTCTAGGATGAGCCAACTATATCCTAACGGCATTTATGCAGGACTCCATTCTCTAAATGTTGGCAAAGGCATTATTTGGAAGATTTACTGTTCCATTATAATTTATTATTGTTCCATCCAAGAACAAATTAACATCTTCAAAGTGAATACAAAGGCTTTGTAGGTTTTCAAAGCATTGTGACATTTAAAAGCTTATTTAATGACATGGCAAACATAGCTCAACACAGTGTGGCAAACAGTAACCAATAACTCATTTGCTTTGGCCAGTAAACTTGTGCACATATCATATGCACAAAACACATCATACAGTGTCTGAAATAATATGTTTTACGCCCATCAACACCATCATCATTATTATACTGCTTAGATGGGGGAACAATGGGTAAATACAAGCTCAACCTAGATAATAAAGGTCACAGTCAAAATTTGACCCCTGGATTTTACAAATGCTATTATTATGTTTCAAATTAATTTAACTGGTAACTGGTGTATTTTTAAAGTGCAAACAAATAGGAAAGAAAGGAGAGACTTAAAGCGGTCCTTCACTCTGAATAAGAGCCTTTCTTATATGCTTCCCACACCCTGTACATACAGATTGCTCACATTAAAAATCATCCTACCTGCATCTACTGCATGTTATGAGCCTTTAAACATCCAAGATGGCGGCTTATGGAAGCCGCCATCTTATCAGGCAGCCTGCAAACAGGAAGTGCCTCCTGACTGTGCTGCTCTGCATTCTGGGACTGCTGACCTTTCCCTGACCCCAGCTCTGCTCTGTCTGAGCAAAGCACAGCTATAACCTGCCCCCTGTACCTTATCCCACTCTCCTCTCCTCAGTAAGTGGGATGCTTCTGAGTCAAGATGGTGGCGCCCGTATCCTAAATTCCTGAACAGAGTTGCAGCCCAGTGGGGGAAAGAATAATAGTTAGTGACTAAAAACGTAAAATATATTAATTTTAGATGCTGGGGAACCGTTTTTTAAGAGTTTGGGCTTTTCATTAAATCCCCCTGAAGGTCCGGTTTAATTATCAGGAGAGACTTAAAGAACTTAATTTGTACAGTCTGGAGGAAAGAAGGGAGAGGGGGGACATGATTGAGACCTTTATACATGTGAAAGGATTGAATAAGGTTCAGGAGGGAAGTGTTTTTAAGAAGAAACTTAATGATAGAACAAGGGGCACAACCTGAAGCTAATCAGACGGAGGATCAGGAGCAATGTTAGAAAATATTATTCCACAGAAAGAGTAGTAGATGCTTGGAACAAACTTCCAGCAGAGGTCACTGAATGTAAACATGCCTGGGATAAGCACACATCTATCCTAAGATAAAGAGTACATACAGTATACACATAAGGGCAGACTAGATGGACCGTATGGTCTCCTTCTGCAGTCAACCTTCTATGTTTCTATGTAAGGAGCAACTTGTAACTTTAGTTACAAGATGTAAAAATACCATTTTGTGATTACTCACCTGTAAAATGGGTATTATAAGTATGTCACACACCCCACTTCAGATACTCATTATTATTACACTTGGGTAACTCACCGCTAGGTGGCGCACTTGCAGAGATCTCCAAAAACTTCAGCAAGCCCCTCCCGGTCCATATATACCTGGTACCTCTCACTAATTCCCCAGTGTTCAAAAAGCAGTAAGACAAGGTACCAGAACTAAACAAATTTAACCCTCAACCGTAAATAACAAAACTTCACCATATAAAGAACCAGGATACCAAAAGAGGGCGGGTGAAGTGGGGTGTGTGACATACTTATAATACCCATTTTACAGGTGAGTAATCACAAAATGGTATTATTCTAAGTATGTCACACACCCCACTTCAGATACTCATTATTATTACACTTGGGACATCCAACAGCAGTGTCCAAAAGAGGGCGGGTATCCAAACCAGGCAATAACGCAGATAAAACTCAAACCACTGCAGCCTGCAGAACCTTACGGCCAAAAACAGCATCCGCCGAGGCCCGAACATCAACCTTGTAAAACTTGGAAAAGGTGTGAACTGAAGACCAGGTAGCAGCCTTACAAACTTGCTCAACTGAAGCCTGGTGCTGAAAAGCCCAGGACGCACCAACCGCACGAGTAGAATGTGCAGTAACACGAAAAGGGGGGTCCTTCCCCTTGGCAGAATAGGCAGCAACAATCGCCTGGCGAATCCACTTACTAATGGAAGACTTGGCCGGAGCCAAACCCTTCCTAGGACCACAAGGCACTACAAACAAAGCATCAGTCCTACGAAAGGAAGACGTGGCACGCAAATAGTACCTAACACATCGCACCACATCCAAGCAGTGCAACGCACTCTCCTTATCATTCCTAGGCCTAGGACACAAAGAAGGAAGAACAATGTCCTGATTAAGATGAAAAGCAGACACCACCTTAGGAAGAAAATCTGACTTGAAACGAAAGACCACTTTGTCCTGATGTTTCTCAAAATAAGGAGCCTGAATCGACAAGGCTGCCAACTCCGAAACACGCCGAACCGAAGTGATGGCCACCAAAAAGACAACCTTCTGAGTCAGAGTGGACAAGGCAATATCCTGCAAAGGCTCAAAAGGAGGAGCCTGTAACGCAGAGAGCACCAAATTCAAATCCCACACTGGGAGCAATGGCTTTCTAGGAGGCCTCAGATGCGAAACCCCCTGGAAAAAAGTCTTGACCAAGGAATGGCTAGCAAAAGACTTCTGGAAAAAAATTGACAAAGCAGACACCTGCCCCTTCAAGGTACTCAGCTGAAGACCAGAATCCAACCCAGATTGAAGAAAATCCAAAATCCGAGAAATAGAAAAAACCCGGCATGGCAAAGATCTAGTCTCACACCAATCAATATAAGATCTCCAGACCCTATAATAGATGGAAGAGGAAGACCTCTTCCTAGCACTAACGAGAGTCTGAATGACCGAGTCCGAAAGACCCTCCTCCTTCAAGATGGAGGTTTCAGCAGCCAAGCCGTTAAAGCCAGCGTTGGTAAACTGGGGTAACACAGTTGACCCTGAGTGAGCAGATCTGGCCGAAGAGGCAGATCGAACTGATCCACTGCCAGACGAACGATGTCTGCGAACCACACCCGCCTTGGCCACCTTGGAGCCACGAGAATGGCGGGAACTCCTTCCTGAACTAGCTTTCGCAGCACCCTGCCTAGCATGGGAATCGGAGGAAACAGATACAGGAACCCCAGATCCTTCCAGCTCAAAGACATGGCATCCGTCGCCAGTGCCAGAGGGTCCCGAGACAGCGACACGAATGTCGGAAGCTTGTGATTGTGACGAGAGGCAAACAGATCCACCTCCGGCGTTCCCCACCGAAGACACAAGGACCGAAACACATGGGGATGGAGAGACCATTCCCCCCGGCGGGACGAGCACCGGCTCAAGAAGTCCGCCTCCGTGTTCTCCACTCCTGGAATGTACACCGCCGAAATGCAAGGGACATACGTCTCTGCCCAGACCAGAATCAGAGACACTTCCCTGAGAGCACCCAGACTGCGAGTCCCTCCTTGGTGATTGATGTAAGCAACAGCCGTCTGATTGTCCGATCGAACCTGAACAGGCAGGCCCTGTAACTGATGCGTCAAGCGAGACAGAACCAACCTGATGGCTCGCAATTCCAGAACATTGATGGGCAAGTGAGCCTCCTGAGGATCCCACAGCCCCTGAAACTGAAGATCCTTCCAGAAACCTCCCCATCCTGACAAGCTGGCATCCGTGGTGACAGTCTCCCACCGCGGAGTCAGAAACGACCTGCCCTTCAGAAGATTGTCCGGAAACAACCACCACCGAAGAGACCGCCGAACCCGAGGAGAAATCCGGAAGGACCGATCCAACGACCGCGGGCGCCTGTCCCAAGACGCCAAAAGATGAAGCTGCAGCGTCCTCGTGTGAAACTGTGCGAAGGGAACCGCCTCGAACGAGGCCACCATCAACCCCACCAGTCTCATCCCTAGCCGAATGGACGGGCGAGGAATGGAGAGAAGACGCTGAGCCAATTCCTGAATCAAAAGAACCTTGTCCTGAGGAAGAAACACTTTGTGCTGACAAGAGTCCAAGGACATCCCCAGAAAAGTCACCACCCTGGCCGGAACCAGAGAGGACTTGGGGTAATTGATCACCCAGCCGAACCTCTCCAACATGGACACCACCGTGCTGGTGTCCCCTTCCGCTTGGCTGAAGGAAGGAGCCATGATGAGAAGATCGTCCAGGTAAGGAACAATGCGAATCCCCTGAGCTCTGAGCAGGGCCATCACCCCTGCCAACACCTTGGTGAACACTCTCGGGGCCGAAGTGAGGCCGAATGGGAGAGCCACAAACTGAAAATGACGATCCTCCACCACAAAGCGAAGAAACCGCTGATGTGGCGGAAAGATAGGAATGTGAAGATACGCGTCCTTGATGTCTATGGACGTCATGAAGTCCCCCTGCCGAAGCGAGCCGATCGCCGACCGCAAGGTCTCCATGCGAAACTTCCGGGGACGAATAAACCTGTTGAGACACTTCAAATCCAAGATCGGACGGAAGGACCCGTCCTTCTTGGGGACAGTGAAGAGATTGGAGTAATAACCTCTTCCCACCTCCGAAGGAGGAACCGGGCAGATGACTGCCAACATCAGAAGATTCCTTACTGCCGCCAGGAGCCCCTGCGCGGCCACAGGATCGAGAGGCACCCGAGACCTGAGAAACCTTGGAGGAGGGCGGGACTCGAACTCCAGCTTGTAACCGGTCGACACTACCTCCCGGATCCACCTGTCCGATACCTCCAGGTCCCATACCCGGGAGAAGCACCGTAACCGTCCCCCCACCCGTACGGGTGAGGGCGCCCCCTCATTGCTGAGCGGGCTTGGCAGCTGACTTGGGCTTGGCGCCCCAAGCGTGAACGGGGCGGCCACGGCCTCTACCCCTGTTCCAACCCGTGCCCCTGGAAACCGAGACGCCCGCACCTCTGCCGGCTTTGGCTCCCCGAAAGGACGGATTGAAGGAGGCCGCCCCCCGAAAGGAACGGCGAAACCTCTTGCGCTGAGGCAACCTGCCTCCCTTGGCAACAGAATCCAGCTTTTCACCAAAAAGCCTCGACCCCAAAAAAGGAAGGGCCGTGAGAGATCTTTTAGAATTAAGGTCAGCTGTCCACTGTCGCAACCACACAGAGCGACGAATAGCCACCAACAGAGCAGAAGCTCTGCCACACATCAACATGGCATCATCCTGGGCGGCCAGAACAAATGACAAAAAAAGAGTCACAACGCTTAAGCGCAAGAAACTCATCACCAGAGGGATCAAGGTCCACACATAAATCCCTGACCAAAGACCTAACCGCCAAAGTCAAAAGAGCCGAAGCACAAACAGGCCTCAAAACCGAACCCGCACAAACAAAACCATGGCGGGCCAACTGATCAATCCGGCGATCTTCGCCATCCTTGAGATAAGTAGTGTCAGGAAGATGAACAGTCGCCGTATTAGACAGTCCCAAAACCGGAGCATCCACCTCGGGAGGGACCGACCACCGTTTTAGCAAGTCCGCCGGAAAGGGATATTTCCTATCCCAGCTGGGCGGAACACCAACAAGCCGTGTAGGCTGCTCCCATTGCTTAAGGACAACATCCTCAAAATGCTGTTGACTGGGAAACTCCAAACGCTGCTTGACCCCCCCAAAGAGCTGACCCCTAGGCCGAGGAGCCACCTCGGGAGGGTCCAAATCCAGAACCTCAAACATCTGGGCTAAAATAGAAGGCGTGTCAGGAACGGGACCATCAATATGGTCCCCCTCAGCACCCAACACCTGCTGACCCACTGAAACATCCAATTCCTCCTCAAGCTCACCCTCCTCAAGGGGGCGATCCGCCCAATCCAAAACCTCAACAACCTCCTCATCAGAGTCCGGCGGAGGCGGAGATAGGTGTTTACGCTTCGCGGTAACCTTCAGAGCGGACATATCTGAAAACCGTTTCTCGAGGCTGGCCAGGCGGGCGCACACCTCAGATTGCGAATCCCCACCCGTGACAACGTCACACGGGGTCCGGAACAGGCGAGGCGAAGAGGGAGATGGCGCGGACGAAGAAGTCCCAGGCACCGGAGTGCTGGATTGACGCTCAATGTTCCGCTTTGCACATGGTATACATATAATGACATCATCCCCCGGGAGCGGAGTCCCACAACCCCCACACAGCCTGGATTGTCCCGAAGGATCAGTTCCGGTATCCTTGGCAGCCTCCATATGGTGAATTTATGGTATTCGCGGAACCCAGGGATTTATGCAGTAAGCAACCCGGGATGCCCCCAATGATACAATCTAAGTATATATATATATATTATATATATATATACAATCTATACTGCCCAGACCAGGGAAAAAATTTAGCCAGCCACCCAAGAGGGACTATAAGGCCGAACCCCAACTAGCCAGGTATATGAGACCGGGAGAGCCCCACAGGATGGAATCCCGGAATCTGAAAGACAAAGACAAAGACAACAGTCAAAACCAGCACAACATGGCAGCAAACACACAACATAGCCAAAGTACTGGGATGCCAGGGAGGGCCAGACTTAGCAGAAAAACAGGGAGGACAGGGGCCAAGAGCATATAGGCATGAAATAATGGCTGCAAAATACCCCACCTGCTTCTATTTTCAAAACCGGCATGCCCAAAAACCTGGCTGCATACGCCACCAACACCCCCGGTCGTAAGGGGGGGGGGGGGGGGTCGGGATAAACAGAGCCCGCAATAAGGCCCAATAGCCGGCGATCCCTGCCCCACTATCCCCTATAGGAAACCGCGGAACAGATAACAACAGAAAAACCTACCTGGATCCTGCCGCAAACTAACAGACGCCACGAAATGGCGGCCAGCCAGGGAGAGAAGGAGCGAGACTCGGGGCGGGCCCAGCAAAAACGCGGGAGCCGCTAAGGCCCCGCCCCTCCTCGTCCCGCTAGTCACGGCGCGGGCCGCACGAGCCGCGGCCCCGCCCACCTCTGAGGCAGAGCGAGCAGCGGGCGCCACATGAATGGCGCCCACGGAAACCGCCAAGGCGGACCGGCGGCGCACATGCCGCCCCGACCCGCCCGCCAATGAAGCACCGGCGAGCGCGACCGCGACCTACGGGCCGGCGGCGCAGCGCGCCTCCCGGCCCCGCCCACAGAGCGAGCAGGGGACCCCAGGCCAAAGACGGGCGCCCTGACATGGCGCACGCCCTAATACCTACAAAACGGGCCGGCGAGCCCGCCGCCCGCGCAACCCCCTAAGTAAAAACACGGGGGCTCAGAGAGCCCCCCAAGCACCAAGCACAAAACAGAGACAAACGGACCGCCACAGACCACTCATCCCTGCCACACATACACACAAACGTGAATTAAAGTCAAGGACACTAAGGGCAAACTAATGGGGATATAAGGGCTGGGGCATCCCACGTCCGGATCACCAACCGGAGCACCGCTATGCCCCATGATATAGGGTCGAGCGGAGGAGCTAATCTCCTAGGCACCTTAAGTGCCATCTACCCGTGCCCGGCCTACAGCCTGAGCTGGGAGGCTGCCATAGAATAAGGGGATAAACACAAAAAGAGCCGGGCAGAAATAGACCATGGGGGGGGGGGGCCGGGGTGATACCCCGGCTACCTGCAAGCAGGAGACTTCTCTCTTCTGTCTTGTCGCCATCTTGCAGAGACCAACACTGGGGAATTAGTGAGAGGTACCAGGTATATATGGACCGGGAGGGGCTTGCTGAAGTTTTTGGAGATCTCTGCAAGTGCGCCACCTAGCGGTGAGTTACCCAAGTGTAATAATAATGAGTATCTGAAGTGGGGTGTGTGACATACTTAGAATATCATTTTTCTGGTTTCCAAGTCCCAAGGAGACATACTGTAGTTGTCACTCAGATATTGCTGGGTTATGTCAACCCAACCAGAGGATGGACGCTTGACAAAGTTGTGTTAACTGCCGAGCTCGTACATATTACCGATAGTACAGTGTGGGTTCCAAGTATTCTTGAAGAACCAGAACTCCAACAGATGATCAAAGCATCAAAATATATTGTGAACAATCCAATCCAATCTGTTGGAGTGCTGATTCTTCACTGGTGCTTGACAAAGTTGTTCTCTTCAGGTTCTAGAAAGAACTACCATTTGTAAAAAGCTTCTCAGAACTAAATTCAGGCCAAAGGCACTTTTACACAGGGACAGGCTGGCCATCGGGAATACCAGATAAATTAGCACTGACCTTGTTCCTGAACACACCTGGGCTCAGCCAATTTACTGCATTGAAAAGGAGTTCTAATTATCTAAGTCCAGGTATGGTGAAGTAAATGGTGAGTGTAAAGTGCAGGACTGGAGAAAAATCACCCTGCAGGAAAGGGTCAGATTGACATCCCTGAAATCATGCTACCTGCACCTAGTGCACTTTCTGATTCTTTAAACATCCAAGATGGTGGCCCATGGAGTCTCAGGCGTCTCAAGCGTCCTTTTCTTGACCCCTGCTCTGCTCTGTCTGTCTGCACAGCTATAACCCACCTCCCTGCACTTTTCCCCAGTTTGTGATGCTTCTGAGGCAAGATGGCGGCGCCTGTTTCCTAGAGTCCCAAACAGAGTTGCAGCCCAGTAGGGGGGGGGGGGCTGAGAATGATAAGTAAGTGACTAAAAACCTAAAATATATCAATTTTAGATGTTGGGAAATAGTTTTTTTTAATGGTTTGGGCTTTTTATTAAATGATGCTGAAGGTCTGGTTTAAACAGTTTGAACCACCTTCAATCCCAGCTTCTCCTTTTCATTGAAGGAGGAAGGTATGAAGAAGTAAACTGCTGAATCTTGTTTTTGATATTTTGCCTGGACAGTCCCTTTAAAGCAGAACAAAACCCAGATTTGAATTTCCCTGGTTATGTTTTAGGCCCCCCACAGTATCCTGAATCGGGATGTCCCGCTGTGTAAATACCCTCAGAACATCCCAGTAAAACTCACCTCTCCTGGGTCCAGGGGCACATGCATGGGCTTCTGTCCAATCAAAACCTTTTCCCTTGACATTTGGTAAAGAGCTCTGATTGAATTCAATGGGGAGCGTGCGCTGCAGCATCCCTGGTAACCCTGGCGGTGCACGTTCTTCCCCCAGCATATCTTAATGGCTGGGGCGGCAGTGCGTGCTGAGTAGAGCATAGATTGGAGAGGTGCCAGTCTATTTGTTGCTAGACCACAAAGAAGAGTGTTGCAGTAGTCTAGTTGGGCCATGCACTAGCAATATGGTTATATCAGTTGTGAGGAAGAGAAGTAAGCTGAAGATGTTTTTGGCCATTTAATGAATGTACTGTAAGGTATGAATCAGAGAGAAATCTTTGAATCAGAGATTGAAATCTTTGGTGCTGTATTTTTCCGCTGCTTGTCAGTGTTTTTTTATGGCAGTTATAAGAAATCACTGCTGGGGACAAAGGGGACAAACTTTACAGTGCATTTGGGTTGCATTTTAGTTGTTGGTCTCAGACCTGCGTTTCAATTATTGACAAGTCCCAATGCAAGTTCTGTACAAATAAATGTGATTAATATTAATTATTAGCATTAAACACTACAATCCAGTTCTGCCTGTTGTTTTCTATGGGATCTTGACCTACAGCGCCAGGTTTTAACTGGTGCTGCTCCAACCAGAGCGCCCGGCGCTTTATCATTTTCAGCGCTGTTGTTAAACAAGACGCTAGCTGGTGGCTTCATCGGCGCTGCCGTGTTCTCTTAAATCCCATGTGCCACTGAGGCCAAGAAAGTGGTGCTGACGCTTCATAAATAAGGCTCCTAGTTTACAAATCCTACATTTCCCATCAAGCCTTTATATATGTTTCAGACCACAGAATATTCATTGTAAACTCTGTAACCCTGCATTTGTAATGGTCTATGTACTGTATGTTTCTACCCTGTCTGTAATGACTACTTTGTACAGCGCTACAGAAGATGATGGCGCAATATATATATATAAACAATTATAATAATAATATTTATCAGGTATATTAGAGCTACAGCTACTATAATCTCAAACATTACATTACATGTTACATTTACTAACTGCAGTATCAGTATCAGTCCAAGCAGCCGTTGCTTTATGAAGTGTGATTAAAATTATGCGATGCTGCCATCTAGTGTTTATGTACAAAATTGTTTTGAAAAGGACAGAAAAGCATTGGAGGCATATTAGTGTTGATATTGTAGATATAAGTCCCACCACACATTAAGGCTTATTTACTAATGTTTTACCTGGTCCCTATTTCTAACAAGAAAACTACTGCACCCAAATTGGTTGCATCTCTCCAGCTCAAATCCCAGTTAGATACCCAAAAGGTGAAAAAAGATTCCCAACATTTTAATTAATAAGTGATATTGTTAAAGGAATACAATATTTTGTATAGATATCATAGAGAATATTAGCATTTTACATTAACATTTACATAAATTTACATTTAACACAAAAGTAACGGGGGGAGGGGACATGCAGGGTAAGACATCAGACAAGGCAAATAGCACAGTGAAAAGATCACCAGAGGAACTCCAGATTTATAACATATTAGCCCTGAGGACACCCACACAATTTCTTTTTGTCATAAGTGAGCAAGGAGGTAAAGCTAGATCTCCTCAATGGTATCCCAAACAACAAAACTTACTACTAGGGCTGTGGAGTCGGTAAGGCAGGATTAAACCGGACCTTCAGCGTGATTTAATGAAAAGCCCAAACTCTTAAAAAACGGTTCCCCAGCATCTAAAATTAATATATTTTAAGTTTTTAGTCACTAACTTATTATTCTTTCCCCCACTGGGCTGCAACTCTGTTCAGGACTTTAGGATACGGGCGCCGCCATCTTGACTCAGAAGCATCCCACTTACTGAGGAGAGGAGAGTGGGATAAAATACAGGGGGGCGGGTTATAGCTGTGCTTTGCTCAGACAGAGCAGAGCTGGGGTCAGGGAAAGGTCAGCAGTCCCAGAATGCAGAGCAGCACAGTCAGGAGGCACTTCCTGTTTGCAGGCTGCCTGATAAGATGGCGGCTTCCATAAGCCGCCATCTTGGATGTTTAAAGGCTCATAACATGCAGTAGATGCAGGTAGGATGATTTTTAATGTGGGCAATCTGTATGTACAGGGTGTGGGAAACATATAAGATTTATTCAGAGTGAAGGTCCGGTTTAAGTTTGGTGGAGGCCTCTGGGCACAAAATCTTGTGGAGGTCCCTTTAAAATAATAGTCCAGCCAAGTAACTGATTGGTGGTTGTCTGGCACCCGCCTACTTACTGGAACGTCGGATCGAGTCCCTTGTGCCACCATTGTGTGGGTGCGTGTTGCTCGGGAGCTCCTGCTTTGCCATTCTGGGTGGGAGGTAGTGTAGTCGTCCAGCAGAAAACAGTTTCCCTGCATTGACCTGCCAGTGGCTGTGCTTGGTGGCTTATGTAGAGTAAATAGGAGTAAAAAGTACTACTTTTCTCAGCAGTAAAAAGTGTCATTGACTCTCAGCTTCGCTGTGCAGGTCCATGTCCCCCCGCAGCTCCTCCATGCAGTAACAGCATTTACCAATTCCGGGGAACCGGCAATTCCATCCAGTGCCGGTGGCCTCTCATGGAGGTGTCCATGGAGCATTGTTTATGACCTCACAAGCCTACTCCATTCATTGCAATAGAGAGGACGGTACAAACCAGGTTCAGCGTTCTTGGCCTCACCACGCCCCCCTCCATTGCAATAAATGGAGTTTTAGGGGTCGTAAAGCCATATTGATGGACACCACCATGTCTGCCCAGTGATGAAGGATGGAATTACTCTTTCTCCCTCGTTCCTCAAGTATGAAGATGCCGGTGCTGCATGGAGGATTTGTGGGGGACAAAAGGTTTTTGTTTTTTATGTTATTGCCTAGACAGGTAAATTAAAGGAACAATCCAGGCAAGGGGTTAAATTAGTTTATTTTTTTTCCCCTACTAAATGTGAAGGGTGAATCTTTTATTCAGCCTGGTTTATATTTCTTTATAAGTTCTAGTGAACTCCTCAGCAGCAGAGAATGACTCATCCATGCATGGTTTCAGTGTGTCAGTCCCCTCCAAAGACAATACAATTTTGGGGACTGAGAAAGAGGAGTCAGTCAGGGAATGCAAAGTAAATACGCCGTCCCTGAAATCCAGCATGGGGCAAGCGAAAAGCAGCTAATTTAACTCTTTGCTTGCAATGTCTCTTAAAGTGGACCAAAACCCATGATTTTGATTATCCTTGGTTTTGGTCCTTTCCCTGGTGTGTGAAACCCCCCCAGTAGCTGAGACCAGCTCACCCCTTCCCGGTCTCACACGTGTCTAACAGCAGCAGCTCTGGCGGCCGCATCCTCCGCTTCCCTCTAACAGGGAGCGTGCCCGCAACTCGCAAATGCCTGGCACAGGCACACAGCCTGCTAGAGGGATAGCGGGATGTGGCCGTTGCTCTTAGACACGTTAGCCCGGGAAACAGTGAAGTGAATGGGGCGACCTGAGGGGTTTCACACAACGGGGCATCCCGATTTATACTTTAAATTAATTTGTTCATAAATGTTACTCCAATAAATATGTTTTATGCTTTATATAGATCACCCTTATGTTTATATAATAGTGAGAAAATACCCAATGTTACTATTTTACCACAGGAAAACTATTACAAATTTGAGTCGAGGGCCTGATAAAACTGAGGAGTCAAACTTTAGTTTACCGACTCCACAGCCCTGCTTACTATTAAAACATGAGGAAAAAATGTAAATCCCACTGATATAAGCCTGTCAACATAACCACTTATTTCTCTAACACCCATCCAAAAATTAAGCAGAATATACACAAAGTGTCAATTAAAGTGGACCAACACCCTGCTGGATCGGCCCAATTTATAAGATTCCCGGGCCGATCCGATCCCTCCCCGCGGGGCATTCAAAATCGGTATGCCCCTCTGTGTGAAACCCTTCTCACTAGCAGGGCGCGTACCCGCTGTTAGAGGGAAGCGCGAGATGCGGCCGCCAGCATGCTCGGAGCCGCTGTGGTTTGATGCCACTTTGAAGCGCATACCACAGCGGCTTCGAGCGCGCTGATTGGACGAGCGCCAGTGCATGCAGCTGTAAGCTTTCTACTTTACAGTACTCCCCGCTCTGCAAATTAAACCGGACCAACAGCCTGGCTCAGTTGAAAAAAATACACCCCAAATCTCACTTGCCCCATCCGCATGCATGATACTAAATCATTGTCAGCACCTACATTTTCTCCTGCAACTACTCAATGCTAAAACGCTGCCTCATCGATTTTCTCCTGGTCTTGGCCATCTTGGAGAACCCGGAATCTTCCTTTCCCAGCTGTCCCTGGAGTCTAAAAGATTCCCCCTCCATGCCGCGCCCCGATTTGAGATGCAAATTCCTGGGATTTCTGGTGATCCCACAGTGCATGTTCCAGCCACAGTGGCATCCCTCTGGCTGATGCATTTAGAATAGATTGCCTGGTGATGCAATCTACACCCAGGATTTAAGAAAAAAAATATTCTGAACCAAATGGTGTGCTTAAATCCACCTCCTAATCACCCAGTTACAGACAGTAAGTGGCATCCCCCATTACAGGCAGTGAGGGGCATCCCCATTTACAGGCAGTGTGCAGCATCCACCTCAAAAAGCAGGACAATAATAAGGCAGTGGTGGGCATAGGCCATATGGCCGGCATCCATTGAAAGCAAAAGGATCCTGCCAAAAAGGTGCACAGTGCGGGTGCTCAGGCTTCTGTGTGGTGCCAGAGGAGAGGAAACGAGAGCTGCAAAGGTTTGGGTACCTGATCACCTGGGGTACCATCATCCGGTCTTATAATTTTCCAATGCATAGCTGAAGTCCTCTCCTTTCCAACGACACCAGCGCTGGGTCCCATGGTGAACACAGCAGCAGCAGGAGCACAAACATTACTTTAAAGAGACACTGGAGTTGGCTGCAGGAGCCCAAAAACTGGATGAATCACACCCTGGAGTTGCAAGCAGCAGCCCAAACATTGCATGAAAGAGACAATGGAGTTGGCTGCAGGAGCCCAAAAATTGGATGAATCACACCCTGGAGTTGCAAGCAGCAGCAGCAGCAGGAGCCCAAACAAAGCTTGAAAGAGCATGAACACACACAGCAATCTGATAGGTTCTCTGGTCCCAAACAGCAGCCTAATGGGGCCCCTGGCTCCACACCACCTGGCCCCACAAAGCAGCCCAACCAGGGCACTGGCCCCATGCAGCAGACCAACTGGACCCTTAGCCCGATTAAGCAGCATAACAAGCCACTGGTCCCACTCAGCAGCCTAACAGGACCCCTGGCCCTATGCATTAGACTAACGGGACCCCTGGTCCCACACAGCTGTCCCCTGGCTCTGCAGCAGCCTAAACAAGCCTGTGTGTGCTGTGTTGTGCCTTCAATTTGGTGCAGTGGAGGGGTGGCAAGTCAAAATCCCGCTAAGTGCCCCTCCTCATACTTTCTCTCCACTTCCTCTGGTGCTGCTACTGTCCTATATTAGTATGTGCCACGCTGTGACTAATAGTGGCCCTGACTCATCTGCAGAAAACAGGATGGCTGGAATAAAGGCCCCCAATAGCCTTGGCACTCAGGGCAATTACCCTGCTTGCCCTCCCCTAGAAACAGCCCTGGCGGTGGGACCAGCAGCAGTAGAGGAAGAAGCGAAGAGAGGCAGCAGACAGCGGGACCGGCAGAGGACGAGGTGGAGGCTGCAGCGGCAGAGGATCAGTGGCAGAGACCAGGGGTGGAGGACAAGGTGGAGACAGCAGCAGGTGGCAGGACCGTCAGCGGTAGAGAACGAGGTGGCGGGACCAGAAGCGGCAGGGGACAGTGACGGGAGTCCAGCTATGGAGGATGAGGTGAAGGTGGCAGCACATGGAAGTGATGGATCGCCAGGTGACTGAGAATATGGCCCTTCATTGCACCACAGGTAAAGTGCAATAAATGCGCTTAACCTGCGATGCCCATAGATTTTTATGGGGGTGCATTGCAGTTGCACTACAAACAAAATACGAGGTCACTGGTGTGAAAGGGCCCAATAATTTGAATAGAGACATAACACATTCCCACTAGCGTTGGAGCAGAACGTGTCACAGGCGGGCAGAAAACACAGCCCATGAAAGTAATTAGTGTATCAGTGCACTGCGTTTTGCAAACACTGCATGCAGTATTTTTCCTGCAGCGCAGCCTATAGAAGTCTATGAGTACTATAGGTAAAGCGCATGCACTACGGTGCAGCAAAAGGGCCATACCTGCTGCTGCTTCCTGATTTATCACTATTGGGCCTCCTTCCATCCGCCCCAGGGTCAGATTAAGTGTGGTGGAGGCCCCTGGGCACTAAATCTGCTGGAAGCCCCAGATCCAGTATTGTTTTTAACTTAAAAATAATGGTCCAGCCAAGTAACTGATTGGTGGCTGTCTGGCACCCGCCTACTTACTGGAACGTCAGATAGAATCCCTTGTGCCCCTATTGTGCGGGTGCGAGCTGCTCGGGAACTCCTGCTTTGCCATTCTGGGCGGGGGGGAGGGTGTAGTTACCCAGCTGGTCCAGCAGAAAACAGTTTCCTGCATTGAGCTGCCAGGGGCAGTGCTTGGTGGCTTATGTGCAGTGACAGATCTGCACGCACCCATCACTGTAGTGTTGCTGACGGCGGCTTTGTTGCTCTAGACTCTCCGTCCTGCCCTGTGGTGGCATTACAAAAAAGGTTTGTCCAGGCATGGGGGCCCCCCCACTGACACCGCGGCCCATCAGACCACAAACTGAAAAGCCTCCTGGCTACGGTCAGGCAATAACCCAAAGGTTGGTGGAGGCCCCGGGGGCATGCGCCCCTTTGTGCCCCCCTCATAATCCAGCCCTGATTAGCCCCCATCTTCAGATCCTTCCACTGGGTCCATGCTGGAGTAGAGAACTGAATGACCCCAAGAAGGTGGCTATTACAAGCCCTGGACTACACAGGAGGATGCAGAACTGCTCCGCCGCGAGCCTTCCCGAGAAGCCTGGAGCCCCTGCTGGGGCAGGAAACAATGGTGCAGTGCATCATTTAAGGGTTTTCTCACATTTTTTGTGAGAAAAATATTTTTATCTTGATTTTTTTCCTTGGTGCAGTTCAGTGTCATTTTAGGTGTGCAGAACATTTTTAAACATTTGCACAAAAACGTGAGAAAACAACATTTTCACAGTGCTAAATCAGCCTTAAAGTGGACTATAAGATTGCCTTCCCCTGGGGCATCCAAAATCAGGATGGCCCACTGTATGACACCCCCCAGGTCGCCCATAAACCCGGCCATCCCTCTAGCAGGACGCGTGCCCACGCCAGACATTCACAAATGCAAAGGGCAAGCTCCCTGTTATAGGGATGTGGGCGTCAGCGCCAGCCGCTGGCCTTAGATGACATCAGCTTATTGAACAAGCGACCGCCCATGCGCCGTAGGACCGGGAAGAGGTAACATAGTAACATAGTATGTAAGGCTGAATAAAGACTTTAGTCCATCCAGTTCAGCCTGTTTAACTCCTTCCAGTGATCTAGTAGCCATAGCTGGAAATGTTATTACATGCCAGGAAGGCATCAAGGCCACTTTTGAACATTTTTAATGTATCCCTCATTACTACCTCCTCTGGCAGCGAGTTCCATAGTCTCACTGCTCTTACAGAGAAGAATCCCCTCCTATGTCGGTGGAGAAAGCACCTTTCCTCTAACCTTAGTGGATGCCCCCGGGTTATGGTTACACTCCGGGGTATAAATAGATTGTGGGACAGATCCTTGTATTGACCCCGAATATATTTATACATAGTTATTAGATCACCCCTCAATCGTCTTTTTTCTAGACTAAATAAGCCTAACTTGGACAATCTTTCCGGGTACTCTAGCCCCCGCACTCCTTTTATTAACTTTGTTGCCCTTCTTTGAACGTGCTCCAGTTCTGATATGTCCTTCTTAAGCACAGGTGCCCAGAACTGTACACAGTATTCCATATGGGGTCTGACCAGTGACTTATACAGGGGTAAAATGATGTTCTGGTCATGAGCACCTATGCTCCTCCTGATGCACCCCATGATCCTGTTTGCCTTGGCAGCAGCTGCCTGGCATTGATTACTACAGTTGAGCTTATTGTCAACTAAAACCCCTAGGTCCTTTTCCATTGTTGTTTTACCAAGTGTTTCTTTATTTAGTGTGTAATCATGACACAGATTTCTCCTTCCCATGTGCATAACCTTACATTTATCTGTGTTAAACTTCATTTGCCATTTAACTGCCCATGCTTCCAATTTATCTAAATCTGTTTGTAGTTGCCTGTTGTCCTCCTTTGTTTTAATTACTTTACTCAGCTTAGTATCATCTGCAAAGATTGAGACTTTACTGTTTAATCCATACCCAATGTCATTTATATATATATTGAAGAGAATTGGTCCCAGAACTGACCCTTGTGGTACTCCACTAGTAACAGTGACCCAATCTGAGTGTGTACCATTGATAACCACCCTCTGTTTCCGATCACTAAGCCAATTTCCCACCCATCTGCACACGTTTTCCCCCAGTCCAAGCATTCTCATCTTTTGTACCAGCCTTTTATGTGGCACAGTATCAAATGCTTTAGAAAAGTCAAGATATATGATATCCAATGACTCCCCCTGATCCAATCTTGAACTTACCTCCTCATAAAAGCCGATCAGGTTTGTCTGGCAGGAGCGATTCCTCATAAATCCATGCTGATATGGAGTAATAAGGTCATTTTCCCCAAGGTGCTCCAGGATAGTATCCCTTAAGAAACCTTCAAACAGCTTGCCCACCACAGATGTTAAGCTTACCGGTCTGTAGTTCCCAGGTTCCCCCCTAGATCCCTTTTTGAATATTGGCACCACATTTGCCAAGCGCCAATCCATCGGAACAAACCCTGTAGTTATGGAATCCACAAATATTAGAAATAACGGCTTGTCTATTACTGTACATAACTCCCTTAAAACACGAGGATGTATGTCATCTGGTCCCGGCGATTTATCGATTTTCATCTGCTTGAGACGGTGCCGGACTTCTTCCTTGGTTAGACCAGTGACATTTAATGGAGGGTTTCGGTTATTCCCCTGCATTTCACTGGGCATGTCAAATTCTTTTGTGAATATAGAAGCAAAGAAGTTGTTAAGCAAATTAGCTTTCTCCTCATTTCCCTCTATAGGGATCCCATCCTTGCTTTTCAGGGGGCCCACACCCTCAGGTTTGTACCTTTTACGGTTTATGTAGCTAAAGAATAATTTGGGGTTAGTTTTACTCTCTTTCGCGACCAGTCTTTCTGTCTCCAGCTTAGCTGCCCTTATCTGTTGTTTACATTGTTTATTTTCTTCTTTATAGTTTTTTAACGCTTCCGCTGTCCCTTCCTGCTTTAAACGTTTAAATGCCTTTTTTTTGTTGTTTATTGCCCCCTTAACCTTTTTATTTAGCCACATCGGTTTACATGTGTGTCTAATAGTTTTATTCCTGTAAGGTATATATCTGTCACACTGAAAATTAAGTATTCCTTTGAAAGTATCCCATTTAGCGTCCATGCTTTTGTTCTTAAGGACATTTTCCCAGTCAATGCAGTGTAGGGCATCTCTAAGTTGGTCAAACTTTGCCTTTTTGAAGTCCCGCGTTTTTGTGACTCCTTGATAAGGCACCCTAGTGACTGCTAATTGGAAATTAATGATATTATGATCACTGCTTCCAAGGTGTCCCCCAACCTGTACCTTTATTACTTTGTCTGGTACATTGGTTAGTATTAGGTCCAATATGGCTTTCCCCCTTGTTGGAGCTTGTACTTGTTGGGAAAGGTAGCCATCTTTTGTTTTAGATAAAAAACTATTACTTTTCTGCGAAACACATGTTACAGCATCCCAGTCTATATCTGGGTAGTTAAAGTCCCCCATAATCACTACCTCATTTATTTTAGCGGCTATATCTATTTGCCTTAGCATCATATTTTCTATGGATTCGGATATATCTGGAGGTTTATAGCAAACCCCCATCAGTATTTTATTTTTGTTTCTCCCTCCATGTATTTCTACCCATACCGACTCCACATGGTCATTCCCCTCACATATATCCTCCCGCAGAGCAGGCTGTAGAGAGGATTTTACAATTAAGCAGACTCCACCCCCTTTGCGTTTGTTACGGTCCCTCCTAAACACACAGTATCCCTGTAAATTTACTGCCCAGTCATAGCTTTCATCCAGCCAGGTCTCTGTTACCCCCACTATATCATATTGTTCTTCTGTTATTATCAGTTCTAGTTCATCCATTTTATTAGTCAAGCTTCTAGCATTTGTAAGCATGCATTTCAAATGCTTATGACAATTTTGATAATTCTGTATATTGCCCTTATTCCTGCTAGATGTGCTAACCCCTCCCCCCTCTCCACCCCCAGTTTCATGTCTACACCCACTGTCACTTTCTTTCCTAACTTCCCCTTTGTAATAGCTTTTACCCTCCCCCCCAATGCTCAGTTTAAACACTCCTCTAACCTTTTAGCCATCCTCTCCCCCAGAACAGATGCACCCTCCCCATTGAGGTGCAACCCATCCCTGCCAAAGAACCTGTAGCCCACTGTGAAGTCGGCCCAGTTCTCTAAGGTGAGTTTGTTTCAGCGACCTGGGTGCTTTCACACAGCGGGACACTCCCAATCGGGGTGCCCCGGGGGCAAGGACCAAGACCCAGGATAGGTAAAATCCTGGGTTTTCGTCCACTTTAATAGTGCGAAAAAGGGCTTCATGTAGTTTTTGCTTTTGTTTTTTTGCTTGAACAGTCCCTTTAAAAAGAGATTGGAGAGCTTCCCCACCTCCCCACACAATGATGTGCAGAAATTGGTGTGTGATTCACTTTGTTAGTGGACAGTGTTCCTGTTTGCTCGCGGTTTTGTGGTGTTTAGTAAGGATTTGCACCCCAGTGTTTCTAAGCCTTTTGGCTGTGTGATTCTATTGCGTTAAAAAAATGTTTAAAGTGAACCAAAGCCTGGTATTTGCACTAGGTTTTGGGACACACCCCTGGGGAACCCGATTTGGGATCTCGCCACCGTTCCCATGATGCGTTCCCATGACGTTCTTGTCCTGCCACCTTCTTTGGCCGTGCATATTAAAGGAGCACTATCACGAAAAAATGGGCCAACAATAAAAATCCATATAAATATGATGGATGGCGAGAAGAGGGGTCACTTGTACACCCAGCATCAAAAAATATCTAACCAGGCTTGACTTTTATTTTTATTAATGGAAGGAAGAGGAAATTAGGTGACAGGTTCTGTCACCCCTGACACACTAAACCTGTCATTGTATTCCTACGAGGAGAAGAAAACCATAAGCTTGGCAGGAGTTTTATTCAGTTCAGGTATCTAAGTGACCCCTCCCCTCATTAGTGTTTATATGGGTTTTTAATAATACAATTCTGTGAAATACTCACCTGTAGAATTGGTATTATAAGTATACAGTACGTCCTGCTCAAGATAGATTACTTACACTTGGGTTATTCTCCGCCAGATGGCGCTGCACTGCAGAGACATGGAAAACAGGCTCCTCCCAGCCCCTCAAATACCTGGGGACCTCCCACAAATCCCCAGCATTGAAAAGCAGTGAACAAGAAACCGGGAGAATTTAACCACCCAAAAACTGGAAACTATAACAATGATGACAATCACCATACAGGGGATCCAGAATAATGCAACAACAGGGTGGGGTGGAGCAGGACGTACTGTATACTTATAATACCAATTCTACCGGTGAGTATTTCACAGAATTGTATTATTCTTAGTATACAGTACGTCCTGCTCCAGATAGATTACTTACACTTGGGACATCCAATAGCAGTGTTCATAAAGTAGGGTGGGATCCCCAACAAAAAAGGTAACAGCAGACAGTTTAAACCACTGCCGCCTGCAAAACCTTGCGGCCAAAAACAGCATCAGCTGAGGCCCTAACGTCAACCTTGTAAAACTTTGAAAAGGTATGAACAGAAGACCAAGTAGCGGCCTTGCAAACTTGTTCAACAGAAGCCTGGTGCTGGTAGGCCCAAGAAGCACCAATAGCACGAGTAGAATGAGCAGTAAGGCGGAAGGGAGGACTCTTCCCCTTAGCAGAATAGGCCTGAATCACAGCCTGACGGATCCATTTGCTAACAGTAGACTTGGCAGGAGCCAAACCCTTCCTAGGACCAGAAGGGACCACAAAAAGAGCATCAGTTTTCCTGAAGGGCACAGTGACTACTAGGTAATACTTCAGACACCTGACCACATCCAAGGAATGCAAAACCCTTTCCTTAGCATTGCTAGGATTAGGGCACAAGGAAGGAAGAACAATATCCTGGTTCAAATGAAAAGCAGACACCGGTTCAAATCCGGCTTAAAGCGGAACACCACCTTATCCTGGTGTCTCTCAAAGTATGGGGGCTGGATAGACAGAGCAGCCAGCTCAGACACACGCCTGACCGAAGTAATAGCCACCAGAAAGACAACCTTGAGGGTAAGTACAGCCAGAGCAGCATCCTGAATAGGCTCAAAGGGAGCACCCTGCAAGGCAGACAAGACCAAATTCAAATCCCAAACAGGGACCATAGGTTTTCGTGGGGGACGCACATGAGTAACCCCCTGAAAGAAAGTCTTGACCAAGGAATGTTGAGCAAAAGACTTCTGAAAGAAGACAGACAGGGCAGAAACCTGACCCTTCAAAGTACTGAGTTGGAGACCCGACTCCAACCCTTGCTGTAAAAACTCCTGGGAACTGAGAACACCCAACAGGGAAGAGACCTAGACTCACACCAGTCAATGTAAGCATGCCAAAATATATATAATAGATGGAAGAGGAAGTTTTCTTCCTACACTTCACCAGGGTCTCAACCACCGAGGCAGACAAGCCTTTCTCCATCAAGATGGAGGTTTCAGCAGCCAGGCCGTCAAAGCCAGAGTTTGTAAATTGGGATGGCGTAAGGGGCCCTGAGTGAGCAGATCTGGCATTCCTGGCAGGAGGTACTGATCTACTGCCATCTGCACCACGTCTGCGAACCACACTCTTCTTGGCCACCTGGGGGCCACCAGAATGACTGGCACCCCTTCCAGAGCAATCTTGCGCAGAACCCTGCCCAGCAGGGGGAATGGAGGAAAGACATACAGGAGCCGAAATTCCTGCCATGACATGGACAGAGCATCTGTGGCCAAGGCCAGAGGATCCTGAGACAGGGAGACAAAAGCCTGGAGCTTGTGATTGTGACGGGATGCAAAGAGATCCACATCCGGTAGACCCCAACGGTGACACAGGGACTGGAATACCCTGTTGCAGAGGGACCACTCTCCCTGACAAGAGGTCCCCGTGCTCAGAGAGTCTGCCAGTAGATTCTCTGCCCCCGGGATGTACACAGCCGAAATGCATTGAACATTGGCTTCTGCCCATGTCAGAATCCGCGATACCTCCTGGAGGGCCCTCCTGCTCCGGGTCCCTCCCTGATGGTTGATGTAGGCAACCACCGTCCTGTTGTCTGAGCGCACCTGCACAGACAGACCCCTCAGGTGATTGGTCAACTGCTCCAGTACCAACCTGATTGCCCGCAGTTCCAGAATGTTGATGGGTAAGTGGGCCTCCTGAGGGCCCCAGCTCCCCTGGAACCGCAGGGACTTCCAGAATCCCCCCCATCCTGACAGACTGGCATCCGTGGTGACCGTCTCCCAGGAGGGGGCCAGAAAGGACCTGCCCCCCAGCAAGTTCCTGTGGTCCAGCCACCACGAAAGGGACCGTCTGACCAAGGGGGGGAAGCACACAGATCCCGTCCAAGGACGTTGGATCCTTGTCCCATACTGACAGAAGGTGAAGTTGTAGAGGCCTCAAATGGAACTGAGCAAAGGGCACCGCCTCGAAGCACGCCACCATCAGGCCCACCAACTGCATTCCCTGCCTGAGGGAGGGCTGGGGGCACGATAGCAGGAACCTCACCTGCGCAGTTAGAGCTTCCACCTTCTGTTGAGGAAGGAATATCCTTGACTGAATCGTATCCAGAATCATTCCCAGGAATGGGGTCACAGAGGAAGGGGACAGAGAGGACTTGGGGTGATTGATCACCCAGCCGAAGAACTCCAGGGTGGACACCACCAGCTGAGTGTCCAACTCTGCCTGCTGCAGAGACCGAGAGGTGATGAGTATGTCGTCCAGGTAGGGCAGCACGCGCATGCCCCTTGACCTTACCAGAGACATCACCCCCGCCAGCACCTTGGTGAACACTCTGGGAGCTAAGGTGAGGCCAAATGGCAGGGCCACAAATTGGTAATGTTGACCTTCCGACGCGAATCTGAGAAACCTTTGGTGTCCTGGGAACACAGGGATGTGAAGGTAAGCATCTTTGATGTCCACCGACGTCATGAGATCCCCTGGGCGCAAGGAGCCAATGGCCGAGCGCAGAGTTTCCATGCGAAAGCGCCTGTTTCTGACAAATTTATTGAGGATCTTTAAATCCAGAATGGGCCTGACTGACCCATCTTTTTTGGGGACTGTGAAAAGGTTGGAATAGAACCCCTTGCCTCTTTCTCTTAAGGGGACCCTGCAAATGACCCCCAGATCCAGAAGGCCTTGCACGGCCTGCATCAAGACCTGAGCTGAGACAGGGTCCTGGGGGATCCGGGACTTGATGAATCTTGGGGGGCGCACAGCAAACTCTATCTTGTAACCAGAGGACACTACCTCCAGAATCCACCTGTCTGAGACGTGATGCCTACAGACGTGCACAAAGTGCTGTAGCCGTCCCCCCACCCTGATGGGCGAGGGCGCCCCATCATGCCTGAGGGGGCTTGGGAGAGGGTTTTGGCTTAGACCCCCAGGAAGAGCCAGGACGTCGTCCTCTGCTCCTGTGCCAGGAATCTGCACGAGCCCCCGCGAAGGACACCCCTTTTCCCTGCTTAGCACCGCGGTAGGGGAGTGAAGGGGGGCCCTGGCCCCGAAAGGGCGAGACTGCGCTGGGGTAACTTACCTCCTTTAGCAAAAAGGTCTAGGCGGTCCCCAAACAGGCGTAGCCCCTTAAATGGAAGCCCAGTAAGGGCCCTCTTAGCAGCATTGTCAGCAGCCCACTGGCGCAGCCAAACCGTGCGGCGTATAGCTACCACCAAGGCAGAAGTTCTCGCACACATCCTAATGGTATCAGGTGGTAACCTAATGGTATCCTAATGGTATCAGGTAATGTTATCATCCTAAACGTATCAGGTGGCACTTCATCAGAACCTTCAAGTACACTTCTGATCAGGGCCCTGAGCGCCACAGACGTAATGGCCGAGGAGCAAACCGGGCGCAGCGCCGCCCCCACAAATGCAAAGGCATGACACCCCAATTGATCAATGCGCCGGTCCTCAGCGCCCCGCAGCGTAGTAGTGTCAGGGGAGTGCATAATAGAGGTGTTAGACAACCCTAGAATAGGAGCATCGACCTCAGGGTGCGATGACCAGCACTTGACCATATCAGCAGGAAAGGGATACTTTCTGTCCCAACTCTTAGGTATACCGGGAAGTCTACTGGGACGTTCCCACTCCTTAAGCACGAGGTTATTGAAATGGGTTTCCTCAGGAAATTCCAAATGAGCTTTAGCAGTATGAAAAAGCTCACCCCTTTGCCTGGGAGCCGCAACAGGGGGAGAGATGGACAAAACCTCAAATATCTGGACCAGCAGTCTGTCAGTATCATCCGGGGTCCAGGGGTCAGAGCCTGTCTTGCTTGGGCGTAATTTATCTAAAATTTACAAAATATATTTGCAGCCCTCAAATATATAAGGAAACTTAAGAGTTCAAATAAATGTATATCTACAAAAATTACGTCTTGTTTGTCTAATATGTTCATTTGCCAGTAATCTCCAAGGAAGATGATGCACTTTAAAGTTATTTTATATACCTTGCAATATGTACAAAACAAAAATACTACAATCTGTGTTACAACATAGAAAGCCTAACAGGGCAAAAGTACATATGTATATATATATATATATATATATATATATATATATATATATATATATTAAAACGAATTACTCATCTGTTTTAATTGCTCCACGCAGAAAATCAGCAGACCACGTCCAAACAAGATGGCTGCTGTACTTGGCTTCACAATGCAGGTCTCTCTACCCAAGGCAAAGTCCCATCATCGTCCGTCTGGTCAGGCGCACCAGCACATCTTTTCTCCAGCTGCCCTCCAAAAGAAATCTTTCCTCTCTCTCTCCAGCCTACTGTTTTTTATCAGGTGGACCCTTTGTTCCATTTTGAAATCTGCAGGTTGTCTGTGGCCCAGGCAAAACTCACAAATGATACCCTGGCCCTGCTTAGTTTATCATAGGTAGCCAGCTTAATTTGCATACAAATGCACACCTGAAACTGGAGCTACAGTCAAACCAGTCTTCAAAGAACAAAGGGGGTTACCCACCATGCTGCACCAAACAAAAGGGATTGTCCTATATACAGTGATTGCATATCATAGCTTCACAGAGCCAGAATCGTCATGACCCCTGAGTCTCTCGTCAGATGACCCTGAGTCATAAAACAGCTCTCCTTCGTCCGATGGGGTGTAGCCATACAGATGCAACAACTCATCAGATTCCATAGGAGACGGAGTGGCATCAGGAGTTAGGTGACGCTTTTTAGCGGAGGCCTTACGCGCTAAGGTATTAGCGATCAATCTTTCAACACTGGCCAGTCTATTAGACACATCAGGTTGAGAATCTCCGCTTGTATGTAATTCAATGAGGGTGAGACTCAAGCTTGGGGGAGTAGGTGAAGTGAGACGAGGTGCAGGCCCAGCCACCGGAGGGGCGGGTTGCAATGTTAGCGCCTGCTGTGCGCAAGGAACACAGACCCGTGCATTGTCACCGCTGATAGGTGAGACCCCACAAGCTACACACAGCCGGGCTTGTCCCGAAGGAACCCCGGTCACATTATCCTGGGATGCCTCCATATGGTGATTATTAGGCACAATATGCCAGTAGGGATTGACGCTATAAAGCAACCCTAGATGCCCCAATGAGCCGCTAGGGAAGTGGGAGTAATTATACTAGGCCCAACTACAATTACACCGGGCCGGGAGAAGCCACTGGATTCACCCGTCTGAAAGACACAATGAGAAGAAGGGGTGTCAGAGCCATACACAGTAAATAATGAGTATTAAAGTCGCCCACGAGGGCACTTACAGACCGCGGGAGGGGGGACCGTTACACACGCGCGCGCGCGCGACTGTACAGGGAAATGGCGCCAAGTGAACCTCGAAGGGCGGGCCAGAGCGAGCCGTGACGCAGGGCGCGCCAGGCCCCGCCCCCCTGAAGAGCGTGAAGTCCACCAGACAAGCAGCCAATGAGGAAGCAGGAGCGTCTGAGGCGACGGTGCGCACGGCGGCGGCGTTTGCAATAGTAAATAGACAAGTCAGCGCGGCGGTTGACACCACATATACTAGTCTCAACACACATGCCAACAATATGCACGAATCACGATACATGCTCACCCACCCCCCCCTTCTTTCCCCCCCGAAGGCTACAGGAAGAATGAGGGAGGATGGCGGCCCTCTGTACAGGACCCACCGCTACACAGGGCATGGGACAATAATGCGGGAGGGGCATCCCATAAAGGATCACCATCAGCCTATACCGCCTACCCTTTGGTGGGGGACTGCGGAGGAGCAGCGCTCCATAAGCACGCATGGTGCTGCCTACCTTCACCCGACCAGCGCAGCCCAGGCTGGGAGGCACATCACAAGGAGGACGGGTGGGAATAGTCCAACAGGGCCGCAGGCTAATAGCCCCGCTCACCTGCGAGAGAGTGATACTTCATGTCTTCGCAGTCAGCACTGCAGAGAAATCTGGGGATTTGTGGGAGGTCCCGGGTATTTGAGGGGCCGGGAGGAGCCTGTTTTGCATGTCTCTGCAGTGCAGCGCCATCTGGCGGAGGATAGCCCAAGTGTGAGTAATCTATCTGGAGCAGGACGTACTGTATACTAAGAATGATAGTGCTCCTTTAAAGTGGACCAACACCCAGGATTTTGACTATCCTGGGTTTTGGTCCACTTCGGTGGGGCACCCCGATCGGGGGTGCCCCGCTGTCTGAAACCCCCCAGAAAGCCCCAAAAAACTCACCTCTCCCCGCTCCCAAGTGACCGCGCCAGCCAATCACAGCGCTGAGCCGCTGTGGTATGCGCGTCCAAGGCCGCCTGGACGCGCATACCAGCTCAGCTGGCTCTGAGCGCTGGAGGCCGCGTCTCGCGCTTCCCTCTAACAGGGAGCGCGCCTGCACCGGCTATTCAGAAACGGCCGGCACGGGTGCGTGCCCTGCTAGAGGGAAGCGCGAGACGCGGCTCGCGCATACGCCGATGGAACGGGGCTGAGGTAAGGTTTGTGGGCCTCCTGGGGGGTTCCTCCCCGCGGGACATCCCGATTTCGGATGCCCCGCGGGGAGGGATCTGATCGGTCCGGGAATCTTATTGATTTCCGGGCCAATCCCCCCTGGGTGTTGGTCCACTTTAATGTGTAGCTAAAGAAGCTGCATGGGAGCTTAGCCGTATATGCGATTGGCACGGCATCCCCAGCATGGCTGTGCATGGCAACGCTGGGCACTGGCCAGTCAGTTACAGCGGGAGCCGCTAAGAAAGATGTGAAAAATGCTGTAGCCAGCCGCACATGCACTGTGGGCTCACTGCTGAGGTAAGAATATCATGTAACTGCCTGCATTTAATCCAAATTAGGATGGTCCACTTTAGTTCTCTTTGGGAAGTTTTTTTAATGACATGGTTACATAACAGCAGTGAATAGGCTCCTGTGGACACATGAGCAGCAGCAGCAGCATGCAGTAGCTCCAGGCCCTGCTGCTATGGGCATCGCCGCCTACCTCCAAGTAGTAGAGGTCCAGCGGGGTGATCTGCGAGTCTAGAAAGTCCTCGTAAGTGTTAAACTGAGTGACGATCCCGTCCATAGCTGCACCGCTCTCCTCTGGCTCCATCTTGCTGTATCCAAGCTGACCGCGTCCTCAGCAACCTAGGGCGGGGCCAGGAAGCGTCATGAAGCTGGCAACCAATCAACAGTCAGATAGCGATTACAGCGCGCACATCAGACAGCAGAGAGGGCTGAGGGAGGCGTGGCGGCACTGTGAGGCGCAGGTGCCCGTATACCGCCCTGACCACACTGTATAGAGCGCCGCCACTGCATGGCTGCCTCTGCTATAACCACATTTCTTTCCCATATTAGCAATTAGGCCAAAGGGAGAGCCGGGAGACGCCGCGCTGCATTGGAATCAGTGGGGCTGCTGTATCTAACGCCCCTGCCAGCCCCCCCTTTCCCTGGTGCCCATATTCTGCCTAGGGTTTATTGCTATAGTTTCAGTATCAGGGCTATGTATTTCTACCCCTTCCCCGCTATCTATACTACCAATACTAACCTTTCCATTGAGCCTATATCCTGCAATACTATACCTCGGAGCACATTCCGGAGTGGCAGGGCTGCCTGGGCCAATAAAATACTGAGATGGGTTAAACCAGACCTTCAGCATGATTTAATGAAAAACTATTCCCCAGCATCTACAATTAATATATTTTAAGTCTTTCGTCACTTAATTATTTTTCCTCCCACTGGGCTGCAACTGTTCAGGACTCTAGGATATGGGAGCCGCCATCTTGACGGAGAGGAGAGCAGGATAAAGTACAGGGGGTGGGTTATTGATGTGCTTTGCTGGGGTCAGAGAAAGGACAGCAATCCCAGAATGCAGAGCAGCACAAACAGAACACGCTTCCTGTTTGCAGGCTGCCTGATGCTCCATGAGCCACCATCTTGGATGTTTAAAGGCCCAAAACATACAGTAGAAGTAGGTAGGAAGATTTTTAATGTGAGCAATCTGTATGTACAGGTGTGGGAAACATATAAGATAAGACTCTTATTCAGGGTGAAAGTCCGCTTTAAGGACACGGTCAGTCAAATCTGGATGGATGTCACATGAAAAAATGGCCCAGTGATAAAAATCCATATCTATATGCAGGATAGGAGGGAGGAGGAGGTCATTTATACTTAAACACCCGGCATCAAGAAATGTCTTTCTTTTAATGAAAGGAAGAGGAAATCATGGGTGGGGGACGGGGGGCAGGTTCTGTCCCAAAGCGGTGATCGCGGGTTCCAAGGTGCAGTGTTGCTGGGCCCTGTGGTCCGTCGCCATGGTGCTGGGGGTGTGGTTGTGAGCTCCCAGCTTACGCACCTGCCTGCACCTGTCCTATGGGAGTTATCTAGTGTGATAGCAGGGGGACCAGTCTTCTCCACGCTCTGGCCTGGGCCCCAACCGGTTGGGCTTTATTTTCCTCCCGCCAGGTACTGGGCCATTAAGACTGGGGGTTGGAACTTTTAATTTCCAAAGGCTATTAAAAGCAGGAAGGCTAGAGGGAAATAACAGCCATTTTTTTAATCCAGCATGGTGAAAATTAAAAGTTTCATCTCCAAGCTTCAAAGTCTCAGCACCCCTGGCTCCAGCACTACCCCTACCAACAGGTCTGTAGTGTGGCCCCCAGGGGCCAGGCTGCTATGGGGCCCCCTATGCAACAGTCATAGGGCCAGGCTGCTGCACAGGAGCCCCATAGCAGTCTGACCCCGTGGCTGCTGCACAGGAGCCCCATAGCAGTCTGCCCCGTGGCTGCTGCACAGGAGCCCCATAGCAGTCTGGCCCTGTGGTTGCTGCACAGGAGCCCCATAGCAGTCTGGCCCTGTGGCTGCTGCACAGGAGCCCCATAGCAGTCTGGCCCTGTGGCTGCTGCACAGGAGCCCCATAGCAGTCTGGCCCAGTGGCTGCTGCACAGGAGCTCCATAGCAGTCTGGCCCTGTGGCTGCTGCACAGGAGCCCCATAGCAGTCTGGCCCTGTGGCTGCTGCACAGGAGCCCCATAGCAGTCTGACCCCGTGGCTGCTGCACAGGAGCCCCATAGCAGTCTGGCCCTGTGGCTGCTGCACAGGAGCCCCATAGCAGTCTGGCCCTGTGGCTGCTGCACAGGAGCCCCATAGCAGTCTGACCCCGTGGCTGCTGCACAGGAGCCCCATAGCAGTCTGGCCCTGTGGCTGCTGCACAGGAGCCCCATAGCAGTCTGGCCCTGTGGCTGCTGCACAGGAGCCCCATAGCAGTATGGCCCTGTGGCTGCTGCACAGGAGCCCCATAGCAGTCTGACCCCGTGGCTGCTGCACAGGAGCCCCATAGCAGTCTGGCCCTGTGGCTGCTGCACAGGAGCCCCATAGCAGTCTGGCCCTGTGGCTGCTGCACAGGAGCCCCATAGCAGTCTGGCCCAGTGACTGCTGCACAGGAGCCCCATAGCAGTCTGGCCCTGTGGCTGCTGCACAGGAGCCCCATAGCAGTCTGGCCCTGTGGCTGCTGCACAGGAGCCCCATAGCAGTCTGGCCCTGTGGCTGCTGCACAGGAGCCCCATAGCAGTCTGGCCCTGTGGCTGCTGCACAGGAGCCCCATAGCAGTCTGGCCCTGTGGCTGCTGCACAGGAGCCCCATAGCAGTCTGGCCCTGTGGCTGCTGCACAGGAGCCCCATAGCAGTCTGCCCCTGTGGCTGCTGCACAGGAGCCCCATAGCAGTCTGGCCCTGTAGCTGCTGCACAGGAGCCCCATAGCAGTCTGGCCCTGTGGCTGCTGCACAGGAGCCCCATAGCAGTCTGGCCCTGTAGCTGCTGCACAGGAGCCCCATAGCAGTCTGGCCCTGTGGCTGCTGCACAGGAGCCCCATAGCAGTCTGGCCCTGTGGCTGCTGCACAGGAGCCCCATAGCAGTCTGGCCCTGTAGCTGCTGCACAGGAGCCCCATAGCAGTCTGGCCCTGTGGCTGCTGCACAGGAGCCCCATAGCAGTCTGGCCCTGTGGCTGCTGCACAGGAGCCCCATAGCAGTTTGACCCCGTGGCTGCTGCACAGGAGCCCCATAGCAGTCTGGCCCAGTGACTGCTGCACAGGAGCCCCATAGCAGTCTGGCCCAGTGACTGCTGCACAGGAGCCCCATAGCAGTCTGGCCCTGTGGCTGCTGCACAGGAGCCCCATAGCAGTCTGGCCCTGTGGCTGCTGCACAGGAGCCCCATAGCAGTCTGGCCCTGTGGCTGCTGCACAGGAGCCCCATAGCAGTCTGACCCCGTGGCTGCTGCACAGGAGCCCCATAGCAGTCTGACCCCGTGGCTGCTGCACAGGAGCCCCATAGCAGTCTGACCTTGTGGCTGCTGCACAGGAGCCCCATAGCAGTCTGGCCCTGTGGCTGCTGCACAGGAGCCCCATAGCAGTCTGACCCTGTGGCTGCTGCACAGGAGCCCCATAGCAGTCTGGCCCTGTGGCTGCTGCACAGGAGCCCCATAGCAGTCTGACCCCGTGGCTGCTGCACAGGAGCCCCATAGCAGTCTGACCCCGTGGCTGCTGCACAGGAGCCCCATAGCAGTCTGGCCCTGTGGCTGCTGCACAGGAGCCCCATAGCAGTCTGGCCCTGTAGCTGCTGCACAGGAGCCCCATAGCAGTCTGGCCCTGTGGCTGCTGCACAGGAGCCCCATAGCAGTCTGGCCCTGTGGCTGCTGCACAGGAGCCCCATAGCAGTCTGACCCCGTGGCTGCTGCACAGGAGCCCCATAGCAGTCTGGCCCTGTGGCTGCTGCACAGGAGCCCCATAGCAGTCTGACCCCGTGGCTGCTGCACAGGAGCCCCATAGCAGTCTGACCCCGTGGCTGCTGCACAGGAGCCCCATAGCAGTCTGGCCCTGTGGCTGCTGCACAGGAGCCCCATAGCAGTCTGACCCTGTGGCTGCTGCACGAGAGCCCCATAGCAGTCTGGCCCTGTGGCTGCTGCACAGGAGCCCCATAGCAGTCTGGCCCTGTGGCTGCTGCACAGGAGCCCCATTGCAGTCTGACCCTGTGGCTACCTTGAAGGGGGGGGGGTCTTTAGCAAGCTGCTGTTTGGGGGGGTTTAAAGAAGACCAACCACAATAACTGGGGTGTCCCACTGTGTAAATTATCGTATACACTCATGGTTTCCAGGCTGCAGCCTGTGGGAGCGATTTTCATGCTGTCTCCGGGATTTCACACATGACCCAGCCAGACCTGAAGTCTTTTAGGCTCCATGGCTGGCCACACGGGTGGAAGTTCCTCTTTAAAGAGGAATAAAACCTGAGATTTTTACTACGTCATTTGGCAGACGGCTCTCATTGACTGAATGGGAAGCACACACTGCCACATCCCCGGCCGTGCGCACGCTCACACCCATGCATATCTGAATGGCTGGGGCAGAAACACACCCACGGCCAGGGACGCAGGGGATGTAGCAGTGCACACTCCCTATTCAAGTTAATGAGAGAAAGGTGAGTTTTTAGGGGCGAATCGGGATGCCCTGGAGAAAAGCCAGTGGCCAGCCCTGGAACCTTTTAATATTGATATTCATTGTTTACGTTATTTTTTTGGAGGGGGGGTTTTACACTTGTTTAGACGTAGCTTTCAGGTGGGTGGTCATCACAATACCTGCACGTGGATGGATTTAACCAATTTTTTATTTCATCTACAGTAGATGAGAGTTAAAAGGCCAGTCCAGCCAGACTGCCCGTTCTTAAGCCAGAAGATGGCGGCACCCAGAGCAGTGGTCGAGAGATGGTCACAGTTGGAGTACAGCCAAGCTAAGTGTCTGTTTATTATTCTGAACATTAGCACTTGGTAAGGGAGCTGGCTTAAGAACGAGCAGTCTGGCTGGACTGGCACTTTAAATCTGTAGCCCATGGCTCATCCCTCCTATTAAAGGATTGTACAGTAGCTGGTTTATGGAATAATGGTTGCCCTCTTCAGGCAATTGGGAACCACCAAACCTCTAGCAACCTTCTAGATGTGTGTGAATTCTAGCGTCATCTGCTCAGCACTTAAAGTGGCTTGAAACCCAGGAGGGATCGGCCCGGGAATCTATAAGATTACCGGACCGATCAGATCCCTCCCCGCAGGGCAACCGAAATCGGGATGTCCCGCGGGGAGGAACCCCCCAGGAGGCCCACAAACCTTACCTCAGCCCCGTTCCATCGGCGCATGCGCGAGCCGCTTCTCGCGCTTCCCTCTATCAGGGCGCGCACCCTGGCCGGTGCAGGCGCGCTCCCTGTTAGAGGGAATATATACCAATATAAAGTGGATAAGCACAGCCAAATGCACAATGATCACAATCAAAGTCAAATGTTGATATAAAACAGGGGGTGCTGGGAGAACCCGTGCATGTAAAATCTAATCAATCAAAAGACAAACTGGACACTCTGGTATATCCCACACATGCACCCAAAGTAATCCGCACTCCACCCTGTTTGAATAAATGCCAATTGGTACCAAACTAGTATAGTATACAGTTTTATTCAAAATATAAAACAGAAAAAACAAGAAAAACCAAAAGAAAGGGCTACACACAGTTAAAAACACATAAAGGACAATTAAAAGGACAAAAAGTCCAAAATTGTGGGGGGGGGGGGGGGGGAGGTTTGGCTAGGCAGTAAAGTAATCCCAAATCAAAGAAATAGTAAATTCATGTTAAGTCATAAAAGCATGACAATATTTGTGTTGTCACCAAGCCAGAGTATTGACCAAAAGTGTGCAGAAAGATGTGCAACCGAAAGAAAGCATGAAGCCCTTTAAAAGATCAGGGCTGAAACTGTGAACAGAGAAAGCAGTGAAAAGCAGATACACAGTGTGTATTGAGTAGTGCGTGATGACAGAGCCCAAAGTTGAAAAACCAGCAGAAGAAGAATTAGGACACTCTCAGTGCTTTATGTGGGAAATTACCCTGAAACAAAGCTTGATGAGGAAACAAGAAGAAACCCTTGTAGCCCAGTTAGACTATCCGGGCTAGACTATGGCCAATGGCACAATGGGTGGATCTAGACAAGGATACCAGGCATAGTATTTTCTTTCCTTGCTCACCGGATTGCTTTCACGGATTAAGTTAATAACTGCAATATTTATAATTGTTTGATGATATTAATAGTTTTGTATATATATTTTTTGATTTATGTTTTCACTTACTTACATCACTTGTTATATATTTTATATTTCTCTCATATATCTTTCCTTTTTTAGTATGATCAATTTATGGGTGTATTTCACCAGGGAGGTGTAACATTGGGTTGTGATGGGTTGATATGTATAACAATTGTTTTTTTACCAATTGCATTATATTATTGCATGGTACACATTTAGTTTTAATTTGTAACATTGCACTTCATTCACACTATACAGGCTTGGTATTAGATATACATATTTTTTATGTAAACTGATCAGTATTGGGATCGGTTGATTTAATACTGAATTATTAGGATGTCCAAATCCAATCCATCTATTAATTCAGTTTTAATTGTAATTCTAAGAGTAGTTCTTTACAATTGATTAAGTCCACCATTAATTCATGTAATGATGAAAGTAAATAGTAGTTCCTCATATTTAATTAAATAGATAAATTAAATATGCTAATCAGTAAATGAAAAATGGTCATTAGCAAATGAAAAATGGTGCATTAGGTTATATCAACAGCCTGTGCATGAGCTTTGCATGCACAGACATCCTTGATTGCTTCTAAACTCGGTGTTACAATCTTTCAAAACACTGGAGTAAAATTAAGAGCCTCTACTTTCCCATGATGGATACATTATTTAGACAATTTATTTTGTGACAGAGGGTCAGTGAGTGATAGTCAGTATAACCTCAGGAGCCACCGTTTATTGATGGTTGACTTTTGATTTTTAATCTTTGATCTTTGATAATTGATAGTTGAAAACTAAAAACGAATTAAAAATAATAATTAAAAATAATTAAAAATAAATAACAAATAGTTTAAAAACATCCATTTAATGTAGGGATTTTTTCAAAAATATCTTATGGCTGTATATGTGACCAATGAAGGTTTGCTTATTCAGTCAATGGAACACAGAAAGCGTACCCTAAAAGACAAGAATACAGGATATGATTATTGGATCACTTGAGACCAAACCCAAAGGGCTATATTGTATTGTGGTATGGTTCAACATTAATAAATATAAATAAAATTGAAATCAATGTTGTTATTGTTGTATGTGCATTGTTCCTCTCCCGATGTAACAGCGCCGCGGCATTTGCGGCGGGTGCGCTGATGGCGGCTGGGCGCCCTGGCCGGCGCCGCCCCGGCGCCCCCCGCAACCTGTGTGTGGGGGGCGTCGGGGCGCCCGCGGGTCTGGGCGCGCGGCCGCTGATGTGCATCAGATCGGGCGGTGCTGCGGGCGCGCCGCCTGTCATTGTCTTTGTCCCGCCTGTCTGCTGATTGCAGTGGGTGGGACACTCACATTGGCCGGATGTGGCGTCGGGCGTGCGTGTGCGCGCCGGTCTGTATAAAGAGAGGAAGTACATAGATCTCACAAGTCCCGTCCAGGTGAAGTGGTATATCCACGCAGCGCGTCGGCGGTTGTTCTGTGCGGTGTGTGGGGGCGTTTGGCAGGCATTCCAGGATCACGGTGATGTACAAATTACTGGTTAACATGACTTTATGCATTTAATAATTGATCATATTGTGCTGTTCAACAAGCCAGTTTCTACTTATGTTGCACAGACTATTTCTGGACGCTCTGTCATCACGCACTACTCAATACACACTGTGTATCTGCTTTTCACTGCTTTCTCTGTTCACAGTTTCAGCCCTGATCTTTTAAAGGGCTTCATGCTTTCTTTCGGTTGCACATCTTTCTGCACACTTTTGGTCAATACTCTGGCTTGGTGACAACACAAATATTGTCATGCTTTTATGACTTAACATGAATTTACTATTTCTTTGATTTGGGATTACTTTACTGCCTAGCCAAACCTCCCCCCCCCCCCCCCCCCCCACAATTTTGGACTTTTTGTCCTTTTAATTGTCCTTTATGTGTTTTTAACTGTGTGTAGCCCTTTCTTTTGGTTTTTCTTGTTTTTTCTGTTTTATATTTTGAATAAAACTGTATACTATACTAGTTTGGTACCAGTTGGCATTTATTCAAACAGGGTGGAGTGCGGATTACTTTGGGTGCATGTGTGGGATATACCAGAGTGTCCAGTTTGTCCCCTGTTAGAGGGAAGCACGAGACGCGGCCTCCAGCGCTCAGAGCCGCTGAGCTGCTATGCGCGTCCAAGCGGCCTTGGACGCGCATACCACAGCGGCTCTGAGTGCTGTGATTGGCTGGAGCGGTCACGTGGGAGCGTGGTGAGGTGAGTGTTTCTGGGGGTTTCAGACAGCGGGGCACCCCAGACCGAAGTGGACCAAAACCCAGGATAGTCAAAATCCTGGGTTTCGGTCCACTTTAAAGTGGACCAACCAGTGGCCTTGGAATCTTTGGCGCTGTATCATTTCAGCATTTCATCATTCCAGTTACAAGAAATCACTGCTGGAGACAAACTTTACAGTGTGTTAGTTGTTGGTGTCCTAATTACACATTGTTAAGCAAAAGAAGCCATTAAAATCTCAGACCTGTGTTTCAATTATTGACAAGTCCCAATGCAAGTTCTGTACAAATAAATGTGTTTAATATTTATTATAAGCATTAAAACACTTTATTCCAGTTCTGCCAATTGTGCTCTATGGGATCCTGAGAACATTGCCAGGTTTTATCTGGCACTGCTTCAACCACAGTGCCGGCACTGCATCAATTTTGACGCTAGTGTTAAATAAAGCAATTCTGTGAGTACTCACCTGTAGAATTGTTTTTGTTCTTGCATGGCCCGCTTCGGTATTCATAACAGTTGGGTTATTCCGCCACAAGGTGGCGCAGTGGTACTGCAGAAAAGCTGTGGCTTGTCCCCGGCCCTCTATAAAAATGGGCTTAACCATAGAGTTCCCCAGCGTACACAAGCAGTGAGACAAGAAGCCGGGAGAGAATAAGTAAAAAATTTGAAAAAGGTAAAAGACCCCAATTGACTTGGAACAATCACCATAAAAAGGCAACCAAGAACAAAGATAACAAGGGTGGGGCAAAGCGGGCTGTGCCATGCAAGAACAAAAACAATTCTACAGGTGAGTACTCACAGAATTGCTTTTTTCTTTATTGCATGGCACGGCCCGCTTCGGTATTCATAACAGTTGGGACATCCAAAAGCAGTGTCTAGAATAGGGTGGGATCCCCAAAGAGTAACGGCCAGTAGTTCAAGTCACGACCGCCTTAAGCACCTTGAGGCCAAAAGCAGCATCCGCTGAGGCCTTAACATCAACCTTGTAAAACTTAGAAAAAGTATGAACAGAAGACCAAGTAGCGGCCTTGCAAACTTGTTCAACAGAAGCTTGGTGCTGAAAAGCCCAAGAGGCACCAATAGCACGAGTAGAATGAGCAGTAATCCTAAAGGGAGGTTCCTTTCCCTTAGCAGAGTAGGCTTGAACCACTGCCTGACGGATCCACTTGCTGATAGTGGATTTAGCCGGAGGCAAAGCCTTTCTAGGTCCAGAAGTGAGAACAAAAAGAGCATCAGACTTCCTGAAAGGCTCAGTGGCTACCAAATAAAACTTCAGAGCCCTGACCACATCTAGGGAATGCAGAGTCCGCTCCTTGGAATTAGCAAGATTAGGACACAATGAAGGCAAGACAATGTCCTGATTAAGATGAAAAGCAGACTTACAGGCTCTTCCAGTGACGGTTCTCTAGAGCTTTCTGCAAAAAGCTAGAGGGCTTTTTATCAAGTTTATTTGGGGCGGGAAGAAACCGAGGCTGAATAAAACAATGTTGTCTCGAACCAAAGAAAATGGAGGACTCAACTTTCCGGACCCGACCCTTTACCACGCGGCGGTTCACCTCAGCAGAGCCGTAGACTGGTGCCTGCATGGGAGCCACAAACAGTCCGGAGTTCTCCCCTAGCCCCTCTTCTATGCTCCCAATCCTAGGCAACCCTTGTTTTCCCCCGGGTAATGAAGGCCCCACCTCTAGAGAATGGAGAGAAGCAGGTGTTTATAGGGTGAGACATTTTTGGGAGGGAGGGGGGGGGGGGTGGTCGGAGCTGGGAGCACTCGGCCGAGCAAAGGGGTTGAAGTAGTGGACAAACTGGCAAAATAATCAGGCTGTGCACTTCCTCCATCCTCTGCGAGGCTTCGCCAGGGGGTTAAGGAAAACTACCCCCTTTGAGGATTTGTTTGCCAGTAAAACTGCTGTCCAACACAGACTGTCATACATCTACAAGTTACTGATTATCCCTCCGAGGAGCGAGAGGCCCTCCTTCCTGAGGAAATGGGAGATTGATTTGGGGGTCTCTTTCTCCTCGGAGCAATGTAGAAAACTCTTGGTCATGCCACACAAAACGTCCCTTTGAATGCGTATCCAAGAACGTAACTATAAAATCCTCTCTCGCTGGTATAGAGTACCTGCAATGCTAAGTAAATGGTTCCCAGAGACCTTTGAAAAATACAATTCTGTGAAATACTCACCTGTAGAATTGATATTATTTGTATACAGTACGTCCTGCTCCAGATATAATACTTACACTTGGGACATCCAAAAGCAGTGTCCATAAAGTAGGGTGGGATCCCCAACAAAAAACGACAGCAGCAAACAGTTTAAAGCACTGTCACCTGCAGAACCATACGGCCAAGACAGCATGAGCTGAGGCCCTAACATCAACATTGTAAAAACCCTTGCAAAGGGTATGAGCATAAGCCAACGTTAGTGGCCTAACCAACCGGTTAAACAGCAAAACCGGTGCTGAAAAGCCCAAGAGGCATCAAGCACGCGTAGAAAAGGAATCAAGGCAACAAGGGAGATTCTTCCCCTTGCCTGAGTAGGCCTGAGTAACAGCCTGACAATCTGATCGCTAACAAATTTGGCAGAAGCCAAGGGCCAAAACAAGGTACCAGGAGTAACATCCAAAAGGTAACAACCAGGACCAAACCGCCCAACTCCCGAGAGCAGACGAGATCGGGCACATTCAGGATGTATTGGCCACAAACCCCAAGGAACCTCAGTTCCCCTAAGGAGAAAAACTGCCAACACCTGTATAAGGAATGCAGAACCACTTCCTCAGCGTCGCTAGGAACGGGGATAGCCGTGGAAAACAATATCTCGAATAATTGAACATAAGACACCTTCAGATGTAGAGAATCCGGCTTCAGGCGGAAATCCACCTTATCCTGGTGTATCTCAAGGAAGGAGGGCTAGGTAAACCAGAACCGCCCGCTCACACACGCCTGACCAAGGTAACAGGCACCAGAAAGACAACCTTGAGGGTAAGGACATCCAGACAGCATCCTGAATAGGGCTAAGGGACAATCCTGCAAGCAGGCGGAATGAATTCAATTTCAATCCCAACAGGGACCATAGGGGTACATGGAGAATGCATATGAGCACCCCCTGAAGGAAGTCTTAACCAAGGAAGACTGAACCAGAGACTGCTAAGGCAAGGTGGACAGGGCAGAGCCTGACCCATCAGAGAACTGAGCTGGGGAACCAACTCCAAGTTATGCTGAAGCCACACTGGAACCTGGGAACCAAGAAAGTCCAACAAGTAAGAGAACTAGACTCGCCCCAATAAATGTGGGTATGCCATACCTTACAACAATAGAAGAAGCCGAGGAAGAGGCTTACTCCTAGCCTTCCCATAGACGCAAACACCGAGACAGCTAAGACTTGTCTCCATCAAGATGTATGTTTCAGCAGTCAGATCGACAAGGCCAGGGACCATGAATGATAGTGACGTAAAAGGGGCCCTGAGTGATCAACTGGCACTCCTGGTAAGGTGCAGAACTACTGACCGCAGTACCATGTCTGCAACCACACTATACTAGGTCAACGGGGGGCCACCAGAATCACTGGTCCCCCTACCAGAGTAATCTTCCGCATAACCCTGCCTAGCAGAGGGAATGGAGAAGGACATACAGAACCAAACGTCCTGTCAAGACGGTACTAAAGGCATCCGGACCACTGACACAGGATCCTGGAACAGGGAAACAAAGGCCGATAGCCTGTGAAGGTGACAGAACCCAACAGATCCACGACTGGTTGGACTCCATAACGACACGGGGATTAGCACATCCTGTCGCAGAGGGGCTTCGCCGGAGCTAATATCACTTAACATGCAGGGAGCATTGTCTCCGCCCGGAAGGGAACATAGACACTCCCTGGAAGGTCTGTCAGCTCCAGGCCCCTTCCAATGGTTAATGTAGTACGTCTGTCGTCAGACGGACCGAGCACCCCCAGCCTGGCAATTCCAGAAGGGGAGCGGTCAAGCGAGAAGAGCCCACTGAAAAATACCATTTTGTGAATACTCACCTGTAAAAGGGATATTATAAGTATGTCACACACCCCGCTTCAAAACATTAATTCTTACACTTGGGTTACTCCACCAGCAGGTGGCGACGTTACAGAGAGGTTGCTGAAAAACGAGCCCCTCCTGGTCTATACATACCTGGGACCTCCCACTCATTCCCCAGTATTCAAACAGCAGTAAAGACAAGGTACCAGGAAAAAAACCATTGGCAACCCTCAAAATTGTAAACAAAGCTTCACCCTATAAAGAATCCAGGATACCAAAAAAGGGCGGGTGAAGCGGGGTGTGTGACATACTTATAATATCCATTTTACAGGTGAGTATTCACAAAATGGTATTATTCTAAGTATGTCACACAACCCGCTTCAAAACATTAATTCTTACACTTGGGACATACAAAAGCAGTGTCCACAAAGGGCGGGTATCCAACAAGGCCATAATGCAAAACTCAAACCACTGCAGCTTGCAGAACCTTGCGGCCAAACACAGCATCCGCTGAAGCCCGCACATCAACCTTGTAAAAACTTGGACAAGGTGTGAACAGAAGACCAAGTAGCAGCCTTACAAACTTGTTCAACAGAAACCTGGTGCTGAAAAGCCCAACAGCACGAGTAGAATGAGCAGTGACACGAAAAGGGGGAACCTTCCCCTTGGCAGAACAGGCCCCAACAACCGCCTGACGAAACCATTTGCTAATGGACGACTAAGCGGGAGCCAAAACCCTTGCTAGGCCCAACAGGGCACCACGAAAAAGACATCAGTCTTACGAAAAGGAGATGTAGTAAACAAACAGTACTTCACACAGCGTACCACATCCAAACAGTGCAAACCCTCTCCTTGTCATTCCTAGGCTTAGGACACAAGGAAGGAAGAACAATGCCCTGGTTAAGATGAAAAGCAGAAACCACCTAAGGAAAAAAAAATTCCGGGTTGAAGCGGGAAACCACTTTGCCCTGATGTCTCTCAAAATGAGTAGCCTGAACCGACAAGGCTGCCAACTCCGAAACGCGCCGAACCGAAGCAATGGCCACCAAAAAGGCAACCCTCTGAATCAGAGTAGAGAGAGCAATAACCTGCAAAGGCTCAAAGGAGGAGCCTGAAGAGCAGAGATAACCAAATTCAATAGTGCTCTCTCTGGCACTAATAAAAGTCTGAATAACAGATCCGAAGACCTGCCTCCCCTAAGATGGAGGTTTCAGCAGCTAGACCGTCACAGCCAGCGTTGATGAATTGGGGCAACGCAGTTGACCCTGTGTGATAAGATCCAGCCGAAAAAGCAGATCGCACTGATCCACCACCAGACAAACGAAGTCTGCAAACCACACCCTCCTTGGCCACCTTGGGGCCATGAGAATGGCTTGAGCCCCGTCCAGGGCCAGCTTTCGCAACACCTTGCCTAGCATGGGAATCGGAGGAAACAGATAAAGAACCCCAGGTCCCCCCAGCTCAGGGACATGGCATCCACCGCCAGAGCCAGAGGATCCTGAGAGAGCGACACGAATGTCGGAAGCTTGTAATTGTGACGAGAGGCAAACAGATCCACCTCCAGCGTCCCCCACCAGAGACAAAGCGACCGAAAAACCTGAGGGTGGAGAGACCATTCCCCCCGACGGAAAAAGCACCTGCTCAGGAAGGCCGCGTCCGTGTATTCCAATCCTGGAATGTACACTGCCGAAATGCAAGGGACATGAGTCTCCGCCCAGGCTAGAAACAGAGACACCTCTCTGAGGGCACCCAGACTGCGAGTCCCTCCCCGGCGATTGATGTAAGCAACCGCCGACCGATCGTCCGACCGAACCTGAACCGGCAAGCCCTGTAAATGCTGTGCCAAGTGAGACAGAACCAACCCGATGGCTCTCAACTCCAGAATGTTGATGGGCAAGTGGGCCCCCAGAGGACCCCACCTCCCCCGGAACCGAAAGTCCTTCCAGAAAACTCCCCATCGCGACAAACTGGCGTCCGTGGTGACAGTTTCCCAAAGAGGCATCAGAAAGGACCTGCCCCGCAAGAGAATGTCCGAGACCATCCACCACTGGAGAGACTGCCAAACCCGGGAGGACATCCGGAAAGACCGATCCAACGACCGCAGTCGCCAGTCCCAAGACGCCAACAGAAGAAACTGAAGCGTCCTCGTGTGAAACTAAACAAAGGGAACTGCCTCAAAGGAAGCTACCATCAACCCCACCAGTCTCATCCCTAGCCGGATGGACGAGCAAGGATTGGAAAGAAGAAGCTGCGCCAATTCCTGAACCAAGAGAACTTTGGCCTGAGGCCGAACAACTCTGTGTTGGCAAGAATCCAAGGACATCCCCAGAAAGGGCACCACCCTAGCCGGAACGAGAGAGGACTTGATGTTGATCACCCAGCCGAACCTTTCCAAAGTGGATACCACCGTCCTGGTGTCCACCTCCGCTTGACTGAAAGAAGAAGCCATGATGAGAAGATCGTCCAAATAGGGCACAATGCGAATCCCCTGAGCTCCGGGAAGGGCCATCACGCCCGCCAACACCTTGGTGAACACTCTTGGAGCCGAGGTAGGGCCGAACGGAAGAGCCACAAATTGAAAATGCCGATCTTCCACCACGAAGCGAAGAAAGCTTTGGTGAGCCGGAATATATGAATATGAAGATAGGCATCCTTGATGTCTATGAACTTCATGAAATCCCCCTGCCGCAGAGAATAGCAAAAACGCAGAGGTTCCATGCGAAACCTCCGGGGAAGAATAAACACATTGAGGAACTTCAGATCCAGGATGGGACGAACCAACCCGTCCAACTTGGGCACTGTGAAGAGAATGGAATAAAACCCGCGGCCCACCTCCGAAGGAGGGACCGGGCAGATGACTGCCATATCCAGAAGATTCCTCACCGCCGCCAGGAGCCCCTGCGCAGCCGAAGTATCTGAGGGCATACGAGACATGAAAAACCTTAGAGGAGGTCGGGACTCGAACTCCAGCTTGTAACCGGCCGACACCACCTCCCGGATCCACATGTCCGAGACCGCCTGGTCCCACACCCGGGAGAAGAGTCGCAACCGACCCCCCACCCGCAAGGGTGAGGGCACCCCCTCATTGTTGAGCGGGCTTGGCAGCTGGTTTGGGTTAGACACCCCAGGAGTGAACGGGGCAGCCACAGCCTCAACCCCTGCTCCAGCTTGCACCCCTGGGGCCGTAAAGCACGCGCCTCTGCCAGCTCTGGCTCCCCGAAAGGAGGGATTCAAGAGGCCGCCCCCGAAAGGAACAACGAAAGTTCTTGCACTGAGTTAACTTACCTCCCTTGGCAAACAAAACCAATTTCTCACCAAACAGGCGCAAACCCAAAAAGGAAAGAGCCGTAAGCGACTTCTTAGAATTAAAGTCAGCAGTCCATTGCCGCAACCACACCAACCGTCGGATAGCCACCAACAAAGCTGTGGTCCTGCCACACATCACCATGGCGTCATCCTGAGCGGCAAGGACAAACAAAACAAAGGACTCACAACGTTTGAGAGCAAGGAACTCATCACAAGTAGAATCAAGGTCCACACATAACCCCTGACAATGGACCTAACCGCCAACAACAAAAGTGACGAAACACAAACAGGCCGCAAGCCGAACCCGCACAGGTAAAACCATGGCGAGCCACCTGGACAATCCGGCGAACTTCGCCATCCTTAAGGGTAGTCGTGTCAGGAGAAGGCAACACCAAACGCGGCTTGGCCACAACAAACAATCACCCTTAGGCGGAGGAACCGCCTCGGGAGGGTCTAAATCCAAAAACTTCAACATTTGAGTCAATATGGAAGGGATGTCAAATACCGTCCCCGCCGCCTGGTCACCCTCAGCACCAAACAACTGCAGGACCACAGGGTCGTCCAGTTCCTCTAGAATCTCACCAGCGGGCCAGGTGTTGAGACCAATTAGTCTATGTGCATGCACCGTGGGACATCTGAATTCTTTGGACTCCTTTCTACTGTTTTTTAAAGAATAATAAATTTAATTCCGTTTGCTCAGTGCCTAACACGCCACCCCCCCCCCCCCCTCGCTAAGGGAGAAGGGACCAAGCGGGAGAAGGCAGGCTAAGGGGGAACCGGGACGGGGCATCCCAAATCCAGATCACCGGCAGGATAACCGCGTTGGAGTCTAGCGGAGGAGATAAGCTCCTAGGCACCATGAGGTGCCATCTACCATTACCCAGCCAGCAGCCTAAGCTGAGAGGCTTCCGGTTTAACAATCTAGGCATATAAACACAGGCTGGGCAGAAATAGACCAGAGGGGGGGGCGGGGTGATACCCCGGCTACCTGCAAGCAGGAGACTTCATTCTTCTGTCTTGTCGCCATCTTGCAGAGAAGAACACTGGGGAATGAGTGGGAGGTCCCAGGTATGTATAGACCAGGAGGGGCTCGTTTTTCAGGACTTCTCTGCAACATCGCCACCTGCTGGTGGAGTAACCCAAGTGTAAGAATTAATGTTTTGAAGCGGGGTGTGTGACATACTTAGAATAACGCTCACTGTTTTAACTTCAATAGGCGTAAGGACCCTCTAAGGGCCCCACCAACACCAGAATTGCAGGTGGATTCGGAAGAAACCGTCCCCTTCAACCTGAAAGGTTGGCATCCATGGTGGCCGTTTCCAGAAAGGGGCAAGGGGAACTACCCTCAGACAGGTCCCTCGCGTTCAACCACTTTCAAGAGAAAACAGTCATACAGGTGGGAAGGCCCACAGGCCCTGCTCCAAGCGTGCTGGATCCCTGTCCTATGTTACCAATATAAGTCGCAGACGGGCTCAAGGGGAACTGAGAATAAGGACCTCTTTAGCTACTCGGGCACCTGCCGAGCACGTTGACAATGGCCCACCAGTCGCATCCCTGCCTGGTGTTAAGAAACCGGGACAGTAGTGAGGGGCTGGGCCCATGAGACCAGAATGCCCACCTAATTGCTGAGAGGGGGAGAATCTGGTTTGAACCTGATCCAGAATCATTCCTATTAATGGAGTTACCACTTTAGGGAACAGCGAGGACTATCCTGACGCAGAGACAGGGGAGTGAGGAAAGGCGACCGGGTAGACATCGCGCGAACGTCCCTTGGTCTCATCAGAGACATCACCATCGACAGCACTTGAGTGAACCCTCTGGGAGTTGAAGAGAGGCCAGATAACAGGGCCCAATTAACAGTGTTGGACTTCCAATACGAACCTGGAGAGCCTCAGAGATCTGAGGGCACAGGAATGTAAACATAAGCATTGAAGAGTTCCCCAGACGGCAAGACGCCCACAGGGCGCAAGGTGCTGATGGCCCAACTCAAGAGTATCCATGCAGGAAAACTGACTTATTAGAGAATTGCTGTGAATCCAGAATGGGCCACCCAACCCATCCCTTGGGGGGCTGTGGAAGGTGGTATAGCGGCCCTTGCCTCTGCCTATTACGGGCAATCTGCAAGAGACCCTCAGACCTTGCAGTCCTAGCATGGCCTGTGCCAGCAACTGAACAGGGGCAGGGACCAGGAGTACCTGGGGCCTGATAAAAACTGGGGAAGGCCGTGCAGCAAACTCTCCTGTATCTGGAGGACACAACCTCCTGAATCCACCAGAATGAGGCGAAATGCCTCCTGATAAGAGCAAGGTGCTGCAGCCATCCCCTCACCCAGCCGGGCGAGGGCGCCCTATCATGCTTGAGGGGGTTTGGTGGAAGATTTGGGCTTAGCCCCGCCGGAGGGGCCAGAGCGTTGTCTGCTGCTCGTGGGGCAGGAGTCTGCCCCAAAAATCCGGAAAGACACCCCTGGTTCCTATTTAACACTAAGGTAGGGGGGAGGAGGGGTGCTTTGCCCTTTTTACCGAACAGGTCTAGACAGGCCCCAAATAGGCGTTGCCCTCTGAAGGGGAGCCCAGTAAGAAGTAAGAGTCTTTTTAGTAGCATCATCAGCACCCCACTGTCGCAGCCAGACCAAGCGACGAATAGCCACCGCAGGGGCAGAAGTTCTTGCACACATTCTAATCTAGCGCTAATAGAATAAACTTCACAAATACATCACAATTGGAGAGTGCATTAAACACCTCCCAGGGGAGATCCTCGGGGTGATGATCGAGCAATTTTTTGATGATGGTTCTAGCGGCCACCGCAGTAATGGCTGCGGCACAGACCGGACACAGCGCCGTCCCGGCACAAGAAAAGGCATGGGAGGCCAGCAGCTCAATGCGCCGGTCCTCAGCATCCCGAAGGGTACTATAGGCAGGGGTTGTAATAAAGGGGGGGTTAGGGACCCCTATGATCGGCGCATCCACCACGGGGGGCAGCAATTAACCACCTCAGGGGTAAAAGTGTATTTCCTATCCCAGTCCCCTGGAACCCCTGGAAGTTTACTGGGGCATTCCCATTCTTTGAGCACATGAGCCTGCTCTAAAAATTCCAAAAGTGCAGTCGCAGTATGTAAACTGCTCCCCTCTAGGCTTGGGGACCTGACTGGGGGGAGAGATAGACAGTGCCTTAAAGACCTTAAAGCGGACCATCACCCTCCCGTGATCGGCCCGGGAATATATAAGATTCCCGGGCCGATCACCTCCCTCCCCGCGGGACATCCGAGATCGGGATGTCCCGCGGGGTGAAACCCCCCCAAACGCCCCAAATCCCCTTACCTTGTCTTCCCTCGCGCCCCTCTAGACGTGCACGCACCCGCGCCGCCCGTCTGTGAATGGCCGGCGCGGGCGCGTCAAGAGTGACGCGCGGGAGGCGGCGGCGGAGGAGCCGCTTGTCCGTTGCTGTCAGATCGCTTGTCCGCGGCCACATGGGAGCGGGAGAGGTGAGTTTTCCGGGTGATCGGGGGGGTTTCACACAGCGGGGCACCCTGATCGGGGGTGCCCCACCGAAGTGGACCAAGACCCAGGATAGTCAAAATCCTGGGTGTTGGTCCACTTTAAGCAACAGGTCGTCAGTGTCACACTGGCCCCAGTATTCCGGGCCAGAATCATCGTGACTCCTCGGCCTCTCATCAGATGAGCCTGAGTCAGAGAACAACTCCCCTTTATCAGAAGGGGTATAGTCACGCGGAGTAGCAAACCCCTCAGTTCTCATAGAACATACAGAAACATGGGGCGACAGGTGCCGCTTTCTACCAGGGCCCATTCGCTCTGACAACCTAGCAATAATCTGTTCAGCCGTAGGCAGTCTGGAAGGGCCCGCAGGCTGCAATTCCCCACTTGTAGGCGACTCAGCAGGAGAGAGATTTAAGCCTGGGGAGATAGGTGAATTGAAGCTAGGTGTAGCCACTGACCGACCAGATTGCAGGGCCAGGGCTTGCTAAGCACAGGGTACAGAGACCCGTGCCCTGCCAGCATCAGCATTAGGTTGTCCACACGCTATACACCAACGGTCTTGTCCCGGAGGGACCCTGGTCACATAATTCTGAGATGCCTCCATATGGTGATTAATCAAGGCACAATATGCCAGTAGGGATTTACACAATAAGTAACCCTGGATGCCCCAAAGACCCGCTATGGAAGTGGGAGAATTTTACAAGGCCCGCTATAATTTAACACCGGGCCGGGAGAAGCCAATGGTGTTCACCAGTCTGAAAGGCATAATGGGAATAAAGGGTGTCCGAAGCATGCGCAGTAAACAAGGATCATGAAAATCGCCCGCGAGGGCACTTACAGACCCAGGGAGGAGGAGGACCGCTACCACGCGTGCGTGCGACCAGCATCAAAATGGCGCCAAAGTGAACCTCGAAGGGCGGGCAGCCAACCTAGGTCCCCGCCCCCACTGAACAGCGCGAAGCTCTGAGGTAGATACAAACTTATGAGGAGCGAAGTGAATGGTACACTTAGAGAAGATGATTTGCCAATGAAGACGCCGCCCGGCGCTGCACATCCAGTAAAGGAAGAAGTGCGCGCGGCGGTGACAATTACACAGTAAAGAACAAACAGCGCGGTTCTGACCCCAGGGATACTAGTCTGGGCAACACTAAGGCCATAACGTGTAAAACATACACTAAGACCCAGGGAGGAGGAGGACCGCACACACACACCCTTTCTTTCCCCCCGGGCTACGGGGGGAATGAGGGAGGATGGCGACCCTTTGTACAGGGCCCACCGCTAAACGGGGCATGGGCAATAGTGCGGGAGGGGCATCCCCTAGAGGCTCACCATCAGCCCTAAACCGCCTACCCTTTGGTGGGGGACTGCGGTGGAGCATGGCTCCGTTAAGCACGCATGGTGCTGCCTACCTGGGAGGCACATCACAGGAAGGACGGGTGGGAATAGTCCAACAGGGCCGCAGGCTGTAATAGCCCCGCTCACCTGCGAGAGAGTGATACATCATGTCTTCGCAGTCAGCACTGCAGAGAAATTTGGGGATTTGTGGGAGGTCCCTGGGTATTTGAAGGGCCGGGAGGAGCCTGTTTTTCCATGTCTCTGCAGTGCAGCGCCATCTGGCAGAGGATAACCCAAGTCTAAGTATTATATCTGGAGCAGGATGTACTGTATACTAAGAATAATGCTAGAGATGTAATGATGCGAGGGGTGACATGTTGCACATATTCTGGTCCTGTCCTGTTTTAAAGCAATTTTGGGAAATGATTAGAGAAGTGGCAAGGAAGGTAACGGAAGAGGAGGTGCCTAATGACCCGGCCTCTTGCCTGTTACACATGACCAAAGCCCCCCTTAAGAGCTACAAAAAATCTTTGCTATGCCACCTGCTCAATGCCGCAAAAACCTACATCCCCCTAAAGTGGAAAACCCCGGATCCACCCTGAATTGAAATGTGGATCATGAAGGTGAATGAGCTCATGCGGTATGAGAGTGTGATTCTCTCTCGAGAAAACAGGTTCGAGAGCTTCACGATAACCTGGTTTGGCTGGTCGAGGTTCTCGGAGTCTGATGAGTGCAGGGATCTGCTGGATGGCGCCCGGGGGCCTGCGCGCATTGCCCCTCCCGTTCCAATCTAGTACCTTAAAAAGATCATATAGATTTGAGCCACGTGTGTCAGATCAGAGTTTGTTATGCATTGTCTTTAATGCTACAATTATAGCGGACACCCCTTGATAGGGGTTTAAGTCGTGCAATTTGTATCGTTTCCTTCATATAACATTGTACCGTACCTGTACTGTTATGCTTCAAAATCAGAAATAAAGAATAAAAAAAAAATGAAAAGCAGACACAACCTTTGGTAGGAAGTCCGGCCTGAGCCGAAACACCACCTTATCCTGATGCCTCTCAAAATAAGGAGATTTGATGGAAAGTGCCGCTAGTTCAGAAACTCGCCTTACAGAAGTGATAGCCACCAGAAAGGCTACCTTAAGGGTCAGAATAGACAAGGAAGCATCACGGATAGGCTCAAAGGGAGGCCCTTGCAGGGCGGACAACACCAGATTCAAATCCCAGACTGGTATCAAAGGCTTACGGGGTGGACGCACATGAGAAACACCCTGAAAAAAAGGTTTTAACCAACCGGTGATTGGCAAAAGATCTTTGGAAAAAAATTGCCAGAGCTGAAACATGGCCTTTTAGGGTACTAAGTTGAAGGCCCTGATCCAAACCATGTTGCAAGAATTCCAGAAACCTGGGAATAGAAAACACCCGAAAGGGAAGAGACTTGGACTCACACCAGGCAATGTAAGCATGCCAGACCCTGTAATAAATAACGGACGAGGTCTTCTTCCTGGCCCGAATCATGGCATCAACAACAGAAGTAGGCAACCCCTTTTCCATCAATATGGAGGTTTCAGCAGCCAAGCCGTTAAAGCCAGAGTTTGTAAATTGGGATGGCGTAGCTGCCCCTGGGTGAGAAGACTTCCAGAAGCCTCCCCAGCCGGTCAGACTGGCATCCGTGGTGACCGTTTTCTAGCACGGGGGCAGGAAGGACCTGCCCCCAGAAGGTTCCTTGAGTCCAGCCACCACGAGAGAGACCGTCTGGCCAGGGGAGACAGAACAAATTCCTGATCCAGGGACACAGGGTCCCGATCCCAAACTGACAAGAGGTGCAACTGGAGAGGTCTCATGTGAAACTGAGCAAAGGGGACTGCCTCGAAGCAGGACACCATCAGGCCCACCAACTGCATCCTCTGATGGATGGAGGGATGAGGACACGACAGCAGAGCCCGAGCCTGCAGCTGAAGACCTTCCACCTTCTGCTAAGGAAAGAACACCTTGACCTGAGAGGTATCCAGCATCATGCCCAGAAAGGTCCTCACCAATGACGGGGACAGAGAAGATTTGGTATAGTTGATCACCCAGCCGAAAGACTCCAGAGTGTATGTCACCATTTGAGTGTCCCGCTCGGCCTGAGGAAAAGACTCGGCCACAATCAGGATGTCGTCCAGGTAAGGAATGAGGCAGATTCCTTGGTTCCTTAGCAGAGCCATCACTCCCGCCAGCACCTTGGTGAACACCCGAGGTGCTGAGGTGATACCGAAGGGTAGAGCCACAAACTGGTAATGCTGACCCTGCAGCTCGAACCTTAGAAATCTCTGATGACCTGGGAAGATAGGCACATGAAGGTAAGCAACCTTGATGTCTACAGTGGTCATGAAGTCGCCTGGGCGAAGGGTACTGACAGCAGGGCGCAGCGTCTCCAAGCGAAAATGTTTGAATCTGACAAATTTGTTGAGGCCCTTCAGATCCAAAATGGGCCTCGGAGAGCCATCCTTTTTGGGGACCGTGAAAAGATTGGAATAGTACCCCTGACCTCTTTCTTGATGAGGCACCAAATGACTCCGGACTCTAACAGGCAATGAACAGCCAGAAGCAATCTCTGTGCCGACAGGGGGTTTAAAGACATCCGGGATCTGATGAATCTTGAGGGGGGCCAGGCTGCAAACTCTATCTTGTAACCCGAGGACACTACCTCCTGATTCCACCGGTCTGAGACGTGAGCAAAGAGCCGAAGCCGTCCCCCCCACCCGGATGGGTGAGTGCGCCCCTTCATGCCTGAGGGGGCTTGGGAGAGGGTTTGGACTTAGGATTCCAGGAGAGACCGGGACGACCACGGGTTCTGCCACGGCCCCAAGAATCTCTGCGACCGCACATACCGGGCGCAAGCCAGCCCCCACACAGGTAAAAGCATGGCAGGTCACTTGATCCATGCGCCGGTCCTCACCGTCCCTCAGAGTGGTAGTGTCAGGGGAAGGCATGACCGAAGTATTGGACTGGAGCGTCTACTTCAGGGGGAAAAGACCACCTCTTAACAAGATCAACGGGAAAGGGATACCTTTTATCCAAACCCTTGGGCACCGCAGGCAACTTGTTAGGACGTTCCCATTCTTACCAGGGCGAAAAAGCTCCCCCTGCTTTCTTTTAGCTACCTCAGGGGGAGCAATGTGCAAAATTTCAAACACATGTGACAGCAGATTATCAGTGTCCTCAGGGTACCATGATTCCTCTCCGGACGCAGACCCAGGGTCACTATCGCAACCCTCCTGCTGGTTCCCAGAGGAGTTAGAGTCCTGGGAGAGCTCCCCCATCTCAAGCAGGGTGACAGTCACCAAGCTCATCAATCCCCACATACATCTCAGTAAGGGGAGCAGGCCTGGGGTCCATGTGTCTCTTCTTGCCAGAGGCCTTCCTAGGAGCATTGCTGGCAGAGCCAAATCAGAATGTGACTCCCTGCCAACATTCCCCTCACTGGGGCCCAATTGCAGGAGCGGGGGAGTAGATGAAGCCGAGTGAGGCGCAGAGCTGGGAAGCGAAGCAGGCAAACCAGCTTGAAGCGCAAGGACACTTTCAGCGCATGGCACACACACCGTGACACTGTTACTCACAGGGGATACCCCACACATGGAACACAGCCGTGCTTGCCCCAAAGGGCCCCCAAGCGCGCTATCCCCAGAAGCCCCAATATGGTGATTAGCACAGGCACATTGGCCAGCAGTGGGTACAGGCTTAAGACAGAAGCCACCCGGGATGCCCTCCCACGGGAGGCCCCCAGAAGTTAATAAAGGGGGGAAGGAGTGGAGCTGGGAGAAACCACAACCCAATGGTATCCCACCTGAAAGACATAAGTAGAAAACACACATGACATGACACAAAAGAAAAAGAGAGGACACAGTCCCCAAACTACTTACCCTCTCAGAAGCTAGGACAAAAACTTTGCATCCCTATTAGGCTCACCATAAAGCCTATGGCCGGCTATCCTTTGTGTTACAGGGTCTGCGGCTTGGAGCAGCGCTCCAGGAGCACTTGACCCTAGTGCTCTTCTACCTTCATCCGATCTTTCAGCCAAGGCTGGGAGGCAGTGAGGGTCCAGAAACGGGTGGAAATAGACTTGCAGGGCCGCAGGCTTGGTTGCCCCGCTCACCTGCGCAAGAGAGTGCCATCTGCTAACTTTGCAGTCCACTGCAGAGAGAACACTGGGGAACTCTATGGTTAAGCCCATTTTTATAGGGAGCCTGGACAAGCCACAGCTTTTCTGCAGTACCACTGCGCCACCTTGTGGCAGAATAACCCAACTGTTATGAATACCGAAGCGGGCCGTGCCATGCAATAAAGAAAAAAAAATGTTATGCATCATCAGCGCTAGTGTTTTTTTTTGTTGAGAAATCGTGGGCCCAAAAAAGTGGTTCTTAAATAAGACTCAAAGTCAACCGATTATAGGCATTTATTGTTACCAGCTCTTGTAAATTGCATAGCAAAGTTCCTAGGTCTATGGCATGGCCAACAAATGTTGACAGCCTTTTGAATTCCTGGGTTTGGCAAGACAAGCAGATCTGCACCTATCTTTGTGCACAGGCTTCACATCCACAACAGATTTGGCATAGAGGAACTTTGACTGATCAGAGCCACCCTACTGCAAAATATCTGTGATGTTGATCTAGGCCTCTGATTTCTACTGAAATAAAATGACACTATAGCTTAGAATGCCATTGTAGAGGACCTTGTATATTTTACAAGTTTGTGGGGAACCTTTTTATATTACTATATAAGCATCTACTAAGCCTGGTGTGGAGAAATCTGGCTGACATTCAAACCCAGCTGAACAAATTTGGGGTGAACTGAAATTTGGGGCCTCATCGGCCAATACCAGAACCTGACCACACTATACTCTTGGGCCTGAATAAGAGCGGAATTCTGCAGACAGATTCCAATATCTGGAGGATGTAGATAAAGCAGAAAGAAAGGAGGTTATTTCAATATTATTAACTATAGGAACATTATCACAATGCTTTAATGAGTGACACCTCTGTTAAAGCATGTGGTTATTGTATGTCATCCACTGAACCTGGCAGATACCTGAATGTATGAATACCCTCAGTTACAAAAAAAAACAAAATTTAAAACAAAGTACCGTATTTTTCGCCCTATAAGATGCACCCCCAGTGGGGAAGGGGGGTCTCATTGCGTCTTATCGGGTGAATGTAAAGCAAAAAGTAAACTTGCATAACTATTGCTTTCGCATCACAGCCACTGCAGCTAAACAATGTGGTGGCAGGGTTTAAGATGTCCGCACTCTGGACGCCGCCGCTGCTGCTTCTCGGGCCCAGCACACACCCACACAAACACTGGCACATGCTGCACGGACCTGAGCATCAATTGTGGCACCCAGAACAGCCTGCTACTCCTCTATCATCTGGCAGCTGCGTGGGAACGACAGTTATGTACGACTCATTTTTTTTTGTTTTTTCCTCCAGCGTCTGGGGAAGGGGGGGGGGGTGCCACACGGTCTATGGGGACTGGGAGGGGGGAAATGCCACACTGCCTATGGGAACTCGGAGGGGCATTTTTAAACACAATATTTATTTTAGAATATCTTAATTTTTTTAGATTTTCTTCCTCCAATTCCTAGGTAAGTCTTATGGGGTAAAAATACGGTATAACTGTGGGGAATTTTAATTACTAAAAATATTAGAGATTAATTTACCTTCCCAGCCTATGTAGACATCATTATAGGCAATACTGGATTTTGTTTTCACTTGTAAACTTAACATCAGTGTTTAAACCCTGTGTGGAAATACTCTTAATACAACTAGAAAAAGTGCTCTCTCATCTTGATCATAGTTCCATTACTAGATATTAAAACAGGCGCATCTGTACAGACAAAGGGCACAAGTGGCACCTCCAACCATTACAAACACCAAACTAGTCTGTGTTTAATCCTTCACATGCGATGGATTTGGTCATGATCCTCAAAAGATTTAAGGTTTTCCAAGTTATCCCACCATTTGTAAAGGAAGGTTTCTGCAATCAGCTGGAACCAGGGTGTAATCTTCACCTCTCCTTGCTTGGCCTTTTCCAATAACTGCGTCAGCTCCTCCTTAGACACATAGCAGTGACTTTTGATCTCATTGGGATCTGGATCTACAGCAACATCCTTCTGTACAAACAAGATGTAATCTATTTCATGCTCTCCCCAGATGCCATCTGATTGGGCTTTGTAGTGAATCCTTGTTAGATATCTCAGTTCATCTGGAGTCACCTATAAATAAACAACAATTTGTTTAGTGGTATAGAGCAGTGTGGCACTGGCTAGTAAGAAGAAAGAGGGCCAGCGTCTTAGTTTTCTGAAAGAAACTGTGCTCATTTATCTAAAAAGATCAATGGCTAAAAGAATATCTCCCCAAGGATGGAGAACTATCTGAATTCAAGACAAATCATGTAAGTTAGTATTACATTACCCTGGTTAAAGCCGTTACTACAGCGGTGAAACGCGTTGGGATTTGGACCTTTTATCTACCTTTTTGCAGCGGGAGCTGTGGATTCTTTTATGGCTGATGTTTGCTGCGCCGAGCAGTGAGATCCACTGTTATTGGCCTTGCTGGATATTCTATGCTGGTTTTTATTACACTTTTGTGAGTGCATTTGCCACTGCTTTTTAGTATTAAATGTTTTTTTAGCAATATTACACTAGTCTTCGCATTTTGTGTCTTCCCTACATGCTGCATGCCTTGTTTGTGGGAGCTTATCTATGAGAATCTTTGATTTGAACTTTAAAGAAGACCTGAAGTGGTGCTACTAGTTATTGGGCAGGAGCCTGTATCTGATTTGGATGCTACTGGAGATGGAACTATATTTGATTCATTCATGCCATTAAAGCTGGGACATCTGGTAAGAGCATAAACCTGGTGGTGGTGGGCCCACGTGTTCAAAAGATTGATACATGCACCGAGGGATGCTGTGGCTAGAGGCCTCATGCTCTGATTGAATGAACTTTTCATTAGCTCTGTGTTTTTTGTGATATATATAGTATTACATAAGGCAGAAACGTTTTAGCAATTCTTGGGAGGAATCTCTCATGCCTGGTAAAGAGTAAATACGTTACTGAAATGAAAGTGGCTTCATCCATGGATTTATTCAGAAATAAATCTGATTGGGGAGGGGGAACTCCCTAAATGAAGTACAAGCACCAAAAAAAAAAAAAACTGAGCTTGTCAATGTCCAGACACACAGTAGCTTCTTCAAACCCCTGGGAAACAATGTAAAATGAGCCATTCCAAAGCATCTCTAAACCGATGGCTAGATGTGAATACTGTATATATGCTAAGCAAAGCTATTTTATTTGCTTCAATTCCCAGGCTGTGGCAGAGTTGGGAAGGGAATGTCATGGCGCACTGCTATACACTGCTATGGTCAGAGCCAGCTGTGGGACCACTGTGACTTCGCTCATACTGAAAGCACTTAAAAAATATAGAATTGAAAGTAGGGAAAACTGGAGCCTGGCTACAGCTTCTACACTGCTCTGCAGGAAATGCGTGCACATGGCATCAGGTGAGCTGTTTGCTGCCTTATTATTGCCTTTGAGTTTATAGTCCCTGTAAGTTATACACTGGCACTCAACATTCCAGCACTGCTGCAGGGAAAGCATCTCTCTGTTACTCCAGCTTTCCACTTCACTGCTGATGACCTATCGGGTTCACCCAGCATGCCCCAGGCCAGTAGCACAAGATGCATTTTCTCTGCAGCAGTGGATAAGGGTGACACAGCACAGATACCTTTTTAGGAGGCAGAAAATCTCCCTGAATTCTTTGAGCACTCACCTAATGCTCGATATCAGTCATGGCTCCACTCTTTGTAAGTCACAGTGCCAGTGCGTGCCTAAGTTGGGTGAACCAGACCCTGCCTAGACACACACCATCCACTGCAGTGAATAGAGTGGGCTTGCACAGTCACTGCCGCTGATGTGAGGGAGAACAGGAGCACTCGAGGATACCAGGGGACTCAATCTCTAGAGGAAGCAGAAGTACATCCGGGCCTCTGTATTTGCGGGGGTAGGGGGGAATTGCGAATATGGTGGCTTCGCAAATAACCCCCGTGAAAACAGAAAGCCGGGGGTACACAATGCAGGGCAGAGCAAGTAAAAACAGAAGGCCGGGGGCACACAATGCAGGGCAGTGCAAGTGCAGGGAGAGGGTTAACAAAGAAAAAGCCCTTGTCTCAGATCTGGTCCCTCCGCAGTTCGAAGCCTGGGCACCACCATCTTGGGGGAAAAGCACAGAGCAGCATTTCCTGCACTGTGTGTGACCCTGTCTGTCTGCCCATTCACTTTAATAGGCGGGCAGGAGCGTGCAGAGTGTGGGGAATGCCGCTCTGTGAGGACGCAGGCAGCGCTGGGGGGGGGGGGGGGGGTGAATTGAGCTGGATCCAGGTGAGGTTAGGTTTTTTTGCTTTTCCAACCCCCATCCAAGGCATTTGTGGGTAGCCAACTCATGAATGTGGAGGACGGGCTGTATATTTTTTGTCTACTGTATTTTCTGAGCCTTTAAACATCTAAGATGGCGGCTCTTGAAGCATCAGGCAGCCTGCAAACAGGAAGTGTCTGACTGTGCCGCTCTGTATTATGGAATTGCTGTCCTTTCCCTGTCCCTGGCTCTGTCTGTGCAAAGCACAGCTATAACCCGCCCCCTGCTCTCCTCTCCTCAGTATGTGTGATTATTCTGAGTCAAGATGGCGGCACTCGTATCCTAGAGTCCTGAACAGAATTGCAGCCCAGTGGGGGAAATAGTAAGTAAGTGACTAAAAACTTAATATAATAATTTTAGATGCTGGATAATAGTTTTTAAGGGTTTGGGCTTTTCATGGTCCGGTTTAAAGAGGAACATTGGAGACCCAGCTGTGTGAAATCCGAAGATCCTTCGTCCCATTCACCACTTCCATGAGCACCCGCCGCATCTTTGCAACCCGCCCATATGCCCAAGACACCTATTTGTGGTACGTATCCACGCCAGGCCTTTCTAAATGCCCACAGTTAGAGAAGAGTGGAGATGCAGCTGTCGGCGCGCTTGCAGAGCTGAATGGAGTGAAGAGAAACCGAGTGCACCTGTGCTGTGGGAATGCCGGAAAAGTGAGTTTCCTGGCCGATCCGTGGGGATACCCACACCAAATCCCAAGTGTACGCAGCTTTGTTACCTGCTCCATTGGAATTCCAAGCTCAGCTTTCAGGCGTCTCTGCGCTGCCCGCCGCACACCTATAGCATCTTGCTCTTCTGTTTCCAGAGGGGTATTGAGAGGGTGACTGCAGCAAGTGTTTGTGTAACAACCTAATGGAGAATACATGACAATAGAAAGTCATGCTAAAGATCATAAGTTCTGGATACGGTCAGCAGAGTTTCGCCTATTTAGAAAAGCAATTCAGCTATGGAAAAAACTTAAGTACCTGGTACCTTTTTTTTCTAAGCATCCGTAAGGGCAGCATACGCCTGAGAGACCTCCAGGCTCCTCCTACCGAGGGGAACACGTGACCACAAGCCAAAATAAAGTCTTGACTCCTCCCTCTCTTCATCAGTTGTTGTAGAGATCTGAAAGAGAGAAAAGATACAGACCCACAACTCCACATAACATGACACACAATCCAACTCCACATATAAAACAAGGGAGGGAAGCCGGCGTATGTTGCCCTTACGGATGTTTTGAGAAAACTTAAGTTAGGTACCTGGTAACTTTTTTTCTAAACATCCTTCGGGCAGCATACTCCTGAAAGATAGGCGAGGACTACCTCATTGGGTGGGAAGAACCGCACGAAGCACACTTCTGCCAAAAGATTGATCCTTCTGAGACAGGAGATCCAAACGATAGTGTCTTGCGAAGGTTTTAGCTGAAGACCAGGTGGCCGCCTTACAAATCTGTTCCATGGAGACCCCAGCCTGCTCTGCCCAAGATGTAGATACACTTCTTGTAGAATGGGCTGTTACCCCACTTGGTAAATTGACATCTCTATAAGCCATCTTAATGGTATCTTTCATCCATCTTGCCAACGTCGTCTTAGATACTCTTAGACCCTTCCTAGGGCCTGAAAAGGAGATAAACAAGCTGTCAGCTTTCCTGAAATCTTTGGTCTGTTGAAGATAATGCAACAGTTGAGATCTGACATCCAAAGCGATAAGTACGGGATCATCCTGTGCGATTGAAGGAATAACAATCTCCTAAAATCTGTGAAAATCTGAAGCAACCTTAGGAAGGTAGCAAGGATCCACCTTCAGTACAATGCGATCTGGAAATACCTGGAGGAATGGATGACGACATGACAAGGCCTGAATATCACTAATTCTGCGGGCCGAGGTAATGGCTACCAAAAACAAGACCTTCCAGCTGGGTGATTTGATGTCCAGATTCTTGTTGGGGAAAAAAAAAGGAGATCTTAGCATAGACAAAACTTTAGCCAAGTCCCACTGCGGAACCACCTTGGATGGTGCCGGCTTAGAGCGCTTGACTGCCAGCAAGAACCACTTGAATAGAAATGGATGATAGTCTCTTATCCAAAAAGACTGACAAGGTTGCCAGTTGAACCTTCAAAGTATTAACACCGAGTCCCATGTCGGCATTGTCAGTTTTCCAAGACTTAAACGTCTTCCATACTTTAAAGATAAATCTTCCTGGTTACAATTTTTCTGCTTGAAAGAAGAGTGTTTATGACCGGCCCTGAATATCCTCTCTTTTGTAGTAAGGAGACCTCAGGGTCCATACCGTCAATCTCCACCATTGCGGATTCGGACAAAACACCGGACCTTGGGGTAAGAGATGAGGGCTCACCGGGATCTCCCAAGGATCCTGAACTGATAGTTCCACCAGAGTCAAAAAAACAAGATCTTTTGGGCCACCAAGGAGCCACCAGGAGAATCGTAGCCGGTTCCCTGATGAGCTTCTTTAGTACTATTGAAATCAAACGAACCGGAGGAAAGGCATAGGCCAGATTAAAATGCCATGCTTGTGCCAACACGTCCACTCCCAAAGTCTGATCCCTCGGATTCAACGAGAAATAACTGTCCACCTTGTGGTTCTTTGCCGACACAAAAAGATCCACTTCTGGGACACCTCTTCGCTTGCAAATTTTCTTGAAAACCTCTGGATCCAGAGACCAATCTGACTCTCTGATGTGTGATCGGCTCAGAAAATCCGCCACCTGATTCAAGGTTCCTTTCAGGTGAACTGCAGTCAAGGATTTCAAGTTGTTCTCTGCCCAGAACAAAATTTCTGCCGCTACGGTCATCAATCTCGAGGATCTTGTTCCTCCTTGATGATTTATGTAAGCTACAGATATAGCGTTGTCCTTTCTGATTTGCACATGCTTCCCCCCGTAGATGTGACTTCAGGGCCCATAATGCTTCCTTTATTGCAATCAGTTCTTTCAGATTGGATGAGGACTGACTCAAGGCCCTTGACCATTTCCCTTGCACTGTCCCATGTCTTGCAATGTGCTCCCCAGCCCCAGGCTGAAGCATTCGTAGTTACAATCACTTCTTTGGGATCCCCCCAATGTAAACCAATCAAGAATCGATTGTCTTCCAACCACCAATTCAGAGAATCTATTACTTCCCCTGGAATCGTCAGCTGTTGTTCCAGTCCGACCTGGGTTCCGTCCCAGTTCTTCAGAATATGCCCCTGAAGGAATCTGGAGTGAAGTTGGCCCCATCTCACTGCCGGGAATGATGAAGTCAGGAAGCCGAGCACTCTCACTCCTTGTCTTATAGTGTCCGAGCAGATACCTCACACTGCTTCCTGGAGAGCCACAACTTTTTGATGAGGCAGAATAAGGACCTGGCAGACCGAATTGATCTCGAACCCCAGGTATGTCATAATTTGTGAGGGCACCAGGTTTGATTTGTTGAAATTCACAATCCAACCTAGGCGGGATAACAGATTCATGGTGTAATGAAGATTTTTCAACAACTTGTCCCTTGATTAGGCAAAAAGTAAGAGGTCGTCTAAATAAGCGACCACCCCTATGCCTCTGCATCTCAGAAACGCAAAGGCTCTGCCAGAACCTTGGTGAAAATCCTTGGAGCCGAAGCTAGGCCGAAGGGAAGACAGACAAACTGAAAATGCAAAATCTGGTCTCCGTCTTTTATTGCAAATCTCATAAAAGATTGAGCCAGGGGACTCACTGGAACTTGCCAATAAGCGTCCTTCAAATCTATTGATGCCATGAAGGCAACCCTGAGAAGCATATTCTTTACAGAAAAAAATGTTTCCATCCTGAAATGCCTGTACTGGACAAAAAAAATTTGAGACTCTTTAGGTTCAGAATAAACCTGAACCCCCCTGAGCTCTTCTTTACCAGGAAAATGCTGGAGTAGAACCCGGTCCCCTGCAGAGGCAGTGGGACTGGAACAATAACTCCCCTTGACCTCATGTCCGTCAGACTCAAAAAAACTGCTTCTCTTTCCTCTTTGCCCTTGGGCAGCAAAAAAAAAAAAAAAAAATCTTGAAGGAGGGCTTTGAGAAAAATCTATGTGGAAGCCTTCCGTAATTCCTCTTACAATGAAAGGGCAATCCAACAGGCCTTGCCAGGCTGTGCAAAAACTCCTCAGCCTGGCACCAATCAAGGCATTGGCATCATTGCTTCTTGGGTTTTGCCTGGTAGGTTCCAAACAAGGTGGAGCCTCTAAAGTTGCCCTTTCTTGAAGCATTGGAAGAGGAGGAAGCCCCCCATGGATCTTTTAGGAGCACCCTTGTTAAGAAAGGGGCGCCTAAAGGAATTCCTGGGAAAAACATCTTATTAGCTGAAGCCCTAGGACGAGACGGAAAATATTTATTCCTGTCTGCCGTCATATCCAAAACGTTACCCAAGTCTGACCCAAACAGACATTCCCCCCTGAAGGGCATAGCACAAAGTCTCATCTTTGAACCAATATCGCCAGACCAGGTCTTCAACCAAAGAGTCCTGCGCACAGAATTGGTTACTGCCAGATTTTGTGCCGAAAATCTGATTGATTCAGCCATAGCATCCGTAATAAAAGTCGTAGCTGAAAAGAGTATAGGTAAAGCTTTTAAGATCTTTTCCAGACTAGTTCTTTCCAAAATACAGTCTTTAAGTTGCTGTAGCCAAAACCCTAAATTTCTGATCACACAATTGGATGCTAAATTTGTCCTTAATACATTAGATTCTACTTGCCAAGCCTTCTTAAGGAGTGAATCCATCTTTTTGTCTAGAGGATCATTAAGAACACCAAAATCCTCAAAAGCTAAACCTGCCCCCTTAGAAACCTTGGCAAAAGGGGCATCCAACTTGGGACATTTTTCCCACAGATGAGAATCCTCCTCCGAAAAAAGGATATCTACGTTTAAGACCCCGTGATGTAAACACCTTAAGAAGGATCCTTCCACTGTTCCAAAATCATGTCTTTGAAATGGAAAAGAATAGGAGGAACCCAGAGCCAAATCCGGATAAAATCTATCCTGTTTCGATCTTGGACCTGCCACCTTTTCCTCTATACCCATAGACAGGTAAATCATGAGCAAGAGGTAAGGCAAGTCTCCCGGCGTAAACAAATACCTGGTGTTGGCTGACCTATCCACATAGGTTATTTCAGTGGAGGAATCTCCCTATAGGATCCACAAACCCGTCCTGTGCCTGTTCTGCCATGCTTCTGGATAAAGGCACCAAGAGACTATCTTCCTGAGTCTGCCTAAATAGGGCAGGAGCTAAATCCCATATTTAGATTTTAACCCCTTGTATAAAAATAGAAGGGGAGGCCAGAATACACAAGTTTCCGAAAACACCATGCTATCACGTTAAGAAAAAACACGTGTTTGAGGAAAGCAGGAAATTCCCCTGGGTGCCGGGATGTGACATCAGTTGCCCGGGAGGAAGAAGCCTGGGATCTAATTTCCGGGATATTCCCATTAAAGTATGGCCGGGCGCGCACGTGTACCTTAATGGCCCGCAGACGGTCGTCGGTCCCGCCGTGCCGCCGCCCGAGTTGACACTCACTGAGAGGAAGGAGCAGTCAGCAGTCAGACTGTCGCCCAGAGGGATCCCTTCCCCCGCTGGAATCCAGGAGGGAGCCCTCAGAGAAGCCGATCCCCCCACCTACCGTCCGCCGCCGAGGTAAGCGAATACGGAAGTAAAGCGGCAGGCGGGGGAGAGAGCGAGAGAACGCGTCATTCTCCTCTCTCCCTGCCTCTTAAAGGCATAGTCTTAAAAAATTCATTAAAGTTCAAAATGTCAAAAAAAGGTTAAAAGGGTACAGAAAAAGGGCTCCAGCACAACCAAATCATCGGGAAACTTCCAGATTTGTCTAAAATATGAATTAGATCCCAAAAATTGTTAAAATAATGCATGGGGTCCGGTTACCCCGGCTTCTTCCTAAAATTCATCCTCAGTAAGAGGGAAAGATGTTACTTACCCCCCTTTAATAATCATCAAAGAATGGGATCTGGCCAAAAAAATCCCATGGGGTATGGTATGGTCCAGGAGCTAGTGGTCTGGCTCCTACATCACGGAGAAACACGAGAACAACTGGGGAAGAGAGGGAGGAGTCAGGACTTTATTTTGGCTGGTGGTCATGTGTTCCCCTCGGTAGGAGGAGCCTGGAGGTCTCTCAGGCATATGCTGCCCGAAGAATGTTTTGAGAAAAATATGCCTATTATTTTCACTTATTTTGCATATGTGATGAAAAATGCTTCCAAAGTTAACCGTGTAAAATATTAGTGACCAACTATACCATCCCAGAAAGAGAGGAGTCCCACAACTCCTCAATCTAACCTCATTAAGTAATGGCACCACACACAATATATGAATTACATTTTTTCGATTCTTTATTACTCAAAAGAATCTATATATACATATACAGACACATTAAAAGCTCATTAAAATACATAAACACACAACCTGTAGAGAGGAAGTGGAGGGGGCACGGGGGAAGGAACAAGCCAAGCCAAGCCCCATAGATGATAAATGCTTTATGCCATAAATGTATCCAATTCAATAATAATCTTTTTACTGTTCCTAGCCGGGCTGAATATATATATATATTAGTGCTAATCTAATAAATAAATTAATATTATAACAATTAATTAAATTAAAATTATAACAATTGCTGTGCAAAATGAATATAAGTGCTAAGTGCATAAAGTGCTAATGCTAATTAAGAGGACAGCCAGGTAGCGAAAATACAGATACACATATAAAGAAAAAGTCACTCACATATCAACAAACGGCCCATCAACATAGCCCCCCCACGACGCGTTGCGTGACGTCAGCGCGTCACTTCTCCAGGACACATATGGGCACACTCTTTAGGATATAGGCGATATCCTCATATGGGCACACTCTTTAGGATATAGCTGGTGGCCATTACTTAATGAGGTTAGATTGAGGAGTTGTGGGACTCCTCTCTTTCTGGGATGGTATAGTTGTGCACAATTGTGTCTCTATCCTCATATGGGCACACTCTTTAGGATATAGCTGGTGCGGTTTTGTTCGTACGTAAAATATTAGTGACTCAGCACTGCTCTTATATATTTTTTTTTTTTTTACTATTTTTGAAAGTACTGTTTCCAGCTGCCTGCAGCACAGTTTGAACATTTACCAACACAACATAAAAGCATTTGCATGCGCTGAATTGGCAGCACGAAATATTTACATAACCAATACTGTAAATCTCCTGAGGAAATCTTTTTTCAGCTTGAATAAAACAAGGCCCTGCATGTGGCTCCACAAAAGGACACAGGCTTTCACGTAACACATGGCTGGTCACTAGGCAACAAATGGCCCTGACCGTGATGGGGGGGGCTTCTGGTCCTGGTGCCCCAAGGCAATTCCCTTGCTTGCTTCAGTAACTCCAACTATGGCTTCTTCTGGGGGTAGGGCTGATACTTTAAGCATCTTCAAAAATTCTGAGAAATCATGATAGGGACTATTTTCAGGGTAGGTCTTATTTTCAGGGTATATTAGACCTAGCAAATCTGAAGCAACACTGCCACTATTAGAGCACAACTGGCACCATAGGTTATACAGCACCTACCACTCTACTGTGCTGCTGGAATCAGCTGTATTTCCCCTTTTTGGTCATCAAGGGCTTTGTAGCCAATAAAGCAGGGACCATTTGTCCCAATAAATCGTTAACAGCAGGGCTGGAGTTTGTACCCCCTCCATTCATTGCAACAGAGGGGGTGTGCCTGACATGCCCACTTTATTGCTCCTGTGACTGATGGTAGAAGGCACAAGCGGGACAGTGCCAACGACTGCTGTTCGGTCCTGGAGCATCCTGGAGCGGGATGCAACCGAGTTGCTGATTACTGAAGTCAGACCAATTAGCTGCAGGGGACAAAAGGCCTTTTTTGTTTTTTTACTTGCCTGGTCAATCATTTGTTTCTCTTGTTTATCAGGACACCCCCCCCCCCCAAAAAAAAAAAAAAAACACTAAGCAGACCCAGGATTATGTCCACCCCCATCCCCAAGGATGGTTTGCTGTTTGAACCCCCCCCACCCTGGTTCACATCATACACACATCAATATGTCTATCCCGGACACGTGTGCGGCCCTCCAGCAGCATCCCTGGTCTATACGCTCACTGCATCACACATGAATGGCTGTTGTCGGGTGCACACATGGTGAAGGGAACAGACATACAGCTGAGTGCAAGCAAAATGATGAGCACACTCTTCCTGGGTGGTGAGTACGCAGACTAGGGATGCTGCCACAGGTCCTTGCATGCTCGGATGAACGGACTGAGGTGAATCTGGGATTTACACAGCGGTCATCCAAAATCTGGATACCCCAATATCAAGCTTCTACCAGGCCCTAAAGTATTTTAGATTCTTTTGGTTGGCTTTAAAGTGGCCCAAAACCCAGGTTAGGAGTGCCCCACTGTGTGATACCCCACCATTCGCCCAGGAAACTTACCGGCCCTCAGTCTAAAGGCGCATGCGGGACCGCTCGTCCAATCAGCTTCCCTGGCCACGCAAACTAATGGCGGCTGAAGGGAATCCCCAGCCACACACACACACCGGCAGCGTGTGGCATCGCTCACATCCTTTGGCTGTGCGTGGCCACACATAGCCATTCATTTGCAGCAGGCGTGGCCACACACCCTGGCCATGCATGGGTAAGAAAAGGTAAGATTTGCGGGTTGCCCCGGGGAGAGGGAATCAGCCGGATATGGTCTTAGTCCACTTTAAAGGGCACCCCGATCAGGGATGCCCTGCTGTGTGAAACCCCTGAGATCGCCCGAAGAAACTCACCTCATTACGGTCCTCATCCAATCAGCTCCAAGACAGCATCTAAGGCCAGTGGCTCAGAGCGCACTGGCGGCCATATTCCCCGCTTCCCTCTGACAGGGAGCATGCTCACGCCAGCCATTCACAAATGGCATGCGCCCTGCTAGAGGGATAGTGGGGCCCGTGGCCCGCGCATGCGCCATTGGACTGGGAAGTAAGGTAAGTGATCCCGATTTTGGATACCCGGGGGGGGGGGGGGGGGGGGGGTTAATCGATCAGCCCGGCAATTTAATATAGTTGAGGTAAAGGCTTCACCCTATGTTATACAAGCATGAGCCTAATTATATGTGCAGATCCTGCCTTCCACATCTTTGAAAAGGACACCTAAAGGCGGACAGAGTTACTACAGGCCCAGACATGAAGGCTACCCCTTTTTTTTTTTTTATAAAGCCCAAGAAGAGGAAAATGTAATTTTCAAATAAAGGCATAATGGTCTGTCGGTTTATTCTGTCTGTCTGTGACCCCATTTAGAACAGTTAGCCCCATAAGGTGGCACAACAAGGACATTAGTAACATCTCCAACTGAATGTTATGCCATAATAATGCAATGTACACAGCGGTTTTTCTCCTCCAATTTCCTGGCACACAGGCATGATGGGCATGTGTAACTTAGGCCTCTGTGCTTTACCATGATTATCAGGTTTGCGCAGCTTGTCACTGTATTAAGCAAACTTGCAAATGTTTGGGGCCCATCCATGTATGCTGTGTAATATACTGTATTTTTCGGCCTATAAGACGCACCTGCCCATAAGACGCACCCAAGATTGGGAGGAGGAAAATAAGAAAAAAATATTCTGAACCAAATGGTGTACTGCCTGAGTGGCTGGGTGCAGCAGCATGCCTCAGCTGAACAGACGGAGAGTGCGGCCCCTGTGAAAGGTGATTGTTTATGGGTGATCTAGGTAAGTTTTAGACTAAGCCAAATGGGATGCCCCATGGGTAGTAAATTGGCTGGCCATGCAGGCTTTTAGACTCCAGGACGAACACCGAGCATTTTCACTATCCCGGGTTCCTGGTTAGTCTCCCTGGGGCACTGTGGTTTGGATATCCTGTTGTGTAACCTTTGATTGCCAGTAAAGCTCACCTTTTCCCAGTCCTACAGCACATGCGCGATCAACACAACATCACTTACATCATTCGGCTGTGTGTGGCCATGGCAGCAATTCAGAAAGGGATGCAAGTGATGCAGACACTGGCCACGCATGCACTGTGGGCTTGTTTGACAGCTAAGAACACAGGCAAGGGGTTTCACACATCAGGACATCCCAGTTTGGGATGCCCTAAAGGAAAGGGCATCAGCCAACTCAGACTCCAGGTCAGTTTTGGTCCACTTGTACAGTTATTAAAGTAGACCAACACCCAGATTCCCAGGCCGATCCAATCCCTCCCCGCGGGGCATCCAAAATTGGGATGCCCTGCTGTGTGAAACCCCCCAGGACGCCCGCTAACCTTACATTACTCCCGGTCCAATGGCACACGCATCTTGCGCTTCTCTCCAGCAGGGCACGTGCCCATGCCGGCCATTTGTGAATGGCCAGCACGGGTGCGCTCCCTGTTAGAGGGAAGCACGAGATGCGGCTGCCATTGTGCTCAGAGCCGCTGAGCTTTGACGCGCATACCTCAGTGGCTCCGTGTGCGCAGATTGGATGAGCGCCCGCGCATGCACCATAGGAGCGGGGTGAGGTGAGTTGAATCAGGCGATCTGGGGGGTTTCACATAGCAGGGCACCCTGATCCAGGGAAGTGGGCCCAAAACCCAGAATAGTAAAATTCCTGGGTGTTGGTCCACTTTAACGTCCAGGTGATTTTCTTACTAACATTAAAAGCTAAGATGACAACTACCTGCTTTTCCTTTAAAACTGAGGAAGAAGACTGCAGCATGCTATGGAAGATTCTAAGATTCACACTGCTGACAGGACTCTCAGCACGTTATCAGTGTCTCTCCTCTCTTCTCATCTCCCTCCTCTCCTCTCCCCCCTCTGTTCCTCTCCTCTCTGGTATGAGTCAGCCAATGAGAAGTGTCTCGGCCGGCTAGGAGTGACGTCAGCTCTTCACAGACACAGCTCGCTCGTTATGGACAGCACAGCCGTGATTCCAGCATGTCTCCCTCACTGAGAGACATAGCTATGCGCCCACCCTCCCTCCCTCCTCTATCCCGAGGCCACTGACATGGGAACCCACACAGCGGCCAGACACCAGGTAGGATCAGCTCCTGTTGGTGACTTTGCTGGCGCCCCCCCCCCCCCCCCCCCAAACCTGCCTGTGTAACAGATCGGATGTTTCTAATGGCGTCCAGCCACCTATACCCGGCGGCCCCGCATGCTCCAGCGCTCATTTACTCGTGCACCCCTGCCCCACAGTTGGTAAAAAAAAAAGTGCATTCGCCCTATAAGGCGCATGGCCATTTCCCCCCTCTTTTTGGGGGAAAATGAGTGCGTCTTATAGGGCGAAAAATACGGTACAAGTATATGCAGTATGTTCAAAATAACTTGACATCTCACTGTGTGCACACAAAGCTTAGCTTGTAGCCTACTGGCGATACCAACCTGGAAAAGTGATTTTGGCATCTGACCTCTGCTGTAATAGCAGTTTATTCTCGGTATTAAACAGGAACACGCTGAAAGCTCTGTGAAGCAAGCCTAGAAAGCAGGAGGAACAATTCAATAGTAAGAGTATAATATCACACTTCTAATCATATAATAAAATTAATATCCTTTCCTACCCCCGCCCCAAAGAAAAGCAATCAGATTTACCCTGGATCAGCAATTATTTCGTGTAGATGTTAAAATGATGCTCTTTCCAGTCTTATTTTTATAAATATATATACTTTTTTTCATTAACCTGTAGAGCTAAACACAGTAGAAATTCTAGATAGAGTAAAACACTCAGTACACAGACTATTGCAAACAAGGGGGTTGATTCAGCACTAGGCGAGTAATTTGTTTTTAGAAGAGAAAACTGCCCTTCACTTCCATAGTCTAGCATGGGGCTGATTCAGCACTCGTGAAAACATACGCTGGGTTGCTGACTTAGCCCAAAGGTAGACAATGAAAGTAAATAGCAGGTTTTGCTCTTAAAACGTAGTGCCTTTTCTGACTTGGTGCTGAATCAACCCTAAGACACTACAACATTTATAGTAAATGCTAAGAAAACAAGTAAGAAGGTAGGTATTACGTTTAGTGGTGTGTGGCAAGTGGAGGTTAAAAGTTGCTTAAAGTGGCTCTAAGACCCAGCTTGATCGGTCTGAAATCTCTAAGATTCGGCTCCGAGCACGCTTATTGGACTAACGGCCGCGCATGCGCCGTAGGAAAGGGATGAGGTAAGTTTCTTTCGACCTGGGGGGTTTCAGAAAGGGGGGCACCCCCAATCCGGAAAGGACAAAAACCCAGGAGTCAAAATCCTGGGTTTTGGTCCACTTTAAGTCAGACTAAGACCTTTTAGTTCCGGCCCTGGAGTCTAAATGATAGGGCTGTGCAATCTCCTGACCTTGGGGAGTCCCATTTAGAGATTCCCCTGTATCCTGTCCCCCCCTCAGTTTCCTAGATATAGGCATGACGGCTTCCCTCAGCGAATGCACACTCCCAGGATCTGTCTGAATGGCCCGTGTGGGCATGCACAAGAGGAAGCGCATGGCAGGAGGTGTCAGGCACGCCATTTATTCAGAATGAGTAACCTAGCAATCTATTCCCAATGAAGGAGAGCCTGCCCATGTAGAGGAGAGTTAGGAATACCAAGCAGGCTTGGCGGGGGAGGGGCTCACAAACAGGGGCATGCCTAAATGAGATATTCTAGTAAAGCGTACCAAAACCAAAGTCAGTGGTAATGCTCACATATGATGTATACACACAGATAAGAAAATTTAATGTGCAAAGTGCTGAAACATGTGACACAAACAAAAAGAAAACAAGACCACAATCAACAAGTGATACTTAGCTATTCACAGAGGAGCAGCAACCAGGGGAGGAATACCAGGGACAGCGGGGGTGAGCCACCTGCGCTTCGCGGTCAGCTGGACCGCTTCTTGCTTGGGTGAGAGAATGAACCAAATGCAATGTTCACCTTTTATGCCTGCCCCCCCCGCCCCGCGTTCATGACGCCGCGCCGCACACGAGGTGGATTGCCTGTGCGAGCGCAGCACCCAACCATGGGCGGAAGTGACGCGGCGGGAGACGCGTCCGTAACTATCGATGCAGCCGCCCACAGCAACCATCAGCGGGACTGCCGGAGAGCAGACCCGCGCACGCCTCCTCTGCAAGCACGGCCAGGACAGGGGCAGACTGGGCCGCCGCCATGGGAACCATGTGTATAATCTTGTAGACCCTATTCACTAGGTTTTTTGTTCACTCCGATTTATTTAATCGCATGGCGGTCTAGATTTTATATGCGTAGGTAGGCTGGACGCCCATCAATTAGTTACTATATGCACACTGGTTAGTGATTGGTTGTTCACGTTAATTGTTGTTTGTATGTTCTGTGATTATAAGCCAACGGTTGATCCATTTGGGGGATGTGCAGATCTCTAGTGGTAGACGTTGGCTTATTTCAGAAAAAATGTATAAAACCTTTGTCTTTTTTTTTTTTTCACGTAAATATAAAAGTTTTGGACACATTTATAATACACATGATTCTGGTTTTTAGGTTTCAAGATCCTCATGAGAGTTACTGGTGGATTGACAGATGAAGAATGAACATCAAAGGACAGCCCCCAGGGAGATAAAGGGAGACTTCATGATCTACCATATAAACCCGGATCTAAAAAGTAGCAAGCCACTAGTTCTGGTGTCAAGAACAGTAGATTATTGGTTAGCTATGAGATGAAGGGTAGTTTTGGATTTCCTGCCTGAATTTCTGATTGATGAAGATAGTTTGTTGCTCTGGTAACATAGATAACCAAATGTAAAATATTAATGATTTCACTGGACCTTGAAGTGATAATCTGGTGTTAAGTCGTGGACGGACCAGGCTGTCACCACCTTCTTAATATTAGAGGCCCACTTACCTATTGGGCCCATTCGTCCAATAGCTGAGCGGAGATATTGTGGTCTAGAGGAGTCTAGTAATCTCTACTTATTATTATTGCAGATGTCCTGATAAAACAATATCTGGAGATATATGAGGCCGGTATTTAACATTTCTGTTTATCTATTGATAGTTGCACAAAATGACTTGGTTAAGATGGATACAGAGCCTCTAAATGTATAGGTGTACACTTTCCAGATAATCAACTTATAGCCAGTAGCTTTACAAATAATGAAATGACCTCCCAAGGAATAGGGCTCTAATATGCTCGAATATGGTACTCAAAGTTGTGCAAAATATCCATTAATTGCTATGTTGCAAATAGTCGTTACTTTATTGATAAGCATTAACTTGATATTAGATTAACATATGTATTGGATATTTATGAATTTTTATTTATGTTGTGTCACTGCTCTTCCCTTTTGTGCGTGCCCCTCAGACCGGACAACTCTCCCTATGGAGACTGCCCGGCAATGTCCCGTGTTCTGGGCTGGCGCCGTCCCGCTGTGTTTGCGCAGCCGGGGTGGTGGGTGAGGACTGGACCGCCGCACATGGTTCCCATGGCAACGGCCCAGTCTGCCCCTGTCCTGGCCATGCTTGCGGAGGAGGCGTGGGCGGGTCTGCTCTCCGGCAGCCCCGCTGATGGTTGTTACGGGCGGCTGCGTCCATAGTTACGGACGCATTGCCCGCTGCGTCACTCCAGCCACGACCATGTGCCGCGTCACTTCCGGCCATGGTCGGGTGCTGCGCTCGCACAGGTAATCCACCTCGTTTGCGGCGCGGCGACATTAATGCAGGGCAGGGGGGCAGGCATAAAAGGTAAACATTGCATTTGGTTCATTCTCTCACCCAAGCAAGAAGCGGTCCAGCCGACCGCGAAGCGCAGGTGGCTCACCCCCGCTGTCCCTGGTACTCCTCCCCCGGTTGCTGCTCCTCTGTGAATAGCTAAGTATCACTTGTTGATTGTGGTCTTATTTTCTTTTTGATTATGTGTCACATGTTTCAGTACTTTGCACTTTTCAATTTTCTTATCTGTGTGTATACATCATATGTGAGCATTATTCTAAATATTCTGTGCAATATGAAATATATTTAGATTATTGATTCTTTGCACTCTCTTTTTTGTTGAATAAAGGTTTTGATTAATTCATATGGTGGTTTTTTTTGTGCCGGCACAAAGACATTTAAATTTTGTTTTTTTAATGATTATATTTTGTGTGTTTGCATGGTTTTGCACATTGTTTGGGTAGTTAATTAGGTAGTTTTAATCCTTGGAGCACGTAGCTATTTTGTATATTATGTGGGTCATTTTTTGAGGTAAATATGTTACTGGGGCCAGCGTGGGGGTAGTTTTTTTTTAAAGTGTCTGTATTGTTGGTTTTAAATGTCTGTGTCTCATGCTTTTTGAATAAATTTTTGTGTGGATCTTTCATTGGTGACCCCTGGGGGATTAATATTTCCCAGGATCTACCTGTGTTGTGTGGTTTGATGAAATTGGTGAGCACGCCCATATATATTCTTTTATCATTTGTGGTGCACCATACTATATTAGACTGGTTCCTTGTTGCCCATTGCAACTAGTCAAATAACTTACTATGGATTATCTTACCTTTGTCAATTTCCACATTGAGATGACAGTTTTTCTTGGTATCGGCTCCGATCTTCTTGTCATTCTCATCTATGAGAATACACATCTCAGCCAGCAGCTGCACCTGCTTCTCATCCAGAGAGTCTGTATCTACCTCAGGCATGGTGCTGAAATGTTTCCTGATGATAAAGCAAAGAAGTTGCTAAACACACTTTGCAAACAGAGTTAGAAAGCTGCAAACATTCTTACAGAAAGGCATCCCAGGGATCAGAGACTAGACCTAGAAAGGTCAGTCCAATATACAACTGTACTACAGACTTCAAAAGCCAGAAGAACCCACTCAACCCATGGGCACAGAGCCCCAGGTGGAACACACTGTACACAAGAGTCACAGGGCCAGTGGGAGTTTACTATTCTCCAGGTGACCAGAACCAGGGGGAGACCACACATGCTCCCTATTAACCTATTAAAGAGGAACATCAGACCTAAAATAGGTACCTTTCTCAACCAGCCCGTACTTAGCATTTGGATGTCGCTGCAGCACCGACATCCAGCTGCTTAAGGGCCCGATCCTCACCCCGCCGCCCCCTTAGCTGTTGATGAGAAGCATGGCCTTATCCGTGCTCTTCAATGCCCCACACCGATCTCGCAGCTCTGCAAAGTCTTGCAGGATTTCGGGTGGCTCTTCAATGCCCCACACCGATCTCGCAGCTCTGCAAAGTCTTGCAGGATTTCGGGTGGCTCTTCAATGCCCCACACCGATCTCGCAGCTCTGCAAAGTCTTGCAGGATTTCGGGTGGCTCTTCAATGCCCCACATCGATCTCGCAGCTCTGCAAAGTCTTGCAAGATTTCGGGTGGCTCTTCAATGCCCCACACCGATCTCGCAGCTCTGCAAAGTCTTGCAGGATTTTGGGTGGCTCTTCAATGCCCCACACCGATCTCGCAGCGCTGCAAAGTCTTGCAGGATTTCGGGTGGCTCTTCAATGCCCCACACCGATCTCGCAGCGCTGCAAAGTCTTGCAGGATTTCGGGTGGCTCTTCAATGCCCCACACCGATCTCGCAGCTCTGCAAAGTCTTGCAGGATTTCGGGTGGCTCTTCAATGCCCCACACCGATCTCGCAGCTCTGCAAAGTCTTGCAGGATTTCGGGTGGCTCTTCAATGCCCCACACCGATCTTGCAGCTCTGCAAAGTCTTGCAGGATTTCGGGTGGCTCTTCAATGCCCCACACTGATCTCGCAGCTCTGCAAAGTCTTGCAGGATTTCGGGTGGCTCTTCAATGCCCCACACCGATCTCGCAGCTCTGCAAAGTCTTGCAGGATTTCGGGTGGCTCTTCAATGCCCCACACCGATCTCGCAGCTCTGCAAAGTCTTGCAGGATTTCGGGTGGCTCCACTGAATCCGCAGGCGCGAGATTGGGGGCCACACGCAGTGGTGATGAGATGCAAGATGGGAGATCACCAGGAATCCAAGAAGATGTATCCCCTGGCGAGGTGAGTAAACACTCCCCAATTGTGATATTGCAGGGGGGGGGGGGCTTTAACCTTCCCCGATGTTCCTCTTTAAAGGGACTGTACAACCCTGTCATAGCTCATACAGTAACATTTTTCTTCCTTTCATTTTAACTAAATTGGATACAACTAGAAAACAAGTCTGAAACAGCACAGACACATGATGCTTCTTTTTTTCTGGGAAAGCACAAATATCAGAAATAAGGTGGACAAACAATTATGGGGCACCCTGACCTAAATCCCTTTAACAAGGGCATCCTGATTTGAGGTGCCACTTTTTCTGAAACACCGGGGGTTGACAGATCTATTACACAACAGATTGTGTTGTATAATAACGCCTGGCAATCCATTATAAATCAATTGCCGGGCGTGCTAGCATCAGCCGGAGGGATGCCCCCAGAGCCCCTGAATGCATAGTGACATTGCCAGAAAGTAAACAGTGATCACACCAGAAAATGTGAAATTGCTCTGCACCAAAATCTCCCGGATCACCATAGAACGTTCTTTTCCCACAATCCTACTATGCATTCACTGGCTCCAGGGGCATCCCTCCGGCTGATGCATGCTCCACTATGAAGGGCACACATGACAGGTAACCATTAAAGAGTACCTTGAGTCTTTAAGGATTCTTCATAATGTTGGTCTAGCTGTTTAAAGAGGACCTTCACCCTAAATAAGAGTCTATCTTATATGCTTCCCCCACGCGGTACATACAGATTGCCCACATTAAAAATCATCCTACTTGCATCTATTACATTTTCTGAGACTTTAAACATCCAAGATGGCGTCTCATGGAGGTGCAAGCTGCCTGCAGACAGGAAGTGTCTTGCTGCTCTGCATTCTGGGATTGCTGACCTTTTCCTGACCCCAGCTGTCCTCTGTCTGTGCAAAGCACAGCTATATCCCCTGCTCCCCTGCACTTTTGACACCTTTTCTCTCTTCTGTAGGTGATATTACTAAGCCAAGATGGCGGTGCCCGTATCCTAGAGTGCTGAACAGAGTTGCAGCCCAGTGGGGGAAAGAATAAGTGACTAAAAACATAAAAAAATTATTAATTTTAGATGCTGGGGAATAGTTTTTTTAAGTGTTTGGGCTTTTCATTAAATCATGCTGAAGGTCCGGTTTAAGCCCAGCTATGTGAACCCCCCTGATGCCACATCCCTGGCATACCTCTAGCTAGGCACTAATCCGGCAGCACTCGCTCCATTCAGATTACCTTGCCGCATAGGCTGAATGGAAGAAACGCAGGATTGGCTAAGAAGCTCACACGTGCTGCAGCAACGGGAAAAGGTGAGATTGATAGCAATCCCCTAGTGATACATATAGCAGGGCATTGCTAGAAAGACAATTTCTTGGGTTGTGCTCCTCTTTAAATCTAGTCACCCACAATGCACCTCAGAGCCTCTGACCTCTCAAGGGTGCCTCATCCTCACATCAATGTATCTATCACTAAAGGTCCCGGCATGCACCCCGCTCACCTGGTTCCCAGCGCAGAGCTCTCTCTCCCTCTGACAGCAGCACTCAGCCGGCAGCTAGCACCGAATCCCCTCAGTAACACGCGAGATCCGCCTACCAGTCCCGCCCCCAAAACGTGACACAACATCTCTCAACCAATCAGAATGTTGCGCCAGTGCGTCCCACCATCTGCCGATCGCCTGCTCACTGGAGGTCACCGCCCGCCAGCGGCGTCACGAAGCCCCTGTGGAAGAACGGAGCTGCCCACAGCGGAGCCTCCAACAGCACCGGAAAACCCGCAGCAGCGACCCCGGAACCTGTACGTTCCGCACTGCTGGTCACCAGAGCGGCCGACTTGGTCTGACCGTCCTTCCGCCACAAGCGTGTTACTAGGAACGCCCACTGAAGGCAGGTTTCCTATTGGGCCAGGTCCACTACATCACCAGGGCGACTGCTCACGTGACAGTGCATAAGCGCTAACATTGTATCTGCATGTGGCCGTATAACATGCTTGACACTCACATAAGCAAGAAGTGCTTCCTCCCGCTATTCCAGTCACCCTACAAAATGCTGCCACTCACATAAGCAAGAAGTGCTTCCTCCCGCTATTCCAGTCACCCTACACAATGCTGCCACTCACATAAGCAAGAAGTGCTTCCTCCCGCTATTCCAGTCACCCTACACAATGCTGCCACTCACATAAGCAAGAAGTGCTTCCTCCCGCTATTCCAGTCACCCTACAAAATGCTGCCACTCACATAAGCAAGAAGTGCTTCCTCCCGCTATTCCAGTCACCCTACAAAATGCTGCCACTCACATAAGCAAGAAGTGCTTCCTCCCGCTATTCCAGTCACCCTACACAATGCTGCCACTCACATAAACAAGAAGTGCTTCCTCCCGCTATTCCAGTCACCCTACACAATGCTGCCACTCACATAAACAAGAAGTGCTTCCTCCCGCTATTCCAGTCACCCTACACAATGCTGCCACTCACATAAACAAGAAGTGCTTCCTCCCACTATTCCAGTCACCCTACAAAATGCTGCCACTCACATAAGCAAGAAGTGCTTCCTCCCGCTATTCCAGTCACCCTACACAATGCTGCCACTCACATAAACAAGAAGTGCTTCCTCCCGCTATTCCAGTCACCCTACACAATGCTTGACACTCACATAAGCAAGAAGTGCTTCCTCCCGCTATTCCAGTCACCCTACACAATGCTGCCACTCACATAAACAAGAAGTGCTTCCTCCCACTATTCCAGTCACCCTACACAATGCTGCCACTCACATAAACAAGAAGTGCTTCCTCCCGCTATTCCAGTCACCCTACACAATGCTGCCACTCACATAAACAAGAAGTGCTTCCTCCCGCTATTCCAGTCACCCTACACAATGCTTGACACTCACATAAGCAAGAAGTGCTTCCTCCCGCTATTCCAGTCACCCTACACAATGCTGCCACTCACATAAGCAAGAAGTGCTTCCTCCCGCTATTCCAGTCACCCTACACAATGCTGCCACTCACATAAACAAGAAGTGCTTCCTCCCGCTATTCCAGTCACCCTACACAATGCTGCCACTCACATAAACAAGAAGTGCTTCCTCCCACTATTCCAGTCACCCTACACAATGCTGCCACTCACATAAACAAGAAGTGCTTCCTCCCGCTATTCCAGTCACCCTACACAATGCTGCCACTCACATAAGCAAGAAGTGCTTCCTCCCGCTATTCCAGTCACCCTACACAATGCTGCCACTCACATAAGCAAGAAGTGCTTCCTCCCGCTATTCCAGTCACCCTACACAATGCTGCCACTCACATAAACAAGAAGTGCTTCCTCCCGCTATTCCAGTCACCCTACACAATGCTGCCACTCACATAAACAAGAAGTGCTTCCTCCCACTATTCCAGTCACCCTACACAATGCTGCCACTCACATAAACAAGAAGTGCTTCCTCCCGCTATTCCAGTCACCCTACACAATGCTGCCACTCACATAAGCAAGAAGTGCTTCCTCCCACTATTCCAGTCACCCTACACAATGCTGCCACTCACATAAACAAGAAGTGCTTCCTCCCGCTATTCCAGTCACCCTACACAATGCTTGACACTCACATAAGCAAGAAGTGCTTCCTCCCGCTATTCCAGTCACCCTACACAATGCTGCCACTCACATAAACAAGAAGTGCTTCCTCCCACTATTCCAGTCACCCTACACAATGCTGCCACTCACATAAACAAGAAGTGCTTCCTCACGCTATTCCAGTCACCCTACACAATGCTGCCACTCACATAAACAAGAAGTGCTTCCTCCCGCTATTCCAGTCACCCTACACAATGCTTGACACTCACATAAGCAAGAAGTGCTTCCTCCCGCTATTCCAGTCACCCTACACAATGCTTGACACTCACATAAGCAAGAAGTGCTTCCTCCCGCTATTCCAGTCACCCTACACAATGCTTCCACTCACATAAGCAAGAAGTGCTTCCTCCCGCTATTCCAGTCACCCTACACAATGCTGCCACTCACATAAACAAGAAGTGCTTCCTCCCGCTATTCCAGTCACCCTACACAATGCTGCCACTCACATAAACAAGAAGTGCTTCCTCCCGCTATTCCAGTCACCCTACACAATGCTGCCACTCACATAAACAAGAAGTGCTTCCTCCCGCTATTCCAGTCACCCTACACAATGCTGCCACTCACATAAACAAGAAGTGCTTCCTCCCACTATTCCAGTCACCCTACACAATGCTGCCACTCACATAAACAAGAAGTGCTTCCTCCCGCTATTCCAGTCACCCTACACAATGCTGCCACTCACATAAACAAGAAGTGCTTCCTCCCGCTATTCCAGTCACCCTACACAATGCTGCCACTCACATAAACAAGAAGTGCTTCCTCCCGCTATTCCAGTCACCCTACACAATGCTGCCACTCACATAAGCAAGAAGTGCTTCCTCCCGCTATTCCAGTCACCCTACACAATGCTGCCACTCACATAAACAAGAAGTGTTTCCTCCCACTATTCCAGTCACCCTACAAAATGCTGCCACTCACATAAGCAAGAAGTGCTTCCTCCCGCTATTCCAGTCACCCTACACAATGCTGCCACTCACATAAACAAGAAGTGCTTCCTCCCGCTATTCCAGTCACCCTACACAATGCTGCCACTCACATAAACAAGAAGTGCTTCCTCCCGCTATTCCAGTCACCCTACACAATGCTGCCACTCACATAAACAAGAAGTGCTTCCTCCCGCTATTCCAGTCACCCTACACAATGCTGCCACTCACATAAACAAGAAGTGCTTCCTCCCGCTATTCCAGTCACCCTACACAATGCTGGCACTCACATAAACAAGAAGTGCTTCCTCCCGCTATTCCAGTCACCCTACACAATGCTGCCACTCACATAAACAAGAAGTGCTTCCTCCCGCTATTCCAGTCACCCTACACAATGCTGCCACTCACATAAACAAGAAGTGCTTCCTCCCGCTATTCCAGTCACCCTACAAAATGCTGCCACTCACATAAACAAGAAGTGCTTCCTCCCGCTATTCCAGTCACCCTACACAATGCTGCCACTCACATAAACAAGAAGTGCTTCCTCCCGCTATTCCAGTCACCCTACACAATGCTGCCACTCACATAAACAAGAAGTGCTTCCTCCCGCTATTCCAGTCACCCTACACAATGCTGCCACTCACATAAACAAGAAGTGCTTCCTCCCGCTATTCCAGTCACCCTACACAATGCTGCCACTCACATAAGCAAGAAGTGCAATGTGTAGGTGACGCCTGCACCTTCTCCCGCCATTCCTCCCGCTATTCCAGTCACCCTAAAAAATGCTGCCACTCACATAAGCAAGAAGTGCGATATGTAGGTGACACGTGCACCTTCTCCCGCTATTCCAGTCACCCTATAAAATGCTGCCACTCACATAAGCAAGAAGTGCTTCCTCCCGCTATTCCAGTCACCCTACACAATGCTGCCACTCACATAAGCAAGAAGTGCAATATGTAGGTGACACTTGCACCTTCTCCCGCCATTGCTCCCGCTTTTCCAGTCACCCTATAAAATGCTGCCACTCACATAAGCAAGAAGTGCGATATGTAGGTGACACGTGCACCTTCTCCCGCTATTCCAGTCACCCTTTAAAATGCTACCACTCACATAAGCAAGAAGTGCGATATGTAGGTGACACGTGCACCTTCTCCCGCTATTCCAGTCACCCTATAAAATGCTGCCACTCACATAAGCAAGAAGTGCTTCCTCCCGCTGTTCCAGTCACCCTACACAATGCTGCCACTCACATAAGCAAGAAGTGCGATATGTAGGTGACACGTGCACCTCCTCCCGCTATTCCAGTCACACTATAAAATGCTGCCACTCACATAAGCAAGAAGTGCGATATGTAGGTGACACGTGCACCTTCTCCCGCTATTCCAGTCACCCTATAAAATGCTGCCACTCACATAAGCAAGTAGTGGATATGTAGGTGACATCCGCACCTTCTCCCGCCATTGCTCCCGCTATTCCAGTCAGCCTATAAAATTCTGCCACTCACATAAGCAAGAAGTGCTATATGTAGGTGAAACGTGCACCTTCTCCCGCTATTCCAGTCACCCTATAAAATGCTGCCACTCACATAAGCAAGTAGTGGATATGTAGGTGACATCCGCACCTTCTCCCGCCATTGCTCCCGCTATTCCAGTCAGCCTATAAAATTCTGCCACTCACATAAGCAAGAAGTGCTATATGTAGGTGAAACGTGCACCTTCTCCCGCTATTCCAGTCACCCTATAAAATGCTGCCACTCACATAAGCAAGAAGTGCTATATGTAGGTGACACGTGCACCTTCTCCCGCTATTCCAGTCACCCTATAAAATGCTGCCACTCACATAAGCAAGAAGTGCAATATGTGAGACGTGCACTTTCTCCCGCCATTCTTCCCGCTATTCCAGTCACACTATAAAATGCTGCCACTCACATAAGCAAGAAGTGCAATATGTAGGTGACACGTGCACCTTCTCCCGCCATTCCTCCCGCTATTCCAGTCACCCTATAAAATGCTGCCACTCACATAAGCAAGAAGTGCGATATGTAGGTGACACGTGCACCTTCTCCCGCTATTCCAGTCACCCTATAAAATGCTGCCACTCACATAAGCAAGAAGTGCTATATGTAGGAGACACCCGCACCCTCTCCTGCCATTCCTCCCGCTATTCCAGTCACCCTACAAAATGCTGCCACTCACATAAGCAAGAAGTGCGATATGTAGGTGACATGTGCACCTTCTCCTGCCATTCCTCCCGCTATTCCAGTCACCCTATAAAATGCTGCCACTCACATCAGCAAGAAGTGCAATATGTAGGTGACACGTGCGCCTTCTCCCGCCATTCCTCCCGCTATTCCAGTCACCCTATAAAAGCTGCCACTCACATAAGCAAGAAGTGCTATATGGGGCGAGTGACACCCTCTCCAGCCTGTTCAGTCATCCCATAAAACGCTGCCACTCACATAAGCAAGAAGCACTACATGGAGCGTGGGTGACACCCTCTCCAGTCATTCCAGTCACCCTATAAAATGCTGCCACTCACATACGCAAGAAGTGCTATATGGGGTGAGTGACACCCTCTCCAGCCAGTCCAGTCACCCATAAAACGCTGCCACTCACATAAGCAAGAAGTGCTATATGAGGCATGGGTGACACCCTCTCCAGCCATTCCAGTCACCCTATAAAATGTTGCCACTCACATAAGCAAGAAGCGCTATATGGGGCGAGTGACAGCCTGTCCAGTCATACCATAAAACGCTGCCACTCACATAAGCAAGAAGTGCTATATGGGGCATGGGTGACACCCTCTCCAGCCATTCCAGTCACCCTATAAAATGCTGCCACTCACATAAGCAAGAAGCGCTATATGGGGTGTGTGTGACACCCTCTCCAGCCTGTCCAGTCATCCCATAAAACGCTGCCACTCACATAAAAAAGAAGTGCTATATGGGACATGGGTGACACCCTCTTCAGCCATTCCAGTCACCCTATAAAACGCTGCTACTCACATAAGCGCTATATGGGCGTGGGTGACACTCGCACCCTCTCCAGCCATTCCAGTCACCCTATAAATTACTGCCACTCTCATAAGCAAGAAGCGCTATATGGGGCGTGTGTCACACGCATCCTCGCCAGCCATTCCAATCACCCTATAAAATGCTGCCACTCACATAAACAAGAAGCGCTATATGGGGTGTGTGTGACACCCACACCCTTTCCAGCCATTCCAGTCACCCCAGAAAATGCTGTCACTCATCTACGCAGGAAGCGCTATATGGGGCACGAGTGACACCCTCTCCAGTCAATCCAGTCACCCTATAAAATGCTGCCACTCACATAAGCAAGAAGCGCTATATGGGGCGTGGGTGACACCTGCACCCTCTCCTGTCTTTCCAGTCACCCTATAAAATGCTGCCACTCACATAAGCAAGAAGAGCTATATGGGGCGTGTGTGACACCCGCATCCTCGCCAGCCATTCCAGTCACCCTATAAAATTCTGCCATTCACATAAGCAAAAAGCGCTATATGGGGTGAGTGACACCCTCTCAAGCCATTCCTCCCGCTAGTCCAGTCACCCCATAAAATGCTGCCACTCACAGAAGCAAGAAGCGCTATATGGGGTGAGTGACACCCTCTCCAGCCAGTCTAGTCACCCCATAAAATGCTGCCACTCACATAAGCAAGAAGCGCTATATGGGGCGGGGGTGACACCAGCACCCTCTCCAGCCAGTCAAGTCACCCCATTAAATGCTGCCATTCACATAAGCAAGAAGCGCTATATGGGGTGTGAGTGACACCCTCTCCAGCCAGTCCAGTCATCCCATAAAACGCTGCCACTCACATAAGCAAGAAGAGCTGTATGGGGCGTGGGTGACACCTGCACCCTCTCTTGTCTTTCCAGGCACCCTATAAATTAGCGCCACTCACATAAGCAGGAAGCGCTATTTGGGGCTTGAGTGACACCTGCACCCTCTCCAGCCAGACCAGTCACCCTATAAGATGCTGCCACTCACATGCGCAGGAAGCGCTATATGGGGCTTGGGTGACACCCTCTCCCGCCATTCTAGTCACCCCATAAAATTCTGCCATTCACATACACAAAAAGCGCTATATGGGGCGAGTGACACCCTCTCCAGCCATTCCTCCTGCAGTCCAGTCACGCCATAAAATGCTGCCACTCACATAAGCAAGAAGCGCTATATGGGGTGAGTGACACCCTCTCCAGCCAGTCAAGTCACCCCATAAAATGCTGCCATTCACATAAGCAAGAAGCGCTATATGGGGCATGAGTGACACCCTCTCCAGCCAGTCCAGTCACCCCATAAAACGCTGCCACTCACATAAGCAATAAGTGCTATATGGGGCGTCAGTGACACCCTCTCCAGCCAGTCCAGTCACCCCATAAAATGCTGCCGTTCACATAAGCAATAAGTGCTATATGGGGCGTCAGTGACACCCTCTTCAGCCAGTCCAGTCACCCCATAAAATGCTGCCATTCACATAAGCAAGAGGCGCTATATGGGGCGTCAGTGACTTCCTCTCCAGTCATTCCAGTCACCCCATAAAATGCTGCCATTCACATAAGCAAGAAGCGCTATATGGGGCGTGGGTGATACCCGCACCCTCTCCTGCCATTCCAGTCACCCCAGCAGCCACCCACCTGGCCTTCATCCTGGTAACCATTTACCATACCTCCAAACTTTTGAAAATAGGAAATGGTTGGTGGCATGCATAGCAATTAAGCCACATCAGGGCACACCACCTAAGAATTTCACTCTCCTGGGGTGTTGTTCCTCTCAGATGGGGCATCCTGATTTAGCATGTCCCGCTCTATGTACCCCCATGGAACGCCCAGCACCCTTATCTTCTCGTAGTTCCCACGGTACAGGTACTCAGTCAATCAGCATGCAAAGCTCAGCTAGCCTCTGTAAAATTACAGCAGCTATTGAGCCAAATGGAGTTGAGCTGGGGCATGGCATGGGCATGCGCCTTGCTAAAGTAGTGTTGGTGTGGCCACGGCCCATGCATACACTGTTGCATAGGCATTTAGGTAAGTTTTCCTGATTATCAGTGGGGTCTCAAACAGGGGGGCATCCCAAATCGTAATGCCCCAGGCCCCAATGCCCAATGAGGCGTATTCACAGGATTTTTAAATGTAATTTGGGGAAAGAAGAAGGCTGCAGGGAGCACATGGTATAGTTAGGATGGTAAGTTACATTTCAAATCCCCCAGTTTGCTGGAAAAATGTGCCTTGCCGGTGATCCCAGGGTCCATGCCCAAGCTGTGGCAGCATCCCTCTGGCTATGCCCGTGTTCAGGGCCGTGTTATAGGCAGGGTGCAAAGGGCATGCGCCCCTGGGCCTTAACCTTTTGCCCTGCTAAAAGCCTCCACCAAATTTGGGGTTATGGTTTGGGTTATGGGAGTTTGTGGTACCATTGCATGGTCCCTTGCAGGCGTGTATACCTGAGGTTCTCCCCTTTCCAATGACACCTCCAGTGGGTTGTTGGCCCCCTAAGTCCATAGATCCGCCACTCAGAAGTGTCCCACTCCAGCACCCACGAGCAACGATACCTGGAATTTGTGGTACTGCTGTATAGTCTGGTCGCTCCTGATCCATATGTCCTTACATAGGGTGTATACCTGAGGTTCTCCCCTTTATAACCCCTCCAGTGGGTTTTTGGCCCCCCTAGGTCCAGAGTTCCAGAACTTGGAAGTGTACCACCCCACAACCCGCAAGCAATGGTACAGGGACTTTGCAGTACTACTGCTTGGTCTGGTCAGCTTCAATTCACATGCCCTCGCAGGGTTGTATACCTGAGGTTCTCCCTTTTCCAACAACACCCAGTGGTTCCTTATCCCCCCTAGGCCTGGAGATCTGGTGCTGGGAAATGTACCATCCTGGGCGAGGTGCATTGATTCCCAGGATGATTTGCAGCCTTGGTTCTCCGGATTTTGGGGGGACACTGGAGGTCAGGTATGCACCTCTGCAAAGGCATGTGGATTTAGGGCGTGACCCGATTCTTAGGGTGATCCACTTTTGGAGCCTTAGGACTTAGGAGGGCTAGCGACCAACTAGAGCTGCCAAGGACAGTGCAGAAGTGGTGAGGACTGGAGCCAGTGGGGACAAGAGGTGGACAGTGCCAAGGACAGTACACACAGGATTCTCCAGCCCAGATCAGCAGTGACGTCAGTCAGTGAGGTATGTTGGCTGTTCCTGACATGCTGACCTACCCACCTATCTACTGACCCACTTACATAAATACTTACCTACCTGCCCACCCACCCACCTACATATCTATCTACCTGCCTACTGACTCACATGCCCACCTACCTACTTATCTACCTTCTTACTGACCCACCCCGGACTTACCTACCAGCCTACTCATCCACCTATCTACCTGCGCATCTACCTGCCTATTGAACCACCAATTACCCGCCTACTCACTCACCCACCTACCTATCAACCTGCCTACTGACCCACCAACTTTCCTACATACCTGCCCACTCACCTCCCTACCCAGGACCTAGAGCAGCAGCTGGCAGCTCTGGTGCAAAGGCAGAATTGTCACACCCTGGAGCGGAGGTGACAGTCGCCCACCCGCCTACCTGCCTGCCCACTTCCCCACCTCCCAACCTGCCCTCGCCTGTCTGCCTAACCACCCACCTGACTACCTACTCACCCACTTACCCAACTATATACCTACCTACTTACCCAACCACCAACCTATGTATCTACATGTCTACCCACCCACCTGCCTACACATCCTATCTAAATTCCCACATATCTTCTTCCTGTTCATCTAAGTGCCTACCTGCTTGCTCACCCATCTACCTAACTACTCCCACCTAACTTCCCATTTTTCTACCTGCCTACCCACCTAAATGGCCACTTACCAACCTATTTAACTACCAACTATGTGCCTGCCTGTTTATCCACCTACCTTACTAACATAGTTAGAAGTTGTCTCTTTTTTTTGGTGAGTGGTTTTAGGTTGAGTGGTTTTAAACAGGAGCACGGTTTATCCACTCATGCTAGAAATTGGCTTGTATTTTGTTTCTTAGTGGTGTTGGTTACTGCCATGCGTATGCATTGGTCTAATAGCTCACAGTATTGTGCTCATTAGAGTGATTAGAGCAAGCAGCAATGATTGGTTTTGCGGTTTTACAGGGAAGGAGCATGGTTTATGTGTGAAGTAATGTCAGACTCACTGTGACAGATGACAGGTAGGTGCCATGTTTATCACAGAGGCTGCCTGGAGATGTCCAGTGTCTTCATAACCTGTCTCCTGGGCACAGCTGTACCCATGGTCTGAGACAGCTGGGGAATGGTACTGTATCGCGGGCCATTTTTTTGTAACCCCCCTTAACGGCAGGGGTAGGAAACCAGGGTGGGGGTTATGAAGACACTGGACATTTGCTTTAAAGACAATACAATTCTGCATTAGGGGCATCCACCAGATTTTCTGGGCAAGGGCCTCAACCACATTTAATCAGGCCCTGCCAGTGTTACAGAGGAACAAAACTTGCCCTAAAGTCTAAAAGATGCTGGGGACCATAGTTGCTCCTGGTGATGCGTGTTCCTGTGCCACGCCTATTGGAATAGCTGGTGCAGGGAGTTTGAAGTTTCTCCATAATTCGGCTTTCTAGGATGCTTATTGTTGTGTATATCGCAAGCTATTGGAGGAGAACCTGCACATGTGCTGTAGGATCACCGGAAAGGTAAGAATACTGGGGGGAGGGGTGTTTCACACACAGGGGCTTCTTTACATAAGATGTCCCAGTAAAGCAGACCATAACCTGGGTGAGTGAAAAAACTTGGGTTTTGGCCTGCTTTAAAGTGCACCTATACTCAGAGGGAAGTTTATGTCGTCACCTTCCATCCCCATCCCAGTGTCCCAAAACAGTCCGTGTTTCTATTTTTTTTTACTAAAGCCTTTGCCCAATATTTATAACTACACAAACTGGATGCAGTTGACCATATTGCTCCCTGGCTGAGCAGCCCTGCCCCCAGCGATGATGCATTCAGTCACAGTCCACACAGCTCAGAAATGGGGAGCACTTAAACCTAACTGCCATTATGGCTGATTCAGCACCATGAGAATTCTTTTTTTAAATTATGTTTTCCTTAGTTCTATTTAGCATTATTTTTAGCAGCACAAATTATTAAAAAAATGTGCTAAAATGGTGCTGAATTACCCTAGGAAAAGAATCTTCTCACAGAAAAACATGAGAAAAAAAATTCTCAAGGTGTTGAATCAGTCCTAATGTGCCAGTTTAGTTGAAACTGAACTAATTAGCATATGGCAGGCCATTTAACATAATAACTACTTCCGGTTAGTCTTTTTATCAGTACTGGGCAATAACTTCAGTAAAAATAGAAACAGGCTGTTTGGGCACTGGGCTTGGGATGGAAGGTGACAACATAAACTTCCTATTCTAAGTATACAGCACGTCCTGTTCCAGAAGATATTCCTTACACTTGGGATATACTCCCAGTACTCCCAGTAGATGGCGCTGGACTGCAGAGACAGAAAAGTGGCTCCTCCAAGCCCCATAAATACCCGGGACCTCCCACAAAATCCCCAGTTCTTCTCTGCAGTCCTGGCTGCGATGACTAGAAGATGGCTCTCTCTACTCGCAGGTGAGCGGGGCTATTAGCCTGCGGCCCTGTAGGACTATTCCCACCGGTTTCCTTTTACTGTCTCCCAGCTCAGGCTGCTCTGGTTCGGGTGAAGGTAGGCAGCACCGCTGTCAGGTGCTAAGGAGCGCTGCTCCAACCGCAGTCTCCCACCAGGTCTTTGCATATATATTGTGTGTTGTGTTTGATCCCTGTTGAATTGATTGCACTGGTTTCTTTTGCCGCCGCCGCCGCACGTTTGTACTGCGCACCGCATTCGGTGGCGACATCGCCTCAGGCGCTGCTGCGCCATCATTGGCTGGTCTTGTCAGGATGACGCATTTTGCATCACTGTCTCCGCGGCCCGCCCGTCGAGGTATATGCGGGCGCCATTTTAATTCCCTGCTGCGTGTGCCTGGCGTCTCACTATCGCAGTCCGTAAGTGCCCCTGCGGGCTGATTTATTTATGTTTATTGGCCTGTTGTGCCGTGATAATCACCGTATATCCCCCCGGCTGTGTGTGGCGTGTGGGGTATCCCCTATAAGTGATGATGTCAGGGTGTGTGTACCCTGCGCCCAGCAGGTACTTGCCCTGCAGTCTGGTTTACCTGCGGCTGGGCCTAGTGCTGCGCCCCCTCTAGCTTCGCCTACCCCCCCACGCTTACACCTGACTCCCAGTGAGGTGCATACCAGTGTGGAGTCTCAACCTGACTTGGCTACCCGGGTAGCCAGTATTGAAAGGCATATTGCTGGTTCTGGTCCGCGTAAGGCTCCTGCTAAGCGGCGGCATCTGGCACCCGGTGTTACTCTCTTTCCTATGGAAGCTGAGTTTTTTGATGTTACTGGTCATACCCCCCTGAAAGAAGGGGAATTATTCTCTGATTCAGAATCATCTGAGGATCAGCCTAGGGGTTATGCTGAGTCTGGGTCTGACCCATGGGCTTCAGATGATACTGACAGGCTTTTAGCTCACATTTTTGAAGTACTCTGTATCTCTCCTCCTGCCGTGGCCCCGCGGCAGCAAGGGGAGCTGTTTCATACTGTTAAGCCACGTTTGGAGTTTCCTGAACAAACTAACTTTAATAATCTGATTCTCAAGGAGTGGGAACGGCCTAGCTGGCTTCCCGGGGTACAAAAGAGTTGGGATAAGAGGTATCCCTTTCCTGCTGAGATGGTTAAATATTGGTCATGTCCTCCAGAGGTGGATGCACCAGTTCTGGGGTTGTCTAACACATCTGTCATGCATTCCCCTGACACTACTACATTGAGGGATGGGGAACAGGCCTTTGCCTGTGTTGGGACCGCGCTCCGTCCGGTCTGTGCCTCTGCCATCACGGCTGTTGCTATTAAAAGCCTGCTCAGGGGTCTCTTAGATGGGGCCTGTGATGATGCTGGTAGTGAAGAGTATAGAGCTCTTCTGCGTTGTGAGGGATTTGTTGCATATGTTCTCTCTGCCCTGGATGATACCATTAGAATGTGTGGCAGGGCTTCTGCCTTATTGGTGGCAATACGCCACTCGGTCTGGCTGCGCCAGTGGGCAGCTGACAATGCTGCCAAAAAGGCCCTCACTGGTTTTCCCTTCAAGGGGCTGGGCCTCTTTGGGGAACATTTGGACTTGTTTGCTAAAGGTGGCAAATTACCTCAGCGTAGAAGGCAGCCCTGGCCCTTTTGGGGTTCAGGTGCCTTTTCTCCTTTAGGGGCTCCGGGATTGGACGGAGAGCTTCCTTTGCTGGAGCCCGTGGAGATTTTTGGGGCAGGGGCCGAGGACGTGGCCACCCTGGCCCTCCCTGGGGTCCCAAGACTAAGTCCTCCCCCAAGCATGAAGGGGCGCCCTCAACCAACCGGGTGGGGGGACGGCTTCGGCTCTTGGCTCACGTCTGGAGGCATCATGTCTCACACCAGTGGATTCAGGAGGTAGTTTCCTCTGGTTACAAGATAGAGTTTGAAGCCTGGCCGCCCCCTAGATTCATCAAATCTTGTGTAGCTCAAAACCCTTTGTCAGCTCAGCTGTCCAAGGCCTTCTAGACCTAGGTGTCATCTGCCGGGTGCCCTTGAAGGAAAGGGGCAAAGGCTATTATTCCAATCTTTTCATTGTACCCAAAAAGGGTGGGTCAATCAGACCTATCCTGGATTTAAAGATTCTCAACAAGTTTGTCAGATTCAGACACTTTCGCATGGAGACTCTGCGCTCAGCTGTGACTTTCCTACGCCCAGGGGACTTCATGACCTCTGTAGACATCAAGGATGCTTACCTTCACGTCCCTATCTTTCCAGGTCATCAGAGGTTCCTCAGGTTCACTCTGGAGGATCAGCACTACCAATTTGTGGCCTTGCCCTTCGCCTCACCTCGGCCCCCAGGGCATTCACCAAGGTGCTGGCAGGAGTGATGGCCCTGCTGAGATCTCAGGGCATTCGCATTCTTCCCTACCTGGATGACATACTTATTGCTTCTCAGTCCTTCCATCAGGCAGAGCTGGACACTCAGAAGGTGGTGTTCACACTGGAATCATTCGGCTGGGTGATCAATCACCCCAAATCTTCCCTGTCTCCTTCCATGGTGAAGTCTTTTCTGGGCATGATTCTGGATTCAGCTCAGGTCAAGATCTTTCTTCCTCAGCAGAAGGTGGAGGTCCTTCAAGAGAAAGTTCAGCTCTTGCTGTCTTGTCCCCATCCATCCATCAGGCAGGGAATGCAGCTGGTGGGCCTGATGGTGTCCTGCTTCGAGGCAGTTCCATATGCTCAGTTTCACATGAGGCCTCTTCAGCTTCACCTCTTGTCAGTATGGGATCGGGACCCTGTGTCCCTGGATCAGGTGTTTGTCTTGTCCCCTCAGGTCAGGCGGTCTCTAGTGTGGTGGTTGGTCTCAGGGAACCTGCTGGGGGGCAGGTCCTTTCTGGCCCCCTGCTGGGAGGTTGTCACCACGGATGCCAGTCTGACAGGTTGGGGGGGATTCTGGAAGTCCCTGAAATTCCAGGGTCAGTGGGGCCCTCAGGAGGCCCATGCCCCTATCAACATTCTGGAATTGAGGGCAATCAGGTTGGTTCTCGCCCACTTAACCCCTCACCTGAGGGGTCGGGCTGTTCAGGTCCACTCAGACAACCAGACGGCGGTTGCCTACATCAATCATCAGGGAGGGCTCTCAAGGAAGTACTGATACTGTCCTAGGCGGAGCAAAATGTTCCCTGCATCTCAGCTATGTACATTCCGTGGGTGGAGAATCTGGAGGCAGACTCTCTGAGCAGGGGGACCTCTCGTCTGGGAGAGTGGTCCCTCAGCAGCAGGGTGTTTCGTTCCCTGTGCCACCGCTGGGGTCAGCCGGACGTGGATCTATTTGCGTCCCATCACAATCACAAGCTTCCAGTCTTTGTCTCTCTGTCCCAGGATCCTCTGGCCTTGGCCACGGATGCCCTGGCAATGTCCTGGACGAGGTTCCAGCTCCTGTATGTGTTTCCCCCTGCTCACTCAGGGACACCTACGCCACCCCAATTTACAAACGCTGGCTTTGACGGCCTGGCTGTTGAAACCTCCATCTTGATAGAAAAAGGGCAGCCTGCCTCGGTGGTGAATACCATGATCAGGGCTAGGAAGAAGTCCTCGTCATCCATCTATTACAGGGTCTGGCGTACTTACATTGACTGGTGTGAGTCCCACTCGCTTCCCTGTCGTGTGTTTTCTATTCCTAGGAATCTGGAATTTCTCCAACATGAGCCTCGATTCAGAGACACATTCTTCCGGACTTCCGTAGCTGTCTTTGAAAGTTTTGGTGGGTGTTTGTCATTTTCTTGCTTTTTTCCGTCCATTTTCTACTCGCACGAACGTTCGGGAAAATGTGTGTATGCTCTTTCGATGAACGGAAGCAAATGGGAACATTTCCAAACAAAATCAGAAATTTTCTGTTCGTTCAGATAACTTCCGTTGTTGGGATGGGTTTCCGTCTGATTCAGAGAGCTGATTTCCAACGGATCACCACCCTATAAATCCGTTTCATTTCCGATCCACTTACGGCACCTTTGAGGGCTCGGATTGCTATTGTTGAACATGTTTTGTGGCTATGTGGAGGAGTCTGCACGCCTTTAGCACCAAGGCATTGCATGTATCAGCATGGCCGAGGCCATAAATTGTATAGCAATGCATACTTGAATCAATACATTTCATGTATGTCTTATAGATGCATTTTAATGCTGACCTAAATTAGTCCTTAGCATGTAAACATTTATTTTCCCACACATCCATATAATTGCTATATTTTTTTAGACTTATATGTGAATTATATTAGGATTGTTGAACTTGAATCTTAATTTGTTGTAGGAGTTATTGTTTTAGTTGGTTACCTTTGCTTTGTGTAATTATTTTATATTTGGTTGCAGGAACCACAAGATGTGACACTCGCCCCCTTGCTCCTGATGCCCGTTCTTTGCCTCCAGAATGCGGGCCAGGGGTTCTCTAATCGGGCACTATGCAAAAGCCGGCCCGTGGTGGCAAGGGCCCTCTGGCTTTTGAAGTCCAGATTTAGGTGTTTGGACCATACGGGGGGGGGTTCACTGCAGTATGACCCCAACAAGGTTAGACCAAAATTTTAATTTACGTTTTTTAACAGGGAGCACACGTGCCAGAGTGGCACAACTGAGTGTCAGGGTCCTTCAGTTGGTGGGCGAGATGCAGGAGCTGCGCAACCTGTTGGGGACCACAGATGAAGAATAATGTTCTGTGGCCTGCCATTGCTATGTATTTTGTTTTTTATAGTTGTAAAAATTTTACATTTTCAAAATTTTTTTACATTTTTATATTTTATGATGGTATTAAAAAAAAATGTTACATTGTCATTTCATTTACAAAATACATTAACACAAAACTAATGGGCCCAGAAATATTTAAAGATGAATATTCACATGACCGAGAAGTGATTTGGGTAAGTTTTAGGGGGCTAAAATGGAAGAAGAACCTAACTGAGAAGTGGTTTGGGTGAGCTTTAAGGGTCCAAAAGGGAAGATGGAGGAGAGTGCTAAGTGATTTAGCTAAACATTGTAGTAGAAGTGAGGGTGGCAAATATGTAGACAAGCACTTTAATGAGTTAAGTTTGTAGTGCGCAGGATGGTAAGGATTTCCGTCTGGACGAATATTTATTGAAAAAGGGAAACAGAATAGAACGGGAAACGTAAAGGATTCGTTGGAGGATACGATGGGAAAACGAAAGCCTACGTTGTAACGTGAAAATGAAACGGAAAAGTCTGGATGGAAAATGACATCCTCGTAATTCGTAATCTGCCGTACGAACGGACGGAAACTTTACAGAAGGTTTTCAATGCATGCATTGAATCGCTCGAACGCTCATACGAGAACGGAAACATTTCACAAAAAAAACAGATCGACACGAAAACTGAAGTTTTTTTGTGTGTCTCTGAATCGAGGCTATGGTTTGGATCTGGGTCTTCAGCTCAGTACTCTGAAAGGCCATGTGTCTGCTTTGGCTATTTTCTTCCAAAGATCCTTTGCTCAGCATACCCTGGTCAAGACCTTTTTCCAGGGGGTTACTCACGTGCGTCCCCCACGTAAGCCTATGTTACCAGTCTGGGACTTGAACTTGGTCTTGTCTGCCCTGCAGGGGTCTCCCTTTGAGCCCTTGCAAGGGGCCCCTTTGTCCATTCTTACGCTTAAGGTGGTCTTTTTGGTGGCTATCACTTCTGTTCACTTCAGAGACACCAGGACAAGGTGGTGTTTCGTTTTAAGCCAGATTTTCTACCTAAGGTTGTTTCTGCCTTTCATCTCAATCAGGACATTGTTTTGCCTTCTCTGTGTCCTAATCCTAGTAACCCTAAGGAAAGGGTTTTGCATTTTTTGGATGTAGTCAGAACTCTGAAGTTCTATTTGGTGGCTACTGAATCCTTCAGGAAGACTGATGCTCTTTTTGTGCTTCCGTCTGGACCTAAGAAAGGCCTGGCTCCGGCTAAGTCCACTATCAGCAAGTGGATACGTCAGGCTGTGATTCAGGCCTACTCTGCTAAGGGGAAGAATCCTCCCTTCTGCCTTACAGCTCATTCTACTCGTGCTATTGGTGCCTCTTGGGCTTTTCAGCACCAAGCTTCTGTTGAACAAGTTTGCAAGGCCGCTACTTTGTCTCGTTTTACAAGGTTGATGTTAGAGCCTCAGCTGATGCTGCTTTTGGCCGGAAGGTTCTGCAGGCGGCAGTGGTTTAAACTGTCTGCTGTTACTTTTGGGGATCCCACCCTACCTTAGGGACACTGCTGTCCGTAAGTGTAAGGAATATCTTCTGGAACAGGACGTGCTGTATACTTAGAATAATACAATTCTGTGATTACTCACCTGTAGAATTGGTATTATATGTATACAGCACGTCCTGTTCCACCCCACCCTTGTTATCATTATCTTAAGTTACCTCTTTATGGTGATTGTTCTTATGTTCAAATTTTCATATAATGGTTATAGTTCTCCCGGTCTCTTGCTAACTGCTTTTCAATACTGGGGATTTTGTGGGAGGTCCCGGGTATTTATGGGGCCGGGAGGAGCCACGTTTCTTTCTCTGCAGTCCAGCGCCATCTACTGGAGTATATCCCAAGTGTAAGGAATATCTTCTGGAACAGGACGTGCTGTATACATATAATACCAATTCTACAGGTGAGTAATCACAGAATTGTATTTTCTGAGTATAGGTACAGGTTTGTAAACAGATGTAGGTCTGCCCACCCCAAGATGCCAAATGGATGTATAAGCCAGGGTACCATAAAGTAAAGACCAGCATAGCATAGGGAGCTGGTGGGATGACTTGGCATTGTGGTTTTCTGCTAGAAGACTCAGGCCTAAACCCAATATGGTCTTCTGACTGCTTTGTCCCTCACCCCCTGCATTCTGATTTGGGATGCCCACCCTTTTACTACCCCATGGAAACAGGGAGAATAAGTGTGCAACAGGCTTCAGCAAGATGGCGTGCATGTTACTGGAGGCAATATTGCCCGATTTTGGCCATTTGGACAATTAGTGGATGGGAAACACAAATAAGGTGGTGTGTATGTAGGGGGTTGTGGGAGGAGGCCATTGGGCATCCTGGCTGGAGGTTTGGTGAACTTTGCCACTTACCTTTAGAACAGAGAAATGAAAGGTTGCTTGCCATACATGCAGTTGCAGGAGCCTGGATGGAACTACTCCTCTAGCTCACATGCCAGTCAGGCAGAGAACAGAGCTGCCCCTGTAAATGGGCAGTAGACATGGCACCTACAGAGGGGGGTGGATGTCATCCTTCCACAGCTCTGAGCAGTTTAATGCCCAAGTATGTGTTATGGAGGTGGGGGGGGGGGGCAGTGTAAGAGTATCCAAGTCAGAGATTAGGGTGAGGAGGACAATGCCAGCAGCTCACACACTGTGCACATATGTGTCTCTAGGAGCCCTCCACACTGCAATAGGGGTTAGATTATGTGGTTAACCCCCAGGCCTTCCCTTTGACCTCCTGCATTGTTACCTGCTCTCTGCAACCTATGTGCCTCCATGTTCCGTGTTTGTAAACTCAGCTCATCTCTATCGGTCCACTCTATCTCCTGGCCTCCTGCCCTTCTTTCTGCTCAACTTTCTGAAAAGAGCTCCCTCCACATCTCATAAGAACCCAGGATGAGATCTACACTGTTTCCCCCAAAATAAGACAGATCTTATATTAATGCCCCAAAATATTCAGCATTCCATCTGCTCTCTTCCAAGTTCCACTGCATAGCAAGTTTAGCGGTTTGCTTCCCCTGGTAACCAGAAGCAACCACAATGCTCTCATATATTCTAAGGATTGAAGGGAGTACTTGATGTGTGTGTGTGAATCATGATAGGGCTTATTTTTGGGGTAGGTCTTATTTTTAGGGAAACAGTGTATCTAGTGAGGAGCTTACCTCCCCACTTCACATACTGCAGCAGCCTGATAACTGCTCTGCTTGGGTGGCTCTTCCCCGGGAACACGAAGAGAGCAGTGATTGTGCCCTCCTCCCTCACTCACAGCACTCCATGAAGTTTGTGTCAGCTCTATGGACTCCACTTCCACTTTGTGCACAAGTTACTGCTGCTAACTTTGTCTAGCACAATTGGCTGTCCGTATGTTATGCCCAAGCACTGATTGGCTGGAGCACTGTTCTGAATGTCATTGGGCTTCTCAAGACTGCACACACTGAAAATGACAGATTGGGGGCTACCACAGGTGAGTGGCGAGTGCTGTACATTACTATTCATGTCATAAATTGGTGATTGGACGAGAGCTTGCGCATGTGCTGTGGAAATGGTGGAAAGGTGAGTGAAGTTGGTTATCTGGGGGGGGTTTCACGTAGTGGGGCATCCCAAATCATGCCTTAGGGACAAGTGCCAATCACCAGAATAATGAAAATCCTGGTGATAGGTTCACTTTAACTTACCTGAACCTTGCAGCCAGGTCCAGGTCTAACTTCCCTGGGGGCAGGTTCATGAAATCTCCCTCTATTGGCATAAACTCTGTCTGCTGTCCCCCCACAGTACCTTAAAAGAAACAATATTCTGGACCCCACATACGCCATGCACCACCCCCAACACACATACACAGATCTGTGACCTTTCCCTCAACACACACACACACACATGTAACCCCCCTGTGCAAGCCACCACCCCACACACACAGGCAAGCCTCACACACAAATACATACAGGCAAGCCGCCCCACACATACATATAGGCCAGCTCCCCCACACAATACATACAGACAAGCCCCCTCACACACAAATACAAATAGGCAAGTCACACACACAGAGGCAAGCTCCCCTCACACACATACATGCCCCTACACACACATAAATACACATAGGCCATGCCCACCCCCACATGCACACACCAGCAAGCCCCTCCCCATATGCACATAAAGGCAAGCCTCCCCGCTCTTCTCTTTGATGGTTCAGCAGGATATTAGGGTTTCTGAACTGGCATGCATGTGCATGCTGTTAATACTTTTGGTAGGGGTGAGTCCCCCTTTCCTGTTGCAGATGGAGAGGGTGTTAGAATTCATCCAGGACAGCACCCAGACCAAGAAGAAGTCCCTGTGATTGAGCACAGTATCCTGTGAGTCTCCACGCCCTCCGGCTTGGCTGTTTGTGGGAATCCTGTCTCCCATGTTTACGATCCTTGTATCTCGCCCCCCCCCCCCGGTAGCCATGATGTGTTGGAGGTGGCTGTACTGACCTCCTCCTTCTCCTGGGTGGAAGATGAGCAGAGCAGATATGTAACGATCCTGCACGAGCCAATGCAAGCAGGTGCTAGCTCATGCAGGGGACAAAGCTACCGTATCTTTCAAATAACATGGTGCCAGCTCTGGAGTCCCACCCTGATCACCCACTGGACCACCAATGAAACAAGGCAAAAAAACAGAAGCCAGGGCTGCCCCCAGGAAGACGGCAAGGCAACAGCAGCGCGGCATTGCGAGACATATATTAGTGGCGCTGGAGAACTGGGGCAAGCCCTGGAAGCGGGATTGTCCCACAAAAATCAGGACATGGCTATAGCATTGGGGACTGAACATGGACTTGGGTTTCTTGGCTAGGATGATACATTGAGGCCAGGTACAGGGATGCTGGCAGGAAGACTATGAAGCTATGAATTAGATGGGTGTGTTAGAATCAGTAGCCCACTGTGACTCTGTTAGCTCAGTAGCCCACTGTGCTACATAATCTTAGAGCCGACCCTGGCCTCACCACAAACAAGATGGATGACACTTGGCTTAATATTTTGGCTGCGAAATTGTTCTTAGAGGCAGCAAATTCAGGAAAGGTCACATAACCCCCTCCCCACAGGTCTGGATGTTTTCAGACCTGTTCTCAAAATACCTTTTAATCTAAAATGTGACATCGGATATACATCAAATAGAAACCTACATGTACAAAGTAATGTTCTTTCTCACAATCTAGGGCTTTGAAAAAAATGTATGTTGGACATTTATAGTGAATGTATACTCTTGCTAGATTTAAAGTAGGCAAAACGTTCGAAGAGGGTGGCCAATTTGAGCAGAGGTGAGGTGGGCCGAGGTAGGACAGGAAGTGTGTTAGAAAGAGGTGAGGTGGTCAGGGGTGAGGTTAGCAGAGGTGAGATGGGAAGAGAAGTGATGGACAGAGAGTGGGAAGGGGTGAGCAGAGGTGGGTAGAAGGTTAAAGAAGAGTAAAGGTCACAGACAGCACTAAACTGGTTTAAGCCCTTTCTCACCTAAAACATTTTGCCTGGATTTGGGCTATACAGACTTACTGATACAATGCTGTCGACCTTTTCTGTACACTCATTAGGGTTAATTCAGAGACAGATACTTCTGGACTTTTGTATGTGTCTGTGTATGTTTTTGTGTCTGTTTGGCCTTTTTTTTTGGTTTTTACATTCCTTTTTCCATGCATATGTTCGTTCCTGCTAATGCGTATATGCGCTTTCGATGGATGGATCTAAATCTGATCATTTGCGTTAGTTCGGATCATTTTCGCATCTAAATCTGATATTTTGCGCTCGTTCAGATAACTTACGTTATTGGGATGGGCTTGCGTCTGATTCAGAGACCTGATTGCCGAGGGACCACCGCCCTATGAAACGGTTTCATTTGCGTCCCACTTACGGGACCATTTTGCACTCGGCTTGCTTGACCCATGTTTTGCGGCTTTGTGGAGGAATATGACCGCCTTCAGCTCCAAGGCATTGCATGGGTCAGCAGGGCCGAGGTCAGATTGCACCGGCGACGCATGCATATCGATCGCATGCATGATGTTGAGTTCGAGCTAACCAGAATTAACCGCGCTTCCCTCCATAAGTTGTATAGTGAGCTGCGGCCATGGTTAGCCCGCACCACAAGGAAGGGGCAAGCAATTTCAGGTATGACCAAAATGCTTGGCTGCCTTAAATTTTTGGCGAACGGCTCGTTCCAGAGGCTGGGTGCCCTCTCTGTGGGCATGTCCCAGCCTACGCTGAGCCACGTGCTATCCAAGTTTTTAGATGGCATGGCTACCATTGGTCCAAAATATATTTCCTTTCCGGACGACATGGTAGCCTGGAACGCGCTTAAGTTGGGTTTTTTTAATATCGGCGACATGCCCAACGTCATGGGTGTGATCGATTGCACCCACGTTGCATTGGTCCCTCCCACAGCCGACGAGTACATCTATAGGTAAGTTAATTATGTCATTTTGTTATATAGTTTAGGCAAACTGTATTGTAACTATATATTAATCCCTCCTTGTAAAGTGTCCCTGTGAATCAGTTTACAATGTATACCTTAATCTCTCCTTGTAAAGTGTCCCTGTGAACCAGTTTACAATGTATACCTTAATCCCTCCTTCAAAAGTGTCCCTGTGAACCACTTTACAGTGTATACCGTCATCAATTGTTTAATGTAGACCTTATTAAAACATTTTAATGCTGACCTTAATTAGTCATTAGAATGTTAATCTTTATTTTCTCCCACATACATATAACATTGGTTATTAAAACTACTTATGTACTTTGTTAATGTTATTTGGATTGGATTGTGCAACATGTTTTTGTGAGGATGTTAGGAGTTAGTGTTTGAGTAGTTTACCTTGCCTTGCTGTAATATTTTTTTTTTTCCAGGAACCGCAAAATGGGCCACTCACTGAATGTCCAAGCAGTGGTGGGCCCGGACATGCGGTTCCTTAGTGTCCTTGCCGGGTATCCAGGCTCATCCCATGACGCGTATATCTTGCGGAGCTCCGGCTTATTCCATCGGTTTGAGTCTGGAGAATTATCAGGTGGATGGCTCCTTGGTAAGTTCCCTCAAATTATGTCATTCCCTTTTCACTGTATGCCTATGAATATAGTTGATGACCCATGTCTTAACCTATGGCTGTTTTTTACCCTTAATGACATGTTAAACCGGAAGTTCACCCTGATTTTTAGAAAAGTCCAAACCATTAAAAACTGATTCCCCAGCATTTCAAGCTAATGTATTTCAAGTTTTTAGTCACTTAATTATTATTCTTTCCACCACTGGGCTGCAACTCTGTTCAGGACTTTAGGATACGGGCACCACCATCTTTGCTCAGATGCATCACACTTACTGATACTTACGGATAGAATGCAGGGGGCGGGTTATAGCTGTGCTTTGCTCAGACAGAGCAGAGCTGGGGTCAGGCAAAGGTCAGAAATTCCAGAATGCAGAACAGCACAGTCAGAAGGCACTTCGTGTTTGCAGGCTGCCTGATATTCCCTGAGCTGCCATCTTGGATGTTTAAAGGCTCATAACATGCAGTAGATGCAGGTAGGATGAATTTTAATGTGAGCAATCTGTATATACAGGGTGTGGGAAACATATAAGATAGGCTCTTATTCTGAGTGAATGACCGCTTTAAACAATAATGTTGTTTAGAATGTGTAATTTGTGTCAGTATTTTGTTCTTCTTTCAGGGGATTCAGGCTATCCGCTTCTTCCCTGGCTCCTGACGCCCGTACTTCGGACACAGAATGAGGCACAGGAGGCATACAATCGTGCACACAGGAATACCCGGGCCATAGTAGAGAGGGCCTTTGGCCTCTTGAAAACACGATTCCGATGTTTGGAACATACCGGGGCGGGCACTGCAATATGACCCCAACAAGGTCATCAACATCATTCTTGCGTGTCCCCCGGTATGTGGATCTGCCCCCCTCTCCACCCAGCCAGGAGGCAGATGAGCATTACACTAGCACACCTAGTGCCTCTGGCCAAGCAGTGAGGGCTAATTTGATTGCTGGCTATTTTGCCTAAAATGTTTTTTGTTTGTTTATGTTGTTGTGTCTTTTGACTATGATTTGCCTGTCTGAAGGCCTTTTTATTTTTTCCTTAAAAAATAGTAATGCTAAAAATACTAAAAATAGTACATTTAGAAATTACAAAAAATTTGACACCCGATTTGTGCCTCATGCATTTTTTTTCTCATGTTTGTCCTTAAAAACCTTCATTAATATCCAAACAACCCAAACATGAATGCATCAACTTAGTCAAGAACAGCTAAAGTCACATTCAATATATTTTATTGAACTATGTCAATTTTTAGTTGAAGGGCACTCGCAGACTCAAAATGTACATACATCGTAAAACATAACTAGAAATTGGGGCAGACTCCTGGCCCCTAGAAATTGGCCACATCCAGGAGTTCTAAAGTAACGGACTCCAGGCCGAAGTTTCACCGCCCACCAACATCAAGATACATAGGGACCAACCATTTCCAGGGGAATAGTCAGCCAGGAATACATAGGCCCACATACACACCCTCTCCTGCTCGGCCACATTTGCCAACGGCACAGCTGGAAAGCAGCCATACCTATGCCACATCCACGCCTGTAAGTTTGGTGGCCACCCAGCCAATAACCCCCAGTCCTAATGCCAGTCCAGTCCAATCTTTGCCATGGGCAAATGTAGTTGTTTCCCAGCCAAGAATGTCCCCCAATATTGCCAACAAACAGGATGAGCCAGCCACCATTTGATTAGGCACAAGCCTGCAGCGTGGGAGCTTGAGCGGCCGCTTCAGTGAGACTTAAGCTCAGACATTGGCTAGTGGGGTATGTCAGCACTCTAATGAGCTATATGGGCGATTCCAAAATCAAACCAGCAAAGCCATAAAAAAGGCAATCTTGGTAGCGCTCACCAGACAGGTAAATAGAGTGGGGATGTAGAGGAAAGATGTGGAGATACAGGTCAAATAGGTCTTAATATGGCTGTTGCCCATAATAAGCTTGTGGTGGGCCTTGGAGGTGTCCCAACACCTGGCCATGTGTGGCATTCATAATCTGCCACTGCTCCAGCATCTGTCTCTTCCTCGAGCATGGCAGCGAAGTTAGTATTTAAGGTGGCCATTTGTCCTGCCCTGCCATCTGTGTGGTTAAGTTGGCCATTTGTCCAGACATCTGGCTGCTTAAGTTGGCCATTTGTTCAGACATCTGGCTGCTTATGTTGGCCATTTGTTCAGACATCTGCCTGTTGCTCGTCCTAAATTCAGTCAGCATGTTGGTGAATGTATTATTGAAAGTCTCTAATTGTGCAGTAATTTGCTCTGTGGTTCGTTGAGTCACCTGCCGAAAGCAACGTCTGTCATGGCGCCATGATGACTCCAGGATCGGCACGCGCCTCCCCAGGGAAACGTTGTTGACTACGTCTTCCAATTCCCCGGGTTTGAGCGCCTGCAGATGCTGGACCTCTAGGGCAAGCAACAGTCCCAGATGTGCTTGGCAAAACCTCTGCAGCAGAGCTAGCACTTGGGACTGTAGGCTCAGTTTCAGCCTGCTGCCCACGATGGGCTGGCAGCATGTGTCCAGCTTCACTCTTGCAGAGGATTTGGTGCAGTAGGATGCTGGGGCAGTGGCAGATTAGGTTACAGGGGGGTAATTTCAGAAGGTCCCATCAGGCTTGCATCCTCCTCCTCCTCCATCTGGATTTCATCCATCAGTGTGTGAGTCTGTTGGGACATGTGAAAAAACTCTCAGTTTGGGCCCTAAATAACTTTATTATCCAAATTAGTCATGTGCATTCACATGCATCAGCAGTTTCATCAAAGTCCACTTATCCTATATATCTGTTCCTGGGTCCTAGGCATCAGGGAAGTAGATGGCGTGGTCAAACTGGAGGAGGCTTCCACACTTCCAGAGGCTGGATGCTGGGCTGGGCTTAAAAGTAAAAGACACGTAAACACAAAAACATCCATTGATAAGCTGGATTAGTACATATGCTTTATAAAACACGTGGCCAAGCAGGAATGCCAACTCCCCTAACGGTCCAAGTTGACCTTCACAAGGAATGTCAGTATCTCTTATATGTATGCCTCACCCTGTACATACAGATTGGTCACCTTAAATACTACAAACATGCATGTACTGCATGTTAGGAGGCTTTACAAATCCAAAATGGCGCATTAGGGGCCCACAGTCAGCTTGCAAATAGCGTTTGGCTTCTGAGTATGCTGCTGTGCATTCTTACTATGTAGACCTTTCCCTGACCCCAGCTCAAGTTTGTCTGACCAAAGCACAGCTACAACCCAAGTGGTAGAAAGACAAAGAAGTAAGTGTTGTCTATTATTGACTATATTCACATCACATGCAGTGCTTTGGCAAGATAAAGAGTTTAGTAGTGAGCATAAATACTGTCAAAGGTCGTGTATGGCCTGCAAATCTTTTTAAGGACCATTAACTACTGCACCCTGGGAGAGTGCCCATCATGAAGGCCATTACTCAGACATTAAACACCTGCCTAAAACAGTAACCTCCCCTCAAAGCCACTCCCTAAGGGCATGTGTTCACATATGCCTGTGAGCCTCATTTCACACGTTTCCAATAGTTCACATTCAAACAAACATTACTAACCTGCAGGAATGTTATGGATGTCTGTGTCCTGTCTGCCAGAGAGGCCCTCTAATGCGACAGGGTGTATTAATGTCAGGACCATCTCCTTAGCTCTGGTATATTGTAATTTGGTGGGGAAGCCTCCGCCAGTTTGTAAGCTGAAAAATAGAGGTTAACAAATTGTGGTCAATACAACAAGCAGCTAAATGCACAACTCAAATATGTACCTGTGATTGCGCCGTTTATTCTGTTTCTTCCGTGCTGCATACTTCAGGTCAGATATTCAGGTTAGATTTGCGCTGTATCTGCTCCACATCTTTCCTCTCGTCCCCCGCTGCATTGACCTGTCTGGTGAGCTCCTCCAATATTTGGGTCTTTCTCATTTTGCTGGTTGATTTTGAATGTCGCCTATATAGCTCATCATAATGAAGTGTGAGGCCACTTGCCAATGCTAGAGTTTGCGCCTCCCCAAACCGGCCACTCAACTGGCCTCGCCGCAATGTTCAGCCTAATGCTTGGTCTTCTGGCTCATCTGTGTTTGGTGGCAATTCGAGGGACATTCTGGGCTGGCTCTGTGGTGATGAAATGGCCGACACGTGGCTTGAAAATGACTGGACTGGACTCGCAGTAGGACTGGGGGTCCTTGCCTGGGTGGCCACCGAACTTCCAGGCGTGGATGTGGAATATGTATCGCTGGTTTCCACCTCTGCTGGTGGCAAATGTGGCAGAGGAGGAGAGGGTGTGCTTGTTGGGCTGGGGCTTCGGGCCCGCTGGCTCTTAATGGGCTTGGCACTGGTGCTCCTTTTGGCATGGGATGTGCTTGCGCGTGGAGCAGGAGAGGCTGTGCTTGCAGGGCTGGGGCTTCGGGCCCGCTGGCTCTTAGTGGGCTGGGCACTGGTGCTCCTTTTGGCATGGGATGTGCTTGCGCGTGGAGCAGGAGAGGCTGTGCATGTTGGGCTGGGGCTTCGGACCCGCTGGCTCTTTGTGGCCTTGGAACTGGTGCTCCGTTTATGATGGGATGTGGTAAGGCGGGGAGGAGAAGAGGGTGTTCTTGGTGGGCTCGGCCTTCTCACTCTCTGCTTCTTTGTGGCCTTGGACCTCCTCGTACCTGGCTCCTTGGATGTGGGTGCCTTCTTCTTTGATGCTCCTTCCTTGCTTTTGGTTGGTGGTTTTGATGTTCTGGGCTTGGTGGAAAATGTCGCCTTGTGTTGGCCACTTTGGCTCCGCGTTTCCCGCACCTTGCTAGTCACTTGGTGCGACCGAGTGGTCGGACGGGAGGAAGAAGTCTCCTCATGCCACTGTGCCCTTTTGCTGTTGGCGTCCTTTGCTGGTGTTGCCTTAGCGCTGTTTTTTTGGTGCCATGCTGACAATCTCAAAGAGATTGAGCTGTGTGTCCATGACCCTTTAAATACTAATGACTATGACACTTACGCGTTCGCATACGCGTGCGTCCGGCCATTCGTCCGGCCGTGCGGAACCCGGAAACTGCTGCGGACAAGAAACAAGATGGCACCCATGATCTTCACCCGCTAACAACAAGAGCTGATTATGCTCGTAAGTGTATTGTAAGGACGTAGATTTGCCATCTAAATGCATGCCTTAAGGAAGCGCAGGAAGAAACAGTTGTTTTTAAAAGTTATTTAAACAAACAGAAGTTAGTGTGCACATGTGCGAACCAAATCACTAGCATCTAGAAGGATAGTTTCAGCCTAGAAATGGGTTTGGGAATGTCATGTCAAGTGATCTAATTGTGACAGATATTTTTATGCAGTTTTATCTAACAACTATTATTTTTTGTGTTTTTTAGACCATGCTTCAGAGCAGGTACGACTACCTGCCCAACGCATTCGAGAAGAGGAACGTGGCCCTGGAGATCGTGGCCCGGATCCAACAGGAAACGGACACCACCTTCACCCATACACAGATCATGCAGCACTGGTCGGACCTGAAACGACTACACATGCCCCGGGTGCAGCGATATTTTTGTCTCCATTTCCCAAGTAAGTACATTGCAATTGCATGCTAGATGTAACTAACACAAAAGGTAGGCCTTTATTTATAAATGCTTTTCTTTTCTAGTGTAGAGTATCGAACCAGATGCATCCGGAGGCGCACAGGCCCGCCAGTGCTGCACGAATCTGCAGCAGCAAGTGAAGGTGGTGGATCTCCAGGGCCAAGTTCCTACCCCTCACGGTGTGGGCAGGGAGTCGGCTCAAACGACGAATCCATTAGCCTCTGGTATGTGACTCTTAATGTAACCCCACACACATACATGCTATTAAAAGCAAAGCTGATTCCCGTAATCTCTTTTTCTAGATGAATATGTAGCGGGTGAAGTATCTGTGGAAGAGACTGCAGCAGATCATGCCCAGGAGGCACATGGAGAAGGTGGGTGTTGTCACACACACATTCTAAGTGTCATTTGCTTACTGTTGAATCAGACATTAGAAGTGACCCTATTTTACATGTCTCTACAGCCTCAACTTCCCAGCAGTGGCAGGTCCCAGAGCGGAGGGTGGTCCCCGAAGCAGAGGTCACCCACCAACGAAGTAAGTTATAATGTAAATGTTTGGAGTATGTGGGAAATGACATCATCACCAATCTACCTAAATCCATTGTCAATTCCATTAGCATAATGACATATGGCCTCTTCCTTTTATTAATTCCTTAGCATAATGACATATGGCCTCTTCCTTTTATTAATTCCTTAGCATAATGGCATATGTCCTCTTCCTTTTATTATTTCCTTAACATAATGACATATGGCCTCTTCCTTTTATTAATCCCTTAGCATAATGACATATGGCCTCTTCCTTTTATTAATTCATTAGCATAATGACATATGGCCCCTTCCTTTTATTAATTCTTTAGCATAATGACATATGGCCTCATGAGTTAGCTTGCAACCTAATAAACATTTCATCCACAGCTGTTAGACATGTTTTTGCTGAAAAATGATTTTCTTTTCTTTTTTTAAAAGACAACACACGTGCCAGATTGGCACAACTCAGTGCCAGGGTGTTTTAGTTGGTGGGCGAGATGCAGGAGCTGCGCGATTCGTTGGGGACTACAGATGAAGATTAATTTTCTGGGGCCTGCCATTGCTTTGTATTCAGTTGTATATGTTCAATTTTATAAAAATGTTATCATATTTTTAATATTTGAATTTTTAAAAATTAAACAAAAAGTTTGTATTTTGTACATTTTATAACAAATTTTTTAAAGAAAAAAAAGGCACTCTAAAAATGCCAGTTATTAGTAAAACTAAAAAACTTGTTTCTGTGTCATTTTCTTTTTTACATACATTCATTAAGGGTTGGTTACCACAAAACGAAGGCAAAACCCCAAATTTAGATATGAAGAATCGCCAGACCGCGAAGTGATTTAGGTAAGCATTAGGTTCGGGAAATGGAAGAAGAATGAGACTGCGAAGTGATTAAGGTAAGCAAGGTGCGGGAAAGGGAAGAAGAATGAGACCGCGAAGTGATTAAGGTAAGCTTTAGGTGCGGGAAATGGAAGAAGAATGAGACAGCGAAGTGATTTAGGTAAGCTTTAGGTGCGGGAAATGGAAGAAGAATGAGGCCGTGAAGTGATTAAGGTAAGCATTAGGTGCGCCAATGGAAGAAGAATGAGACCGCAAAGTGATTAAGGTAAGTATTAGGTGCGCCAATGGAAGAAGAATGAGACCGCAAAGTGATTAAGGTAAGCTTTAGGTGCGGGAAATGGAAGAATATACTGACCGCGAAGTGATTTAGCTAAGTATTGTAGCAGAAGTGAGTGAACAAAATATGTAGACCAGCACATTAATGAGTTAATTTTGTTGTGCCCAGGCGTAAGGTCGTAACGATTTTCGTCTGAACGTTTATTTATAGAAAAAGGAATTCAGAATCTAACGGGAAACGTAAATCAGTCGTTCGAGGCGACGATGAAAAAAGGCCAAAAACAGAAGCCTACGTTGTTTCATAAGTAAACTAAACGGAAGACTTTACTGAAGGCTTGCGATGCATGCTTAGAATCACTCGTACACTCATACGCGAGCGGGAAAATTAAAAAAAAAAAAAAAAGATTGACACAAAAACTAAAATCTTTTTATGTCTCTCTGAATCAACCCTATTGTTCAGATGCCATGGTTGCAGCAATAACACACAATACAAAATCACCTGCAACCTCTCAAAAACACATGGCAGTCTAGGTTGTGCCTCCCTGCAGTAGACTCTCCATCCAGAGAGGACGGTGCTCCCCAGGGAGAAGGTTTATGCTGTCAGATGTATTTGCTTGGATTTTGAGGAATGAGGCACCGCAGGTGGCACAACTCCTATAGGAACTGCAACCAAGATTTTGCAGTGACTGCTTTTCCCTGTGAGGTATTTTTACCTGCTCTTTAAGAACCTAAAGAAAATAAAAGTACCTGAAGTGACCATTGTAACTGTGAGATACTAGTAAAGTATGCCCTAGTCGGCAGGGAATAGTAAAAAAGGTTGGGGTAGTGTGGCTGCTGCCCATTGTTTCTCTGTCTCATGATGGTGTCCTGTAGGAGCCAGATGTTGCTATCTCGTATGTGGCACATCCGTACCAGAAACTGTGCATTGGGGGAGCGGTGGCTTATGTACGTAAAGGACAACCCAGGTTGGTGAGACCCTCCACTGGCTGGGATGTTTCTTGTATGAAATGCTTGCCTTGTTGGGTGGCACCAGTACTAGTGTCCATCTGGCCACTAGACCCTTAAAGTGGACCAAAACTCAGGATTCTGACTATCCTGGGTTTTGGTCCTTGCCCCGAATGGGGGTTCCCCGCTGAGTGAAACCCCCCAGGTCACCGAAACAAACTCTCTTCTCAGTCCTACGGTGCATGTGCGGCTGCTCGTCCAATCAGACTTTAGATCCACAGACGTCCCTTCGTCTAAGGCGAGCGGCTCAGAGTGCGCTGACGGCCGCATCTCTCACTACCCTCTAACAGAGAGCGTGCCCACGCCATTCACAAATGATTGGCACAGGCATGCGCCCAGCTAGAGGGATAGTGGGATGCGGCTGGCGCATGTGCCGTTGAACTGGAAAAGAAGGTAAGTGTATGGGCGACGGGGTTTTCCCTCCCGGGGGGAGTGGATAAGATTCCCGGGCTATTTTTGTGGGTTTTGGTCCACTTTAAACCTCCCAGGTTATGAGTCAATAACCAGTATATGTGCCCTTTTAAGGATGTATATACTTCTGAATATCACATTATCTTACTGTATGCTTTATTCTGTATTCTTTATTCTGAAATAAAACCTGACATTTTTCATGACATACATCTTTAGGAAGTTTACTGAATCAAGGCCATAGTCACAGAATAATCCCCTTTCTTTAGTATACCTATGTACTGTATCAAATGCCACATGTCTGATAATGGCTGGAAAAAACTGACCGCATAAGGAGATTATATTGTATCTTTAAACAAATCATGGGGCTGTTACTTTTTTTTTAATTACAGACTTGAGCAATAGGCTCGATTCAGAGAGACAAAAAAAGACTTTCGTTTTTTTGTGCCGATTTCGTATTATTTTCAAATGTTCCCGCACTCGTATAAGTGTGCGAGCGAATCTATGCATGCATTGCAAACCTTCTGTAAAGTTTCCGTCCGTTCGTATGCCAGAGTACGAGTACCAGGATGTCATTTTCCATCGTGACTTTTCTGTTTCATTTTCTCAGGTTACGTCAGATTTCGATTTTGTCCTTTTTCCATCGTCTCCTTGCACGAATCCTTTACGTTTACCGATAGATTCTGTTTTCCTTTTTCACTAAATAATCGTCGATCAACGAAAATCCTTACGATCTTCTGCCTGCGCACTACAAACTTAACTCATTAAAGTGCTCGTCTACATATTTGACACCCTCACTTCTACTCCAATGTTTAGCTAAACCACTTAGCCCTATCCTCCATCTTCCCTTTTGGACCCTTAAAGCACACCACAACCACTTAGCCCTATCCTCCATCTTCCCTTTTGGACCCTTAAAGCACACCACAACCACTTAGCCCTATCCTCCATCTTCCCTTTTGGACCCTTAAAGCACACCACAACCACTTAGCCCTATCCTCCATCTTCCCTTTTGGACCCTTAAAGCACACCACAACCACTTAGCCCTATCCTCCATTTTCCCTTTTGGACCCTTAAAGCACACCACAACCACTTAGCACTATCCTCCATCTTCCCTTTTGGACCGTTACAACTTACTCAAAACCACTTAGCCCTATCCTCCATCTTCCCTTTTGGACCCTTACGACTTACCCAAAACCACTTTGCGGTTAGGTTCTTCTTCCATTTTAGGCCCCTAAAACTTACTCAAACCACTTCGCGGTTAGTTTCTTCATTTTCATCACCCTAAAACTTACCCAAACCACTTCGCGGTTAGTTTCTTCTTCATTTTCATCACCCTAGAACCTACCCAAACCACTTCACGGTTAGTTTCTTCTTCATTTTCATCACCCTAAAACTTACCCAAACCACTTCGCGGTTAGTTTCTTCTTCATTTTCATCACCCTAAAACTTACCCAAACCACTTCACGGACATCTGAATCTTGATCTAAAAATATGTCTTTGACCCTTTGTTTTGTGTAAATGTATGTGTTTGAAATAAATGACAATTAAACTTTGCTTTTTTTTTTATCTTTAAATTTTTGTTGTTAAAAAATGAATTAAAAACTGGGACTATTTACATTTTTGGGATGCAATTTTTTTTTTAAAAAGGGGTAAAAATGTATAACTTTGATAAAAATGTAAAAACTAAACAGGGACAGGACTCTAATCTTCTTCTTCTTCTGTTGTCCCCAACGAGGCAACCACCACCTTCATATCGGCCACCAACTCAAGGACCCTCCTATTCAGTTCCAAAACTGCTTGGCGTGTGGCCCCTGTAACAAATTGAGAATAAAACATTTGTTGGAGACCAATACATGTTTGTCACCTGTGGATTGAATGTTAGTTAGCTAATTAAATAAAGGCCACATATGTCATTCTGCCAAGTCATTAAGCTAAGGAAGTGGCCAGAGGGGATTCTGCCAAGTCATTAAGCTAAGGAAGTGGCCAGAGGTAATTCTTAGAATGCCTTTGACTATGGCTTGATGTATCTGTGTGTTCATGTCAATTACCACATACTGCAAATAATGGCATTACTACTTACTTGGTTGGTGGCTGAGAGAGGGCTCGTTGGGTACAACCCGACGTCCTGGGCCCTGCCTCTGCTGTGAAGAAGTGCCTGGAGAAACATGGCAAATACAGTCAGTTTTTATGTCTTATTCAACAGTAATAAAATGTCTATTTAAATGTCTTGGTCACATCAATCACCTTTTCCATGTTCCTCATGTGGCCGATCTGCCGCTTCCTCAACAACTTCACCCGCTCCCGAAGCATCTATAAAAACAGATGAAAGGAATAAGTTTGGTAGGCGATAGCATGTATATGTGTGTGCGTATATATGAAGAGTGACATACCAGAGGCTCCCGCATGCGTGCCGCCCCTCCTCTGTGGTAAGGTCCAGGGGCTGGTCGGAGGACCCAACAGAGGAGGGGTAGGACCGTCGCCCTGGAGACCCACCACCTTCACTTCCAGCTGCAGCTTCATGCAGCACTGGTCGGCCTGTGCGCCTCCGGGTGCGGCAGATACGGTAATCCGTTTCCAACACTACCAAAGAAAAGGCATTATAAATAAAGGCCTACCTTCTTTCTTAGTTACATCTGGCATGCAATCGCTATGTACTTACTAGGGAAATGGATGCCGAAAAACCTCTGCACCCGGGGCATGTGCAGCCGCTTCAGGTCCGACCAAAGCTGCATGATCTGAGTGTGGGTGAAGGTGGTGTCGGTCTGTTGCTGGATTTTCACGATGATCTCCAGGGCGACGGTGCATTTCTCAAAAGAGTTGGGAAGGTAGTCGTACCTGCACCCCAGCATGGTCTACAAAACATAAAGAAAACAGAGCATTTAGTTCCAACTGGCTACCAATATCTGAGTTGTAGCCACTTGTAAATAAAGCCCTTACTTCCTGCGCTTCCTTAAGGGGTAGACATGCATTTAGCTGGCAAATCAAACTGATAAAAAAACACAAGCATGATAAGCTCTTCTTGTTGCCGGGTGAAGATTGTGGGCGCCATCTTTGTTCTTCTCCGCAGCAGACAAGTAATGCCCCAGCGGTTTCCGGGTTCTGCATGGCCGAACGAACGGCCGTACGCACGAGTACGCAAGCGCGTAGGCGTCACAGGCTGCCAATCTTATTTAAAGGTCCCTGGACACACAGCTCATTCTCTTTCTGAGTCCGTGCAAAATGGCACCAAAGAGACAAGCAGCGGCATATGGGAAAAAGGCACCCAAGCAACAGGAGGCTTCAGAAGGTCCAAAAACGCGTTCCCAAATGCCCAAAACAAAACTGCGTCAAACACGCAATGCTCTGCCAAAGCCACCCACCACTACTCCCCAAAAAAGGAGGCACAAGCCAAGCGTAAGACACAGGCCACCAAGCCTACCACAAGGGAGGAGAAAAAAACCTGGTAAGAGGGTGCGAAGCCCCAGCCCCCCCGGGCCCACATCCCCCCCCCCCACGTGGCACCAAGGCACTGAGCAAATCCCAAACCCACCGGGAAAGAAGCCCAAGCCGCCAAAGAAGCCCCCGACGGCCCAGAAGCCACAGCAGGGCCCTAAGCCCCCGACAGCCCAGAAGCCACAGCAGGGCCAGAAGCCCCCAACGGCCCAGAAGCCACAGCAGTGCCAAAAGCCCCCGATGGCCCAGAAGCCACAGCAGGGCCAAACGCCCCCGACGGCCCAGAAGCCACAGCAGGGCCAAAAGCCCCCGATGGCCCAGAATCCCTAAAAAGCAGAGAATCCAAAGCTCCCCACCCGCACGGGGCTACCAATCCACGGGCAAGAGTGGCAGAACAACAAGCTCTGGCTCACCCCTGGACCGTTCAAGGGCCATGCTCGTTCCAAGGGCCCACAGAGCCACAGCGCCCCAAGCACAACTTCCAGTTCATCCAGACCCTCTCTTCCTCGGCCACATTCTCCACCGGCACAGGTGGCCAGCCAATCACCCTATGCCACATCAACCCCTGCAACTTCTGTGGCCACCCAGCCACGAACACCCAGTCCCTTTCCCAGTCCAGTTAGATCAGCAGCCAGCCTGCAGTCCTTAAATTCTCCCACACACACCCAGGCCAGAATGCTCCCTATTATAGGCCTCTTGGGCGGCATTCTGTGGACGGAGTAAAGGCGTCAACAGCCATGGGAGGAGTGGATAGCCCGAATCTCCTGAAAAAATTAAAGAAAAAAAAAATTTAAAAAATGACTCCATAAATTGAAGCCAAAAAACGCTCAAGCTACCTGAATAAGAGGCTAGGTGACATTGGCAAAAAACATGAGCATACATATTGCACAGGGCAAATCGACCAAGAAACATATATAATAGATGGGGGCCAAAATTAGAGAACCAATATTGCGGATGCTGGCCAATCAGCCAGACTGTTAAGAGCTATTGATTTAGGTCTGTGCTGCTCAGCAATCTTGGATGGGTTATTTTCATGACCCATTATCTGCTTTGTCTGAGGCCAAAACAGGTCTAACACGGCCCCTGCACTTTATCCAGCTCTCCTCTACTCAGTAAGTGTTATGCATCTAAGCAAAGATGGCGCAGACCCTATGATAAAGTCACAAACAGAATTACAGACAAGTGTGGGGAAGACTAATTTTGCTCAAATTATTATTTTGAATTTTCACAATGCAGGACAAACATTTTGCAAGACTTTGTTGTTTTGCTAATCTAATGGGTACAGTCGTGTTTCACATGTTACCAAGGTGAGAAAAAAGGCATAGTTTAATAAATGGGACCAAAACACAAATCATTGGCATACCTAGAAAAGAAAATGACGTTATTGAACTCAACTTACCAAGGAGCCATGCACCGGAAAATTCCCCAGACTCAAACCGACGGAACAATCCAGATCTTCTAAGGATGTAGGCGTCATTGGATGAGCCTGGGTATCCTGCGAGGACGCTAAGGAACCGCATGTCCTGGGCCAGCACTGCTTGCACATTCAGCGAGTGGCCCATTTTGTGGTTCCTGGGAAAAAAGAGAGAAAAAAACATCAGTAAGGCTTGGCAAACTATTGAAACACTAACTTATAACACCCTAAGTAAAACGTGGATGCCAATACAAATAACACAAAACAACTACATAAGAATTTTGTCCCCACTAAAAGGATATGTATGGTAGACACTTAAAATTTTATATTTACTTGTTCAATTTCAAGTCCACTTTAAAATGTTTGCCTTTGCACCACATGATAAATTTGTTGAGGCAAAAATACACTGTTTGCAAGGACTGAAAAATTACAAGGAGGGAATAATTACAATATAGGAATATTTACCATCAGGGAATAATTGCTAGGAGGGAATATTTACAATGAAGGAATAATAACAAGGAGGGACTAGTTACAATGAGGGAATAATTACTAGGGGGAATATTTACAATGAAGGAATAATAACAAGGAGGGACTAGTTACAATGAGGGAATATTTACAAGGAGGGATTTATTGCAAGGAGGGAATATTTTCAAGGAAGGACTATTTACAATGAGGGAATATTTACGAGGGAATGATTACAAGGAGGGACTAGTTACAATGAGGGAATATTTACAATGAGGGAAAAATTACTAGGAGGGAACAATTACAAGGAGGGATTATTTACAAGGAGGGACTAAAAATGAAAGTACACCATAAAATAAGGAAAAGTTAATTTCAACATGACAGATCGTACTTGCCGGTAGATGTACTTGTCGGCAGCCGGGGGCACCAGGGCAACGTGGGTACAGTCAATGGCACCCATGACGTTGGGCAAATCGGCGATATAAAATGCCAGCTTAATCGCGTTTCTGGCTACCATATCCTCAGGAAAAACAATATATTTGTGAGTTATGGTAGCCATGCCTTCCAAAAACTTGGATAGGTCGCGGCTCAGCGTAGGCTGGGAGATCCCCACGGAGAGGGCACCCAGCCTCTGGAACGAGCCATTCGCCAAAAATTGCAGGCAGCCAAGCATCTTGGTCATACCTGAAATTGCTTGCCCCTTCCTTGTGGTGCGGGCAAACCATGCCGCAGCTCACTATACAACTTATGGAGGGAAGCGCAATTATGCCGGGTGAGCTCGAACAGCTCAACGTCATGCATGCCATTGATGTCCATGCATCGCTGCCAGTGCAATCTGGCGTCTGACCTACGGACCATCTCAATGCCAAGGAGCAAAAGATCTTGATGGACTGGAGCCATCCATAACGCTAGGCTGCTTGTTCCGTGGTCAAAATGGTCCCGTAAGGGCATCGCAAAGGAAAGGGTTTATTGGGTGTTGGTCCCTCGGCAATCAGCTCTCTGAATTAATCGCAAGCCCATTGCAATAACGTAAGTGTTCTGAACAATCGCAACATTTCAGATTTTGATGGGAAAAGGTCCCGAACTTCCGCAAAACTTCCGATATCCTTTGGATCATCGAAAGAGCATATACGTATTAGTACGAACGTTTGTGCAAGTAGAAAATGGACAAAAAAAGCAAAAAAAAGACTAACTCCCACCCAAACTTTCACAGACAGCTACGGAAGTCCGGACGAATGTGTCTTTGAATCAAGCCTAATATCCTTCTTATCCAGTAGATGGCATCGTTGTTTCAAAAACGTACTCTTTTAACACATTAGAGATTTTAGTGCAGGTCTATCCGCTCCAGAGTGTAACAGTTCTATCTTTTATTCTTTTTTTCCTTAATGAAAGTGGACCAAAACCCAGCTCGATCAGCCTAGGAATCTATAAGATACTTGGGGAAGGCTGGCTAATTTTTGGACTTTGGTAATCTTCAATCCTAGATTTCTCAAATATTGTAGTGGTAATGGTTTGTACTGTATATGTTCTCTGCTCTAATATGGTGTCTGACTATTGACAAAATAGTAGAGCCCATGGCACCATTTTGCCAGTCTTCCCCCTCTGCTCCTGGTGTCTCCCAAAGCATTGTACACACCTAAACCGAAGCAACAGCCTTGCACAGTTGAAAATAAAAAAACTAAACTTCCTTACCCTTTATGCATGATACTAAATCATTGTCAGCTCTTACATTTGCTCCTACATCCACTCAAAGCTTAAACTTTTCTTCTAGTTGCCATTTTGAAGCACCCCTTGATGCTTCCTTTCCCAGCTTCCCAACTGTGCTGCTGCCTCAATTTAAATGACATAACCCACAATGCACAGAGACAGGAAACCCAGTAGCACTTCCTCTTTGAAGGCTCATAAGATGCCATTTTGGGGGCAAAACTGACCTTGTTAGAAGTAACACAAAGACAAAGAATTACCCTGGGGAGCGGTGGGGTGCATATGAGCACTCGTTCTTCTAAGGGTGTTTCCTCTGTTAGATCTATGTATATTTGGTTATTAAGTTTAGTATTTATAGGAAGTAACTAATGGTCACAATATGATAAGACAATACATTAGACTCATCAGCAACCTTTCTTAGCATGGTTGCTCACTGGTTGTATATATGAGTGCTGTCATTCTGTGTTTTATGCATTGCCGGATCGATCCTTCACCTCCCCTCCGGACAGCTCCCACAGACTGGCCTAAGGGCTCCCATCTCTTTCATCAATGGAGCACCTGTTGCTTGTGGCGGGCGCGCGCCCCGGCCGGCACCGATCCGGCACCTCCCACTGCAGGGGAGTGTGTGCGGCTCGGCGCCGGCTGGGGTGTGCGGCTCGGCGCCGGCTGGGGCGTGCGCCCGCCACTTGGCAATATGGCAGAGCTGCGCGGCGTGCTGCGGGCGCCTTTCGCCGCCCCTGGTGTTTACCCTTACGGCAGGCCTTTGACCTGCCAGGCGGGGTGCGCACGTGGGGGCGGAGGCGGCGACGGCCGCACGCTGACGCAGCAGTGGGTGCATAAAAGGGAAGCGGGAAGGACCGACCAGGATAGCCATCCCGCCCTGGTGAAGTGGTCTTTCCACGCAACGCGTCAGCAGGCTCAATACATGGGGGACCCCTGGCAACATATGACTGCTTAAAACGGTGATGTAATACCTTCCTTTGCTATCAATTTGTTACATTGTATCCTTGGCCAGTGTATCATTATCTGCCTTAGAGCAGACATTCATTCACATATGGTGTCTAATTTTGCTTCTTTGATACAACTGTTGCTGCACAATATCTCCTGTGTTCCTCTTTTTCTTTCTTTGTAGTACATTGCACTTTGCATTTTCCCTCTTTCTATATTGTGTGTTATCTATTTAATATATTATCTGCTGGTGGCCATAACAATATCCACCAGCACATTACCTTCACTGGCCATTAGTAGGGTGTATAATCACACCTATATAAATCAATCATTTATTCATTTATGAAAATAGGAAGGTTATATCTTTAAAATACTTTTTGGAGCCTCTATGTGGGGAACCCCCTTTCCCCTCCTTTGTTATTGTGTACATGTATTTTAAAATGTAGATTGTATATATTTTCTGTGTATTTATGTGTATTTGCTCATGAGTCTTTCTAATCTAATTTAATAAAATCAGATATATTGTTTACATAGACTATTGTAGATATATAATTTTTCCTGGGTGGAGTGCGGACCTTCTGGGGACCTGAGGGGAGATTTCCAGAGCCTACTCCAAAATTGTGTGTCTTCTAAGGGTGTTGGTCTGATTTAAAACTTAAAGCATTTGGGGGTGTTCTGATGAAATTTGGGGGCATTGGCTGCTGCTTTGTGATTTCCAAAGACTGTGATACAGATCGTGATTTTACCCTCATAGACTATAATGGCATCCGTGTCGAGGTGTAGCAGCAGACCTGAATACTTTGGTAAATTCAGAAATTCGAATGGCTGGTGAATCGAATAGGAGTTTATTCCGCTCATTCAGCTCATTAGTAGTGATAATACAGGACTCTGGTTTGTAACGTGTCTTAGAAATCCTTTAGCATAATTGATTGAATCATTAATAGGAACAACATACTATACAACCATGCATTTTTTTTAAATAAACAGCTGCAGCAAAAATGAAAAGCTCACCCCTTAAGATAGCCAAAGGATGCCACCTTTTTTTTTAAAAAAATAAACTTTTAAAGCCCACAATTATTAGCTCAGGTAGCAAACTGAAAATTTCCAGGAGCAACAATAGCTAAAGCTATAAACAGCCAAAAAACAGTTACTTCACTTCACTTTCTATTGGTTCCAGTACAGAATTGTTCCCCAACCCTCTCGTAGACCTCCACTAATAGCTCATGTACTCCAAATTGCTGTCTCTATATCTGTGCATCTGTGTGAAGATGTGCAAAACCTGGCCTGTTGGTGGTCCAAGGTGAGAGGGTTGGGCAACATTGCAGTACTATAAGACTACTGATTCCTAAACTGCACTAAAAGGCAAAAACAAATCTGGCTGAGAATTTCCCAGCAAGCACTTGCTGGCATAGCATATAAACTTTTATCGAGTAGTGAATCACAGGTAACAATCTGGTGATGTGCAACTTGCTAATGTGGATTTGCAATGGTTTGATCGAAAGATGTAGGCATTCCTGCTGTCTGGTGACCTTCTCAAGGTCAGGCAAACGTACTAATCTGCATGAGTCAGATGCCAGCAGCTAACACAACTGTGCCTGTTCTGCCTTCACAGGCAGGGGTGCACCTGTAATGAGGCCATGTGATACAGCTGCCTCAGGTGGCACTGTGGGTTGGGCAGCAATTGTAGAAACTGTGTACTGATATACTTTTATCTAAATAGGGACTCAGTGGAGATCGGGGAGTGCTACTGCTAGCTGTCATGTCTTTTCAGTCAACCAGGGCTTAGCAGCAGCAGCAGCCCTGCCCCTACCTCCCACACACTGCTCCTATTATAGGAAGAAGCTACGAGGCAAAGTGCATGTCCTGAGGCAGAGGCACCTTTCTATAGTTTGCCTCAGGCAGCAGAGAGGCTGGGTTTACTCCTGTGCATCACTGCAGCATGTGACAGTTTTCTGTGTCCCCAGTTGATGGCAGTAAATGGTATGTTTCTCTGGGGAGAGGGGTTATTCAGCTGGCAGGGGCAGTTTGGGCCCACAAATCAGCCCCCTGGCCAAACCTATGACCTCTTAGCTGCATGTTGTTTACAATGAGCTTCCTGGTTCATCGAGAGACAGATGAGGTAGCATAGGTGGATATGGCTACCAACAGCTATGATGCTTAGGCTTTAGCATTTCAGGAGCAGAACTTGATCTGAGGTGTCTTGGCTGGGCTGTCCATAAAGCCACGTATAGGTGGTAGGGGCTGAGGGGGATGAAATGGGACAGTTGAGGGGACATCAAGAATCAGAAGCACCAGAGAAATTATTTCTGGCACAGCCTAGGGGGACATGGGCCCCAAAGCAGAGTGGCCCATCAGGAATTCTGCCAGTTTGCTTTATATCTTGTGCAGACCACAAATCTTCAACTGGATGTCTGCTTTAACCCTTTAAGTGCCAGCCTACCTGGAGTTTTTGTCACCCTTTGTTGCCAGACTATTTTGCACTATTATGCTCTCCCCATGTTCAAATGTGATTTTTGAAGGGATTTCCAGGGATTTCCCAGGAAAATTATATATTGTTTTTTTTCATCAGAGTCTGGGCTTTAACATGAAATGTCTTGTTTGTCATTTTTTATGTGTATTTTCAATATTTTTGGGTAAAAAATCTATTTTTTTACAATTTGTAGTGTTTTTTTGTAATAAAAAATGTAAGTTTGTCAATAAAATCTTATTGCGTGTGAAATCTCAGTTTCTCCCGGTTACAGCGATACCACGTATGTATAGGTAGACACCCTTTCCTGCCCAGGAGACTCCCCCAAACTGAAACAGCGCTTTAGGGGATTTTCAGATAAAATACAACTATGCTACGCAATATGCGCACCTTGCAATTTTTCCAGAAAAGCAACCCTTTACATTTGAAATACCCCCAACAAACTATATATTCTCTGTAAGTACACACCTCAAGCCTTCTAGGTGTACCAGGTTTGTTGATGTGGCCATAGTTTTCTGGAAGTAATCCCTCAATGTATTCTTTGGTTGCAAAGAGTTTCCCTAAAAAAAGGATAAAAAAGCAGAATCAAAGCCACATTTTTCTAAAAAAAACTGTATACAAATAAGAAAAGTTTAATATGACAAAGCAACATCCTCCGAACAGAACGATACCCAACATGCATAGCTACTGTCAAGGGAAGAGTTGGCAAACACCCCAAAGTAAAGCATGTGCGTAACGGTAATTTTACTTGAAAATTTCAGCTCTGCAGACAAAGTGCGCACCTTGTGATTTTTCAACCAAAACAGCCCTTTACATTTGGAATAACCCCCATAAACCATATATTCCCTGAAAGTACACATGTTAAGCTTTCTAAGCGTACCAAGCTTGTTGTAGTGGGCTCATCTTTCTGGAATTAATCCCTCAAAGAATTCTTTGGTTGCGCTGGGTTTCCCTAAAAAATTTATAAAAAAGCTGAATAAAAAATACCTTTTCCTAAAATATAAATATGCAAACCAGAAAAAACAAGCTAAGTCTGAAAGCGCATGCATAGCTACTTTTAACCCTTTTAATTGCCAGCCTACTTGAGATTTTGTCACCCTCTGTTGACAGGTCATTTTTCCCCATTTTGCGCCATGTTTTGCGCCATTTTTGATGAAATTTTCAGCAAAATTATATATATATTTTTTATGCAGCAGAGTTTAGGCTTTAACATGAAATGTCTTGTTTGTGAGGGGTGCTAGTGAGCAGCAGACGTTAATGGCTGCAGCCTGAGCCGGCTCCTCGCTGGATGGGGAGATACGCCGACATAGCAGCCGCTGAAGCCGCAATTCCGGGCCAGCAGGAAGGGGGAACCCCCCAAGCACACCCACAGATCATCCGGGGGGTGGAGGGAATCGGCCCCCTGCAGCGCACCACAGCCTTCACACAGGCGCCGAATCCAAGATGGCGGCCGCAACGAGTCAGCACTTCCCAGGCACCAGCTCAGCCTCCAGCCAGCCTGCACAGCGTTGAAGCGGCCCAGTGAACCCAGGTCAGTCTGGCTCCCGGGCACGTTGGGAACACCCGGGATCTTTTTATGAGAGGAGGGGAGCCGGGCAGTGAGGATGTAGTATAGCCGTCTAGGACCCCCAGCAGCATTCAAGATGGCGGCCGCAGCCTGAACGTCACGCAGAGGCTGCCCCAGGTGCCATAACCCTCGCGGCAGCAGCAATCCGGGGTTCATTCCTCCCCCCCATGTGCCCTTCAAGTGTGCTCAGGCAGAGAATGGGGCGCAGGGATCGGGGTAAGCAGGCACAGACCCCTAAGCCCTCAGCACGCTCAGCAGGCCCCAGGATGGCTACCTCGGTGGTCCCCATACCTAGGCCACAATTATCCCCTTCCCCAATACCATCTCCAGAGTTACTGGAGTCACAGCCTGATCACGGCTGGGATCCCGGGCGACGACCCCAGAGCCACCTCCATCACTGCAGCCTAACCCGGGCATAAGGGATGCAGAGTTGCTGGATAGATTTAAATTGGTCCTACAACAGAAGTTGAAAACGGCCACTGAGAAACTCTCCGCCACGTTTAAAGCAGGGCTTAGGGACCTGAGGTCGCGCACATCGAAGCTGTAACACCAAATCACCGACACCACCTCTGTCCTAGAAGAACATGACGTGGAAATCCAGAACAACAGGGCAGAACTGTCCTCAGCCCTCCAAAAGTTGGAAGATTTGGAGAACAGGTCCCGACGTAGAAATCTACGCTTTAGAGGGCTGCCGGAATCCATCATTGACCTTACTTCTACTCTTACGGCCCTAATCCAGGAACTGGTCCCGGCAATCCTGATTGAACTACTGGAAATGGACAGGGTCCATCGCGCCCTGGGCCCCCCTAGAACAGATGGCCAGCCCAGGGATATTATTGCTAAGTTTACTTTCTATAACAGCAAAGAAATGATTGCCCAGGCCGCCAGAACCCGCAACAATTTGGTCTTCCACACTCACAACTATCAGATTTACTCGGACCTAGCCCCAGTGACGCTGCAGAAACACCGCCTGCTGAAGCCGCACCTCCTAGTCCTCAAGTTGCACCAGATAGCCTACAAATGGGACTTCCCGTTTAGACTGTCTTTCACATACATGGGCTGCTCATATGCGATTACAACCCCGGAGGAGGCCTCCGACTTATTGGAATGCCTGGGCTTAGCCACCGTGGCTGAACCGCTATCAACACCACGACCACTTCAGGAGCAGCACACGCAGGCCGCGCGGAGGGACCAGCAAACCAGTAGCCGGCGTCCATATCCGGCTTCAACTTCATCGCGAGCTGCAACAGTCCACCATCCTGATAATGGTTGACTCAGGATGAGAAATCGAACAACCTACGAACAGTGCCAGAAGAACCCGGACATGCGATGACCACTTGTAATGTCCTGGGACTCTGCCCTGGCCCTTTTAGCTCATTTCCCCCCGAGGGACCCCGTTTTTCCCCACTCTATTTTCATTCCCTCCTTTAGATGTCGTTGGGACCCTCGGTGGACTGTATTGAGGTAACTGATCTGGTTGGACTGGGGGCGCTCGCCTGCTGCCGGGGAGGGGAGGTGTTCCTCCCCTCTCTCTTGGACTGGCAGGGGTGGGAGCCCCCACCAACGGAAAGTTTATTGTTAAATGTCTGGTTTCTCCGTTTTGATGCAAAATTTATTGTTGCCATAGGGCAGTTATTGTTCTTTGTGCATTCTAAATCATTACACTGTTGGCCTGCATGGGCGCTTAATTGTTAATGACGTAGTTCGGTCGGGGGCCTGCAGTGGTGAGGGGCGGTGATTTCGGCTGCCCTGCCCCCCCACCTTGTGAGCACTCATGATGGGGGCGGCCCCTCCGGGTGGACTGCTGGTTGGGCGGATGGCGGGGGGTGGCGGAGACCATCTGACCCGGGCGGACTCCTGAGCGAACGGATTCCTAGATATATAATCTGAGTTAAATGTTTTATAAATGTACATCACGTCGAGAGGTTGGCCATGTGGAATGTGACGTTCGCAGACTGTAGTGGCTGGTTCCCGACGGAGGTTAGCTTACCTTCTGAGGTTAAACGTTCTAGATAGATATACTGTTTACGGATGCCTCTTAACAATGTGCTGGCGCTAGACTGACCTGGCGCCAGCTTCGGAATGTTTTGAGAAACGAAAAGATTTAAGGTATACAAGCATTGGCTTAAAGCGAATTTGTTGTTTAGTAGCATAGAACTACCTGATGACCTAAATGTGTATGAGTACGAGGCCCTGATTGGACTGCGGTCTGGCTGGGCTTGTTCCCTGTCCTCCCCCCCTCCATATTCTACTGCATACAGTACTGGCCCCGAACAGCTGCAGATAATATCACAATTACAGGCGATTCCCCGCCCAGAGGGGACCCCCCTTTAGATACCCAGAAAGCTTCCGGTTGTGGCATACCCCCGGAAGGCAACCACTGACTTGCATAGAGTCACCAATCCCCTTCCCCCTTGTTCCTTTGTTTTAGGGACACTACCTAAACCATGACCCCCAGTCCCCCCGTACTACATCGGGTATATTCGGGGTAGTCTACCTTTAGTTGCCAGTAGCGCCCACTGCACCCCTCCTATCCAACGTGCACTTGGCAATCCCTAATCTTTCCCTGAGGTCAGTCACCCCACCCTTCTCTTCCTTCCCTACCCCCCCCAATTTGCTTATTATTTTTTTTTTCTCTCTCTTTTCTCTCTTTCTCTTTTCTCTCTTTTCCTTCTTTCTCTTCTCTTGGAATAACTCCCCTCCCCCACTCTTCTTAGCCCTTGGCCTCGCCTGTTTTGGTGGAACTGTGACCATGAGCCAATCCCAAAGCATGTCAAATGCAGTTGATCTCAATTTTAAACTGCTTTCACACAATGTGCAGGGTTCTAACTCTCCACATAAGCGGACCAAAGCGTTCCATTACTACAGGCAGATGCAGGCTGACATTTTGTGCCTCCAGGAGATGAGGTTTTCAACCACGAGCTCCCCAAGGTATCTAAATTCGCAATACCCTACATTCTTTCTAGCCTGTCACATGGAAAAAAACAGGGGGGTCGCTATTGCATTACGGCGAAACGTCCCATTTAAATGCGAGACGCAAATAGCTTTTTCTCACACCTCTTGAAAAAAGTAAAAGAACACAGCAAAGGCTTATTAATTATGGCAGGGGACTCTAATATAGCATTAGACCCTAAGCTAGACAGGTCACCCCAGCAAGGCAGCGGCTCCTCCTCACCGTCCGTGCAGCAACCCCCAAATCGCATGAATACCATGTTGAAGGATGCGACCCTGATAGATGTATGGCGCGAGTTGAACCCCAAAACACGGGATTACACTTTCTACTCGAACCCCCATAACTCATTTTGTAGAATTGACCACATCATGGTGCCCCAAAGTGTCATACCTGTGGTTAGCAAATGTCACATCTTGGCCACACCCTGTTCTGATCATGCCCCAGTGCTCATGAGATTCGGGCCACTCCACCCACCATCAGACCGTTCAAATGGAGACTGAACGACTCCCTGCTTACACACAAGGGGACCCATGACCAGATCTTCCAGTCACTTAAAAACTATTTTGCTATCAATGCCAATTCAGCAACCCTTGTGAGTGTTTGGGAGGCCCACAAGGTAGTGATGAGGGGGGGAATTCATTGCGTTAGCTACCTCTCTTAAAAAAAGCAGAACAGAAAAGATTGCCCGACTAACAATCAGTCTAGAACAGGTACAAGCTGCTTGGAAAGCAAACCCCACACGGGAACTTAAGAAGAAAGTGGACGAAGTTAGCATGCAACTTAATGTAGTGTTGGATGAGGTTACGGAAAAAAAGCTTAGAAGGGGCAAGCAGAGGATGTATGCAAGGGCCAACAAACCCGATACCCCTTTAGCAAACAAACTCCGTTATCCAGGGCCGAGACAGACCCCAATCACGTTGAGGACTACGGGAGGGATCAATACTGCTAACCCTATCAAAATTGTCTACATATTTAGAAAAATGCTGGGCAAACTCTATGCGGCACCCCACGCATTTCCTCGACAAAGAGCCACTAAATTTTTTTAATCGATCTCACTCCCTGAGGTATCTGAAATCCACAGGGCCAATCTTGAGGCGGAGATCTCTGTCCCAGAAGTATTGAGAGCAATTAAAAGTTTTAAGGCTTCCAAGGCACCGGGGCCTGATGGCTTCTCAAACTTATATTACAAGAAATACGCCACAGAACTAGCCTTGTTTAACATGTTTAACTCCCTTAAAGACAGAAGTGCATTAAATCAAACCTCTCTGGAGGCATTTATAAGCATGATCCCGAAACCAGACAAGGACCACCTAGACCCACAGAACTATAGGCCCATATCTCTTCTCAACGTGGATCTTAAGATTCTGGGGAAGATTTTGGTCTCTAGGATTAATTAGTTTTTAGGTACCCTGATAGGGAAGGACCAAGTGGGGTTTGTACCAAATAGGCAAGTATCAGATAATATCCGAAGGGTGGCCCACCTGATTAGGTTAGCCCGGCAGGGGGACATCCATAGTCTTCTCTTGTCATTAGATATGCAGACTATCGTGGGAATATATGACTCTGGCCCTTCAGAAATGGGGATTTGGGAGCAACTTTTAGGATGAATACGGTCCATATACTCATCTCCTTCAGCGAAGGTCCAGTATGGGGGTTATCTTTTTTTTTATAGATTCCCAATCAGCAGAGGAACAAGACAGGGATGTCCGCTCTCTCTAGTATTGTTTGTCTTGGCCCTGGAGCCGCTAGCAATTGCAATCCGAACACACCGGATATAACAGGGGTAGAGTTTGCAGGTTACCACCACAAAGCATGCCTTTTCGCAGACGATATAATGCTAGTCCTCTCGTGACCCCACATCTCGCTACCTAATGTCCTCCACCTCTTGGCTGACTTTTCACAAATCTCTGGCCTCAAGGTTAAGAGGGAGAAATCCCTGGGGTTAAATTTGAATATCCCACCTCAGATACTGAGATCGCTCCAATCCAACTTTCCCTTTCGATGGGCCCCAGGGGTACTATCATATCTGGGGGTTAAGGTCACTCCTCAATATCACTCTCTATACCAAGCCAATTATCCTCCCCTCTTTCGATCGCTGAAAACTATGCTCGGTTCCTGGCAAGGATAAACGCGGTGAAAATTACCCTACTACCTAAGATGCTTTATCACTTTAGGACACTCCCCGTTCAGGTCCCCTCACATCAAATAAGAAGCATGCAAAATAGAATAATGAGGTTTGTCTGGGGGGGCACCAGACCGAGGGTGGCCAAAACCACTATGTTTAGACATAGGAGGGAAGGAGGGCTGGGGGTGCCATGCGTGAACAGGTACTATTTGGCCGTGCAAATCGCGCAACTTCATAGTTTGCATCTTGAAGTGGAAACCCCTCTCTGGGTGTCCTTGGAAGCTATGGCATGTGACCCCATCCCTATTGACAGCCTGATCTGGATGCCACCGCAGTATAGGCCCCGCATCATGTGTCCGATTCTAAACCACTCCCTGCGTGTATGGGATGGGGTGAAGTACTCGGGAAAGTTGATTTCACCGCATCACCCAGCAACAAAAAACTGATGTAACGCACAGCTATCCAAAATACATATAAGGGTGCAGGCCTCAAAGGCACCCAGGTACACTGTACCACCCTATTAGTACACCAAACAAATGAGCCAGCCAGCACAGGCTCAAAAAAAGCACCTTATAAATGAGGCCGCACAAACCAACGTTAATCTTAAAATAATTTGGTATATTTAATATCAAAAAATTACCACTACAATGAAAACAAGAACTATACATACACACATGAAATAGACCATTTAAAAAACATGAAAGACAACACCCTCTGGTGGCGAACCTTATTATTGACTCTCAACAAAAGTATGTAAACTGCCTGTCTGGTAGAAGATACATATAAAAACAACTACATAATATGATCAATTCATGAATAAATTATGTGCAATACTATAAATAATTGATAGACAAGATATGTATACAGAAAACAAGAAAAATAAATAATCACACAACTCCACACGAACAACAACGATACAAGTGTATATAAACCAGGTTCACTAGTAACCCGGCATGCAACAAAGAAAGTGCAATGTGCTATAGGTGTCTGTGCCAAAAGGCTGACAGTGGCAAAAAAAGTGCAATGTGCATAAACTATCTGTGCAAGAAAGACCAATATGTGCAATTTTCTCATATGTGAATGATCCTATTCTATATACAATTCCTAGTCCCGTTTGATAATATATGAGTAAAAGAACAGGCATAAATAAACAAGTTTCATATCACCATAGTAAAGATGAGTCTCAGGTGCCACCGAGGGGTGAAATCGGCATCTACGCGTTACGTGGCCCCCGCCCACTTCCTCAGGATGCATCTCCCAGCAATGCGACTGTTCAGAAACCCCTGGTTTCCTCCGGGGATGGAGAATTCAGAGGCATTTACATGGTGGAGGCGGGCGGGAATTAATAAGGTCCATCATTTAATAGAGGGGGAGGAATTGATTGCTTGGCCCACCTTAGTATCTAGGGTAAGTGCACCGCCCTGAATGCTTTAGGTACATCCAGCTCCGTCATTGGCTAGCACCCCTGCGGACGAACAAAGCCCCGGGAATAGATAACACAACCTTTGAGAGGGCGTGCCTTCGGGGGACACCGACACCAGGCCTAGTCTCAATGATTTATACACATCTTACGGCACTACCGGTCAATCAAAAGCATGGATATATGATCAAGTGGGAAACAGACTTGAACTCAACCTTAGACAGGAAAGACTGGATGGATATCTGGGCAGGGATTAATAAATGTTCAATAAACATTACTACGTTGGAGGCGGCATATAAGATGCTGACGAGATGGTACCTGGTACCGCCTCTCATAGCAAAGGCAGTCCCAGGGTATCCAGCAACGTGCTTCCGAGGTTGCCCTTCGGAAGGGACGGTTCTCCACATCTGGTGGGAGTGCCCTAGGGTCAAGAGGTTTTGGTCTCGGTCTTTGGCCTATTGTATACCCTTCTGCACAATAACCTGCGACGAGACCCTTGGGTCGCCCTGTTGCATGTAAAGCCAGAGGGCATTTCTAATTCCCAGCATGCCTTACTGTCCCAAGTTATGTTAGCAGCAAAACTAGCCATCGCCAGCTCATGGAAAAAAGGAAACTTTCCTTTCCAGATGGTGAAAGAGAGGCTGAATGGCATCTTTATTAACGAAAAACTAACCAGAATTCTGAATGATTCCCATGAGAAATTCATGAAGATTTGGGGTCCCTGGTTGGAATACTCGTTTCCGAAACTGAGAGAGGTTTTGATGCAGTGATGTAAGGCTTGCAATTCTCCTCCCGCAAAAAGGCATGGATATATATGCATTTTCCTCCCCTCCCTTTTCTTTTTTTTTTTTTCCTCTCTTTTCTCTTCTCCCAGTCCCCCCCTTTTACTAACCACCGCCCTCCTTTGCCCAAATCCTTTACCCCCCCTTTTTTACCCCCTCCCTTGGCACTGGAGGGGTGGCAGTACAGGGAGCTCGAAACAGGAGGAGATAATCCTCCTGTCTGTCAAATTGAGTAAGGATATACATAAGTTTCTAGGCGCCAATTTGAAAGTGCTTATGTTTATGTGCCATTACTCCCTAGAAGTCTCACAATACCCTATATGTGCCTTAACGGTTCACTAATGATGACTTACATGCATGTGAAGGTGTATTAAGAATGACAACTTGTATTCTGTGTTCTCTTTATTTGTATAAGAACAATATGTCATACTGTTTAACTTTTATACCAAAAAAATTACAATATAAAGATTGAAACAGAAATGTCTTGTTTGTAAATCTTATTTTGTTTTTTACAATATTATTAAGTAAAATAAATAAATAAATAAATAAATACAATTTAATAACAATTTTTAGAATATTGACTCCTTTATTTTAAATAAAAAATGTATTTTATTAAGGAAAACCATATTGCATGTGAAAGCTCCATTTCTACCGATTAGGACGGTACCACATATTTATCGGTAGCCCCCCGTTCCTGCCCAGGAGACCCCCCTAACTGAAACAAGTACTTTATAACATTTACAAATAAAATAAACTACCATCCACACTACAAAGGGTTAAATCGAGAAATAAAGATGACATAGAGTCCCCCCTCCTGGGGGGACCCCATTTTGGGGGGGTTTTAAGGGTTAAAAACCCTTAAAAATCAAAAAAAAATTGACATGGGGTCCCCTTTTCCCAAAGTAACCAGCCCGGGACCAGCTATGCAGGGCTTGTAGAAACAGGGCACAGGGGCCAGCTTTTGGGCACAGGGGCCAGAAACTACGTGCTTGGCATTTAAAGGGTTAAACCGGACCTTCAGCATAATTTAATGAAAAGCCCAACCATTAAAAAATCTTCCCCAGCATCTAAAATTAATATAGTTTAAGTTTTTAGTCATTTACTTTTTATTCTTTCCCCTGCTGGGCTGCAACTCTGTTCAGGATTGTGGGATACAGGTGCCACCATCTTGCTTTAGAAACATCACATACTGAGGAGAGGAGAGCTGAGTAAAGCACAGAGGAGGTAGGTTATAGCTGTGGTTTGCACAGAGACAGCAGAGCTGGGTTCAGGGAAAGGACAGCAATCCCAGAATGCAGAGCGACACAGTCAGAAGACACTTCCTGTTTGCAGGCTGCCTGATGCCCCTTGAGACACCATCTTGGATGTTTAAAGGCTCATAACCTGCAGTAGATGCAGGTAGGCTGATTTTTAATGTGAGCAATCTGTATGTACAGGGTGTGGGAAACATATAAGACATGCTCTTATTCAGGGTGAAGTTCTGCTTTAAATACACTGTTCATTTTATCATCCATTGCTCTCTGGAAAAAAAAACAAAGACATTTACCTGTTGCATATGTAGGGTGTTGGTCCAGGTGAGTATCAACTAATAAGAAAGGTTAGAACTCTCTCAAAGGAGTAGAAAGAGATAGAATTTAGTTCGCTCAGGTAGTAGTTAATAATAGAGGTAGAAGGTCTCATTGCTCCATCAAACCACTTTATGGCAGTGTTGCCCAAGAAATAAGTTGATATAAATAGATTAGCGTCGTCCTTAAAGACAGGAATGTTAAAGTCATATAGAAGGGAAACAAAATACTAAAGGGTCCTTACCTTTTGCCTTGCGTTGTTAGTAGCTGCAGGTAGGGCACTCCAGACCTCCCCCGATCGCTTTTTCAGGCCTCTGCTGCAGCCGCCGCCTTCTGGGGGCACACCCCACGGCAACGGGATTGACAGCAGGACAGAATTGTGACTTGCCATCAATTGCCGCCTCTCCATTGTAGTGAATGAAGGGGCATGGCCACACACCTTGTGAATGATAACGGAGACGTGATCTGGAACAAAAGTGCAAGAGATTAGAGTTTCAGGCCTCAGGCGGCATGGGAGATGGCGGCTGCCCCAATAAAGCGTAAATGGGTGATCTGGACAATAGGTAAGCACCCTTTTGTTTTTTTATGTCCCTGCTTTAAGACTTTAAAGTAAATAGGGGGAAAAACAGGTGGCATTAGTAACACGGGGAGGCCGATTCAGTAATAGCCCCAGGTAGCGACAGATGAGCACCAGTAGCGTGATTTTCACAGCGCCGGCTAGTATTCGCTGTGCTTGGCCGTTGTTCGGTTGTTGACAGCGACTCAGTCGGTGTGCGGTAAAGTTGAATACGGGGTTAGGAGTCGCTGTTTGACAGGTTCCGCGCTATAATGGAGCACCTGACAGCGAATGGTCATAGCGAACGGCTCCCAGCATATTCATTAACAAATCACACTCAAAAAATTCTCGCGCTGTGAAATGCTTGTTTAAACCCCAGAGCGCTGGCGGCGATGGCTTATAAGTAGTTTTTAACCCCCAAACAACCATATTTTTTGATTAAAAAATTAAACAAGTTTTTCTAAACATTTCGTAATATGAATACATTAATATCAGACCTGTAATATCAATTCTGCACAATTTTTTTTTTTTTTTTTTTACCTTAAAAAAAAATATCTAACATTGCCGAAGTGGTCACAGAATTTTTGACATTTACAAAAAAAAAAAAATTAATATCAATTAATTATGAATATTTAAAGATTGCTCCATTGAAATGCATTGGAGAGCGCCAGGTAGCGAGAGGTCATACCTGGCGCTGTGATGGGATTAGCAGCGGCGCTGTTCGTTGCAGTCCGCTACATGATGAATCCCGCGCTAGCTGACGCTCTCGGCGGCGCTAGCCTCATTTAGCGTGATAAATGCGTGATTGTGTCCGCCGCCTGGCGTTCTGGAGTCGGTAGCCTGGCGCTAGTGAGACACTACCTGGCGCTATCCCTTGATAAATAAGGCCCTAAGTGTTCTGCCATTGGCTAGGAACAAAAACTGGGTCATGCTGATATGGTTTACTGCTGTTACCTGCCTGGTTGAGGATAAGTGAAGTGTGTAACATCTGGTTTGGATTACATGCATAAAGAGCATCACAAGTGCACCTCACACCATACACTCTATCCTAAGTCCATGAACCCCAGCCGCTCCTCACACCCTCTGACCCTGGCCCAGCAGAAGAAACTGTTGACAGACATGTGGACAGTGTACCAGTCCACATGTCTGTCAGTTCAGTGTATGAAGGTTACAAACCTGTTCAATAATTCCCAATATACTTTAAGCAGTATTGTGTTGTACCATGTTAGCCATAAATTCATACATAATCTAAATTGGAATCTTAAAATTTATCAAGCCCAAGATTTCTAAAGTAAATTGTAGAAAGTGAAGAAATCAGGCGATACCTTTTTAGGCTGAGTATATTTAAGGTAAGATTCTCTTCGTCAGACATGATGTTATACATAACATCATGATATGTCTGACGAAGAGAACTGCATTTCCCCGAAAGCTTTCCTTAAATATACCCAGCCTAAAAAGGTATTGCCTGATTTCTTCACTTTCTACAATTTACTTGAAATCTTAGTCATGATACATTTTGAGATTCCTATTTAGATTATGTATGAATTTATGGCACGTTTGTTGCACCATCCTAGGGAAACTAGTAACGCACTAGCAGCCCAAAAATTGTCTAGGGCATATTTTAAAGCTCTAGTAGGAGGAAGTCATAAACATACTTTATTTTTAAATCCCACGCACATGTCTGGGTGTGTTCTATATAATATCAAAATTATTTGTTCAGCATCCGAAAAGCTCAGTCTGTTAGCCCTTTCTTAATATCATAATACTCACTGTAAAGCTCAAAACATCATATGACCTAAATTTTGGTCAGCTTCAGGGCTTTTTTGAAATGAGTATACTATAAGAATAACAATATATTTTACACTTGAAAGTCATTGGAAGTGAACTAAAGTATCTATCTATCTAGCTGTCTCTTATGTGTAGGTACTACTCTTGTTCAATGAAATCAACTGAAAAACTCCTTGAGTTATTTATATGCACATACTTTAAGGTCTTTTGCATTGGTCGGGATGAAGATTCCTTTCGAGGCATGACACCTCCATTGCTGTGAAAGGTTACAAGAAGGTTACCTCCCACTGTGTTGCTTTTCTTACTGTACCTTCAGAAGTTACTTTGTCTGACCTCAGCTTGTCATCGCTGTGATTTACCATTTAGTGAATGAACTTTTTTGATCCTGGATTGCTGTGGACACTTGGGTGGTAGCCTCAGATTTATTCCCTTTTCTTACTTGCTCTCTTGACTTTTTTATCCCACTATTTAACTTACTTTACCCTGTAGAGCCCCTGTATCTTTTGGATTAGCCTAAATTGGCATACAGAAAAAGGGGATATTATTTGGATGCCAATATTATTTAATTTTTTTTTCAGCTAACAGTTCTCTGGTCAGACTTAAAAAATATTACCTTCCACTATGTTGCTTTTCTGTCTTTGCCTTCAGAAGTTAGACCTCAGCAACACAGTCTCTACCTTTTTTGGTACTAATGTTATCAATGTTGGATCAACAAATATGAACATTTGGTCATTCTCACATGTGGGGCCAGCTGGGCTTGATGTATTATTGACTCATTTATTAATTCCTCCTCATACATTCAACACCCCTCCCCAGCACCTGTCCCCTAAACAGGTCCAACAGCCTGGCACAGTTGGAAAAGGAAGGTAGCAGACATTTTGGTTCTTCTCCCAACTGGCATAAATGAAATGCACAGTAACAGGTAGCCCGGCATGACTTCCTGTTTGCAGGTGGCCTGCAAGCCCATGAGTGGCCATCTTGTTTTTAAAATTTATCCCAGTCGGCATTAGAAGAACATTTTTTTTAAAAATCTAAATTGCCCTGGGGAGGGATGCATAGGAGTACTGTTTGATGTGTTGGTCTAATTTAACTCATTTATGACTGTTGGTCTGCTTTAAGCTTTAGTACTAACCCTTTAGGGGTGACCATTTCCCATGATCTGTGCCTGAAATGCTATAGCTGACAAACACACTTGTTGACTGGCTGTGAAAAGCATTGGGGTTGGGCATACAGCACAACTGTCACTTGTCTTTGACAAACATCAACACAACTAGTAACAAATGATGGCTTGCAGGGCCATCCCAACCAAGAAATACCAGTCTTTGTATTTCAATAATTTTATTGTGTTTTCAATTTCACCCCCTCCCCCACCCAGGATTCCAGAATTCAGACCAAGGACTCCAAATCTCCCTAAATTGGGACTCTTTATTAAAGGCCCAATCAAGCCAGACTGCCATCCTTAAACCACCTCCACCCTGCCTCCCTTACCAAGCTAAAGCAGTACTAAGGCTCTAAATAAAAAACAGACACTTACCTTGGCTGTACTACAGCGACCATCACTAAATCACCATGCCATGCTCCGACATCTTCCCTGGGCAGCACGGGTACCACCAGACTGGAAGCTCCCCTCACTGTGCGCTCACTCGCAAATGGAAAATCATCTACTTTAAGAAGGAGTAGGAACAGCATATACATTGTTATACTTGTTATAAAATTGTTTAAAAAGGTAATAACATTTGGAAAATGAATCTAGGGTCCATACTGTATTACTAGTATAATTCCCTGAAGATAATCTAAATTTAGGAAAGGATGTAATTTGTTTCCTGTGGGTTAATCTCCTTGTCAAAAGTCACCCAATTTTATTTCCTTGGAGATTGTTTATTTCATCTTTTTTTTCAGCCTTGGTAGTAAGAATTAGGTTAAACTTCAGTCTAGTCTGGTTAATTTATGTAAAAGGTCCTTGTGTGGCTTGCCAATTTGATCAAAACCACTCTGATATATACCTTATGGGCTGCCCAGTTAAATGAAGGAGGGGTATCAGAAGCCTTGTTTGATCAAAGAAAAGAGCTAATTATTTTTCCAGCTCAGCAACTATTTCAGGAGGTAAATTTTAAAAACAAAATGGCAGCTCGTGGATCTGCAGGCTGTCTGCAAACAGGAAGTGCTGCTGGGTTTCCTGTTACTGTGCATTGTCAGTTATGTCAGTTGAATCCAGGCAGCAGCATGGCTGAGATGCTGGGAGAGGAAGCTCCAAAATGGCGGCTACCACTTCAGATTTGGATGGAGGATTTGGATGCAGGAGCAAATGTAAGTGCTGACAATGCTTAAGTATCATGCATGCAAATGGGGCATTTTTCAGGAGGTTTTATTTCCAGCTGTGCCACGCTGTTAGTCCAGTTTAAGTCCTATATCATTAAAGTCCACAACCACTGGGGATCGATCAGCCCAAGAGACTTCCTTTATAGAAGGCAATACTTTGGGAGTTAAAGCGGACCAAAACCCACTGAACTTGTGAAATACATTTGGCCAAAGCCCTTGCCGATATTCCTTTCTTACAGTGTAGAACTAAAAATAGATATTTTCGCTTTTTGAATCATCCTGGAACATTTCTTTTATGCTGTTCCTCTCTGTAAGATGGCAGGTGATCAGTCATTTCATAGATGTGGCCATGACATCATTGCCACACACAACAGGGGCAATGAATGGAGTAGGTGGAGCTTTACAGCTAAAACAAGTGCCATTGTCTGGGATTTGAGTGAAGCAGGTGCAGTGAGAATTGGCAAAAGGTCCTCTTCACAGGGAGAGCAATTCAGGGGATGCTAGTTAAAAATGTGGGTTTCGATATGCTTTTATCTAGAAAAATATGGTCAATCCTAGAAAAAGTGGTGAGAATGAGCGAAAAAGGTGTAGTGTTTGGAGTTAGGGTTCATCACTCGCCAAGTATCTATAACATCCTGAGAGTATATGGGCTTAGCAAATGAAATACTGTCTTTAGATATGGAACACTGTGCAGCCAAAACTTTATATGCTTTATTTGGGGTGTTTGGCAACTCTTCCCTTGACAGTATGTATGCATGTTGGGTATTGTTCTGTTTGGGGGACCTTGCTTTTTCAGACAACTTGTTTTTGTCTTGTTTGCTTATAGTTTTTTTTTAGGAAAATATGGCTTTGATTTTGCTTTTTTATTCTATTTTTAGGGAAACTCTGTGCAACCAAAGAATTCACTGAGGAATTACTTCCAGAAAACTGCGCCCAGGTGAACAAGCCTGGTACGCCTAGAAGGTTAGAGGTGTGTACTTCCAGAGAATATATAATTTGTGGGCTCCTAAAGCGCTAATTCAGTTTGGGGAAGACTTCTGAGCCACGGGAGAAATGGGGATTTCACGTGCAATGAGATTTTATTGACAGACTTACATTTTTATTACAAAAAAACAGAAAAATAGATTTTTTGCACATATTTCACCCAAAAATATTGAGAACACGCTTACAAAATGACAAACAAGACATTTCATGTTAAAACCCATGTTAAAGCTGCAAAAAAAAAACAATATATAATTTTCTTGGAAATCCCTTCAAAAAACACATTTGAACACGTGTAGTGCAAAATAGTGAAAAATAGTCTGGCAACAGAGGGTGACAAAACCTCTAGTAGGTTGGCACTTAAAGGGTTAATGTATGAATTAAAATCCTGGATGTTATGAGAAATAACTCTGTTTAAGTCTAAGTCAAACTAGCCATTATTAACTTCCCAAATGGGTCTCTCTAAAAAGACAAATCAAGTTAAGAAGAATCCTTCCTATTTCACAAAGGGAGTTACGTGGTAAACAAGACTCAGATTTCCCTAGTAAGTAAAGAAGCAAATGTTATAAATGTTACAAAAATAGTTATCAGAACCTAACAATTACCCAATACAGGTATACAAGCCAATCTTTAAAGTAATGTTCTCACGGCCCAGTAAGATTATATTTCAAACCCTGTGGCAGGTTCTCTTCTCATCGATACTCTCATCGATATATTCTAAGTATGTCACACACCCCACTTCAGATATCCATAACACATGGGTAATACCACCTTAAGAGGCGTTCCTTGCAGAGATGATGCAAAGAAAAAAGCCCCTCCCTGATCCATAAATACCTGGGACCTCCCACTCATTACCCAGTCTCCATCTCTGCAAGACGGCGAGCAAGTCAGAAGATGATGCCTCCTCCTTGCTCAGGGGGAGTTAAGGTAGCCGGGGTTGCCCCCGGCCCATTCGTGTTATATTTCCGCTCGGCCTTTTGTTTCCTTAGGGATCCCAGTTTTATTGTGTATGCCTCCTCAGCTTAGGCTGCGGGCTGAGCGAGGGAATAGGAGCACCCACGGTGCTGAGGAGCTGCGCTCCCCCCCGTGAGACCCTATTAGAGAGGGTAGGCGGCGGTCCGGGTTGGTGATCCCGGTTTGGGATGCCCCGTCCCTGAACATCATCCCGGGGGGGGGTCCCTCCTTAATTCCCTTTAGGGTTGGGGTTGTTCCTGGCCCTCCCTCCTCCCTTTCCCCTATGTTGTGTGCGTGTGTGTGTGCATGCTTTTCACTTTCACTGTACTGGCGCAGCGCGGTGCGCTGGCGGTGGCTTCAGGCGTGTGGTGAGTTTCCTCACGCCTGTGTCTGCCTGGGGGGGGGGCGGGGCCGAGCGGCGGCGCGTTGCCGCGGCCTGACTGCCCATTGACGTGGGGTTGCTCCCAGGGGGTGCCCCGCGTGGCTGGGGGCACCCGCCTGGTGTTGGTGTCGGGCGCCGCGGCTGCGGCGCCGGTTGTGTCAGGCTGGCAGGCTGGGAGCCCTGCTCCCTTCCATTCCTCTCATGGCGGGGGGGGGCGGGGCCGGCTCGCGGCGCGTCATCGCCGCGGCCCCGCCTCTCTCCTATCCTCAGCGCTGTCGCGCTTCTCATTGTGTGTGTGTGATGAGGGGGAGGGGGGGGGTGCGCGCTGTATTCTGGCGCGGGCGCTGATCGCGCCTTTTTCACTGGCCACTCCTGCGCTCCCTCCTCCTCTCTGCTGCTCCTCTGAGGTTCCTTCCCGCACTTTCCGGCTGGCTGCTCCTGGCTCCTAACTGTGAGTGGCCCAGTGGGCCCTGTTTGATTACTTTATATAGATTTAGAGGTGACTTTATTTCAATGTGGGTCACTTATGTTTTTCAGGACCGTCTGGGAAACCTGTTTATCCGGGATTAGAGGGTCCTTCCCTGTCCTAAATTCCTGGGTTCCATTTTTCTTATCCTCCCACTCGGGACATTAAAGGGGGCATCCCGGGTTGCTTACTGGCGTAATTCCCTGGGTCTTAGCGACCACACAAAATCACCTTTATGGAGGCATCCCCTGGTACGGGGGCGGGCACCCCTTCGGGGCATCCCAAGAAGTGCATATTGTGCGGGTGTCCATCTCGGGGGACGATGTACTGCTATGTATTCCCTGTGCACAGCTTACTATCACCCGGCAGTCCGGATCCCAGGCCTAGGGATCAGCACCGCCGGCTGAGTCATCTCCACCTCCCACCCTGACGCGGGCTACGTGCGTCGTGGTCGAGGGCAGGGAATTGCAGGCCGATATGTGTGCCAGATTGGCAGCCCTGGTAAAGATTGTGTCCTCGTCGGCCGCCCGCAAGGCCCCGGCCAAGAGGAAACATTTGTCCCCGGCCCCGCCGGGGGATGATGGAGATGATAGTAATAATCTTGACTGGTCCGATTTTTCTGTCCCGGAGGACGGAGAGGTGTCCGATGGGTCAGAGGTTACTGACGTTGAGTATTCTGCAGGTGCCGATGCCGAGCTTAGTGAGCTGGGAAGATCGGCGGACTCCCTTCAAGCCCTTGCCTTGATGTTGGAGGTTCTGATCATCTCTCCCCCTGCAACGGCTTCGCAGCAGGATGGTGAGCTGTTTGAGGAATCCAGGCCGCGCTTGGAATTCCTACGCAGCGGCATTTTGACAAAATCATTGACAAGGAATGGGACAGACCGGCCCGGCTCCCGGGCATCCCTCAAGGGTGGGTTAGGAAATATCCCTTCCCTGCTGAGGTGGTCAAGCGCTGGGCTTCCCCGCCCGAGGTCGACACCCCGGTTTTGGGGTTATCAAACTCCTCGGTCCTAAATAGGCCTGATTGTTCCACCCTCAAGGACGGGGAGGATAAGCGTATTGATCAGATGGCTTGCCATGGTGTTATTAGCGTCGGGTCGGCCATGCGGCCTGTCTGTGCCTCTGAGATTATGGTGTTGGCGGCCAGATCCTTGGTTAGGGAACTGCTGACGTCTTCCGGACTTCGTCCGGGGAGTAATGAGTTCCTTAGTCTCAAACGCTGTGTGCTGTTTTTATCCTTTGTATTGACGGCCCTGGATGACACCTTAATGATGTGTGGTAGAACCTCGGCCTTGCTGGTGACCATTCGGCGGTCGGTATGGCTGCGCCAGTGGGCGGCAGACTTTATGTCCAAAGAGTCTCTGACGGCCCTACCCTTCGTGGGGTTGAGGCTCTTTGGTGAGACTTTGGACTCAGTCACCCAGGGTGGTAGGCTACCGCAGCGCAAGAAGCAGCGTCGCTCCTTTCGGGGGGCGACCTCTACTGCCCCTTCCTTTCGTGGGGCCAGATCTGGTTGAGGTTCTACAGTTCGTTTCTCCAGAAGTGACTCGGGGAGCGGGGGCAGAGGACGTGCCCGCTCTGGATACCATTGGGGTTCCAAGCCCAAGCCGGCTATCAAGCCTGTTCAGCAATGAGGGGGCGCCCTCGCCCTTGCGGGTGGGGGACGGCTCAAGCACTTCTCCCAGGTTTGGGTTCAAGAAGTCTCGGACAGGTGGATTCGGGAAGTTGTGTCTTCCGGTTACAAGCTAGAGTTCGAGCTCCGCCCCCCCCTCCAGATTTCTAAGGTCTCGGATGCCTTCAGAGCCCCTGGTGGCATCGGGAGCTCATGGGGGCAGTACAGAGTCTTTTGGACATGGATGTCATGCGTCCCGTGCCTCCCTCGGAGCAGGGCAAGGGCTTCTATTCCAATCTGTTCACGGTTCCCAAGAAGGACGGGTCGATCCGTCCTATCCTGGACCTCAGGCTTCTCAACAGGTTTGTCAGGCCGCGCAAATTCCGCATGGAGACCTTGCGCTCGGCCGTTCAGTCGCTCCGTCAGGGAGATTTTCTGACGTCCATAGATATCAAGGATGCTTATCTGCACATTCCGATTTTTCCGGCACACCAGAGGTTCCTCAGGTTTGTAGTGGAGGACCGTCACTTTCAGTTTGTGGCTCTTCCTTTCGGCCTCACCTCGGCGCCCCGGGTGTTCACCAAGGTGCTGGCGGGGGTGATGGCACTGCTCAGAGTCCAGGGCATTCGCTCTGTACCCTATCTGGACGATCTGCTGATCATGGCGGAGTCATTCAGCCTAGCGGAGTTGGACACCGGTGTGGTGGTGTCCACTCTGGAGAGGTTCGGTTGGGTGATCAATCATCCCAAGTCTTCCCTTTGTCCATCCAGGATTGTGATTTTTCTGGGGATGTCTCTGGACTCCTCGCAGGCCAGGGTCTTTCTGCCCCAGGCCAAGATACTTTTGATCCAGGAGTTAGTGCAGCTACTCTTGACAGCTCCTCACCCGTCCATTCGGATAGGGATGAGGCTGATGGGATTAATGGGGGCCTCATTCGAGGCGGTTCCCTTTGCCCAATTCCATACGAGGACGCTTCAATTTCATCTGCTGAAGGTTTGGGACAGGTCACCACTGTCGTTGGACCGGTCTTTTCGGTTGACCCCTCAAGTTCGTTGATCCCTACAATGGTGGATGGGGTCTGTCAATCTGGGGAAGGGCAAATCCTTCCTGGCCCCTTGCTGGGAGACGGTCACCACGGACGCCAGCCTATCGGGCTGGGGGGGTGTTTGGAAGGATGGCCAGTTTCAGGGGCTATGGAGTCCGCAGGAGGCTCACGAGCCCTTCAACATTCTGGAATTGAGAGCCATCAGGTTGGTTCTGTTTCGCTTGACGCATCAGTTGCGGGGCCGGCCGGTTCCGGTCCAGTCGGACAACCGGACGGCGGTTGCTTACATTAATCACCAAGGGGGGACTCGCAGCAGGAGTGCCCTCAGGGAAGTGTCTTTGATTCTGGACTGGGCGGAGACCTACGTCCCGTGTATCTCAGCAGTCTACATTCCGGGAGTGGAAACTATGGAGGCGGACTTGCTGAGCAGGGCCTCATCTCGTCAGGGGGAGTGGTCCCTCAGTCTCAAGGTGTTTCGTTTGATTTGTCTCTGGTGGGGGTTCCCAGAGGTGGACCTCTTTGCCTCTCGCCTCAATCACAAGCTTCCGGTCTTTGTGTCGCTCTCGCAGGATCCTCTGGCTCTGGCAGTGGATGCCATGTCTCTGAACTGGAGGGAGCTGGGCCTACTTTACCTGTTCCCTCCGTTCCCGCTGCTGGCCAGGGTGGTGCGCTGACTGGCGTTGGATGGGGCTTCTGAGATCCTGGTGGCCCCAAGGTGGCCAAGGTGCGTTTGGTTCGCATATTTAGTAAGGCTGGCAAAAGACCAGTTCGTGTTGCCGCTTGGTCCGGACCTGCTCACTCAGGGTCAGCTGCGTCGTCCCAGTTTACAATCGCTGGCTTTGACGGCGTGGCTGCTGAGTCCACAATCTTGAAAGAGGAAGGTCTTTCTGATGCAGTTATTCAGACACTTATCAGTGTCAGGAAGCGGCCTTCCTCTACTATTTATTATAGGGCTTGGATGTCCTATATTGACTGGTGTGAGGGTAGGTCCCTTTCTTGCCGGGAGTTCTCTATTCCCAGGCTCTTGGAGTTTCTTCAACATGGTTTGGATCTGGGGCTCCAGGTTAGTACCTTAAAGGGGCAGTTTTCTGCCCTGGCGGTTTTCTTTCAAAGGTCCTTGGTGCTTCATCCCTTAGTCAATACGTTCTTCTAGGGAGCTATGCATGTACGGCCTCCTAGGAAGCCTTTTGTTCCGTTTGGGATTTGAATTTGGTTCTTTCTGCTCTTCAGGGGTCTCCGTTTGAGCCATGCATGAGGCTGCCTTGTCGTCCCTTACTCAGAAGGTGGCTTTTCTGGTGGCCATTATTTCTGTGAGACGTGTTTCTGAGTTGGCTGCTTTATCCATTAAAGCTCCGTATTTTGAATGGCTTTAGGATAAGGTTGTGTTTCGTTTCAAGCCAGACTTCCTTCCTAAGGTGGTTTCGGCTTTCCATTTGGATCGGGACGTTGTCCTGCCCTCTCTCTGTCCTAATCCTAGGAGCGAGAAGGAGAGGGTGTTGCATTCCTTGGACGTTGTCCGCGTTGTGCAATACTACCTGGTGGCTACGTCTTCTTTTCGTAGGATGGTCGCCTTCTTTGTGGTGCCCTCTGGGCCTAGGAAGGGTTTGGCTCCTGCCAAATCTTCTGTCAGTAAATGGAGTCGTCAGGCCATTTTTGGGGCCTATGCTGCCAAGGGGAAGTGTCCCCCTTTTTGTGTTACTGCTCATTCTTCTCGCGCTCTTGGAGCGTCTTGGGCCTTCCAGCACCAGGCCTCTGTTGAGCAGGTTTGTAAGGCCGCTACTTGGTTTTCTGTTCACGCTTTTTCCGAGTTTTACACGGTTGATGTTCGGGCCTCAGCTGATGCTGGTTTTGGCCGTCTGGTTCTGCGAACTGTTGTGGCATAGGTTGTGCCTTGTTTTGGTTTCCCGCCCTTTTATGGACACTGCTGTTGGATGTCCCATGTGTTATGGATATCTGAAGTGGGGTGTGTGACATACTTAGAATAATACCATTTTGTGAAATACTCACCTGTAAAATGGGTATTATAAGTATGTCACACACCCCACTTCACCCGCCCTTGTTTGGTACTCTGGATACTCTGTATAGGGCATTTTGCGTGGTTCTTGGTTTTATTGTTGCCTCTTCCTGGTCCCTTACTTACTGCTTCTGTATACTGGGTAATGAGTGGGAGGTCCCAGGTATTTATGGATCAGGGAGGGGCTTTTTTCTTTGCATCATCTCTGCAAGGAACGCCTCTTAAGGTGGTATTACCCATGTGTTATGGATATCTGAAGTGGGGTGTGTGACATACTTATAATACCCATTTTACAGGTGAGTATTTCACAAAATGGTATTTTTTCTAACAGCCAAGGGAGTCTTAAAATCGTCTAACACACAAGTCTAAGGCAGCCCCACCATTAACTTTTGATAAGTGTTATGTAATATACAGGAGTATCCTCTCCCAGACTGTTCCCCTCAGCCTATTACAATGTATAGATACATTTGTGCTTGTGTTGACAGACTTTGCAGTAGGGCACTAGAAGTTCTTGAAAGCCACATAAAATGTGTCTTATGGATATATAACTATCTTAAATAAAGTTATTGCCAAGGAGAATGTGGAGTAGGTCTATATTTTTTTCTCAAAATCCAGGTATGACCATATTGATAACGTAGAGACCAGATGTTCATGCTTTACAATAGCATATAAAAATTCATATATTTCTGGAACAGTCATGCCTAACAAACATTAAGCTTTTTTTATGTGTCAAAGAAGCTTTTTTCCATGTGACTGAAATACATCCCAGATGTTCAGAGAATTGCTAAATAGCCGAGTGCACAAATGCAGGCACAGTGTATACTAGTCACACGCAAACTAAAGCTGTACACTCAATGAATGTGTCAGCAACAATTAAATGTATATGCATTGGTAATTATTAGAGCAGAATATTTATTATTACTTGCATATAATTATTACTTGCAATAATGTCAGCCTTATATTTTCAGATCATTATTTATCTTTCTATAATGTCAAAGCCATGTCACTAGGTTCTGTGTCTAAAGCGACATTCAGCTGCTACAGGGTCCAATCGCTGCCATCCGCGCCAACTTAGCCATCTGTTAATGACAGCACAGCTTTATCCATGCTCTTCAAAGTCTTGCACCGCTCAGCGAAGTCTCGCAGAATTTCGGGCGACCCCATTGCATCCCAAGATGGCGCCACCCGCCGGAAGGTCGCTCGGACCCATTTAGTGACCAAAGGAGAAACCGGAAGGAGGAGCAGCAGATCGGTGAGATTTGGGGGACGTTTTAACCTCCCCAGATTTTCCTCTTTGATACCTCGGACCAGATGTGCCTCCAGGCACAAGACTTTCCACCTGCAAGTATTAGATGAGGATATAAACAAACTAATTTGTTCAAATTGGAATTTGCTCTGAATTTCAGGAAAAAATCTTCAGTGTGTACCTTGTGTTCCACCTTCTCCCTTTTTGAGCCAGTTTCATCTTTTACCCTATTGACTAATGACTGTGGAAGCGCCATCACTACCAAAAGGGAGTAAGCAGCAAGGACAATCCACTGTTTAAGGTAAGACCTGGTAAAACCTATATTATATGGCGTGGACACCCGCACCGGACAATGAACATCGCTTGGCGCTGGATAGGGAGGCAGCATGTGCTGGCACACCAGCCTTGTTGTGGACTAAGGATTTAAATATACATAACAGCATTGCACTGCATTTTTTCATATTAGTGTATATTTATGCTTTGCCCCTACCTGCTGTGCTTTCTTGGATGTTAAAACTGTGTTAATGCAGAAAAGCTTGTATATTCTTCTCAACCTATCAGCTTTTTGTTGTGCATGCTGTTCCCTGTATTGTGACACAATTTGCTTTTTGCTCATTTCTCCAACTTGCAAGTCCAGACACATCTCAGGAGAGGTCTGTAGAAGGAAATATCCTTTTGACACATGATAATAATCTGATGCATCTTTACTGCATATCTTGTGTGCTATACGGGGAGCTCAGAGAGTGTAATCATTACTGTGTGTCTATCTGCCAATACGGTTGATAACAGGGTTCATATTCTATACTGACCAAGGTCTAGACAGTCTAGTGAACTCCATAACATCATGTTGGTTGGTCCAGAATATAGCATGTGAGTTTTTTTAGCAATTCAATAAAATGTACAACATTCCCTCATTTCAAGCACCTATATACAGGACTAACTTGTAAGGAGGCACCATTAAATTACTAGGAGCACTCCAATGCCATGACCACCAGCTTCACCAACTTCTCATACTGGCACTGAAAGTGAGACATGTGGTGTGGGAGCAGGTGTCATGTAAGTGGCGAGTCTTGTGCACATCTGGTCTTTCGGGAAAGTATACTAAAGTGATCCATGACAGCTCACAAAATTACTACTTGCATTTTAATGTAGCACACATTAAAGGTAGACATCTTGATATAAATACCCATGAAAAAGGCCTTAAAAGATTGCCAAATCCAGATCCTACTGGGAACTCACACAATTGATTCCAAAGATGTCCCCACTCTTAAAGTGATCCTATACCCTGAAAGGAGATGTATATAGTCACCCCCTATCCTCAGCCCAGTGCCCCAAAACAGAATGTGTTTGTTTTTTAACTAATGGCTCCATGGCCATGCCACTCCCAATGCACACACTGCAGATACAGTATATAACTGTATGAATACCGCCAATGCATGGAATGGGGCCGAGATGTGCTTACAGCATGTAGCAGGGTGGAAATGAAGCACAGTGGAGATGTTGGTGCAGCAAGGGACAGGGCAGAGATGAGAGTGCAGCATGGATCAGCGTAGAGATGGAGGTGTCAGTGCAGCATAGAGCAGGGCAGAGGTGAAGGGGCAGCATGGAGCGGGACGGAGATGTGAGTGCAGCATGGAGCAGGACGGAGATGGGGGTGCCGCATGGAGCAGGATGGAGGTGTCAGTGCAGCATAGAGCAAGGCTGAAATGGTGGTAACGCATGGAGCTGGATGAAGATGTATGTGCAGAATGAAGCAGGGTGGAGATATGCGTGCATCATGGGAAACATGCTACTAGCATCTGGGCCCCCGTCAGGCAAAGAACCAAAAGGTTATATGCAGTTGGAGGTAGTGTCATATTTATGCTAGAGGGACTATAATATTTATGCAGAGCTGGGGTGTCCTCATATCCATCCATTTGGTTTAGAATTTTTTTTTCTATTTCAGTCTGAAACATCTAATCAGGTGCAGAGAATTCATAGAAGTATAGAATAAAAAAGTGTGTTTCCACTTTATTGAGTGATGTTGCAAAGTTTCTCAAAACTGAACCAAAGTTTCTCTAAACTGACCCAAAGAGGCTCTTAAAGTGGACCAAAAGTATTTTGACTATCCTGGGTTTTGGCGCTTTCCCCCAGGGCACCCCGTTTTGTGAAACCCCTCAGACAGCCGAGTGCAACGCTCTTCTTCCCGGTCCTACGGCGTAAGTGCGGCCGCTCGTCCAATCAGTGTGCGCGGGTGCATTCCCACTCCCCTCTAACAGGGAGTGTGCCCGCGCCAGTCATTCACAATTGCCTGGTGCGGGCACGCGCCCTGCTAGACTGATAGCGGGGATGCGGCTGGGGTTTGCGCATGCGCCGTTGGACTAGGAAGCAAGTTAAGTGTATGGGGTGACCTGGGGGGTTTCACACAGCAGGGCATCCCGATTTTTGATGCCCTGGGGGACGGAATAGATCCGCCCAAGAATCTATCTGCACTTGGGTTTTGGATAATTCTAAAAACAGGTTATTTCTGTCAAGCTTCCCAGCTACAACCAAGGAAGGGCTGAGCGAGCTCCAGTTGTGGAGTTGCTCCAGTTACTCCAAAAGAGCAATACAAAAGTCAGGGCTGGCGGCAGACAAGCAAGGTCCAATGGATGATTCCGGGTTCAGGAGCAGGCGGAAGGCAAGCGAAGTCCAGTGAGAAAATCCGAGTCAAAAACCAAGTCATCCGTCCAAGGGTAAATCCAGAAAAACAGATCAGGAACTCAGGAATCAGGAAAACAGAATCCAGGAAGTAAGCTGATAACACAACATTGTATGCAGGCCAGCTGTCCTCTTAAATAGGGCTGTCAATTAGAGCAGGGAGGGATGTGTCAGAGTCTGAATGAGACCACTTCCTGTCTATTCAGACCCAGGAAACCAGGAAGTAAAATCATGCCCAAGAGCTTACGCTCTAGGCTTCATGCACTTGCAGTGTACTAAACACCAGGTGTCACTGTTGAGCAGTGCAACAGATGAAGAGCCTGCTCTAGTACAAACACCCAGCCATGTATGTCTGCTGCTGCTGCATGCAGACCATGATAAACCATGCTCACATCTCTTTAAAGAGCAAGGAAGGCGAGGAGACTGACAATTTCACAACAACATTCTGGAGCCCAGCTGCATCACCTGACCCTTCCCCAGACTGCAATACTTACCAATTTGCATGGAGGGGGACACAGTAAGCTGCTGAACACTTACTGTATGTAAATTAACACACTTTACAGAGGTGCCTGGAATGCAGTATGACCTATTCCTATATCTTTCAGGGTGGGAAAGAGGGACAATATTTAAATTAGCCCACACCCCCTCACCACACCTGGGCCACACCCCATGCCAAATGTTCTGCCCATTGGCAATGGCATTAGTCGAAAGGAGGGTAGGGGGATTGAAAGTGGAAATGGATTGGATGAGCTGTGCGGGCATGAGGGAGAAATGGATGTATGGCTAGCAATGGGAGGCGTCGATGAATGGGCAGAACTGAGAGGAGAGGGGTGGATGGATGAATGGATAGGAGGGAAGAAAGGATGGTATGAGCAGGAGGGATGGATGGCTAGAGCTATGACAGGACTATTATGGAGATCCCATACTATCGCTGGGCTTTTGGCATCTCCCACAAGGCAGACATCTCAGAATACTTACCTTTGAAGCTGCTCTAACTTTGAAGAGCCAAATTAATCATTTAATGATGCAGATCTGCATGTTAAACTCCAAATATGTACAAATGAATACAACAGACCCCTGACATGGACTCAAAAAAGGAACAGTTCCTTCAACTTAGGGACCATTGGGAGTGATGTATTTCCAATCTGGCTTGCCAGTGAGAGTCCCACCAGAGAGGGATAGTGGCAAGTGTTTCTGCCTTGCGCTTCACAGTGAAAATGCACACGTGCAGCACACAGTTGTGTATTGCACTGTGCCTCAGGAGTGGTGCGATGCAGTGGTGGGCAATGAAAGTTCTTTAATAATACTGGCATATCAGGAAATCATTTCTCGATTGCATTAATTTAATGTGGCAGCCAGTAGTTGATTCTGGGGGCTAGTTCCTCCCTAAATGTGATGTCGCTGGAACAAAGAAATCCATCTGGAGCAGATTATCAGGGTCCCCAAAGCCCCCAGTTCACCCCTTAACCCTTTAATTGCCAGCCTACCTAGAGGTTTTGTCACCCTCTGTTGCCAGGACATTGTTCACCATTTTGTGTTATACATCTAACTGTAATTTTTGATCTTCCAGAAAAGTTTTTTTGAAAGAATTTTGGATTTAACATGAACTGTCTTGTTTGTAATTGTTTCAGTGCTTTCACAATATTTTTGGGTGAAAAATGTGAAAAAATCCAAAAATGCAATTTTTTTACATTTTGTAGCTAATTTTTAAATAAAATTATACATTTTTTCAAGAAAATCATATTGCATTTAAAATCCCTATTCTTCCCAATTACAATGGTACCACATATGTATCGGTAGACAACCTTTTCCTTCCCAGGAGACACCCCAAACTGAATAGAGCGCTTTAGGAGATTTTCAAAGACAATGCAACTACTATGCGCTCCTTATTCTAGAAACCCTTTATATTTGAAATATCCAACACATATCTTGAATTACACATCTCAAGCTTTCTAGGCACACCAGGCTTGTTGCAATGAGGGCAGTCGTCTGGGAGCAAACACTTGAGGAATTCACTTGTTGCACAGAGTTTCTCTACAAAATGTATAAAAAAGCAAAATAAAAAAAAATATTGCGGGAAAAAGTTCCATTCCTTCCTATAGCACATATGTATACTACATTGGTATACTGAAAAGAGCACTTTATGGCATTTTCCAATTAAATACAACTACTATTCACACTATCTAGGGTTAAATGTTTTTAAAAAAATACTTTTTTAATTTTTAAGGGTTCAACCCCTAATATTTTTCTAAAAAAATGGTGTGGGGTCCCCCCTATTCAGCAAAATCAACCTGGACGTCAGCTATAGGGGCTGTAGACCAGGGCACCGAGGTCAGCCTGGGTGGCCCCTGGCCCTTAACGCTACAAGCCCGCATAACCCTTGTGGGCTCTTCTGCCCCCGTCCCTGGGCTTTGGGGAGGCATGTAATGGGGCCAGAGATTAATGGCAAGTCACCTGCTGCTGGCAGGAGACTTATCAGCCCCCTCCTGCAGTGTGAACTGGTATAGGGGTCTCATGGTTATTCTAGGGACTTGTGTCCGACAGTACATTATTTTAGGGACGTTACACATGCTACATGGCCACATGGTGGCAGTATTGTATTTGAAAACTAATATTGAATGTCAATGGATTTATGCCTTTTTGTCTTTGGCTCCAGGTTCTATGCACTTTGTTCAAACATTTCCTCTTACATTTCTTAAAGGGATAGTCCAAAAGGTTAAATGTTTTGGCCTTCTGGTTGCCTAGTACTGATTGTCAGGGGCTGTGTCATTCATTCAGTAGAGCTTTATATTTCAAGTAAGTCAAGCCCTCCTGCTGATCGCTGCATACATCATACATCATCTCAATAGACTACACTTGTCAGAACATTTAGAGCCCAAGAGCAGCACAGATTGGTTTAATGCTCCACAATGAGGTCAGCAGGAGGGAGAAAGTTCACTAATGGTTATAGGGAAATGGAAAGCCCAACTGAATGAAAGACTCAGTCCCTGACAATCAGTGTAAGATGTGCAGGCAGCAGGTTCATTTAAAGAGGAACAATCACCTGTATTTGTACTATTCCTCTCCATCTGGGCATCCTGATTTGGGATGTCTGGCTGTGCGAAACCCCCTGGAACACTGATAACTGTTACCTCTCTGGCTATCTCACAGCACATGCATGGTCTCTCTTTCAATAAGCGGCTTCTGTTTCTCTGTTCCAAACAGAGCTGAATGCTGTGCATTAATATGCTCTGAATACAGAGCTGATTGGATGAGAGCCTGTGCATGTGCAACGGACCCGGCAGAGAAGTAATTTTTTTAGGGTGATCCGGGGGATTTCACACAGTGGGGCATCCCAAATCTGGATTTGGTACAAGACAGGAAGCGCTTCTTTAAAACAGAAAGTCCTAAAAAAGCCAGGGAGTGCAATGCTTAGTTCTAGCAACATTTTATGCAGCCAACTCACTCCACTTCTGAGTATTTGTTTCTGACCTTTTGTTCCTCATCAGTACCATATCTGTATGTGGGTGAGGTAAGACTGCCAAAACATTATAAGCCAGCTTAAAGAGAGACCCATGTTAGGCAGTTTAAAGATACCAAAATCCACAGCAATTGGCCCGGGAATCTTATAAATTGATTCCCCCCCGGGGCATCCAAAATTGGTATGCCCCGATATGTGAAACCCCCCAGGTCGCCCAAAAACGTACCTTTTTTTCCGATTCAATGGTGCATGCACGAGCCATGGCGGCATCCCCGCTATCCCTCCAGCATTTGTGAATGGCTGGCATAGGCACGCTCCCTGTTACAGTGAAGTGGGGATGAGACTGTCAGCACGCTCTGAGCTGCTCGCCTTAGACAAAGGGACATCAGCAGATCCAAGCGCGCTGATTGAACGAGCGGCCACATATGAGCAGTAGGACCGGGAAGAGGTTACACACAGCGGGGCACCCCCAATCGGAGTGCTATTTAGAAGTTGCTTGTATTCCTGTAGCTCTGTGTTGTTCAAGTAGGAGTGGCTTTTCTAGCCTTGAGGGATAGCTATTTCCTACAAATCCCAAAGCCTTCCACTGTCAAGGGTTGGCTTTGCTCTACACCACAAAGCAGAGTATATGAAAATCAGGCTGCAGTAATGACAGACATCCTTCCATAAGTGAAAACACTGCCAGTAACCCTTTAGCTACTGGAACACATGATTGTGTGACCCCACCCCCGTCTGAAGTGGCAGAATTGGTGCAGGAGGGGTTATTGGAGGATGTCCCTGGGGAAAGACAGGGGAACTCTGCAGGATGAGACAGAAGGCCCATGAGAAGAACCTGAGGTATTAATTATATTAATTTGAACATAATAAACTAGCGTCCAAGATGCTGTGTGGTATGAAGTGATCATAGATGCTTTTGAACCATTGGATGCAAATCTAGGCCACACTGCAGCAGAAAGCTTTAAGTTGTGGCCTGATTTGACACTCTAGGAGGCACACTGGCCTTTCAGAAAAAAACTAAGGCAATAAAAAATATTTGTTTTATTTGAGCTAAGGCATTTTACCTACAGGTATTACTGTACAGCCAAAATAATAAGACAACAAGCAGCTAACTTGATGCCTGTCTCATGTGCCTCTCCTTCATTTCCTGCAGTAGAGTTCCAAAGTTTGCCTTCCTTTTTAATGTTATTTTTCCATTTTAATAGACTTTGAGATGCTTTGTATGTTATACCTGGTGTATATATGTGACTTATACAGCCTATAAAATAAAGGCTGCATCTCCCTGTTCACTGTTTGTATATGCAGAAGATGGGTGTTGCTGGCAAGCTCCAAGAACATGATGTCTTACTGTATAGAGATAGACTTATGCATTCTCTGATAAACGAACATGCTCTCTTCTGCTGACTCAATTGTCAGTGTCTTGTGAATTTACAGTCCACCATAAAGATACATGCAGAGCTGATGACTGATCCTAGCATGAGATGTCTAGCACAAGGAAGAGAGTTGTCCTGGCTTGTTAGAAAATATAAAGCAGCTTGAATGAAAGATGCTGCCCCTGACAGCCAGAATGGAGAGCAGGAAGCAGCTAAATTAACCCTTTGTCTGGAATGTCACTTTAGAACCACCTATATCTCTATAATGTTTCATTTAATTCCCTGAAAAAGGGGAATCCTTCATGATTGGATATACTCCTCCAAATGATGGGAGGAATATTTCTGCTTTTACCGCTAAATGACAACCACGTGAATTACAGGTGCTTGGCGTTTCACCTTGTCCAAAGAAAAGTTCAATTCCACTCAGGATCCAGGGATCTCCTCTTCCCCTGGGGTGTTCTGCTGGGCAGAGAACGTTCATGGTGTCTTCTGACAGCTCACTTGTGAGTGACCAAGAAAATCTCAGTTGTTCTTGCACAAGAGAATTTTCATTTTCTCCAGGTGACACAAGGGAGACAGTCTCGCTTGCGAGAAAGCTATGAGAGATTTCTACCTTTCGAGCAAGATTTTTCAACTTTCAAGAGAGACCTCCAATGTAATGTAAAACAAAAGCACCATACAAAAATAATTTATTTCAGATCCCCCCCCAAAAATAAAATAAATATATATATATATGTATATATGTATATATATATATAAAATACCGCGCTAGAATAAACGTAAATAATTAAAAAAATGAATGCAACCCTTCCAAGCTCTAAGAACATGCAAAACAATCGATAGTAGATGATTCAAAACACAATAACAACATAAAAGAGCACGGAGCTGTGGATTAATTTAAATAAATACAATGATTATAACCAATGCTTCCAATACTGTAGTTAAAACATAGCAGAAATAGTCCACAAATATCCTGAGTAGAGATGAGCGAACTTTTGAAAAATTCGATTCGACTGATTCGCCGAATTTTCCGACAAAAATCGTTTCGACCCGAATAAATTCGCGACGAATCGCTATTAAAAACGGCTATTTCTGAGCCTCCTAGAGCCTCAATAGGGTTGTAAACCATTCAGCCTTGCTGTAACACGCACAGGATGCGTGCTGGGTTAGTTAAATAATACTTTGAAGAAATATCACATGCAGATCAGAGGCATCGCTAATAGAATCGCAGAGCGGCACAATTGCAGAGAGTTGAAGTGGCATCACTATGAGGGGCAGAAGGAGCCCAAATATACACTGGAGTTGGCCTCAGGAGCCCAAAAATTGGATGAATCACACCCTGGAGTTGGCAGAAGTTGGCAGCAGCAGCAGCAGGAGCCCAAATATACACTGGAGTTGGCTTCAGGAGCCCAAAAATTGGATGAATCACACCCTGGAGTTGGCAGGAGTTGACAGTAGCAGCAGCAGGAGCCCAAATATACACTGGAGTTGGCTTCAGGAGCCCAAAAATTGGATGAATCACACCCTGGAGTTGGCAGGAGTTGACAGTAGCAGCAGCAGGAGCCCAAATATACACTGGAGTTGGCTTCAGGAGCCCAAAAGTTGGATGAATCACACCCTGGAGTTGGCAGGAGTTGACAGTAGCAGCAGCAGGAGCCCAAATATACACTGGAGTTGGCTTCAGGAGCCCAAAAATTGGATGAATCACACCCTGGAGTTGGCAGGAGTTGACAGCAGCAGCAGCAGGAGCCCAAATATACACTGGAGTTGGCCTCAGGAGCCCAAAAATTGGATGAATCACACCCTGGAGTTGGCAGAAGTTGGCAGCAGCAGCAGCAGGAGCCCAAATATACACTGGAGTTGGCTTCAGGAGCCCAAAAATTGGATGAATCACACCCTGGAGTTGGCAGGAGTTGACAGTAGCAGCAGCAGGAGCCCAAATATACACTGGAGTTGGCTTCAGGAGCCCAAAAATTGGATGAATCACACCCTGGAGTTGGCAGGAGTTGACAGTAGCAGCAGCAGGAGCCCAAATATACACTGGAGTTGGCTTCAGGAGCCCAAAAATTGGATGAATCACACCCTGGAGTTGGCAGGAGTTGACAGTAGCAGCAGCAGGAGCCCAAATATACACTGGAGTTGGCTTCAGGAGCCCAAAAATTGGATGAATCACACCCTGGAGTTGGCAGGAGTTGACAGCAGCAGCAGCAGGAGCCCAAATATACACTGGAGTTGGCCTCAGGAGCCCAAAAATTGGATGAATCACACCCTGGAGTTGGCAGAAGTTGGCAGCAGCAGCAGCAGGAGCCCAAATATACACTGGAGTTGGCTTCAGGAGCCCAAAAATTGGATGAATCACACCCTGGAGTTGGCAGGAGTTGACAGTAGCAGCAGCAGGAGCCCAAATATACACTGGAGTTGGCTTCAGGAGCCCAAAAATTGGATGAATCACACCCTGGAGTTGGCAGAAGTTGGCAGCAGCAGCAGCAGGAGCCCAAATATACACTGGAGTTGGCTTCAGGAGCCCAAAAATTGGATGAATCACACCCTGGAGTTGGCAGAAGTTGGCAGCAGCAGCAGCAGGAGCCCAAATATACACTGGAGTTGGCCTCAGGAGCCCAAAAATTGGATGAATCACACCCTGGAGTTGGCAGCAGCAGCAGGAGCCCAAACATTACTTTAAAGAGACCCTGGGGTTGGCTTCAGGAGCCCAAAAATTGGATGAATCACACCCTGGAGTTGGCAGAAGTTGGCAGCAGCAGCAGCAGGAGCCCAAATATACACTGGAGTTGGCCTCAGGAGCCCAAAAATTGGATGAATCACACCCTGGAGTTGGCAGCAGCAGCAGGAGCCCAAACATTACTTTAAAGAGACCCTGGGGTTGGCTTCAGGAGCCCAAAAATTGGATGAATCACACCCTGGAGTTGGCAGAAGTTGACAGTAGCAGCAGCAGGAGCCAAAATATACACTGGAGTTGGCTTCAGGAGCCCAAAAATTGGATGAATCACACCCTGGAGTTGGCAGAAGTTGGCAGCAGCAGCAGCAGGAGCCCAAATATACACTGGAGTTGGCTTCAGGAGCCCAAAAATTGGATGAATCACACCCTGGAGTTGGCAGAAGTTGGCAGCAGCAGCAGCAGGAGCCCAAATATACACTGGAGTTGGCCTCAGGAGCCCAAAAATTGGATGAATCACACCCTGGAGTTGGCAGGAGTTGACAGCAGCAGCAGCAGGAGCCCAAATATACACTGGAGTTGGCCTCAGGAGCCCAAAAATTGGATGAATCACACCCTGGAGTTGGCAGAAGTTGGCAGCAGCAGCAGCAGGAGCCCAAATATACACTGGAGTTGGCTTCAGGAGCCCAAAAATTGGATGAATCACACCCTGGAGTTGGCAGAAGTTGGCAGCAGCAGCAGCAGGAGCCCAAATATACACTGGAGTTGGCCTCAGGAGCCCAAAAATTGGATGAATCACACCCTGGAGTTGGCAGGAGTTGACAGCAGCAGCAGCAGGAGCCCAAATATACACTGGAGTTGGCCTCAGGAGCCCAAAAATTGGATGAATCACACCCTGGAGTTGGCAGAAGTTGGCAGCAGCAGCAGCAGGAGCCCAAATATACACTGGAGTTGGCTTCAGGAGCCCAAAAATTGGATGAATCACACCCTGGAGTTGGCAGGAGTTGACAGTAGCAGCAGCAGGAGCCCAAATATACACTGGAGTTGGCTTCAGGAGCCCAAAAATTGGATGAATCACACCCTGGAGTTGGCAGGAGTTGACAGTAGCAGCAGCAGGAGCCCAAATATACACTGGAGTTGGCTTCAGGAGCCCAAAAATTGGATGAATCACACCCTGGAGTTGGCAGGAGTTGACAGCAGCAGCAGCAGGAGCCCAAATATACACTGGAGTTGGCTTCAGGAGCCCAAAAATTGGATGAATCACACCCTGGAGTTGGCAGGAGTTGACAGTAGCAGCAGCAGGAGCCCAAAAAATGGCCTAAAGACATAAATATGTTTTGCACCATTTGGAAAGTGTAAAACGTGGCACCATGCTGAATCTAGTCGCATGCATCAGGCATTGGTGGGTGGAAATCCTGGCTGATCCATCCCTGATTCATTTTGACAAAGGTGAGTCTCTCCACATTTTTAGTTGACAGACGAGTTCTCCTCGCCGTAACTATGGCCCCCGCCGCACTAAACACCCGCTCAGATGGCACGCTACTTGCCGGGCAGGACAGCTTTTCCAGGGCAAACTCTGCTAGTTGCGGCCACAAATCAAGTTTGGCTGCCCAGAAGTCCAGCGGATCCTCAAGGTGTGTTGGCATGGTCATGTCAAAGTATGACATGACCTGCTGGTTCAGGTCCTGCTCCAGGTCTTCCTGCTGCTCATGAGTAGCCTCACTATGCGGGTGTAGAAAGCTACTCATTAGCGACTGAAGACTGAGGCTGCTGCTGCTGATGGAGCTTCTGCTGCTGCTGCTGCCAACCCCCCCAGCGGCCATGGCAGTGGAAGGTGAGCGCAGAGGTCCCCTCGAGTCAGACCTGCGAGAGTATGGACCATGGCGCAGATAGGCATCGGCCAACTGCCTACGTAGAATGTCTTTGTAGTAGTTGAGTTTGTCCTCCCTCTCGGTGGGTTTAAAAAATGCCCCCATTTTGTGCCGGAAGCGAGGGTCCAATAAGGTGGACAGCCAGAAGTCATCCCGCCGACAGATGGAAACAATTCTGGGGTCACTACGCAAGCATGTGAGCATGCTTCGTGCCATTTGCGCAAGTGACTCGGATGGACTACCTGTCTCCATCTCCACTGCATACTGCCACGGTGTGCCCGGGTCCTCTGTCTCTCCTTCCTCAAAAACCTCTAGCTCCTCTGGCTGCTCCTGCTCCTCCTCTCCTGTCCGCTGACTAGATAAACCAGCCATTTCACCAAGCCTAAACTGTGTTTCGCTGGGCAACTCCTCCTCCTCCTCTTCCTCCTCCTCCTCCTCCAGTTCAGCTCCAACGGGGTTCATGTGGCCGTAAGATGTAAACGCCATGTCTCCAGTGCCCTGACCAGCCATGGTTTCCAACATGTGCTGTAGTACATGAAGCAGTGGAATCACGTCGTTCATCCCGTAATCCTGCCGACTGACAAATAAAGTGGCTTCCTCAAAGGGCCTGAGCAAACGGCAGGTGTCACGTATGAGCTGCCACTGGTTGACATTGAAGTTACACAGGGGAGTCCCCCTATCTGCTTGGATCATCAGGAAATCCGTGATGGCTTTTCTCTGTTCATATAATCGGTCCAACATGTGAAGGGTGGAATTCCAACGGGTGGAAACATCGCAAATCAGACTATGTTGGGGGATACCATTCTGACGCTGTAGCTCAAGAAGGGTGTGTTTGGCGGTGTAGGAGTGGCTGAAGTGCATGCAAAGTTTCCGTGAAGTTGTTAGGATGTCCTGCAGATGGGGGGAACACTTCAGAAACCGCTTGACAACCAGATTGAAGACGTGAGCCATGCAGGGGGCATGGGTCAGGCTTCCTTGGCGCAGCGCAGACAAAATGTTCTTCCCATTGTCGGTAACCATGATTCCCATTTTAAGTTTTCTCGGAGTAAGCCATGTTTGGATTTCCTGATGAATACATTTAAGCAGTTCCTCCCCTGTGTGACTCCGTTCGCCAAGACAAACCATGTGAAGCACTGCGTGACACCTCCGTGCCCTGCACACATGGTAGACTGGAGGGGCACTGAGACTTGAGCCTACAGTGGAGGGTGAGGAGATGGCGGAGGATGAGGAGGCCGAGTCGCACGGTGTCACAGGCCCAATGGGCAGAGAGCGCGGAGGCCGAAGCGGCGTGACCTGTCCAAGTTGCTGCTGCAAAGGGACCACATTCACCCAGTGGGCCGTAAACGACATGTACTGCCCCTGACCGTAGTTACAGCTCCAGATGTCGGCGCTGCCATGTATTTTGCTACACACCGACAGGCTCAAGGACTGGCCCACCTTCTGTTCAACAAAAGTGTGCAGCGCTGGTACTGCCTTCTTGGCAAAGAAATGACGGCTTGGGACTCTCCACCTCGGCTCGGCACAAGCCATCAGTTCTCTGAAAGGTGCAGATTCCACCACCTGAAAAGGGAGCGACTGCAGCACCAGCAACTTGGACAGGAGCACATTCAGCTTCTGCGCCGTAGGATGAGTGGGCGCATACTGCTGTCTCTTGGACATGGCTTCGCTGATGGATTGCTGGCGGGATGCATGACTTGGAGGAGGAGGAGGAGCAGGAGCGACAGAGGATGGGTATGACGCACAGCTGCCTTCGGCTGAGGTGCTGGAGCCTTGGCTGGCAGAAATTGGGAGCTCACTTGGTGAGGAAGCAGACTGGACCACCCCTTGGGAGCCTCGGTTCTCCCAGGTCGTTTTATGGTGACGCATCATATGTTGACGCAGGGCCGTGGTGCCAACATTTGGACCCTGGCCACGCTTCACCTTTTGCCTACATATCTTGCATGTGGCCATGTTACCCTCCTGCGGATGCCTCAGGAAAAACTGCCACACTGCCGAGTAGCTACTTTTCCCACCCCCTGGCCTCACTGATTCACTGCTGCTGTTGCCAACTCCAGGAACCCCTGCTCCACTACCTCCCGATAAGGTAGACTGCCGCACAGCAGGTGCTCTACCCCGGCCCCGGCCCCGGCCGGCTCCAGCCTTTGGAATTGTGCCCCCATGCTGACTGCTACCACCTTGCTGCCTCAGCTGCTGACTCCGGGGCAACCTGCGCCCCTCTTCTCCTGATGATGACGATGAAGCCCCTTCATCACCCGGCTCCCAAGTGCGATCGGCTTCATTGTCATCATCATCATCACCGAGTTGTGGCTGTACGTCACTGATGTTCGTGGATTCGTCAACAGTGTCTGGCGCAGGAGCTGGAACGCTTGCAGCACCCACGACACTGTCCACATCACTATCTGTCTGCCTAGCTAGAGAAGCCACCTCCATTTCTTGGCTGGGCAGTAGCTGCTGACTGTCCTCTATCTGATGGTCCTCCTCACTAAAGAGTGGAGCTGAACCCAAAGCATAGGATACGTCGCTGGGGGAGGGAACGGCGTAGGACAGAGGCAATGGGAGGACAGGGACTGCTCTCGGGGCATGCCAACTCAGGGTTGTGTCAGAGGAACCTACCGACCCTAGACTGGGGGTCTCAGACGTAAGTTGTGATGATGTTGTTGATGAGCGCGTCAACCAATCTACCACGGCAGATGCGTTACTGGTGGAGACCCGACCGCTAGCAGATACTGGCAGATTAGGTCTCTCAGCGTGACTCCTGCTGCTACTGGCCCCCAGTCTGATGCGAGCTCTGCCTGCGGAATCTTGGCCTCTGCCACTCCTCTTTTCACTTCCAGGCACTTGTCTGCCCGACATAGTCTAACTGGCGTGGGAGTAGGTGATATTTTAAGATCCCCCGGGCAGCGGTGGGTCTATATGAAACAGAATATAATGCACACCAAAAGTGAGCAGTAACACTCAGCCTCCAACAGGCCTGCTTAGTGTAAATAAGAGAGCTGCTTAGTGTAAATAAAGAGGGGTATGCTACAGAATGGGATGCCTCAACAGAAGTGCACCTGGCAGGCAGCAGTAAGCCTATGCCCAGCAAAAGTGTCTTATAATATAAATATAATAAGAGCAAATGCTTATATGGTCTTAAACAGAGGCTGCTTTAGTCACAGAATGGGATGCCCCCAAAAAAGATCCAGTAGTACTATGCCCAGCAAAAGTGTCTTTATCAGGCTAATTTCAAATATGATAAGAGCAAATGCTTATATGGTCTTAAACAGAGGCTGCTTTAGTCACAGAATGGGATGCCCTGGCAGGGACAAGTAGTGCTATGCCCAGCAAAAGTGTCTTTATCAGGCTAATTTCAAATATGATAAGAGCAAATGCTTATACGGTCTTAAACAGAGGCTGCTTTAGTCACAGAATGGGATGCCCCCCAAAAAAGATCCAGTAGTACTATGCCCAGCAAAAGTGTCTTTATCAGGCTAATTTCAAATATGATAAGAGCAAATGCTTATACGGTCTTAAACAGAGGCTGCTTTAGTCACAGAATGGGATGCCCCAACAGGAATGGACCTGGCAGGGTCCAGTAGTGCTTTGCCCAGCAAAAGTGTCTTTATCAGGCCTAATTTCAAATATGATAAGAGCAAATGGTTATATGGTCTTAAACAGAGGCTGCTTTAGTCACAGAATGGGATGCCCCAACAGAAGTGGACCTGGCAGGGTCCAGTAATGCTATGCCCAGCAAAAGTGTCTTTATCAGGCCTAATTTCAAATATGATAAGAGCAAATGGTTATATGGTCTTAAACAGAGGCTGCTTTAGTCACAGAATGGGATGCCCCAACAGAAGTGGACCTGGCAGGGTCCAGTAGTGCTATGCCCAGCAAAAGTGTCTTTATCAGGCCTAATTTCAAATATGATAAGAGCAAATGGTTATATGGTCTTAAACAGAGGCTGCTTTAGTCACAGAATGGGATGCCCCAACAGAAGTGGACCTGGCAGGGTCCAGTAGTGCTATGCCCAGCAAATGTGTCTTTATCAGGCCTAATTTCAAATATGATAAGAGCAAATGCTTATATGGTCTTAAACAGAGGCTGCTTTAGTCACAGAATGGGATGCCCCAACAGGAATGGACCTGGCGGGGTCCAGTAGTGCTTTGCCCAGCAAAAGTGTCTTTATCAGGCCTAATTTCAAATATGATAAGAGCAAATGGTTATATGGTCTTAAACAGAGGCTGCTTTAGTCACAGAATGGGATGCCCCAACAGAAGTGGACCTGGCAGGGTCCAGTAGTGCTATGCCCAGCAAAAGTGTCTTTATCAGGCCTAATTTCAAATATGATAAGAGCAAATGGTTATATGGTCTTAAACAGAGGCTGCTTTAGTCACAGAATGGGATGCCCCAACAGAAGTGGACCTGGCAGGGTCCAGTAGTGCTATGCCCAGCAAAAGTGTCTTTATCAGGCCTAATTTCAAATATGATAAGAGCAAATGCTTATATGGTCTTAAACAGAGGCTGCTTTAGTCACAGAATGGGATGCCCCAACAGGAATGGACCTGGCAGGGTCCAGTAGTGCTTTGCCCAGCAAAAGTGTCTTTATCAGGCCTAATTTCAAATATGATAAGAGCAAATGCTTATATGGTCTTAAACAGAGGCTGCTTTAGTCACAGAATGGGATGCCCCAACAGAAGTGGACCTGGCAGGGTCCAGTAGTGCTATGCCCAGCAAAAGTGTCTTTATCAGGCCTAATTTCAAATATGATAAGAGCAAATGGTTATATGGTCTTAAACAGAGGCTGCTTTAGTCACAGAATGGGATGCCCCAACAGAAGTGGACCTGGCAGGGTCCAGTAGTGCTATGCCCAGCAAAAGTGTCTTTATCAGGCCTAATTTCAAATATGATAAGAGCAAATGGTTATATGGTCTTAAACAGAGGCTGCTTTAGTCACAGAATGGGATGCCCCAACAGAAGTGGACCTGGCAGGGTCCAGTAGTGCTATGCCCAGCAAAAGTGTCTTTATCAGGCCTAATTTCAAATATGATAAGAGCAAATGCTTATATGGTCTTAAACAGAGGCTGCTTTAGTCACAGAATGGGATGCCCCAACAGGAATGGACCTGGCAGGGTCCAGTAGTGCTTTGCCCAGCAAAAGTGTCTTTATCAGGCCTAATTTCAAATATGATAAGAGCAAATGGTTATATGGTCTTAAACAGAGGCTGCTTTAGTCACAGAATGGGATGCCCCAACAGAAGTGGACCTGGCAGGGTCCAGTAGTGCTATGCCCAGCAAAAGTGTCTTTATCAGGCCTAATTTCAAATATGATAAGAGCAAATGGTTATATGGTCTTAAACAGAGGCTGCTTTAGTCACAGAATGGGATGCCCCAACAGAAGTGGACCTGGCAGGGTCCAGTAGTGCTATGCCCAGCAAAAGTGTCTTTATCAGGCCTAATTTCAAATATGATAAGAGCAAATGCTTATATGGTCTTAAACAGAGGCTGCTTTAGTCACAGAATGGGATGCCCCAACAGGAATGGACCTGGCAGGGTCCAGTAGTGCTTTGCCCAGCAAAAGTGTCTTTATCAGGCCTAATTTCAAATATGATAAGAGCAAATGCTTATATGGTCTTAAACAGAGGCTGCTTTAGTCACAGAATGGGATGCCCCAACAGAAGTGGACCTGGTGGGGTCCAGTAGTGCTATGCCCAGCAAAAGTGTCTTTATAAGGCCTAATTTCAAATATGATAAGAGCAAATGGTTATATGGTCTTAAACAGAGGCTGCTTTAGTCACAGAATGGGATGCCCCAACAGGAATGGACCTGGCAGGGTCCAGTAGTGCTTTGCCCAGCAAAAGTGTCTTTATCAGGCCTAATTTCAAATATGATAAGTGAAAATGGTTATACGGTCTTAAACAGAGGCTGCTGTAGTCACAGAATGGGATGCCCCAACAGAAGTGGACCTGGCAGGGTCCAGTAGTGCTATGCCCAGCAAAAGTGTCTTTATCAGGCCTAATTTCAAATATGATAAGAGCAAATGCTTATATGGTCTTAAACAGAGGCTGCTTTAGTCACAGAATGGGATGCCCCAACAGGAATGGACCTGACAGGGTCCAGTAGTGCTTTGCCCAGCAAAAGTGTCTTTATCAGGCCTAATTTCAAATATGATAAGAGCAAATGCTTATATGGTCTTAAACAGAGGCTGCTTTAGTCACAGAATGGGATGCCCCAACAGGAATGGACCTGGCAGGGTCCAGTAGTGCTTTGCCCAGCAAAAGTGTCTTTATCAGGCCTAATTTCAAATATGATAAGAGCAAATGGTTATATGGTCTTAAACAGAGGCTGCTTTAGTCACAGAATGGGATGCCCCAACAGAAGTGGACCTGGCAGGGTCCAGTAGTGCTATGCCCAGCAAAAGTGTCTTTATCAGGCCTAATTTCAAATATGATAAGAGCAAATGGTTATATGGTCTTAAACAGAGGCTGCTTTAGTCACAGAATGGGATGCCCCAACAGAAGTGGACCTGGCAGGGTCCAGTAGTGCTATGCCCAGCAAAAGTGTCTTTATCAGGCCTAATTTCAAATATGATAAGAGCAAATGGTTATATGGTCTTAAACAGAGGCTGCTTTAGTCACAGAATGGGATGCCCCAACAGAAGTGGACCTGGCAGGGTCCAGTAGTGCTATGCCCAGCAAAAGTGTCTTTATCAGGCCTAATTTCAAATATGATAAGAGCAAATGCTTATATGGTCTTAAACAGAGGCTGCTTTAGTCACAGAATGGGATGCCCCAACAGGAATGGACCTGGCAGGGTCCAGTAGTGCTTTGCCCAGCAAAAGTGTCTTTATCAGGCCTAATTTCAAATATGATAAGTGAAAATGGTTATACGGTCTTAAACAGAGGCTGCTGTAGTCACAGAATGGGATGCCCCAACAGAAGTGGACCTGGCAGGGTCCAGTAGTGCTATGCCCAGCAAAAGTGTCTTTATCAGGCCTAATTTCAAATATGATAAGAGCAAATGCTTATATGGTCTTAAACAGAGGCTGCTTTAGTCACAGAATGGGATGCCCCAACAGGAATGGACCTGGCAGGGTCCAGTAGTGCTTTGCCCAGCAAAAGTGTCTTTATCAGGCCTAATTTCAAATATGATAAGTGAAAATGGTTATACGGTCTTAAACAGAGGCTGCTGTAGTCACAGAATGGGATGCCCCAACAGAAGTGGACCTGGCAGGGTCCAGTAGTGCTATGCCCAGCAAAAGTGTCTTTATCAGGCCTAATTTCAAATATGATAAGAGCAAATGGTTATATGGTCTTAAACAGAGGCTGCTTTAGTCACAGAATGGGATGCCCCAACAGAAGTGGACCTGGCAGGGTCCAGTAGTGCTATGCCCAGCAAAAGTGTCTTTATCAGGCCTAATTTCAAATATGATAAGAGCAAATGCTTATATGGTCTTAAACAGAGGCTGCTTTAGTCACAGAATGGGATGCCCCAACAGGAATGGACCTGGCAGGGTCCAGTAGTGCTTTGCCCAGCAAAAGTGTCTTTATCAGGCCTAATTTCAAATATGATAAGTGAAAATGGTTATACGGTCTTAAACAGAGGCTGCTGTAGTCACAGAATGGGATGCCCCAACAGAAGTGGACCTGGCAGGGTCCAGTAGTGCTATGCCCAGCAAAAGTGTCTTTATCAGGCCTAATTTCAAATATGATAAGAGCAAATGCTTATATGGTCTTAAACAGAGGCTGCTTTAGTCACAGAATGGGATGCCCCAACAGGAATGGACCTGGCAGGGTCCAGTAGTGCTTTGCCCAGCAAAAGTGTCTTTATCAGGCCTAATTTCAAATATGATAAGTGAAAATGGTTATACGGTCTTAAACAGAGGCTGCTGTAGTCACAGAATTGGATGCCCCAACAGAAGTGGACCTGGCAGGGTCCAGTAGTGCTATGCCCAGCAAAAGTGTCTTTATCAGGCCTAATTTCAAATATGATAAGAGCAAATGGTTATATGGTCTTAAACAGAGGCTGCTTTAGTCACAGAATGGGATGCCCCAACAGAAGTGGACCTGGCAGGGTCCAGTAGTGCTATGCCCAGCAAAAGTGTCTTTATCAGGCCTAATTTCAAATATGATAAGAGCAAATGCTTATATGGTCTTAAACAGAGGCTGCTTTAGTCACAGAATGGGATGCCCCAACAGGAATGGACCTGGCAGGGTCCAGTAGTGCTATGCCCAGCAAAAGTGTCTTTATCAGGCCTAATTTCAAATATGATAAGTGAAAATGGTTATACGGTCTTAAACAGAGGCTGCTGTAGTCACAGAATGGGATGCCCCAACAGAAGAGGACCTGGCAGGGTCCAGTAGTGCTATGCCCAGCAAAAGTGTCTTTATCAGGCCTAATTTCAAATATGATAAGAGCAAATGCTTATATGGTCTTAAACAGAGGCTGCTTTAGTCACAGAATGGGATGCCCCAACAGGAATGGACCTGGCAGGGTCCAGTAGTGCTTTGCCCAGCAAAAGTGTTTTTATCAGGCCTAATTTCAAATATGATAAGTGAAAATGGTTATACGGTCTTAAACAGAGGCTGCTGTAGTCACAGAATGGGATGCCCCAACAGAAGTGGACCTGGCAGGGTCCAGTAGTGCTATGCCCAGCAAAAGTGTCTTTATCAGGCCTAATTTCAAATATGATAAGAGCAAATGGTTATATGGTCTTAAACAGAGGCTGCTTTAGTCACAGAATGGGATGCCCCAACAGAAGTGGACCTGGCAGGGTCCAGTAGTGCTATGCCCAGCAAAAGTGTCTTTATCAGGCCTAATTTCAAATATGATAAGAGCAAATGCTTATATGGTCTTAAACAGAGGCTGCTTTAGTCACAGAATGGGATGCCTCACAGCAGACTTAAGATCAGTTCAGTATATATGCACAGTTAGTTACTATAAGCAGCCTGAAAACGCTAACAAAGCCTGTCAGCCAGCTAGTAACACTCAGGCTGGATGAAAAAAAAAAAAAATCTCCCTGTGACAGCCTCCGTTTTTCCTACCTTTCCCTGGCTTTCTGTCTGTCTCCTGTCTGTCTCCTGCCTGTCTCCAGCCTGTCCCTGTCTGTCCCTGTCTGTCCCTGCCTGTCTAACTGCCTCAGCTACACAGCGTCCTGTCTCTCACGAATGCAATAGAGAAATGAGGAAAAGCAAGATGGCCGCCGTTAAATACCGCTGTGACGTCACCGGGCTTGCTGGCTGCTGATAGGCTGCATGTGACTGCCCCAGCTTGCACTGGCGCGGGATACATGTCCAGACAAGTCCCGTCCGCCATCTTAGAATGCCTGTAAATGTAAATGAATGGATGTTAAAGGAAAACTTCGAGTGATCGAATCGCGGGGAAATTCGGATTCGATCCGAATCGAATTTTTCCTGAAATTCGGATCGAATCCGGGTTCGTCCGGATCGATTCGCTCATCCCTAATCCTGAGAGGAATCCTTCAAAGTTCTCAAAGAGTTATAGGAATATCCTCATACACATGAAAAATGATCTAGAATGCACTCACCCGACTTCTAAATTCAAAAGGCAATGATCATTTCCCGAGGTCAGATACAATGGTTGCCATTTAAAACTTTATATTTCAACTTTCAACGCCTTATACTTAAATGGGATCTTCCCACTTTTCTTTTCTCTTCTATTCTTCCTTATGTCAGTTTGAGACAACAAAAGGGAAAAACACTGACATCCACTTGAATTTGCTTAATGTACATCTCACCATTACCTGTGGCCATTCAGTGGAAGGAGATATAAAGGAGACTAGCTTTCAATAACCAGGCATCCAAGCAGTGTTGATGTGTTTCCACAAGACCAGGAGGTTGCAGCTAAGTCCAGTACTCAAGACTAGGGGCCTGCAATTTAGCCCTTAAGCCCTGGGATTCCTAGCCCAGCGTGGCCTGCTGGGCTGATTAGTTTAGAGAGGGGGCATGCTTTTTTCCTTTCTTTGGGGGGGGGGGGGAGAAATGTAACCACCCCCCCAAAAAAAAGTGTTGATTCCCCCCCCCCCCCAAAAAAAAAGTTTACCAGACCTACACATCAAGTATAGGGGTTGGTAATCGCAGGACTCAAGGACCAAACTGCCAGCCGCTGGTCCTAATTATTACCAGCCCTTCTTCAAAAGAAGATTCTTCTTTTACTCTAAAAATACATTTGGTTTAAGGGGACCACTGAGTTTTTAAAACTTGCACAATGTTCTTAGACACTTAGGAGCATTTGACTGCTTTAGTTGCTTCCCAAACTCCAGAACACACATACATAATATGCTGCATGGACTTGAATGCTATTGGGTTTCCAGGTCTGTCTGTTGCAGAACAGAGGTCAATTGCAGCACAAACAGAGATCCTCTTGCTTGTGTCTTCCCAGCCACAAGGTGTAGCAGAAAAAAGAGGCTGGGAAAAAGTCGTAAGCATGAACTGTGGCTGTTCCAACGGACTCTTCCGTTTCTACAAAGTTGACATACCACCCATAGAGGTTCGATTCAGACCCAGGTGAGAAAACTCACTGCTTTTTTAGGAGAGGCAACTGCCATTGACTTTCGTTGTCTACCTTGGGGCTGATTCAGAGCCAGGTGGAAATTTACACTCGGTAGACAATGAAAGTGAATGGCAATTTTCTCTCCTAAAAGAGGAGTGAGAATTTTCACCTGGACCTGAATCGACCCTAAATGATTCACAGCCTCATTTTCCTTCACTTTCACATGTGTTTGTGTATTTTTTGCAGCCATTAACGGGTTTTTCGTGTCTTTTTTCATGCGTATGTGCGTTTACGCAAATAAGCATATTCGATTATCGTATTTTTCGTGTAAATAGTTAGCATTCTCGGGAATGTTACGTTATTGGTATGGGCTTGCGCAGGATTCCGAGCCTTGATTGTTGATTCGAACGCGGCCAATAAAATGAGGGTGTTTCCGCTAAACGTACGGGGTGTATTTCCTGGTGAAAGTTTGCTGTCGTTGTGTGAGTTGCAGTGTGATGGAGGCGGATTATGTGGAGGAATATGAGCGCTTGCAGCGCCATACTATGCAACCTGCAGATTTCAGGTTGCATCGCCCACATTTGGATATCGCTCGCACGCCTGACGTTGAGCTATTCGAGCTCACCCGACTGAACCGTGTTTCCCTCGAGAAACTGTATAGTGAGCTGCGGCCATGGTTGGCCCCCACCACAAGGAAGGGGCATGCAATTGCAGGCATGACCAAATTGGTTGGCTGTCTTCAACTTTTAGCGAACGGCTCGTTCAAGAGGCTGGGTGCCCTCTCCATGGGCATCTCCCAGTCTATGATGAGGCGCACACTAAACAAGTTTCTGGATGGCATGGCTAACATGTTTCAAAAATACATTTGTTTCCCTGATAACGTGGTAGCCTGGAATGCAGTGAAGTTAGGCTTTTATGATATAGCCGATATGCCTAACGTCATGGGTGCGACAGACTGTAAGCACGTAGTGCTGGTGCCTCCAGCAGCGGATGAACATTTATACAGGTATGTGGTTTTCTGCCCATCCTTCCATATATGTAACCTAATGTAGCCTTGCATTGTATATGTTAATGTTGACCTAAATCTAAAGCTACTTTGTATATTCCAGTCTCTATGGGCGTTTTGAGTCTTACAACTTGTCTGGTGGGTACTGGGTAAGAGTTTATTAATAGGTTACTTGGGTTTTCAATGTGTAACTACTATAAATTTAGGAGTCTCCTGCCTCAACATATGATGGTCTTCCCCTCTGATTAAATGATATACAATGTAATTAAGATATTGGGAGTATTTTTTTTTTTTTATAGGTGAGTCGTTTCCGCTGTCTCGACCATACAGGGGGGCTCTGCAGTACGAGCCTGCCAAAGTTATTAAAATTATCTGTGCCTGTATGATTCTACATAATTTTGCCATCATGGAGAAGGTGCCCCAATATATTGATGTATCTCCCTCTCCAGCACTTCTGGACATACCAGAAGAGCTTTATGTTGGAACCCAGAGCTCCTCTGCTCAGTCTGTCAGGGAGCACCTGATTTCCACTCATTTCAGTTAAAATTTATGTTATGTGTTTGCTACCAATATGTGTTATTTTATGTTACTTATTTGTTCTTTTCCTTGCCAAAGTAAAATTTGGTAACAACTTAGTTTATGAGAAATCATTTTATTTTTATTTTTTTTTTTGGGGGGGGGGGAATTTTGCCAAAACAAAAGTTAGTTAAGTGTTAAAGAATATTTTATACTAATTGGACATGATTGCCACTCATGATCAATTGGCCTTACATAACAAATCAAAATTTTACTAAGCAATTTAATGGTATGGTTGCTGCATAAAGTAGGGTTGTTGTGCAGCCTGTTGAATGGCCAACATTTGGGCAAGGGTAGAATTCAGCATCTGCCACTGCTCCTTCCTCTGTCTATTGCTGGTCCAGCTTTCCTCCAGCAGGGCTTGCAGAGCATTACTTGGGTCATGTTACTAGCCATATTTTGTTGAAATCTTTAGCTGGTTTGGCAGAAGTTGCGGCTATCACCCCATCAGATGCACACACCTCACCAGGATAAGATGGCGATGGTGCTGAGTCCGTTGTCCTTTTACCCGGGTTTGGAGGCGTGCAGCTGCTGCTGGGCCAGGGCTAATGACATTTCCAGATGGTAAGCCCAAATCCTCTGCAGTAGAGCTTGGCCATGTACGTTTTTTTTGGGTAGGCATCTGCTGGCCATGCTGGTGCTGTTGTTGGGGCTGTGCCAGCAGAGGGCGTGATTGAGTCTGCTGCAGAGGATTTGTGGGAGTCTGGAGCTGGTGCAGTGCCAGCTGCTGTTGCTGTGTTTCATGTTGGGGTGGCAGCGACTTGTTGGCATCCTCCTCAAGCTCATGGATGTCTGCCATAATGGGTGGTGTCTGTAGGGACAGAAATACAGTATTTAGGTAGTGTTATCCAAATATCCAGTGGGAAATGGTCATCTTGCTTCATATGCATCACCAGGTAGGGAACATTACACTTGTAGATGTAATTGTTCAGTAACAGCACTCCTTGCTAACGGCTGTTCTGAAGAAGTGGCACCCGAACCTCCAACCTCCAACCATCCATTAGTTGAAATACTAACCTTCTGGCTCAATATTATTGTCAGAGTCCACCCTCCCTGCAACACCCTGAAGTGTTGATGGGTGTATTAACACCATTTCCTCGGCAGCAGTGAATAGGAGTTTTGCAGGGTATCCATCTCCTGTTTTCAACCCTAAACAATATAAAAAAAAACATTAGAAGGTCATGCACCACATCAACCTGCCCAACCCAAACAACCATCTTTACCCAAGCAACTTGCGCTTATTAATCTTCCAACGAACGGCATACTTCAGAAAATTTTCTTTGCAGTTGCTCAACATCTTTACGCTCCGTGCCAGAGCAATTGACCTTCCCTGGTGATCTCCTCCCAAATTTCCATTTTTCTGTTCTTACTGGTTGCTTTGGATCTGCTCCCATATAATTCCTGGAAATGGTCGGATACACCAGTAGCCAAAGCCATACATTGGGGCTCACTAAACCGCCCACGGCGCAGGTTTCTGCCAAGTGATAACCTGTCTGCCTCATCCTGACTAGTTGGTAAAATAGGTGACATTTGAGCCGGACTAGCGGATGAGGATGAATGAGACCTTTCGCAGGCAAATGAGTGGGCAGGACTTGCTTGGGGGCTGGGTGTGTTAGCGCACGGTGACACAGGGCTCTCTACATTTGATTCAGGCAAGTTGCCTCTAACAGGAGAGGGGTTTTTTTTGGGGGGGGGCTATGGTGTTTTAGCCTTCTCTGCCCCTTGCCCTTACTACATTTGCTGGGTTTAGGTGTTTGAGTAAGGGGAGCATTGTGGCTGGTGGAGGATCCTTTAGGCTTCCGGGTTGGGGCAATTTTTGGTTGAGCTGCAATATCTTTTTGCCTTTTAGAAGCCCTGGTAGCCCGATCCTTCTGAGATGGCTGAGAATGGCCTCTTCCACCACTATCTTTAGAAGTGCCTTGGCTGGACCTGGTAGCTGGCCTCCCACTGTGTTGCCTGGAAGTTGAAGGCACAGGCTCTTGCTGGCGTACGCCACGGTGATCCTGTGATCCATGCTGTTTTTGCGTCTTTTGGGGTCGTCTCTTCCCCGTCATCTTGATGTGTGATCAGAAACTTAGCTGTGTTGGCGGCTACCCTTTAAATAGTTGTCACAGTCTATGACGTCAGTGCATACGGCCGCGCGCGCCCCTGAAACCACTGGGGCGCGCCACATAACGGAAGAGACACCCCAAGATGGCCCCCACGCTCTTCACCCACCAGCAGCAGGAGACCATGAGTGTTAATTGCAGGCATTTATTTGCATGCCAAATGCATGCATAGGCATTTAGGCATCACGGGCAAAACAAGTGGGCCAAAAATGTAGATTTTAACGCACCTATAAGAGAATGTTCGTGCGCACATGTGCGCAACAAACAAATGTACTATCCGAGGATAGGTCCAGACATTAACAATGATTTAACATGTTTGGGGGAGTGATAATAATAACCTGCATGCATAATTAAAGTGATCTGTATGATGCTTTATTTAATGATATATGTTTTTCTTCCACCTTTTAGATGATGCTGGCCCATCGATATGATTACCTGCCGAGCAGCTTCCAAAAATGGACATTGGCACTGGACATAGTAGCCAAGCTGCAGGAGGAAACTGACACCACCTTCACCTATACCCAGATCATCCAGCAATTGTCGGACCTAAAACGCAGGAAGAGGCCCCGGGTGAGGAAAGTAAGCACATTACCATTACATCTTAGGAATACACTGACCTTAGTCAGGCCTGTGTTTATGAATGCTATTCTCTTCTAGTGAGTAAATATACCTATAGAATTACGCCCACCCGGAGGCGAGGAGTCCGGCCAAGGCTGGAGAGATCTGGGAGACGGGAAGGTGGTGGCAGTCCAGTGCCAATGTCCTCCCCCTCCTCTGCAAGTCCTGAAGAACAACCACTGGACCTGTCTGCAGAGGAGGGGCATCAGCTGCTCGGCAGGGAATCGGAGGAGGAGATGCGGGAACAGCAGCACTCAGGTATGATTATCATACAGAAGCACACACAGGTACATGCACTGTAAACACACACTCATTTCTTAATTATATACTTTTAGATGCTGAGGTGGCTGGTGAAGAGGCGGGAGTTGAGCCTGGAGTTCACAGCCCACAAGGCCAAGCACCTGAGGTGCAAGGAGAAGGTGGGTGATGTCACACACACATTCTAATTTAAATGTCGTCATTAACAAATATGAAATTATAAATTACTATATTTTTGCTTCCTCTACAGAGTCAGACCAAGAGGAGTGGCAGGCCCCAGAGAGGAGGGTGGTCCCCCAGGAACAGGTCGCCCACCAGCCTAGTAAGTTTGTAGACAGCTTAGTTACTTAAAGTTAACATGCCTTCCTCAACAGGTATTCCCAATGCATAGCCTAGAATATTATATGATTTTCAGGAACAATGCATAGGCTAGAATATTATAATATTTTCTTCAACAGGTATTCCCAATGCATAGCCTAGAGAATTATATGATTTTCAGGAACAATGCATAGGCTAGAATATTATAATATTTTCTTCAACAGGTATTCCCAATGCATACCTAGAATATTATATGATTTTCAGGAACAATGCATAAGCTAGAATATTATAATATTTTCTTCAACAGGTATTCCCAATGCATAGCCTAGAATATTATATGATTTTCAGGAACAATGCATAGGCTAGAATATTATAATATTTTCTTCAACAGGTATTCCCAATGCATAGCCTAGCAATTAATATTATTTTTCTTTTAACAGGCAGCACACAGCAACGACTTCAGCTACTGTCTGCTGCTGCGCATAGGCTGGTGGGTGAAATCCAGCTTCAATGGGGACCTCCAAGGACTAAGATTCTGGGAGCCTACTTTTTTGTAAATAGTTTTTATAATAATTGTAATATATTTTTGTATTTTTATAAAAAAATAAAGACATTTTTTTTTCAAAAAATAATTAAAAAATCAATATGAAAGTAAAGAAAAAAAACTTTAAATAAATTGTTTTAAACTTTACAATGTTTATGATTAGAGATGAGCGAACTTCGATTCGACTGATTCGCCAAATTTTCCCGACAAAAATCGCTTCGACCCGAATTTATTCGCGACGAATCGCTATTAATAACGGCTATTTCTGAGCTTCCTAGAGCCTCAATAGGGTTGTAAACCATTCTGCCTTGCTGTAACACGCATAGGATGCGTGCTGGGTTAGTGAAATAATACTGTAAATAATTAGGACATGCAGATCAGAGGCATCGCTATTAGAATCGCAGAGCGGCACAATTGCAGAGAGTTGAGGTGGCATTACTATAAGGGGCCCCTATATTGCCTAAAAAACACACCCTGGAGCTGCAGGAGCCCAAATATTGGCTGAAAGACATCCTGGAGTTGGCAGCAGGAGCAGCAGGAGCCCAAAAATTGGCTGAATGACACCCTGGAGTGGCAAGCAGCAGCAGCAGGAGCCCAAACATAGCTTGAAAGAGACACTGGAGTTGGCAGCAGGAGCCCAACAATTGGATGAATCACACCCTGGAGTTGCAAGCAGCAGCAGCCCAAACATAGCTTCAAAGAGACACTGGAATTGGCAGCAGGAGCCCAAAAATTGGATGAATCACACCCTGGAGTTGCAAGCAGTAGCCCAAACATAGCTTTAAAGAGACACTGGAGTTGGCAGCAGGAGCCCAAATATTGGCTGAAGGACACCCTGGAGTTGCAAGCAGCAGCAGCAGCCCAACATAGCTTGAAAGAGACACTGGAGTTGGCAGCAGGAGCCCAAAAATTGGATGAATCACACCCTGGAGTTGCAAGCAGCAGCAGCAGGAGCCCAAACATAGCTTGAAAGAGACACTGGAGTTGGCTTCAGGAGCCCAAAAATTGGATGAATCACACCCTGGAGTTGCAAGCAGCAGCAAGAGCCCAAACATTGGCTGAAAGACACTCACTGGAGTTGGCAGCAGGAGCCCAAAAATTGGATGAATCACACCCTGGAGTTGCAAGCAGCAGCAGCAGCAGCCCAAACATAGCTTGAAAGAGACACTGGAGTTGGCAGCAGGAGCCCAAAAATTGGATGAATCACACCCTGGAGTTGCAAGCAGCAGCAGCAGCAGCCCAAACATAGCTTGAAAGAGACACTGGAGTTGGCTTCAGGAGCCCAAAAATTGGATGAATCACACCCTGGAGTTGCAAGCAGCAGCAGCAGCAGCAGCCCAAACATAGCTTGAAAGAGACACGGGAGTTGGCAGCAGGAGCCCAAAAATTGGATGAATCACACCCTGGAGTTGCAAGCAGCAGCAGCAGCCCAAACATAGCTTGAAAGAGACACTGGAGTTGGCAGCAGGAGCCCAAAAATTGGATGAATCACACCCTGGAGTTGCAAGCAGCAGCAACAGGAGCCCAAACATAGCTTGAAAGAGACACAGGAGTTGGCAGCAGGAGCCCAAAAATTGTATGAATCACACCCTGGAGTTGCAAGCAGCAGCAGCAGCCCAAACATAGCTTGAAAGAGACACTGAAGTTGGCAGCAGGAGCCCAAAAATTGGATGAATCACACCCTGGAGTTGCAAGCAGCAGCAGGAGCCCAAACATTACTTTAAAGAGACACTGGAGTTGGCAGCAGGATGGGTGGTGATGAGGGTGTGGATGAATCACACCCTGGAGTTGCAAGCAGCAGCAGGAGCCCAAACATTACTTTAAAGAGACCCTGGAGTTGGCAGCAGGAGCCCAAAAATTGGATAAATCACACTCTGGAGTTGCAAGCAGCAGCAGATGATGTTGATGAGCGCGTTAACCAATCTACCACGGCAGATGCGTTACTGGTGGAGACACGACCGCTAGCAGATACTGGCAGTTCAGGTCTCTCACCGTGACTCCTGCTGCCACTCGCCCCTAGTCTGCTGCGACCTCTGCCTGCTGAATCTTGGCCTCTGCCACTCCTCTTTGAACATCCTGGCACTTGTCTGCCTGACATTTTTATGTATTTGCTTATTTAGTATAAACAGATAGGGTGCAAGGTGCAGCTTTGGGGTGCCCTGCGGCCTGGTTTATTGAAAGCAGTCAAAAAGGAAGTGCAAACTGAAGTAGCTTAATAAAGCTGATGCTGATCAACGCTTATGTTGTATAACAGATAGGGTGCAAGGTGCAGCTTTGGGGTGCCCTGCGGCCTGGTTTATTGAAAGCAGTCAAAAACAAGTGCAAACTGAAGTAACTTAATAAAGCTGATGCTGATCAACGCTTATGTTGTATAACAGATAGGGTGCAAGGTGCAGCTTTGGGGTGCCCTGCGGCCTGGTTTATTGAAAGAAGTCAAAAACTAGTGCAAACTGAAGTAGCTTAATAAAGCTGTTGCTGATCAACGCTTATGTTGTATAACAGATAGGGTGCAAGGTGCAGCTTTGGGGTGCCCTGCGGCCTGGTTTATTGAAAGCAGTCAAAAACAAGTGCAAACTGAAGTAACTTAATAAAGCTGATGCTGATCAACGCTTATGTTGTATAACAGATAGGGTGCAAGGTGCAGCTTTGGGGTGCCCTGCGGCCTGGTTTATTGAAAGCAGTCAAAAACAAGTGCAAACTGAAGTAGCTTAATAAAGAAGCTGATGCCGAACAACGCTTATGTTGTATAACAGATAGGGTGCAAGGTGCAGCTTTGGGGTGCCCTGCGGCCTGGTTTATTGAAAGCAGTCAAAAACAAGTGCAAACTGAAGTAGCTTAATAAAGCAGCTGATGCTGATCAACGCTTATGTTGTATAACAGATAGGGTGCAAGGTGCAGCTTTGGGGTGCCCTGCGGCCTGGTTTATTGAAAGCAGTCAAAAACAAGTGCAAACTGAAGTAGCTTAATGAAGCTGATGCTGATCAACGCTTATGATGTATAACAGATAGGGTGCAAGGTGCAGCTTTGGGGTGCCCTGCGGCCTGGTTTATTGAAAGCAGTCAAAAAGGAAGTGGAAACTGAAGTAGCTTAATAAAGCAGCTGATGCTGAACAACACTTATGTTGTATAACAGATAGGGTGCAAGGTGCAGCTTTGGGGTGCCCTGCGGCCTGGTTTATTTAAAGCAGTCAAAAACAAGTGCAAACTGAAGTAGCTTAATAAAGAAGCTGATGCTGATCAACGCTTATGTTGTATAACAGATAGGGTGCAAGGTGCAGCTTTGGGGTGCCCTGCGGCCTGGTTTATTGAAAGCAGTCAAAAACAAGTGCAAACTGAAGTAGCTTAATGAAGCTGATGCTGATCAACGCTTATGTTGTATAACAGATAGGGTGCAAGGTGCAGCTTTGGGGTGCCCTGCGGCCTGGTTTATTGAAAGCAGTCAAAAAGGAAGTGCAAACTGAAGTAGCTTAATAAAGCAGCTGATGCTGAACAACGCTTATGTTGTATAACAGATAGGGTGCAAGGTGCAGCTTTGGGGTGCCCTGCGGCCTGGTTTATTTAAAGCAGTCAAAAACAAGTGCAAACTGAAGTAGCTTAATAAAGCAGCTGATGCTGGTCAACGCTTATGTTGTATAACAGATAGGGTTAAAATAGCATGTGCCTTGGGATGCCCATGTGGCCTGGTGTATTTTAAGCTGAACAAAAAATATTAACACTAATCCAATTATGAGAAATGCTTTTGTTTAACAGATAGGGTTAAATAGCATGTGCCTTGGGATGCCCATGTGGCCTGGTGTATTTTAAGCTGAACAGAAAATATTAACACTAATCCAATTATGAGAAATGCTTTTGTTTAACAGATAGGGTTAAAATAGCGTTCAGGGCTAAATAGCAGAAAGGGTTAAATAGCATGTGCATGGCATGCACAGTGTGCAGCTGTATTTAAACCAAACCAAATATATTAAAAGTAACCCAGGTATTATGAAATATGAATCATAGCACTAAGCACCCTGTCACTGTGAGTTGTATGCTGCTGGATTGTTCCGGTTTTAAATCTATCTTTCCCTAGCTCTTTCTACCACTCTAAATCTCCCTAACTATCTGTCTCTCTCTTTACCTATCTGTAACTGTCTCTAGCTATCGCTAACTCTCACCTAACTATGACTAACTGTCTGTCCCTCCCTGCAGCTAGCTCCGTTTTCTCTGCAATGCAAGTCTGAACTGCGCAAAAGGAAAATGGCCGCCGCTTTATATAGCACGGTGACATCATCGGGCTTCCTGGCTGCTGATAGGCTGCATGTGACTGTCCCATCGTCACTTGCCCCTGGGGACATGTCTGAACATGTCCGTCCACCATCTTAGAATGCCTGTCATTGAGTTTTAAGGAAAACTTTGATCGATCGAATCTCTGGGAAATTCTGATTCGTTCAATCGAAACATACAGTGACAAGGGAGTTAAGGTAAGCATGGGAGCAGAAGTGAGTGAGGGAATAGTTGAAATGGGGGACATGAATGAGTTAATAAGCTGCGTAAATGTAGCAGATTCTACATCAAAATTACATTACTACGTATATTTTGAGAAACATGCAAGCTGAATATTGCGGGACACTGAAATTCTACGTTGGAAGGTACAATGAAAAACGCTGAAAAACTGTGGTAGATGAGGATTATAAAGCAACGTAAACGAATACCTCGTCCTCTCGCGTACGCTGCGAGAGCCGTACAAAGCCATTCACCATGGCGCATACAGCTACGAAAAGTCAACGGAACACTCCCGATGGCGGCTCTGCATCATGCGTACGCACGTAGACATGAGGGAAAATTGTGAAAATTACACATTACGAGACAAAATGGTTTTGAGAAGGCTATGAATCAGCCCTATAGTGTCTAGTAACATCCCACCACAACTCCGGGGTCTGCTTGCCTCCCATTGTGTTTAACTAAAAGATATCTCATAATCCAGCAAGAATACATTTTGGGACACTTGAAAAAGTCTGCTTGCTGGCTGAAAACACATATACATGCAATTAGGTGATGCATTCAAGATTTTTATGTTTAGAACCTGAAAATGTATGTTTCCTATAAATGATTGGACTAGCTTGCACTGGCCCATACAAAACATTGTTTTAAAATGTATGAAACATCTGCACTGTGTTTCTACAATAATTGTATTTTCTTCAGAAATACCAAACACAGCTGTAAAAGATTTTTATGAAGTTGTCTGCGTAAAACAAAGAGTATAAAAGGGAAGGAAACCAATTGACCTTTTTGTCATTCAGTTGCCTGGAGAAAAGTGGTTTAATGTCTTTGAAAGAAAGTACTGTATTTTGCAGTCAATATGTGGTGTACTAACCAACGCAAATGTTTCCCCCCCAGCTTACGGGCCATCCACTCTGCAACACCCTTGGGATAAAGGCTCCCCTGAAGGATCCATCCGTCCCTCTGTTCAGATCAAGTAGTGGTGCTGCTTCTTTTCTTTTCTCCATGTCAGGGACAACACTCTAATGCTGTAACTAAAGCAGCACTGTAACAGTTAATGCTAGTTCTTCTTCCTAATTGGACGGGTTCATTTTCACTTTACACCTGTTAAAGGGACAATACAGGCTAATGAAAAAAATTATTACCTCCCTGTCCATGGGCTTGATCCTCCATAGCTCTGAAAAAGGGCTGCTGCAGGTTACAGGATTATCAACACCACAACTCAGCTTGTGCTCCTCTCTAGCCCTTGGTGTGCATTTGAGCTTCCACAGATAGCAGTATATTACGGTGGACCAAAACCCAGGATTTTCACAAATTGGGATGCCCCATTGTGTGAAACTGTACAGATCAGACCCAATCTACATATCTGGCCAACGTTCTCATGGTGTAAACTTAGCTATCCTCTAATCAGCATCTTCGGCCACGCACTAATGTGTGGCTGGAGAAGCTGAATGGAATCCTAGCCGCACTCACGAGTGGTGTGCGGCCCCCTGCATTTTCTGCCAGTGCCAGATATTTACTTACGGCATCTTCAGCCGCACAGAGTGCAAGAAAGATGTGAGAGATTCCACTGCTGGTGGCACATACACAGTGGGCTTTTTTGATAGGTAAGAAAATTGGGTGCCTTTTTCTCAAATAGGGATGCCCCAGGAGTGGTTGTCAAACCAGACCTAGCATCTTAAAGATGCTAGGTCTAGTTATGGTCCACTTTGGTGGAGGGCAATCTCATGATCCACTCTATGCTGTTACTCAACAAGAAAGCCTCCTTCATTTTGACAAGCAGGAGGTATGTGAAAAGTCTGGCTAGGAAGCACATTAGCTATGAAGATTAGAAAAGGGACAGCCTGCAGAACTATGTGGGATCAAGCCTGTGAATGGGGAGGCAAGTGATTTTTTAGCCTGGTTTTTAATTCAATTTGGGATGCCCTACTGTGTGAACCTCCAGAGATCACCCTGCAAACTCGAATTTTTCTGGGGCTTTTATGCAGAGATTGCAGGCCGTGGCCACATCCTGGCCTCTCGGCAGCTGAGGTACACTCCCGCGTCCTGCCATTCAGATAGGACTGGAGCGGACTGCAGACAGTAGGGAACCTGGGATGCGGTTGCTCCCAATCCTCTATGCTGATGCTTTGTTTCATAGTGCTGATTGGACAAGATGTAAGTGCTTGGTGAAAAGGAGTCAAATCCAGATAGACATTTGGGGTTTAACAGGAATCTGCTTTACTGCACACTAGTGCAGTAAGAGAAGACACTTTGCATGGTGGATAACATAGACAGGAAAAATAAGTCATAGAGAGCAGTTTAATGTACAGGAAAACACAACATGCAGTAGAGAATGTACAACAAAGACTACACACAGATATATGTAACAGCGACATCTACTGTCATAAATGTAAACTGCATTAACCTAGCGATATAGACGCACATCACATACAACGACAAGCTATAAGCTGTTGCATAGTATCTACAACACCCCTTCTCAACAGCTAAGGCTTAGTCTGTTAAACCCATCTTTGTAAGCCTTAAGTTCCTTTCACCGGTCAGTGGCTTGCTAAGGATATCTGCTGTCATATCCTTAGTAGGGCAGTAAAGTAACTCAAGAAGTCCCTGCTCTTGAAGATCCTCAGTCTCAAAGTGCTGACTTAGGGTCTGTAGTGTTTCTGTTTTATTGCTCAAAACAAATCAGAATATCATCCACATAAATGAGCACTTAGATCCATCTGTCTGCCAATTTCTTTGTGTATAAGGGTCTGCTTTACTTCTCTGAAAGTCCTCATGAAAGCACTTCATTTATTTTCATTTTTTATGCTCTGGCAGCTTGCTTTAGACCATGTATGCTCCTCTAAAGTTTGCATACTAGGTCTGGTCTTTGTTTATCTTTGAACCCTAGTGGTTGTTCCATGTAGATGTTTTCTCTTAACTAGTCATGTAGAATTGCAGTTTTCACATTAAAGTTTTTCCCTAGCACTTTCCTTGTGGTGGCTACTGCCATCTGGAGCAAACGTCTCATCATAGTCCTCTCCATATCTTTGAGAATATCCTTTCGCTATGAGCTTGATTTGTATCGCTCCACTGTGCCGTCTGCATTGTACTTGACTTTAAAAGTCTATTAACAGCCTGAGACTTTGCTTCCGGGTTGTAGTTCTGTAAGTGTCCATGCTTGGTGTCATGCAAAGATTTACTTGCCTCCCCTTCTAAAAGATAAGATATATGTCTTCCCAAGTTGCAGGTTCATCAGTACTGGCAGTGCTTGCCTTGTATCAGAGATGTACAGGTGGTTTACATTTGTATTCCAAGTATGTCTCACACCCTGCTTCGGAAGTAGTAATTACACGTGGGTTATGGTCCAGTAGAGGGCGAACTTCTGCAGAGATGACTAGAAAAAGAAGCCCCTCTCGGTCCATATATACCTGGGACCTCCCACACATTCCCCAGTTTAGTCTCTGCAGACGGCGAGAAAAGTCAAGAAGATGGCTATCTCTTTCCTTTGCATGTAAGCCGGGTAACACCCGGCCCCCCTTTGTCCTATTTCCACCCGGACCTCTTTTAATAATGTCATTTAAGCCTCCCAGCTATGGCTGCAGGGTCTGGGTGAGGGTAGGTGACACCTTTAGAGGTGTTTTTGACTAGGAACTATGCTCCACCGCAAATCCCCCTCCAAAGGGTAGGCGGTCGTCAGGTTTTTTGGTGATCCTGACTTAGGATGCCCTGTCCGTTTGAAGCCCTCGCTACATAGCTAAATGTAGCCATCGGCTTACCCCTAACCTCCCTGTTCCCGGTTAGTGGGGGGGGGGGTAGCTTCCTTTCCTTGGTTAATGTTATGCTTCACTTTTGTCTGTGTGTATGTGTGTATGAGTGTGCTTTTACTTCACGCGCTGGCTACTGCCAGCGTTTGCTGCCTTTCTTTTTATTATGTCCTCCTTTCTCCTATACAGCCGGCCCGCGCGCGCGCTCTCAGATGGCGGGCCGGTGACGTCACGGCCGGCTCCGCAGCCCTATTGGCTGGGGAGCGCGGCCTGTGGTCAGGTCTCTGAATCGTTGGCGGGGAGGGGCCTGCCACTCAGCGCGCTCGCAGTGGCCTGCCCCTTCCTTCTTCTCACGGCCGGCTCCCAGCCCTATTGGCTGGGGAGCGCGGCCTGTATTGGGATCCTGCGTTTTGGAGGGGGCGGGGCCAAGCGCTCCGTCCTCCTTCTCTTCCTTCCGGCGCTACGGAGCTGGACAGCCCCATGCGGGCGTACATATATAATATATATACGGATTAACTGTATATGTGCATAATATGGCTGCTGGGCGATTGTAGAGCCCTTGGGCAGCATATGGTATTTTTTTTTTTATGATACTTATATATATATATATATATATATATATATATATATATATATATATATACTCAATTATGACAGCTGTGTATGCGTGCCTGTCTTTCTTATGTGGGTTCCCTATTGTGTCTTTCAGACAAAAAAAACAGCATTAGAGGTTTTCTCCCGGTCCTAGGGCCCTTTTGCTCAAAATTTAGGGGTACCATTAGTTTCCTTGGCCATATTCATATCCTCCGACTAACGGACTTTTAAGGGGCATCCCGGGTAGCTCTATAGCGTAATTCCCATCGGTTGTTGCGACTACCTAAAAATCACCATATGGAGGCTCCCCAGGATACTGTGCTCAGGGTCCCTTTGGGGCAATCCCGGCTGTGTGTGGTATGTGGGGCATCCCTTGTGGGTGATAATGTGCAAATTTGTGTACCATGTGTGCAGCAGGGTATTGCGCAGCAAGCCGGGCCCCGTGCGGCTGGATCACCTCCGCTGGTCTCATCCCCTACACCCCCACGTTGTCACCAGTGGGGAGTCGCAATCTGATGTATGCGCAAGACTGGCCAACATTGAGAGACTGATTGCTAGCTCTGCGGCCAGGAAGGCCCAGAGACGGCACTTGGCGCCCGCGGCGCCGGCCTTTGATTATGCTGTTTTTGAACCATTTGACTTGTCTGATTGTTCCCTGCTAGAGGAAGGGGAACTTTTCCCAGACTCTGACTCATCTGAGGATCGGCAGGACCCTGGCGCTGATGCCGGCTCAGAGCGCGGGGATACTGTCGACACCCATAGGCTCCTTACTCAAATTTTTGAGGTACTTGCCATTTCCCCTCCTGCGGAGGCCCCTCTGCAACGGGGGAAATTTTTTGGGACCGCCAAACCTCATTTGGAGTTCCCGGATCAGAAGCACTTTAACAATCTGATCCTTAAGGAATGGGAAAAGCCTAGTCGGCTCCCTGATATCCCTCACGGGTGGGATAGGAAGTATCCCTTTCCTGTTGATGTGGTGAAACTTTGGTCGACACCCCCAGAGGTCGACGCGCCCGTCCTGGGATTGTCCAATACTTCAGTCGTGCATACCCCGGATTCCACTACCTTGAAGGATGGTGAGGACCGACGTCTCGATCAATTGGCTTCACATGCCTTTGCTTGTGTGGGTTCGGCCTTGCACCCGGTTTGTGCTTCTGCGATCACGGCCATGGCTACTAGAGCTCTAATTAGGGGACTTTTGGATGGTTCCCAATTGGATCCCTGCAGTGAGGAATTTACAGCCTTGACTCATTGTGAGATTTGCTTTTGTCTTATCAGCCTTGGATGATACTATCCGTATGTGTAGCAGGACCTTGGCATTGCAGGTTTGCACGATTGCCTGTTGGGATCCCCACCCTTTTTGGACACTGCTATTGGATGTCACACATGTAATTACTACTTCCGAAGCAGGGTGTGAGACATACTTGGAATAATACCATTTTGTGATTACTCACCTGTAAAATGGGTATTATAAGTATGTCCCACACCCTGCTTCGTCCCACCCTGAGTTGTATCTTGGATCCTCTATATGGTGAAAATTTTTTCTCATAGATTTTATTGGCTCTTCCTGGTCCCCTTACTGCTTTCTCATACTGGGGAATGTGTGGGAGGTCCCAGGTATTTATGGACCGGGAGGGGCTTCTTTTTCTAGTCATCTCTGCAGAAGTTTGCCCTCTACTGGACCATAGCCCACGTGTAATTACTACTTCCGAAGCAGGGTGTGAGACATACTTATAATACCCATTTTACAGGTGAGTAATCACAAAATGGTATTTTTCTCTTGTTGAACATCATGGTTCTGAGTCTGAGCTTGCTTGTATCTGCACTTCAGTACTGGTTCTGCACTCACTTCAACTGTTTCTTCAGAAGTTACAGATCATGGTTGATCTGTGTCAGTTTTCTCCTCTGTTCTCACTTACTTAGGTTCTAACTTAAGAACTTAATCACATCCTCATTACATTGTCTCTCAGATCTTTCAACAAAAGTTATGCTGTTGCTTAGGATTCCTTTAACCATTTTAGTGCCAGCTACGTGGGTCTCACGTTGCTGACTTTAAACCCCCACAGAAAAAAAAATACAAAAGTAAAAAACTCACTTGACCCCTTGTTGGATCGGGCCTTGTTGGATCGGGCCTTGTTGGATCGGGCATCCAATCCCCCCCGGGGCTCTTCTCGCTTCAGGAGGGCACCTGAAATAGTGCCCCCCACTTCGGTTAACTGTAAAAAAAAAAAAGACATTTACTCCCCTGCGGCCGGAATCCCTCCTGCGGGGACCCCTCTTCACCGGGGGGGGGGGGGGGGGCTCCGATCACCCCTCGGTCTGTTCCGTGGTGAGGAGGGAAATCGCCCTCTCCCTCACTTCCTGGGTTTGGGGTCCCTTGGGGCCAGGTGACGTCACAGTGACATCACCTGATAGCCGGCTTCTCTGCCCCTCACCTGAGATGATCAGTCTTGCCGGGTGCTTGGAGGCGAGAGGTCGGGAGGAGAAGAGGGCTGTGATCCCTCGCCCCCCAGCCCCCCCAGACCGACTCCACCAAGCACCCAGCAGCTGTCCTTGCAGATCACCGGGGGACAGAAGAGGATTGGAGGTAAGTAAAGAAAAAAATAATACAAAAAATAATAAATGTCATTTTTTTTAATTATGTGTCTGTGTTTTATTTTTTCATTTAACCCTTTGTGAACAGGTAAGGGATCCATGAGATCCCTATACCAGTTCACAAGGCTGGGGGCTGGCAAGTCACCTGCAGCTAGGGGGTGACTTGCCATTAACCCCCGGCACCCCCAATTACCTGCCTCCCCAAAGCCCAAGGGGGGGGGCAGAAGAGCCCAGCCCATGGCTATGTGTGCTTGTAGCCTGAAGGGCGGGAGGCCACCAAAGCTGGCCCCTGCGCCCTGTTCCTACAAGCCCCCATAGCTGGTCCCAGACGGGTTATGATGGGTAAGGGGGACCCTATGTACATTTTTGGGGGATTTTTAAAGGTTTTTAACCCTTAAAATTCCCCAAAAATGGGTTCCCCCCCTGGAGGGAGGGCCCTATGTCGTTTTTTTTTTAAATTAACCCCTTATATTTATAGTGTGGATAGTAGTTGTATTTTATTTGTAAATGTTATAAAGTGCTCTTTTAAGTTTGGGGGTCTCCTGGGCAAGAATGGGGGGCTACCGATACATATGTGGTACTGTTGTAATCGGTAGAAATGGGGCTTTTACATGTAATATGGTTTTCATTAATAAAACAAATGTTTTATTTAAAATGAAGGAGACAATTGTCTAAAATATATATATATATATATATATATATATATATATATATATATATATATATTTTGTTTTTTTTACGCAAAAATATTTAAAAAAAACAGTAGAGAAATTACAAACAAGACGTTTCATGTTACAGCCTAAACTCTGCTGCAAACAATATATATATAACTTTCCTGGAAATTCCGACAAAAATCACAGTTAAACATGGCGCAAAATGGGGAAAAATGACCTGTGAACAGAGGGTGACAAAACTTCAAGTAGGCTGGCAATTAAAAGCATTAATAGTACCTATGCATGTTGGGTATTGTTCTGCTCAGGGGATCTTACGCTTTCAGATTTAGCTTGTTTTTTCTTGCTTGCATATTGATATTTTAGGAAAACATGTTTTTTTATACAGCTTTTTTATACTTTTTTAGGGAAACCCTGTGCAACCTTAGAGTTCTTTGAGGGAATATTTCCAGAAAGATGAGCCCACTACAACAACCTGGGTACGCTTAGAAAGCTTAACATGTGTACTTTCAGGGAATATATAGTTCATGGAGGATATTCCAAATGTAAAGGGTTGTTTTGGTTGAAAAATTGCAAGGTGCGCACTTGGTCTGCAGAGCAGAAATTTTCAAGTAAAATTACCGTTATGCACATGCTTTACTTTGGGGTGTTTGCCAATTCTTCCCTTGACAGTAGCTATGCATGTTGGGTATTGTTCTGTTCGGAGGATGTTGCTTTTTCAAATTTTTCTTGTTTTTTCTTGTTTGCATATAGTTTTTTTTAGGAAAATGTGGCTTTGATTCTTCCTTTTTATTCTTTTTTAGGGAAACTCTGTGCAACCAAAGAATTGATTGAGGGATTACTTCCAGAAAACTACGACCACATAAACAAGCCTGGTACGCCTAGAAAGCTTGAGGTGTGTACTTCCAGAGAATATATAGTTTGTGGGGGTATTTCAAATGTAAAGGGTTGTTTTTCTGGAAAAACTGCAAGGTGCGCATAGCGCATATCACAGTTGTATTTTATCTGAAAATCTCCTAAAGCTCTGTTTCAGTTTGGGGGAGTCTCCTGGGAAGGACAGAGTGTCTACCTATACATATGTGGTACCGCTGTGACCGGTAGAAATTGAGGTTTTTTACACACAATAAAATTTTATTAACAAATTTGCATTTTTTATTACAAAAAAACACTACAAATTACAAGAAATATAATTTGTTTGCACATATTTCACCCAGAAGTACTTAGAATACACTAAAAAAGGCCATACAATACATTTCATGTTGAAGCTCAGACTCTGCTGAAGAAAACAATATATAATTTTCCCTAGAAATCCCTTCAAAAATCAAGGTTGAACATGTGTAGCGCAAAAAAGTGAAACTTAGTCTGGCACTTAAAGGGTTAACATTATCACTGTATCCAACAAAGATTCCTTCAAATGCTCTCGTTTAGAGTTTGGTGCGTTTTTCCTCTGGAATGTAGATGAACACTTTGCATCCAAAAGCCCTAATAATTGCTTCTAATAGTGCCACAGTTCGTATGGAGTTTTCTCCACTGTTCTAAAAAAGAGTGTGCTCTGCAAGTAAGTGGCTGTCATTGCTGCCTCACCCCAGTATTTTTGTGGTAGTCCAGAGTTTGTCAGCATACATCTGATTATTTCAGTTAGAGTTCAGTTCTTTCTTTTAGCTGCCCCATACTGCTCTAATGTGTATGGCACTGTTCTTTGATGCTCTATTCCCTTCTGCTTTAATTACAATAATCCTTTGAAACTTGTTACTTGTAATTTGTTGAGAACATCACTCTTGTGTTGCATTAGGTAAATGACTGTGCATCTAAAGTAGTCATCAATGAAAATCACTGTGTACCTTTTGCTTCCAGGTGTAGGTGGGCTTAGGGGACATCATATATCACTGTGAACTAGGTCAAGTGGTACTGAAGCTCTATTCTGACTGACTTTAGAAAGTGTAGCTCTTGTAGTTTTGGATTTGATGCAACATTTACACTTAACAGTAACTGGACAAGAGGATACCGTTAGGTCCTTTTGTAGTTCTGGGTGTCTGGGACCTAAACATGTGTATACAGTCATTTGGCTTGATGCAGAGCCTCCCCGTTCAGCTCCCCCGTGCGTTTTCCCGTTGGTTTTGGGCTTTGATCGGGTCAGGAAAGGGTGCTACGTTGATTTTAGTGTGCGCTTATGCGCTCAGGTGTGCGCTCAGCCGCCTTTCCGATTGTCGGCTCGCACGAGGCTGTTTCCCGGGAAAACGGACGCTTCGTTCATTTGTCCGTTTTTTTCAGTGATGCAGAGCCTTGATTTCCGATTGAAATCACCCTAATAAAACGGGGCCGCCGAGCCTTCACTTATGGCAAGTCAGAGCAGCTGTATTTGCACTCGGGCAATAATATGCAGTCCTGTGTTGGAGCACATCAGTGGCGCCAGCTCCGCGGTCTTGTCCTGCTGAGTATGGCAGAAACCAGGCTGCACCGCACGCCTTTGGACATCGATGGCATGAGTATTTGATATTTTTTAGGGGTTTTTTTTTTGGGTCCTTTTTACAGGGTCTCCCTAATTTTTTTTTTATTGTCTGTGTGCAGGAATTTGAAGATGGGACATAGCATAAATGGCAGGCACTGGCTGGCCCTGATTTGGTTTTTGTGAGTCGTTTTTCTGGCTTTCCCTGCCTAGGAATTCCTGCCTACATGAGCGATTCAAATCTGCAGATCTTTTTGGTGGCTGGCTACTGGGTATGTGTTTGAAACTTGTATTGGTTACGCACCCTGTGTGACTGTGTTTTGTCCCTTAACCCACTATTTGGTAAATATTTTCGTAGTATATTTGGAGCCCAATTATTGAGCTACAAATTAAATGGGTTAAGTGATTGTACCCTATTGCGTCATGTTCTTGCCCTCTTATGTAAGTAGTATTCCCCAGACTTTTTTAATGAGAGTACAGGTTGGATGTGCATGTAGTCTCATTACAAATGTCCTTTCCTCCCACCCTACCCCGCTCACCTATTTGTCCCTCTTTTCTATTGTTGCAATGCACACCTTTTTTTTTATTTATTTTTTTGGGTTTTAGGGCAGGAGACTCTGCCTATCCTTTGGTCCCCTGGATGAAGACCCCCATCCTGCACCGATCTTCACAGGCAGAGGAGCGCTACAATACTGCCCCCAGGAGGACTCGCTCTGTGTTGGAGCGAGGCTTTGTTCTCTTGAAGATGAGGTTCCGTTGTCTTGATGAGACTGGGGGGGGCACTACAATAGACGCCTGCAACGGTCCTAAACCTAATCATGGCTTGTGGGCTACTCCACCACCTTTAGTTTCAGCCCTCCCCACCCCTCCTTTTTCTTGCACCCAAAGTGGCACCGCGCAAACCATACGTGCACAACTAGTGTTTAGTGTTTTTTCAGAGACCACAATTTTTTTTTTGTTTTTGTTTTTTTTTATTTTTCAAACAAATTTTGTTTTGTCATTTGTTTTTTTTGGGACCAAAAGAAAAATTACACGTGGGGTCAGAAAATGTATTCCCCACAAATTAGTGGTATGTTGGGTTGCATGGTGACGAGGAATGATGTTGTGCCTGCAAATTGGCTGCAATGTGGGCCAGGCTTTGATAAATCTCACCCATATGGCTGGTTAGGGCAGAGATATTTCTGTTTAATACCTCTAATTGGGCGTTGAGGTTTGTGAGTTGGGTGCACACAGTCTCATTGAATTGCTGTGTTGTCGCAGCAAAGACTATATTTTCCTGCCTCCATGTTTCCTCCAAAATTTGAAGTTGCCTTCTTTGGGAAATATGGCGTCTAGACTGGGTTGGAGCAGTGGGACGGGTGGTTGGTTCTGGTTCCGAAGGTGGTTGTGGATGTGGTGGCTGTGCCGGGGTTGACTGCGTTGCTGCCACTGGTTCAGTAGTGGTTAGTGACATATGTGGGGTGTCCTCCTCCAAATCTCGTATATGGTCGATGATGGGTGGGCTTCCTGTGGTCTGTAAAGAAATATAGCATCCTTTTAGTTTATTTCTGTCCACAAAAGCTCTCAAATATCAATGTTAAAAGTACACACCAAGGACCATTGACTTACCTCATCGCAATCCACAATTTGGGTTTGTGGTGTAGAAGCCTGGTGTGCCCTTGGCCTCGGTGCTAACGCAGGGGTTTGGGGGCCTGGTGTGTCCTGTTGACTTGGTCCTTAGAATGTAGATAGGAAGATTAGCTAAATGGCCAAGTACAGTGTGTTGTGTAGCATAACACTGCCTTCTTGAACTTTTTGTAATAGGTCATGGCAAAATCAGACTCACCTTGGGACCTTACATTCCGGTCTGTGTCTTGTGCCTCTGCCAGGCCCTGGATGCTGGCCGGGTGTATGTATGTATATACATGTTCCTCGGCGGGAGTAAGGATTATTTTATTGGGTAAGCCACCCCCTGTCTGTTGGCTGGGGAAGATTAAATCACACCTAATAAGTGTTACATCCTTTTAACCATGCAACTAAAAATGCATTTAATTTGCCCTTTACCTCTGCTGACGGCACATGTCCATTTTTTTTTACTGTAGTATTTCAGGTCCCCAAATTTCCTTTTGATTTGTTGAATATCTCGCCTGACAGATCCCACACTATTTACTTGGCGGCAAATATTCGTCCAGATCTCCAGCTTAGCCTGCTTAGTGGTGGATTTGGAGGTCCTGCCAAATAGGGCATCATAATGCTCACAAACTGCATTTGCCACAGCCATGCTTTGAGCATCGCAAAAACGTGCAGTTAGGGAGCCACGGCGTAGTTGTCGGCCACATGGGTGTGTGGTGTCCCCTGCATCTGTGGAAATTGATGGTTGGCTATCTGGTGAGTCGTGTGTGGTTCTGGGGCTTATGGGGGAGGGTGATGTGGTGTGTGTGCTGCTATGGCTTAATATCTGGGTTCCTGTTGAGCTATCAGATGTGGAGCTGCATGTGGAATGTGAGGTACTGGAATTGGGAGAAGGTGGAGGGGTGGGTGACCTTGGTGGGGTGGTGGGTTTGGCAATACGCTTTCCCTTGCTGATGTGTTTTGTTTTGTGGGTATGTTTTGTGTGTCGAGGCTGAGGATGCTGCAGGGTCTTACTCGACTTTGCACCCTTGTGTGTTCGTGCTTTTTTGGCAGGTGGTGGTGGATGGGTGAATGTCTCCTTGGTCCTGTGTGCGTGGAGTATCCTGCGTTTTAGTTGGGGCATGTTCTGCCTGTGTCTGGTGCCTGCTCTTCTGTCTTTGGGAGGATGAGGCATGTGTGCGGCTGCTATGTGCCTCGGGCCTTGGTTGGCTCTTTTTGCTCCCTTTAGGTCTGCCCATAATGATATGGTATCCAACACAGAGCTGAGTGCCTTGTGCTTTAAATATGTTTCCCGTGTGGGCGTGGTCAACAGCGGGTGCGCGCCTGCGCGCACGCACGCACGTCACCGCGGGGGAACGTCAGAGCTATACCTTGCAAAACAAGAAAAGATGTCGCCCGCCATCTTTACCCGGGAGCAGGACGACATCATCATGGATGTGAGTATGCAAGCGTGCGTTTATGTGCGCGCACACATTCCTTCTAATAAAAAAAAAAAAAAAACGCAAGAATAGTCTGAAACAACTTAGTTTGTGACGTGAAATACAAGCCCACCTTAGTTTAACACATGTCCGCAGCTACAAACTAGCCTACATGCAGATAGCAGAACTAGGGCAATGTGAGGCAGCAAGAGGTTAATAAAGTGACTTTAGTTAGGCCAAGAAACTTGTTAATGTATTTTGTGTATTAATGGTGGGTCCTTGTATCTATTTTTGACAGATGATGCTGAGGAATCGCTACGACTTCCTGTCGTCAGATTATGACAAGCGGACGTTGGCCCTGGCGGTGGTGGACGCGATTGAACGAAGATCCCAAACCACCTATACCTTCACCCAGATCGCCCAACACTGGTCTGATTTAAAAAGAACACCAATACAACGCAAAAGTGGATCTGCACCGCTCAAAATCAAGTCAAGGAAATAATGTATAGGTGCCGGCAAATAGGAATGTGCACACACACAATCACCACACTAAAGGGGTCCTAGATTACCCCTGAACTTCCATCCCTATATATTAAATGCCGCACTCTGAGAGTAAAATTAACAATATTTTATTAATAAATTATTACACATAGACAACACAAACCGCAACACATCGCAGTACACTATACAAAACTATTGAGACGTGGGCCACGTGACGCCTGACGCGCTGCCCTTGCGGCCATTTTGATTGGCCGGACGGGGCGCGCGTAGGGGCGATGACGTGGCGCCGCCTCATTGGCCAGCGGTTCTTATTCTCGGGGTATTTAAGGAGGGGGGATCCCGGGCAGCCGATACACCCTGGCGAAGTGTCAATCTGACACGCAACGCGTCGGTGGCGGCTGCTACGGGGGACCCCCCAGTGACTAGGTATGTAAAGGACAATATTGCGTTATACTTACATTTCTTACTGCTCTGGGCACATGACTTATCTTTGTAGTATAATCGGCCTGGGGATTTTATGGCACACATTGATTGTATAGCACTTTTTTGTAAAGACTTTTGCATACAGGCGTTTTGGTTCACTAAAGGTTGCTTATTTTTTCACATGTAATGCTATAGCAGACATTCAGGCACTTAACACATCTTTGTATTAATTATATTGTGTTTTATTGGTTGATTGCAGTGTGTAATAATTTTTCATATAGCACTAGTTTTCATTTAAATTAATGGTGGTCATAATTAGGGTTGGTCTCTCTTTTTTATACTACTTACCTTACTTATCACGTGGTTAAAAGCTCCTCCCGGCCATTTAATAAATTCAGGAATTATCTCTGCATATATAATATATGTAGGCCCAGTTTTGAAATAATATGTTAATATTTATATGTGAGTTGCAATTATGGTTTAATCTCCATGTATAATAGTCACAATCTGGAGGTCAATCCCCCGCTGTGTGTATATATGTTTTTTAATTTTGTATAGTGTACTGCGATGTGTTGCGGTTTGTGTTGTCTATGTGTAATAATTTATTAATAAAATATTGTTAATTTTACTCTCAGAGTGCGGCATTTAATATATAGGGATGGAAGTTCAGGGGTAATCTAGGACCCCTTTAGTGTGGTGATTTAAAAAGAAGACATAAGCCCCGGGTGAGGCGGTACTTCGCAAAACATTTCCCATGTAAGTGTTGAAAATTTAAATGCACCTATAACCCTGGCCTTGCCTGGGCGTGGTTTAATGATTGTGTTTGTATTTCAGCCCATGAATGGAATTTGCGGTTCCGCCCCACCCGGACCAGGACACGCAGCCCAGTGTTGGGCGAAACAGGTGAAGGTGTAGGTGGCCCACCGCCAGGGTCAACGGCCACCCCCTCCTCTGTAATTGACTCGAAGGAGCCGCTGGACCTCAGCATGCAGGGGAGGGGGCAATCTGAAGGCAGGGAGTCGAGCAGAACAGAGCCTCAAGCGGACTCCGGTAAGGGAAATATAGTTAGATATGTGGTAAGACATGCATTAAATACAGATACTCATGTGCACTATTGTTTTAGATTCAGACGTCGCTGGAACATCCCAAGGGATGAGTGAGGAAGGGGGCGAGGAGGAAGAGGTTGCTGGGGAAGGTGAGTAGATTGATACCTAGAAGCCTAACATAATATTATATTAATGAAAGAACAACAGTCTCTAATATCAGTGTGTTTGTCATTCATACAGATTCCCAACTGCCACAGAGGGAGGATGAAGGGAGACTCCGCCCCCGACGCAATGTGCGGCCTAAACCTTGTAAGTGGTGTTTATTTAAACTAAAGTAAATGAGCAAACAATACCATTATAAAAAAAAAAACTTTAACATTTCCATCAAAATGTATCCAAAAAAGCCCTTAAAGCGGACCTTAACTATGAATAAGAGGCTATCTTAGATAGTTCCCACACCCTGTACATACAGATTGACCACCTTACAAATCATCTTACCAACCTTTTCCAGAGCACAGCTCGGCTCTGTGTGAGCAAAGCACAGCTATAACCCACCCCCTGTACCTTATCCCACTCTCCTCTCCTCAGTAAGTGTGATGCTTCAGAGTCAACATGGCGTTGCACGTATCCGAAATTCTGGGACTGAGTTGCAGCCCAGTGGGGGAAAGAATAATAATTGATTGACTAAAAAATTAATATATATTAGTTTAAGATGCTGTGGAAACATTTCTGAAGAGTTTGGCCTTTTCATTAAATCACGCAGAAGGTCCGAAGTGCACAAACCAAAAAAAAAAAAATAAAAAACAATGCTAAAGTAATGTTGTTTTTCATTCACAGATCAAAGAAAACAGACCCCGAGGCCTAATTTTAAATTTTTTGTTACACAATGTAAATATGTTTTTTTACGTTTTACAAACAAAAATGTTTTTATTTATAAAAAAAAAAAAAAAAATTTAACTAATAAATAATTATTAAAATTTTGAGAGTTGTGTTTCCTGCAAAAGTACCATCACACAACATCAGCACACATTTACATGACACACAAAAGGTTTAGATATGGGACAATAAAGCATAAAAATACACAAACAATAAAGGTATGCATTAAGGACAAGGAAGAAGGAACTACTAGATGATTAAGGTATGCATTAAGGACAAGGAAGAAGGAACTACTAGATGATTAAGGTATGCATTAAGGACAAGGAAGAAGGAACTACTAGATGATTAAGGTATGCATTAAGGACAAGAAAGAAGGAACTACTAGATGATTAAGGTATGCATTAAGGACAAGGAAGAAGGAACTACTAGATGATTAAGGTATGCATTAAGGACAAGGAAACCCCCACAAAAAAAAAAAAAAAAAAATAGATGTGTGTCAAATTTGCATTTGTGGCCATATGCATATTCCAATGGAGTTTGAGGGATGTGCGCTTGCGTGTAGCCAGATTGGCAACTGAAGAGCCATGGAGATGTAAGTATACTTGCTAAAACCACCAAAATGGAAGGTCAAATACGACGGAAACCAAGCAGGTACGTTCAAAAAGGCAGGAAAAATCAGGGAAAAACGGGCCGCCCGTGTGAACGTGAACGGGAGCCCCGATCAAATTGAAGGCACCCGAGAGAGCAAAAAAAGCTTTCCGAGTGAAGTCAAATTGACGGATCAGTTAGGGAGCCATTCCGACGGAGGCTCTGCATCACATTTGAGCCACGATTCAAACGGGAGCCCCGGACAATCGGAAGGTTTTAAGGGCAGTTCAGAGGAGGCTCTGCATCAGGCCAATTGTGTTTATGGGTGCATACCCCTCGATTCAAAGAGCAAAAGTTAAGTGATTTCGTATCGAGAATCGTAAGTTTGGGTGGGTGTTTGTCATTTTTTCTGGTTTTTTTGGCCATTTCGTATTCGTACGATCGTTCGCGCATAGACGTATATGAACATACGCATTTCGTACGAGAATCGTATAATTTGCGTTAGTTCGTGTGTTTTTCCCGTCCAAATCGTATTATTTGCGTTAGTTCGTGTGTTTTTCCCGTCAAAATCGTATTATTTGCGTCCGATCCTATTTTTTACGTCCTTCACATGGGCTTGCGCCCAATTCAGAGAGGTGATTGCTAATTGTTTTGAAGCCCATTAAAGAGCTGCTTTACGAAATGTTTGCCGGCAGCTATTTGGCCTCGGGAGTAGGATGGAGCGGAGCGAGTTTGTGGCACATCAAGGGCTTATGCTTTTTGGCATTGAGTTGATCGAGATGTCTGAGAGCAGATTGCCCCTGCGTCGTCGCATGAACATCGATAGCATGAATGATGTTGAGCTGTTCGAGCTGACCAGGCTTAATCGCGCTTCCCTCCATAAATTATATAGTGAGCTGCGGCCATGGTTAGCCCGCACCACAAGGAAGGGGCATGCAATTTCAGGTATGACCAAGATGCTTGGCTGCCTGCAATTTTTGGCGAACGGCTCGTTCCAGAGGCTGGGTGCCCTCTCCGTGGGGATGTCACAGCCTACGCTGAGCCGCGCACTATCTAAATTTTTGGAAGGCATGGCTGCCATAACTCAAAAATATATTTATTTCCCTGATGATATGGCAGCCAGAAACGCCATTAAGCTTGGGTTTTATAATGTGGCCGACATGCCCAACGTTATTGGTGCAATTGACTGCACACATGTGGCACTCGTACCTAGGGCAGCCGACGAGTATATATATAGGTATTGAGATTGGTTATTATGTTGCCCAACGTGTCATGTCACCTGTTTTCCTTTGCGGCAGCATATTTGTTTATCCCTCATTTGTGTAGCTGCTTTATCTCGGCTTTTCATTAGTATTTCCCAATAGAGTGCAGACATGTTTTGTGTTTAATTTATTATTTTGGTTCAAATATCAATTACCCTTTTTGTATGTTTTTGCCTTAAGGAATCGTAAAATGGGACACTCACTTAATGTCCAGGCCGTGGTTGGTCCGGATATGCGGTTTATGAGTGTCCTTGCCGGCTACCCCGGATCGTCCCACGACTCCTATATACTCAGGCGATCTGGGTTGTTTCGGAGATTTGAGGCAGGTGAATTTTCGGGGGCATGGCTGCTTGGTAAGTGTGTCCTATTTGTGTGTTATTAAATGTGGCATTAATCTTGTATTTGTTGATCTGTTTGTTTTGGAAAACTTGACAGAAGCGTCCAACTGCCTTTTTCTTGGCTCATATATTAGGAACTTACCCAAAAAATCCTTGTCTCGCTTTGGCCTTCAGAATGTTTTCCCTTTAGTTAGGATGTCTGTAAGTTCCTTGTGGCTAAATATATTGGTTTGGAGTTTATACCCAAGGATCTTTGACATTTGGCTGCTTTTGTACTATTGGTCGTTAAATGTCAAAGTGGACTTAAACTGCATACATTGTAGTTTCCAGTGAAATGTGGCTAGGGATCTTTGACATTTGGCTGCTTTTGTACTATTGGTCGTTAAATGTCAAAGTGGACTTAAACTGCATACATTGTAGTTTCCAGTGAAATGTGGCTAGGGATCTTGGACATTTGGCTGCTTTTGTACTATTGGTCGTTAAATGTCAAAGTGGACTTAAACTGCATACATTGTAGTTTCCAGTGAAATGTGGATAGGGATCTTTGACATTTGGCTCCTTTTGTACTATTGGTCGTTAAATGTCAAAGTGGACTTAAACTGCCTACATTGTAGTTTCCAGTGAAATGTGGCTAGGGATCTTTGACATTTGGCTCCTTTTGTACTATTGGTCGTTAAATGTCAAAGTGGACTTAAACTGCCTACATTGTAGTTTCCAGTGAAATGTGGCTAGGGATCTTTGACATTTGGCTCCTTTTGTACTATTGGTCGTTAAATGTCAAAGTGGACTTAAACTGCCTACATTGTAGTTTCCAGTGAAATGTGGATAGGGATCTTTGACATTTGGCTCCTTTTGTACTATTGGTCGTTAAATGTCAAAGTGGACTTAAACTGCCTACATTGTAGTTTCCAGTGAAATGTGGCTAGGGATCTTTGACATTTGGCTCCTTTTGTACTATTGGTCGTTAAATGTCAAAGTGGACTTAAACTGCCTACATTGTAGTTTCCAGTGAAATGTGGCTAGGGATCTTTGACATTTGGCTGCTTTTGTACTATTGGTCGTTAAATGTCAAAGTGGACTTAAACTGCATACATTGTAGTTTCCAGTGAAATGTGGATAGGCCCTCAGCAGCATCCTAATTGTAACATGTCTGAAAACTAAAAATATATGTAAAATACAAATACCCTTGGCCGTGCAGATGTTTGTTAATTAATTGGTATATAGAAGTGCCATTTTTATTTAGGTTATACCTTAGTGCAATATTTGGGGGCCCTAATGTGCCCTGTTTTTTCTTGGGGACACTTTACCTTACATCATTATGATATATGTGAATTTTTTGGTGTTGGTTGTGTTGCCTTTTTAATTTTGATTACATTTAATTCTCTGTTTAAGGTGATTCCGGGTACCCACTTCTACCCTGGCTCATGACGCCTGTGCTGCGGCCCCAGGATGCCTCGCAGGAAGCGTATAACCGTGCACATCGCAAGACCCGGGCTGTTGTTGAGAGGGCCTTTGGTCTGCTGAAGACACGTTTTCGTTGCCTTGACCATACTGGGGGGGCCCTGCAATATGATCCCAAGAAAGTGATCGACATTATAATGGCATGTGCTGTTTTGCACAATTTTGCCATCCTGGAACGTGTCCCACGTTATGTGGACAGCCTGCCCTCTTCAGCCGTCGAGGATGAAGCCGAGAATTTTGAGGGGCCCCCCAGTGAGTCTGGCCAATCTGTTAGAGCCAACCTGATCAGCCAGCATTTTAGTTAAGTTTTTTCCCTGTCTCACCATTCTGTATGTCTGTGTTATCCTTTTGTAAACATATGTTGTTTTGCCCTAATGTGGCATTACCTCTAAGTAAAACATTTCGACCTTAATTGTTGCCTAATGTATTTCATGTAGTTTCCTTAGCTTTCGCTGTGCATTGTTACACCTCTTCCAACCAAAATTATCTGGTTTAGGCCAAGCTGTTACAAAAGTCTTCCCACTAAAAACGCCACAAGTATTGGAAGTTAATTTTTTGTTTTACTTAGCAAATGAAAAATTATAGTGGTTAACAGAAATCAGTCCACATACATCTGTGGTAACAAATGGATTAAATTTAAAAAAACATCGAGCACATCTACACCTGGAAGTGAGTGGCACAACCAAACAAGGACACCCAGTCCAAAGGCCAGCCTAGTCCAGTCATTAATATTGCCTGTGCCCAGGGATATTTGGGCATGGCCATAATGTCACACAAACATGTCTGCAAACAGGAGGAGCACCAACCAAATACATAGGTTAAGCCATAAGTGGCCAGATAAACTCCACATAGACCTATGGCATTGGCTAGTGGCCTTAAGCATTACTCTAAGGAGCTATATGGGAGCAAATACAAAACACAACCTGCCAGAGCAACACAAAATGGATTGTTTGAAACCTCAAAGGACAAGTAAATACAGTGGGGGTTAAGAGAAAAGATGTCCCACACACCCATGGCTTAATAGGGTGGCTGCCCATAATACCCAGGTGGAGGTCCAGGTGGAGGTCCATGGGAATGGGACCTAGCCTGGGCCATGGCAGCATTGTGAATTTGAAACTGCTCCACAATGTTTCTCTGCATATTGGTCATCTCAGCCATGGCTGACTGGATGCCATTACTTGAATTGGCCACGTTGCTGTTGAGGGTACGCAACTCCGCGAGGATGCCCTGTAGACTGGTATGGATGTTCACCATGTCTGCATGCCTTTGCTCACGCTCTGTTACGAGCTGGGCGTCATAAGAGTCCCTTTGTTGGGTCCATAATTGAAGCAGGGCACTCTGCCTCCCCTGGGAAATTGTGGGGCGGCGTAATGGCGTCCGCCGCACAATTACCCTGGCTCTTGGGCGTGCCCTGCCGCGTGGTGTCGTACCCTCAACAGCAACCGGCCTGCTTTGCAAATCCTCAGCAGCAGAGTGAACACTGGGGACTGTAGTGTCAGTCTCCCCATGTGCAAGCACAATGGATGGAGATTCACTCTGCTGCTGAGGATTGGCCAGAGAAACATTATCGAGCAGTTCCAAATTGGGACCCAGGGGGAGTTCATCCGACGTGCCCTGTACGGAGACATCATCATCTTCCTCCATGTCCTGGATCTCTTCCATGAGTGTGCGGGTCTGTAGGGACATATAAAAAAAAAAAGGCTAAGTTTGCGTCCCAATGTAGGATTTCAACAGATTAACACATTCTTAAGCACTTGTTATTATTTATGCTACTAAATAAACTTACCGAAAATCTCTGATCTGGGCTCCGATGCTGTACGGACCTGGTAGGCATAACCAAACTGGGGGGTGAGTTTACCCTTGCTGAGGGATCATGCTGGGCTGAAGAAGAGAAAAAAATACCACGTAAACACACACACATAACCTTTGTTTGGATAGGTAATCAAATATAGCTCTATTTGGAATATTAATAAACTCTAGAGCAATGGTGACCTTTGTTCAAACCCACGCAAGTTTACAGAGGTGCAATGGCTCGGACCAACTGCTAAGTGACCTCAGTTCTAAGTCATGAAGTGTACCCATTCAGCATCCAACTTTCAGGGCACATTTTTGGATTTAGCCTACCATTCGCTAGGTCCGGGGTACTCAAACAATTGTTTGAAACGCCCATTTCAAGGTATGTGGTGAGAGGTGAATGTCTGGCCATGGTGCTGACGCAGGGGGTGTCTAGTTAAAAATAAAGACACTGGTGGAGGGGCTGGAGCTTTCAAAGTGCAAACTAATAAAGGCTGCTTGCCCTTGCTGGGCTGGATGGGCCAGAGCTGAGGGGACAGGGATTGGATGTCTAAAGGGGGGAGTTAACGTATTGATGGTGATGTGATGGATGGAGCCAATCTGTTACAAATGTATGGGGCTTATGTGGGGGGGGGGCATGGGGGGACTGTGGCACATGGGCCAGAGCAGGGGCAGCGGGACACGATTGTGGCCAGTGAAAATTTAAATAAGTTACTGTGTACCTTGCAATGCCACTTCCTGGGCAGTACTTCATATTGCAATGCTATGTTTCACGGAGCCATGACATTGGGCAGGAGACCAACCACTACATGGCCGATCAAGGGGGCAGCTCTGAGCACGTCAACACAGAAGTAACTGAGTGCAGGGCTGTCTGGCCAGGGGTCCTTGAATGTGGTGCCAAGGTCCGCATTGGGACCCCGGGCCGCCAGTTGAGTCTCGCTGCTCTTGGTCACATATGTTTGTGGGTGGCTAATTAAATAGTTAACTCAAACACAACTCACACAACCAAAAGGCAACCCATACATAATGATGTGTGTTTTGTGATTGATTCTAAATATCTCACTTATCTTGCGAAACTTCATCACTTTAACAATACAATTGGACATTTGATCTTTGCCATAATGGCTGTGGGCCTAAATGTGTGATTCACAGGGACCAAAAAAGGACACAAACAGCCACAGTAGTGCGAGGCCAACCAAGGCAAACCATAGGGGCATCCCGTTATCTAGTTACTAGTGAACTGTAGATTATTTAGCAAACAGGCAAACATGCAGATTTAATAGTACTCACCGTGGGTACGGGTCGGGGAGTCTGTGTCCCTTAGACCAGCATGTCCACCGACCGCGACCGGATGGAGAAGTCCAAGCACAATCTCCTCAGCAGGGGTAAACTCCAATTTAGATGGGAAGCCACCTCCAGTTTTCATGCTGAAAAGAGAAAATCGTTTGGTATTCAGAAAAGGGGCATACAGCACATCCCAAACATTATATTTAGCGAAAACATTTATTTACCTGTAATTATGCCTTTTAATTTCTTTTTGCCGTACAGCATACTTCAGATCAGAGATTTTCTTCTGAATTTGGGACACATCTTTCCTCTCTTCCCCCGCTGCATTTACTTGTCGGAGGATGGTTTCAAACAATGCCATCTTGCGCTGCTTGGTGGTGTGTTTGGATTTGCTCCCATATAGCTCGTCATAGTATAATGTAAGGCCACTAGCCAATGCCATATTTTGGTCATGGGAGAATCTCCCACTCAACTGGCCGCGGCGCAATGTGCGGCCAGATGGTTGGCTTGGCTGCTCCTCCATGTGTGCAGACACATGTGGTGACATTATGGCCTGGGGCTGGGTAGGGGAATGGCCGGATTGGTGGCTTCCCAATGACTGGACTGGACTGGCCAAGGGACTGGGTGTTCTGGCGTGGCTGGCCACCGAACTTCCAGGTGTAGATGTGGTCATGGTTGCAATTCGGGGCCCTCTTGGGGGGCTAGGTTCCCGGCTGGTGCCAGGTCGGGGGCTCTGTTCCCGGCTGGTGCCAGGTCGGGGGCTTCTGGCCCTGGATGGGGTTCGGGCCCTGTAGGGGCTTCTGGCCCTGGATGGGGTTCTTCTGGCCCTGGATGGGGTTCGGGCCCTGTAGGGGCTTCTGGCCCTGGATGGGGTTCTTCTGGCCCTGGATGGGGTTCGGGCCCTGTAGGGGCTTCTGGCCCTGGATGGGGTTCTTCTGGCCCTGGATGGGGTTCGGGCCCTGTAGGGGCTTCTGGCCCTGGCTGGGCTTCTGGCCCTGGATGGGGTTCTTCTGGCCCTGGATGGGGTTCGGGCCCTGTAGGGGCTTCTGGCCCTGGATGGGGTTCGGGCCCTGTAGGGGCTTCTGGCCCTGGCTGGGCTTCTGGCCCTGGTTGGGGTTCTTCTGGCCCTGGATGGTGTTCGGGCCCTGTAGGGGCTTCTGGCCCTGGCTGGGCTTCTGGCCCTGGATGGGGTTCTTCTGGCCCTGGATGGTGTTCGGGCCCTGTAGGGGCTTCTGGCCCTGGCTGGGCTTCTGGCCCTGGATGGGGTTCTTCTGGCCCTGGATGGTGTTCGGGCCCTGTAGGGGCTTCTGGCCCTGGCTGGGCTTCTGGCCCTGGATGGGGTTCTTCTGGCCCTGGATGGGGTTCGGGCCCTGTAGGGGCTTCTGGCCCTGGCTGGGCTTCTGGCCCTTCTGTGCGGGCTGGAGGGGCTTCGGGCCCTTCTGTGCGGGCTGGAGGGGCTTCGGGCCCTTCTGTGCGGGCTGGAGGGGCTTCGGGCCCTTCTGTGTGGGCTGGATGTGCTTCGGGCACTGCTGTGGGGCCTGGGTTGGCTAAGTGCCCGGCTTGAAAGCATGGCTGGTGTGGGCTCCCTTGGGCGGCCTCTTCTGGGGGCAGAGGTGGTGGTGGCTGCTGTGGCCTGTTTTTTGGCCGCAGGGGCACGTGCCTTTTGGGCCCTTTTTTGGGAAACGGAGGGTCCAGTGTCCCTTGGTGGGGCCGAGGTGGTACTTGCCTTCTGGGCCTTCTGGGACCTTAGCTTCTTCGGTCGTTGCTGGGACCTGGTTGTTGGGCCCTCAGAGGTCTGGCTTTGCTGGCCGCGTTTAGCTGCTGCCTTTTTTGGTGCCATTTTGTCCAAAAGCTCAAAGAGAATGAGCTTTGGGTGCAGGGACCTTTAAATCATGCGCCCAGCGTCTGACGCCTATGCGCACGACTACGCGCTCGTACGGACGTACGTTCGTGCGGAACCAGGAAACCGCTGGGGTTTCACTTATCTGCTGCCTGGAAGAAGACTAAAGATGGCGCCCACTATCTTCACCCGTCAACAGGAAGAGATCCTCATGCTGGTAAGTGGCTGCCTGTGCATTTTAATGTAATAGTCAATGCTGGCCTAAATGTAAATGATGCGTTTGGAACTAGTTTGGTGTCTCTTAATGTTTAATCACTGCCTCCTCACACTTCATCCTCAAGGGCCGAGCCTGGCCACGTTTTCACCTGTCTATGCTGATGTCCTAATTCGGCCAATTGCTCCGGCTTAGCAACAGTTAATTAACCTGTGGAGTAGCGGGGCGAGCTGTCAAACCTGGCCTGTCTCGGACCTTGATGCGGATGTTTGAGGAACACTGTTTTCCTAAGCCATAAAAACACAACGGGAAGCCACACACGTGGGCCAAAAGCCTAAGCATTAGGCTACATCTTGGATCTTTAAAACATCCTAACATGCCCTAGATGCAGGTGGCCTGATTGTTGAGGTTGGCTATTATCTGTATGTACATGGTGTGTGATACATATAACATAAGACCAGACTGTCAATCACAGTCAACGTCCTCTTTAAGGCACTCCCCAAAAATGGCGGCCATTCGAAATGTGTGTGTTAATGTCATTAAATACTCAACTTGTGATGCAACACATATGGGTCTGTGTGTAAAAGTACAAGCTCTGTGTCCATTATGTTTTTCAGATCATGCTTCAGCGCCGGTATGACTTCGCGCCCAATGTGTGCGAAAAAAGGGACATCGCCCGGGAGATCATCGCCGAGATCCACCGTGTGACCAGCACCACCTTCACTCACACCCAGATAATGCAGCATTGGTCGGACCTGAAGCGTCTGCACATGCCCCGGGTGCGGAGGTTTTTTGGGATCCATTTCCCAAGTAAGTACTAAGCAATTGCATGGTATATGTTCCAAATGTCTAAGTTATGCCTTTATTTATAATGACTTTTCTTTGGTAGTGTTGGAAATGGATTTCAGAATTCGCCGCACCCGGAGACGTACAGGCCGACCAGTGCTGCATGACTCTGCTTCTGTGAGTGAAGGTGGTGGATCTCCCGGGCGACGGACCTACCCCTCCTCTGTGGCCTCCTCAGACCAGCCCCTGGACCTTACCACAGAGGAGGGGCCAAGGCGCGTGGGCGTGGAGTCATACCTGGCCACGCATGGGGAAGGCTCTGGTATGTCACTCTTCATGTATAGGCACAAAGATATACATGGCAGGCCAAAAACTAAGTTATCCTTTATTATGTATTTGTAGAAGCTTCAGGAGCGGGTGAGATAGTGGAGGAGGAGGCAGCAGAGATGCTGGAAGGAGATCCTGGCGAAGGTGAGTGATGTCAGCCAGACTGGGAGCCAGATATGTTGGGGATAGTGACTATCTACAAATACTAACCAAATGTCACATGTTTCTCCAGGGACTTCTTCACAGCCGAGCCAGGACCAAGGGCAGTCTGTTGGCCCCAACCAGCCATCTGTCGGCCACCAACTCCGTAAGTCTCCATGCCATTATTCATATTAATGTTTGCTTAGCTAATAACACACACATAACTAAAGGCGTAGCCAATGTGTAGTTCACACTTTAATGTGGGCACTTCGTTAGCTTAAAGAGGACCCAAACTAGTATTAAGAACCAAAGACTTAGCCATCACACTGTACCTACAGATTAGAAACATGGAAAAACACCCTTCACCCATCTAATGCATGTTATTAGACAGAACCCAACCAATATTGGGGAATATGGAATGCACAATATTTACAGGCAGCATGGGATACAGATTGAAAAAAGGAAGGTGCTGCCATGCATTGTGTGAGTGATGACCTTTCCCGCAACCCAGCTATGCTCTGGATTCCCAACGCACCACTGTAACCTACTCCCCTGTACTTTATCCAACTCTCCACTCCTCATTAAGTGTTATGCTTCAGAGTCCAGATGGCGGCGCTGTAATCCCCAAAAAAGCCTAACTAACTTTTAGGTGGGGCAGAATCATTTGTGAATAGTTTTTGTTTTTCATTAAATAATGTTGAAGGTCCGGTTTAAGGAGTTTAAACACTTACCTGTGGGAAATGCATTAACTGTATCCCTTGGAAGAAGGACATATGTCATGCATTTACATGTATTTGATTAACCCTAAATCTATTTCCAGCATACAAACCGGTCTGGGACTCCTATTTATGTTTCTTTCTCTATTGGTTACAGGGATGATCCCCAAAACCTTGGCGGGTAAAAAAAAACGAATGAAGGAGTTGGTGGCCGAGCTGCTGGCCATACAGGCAACGTTGGGGCCAACAGATGAAGAAGAGGATGATGAATAGTGCCCTTGGTCCTGGCTCCTTTGTTTCACGTTTTTTTAAAGTTTTTACAATTTTATAAAGTTTTTAATTGTTTTAAAAAAAAAAAAAATATATATATTTTTTAAATCAAAAAACCCCCCAAAAAAAAAAAAAAAGTTTTACTGTTAAAAACAAATAAAATAATTAGATATGTTTTCCCGAGGGCAAAAAAAAAAAACGGTTTTCCAAAAAAAAACAAAACTATAAAAAAAAATGTGGAATTTTATTACAAACCAAAGAAAGAAAAAATTTTAAATAAATTATATTTGAAGCCTTCCTAAATGTGTCTTTTCTAATATGCACACACCCCAAAAATTACACAAACCAGAAACAACACACTTAGAAACATATAGACATATGTAAATTATGTGATTTTCTTACGTTTTATGGACCGAGAAATGAAGTTGGATGCAGGCGCTAAGGGGTTTAGGTAAGTTTGAGGGAGCGAGAAATGAAGTTGGATGCAAGCGCTAAGGGGTTTAGGTAAGTTTGAGGGAGCGAGAAATGAAGTTGGATGCAGCCGCTAAGGGGTTTAGGTAAGTTTGAGGGAGCGAGAAATGAAGTTGGATGCAGCCGCTAAGGGGTTTAGGTAAGTTTGAGGGAGCGAGAAATGAAGTTGGATGCAAGCGCTAAAGGGTTTAGGTAAGTTTGAGGGAGCGAGAAATGAAGTTGGATGCAAGCGCTAAGGGGTTTAGGTAAGTTTGAGGGAGCGAGAAATGAAGTTGGATGCAGCCGCTAAGGGGTTTAGGTAAGTTTGAGGGAGCGAGAAATGAAGTTGGATGCAAGCGCTAAAGGGTTTAGGTAAGTTTGAGGGAGCGAGAAATGAAGTTGGATGCAAGCGCTAAAGGGTTTAGGTAAGTTTGAGGGAGCGAGAAATGAAGTTGGATGCAAGCGCTAAGGGGTTTAGGTAAGTTTGAGGGAGCGAGAAATGAAGTTGGATGCAGCCGCTAAGGGGTTTAGGTAAGTTTGAGGGAGCGAGAAATGAAGTTGGATGCAAGCGCTAAAGGGTTTAGGTAAGTTTGAGGGAGCGAGAAATGAAGTTGGATGCAAGCGCTAAAGGGTTTAGGTAAGTTTGAGGGAGCGAGAAATGAAGTTGGATGCAGCCGCTAAGGGGTTTAGGTAAGTTTGAGGGAGCGAGAAATGAAGTTGGATGCAAGCGCTAAGGGGTTTAGGTAAGTTTGAGGGAGCGAGAAATGAAGTTGGATGCAGCCGCTAAGGGGTTTAGGTAAGTTTGAGGGAGCGAGAAATGAAGTTGGATGCAAGCGCTAAAGGGTTTAGGTAAGTTTGAGGGAGCGAGAAATGAAGTTGGATGCAAGCGCTAAGGGGTTTAGGTAAGTTTGAGGGAGCGAGAAATGAAGTTGGATGCAAGCGCTAAAGGGTTTAGGTAAGTTTGAGGGAGCGAGAAATGAAGTTGGATGCAAGCGCTAAAGGGTTTAGGTAAGTTTCTGGTTGAGGGTGCGCATGCGCAAGATCTTATATACATAAGAACGCACGAATCTAAGAGGCCAAAAACCAATGAAAACCAGAGGCAAACGCAAATAATTGGAAGAGCTGGACGATGGAAGCCGCCGACAAAACAGGCTGCCGCCGCCACAGGTGAGCACATGAACGTGATTTTTACGATTGGCAACTGACTGAGGCAAGTTCGGGAGATATCATACGAACGGACGTATCTTTTAGGATAGAAACGTATTTGCTTATTGAATCACTCGCAAGTTCTTACGAACGCACGAGCGGACGTGAAAAATAGGATGATCGTGAGCCAAATCCAAGCTGTTACATGTTTCTTTGAATCAACCCAATAGTGTCACCTTTTGCTTCACTAGGTGGTACAGATGATCATCCATCTTGGCATTTGCTATCCTCTGCTTTTCGTCCAGGATAGAACACAGTCATCTTGTAATTTTACAGTGAGTCCTTTGGCTGTCAGATGCATCACATATGGCTAAATTGTGTTCTGCATCATTGCCGAAGTTCCATGCCCATATTCCACTGCATGTATTTTACTTCCATCCGCAAGGTAAATAGTCTCTTTGTTATTTAGATCAATTTCTGTGAAAAATCTTCTAGAACTTGTGACTGGTTGCTTCCGAGTCAATACACCAGTGTATGGTTGCCTGTCACTTTAAATGTGTTAAATCGAGTTCCCTTCACATGGGTCAGAGATTGTGGTTTTGAATTTCTGTTTAGTACATGAGGGACGCTGTTTATTTGCTCTGCTTTCCATATAGTACAGTTTCTCTTGTGTCCCTGTTTGTGGCATCTAAAGCACACCCTGGTTCCCTTCCCTTGTGTCTATAGCTTTTAGAGCTGTTCTAGTGTCGGTTTATGTGGAGTCATGTGCAAGCTGCTTTCTCCGCTGGTCTTTACAAATGCTAGTGTCAGAACTGTCTCAGACCTTGCCTCCAGCACATTGATTAGTGCAGTGTATGTATCGGGTAAGCTACACAACAACATTGTGGTGCCGTGACAGTCTGTTATATTCTCACTGACTGATTTGAGTTGTGCGATTACTTTCAGAATTTCATATATATGCCCCTGCATGTCCTGCTCTCTGCTAAGCCTCATTTTTAAAGTTTCCTCAGCAGAAACAACCTGCTGTTTAAACTGGATCTCGCATGCAGTCTTTTCAGTACATCCCATGTGCCTTTCGCTGTATTTTCACTGCATATGTGAATAAGCTCATCATCTTCTACTAGTAAGCCTATGTTGGCCCGTTTCTGTCTGTCTGTTCAGCTCTGGTAGTCTTACCTGTATACAGGAGATGTCTCTGGAAAATGTATTTATATCGATCTCCGTTGGTCACCCATTCAGGACTTTATCCAGTCTCTGGGGCTTCATTCAGTCACTGGGCCAATAACCTGTTGCAGAGTGTGAGTGCTGGGTGCAGCGGAGTAAAATCCAGGTAAACATTAGTGGTGTAACAAGAACTGGCTTTACTGGAATATGTGTGCAGTAAGAGAAAAATGCATATAGAGACTACAGTAGCATTGGTAACAGTGATATCCAGTGCCCTAACTGTAAACTGCTTAAAATCTAGTAAAAAGTCACTCCAGCAGAGACTAAGCTAGAAGTTGTTGTATCTTCAACAAATATGATGTGTGTAAATGTGTGAAGATGCTTTTATCATGCATTGCCTTTGCCATACAGATACAGCCGCCCTCCGCCCTCTGCTTTTGCAGAGGTTTAAAAAGTAAAAAAAACTTTAACTCACACAACTCAAGCGCTATTCACCCCCTCCCCCCACTGCACGGGCTGCATCCTTACACAGCAGCATTCGCCACACTCTCCTGCCCACCCATTAACATGAATGGATAGTCAGGTAAAGCCTTGCCCAGTGCAGGTGGGGCCACGCACAGTGCAGGAAATGTCACTTTTTCTTTATAACCTCCCTCCCTGCCTTGCACTGCACTCACCCTGATCTGAAGTGTGTGCCCCTGACCCGCACAAATTCACTGTATTTTGTGACCATGCAATTCCCCTAACTCCTGTGAATGCAGAGGACCAGCCGTATAGTGGTTAATGCTGCTTCTCTGCACAGCCTGGCCCAGGAGACAGGCACTAAAATGGAGCAGATCACCCCTTTAAAAGTGGAATAGAATGCTCTTATTCCTCCCAGGAGAAGAAAACCATGAGCTTGGTGGGGGTTTTTTTTTCAGTAGGGGTGTATAAGTACCATAACTCCTTCTCTCACTACCCAGCATGTTTATATGGATCTATAATATTGAGTGCTTGGGAAGTGCCATATTATGGCATTGGCATTTTATTTCTCCCAGGACATAAAAAACTCGGTGGTATTTTTTTGTTGGGGTATATAAGTAACTCATCCTCTCACTATCCAGCATGTTTATATGGATTTATAATTTTGACTGATTGGGATCTGAGAGTCCATTTGTTCACTAATTAAATCTGTGATCAGAGGAGGAGAACCTCTGACACTCTGTTATTTGTTTGGTTTGGAAGGAGTGGGACCAGCTCACAAGCTGCATCGTTGTTGGAAGGTCTGTAGTAATCTGTTTTTTTCTTCATTGTCTGTTAATTTCTTACATCTGGGCCCTGTTAAAGCTAAACCACTAAAGGAGGTAGTGTATTCTAATAGCCACAGCTAGCCACGGTAAAAAACATGGCAACTAAAACAGTTGTCTGTCTTTGCTCGAGTTTTCTGTGCAATCTCTCTGGGTTTATAAAGTCTGTTTATATATATATATATGGACTAGTCCATGAATTATCTGCGCATGGTATATTCTATGATCTGTGTACAGTCTATTCTGTAGTCACCCTGTGTAAGATGTGCTGTGCAACTTTCCAATGTAAGGTCTCATCTTTGATTTCTCTGTATATAATACAGAGATTTTCTGGGTGATCTATTTCTGTGTAGTGTACACCAGAGGGCTGTTTCTAGGGGCAGGCGAGCAGGGCAATGGTGCCAAGGCCATTGTGTATGGGGGGCACCTTAATTTCAGCTATCCACTTTTCCACAGATAGGTCAAGGCCACTGTTAATGATGCCAGGTATGTTCAAGCCCCCCCCCCCCCCAACTGGTTGGGAAACACTGATATAAGTAATTCATGAAAATGTAGTTTGCTTTCTGTCTCATGAGGGGGAGTTTATCGTCTTATATAGGGAACCTGTCATCTCTGTCCCATGTGAGAAAACTCAATACCAGAAAGTTTTATTTTTAAATCCCACACTGGTTGTTGTTTTTGTTGAAGAAGTTTCAAGCAAGATGCAGAAGTTTTATTCAATTAGATTTATTGAGGTTATATTAAAATTTAAAGGCTCTATGTCCTGGAGGTTATTCACTAAAGGTAAGATCCCAACACATATAGTGACAAGCTCCTACATATGTGGTTAAGAGCTCGCCATATTTTAAATTATAACCATATATTTACAAAAAGCCAGGAATATTAACTTATCTTGTCCTGTAATTGGCTCCCTGTCAAGCCAATAAATAGTGATATTCTAGATTAGTGTATCCCCCTTGTGCTATCTTTGACTAACTGCCCTCACAATTTTATATGGGCTGAGATGGGATAAAAGGGTTAATCCCAACTATTTCATGCCAGTTTTGTTTTCCATAGGAATTCTTACACTAAGGAGAAAAGTCCAAGCTGTTTTCCTAATATCTTTCTTTGCAATGCATAAAAGTGACAGGCAGATGATGTTTATTTCAGAAAGTGGGGAATTCGATGAAAGTGTAATCCACGGAGGGGTCCAAGGTGCTGAGAATCAGCAAAGGTTTATCTCTGTTGCTGCTTTTATCAGTTACAGACTTGTGAAGGCAGGGATCCCATGCTCTGATGTGCCAGATGCTTTTGCTGGTCGTGAGCACCCCCCATTACCCCGCCTTCACTTGTGGAGCCCTATAAACTGCTTAAAAGCTTTATCATTCAAAAGCAGAATAAACAAAGCCATGCAAGTTTAATTATGTAAATGCACAGGGTTTGCTTAATACAATGTATTTAAGACATAGACTTGGCATGAAAGGAGATTACAAAAATATTCTAATATTAAAAATTCATTGAAACATGCTAGTTAGGAAGAGAAATGCTTTGTAAAAGTACCAATCTACCTTTACAGGACTGATAAAATCTAACAGTCTTTCCAGTGGTGTAACTAAATGTTACGGGGCCAGCCATGGTTAAAGCTCATACAGTAAACTGTTTTCTGTCTTTAGCTGATTTAGATGTAGCTAGACAACTAAAGACTGAAACAGTTGAGATGAATGGTGCTTCCTTTCTCTAAATGATGCCCGTGATCACAAATCTGATAAAAAAAGTTAGAGGGGCCACAATGATGGGATCCTCCTGACCTTCTGGGTCCAGGTGTGGTCACACCCCCTATAGTTACACCCCTGGGTCTTTCCCCTGAGCCAGGGGAACAGTGCCAATGATACCTCCATTTCTTGCACAAAACAGGGCATGATGAGCATAGCCAATGCCAGCACTGGGCATACCAGTGCCAATGCCCCTTGGGTTTTCATGGTCCCACTTAGGCTCAGACTGATTCTGTAGTGTGTGCCACCCCACGGACCAGTTAGCTGGGCGTCCTGAAGATCTTTTCACACTCCTGTCCTAAGGATCAGAGGATTATTAGTGGAAATAGAGAAGAGGTGAGGAATTGAGGACGATTGCCCGCAGTGATGGACCCTTCGGTGGCAGTGAACTAGGCATCAATGACCAGAGAATGATTGGCAGTAATGGCAGTAATAGTGGCCACTCCAGTGGCATCAGGCAAGACAGGGAACTGGAAAATGATTAGCAGCAGTAAGAAATAGGGGATGATTTGCAGCATTGTAAAAGGCAACAAGGACAAGAGGGCAGTCAGTGGCAGAAGAGAAGGTGGCAAGGACTAGAGGACATTTGGCAGCAGTGTTGAACAAGCCTGCACGAACTAGGGGATGATTGGCAGCAATGGTGGGCACTTCAGTGGCATCAGGGATGGCAGTGGGGACTAGAAAATGATAAGCAGCAGTAAGGACTGAAGGTTGATTGATGTCAGTGTTAAAGGCAACAAGGAGAAGAGAGCGGTCAGTGGCAAAAGAGGGGGTGGTAAGGACTAGAGGATGATGGGTGGCAGCAAAGAAGGCAGTGGGTATTGGAGGGTGATCAGCAGGGTTGTTTCTAGGGGAGGGTGAGCAGGACATTTGTCCTGGGTGCCTTTATTCCAGGCATTCTGTTTTCTGCTGATGAGTCAAGGCTATTGATGTTGTGGGGTTGATATACCAGGCCCCTTATTGCCACATGTTGTTTCAGTCATGGGAAGGGGACACTGCCCGCTGCTAAGAGACACAGGCATTTTTTCCTTCCCACCCCAAATGCTATTTTGCCCTGGCGATCAGTGGCAGACCCAGTGGTTGCAGTGGAGATAAATGATGATTTGTTGTGACATGCGATATGGCACACTGCAAAATGGGCCTGCTAAGACTCGACCTGGAGCCAGCTCTGATGATGCCCCCCCCCCCTTTTTTCTGCATGGTGTATAAGTAACCTCATTAGAACAAAGAAATCCTTTAAGTATAATAACATTTCCATCCATCAACATGCGCATTACCTAACTAACATATTTTGGTGTCTATAAAGAATGTAGTAAATGCAGACATGCATTAACAGTGCAGTAATTTACTACCTACCATTCCCTTACTCTCTCACAGTGTGTGAGATGACACACTATTACACTGCACTACTGCAAGACTGGGATGCTAAGGGACCACCAGTAGAAGTGACTCTGGGGGCCCACCCTACATTTAGATAGTAACATTTACTAGTACATTTAGTAATACCAACTTACATTCAGGGCCCATGCCCATTACTGGTGACCCTGTGAGTCAGTCAAGTCTGACTACAGCCTATGCTAGATGCTTGAAATATATATGAAACTTTAATGTTTTTTCATTATCTTTTGTCTTATTAACACATTCAAATATTAAAGCGGCACAAACCCCTTTTTCTGCACATACACCCCAGCTGAAGGAAATTTCCTCCAAGCTTGTGATTTTCTTCTCTTGGTAGGAAAAATGTGTGAAACATTTTTCAGCGTTCTATTCTCCACTTTTCCAAGGGTGTCAGCAGCATTAAAGTAATTGTCCAGGCAGGAAAATAAAAATGTATATACTCCCCCACAGATTATTGCTCCTGGTCTGGTGCTTACAATCTTACCTGATTGGCAGATCCACTCAGGCCCAATCATAGTCCCGATGACAGATCACCCCGCTATCCTTCACAGTCGCGATGGAACACCCCCCAACCATTCTCTACAATGAAGAGGACATGCAAGGTCTTGACATGCCTCCTCCATTGCAGTGAATGGAGAGGGTGTGGCCGAATTTCTGCGATGGATAAAGGCTTGATCTGGCCCAGTTGGCATGGGACCCAATCTGCCGATTAGGGGTCAAAAGGTGCATATATAGACCACTCTAAATATCTCAGTGCAGTAAAGAAATAATGAAATGGGCCATTTGGTTTGAGTACATGATGACCTGAATCAATGTAAGGTATTATTTTATAATCTGGAACAAAACCCAAACTATGAAAGCTGTACAACATTCTTTTTTAGCTACCATAGCCTTAATCCCATGAAGTGCAACATCTGCACTTCAACTTTGAACCCAGTTAAAGCGGACCAAAACCCTGAAAAACAAGTCAATCTATTTTGCTCCCCCACCCCAGGTACACAACTATTTGGAGGTTTTCTGCCCTCAATGCTGCTTGGTATTCCTGTTATAGAGATTTTAATTTTCTTCTTCCCCGGCTATGCATTGTATGCTTTTGGTTTCTAAAAGGATACCATTGCTCTAGACTAGCTGTTTAAGTCACCCTACTCCCTCTCCTTGCAATCGCATGCTGGGATCAATTAGAGCCTATTGAAAAGAGTGCTGGGAAGGTAAGGAAGGAATATGAGAGCCAAAAGAAGATTTTATTTCCAATTTTACCCCAAGTTTTAATTTGAGCCTAAATTTCTTTGTGAATATTTTATCCAATTAATTACCAGGACACTAAGGGTAATTGGTAATTGGGGAATTGGTGTGTTTTTTTTTTGGTTGTTCCACGTTAAGAAGGGGTTTAGCACTTCTGGCATTCTGAATTCAGTTGAGGGCACTCAGGGCCGGGAAATCAGCATGCTGTTGGCACCGACGGGACAGCACTGAAAATGGAGGTCTGTGGCCCTGGGATCTAGTCTAAAAACTGGCAGGTAAGTATCCTTCCTTTTGTTCCCTTAAATAACAACTTAACCACAATTCCTAAATCCCTAAAGAGGAACAACATCTGTGAGTTTCACTCTCCTGGATGTTGTTCCTCTCAGGCAGGGCATGTGCCTCTGTGTGTATTCCACAGTTTGCTATAAAACTCACCTTCCTGGTGTCCCCTCGGCACAAGCATGGCCAAAACCGACCTCGTTGATTGGCTGAGTGGTTGCTCAGCCAATCAGTGCACTCGCTGTAAAAGTTGAATGAAGCCGAGCAGAGGCGAGCGCACCACCGGCCACATCCCAGCTCTCTTTATAGCTGTGGACGTGCTTGTGCCACCCACTCAAAAAGGCCTGGCCCGGCTAGAGGTGAGCGGGGATGCGGTCTCTAACAGGCTGTCTCCTGAGCCAGCCTGAGCTGGAATAACGGCTTACTGCAACTGCAATTCCATGTGAGTAGATAGTTTTACCCATCATGCCATGCTTTGGCCAGATTTATTGTGGCTAATGCTACCATTTTATACAATCTACTGCAGGGGATAGGCAGTTAGAAGTGAGAAGTTGTCCCCAGCAAAAAATTTAATAGTACTCTATGTTAAATATCCTTTTGACACCCAATTAATTTTCAGTAAGGGAAAATAAGCTGGGGTGGAATTTCACTCAGGGAGTAAGCAACTCCCCGTCTCAATATCTAGATTCACACAGATACTTAAAAATCTCACATAGATGCCTCCTCCTAAGCTGGGAGTGTGCTCTGGACTAGTTCCAGGCATGAATGGCACTTGATGTACTTCTCGAGCCTGGTTTCTCGTGACTGGCAGCAAGTACGAGCATGGAGATTGCGCAGTCAGCCCAGAAACCTGCAGGAAACCATAGGATTGAGCTTGCTGGCTGGCAGGTTAGTGAGCTTAATTTTCTTATGATCCTGGACAGTCCATTTAAAGGGTCTCTCCAGCCCCAGGTTTAGCCATTTTGAAATACCTTCCTCCCTGTCACCCTCCCCTAGTGCTTGGGCAGGACTAAGGGGTAAAATAAGGAAATGCACTTACCTGCACCCCGAATCCAGCACCGAAGTCTGACAATATCTGAGCAGGCTTTGCCCCCCAAATCTACTCACCCTTCCCAACTCCGTCTTTGTCCGCCATCCCTATCCCAGTTCCCTCTTTTTTCTGAATAGCGGCTGTCCTCCCACATATGTAAGTTTTGCCTCGCTACTTTCTCCTTTGATCCTATTGCCTCCCATTCGGTCCCTCAACTGTCCTCACCCCTCACCCCTGCCCTTACATCTCTTGTTAATGTATCAACAGGCATCTGTCCATCACTGTTCAAGCATGCGCTTGCAACCCCAATACTCAAAAAACCCTACCTAGACCCCTTTGTCCTCACCAACTACCAGCCTATCTCATTGCTCCCTTTCACATCCTTCTAGAACTTTCACAACTTCTAGAAAAGCACGTCCACTCAGAACTTGCGCGTCATATCTCTGACTCGCAAGTCTCTGTGATCTGCATCTATATTGCTAGTTTAATGCATATTAAATATATGACAGTAGATGGTGCTGTTACATATATCTATTCTTTTGAATATGTACTGCTCTGAGAACCGCATGGGCAGCACTGTGTTATCCATGACTTGGGAGGGATTTAGGGATACTCATTAGTGAAAGCTGCAAGATGAGTGGACAGTGTAGCCAGGCAGTAGAATAAGCAAGCAGGGTGCTCGACTGCAAAGCTCTATCTATCCTAAGATTAATAGATCACCCACATAAGGGCAGACTAGATGGATCATATGGTCTCCTTCGGGTGTCAAACTTCCATGTTTCTATGTGTAGTCACTGTTGTACATTCTCTACAGCATGTTGTGTTTCCTGTACATTGAGGTGCTCTCTATGACTTCTTTTTTTCCTGTCCATGTTATCCACCATTTAAGGTGACCTTCTCAAATAAAGACATTTCCTGTTATACCACAAATGTCTATCTGGATTTGACTCCTCTTCACCCAGCACTCACTCTCTGCAATGGGTTATGGGATTACTGACCGAATGGAGCCCCAGAAACTGAATAAAGCATAGTGACTAGAAGTGGCCCAGGCAGAGCAAAGCCCCGAACGGGAGACAGTGTGGCTGATGCGGAGTTTGACATAAAGAAGCTTCCACAGAGACATCTCCTATATGCAAGTAAGACTGTTCTCATATATAAAGAGGGAGAATGGCCAGTAGTTCAGAGCTTAAACTCTCAGTGGCCAAGCTGAACAATGACAATTATCAGCTATGGAAGTGGAAAAGTGGAAATGCTATTATCCAGAGAAGACTTGTGGAAATATATCACTACAAAAGGCATAAGGACTATAATCAAGACTGGGACAGGAAAAACAGAGAGGCACAACTAGTACTTACAGAGAGGCACTAACATAAGCTTACTAGTAGAAGATGATAAGCTTATCCATATACGCAGTGAGAGTACAGTGAAAGACATGTAGGATGTACTGAAAAAATTGCATGATCCAGTTTAAACAGCAAGTTTTTTCTGCTGAGGAAACTTTACAAAATGAGGCTTACCAGAGAGCAGGACATGCAAGAGCATATAAATGACATGATGGAAGTGATTAGTTGGTGAAAATATAACAGATAGTCAAGCTGCAGCCATGTTGTTGTGCAGTTTACCCGATCCATACACTGCACTGATCAATGCCTGAGACAGATCTGACACTAGCATGTGTAGAGACCAGGCTCTTAGAAGAGGATCAGCGAAGAAAGGAGCTTGTCCATGACTCCACAGAAACAGACACCAGAACAGTTACAGACACAGGAAGGAAACCAGGGTGTGCTTTAGATATCCTCTTCTCCATCTGTCAGGGTGACACAAGGATCTGTCCTCGGACCCTACTCTATGCCTATGGCCTTGGACAACTTATAAACACTTTTGGCTTCCAACATAATTTCTCTACTCCAACATAAATATATCTGTCAGTAACCTCTCTCATGGCAGCTCCTCAAGCACATTGTGTCGGCAATATATCGGACTACTCTGTTTTATTTAAACCCCACATTCAGTCACTAGCCACCTACTGTCACCTCCAATTCAAAAATATCACCTGCATCCATCCCTTCCTCTGACCTGATACTAATCTCCGGTCTAGTCCACCCCTGCAATTAATGCTCAACTCTGCTGATCACCTCATTTACTTTTCCTTTCGCCCTTCCTCTGCTGCTCCTCTTCGTCAATTACTCCACTGGCTCTCACTTTCTGAAAGAATTCAGTTCAAATTACTAGCCCTAACCTACAAGGCTGTCTACAACCAAGCCCCTCATACATTTCATTACTAGTCTAAAAATACCAACCCAGATGCAGTCTCCATTCTGCTCATGACCTCCCCTTGCCCTCTACCTTGATCACCTTCTCCCACTCGTGAGCCCAGGACTTCACACGTGCTGTTCCACTACTCTGGAATACCCTCCATCATACAATTTGTCACCCCCCTTAAAACTTCTATCTTTTGTGACCTGGCCTATTGTTTCAACCTTCTTCCCTTCAGATTGTAAGCTTGCAAGGGCAGGGCCCTCTCTCATAATGTATTCCTGCATCTTTGTGTTTATTATCTCTTACATTTGATTCATAACATTGTGGTTTATATGCATTGTTGTATTATAAGTACTTACGTGTCTTACCCCTGTACTTCTACCTTGTACAACACCACAGAATATGATTGCGATTTATAAATAAACAGTAATGATAATATCATACTATTGATGTAGGCACTTCAGTCACATCACCTATAGTGGATCAAAGCTTTTCACTCCCCTGGGTTTCGTTCCTGATCCCCCTCGTTCCCTTTAAAGTGGACCAAAACCCATACTGGAGTCTATGAGACCCCAGGGCAGGCTTACTCCCTTCCCCAGGGCATCCCGAACTGGTATGCTGCGCTGTGCAGAACCCTCCAGAGCACCCAATCATCTTACCTTTCCTCCGAGCCCACAATACATGCGCAGCTGGCGTCTGCATCACCCATCTCCCTTCTCGGGTGTGCTTGGTCCCGCCTCAATTAAATGGCTGTGTGGGGCCGTGCACAGCTGAAGGGAGTTGAAAGATTGCGCGTGCCTCTGGTATGTGCGGCTAGGATTCCATTCAGCTTCTCTAGCTGCACAATAATATGCATGGCTGGAGAAGCTGATTGGACAAGTGGCTGTACCTGCGCCGTAAGAGAGGTGAGTTTCTGGGGGGTTTCACACAGCAAGGCACTCCAAACTGGAGTGCCCCAGGGGGAAGGACCAAAACCCGGGATTGTGAAAATCCTGGGTTTTGGTCCACTTTAAATACCTTGTATCATTTAACAGCAAACTTGTCCTTTGTTCCCCCAACTGCTTAGCATAGAATGCACCTTCTCTCTTCGTTAATGTTTCCTGCGTTCATTTGATTGTAAATTTCAGTGAAGACTGGCTTAAGTGCATAAATAAATCATGTGCCATCTGTAGCCTAAAATCATATACACATGACATCAACAAGGGAACTATGATTTGGAAACATGATAGCCTATTTCTGGATTTTGAGCTCTTTAGGAGATATTTTAGATGCGCAGAATAGCACAACATATATTTCAAGGCACAATTGTAGAGGCTGTTGAAAGTTGGGATATCTGTTGACTCCCAATTATCACGTATTCTTTCAGCACACAGCATGTTCCTGACAATCACTTCAAATATTACACAGAAGATTGCCTGTGCTATATATCTCACACAGGCATCCCGAGAGACAGGTCTTCTAAGCACGAGCATGGCAATGATTGTTAATTGGCTATGACACTGACGAATGCTGCACAATATATCATAATAATGGGCCTTGGTTCAGACCTCTTCCACATTATAAATCTGCAGAAATTCTTTAAAATTAATTCATCTTTATGATTAATATATTGGCTTAATTTACTCCTTCACTGTCCTGTTTAGGCTGAATTCCTTTCTTCTATGATAATGTTTGATCTATGGTGACTTAATGCTGTTACAATAGAAACATCAGCAAGCATTTTAGTAGTAGCTTTTACATATTACTCTAAAAAGGTTTGCACTGCCTATGTCTATAATCATATTAAACAAAATAATGGTATATGTGTAAATAGGAATGAGACAACAATATAGGTCTTCTGATAGGACCCAATTCTCACCACCCAAAGGTATTTTGCTGCACAGGCAGTATAAAAGTTAATGTCTTTATTGTAATTAAAAAAATTAATCCCACCCCCATTGGCATCCTATGGGCCTGCCACTGGTCTGTAATGAAGAGGTGCTACTGGATTTTCAGACGATGTTTATTGTCGGTTAGGTTCAGACAGCAGCATGGCTAGGATGCTGGGAAAGGAAGAAGGTTCCAAGGTGATATAAGATGGGAGCGACAGGGAGAAAATCAGTGAGGCAGCTTTAAGTGGATGCAGAAGCAAATGTAGGTGCTGACCATGATTCAGTATCATGTATGCAGATGGGGCAAGTGAGTTTTGGAGAGTTTTTTTTCAGCTGTGCAAGGCTATTAGTCTGGTTGACCAAGAGTTATTTGCAAAGTAAATCCATTGCTGACAGTCCCTCTGATATGTATACTACCAGAGCAATTTCTAGAGGGTAGGGGGAATAAGGGTGATTGTCCTGGGTGCCAAGGTTATTGCGCCCGCAATTTATCCCAGCCATCTATTTTTTCTGCAGATGGGCCAGGGCCTCTGGTAATGGTGTCGACCATACCCCTGTACCCTCATAGGATGGCACATTAGCAGCAGCACTATTGGGCGGTAGAGGAGGGAGGAAAATGTTCTTCCTTCCAGCACTAAGAACTATTTCACCTAGAAACTGCCCTGCACACTCTACATTCATAGAAATTCACAATACGTTGTCCTCCAGGGGTGCCAGGTTTGAGTGTATCAGGGGTGACAGAGCCCCCTTCCTGACAGGATATTTCTTGATACAGGATGTAAAAGTGACCCCTCCTCCTGTCATCCAGCATATTTATATGGATTTTTATAATTGGACCATTTTTACATAATAGTATAATTGTTTTTATTGGGGGTGCATTTCATTTAATTAAAATAAGGGTATTAATTTGTGAATGGTGTGTGTGGCACCATGCCTTTGTGTGGTTAGGATTGACTTTGTATATGTTTTTATATTTTTTTTATATATGTTATAACCCTCTTGAAGCCAACACAGCATTAATGAAATAGCCTAGTTGTAAAAAGGACTAAACTAAATCAAATTAAGGAAAAATATGTGTTGTGATTAGGGATTAACAGACACGTTGAAGTTCTGGTTCAACAAGTTCGGCTAAACTTGCTGCTAAAGTCTGGTTTGTCTCCTCTGAACCCGAACCAGGACCCCATTGAAGTTAACGGGGACCCGAGTTTGGTGGATCAAAAATGGCTGTAAAATGGGGGTAGCAAGGGCTAGAGGGCTCTGATGGCCTTCAGTCTACATGGGGTCTAGGACCTCTTCACCACCACTGGCATTCTCTTCCACCCACTCCTCCCTGCTAGCCTCCCTTTCAGCCTCAACATTGAAGAAAGCTGCAGCAGTCGGCATTAGGGTTTCATCATCATCAAGGGTGTCCTGTGATGGTCCACTGGCCATGTCCTTATCTTCCTTATCCATAAGTTGTTGGGAATCTGGGAACCCTAGCTCTGTGACTGGGGCAAGGGCAGGTGGATGACCCACAGTATCCCAGCCATCATAGACTTTTGGCTGAGACATCCTTGCTGATTTTAAGGGGAGTAAATTGGAGGGCTCTCAGACTCAACATTTCAGAAAGCTTTTAGGATTTCATCATCATCAAGGGTGTCCTGTGATGGTCCACTGGCCATGTCCTCGGCAGAAGTGGCCACTGGCCATTCTCAGCAGAAGTGGAGTGGGTGTAAGAAAATACCTCTCCCTATTTACTGCAGAATGCTCTGAGTGCGCCGGGAGATGGACTTCACCTTTTATATGGCGGGATCACGTGTCCCATCTGGCCAATCACAGCCATGCCCAGAATGCTGTGTGCAGCCAATCAGCCTTCTTCCAGGTATGGGCTGAACGCTGAGCACACACAGGGATTTCAATTTAAAATCCGGGTTTAGGGACATGAATTTGCAAAGTTCGGCACAGACCCCAACTCAACCCTGTGTTGACATACAAAACTAAAAAAATAAACAACTTCTCCCTTGGGTGCTTGCACACTAAAACAAAACATATTTACTTACGTGTGTGGAATGAAGCACTGGGTGCACATTGGAGCATAGCATTGTGTACACATTGAGGTCAATTCGGAGCCACTTCACTTTCATTATCTACCTTCAGGCTGATTCAACAACCGGATGGCATTTAATCAGCCTTAAGATAGACTATGAAACTGAATGGCAGTTTTCTCTCCCAAAAAAGGAGTGAGTTTTTTCACCTGGCTCTGAATTGAACCCATAGCTGTATTTGCCCCTAGGCACATGAGGGAGTGAGTCTAGGGAGATGGGGTTGTGGGGGGCAGCATTCTTTTAAATCTAATTTTATTTTCCCAGGTGGGTTTTAGACCAGGGCACTGGTGCTTGCCTGGGGCATTCTTCACAGGTTGCCACCTGCAGGCTGGTCCATTTATTACAAGTGCAATAAAGTCAAGTGGCCAGCAGCTGTGTTTGCACACACTTCCGGTATGTGTTGTTCCCATCCAATTGAGCTGGCTGTTCCTGCTGCTGAAGTCAGTATGCCCCCCACCATGTGAACAGACACAACAATACCAAGGGCTGAGGGCAGTATGGCTCTTCCTTTCTATATATGCCCTGTGGTAAGGTGCAAGGGGCCGTCATGGATGGTAGGTATGTGGCACCAAGGTACCTGGCCTTGGTGCAGTAGAGCTGTATAGTTTCTCCAGCATCAGCTGCTAATGGCAGTCTGCTGCTGAAAGGTTAGTATAGCCGAAAGGCTAACCCGGGACGGCTTTACTGGGATGGAGTAGAGCAGGGTGGGACTCCATCCCCTACCCAGGTCCGGGTTTTGCGGGCCGCATAAATAGCCTGGGGAGTCAGCTGTGCACTGGCGGTGTCTAGAGCTCACTTGTGGAGTGAGGCTCTGTGTGCCTGGCTGGAAGCTCTTATACAGGCTATTTCATGTGGACCCGAGGTGGATTCGGCTTCAAGTGTTCAAGCTTGGACAAAAACTAAGAAAGGCCGTTGCCTGTCTGATGCAATACTATGGCATTTTTCCTGAAAAGGTGATGTAACCTAAAAAGGATATTTTATGTTATGGACTTTATGTGTGAATAAACACGGACTTTACTTTGAACTTTTCGCCTCTGAGCCTCTATACTGCTAACATCCTGCTGTCTACCAGAGCTGATCCTCACATTTGGTGTCAGATGCGGGCCAAAGCAGTGAGGCCGTTGCTTGGAGCAACCGACGGAAAATGTCCTACATTAAGCCTGCCAGGCTGCTACCTGAGACCGCAGACAAAATGGAGGCTGTCGTGAAACCGCTCATGGAGGCAAATCTGCAGCAGCGTGAGGCCAACAAGCAGCAGCAGGAGACCAACCAGCTGCTATTGCAACATGTGATGGCGCTGCAAGCTGCAGGAGCGCCCAAAAGTGTCCCTGATGCCCGGAAAGTGGTCCGCTTGGTGCTTACAAAGATGACCCCCCTCGGATGACGTCGAGACTTACCTGGCAGTGTTTGAAAAGGTGGCTGCAAGGGAGAAGTTGCCTCGTGACCAGTGGGCTGATGTCATGGCTCCATTTCTGGCATCTGGACCCCAGCAGGTGTTGTTTGATCTTCCAGACGACCAAGCCGCTGACTACCCGACTCTGAAGGGTGAGATACTGGCCAGACTGGGGGTGAATGTGTGGGTTCGGGCTCAGCGGGTGCATCAGTGGAGCTATCAGACGTCAGAGCCCGCCAGACCCCAGTACTATAAACTGCTGCACCTACTGCAAAAATGGCTGCAGCCAGATTTATTAAGCCCCTCTGCCGTGTTGGACCGCTTGCTGGTGGACATGTTCTGGAGGGCTTTACCACACCCTCTCCAGCCCCTAAACCCCCTCAGGACCTACCCCCCAAAGTCCCTGCCCCGGTGTTGTGTTGGGGATATAAGGAGCCGGGACATATCAGAGCCAATTGTCCCCACCAGGGGGAGCCCATGGACGTGAACTTTGGTTCGCTGTGTGCTGCCGGTGTCCCTGAGCTTGTGGGGCAAAGTCACCTCTGTCAGGTGAAAGTGGGGGATACCCTGGCTGTGGCCCTTTTGGACTCGGGAAGTATGGTTACCCTGGTGAGACCCGCCATGGTACTGCCCGATGAGTACACGAGGCGGAAAACCGGGGTCTTGTGCTTACACGGGGACTTAAGAGACTATGCCACAGCACAAGTGACTCTAACCACCGTGAACGGCAGCTGGAACCACGAAGTCGCCGTTGCCGCTAAACTTCCGTATGAACTTATTGTTGGGAGAGACTTTCCGGGGTTCATGTCACTGTGGACCAAGCTGGGAGTTCCGGAAACCCACGAGGCGGGTGTGTCCCCAATAGACTGGCCCTACTCAGGGGTGACCCCAGAACCTTGGGAGCCGGAGTCAGAAGGCACCACGGTAGGGGTGACTGCCACTACGGTGGAAGAGGGGGAGTCAACCCCACTGAGTGTTAGGTTTGGAGATGTGGAAGATCTGCCAACAGGTCCAGAGTTGGCCGATCTCCATGTCTCCACGGGTAGTTTTGGTACAGCCCAACACCAGGACCTGACTCTATCTCGGACCTGGGAGAATGTACTTGAGGTGGAAGGTGAGCCACAACAGCCAGGGGCGGAGTTACAGTTTCCTTGCTTTGTGGTTCACCAGGAGATGCTGTACCGAGTAAACAAAGTACGTGAAGAGGTTGTGGAACAATTGGTGGTACCCAATCCTTATCGCAAGCTGGTGTTGGATTTGGCCCACCAACATGTTCTGGAGGGACACCTAGGCCAGCAGAAAACTCTGGACCGAATTTTACAACGGTTCTACTGGCCCAGTGTGTACAAGGAGGTGGAGAGATATTGTGAATCCTGCCCAACATGTCAGATGACCAGCCCCCAGCCTCATTGCCATGGTCCCCTAGTTCCTCTCCCAGTTATTGAGGTGCCCTTTGAGCGGATTGCCATGGATCTGGTGGGTCCAGTGCCAAAATCCGCTAGAGGGCATCAACATATTCTGGTAATCTTGGACTATGCCATGTGGTACCCCGAGGCCATACCCCTGCGACACACCTCAGCCAAGCTCATTGCTAAGGGGCTTATGGAAATGTTTTCCCGGGTAGGCCTGCCTAAAGAGGTCCTGACCGATCAAGGTACCCCGTTTATGTCTAATGTGATGAAAGAGCTCCGTAAGTTGTTGCAGGGGAAACAATTGCGGACATCCGTTTACCACCCGCAAACAGATGGCCTGGTAGAAAGGTTTAACCAAACTTTATCTTTCAATCTTTTTATTGAATTTTCTTGACAATACAACATTTCAAGATCACATTGAAATCAGTAACGTTACATGCATAGTAAAAAAAGAACTGTGTCAAAGACATCAAGACAGTATACTAATTATTGTCTGAAGCCAGATGCATAATGTGGAAAGTGTCTGGTCTGACCCGAGGGGCAGGAGGCACAAAGGGGGGCCTCCCCTTCTCCATCTCCGGAGATACCTCCCACTATCCCGAGTACAGACCAGCCATGTCATAATACACAATACATAATACAAGAATCATGTCATTCTGGTATGGTTTCAACAAATGAGGGGGAAGGGAAGGAAAACCACAAAGGGGAGTGACTAGGGGAGGGGGAAGGAGGTAAGAGTCCCTGGTCCACTCCTAATAGCTTCTCTACATATTCATCAATTCAATGCTAGCATCGATATGTTAGGGGTTGCAAATTGGATCCATGGCTCCCAAACCTCTAGGAAGTGCTCATGTTTATCATTCAAGATGCTGGTAAGTTTTTCATTTATCAAGAATCCATTTAGTCTAGCTTTAACCTCCGAGACAGAAACCAACTGCTGTTTCCAGGCCTTTGCAATCGTCTGTTTGGTGGCCAGCATGATAAATGAGAACAGCTTGTTTTGGAGCCTATTAAGTTCAGGGGCCTTATGGCATAACAGCGCCACCCAGGGGTCCCTTTTGGGGGAAACATTCATGATCACAGCTACCAAGCGAAAGACCTGTTGCCAAAGGCGTGATACAAAGGGACAGGTCCACCATGTATGAAGCACATCGCCTTTTACCGAACAGCCCCTGAAGCATTGTTCTGGGTAGGCGGGATAAATTTTATGGATTCTAGCAGGGACCAGATGCCAACGTAACAGGACTTTATAGGCTGACTCTACTGTGAGTGAATTAATTGAACAGCCCCAGGTCGCCCTCCACACCCCCGCCCAGTCCACCTCCTCCTTCTCCAATCTCAAGTCCTCCCCCCATTCTCGCACATATTTGTGGTCAAAGGGTTTTGGAAAATCATTAAGGGAAGAATATAGCAAGGAGATCCTCCCCGGGCTATCCGGCTCCTCCACGCACAAGGACTCAAATTTGGTCCATTTCCTATACGAGGCTAGTCCAGCAAGCCTAGGTTTAAGCCAGTGGTTCAGTTGTGTGTAGTGGAACCATTCTGTCCGTGGAAGACCATACTTATCCCTCAATTCTTCAAATGACATAAGGCCCTTGTCTGTCAGGAGATGATGAAACGCACAGATACCCGCCGACACCCAATGTGAAAAGGACGCCCCTCCCCGGAGACCCGGTGGGAATAGAGGATTATCCCATAAATTCAGTAAAGGAGCGTGAGGTGACATTAATCCCGAGGAATATTTTATTGAGTCCCAAACCTTAAGGGAGTGTATCATCAGAGGGCTCAGATCTTTTGGTCTATTTCTGGGGTCTGTCCATAGCAGAGCCTCTAATGGGGACTTCCCCAGGTTCGGGATCTCCAGCAGGGCCCACAACGGTAAATCTCTCACTGCATGCAGCTGAGACAACTGCGCTGTTTGTGCTGCTTTATAGTAGTGTGTGATATTAGGCACCCCCAAACCCCCCTGAGATTTATGGGCAAACATTGTGCGTCTTGCCACTCTGGGTCTAGTTGTTCCCCATACAAACTGGAACATCCGTCTCTGAAGGATTCGGAGCATGTAGGCCGGGATCCTGACAGGTAGTACTCTAAAGTAATACAGGATTTTGGGGAGGATTGTCATTTTAACCGCGGCCACCCGTCCCAACCACGATATGGGAAGGTCTGTCCAGGAATCCATCAAAGAATTCAGAGTTCGTATCAGAGGTGGGTAGTTGGCTGCGTAGAGGCCCCCATATGTGGGTGCCAAGCGAACACCCAAATAGGGGAGGCCATTTGAAGTCCACTTGAAGTCGTATGTGGATTTGAGGTGCAACACTGATCCCGCCGAGAGCCCCACATTCATGGCAACCGATTTGGATCTATTTATCTTGAGCCCAGAGATCTCAGCAAACTCGTCCAGCACCCCGAGAAGATTGGGTAGAGTGGTGATAGGTTGTGACAAAACCAGAACAGCATCATCCGCAAAAAGCGAGACCTTATGGTGGACTCCTCCAATATCAATGCCCTTGATATTTTTATTAGCTCTGATTTTAAGCGCTAAGGGCTCCATGGCCAAAATAAACAGGATGGGGGATAGGGGGCATCCCTGGCGGGTACCTCTCTGTATACCAAACCTGTCTGAGGAGAACCCAAGGTATCTAACCCTCGCTGTCGGTTGGTAATACAATGCCGAGATCCACTGTAATAACTTGCTGCCAAAACCCCACCTCTCCAACGTTGTACGCATGTACTCCCAGGTTTAACCAAACTTTAAAAACCATGTTAAAACGGGTAGTCGCCAAGGATGGGAAGAATTGGGACTTGCTTCTGCCCTATCTGATGTTTGCAGTGCGAGAGGTGCCCCAGGCCTCTACGGGGTTCTCGCCCTTCGAGCTCTTATACGGTCGGCATCCACGGGGTCTGTTGGATATAGCCAAGGAGGCTTGGGAACAGCAACCCACCCCCCACAAAAGTGTGGTAGAGTATGTTACTCAATTACAGAAACGGATAGAGACTGTGTTGCCGCTGGTGAGGGAACATATGGAGGCAGCACAGTGGGCCCAAAGTAGGGTGTATAACCGGCAAGCCAGGGTACGGAACTTTAACCCAGGTGACAGGGTTGTGGTTCTGGTACCCACAGTGGATAGTAAATTTCTGGCTAGGTGGCAGGGTCCCTACGAGGTGATTGGGAAAGTTGGGGAAGTGACTTACAAGGTACATCAGCCCGGGCGGAAAAAGCCAGAGCAGGTGTACCATGTAAACCTGCTGAAGCTGTGGAAAGACAGGGAGACCCCTCTGGGTGACAGTCCCCGACCAGGTATGTTAGGGGTGGAGCTTCCCGTCCCTCAGTCTGTTGTTAGAGAAGCGGTAGTTGAGGTGAAAACTGGCAACAACCTCTCCTCTAAACAGACCCAGGAAGCCAGGGAGTTTATTAGCAGAAACACGGATGTGTTTTCAGAACTCCCTGGAGGCACTTCTGTCATCCAACATGACGTTTTCACGGAACCTCAGGCTAAGATCTGGTTGAAGCCTTACCGAGTACCTGAGTCCCGACGACAAGCTATCACGGAAGAAGTGCAGCAAATGCTCAGATTAGATGTAATTGAAGAGTCAAAGAGTGAGTGGGCCAGCCCAATAGTCTTGATTCCCAAGCCCGATGGTACGTTGCGGTTCTGTAATGTTTTCCGCAAACTTAACGAAGTATCTAAGTTTGATGCCTACCCTATGCCCCGAGTAGACGAGCTTATTGAAAAGCTAGGCCAAGCCTGGTATTTTTCTGTTTTGGACCTCACAAAAGGGTACTGGCAGGTACCCTTGACTGAGGCTGCCAAAGAGAAAACAGCCTTTATTACACCTGAGGGACTGTTCCAGTATAAGGTATTACCCTTTGGTTTACATGGCGCTCCCGCTACGTTCCAACGGTTAATGGACATTGTCCTCAGGCCACATCGTCGGTATGCTTCGGCCTATCTGGATGATATCATCATCCATAGTACGGATTGGGAAAGTCACCTGCCCAAAGTCCAAGCCGTAGTGGATTCCCTCAGGAAGGCTGGTTTGACGGCAAACCCAAAAAAGTGTGCCTTGTGCTTAGAAGAAACTAGATACCTGGGCTATGTGATTGGGTGAGGAATGGTCAAACCCCAGGTTAACAAAATAGAAGCCATCCGTAGCTGGCCACGTCCTACCTCTACCCGCCAAGTGAAGTAATTTCTGGGGTTGGTGGGGTATTACATGAGGTTCATTCCTAATTTTGCCACCCTAGCGGCACCATTGACAGACTTGTTAAAGGGACGCAAGTCTGTCATGGTGAAATGGAGTGAACAGGCTGAAAAAGCGTTCTCCGCTTTGAAGCCTGCCCTGTGTGGGTCACCGGTGTTGGTGACGCTCGACTTCAAAAGGGAGTTCATAGTGCAGACCGATGCCTCCGAAGTAGGTCTCGGTGCTGTACTATCTCAGGAAGTCAACGGGGAGGAGTCTACGTGAGTCGCAAGCTGACACCCGCGGAGACCTGGTATAGTGTAGTGGAGAGAGAGTGTTTGGCCATTAAGTGGGCCCTTGAGTCTCTTCGCTACTACTTGCTGGAAAGATGGTTCCGTTTGATTACGGACCCTCCCCTCAAGTGGATGTGCCAGGCTAAGGACAGGAATGCCAGGGTCACCCGGTGGTTCCTGTCCTTACAAAATTTCAAGTTCACAGTAGAGCACAGAGCGGGACGTATGTTGGGTAATGCGGATGCCCTGTCCCGGGCACATTGTTTGGCATGTGTCCACCCCCTCAGGGTTGAACAAAGGGGGGGGGTATGTGGTAAGGTGCAAGGTGCCGTCATGGACGGTAGGTATGTGGCACCAAGGTACCTGGCCTTGGTGCAGTAAAGCTGTATAGTTTTTTCCAGCATCAGCTGCTAATGGCAGTCTGCTGCTAAAACTTTAGTATAGCCAAAAGGCTAACCTGGGAATCACATAAGTTCAACTTTTTAAGAGGCTTTCAAGAGAGAGTTTCCTTTCTGAATTAGAGAAATTATTTTCTCTATTTCCACACAAAATAAATGGTCCTGCTGAATCAGGAGAGATGCAAAATCAGAGCATTTCCGCAATAAAAAGAAACACATTAGGAAAGCATTAGCAGGTTAGTTTTTAGTTTTCGCATTGCATATACCAAAAATTGACTTTTTAAGGATTAACCCATTAAAAGAGAATCATTTTAGGTGCACTCACAAGCAGCTGAGTAAAATGGCCCCAATCTGAACTGGCTCCTCATTGTGCGGGGGTAAATACCTGCATTTGAGTTCCAGAAATGGCGGTTTTGGGTCAAACAGAATTTGGCGCAAAAAGCAGACAAGTAGCAAGTAGCAAAATGGTGGCCGCAGTCTAATTCAGTCTCATCTCCTGGGACTAACAGCTGAAAACACTGATAGTGGCATTTTTGGACCTGCCTGATACCCACTTTCGGAATGCACAGGCAGAGTTTTGGGGCAAGAGGAGAGCAGCAAGTGGATGTGCAGCATTTAGCATCCAGGGCACACAGCCTGATCCAAGATGGCAACAGCAGCCCAAACTAGACTCATCTTCCGAGACTTACTGCTAGCTGGAAAAGGCGGTTTTGGGTCTACCTGACCCCCCCACACCCCAGGTAAAGTCCAGCAGTGAATAGGGTGGAAATAAAGGGGCAAGCAGGCGAGTAATCCCAAGCACACAGCACAAGTAGCCAGCTCCAAGATGGCAGCCATTGCAGAGGGCTCAGACCGGCTTCATCCATCCTTCTCTGCCGTAGCATCACCCAGGCTGCTAGATTCATAGCTTGTGTCACAGCCAGAATCTGGGGAAACTATATCAGAGCCCCTACCATCCCCTTACCCAGGCATCAGGGATACAGAGCTACTAGAGATATTTAAACAAGTACTGCAACAATAGCTGGAAACAGCCACAGAAAAAATGGCAACCTTTAAAAAGGAACTCAGGGATCTGTGAGCCTGCACACTTAAGTTTGAGTACCAAGTCTTACTTAGTTCCAATGCTGTAAGAACATGAAACTGGGATCCTGGCTAACAAATCTGAGCTGGCCTTACCGCTCCAGATGCAGTAACCTGTGATTCAGAGGGCTGTCAGAATCCATCACTGACCTTAAATTCACTATCCCAGCCCTCATACAAGCGTTGAACTTCTGCTATCCCTATTGATCACCTAGAGATTGACAGAATCCATCGCACACTGGGCCCTCTTAGAGCAGACGGGTAACCCAGAGACATTATCGTCAGATTTACCTTCTACAACACCAAAGAAATGATTGCCCAAACAGCCGGCGGGAACAACAATCTGGTGTTCCAGGCAAATATCAGGTCTATGTTGACCTCGCCCCATGACACTGCAGAAATAATGTCTCTTAAAACTGTACCTGCAAACCTTAAGTCACATCAAATTGCCTATAAGTGGGACTTCCCATATAAATTAATATTTAACCACAAAAGACGTTCCTATATGAAGAGGCATCTGAATTCATGGACTACCTTTGTCTGTTCACACCTGACCATTACTCACTACTACAGGATCCTCCCTAGGAATAACAATCCATAACCAATCGATGTGATCAAAAGATTAATGATCAGCGGTAGGGATGAGCGAATCGATCCGGACGAACCCGTATTCGTTCCAAATTTCAGGAAAAATTCGATTCTGAATGAATCCGTTCTGAACTTCGATCGAAGCTTTCCTTTAAACTCTATTTATTTCAATTACAGGCATTCTAAAATGGTGGATGAACATGTCCAGACATATCCCCAGGGGCAAGGTATCATGGGAAAGTCACATGCAGCCTATCAGCAGCCAGGAAGCCCGGTGACGTCACCGTGCTATATAAACCGGCAGCCATTTCCTTGTGCGCAGTTCAGCGTTGTATTGTGGCCAGAGCAGAGCTGGTTACAGACAGGGACAGAGTTAGAGATAGGTAGGGAGATTCAGAGAGACCGACAGAGAGGCAGAAAGAGAGGTAGACAGAGCCAGGGAAAGATAGTGAAAGATAGGGAAAAACTGGAACCATCCAGGCAGGGACAGCATTGAAGTGACAGGGAAATTTTATTTTAATTTTCATTAGCCAGATCAGTTTTCAATTCAATTTCAGTTCTTTCTGCTGTAAACCTGCCTTGCCAATGTGCATGCCATCTATGCAGTGGCATATTTAACCCTGTTACACACAAGCATTTCTCATAACTGGATTAGTTTTAATATGTTTTTGTCTGGTTTAAATACACCAGCCCACATGGGCATACCAAACCAGCACATGTCACCCTATCTGTTATACTAAATAAGTGTTGTTCAGCCTCATTTTAATTAAGCTATTGCATTTTGATTTGGGTTTTGTCTGCTTTAAATACAACAACCCACATGGGCATCCCAAACCAGCACATGTCACCCTATCTGTTATACTAAATAAGCATTGTTCAGCCTCATTTTAATAAAGCTATTGCAGTTTGAATTGGGTTTTGTCCTGCTGCCAAAACACTAGGCCGCAGGGTATCCCAAACCTGCACGTAGCACCCTATCTGTTATACTAAATAAGCATTGTTCAGCCTCAGCTTAATCAAGCTATTGCATTTTGAATTGGTTTTTGTCCTGCTGCCAAAACACTAGGCCGCAGGGTATCCCAAACCTGCACGTAGCACTCTATCTGTTATACTAAATAAGCGTTGTTCAGCCTAATTTTAATTAAGCTATTGCATTTTGAATTGTTTTTTGTCCTGCTGCCAAAACACTCGGCCGCAGGGTATCCCAAACCTGCACGTAGCACCCTATCTGTTATACTAAATAAGCGTTGTTCAGCCTCAGCTTAATCAAGCTATTGCATTTTTAATTGGTTTTTGTCTGCTGCCAAAACACTAGGCCGCAGGGTATCCCAAACCTGCACATAGCACCCTATCTGTTATACTAAATAAGCGTTGTTCAGCCTCATTTTAATTAAGCTATTGTATTTGAATTGGGTTTTGTCTGCTTTAAATACAACTGTCCACATGGGCATACCAAACCAGCACATGTCACCCTATCTGTTATACTAAATAAGCGTTGTTCAGCCTCATTTTAATTAAGCTATTGCATTTTGAATTGGGTTTTGTCTGCTTTAAATACAACAGCCCACATGGGCATCCCAAACCAGCACATGTCACCCTATCTGTTATACTAAATAAGCGTAGTTCAGCCTCATTTTAATTAAGCTATTGCATTTAGAATTGGTTTTTGTCCTGCTGCCAAAACACTAGGCCGCAGGATATCCCAAATCTGCACGTAGCACCCTATCTGTTATACTAAATAAGCGTTTTTCAGCCTCATCTTAATTAAGCTATTGCATTTTGAATTGGGGTTTGTCCTGCTGCCAAAACACTAGGCTGCAGGGTATCCCAAACCTGCACTTAGCACCCTATCTGTTATACTAAATACCCTTGTTCATCCTCAGCTTAATCAAGCTATTGCATTTTTAATTGGTTTTTGTCCTGCTGCCAAAACACTAGGCTGCAGGGTATCCCAAACCTGCACGTAGCACCCTATCTGTTATACTAAATACGCTTGTTCATCCTCAGCTTAATCAAGCTATTGCATTTTGAATTGGTTTTTGTCCTGCTGCCAATACACTAGGCCGCAGGGTATCCCAAACCTGCACGTAGCACCCTATCTGTTATACTAAATACGCTTGTTCATCTTCAGCTTAATCAAGCTATTGCATTTTGAATTGATTTTTGTCCTGCTGCCAAAACACTAGGCCGCAGGGTATCCCAAACCTGCACGTAGCACCCTATCTGTTATACTAAATACGTTTGTTCATCCTCAGCTTAATCAAGCAATTGCATTTTGAATTGGTTTCTGTCTGGTTTAAATACACCAGCCCACATGGGCATTCCAAACCAGCACATGTCACCCTATCTGTTATACTAAATAAGCGTTGTTCAGTGTCATTTTAATTAAGCTATTGCATTTTGAATTGGTTTTTGTCCTGCTGCCAAAACACTAAGCCACAGGGTATCCCAAACCTGCATGTAGCACCCTATCTGTTATACTAAATAAGCGTTGTTTAGCCTCATCTTAATTAAGCTATTGCATTTTGAATTGGGTTTTGTCTGCTGCCAAAACACTAAGCCACAGGGTATCCCAAACCTGCACGTAGCACCCTATCTGTTATACTAAATACGCTTGTTCATCCTCAGCTTAATCAAGCTATTGCATTTTGAATTGGTTTTTGTCCTGCTGCCAAAACACTAGGCCGCAGGGTATCCCAAACCTGCAAGTAGCACCCTGTCTGTTATACTAAATACCCTTGTTCAGCCGCAGCTTTATTAAGCTATTGCATTTTGAATTGGGTTTTGTCCTGCTGTAAAAACACCAGGCTGCAGGGTATCCCAAACCTGCACATTTGACCCTATCTGTTACAAAAAAAGGAGCTTTTAAAGGCTATTTCTCATAAATATATTGCAGTTTGAATTGTTTTTGTGCGTGCTGTAAAAACACCAGGCCGCACGGTGTCCCAAACCTGCACATTTGACCCTATCTGTTACACTAAAGCAGCTTTTAAAGGCAATTTCTCAAAAATATATTGCAGTTTGAATTGATTTTGTGTGTACTGTAAAAACACCAGGCCTCAGGGTATCCCAAACCTGCACATTTGACCCTATCTGTTACACTAAAGCAGCTTGTAAAGGCTATTTCTCATAAATATATTGCAGTTTGAATTGTTTTTGTGCGTGCTGTAAAAACACCAGGCCGCACGGTATCCCAAACCTGCACATTTGACCCTATCTGTTACACTAAAGCAGCTTGTAAAGGCTATTTCTCATAAATATATTGCAGTTTGAATTGTTTTTGTGTGTACTGTAAAAACACCAGGCCTCAGGGTATCCCAAACCTGCACATTTGACCATATCTGTTACACTAAAGCAGCTTTTAAAGGCTATTTCTCATAAATATATTGCAGTTTGAATTGTTTTTGTGTGTACTGTAAAAAAACAGGTCTCAGGGTATCCCAAACCAGCACATTTGACCCTATCTGTTACACTAAAGCAGCTTTTAAAGGCTATTTCTCATAAATATATCGCAGTTTGTATTGTTTCTGTGTCTGCTGTAAAAACCCCAGCCCACATGGGCATCCCAAACACTAGCATAAATATCTCAAGACCTGTCTAATAACTGCTTGCATTTTATATTTAACGTCACTTTTCCACAATCAAGGGAGGCCTCCTTTGTATGTGAGGAGGGGGCATCCCAAACACTAGCAGTAATATTTCAAGAGTACCTGTCTATTAACTGGTTGCATTTTGTAAAGAAAGTCACTTTGTCAAATTGCCAGCAGCCATTGCCTTTAACCGGGGGGCATCCCAAATATGCTAGCATGCGTCTTTTAAGAATGTTCACATTGGAGTTGGCAGCAGCAGCATTAGGAGCCCATATATTGCCTGAAAGACACACATATGAGCTGGCAGCAGCAGCATAGGGAGCCTATATATTGCCTGAAAGACACACCCAGGAGTTGGCAGCAGCATAGGGAGCCCATATATTGTCTGAAAGACACACCCAGGAGTTGGCAGCAGCATAGGGAGCCCATATATTACCTGAAAGACACACCCTGGAGTTGGCAGCAGCATAAGGAGCTACCATGGATCAGCCATTGTTGGCTGGAAATCCTGGTTGAACCATGCCTGATTCATCTTCACAAAGGTGAGTCTCTCAGACAAGTTCTCCTTGGCATGACTATGGCCCCCGCCGCACTAAACACCCGCTCAGATGGCACACTACTGGCCGGGCAGGACAGCTTTTCCAGGGTAAACTCTGCTAGTTGCGGCCACAAGTCAAGTTTGGCTGCCCAGAAGTCCAGCAGATCCTCAAGGTGTGTTGGCATGGTCATGTCAAGGTATGACACGACCAGCTGGTTCAGGTCCTGCTCCAGGTCTTCATGCTGCTCATGAGTAGACTCACTATGCGGGTGTAGAAAGCTACTCATTAGCGACTGAAGACTGAGTCTGCTGCTGCTTCTCCTTCCACCCTCCCCAGCAGCCATGGCAGTGGAAGGTGATCGCAGAGGTCCCCCCGTGTCAGAGCTGCGAGAGTATAGACTATGGCGCAGATAGGCATCGGCCAACTGACTACGTAGAATGTCTTTGTAGTAGGTCAGTTTGTCCTCCCTCTCGGCAGGTTTAAAAAATGCCCCCATTTTGTGCCGGTTCAGTTCCGACACGGCTTGATCGACCATTCCTGTCTGCTGCCTGTACTGACCTCTGCTTTGTCTGACCACGAAGCTGCCTGCCTCTCTGGATACCCCGCGATCTCTGACCTCCTGGCTTGACCCTTTGGCTACTCCTGACTACGCACCTGTCTCATCCCTGTACTCTGACGCACCCTCCCGATTGACTACCTGTGAACGAGTTCGGCTTCAGGATACCCTTTTGGTTCATCGGCCTTCACCATAAGCAGCCATCCTTTGCGCCTATTAAGACCTGGGGGCAACCGTGTCCGGTGAGGCGTACCTAGCGTCCCGGCAAACGGGGGCTTGACTATAGGCAGAAGCAGCAGTAGAGATTGGGGGTTGCCTGCTTACAGAAGGATGGTGTCCCGCTGGGCATCACAGTATGGACCATGGCACAGATAGGCATCGCCCAACTGACTACGTAGGATGTCTCTGTAGTAGGTCAGTTTGTCCTCCCTCTCAGTGGGTGTCAAAAATGCCCCCATTTTGTGCCGGAAGCGAGGGTCCAATAAGGTGGAGAGCCAGAAGTCATCCCGCTGACAAATGGAGACAATTCTGTGGTCACTACCCAAGCACATGAGCATGCATCGTGCCATTTGTGCAAGTGACTCGGAGGGACTACCTGTCTCCATCTCCACTGCAAACTGCCACGGTGTGTCTGGGTCCTCTGTCTGTGACCTTCCTCAATACCCTCTAGCTCCTGTGGCTGCTCCTGCTCCTCCTCTCCTGTCAGATGACTAGATAAAATGGCCAAACTGTGCTTCGCTGTGCCCCTCCTCCTCCTCCATTTCAGCCCCCACAGGCTTCATGTGGCTGTGAAATGTATGCCCCATGTCTCCAGTGCCCTGACTAGCCATGGTTTCCAACATGTGTTGTAGTACATGATGCAGTGGAATCACATCGTTCATCTCATAGTCCTGGCGACTGACTAATAAAGTAGCTTCCTCAAAGGGCCTGAGCAAACGGGTGTCACGTATGAGCTGCCACTGGTTTACATTGAAGTTACACAGGGGAGTCCCCCTATCCGTTTGGATCATCAAGAAATCCGTGATGGCTTTTCTCTGTTCCTATAGTCGATCCCACATATGGAGGGTGGAATTCCAACGGGTGGAAACATCGCAAATCAGACTATGTTTGGGGATACCGTTCTGACGCTGAAGCTCAAGAAGGGTGTGCTTGGCGGTGTAGGAGTGGCTGAAGTGCATGCAAAGTTTCCTTCCCGTTGTTAGGATGTCTTGCAGATGGGGGGAAGCCTTCAGAAAACGCTAGATTGAAGACGTGTGCCATGGCAGGACGCATGGCTCAGGCTTCCTTGTCGCAGCGCAGACAAGATGTTTTTCCCAGTGTCAGTCACCATGGGTCCCATTTGCAGTTTTCGTGGAGTAAGCCATGATTTAATTTATTGAGTTCTAATTTTTAGCAGATCCTCCCATGTGTGGCTCTGTGGCTCAAGGCAAACCATGTGAAGAACAGCGTGAAACCGCCGTGTCCTGCACACATGGTAGGCTGGAAGGGCACTGGGAAAAAAAAAAATATTTAGAAAAAACAAAATACAAAAAAAAAAATTGGTACAAAAATTCACAAAATATTGAAAAAAAGACAATGGAAAAAAATATTTTAAAAAAATTCCAAAAAAATAAAAAAATTAAAAAAATTATATATGTTTTTCAAAAATACAAAATATGAAGAAAAAATTAAAAAAATGTTGATACATTTTATATGTTACAGTTATTATGTTAGATGTTATTGTTGCTATGTTATATGTTATTATATGTTATTATTATAAATATGTTCAAATAAGATAAATGTTAACTATTAATATGTAATTGACAATTAGCCCCTTTCTACGTGCTTGCTTCCACTCCACTTAAGTGCCAAGCACGTAGAATCTACGTGCTTGACTTTCCCCCCTGCTAGCAAAAAAAAATAAAAATAAAAAATACTCACCCCTCGTTGGATCCGGCCGGGTCTCCTCTTTAATTTGGTGCCATCCGATCCCCTGTGGGGGGTCGGATGGCTCCAGGAGAGCCCCCGGAATAGCCCCCCCCCCGTTTGGCAGCAGCAGCTGCTAACTGTAAAAAAAAAAAATATAAAAATGACATTTACTTACCTGCAGTCGCGCTGTCTCCTCTTCACTGGGGGGGCCTCTGATCGCCCCCCCCCAGCCTCTTCAGCTTCAGGGGAGAGCCTGAAAGGGCTCTCCCCCTCCTCTCCCGACGGGCGCCGCCATCTTGCTGCTAAGCCCCACCCCCTTTGGGGCTGGGCTTATGACGTCATTCCCGGGCGTCTTGCTGCCTCTCCTCGGCTCAGCTGTCAGATGCCCTGGTGATCGCTGGGCAGAGCAGCCCCCCCTCCTCTGGCCAGCGATCACCAGGGCATCTGACAGCTGATGAACACAGGAGCTGACAATCGGGTGAGGTGAGTAAAGTGTTTTTTTTTTTTTTTTAATAAAGGTTTATTTAAAAAATGTTTGTGTCTGTCTTTTTTTTTACTCTTAACCCTTTGTGAACTGGTAAGGGGTCCATGAGACCCCTTATACCAGTCCACAAGGCTAGGGGCTGGCAAGTCACCTGCAACTTGCGGGTGGCTTGCCATTAACCCCCGCACCCCCAATTACCTGCCTCCCCAAAGCCCAGGGGGGGCAGAAGAGCCCGGGCCCACACAGGGTATGTGGGCTCGTAGGCTGCAGGGTGGGGGGCCACAAAAGCTGGCTCCTCCACTCTGTTCCTACAAGCCCCCATAGCTGGTCCCAGGCTGGTTATGACAGGTAAGGGGGACCCTACGTCATTTTTTTTTATTTTTAAGGGTTAGGGTTAGCTTAACCCTAACCCTTAAAATGAAAAAAAAAAAATGGGTTCCCCTCTACGTAATTTTTTTTTATTTTTAAGGGTTAACCCTTAAAATTCAAAAAAAAATTCAAACATTTTTTTAAGGGTGAGGGTTAGGGTTAGGCTAACCCTAACCCTAACCCTTAAAAAAAAAAATGACGTATGGTCCCCCCAAAATTCCAAAAAAAATGGGTCCCCCCCCCCCCCGGGAGGGGGACCCTACATCATTTTTATTTTTTATTTTTAAGGGTTAGGGTTAGCCTAACCCTAACACTTAAAAAATATGATGCAGGGTCCCAGGGAGGGGGGGGGCCCTTTTTTTTTTAATAACCCTAACCCTTAAAATTCTCCCAAAAAATGGGTTCCCCCCCCCCCCCCCCGGGGAGGGGGGACCCTGCGTCATATTTTTTAAGTGTTAGGGTTAGGCTAACCCTAACCCTTAAAAATAAAAAATAAAAATGATGTAGCCTAACCCTAACACTTAAAAAATATGATGCAGGGACCCATTTTTTTTTTTAATAACCCTAACCCTTAAAATTCCCCAAAAAATGGGTTCCCCCCCCCCCTGGGAGGGGGGACCCTGCGTCATATTTTTTAACCCTAACCCTTAAAAATAAAAAATAAAAATGATGTAGGGTCCCCCTCCCGGGGGGGGGGGGGGGGGACCCATTTTTTTTGGAATAACCCTAACCCTTAAAATTCCCCAAAAAATGGGTCTCCCAACCCCCCCCCTCCCCGGGAGTTGGGACCCTACGTCATTTATTTTTTATTTTTAAGGGTTAGGGTTAGCCTAGCCCTTAAAATTCCAAAAAAAATTACATAGGGTCCCCCCTCCCGGGGGGGGGGGGGGGGGGCTCCCCATTTTTTGGGGGGAATTTTAATTTTTTTATATTTTTTTATTTTTAAGGGTTAGGGTATTGTTCTGTTCGAGGGATGTTGCTTTTTCAGATTTTACTTGTTTTTTTCTGTTTGCATATAGTTTTTTTTAGGAAAATGTGGCTTTGATTCTTCTTTGTTATTCTTTTTTAGGGAAACTCTGTGCAACCAAAGAATTGATTGAGGGATTACTTCCAGAAAATTGCGCCCATGTCAACAAACCTGGTACGCCTAGAAAGCCTGAGGTGTATACTTCCAGAGAATATATAGTTTGTGGGGGTATTTCAAATTTAAAGGGTTCTTTTTCTGGAAAGACAGCAAGGTGCGCTTAGCGCGGTGCATAGTTGTATTTTATCTGAAAATCTCCTAAAGCGCTGTTTCAGTTTGGGGGAGTCTCCTGGGCAGGAAAGGGTGTCTACCAATACATGTGGTAACGCTGTGACCGAGATTAATTGGGGTTTCACATGCAATAAGATTTTATTGACAAACTTACATTTTTTATTACAAAAAACACTACAAATTGCAAAAAATATATATTTTTTTATTTTTTTGCACATATTTCACCCAAAAGTATTGAGAATACACCTAAAAAATTACAAACAAGACATTTCATGTTAAAGCCCAGACTCTGCTGAAAAAAACAATATATCATTTTCCTGGGAAATTCCTGGAAATCCCTTCAAAAATCACATTTGAACATGGAGCAAAATAGTGCAAAATGGTCTGGCACCAAGGGTGACAAAAACTCCAGGTAGGCTGGCAGCGAAAGGGTTAAAGGATATGTATTGTCCCTGACCGTAGTTACAGCTTCAGACGTAGGCACTGCTGTGCACTTTAGTACACACTGACAGGCTAAAGGACTGGCCCACCTTCTGTTCAACAAAATTGTACAGGGCTGGTACTGCCTTCTTCGCAAAGAAATGACAGCATGGGACTCTCCACCTCGGCTCGGCACAAGCCATCAGTTCTCTGAAAGGTCCACCAACTCAAAAGGGAGGGATTGCAGCACCTGCAACTTATACAGGAGCACATTTAACTTATGCACGTTGGATGAGTGGGCACATACTGTTGTCTCTTGGACATGGCTTGGCCAATGGATTGCTGGCAGAATGACTGACTCGGATTAAGAGAAGGAGGAGCATCTGGAGCGACAGAGGATGGGTATGACACACAGGACATGGTGGAGCCTTGGCTGGCTGGAACAGAGAGCGGCTTGCCACTGGGTAATGCAGCAGGCTGGACCACCACTTTGGAGCCAACTCTCCCAGGCCGCCTGATGGTGACGCTGCAAATGTTGACGCAGGGCTGTTGGGTCCAACATTGGGACCCTGGCCACACTTCACCTTCTGCCTACACATCTTTCATATAGCCATGTTAACCTCCTGCGGATGCTTGATGAAAAACTGCCACATGGCCTTGTAGCTGATTTTTCCTACCAACAGTCCGCACTAATTCACTGCTGCTGCCGCCGCCAACTCCAGGGACCCTGTTCCCCTACCTCCTGGGAAGATAGCCTGCCACGCAAGTGGTCTACCCCGAGCACATTTGCCTCCATACTTTCCCCTTCTGCCACCATGCTGGCCGCTAAATCTGTTACTCTCCATCACTCCAAACCTTTAAAAGTGCCCTCAAAACTCACTGATGTCCTCCTCAGGTTCCTCAACAGTGTCTGCCTAAGAAGCCAAAACGCTTGCAACACCACCTCCCATGCCACTCTTCTCATCACTACTTGCCCGCCTAGTGGAAGAAGCGGCGAGTGTCTCCTCCACTTCTTGGTTGGGCAGTAGCTGCTGATTTTTCTGATTATCAGATCGTCCTCACTGAACAGTGGAGCTGAACCCTAAGCATAAGACATAACCGACAGTTGACTGGGGGTGTCAGATGTCACTTGTGATGCAGTGGATGATCGTGTTAACCAATGGATGATGGCAGATGGGTTGCTGGTCAAGACACGACCGCTAGCTGATCCCGGGAGATCAGTCCTCTCACTGAGACTCCTGCTGCCACTCATCCCTAACCTGCTGCAACCTCTGCTTGATGAATTTAGGCCTCTGCAACTTCTCTGTGCCCATCCTGCCACTTCTCTGCCTGACATACTAAGCGCATACATGAGGGGAGGACAAAACGCTACACTACACTTAAAACATGATTTGTCGATAAGAGCAGCAGGTGTGTAACTATCTATGGTCTTTCACTAAGTAGTAACTAGGTCCTGAAGACTTTAACACGAACAAAGTGATACAACTCTTAGATGTGCGTAAGTGATGCTCTGATTAGAGCAATTCAATGTGCTCCAGTATGCTTCAAAAATGTTTTTTTTTCAGAGACTGGCCTGCGTGGAAATGAATCGGGCATGGATCAGCCAAGATTTCCACCCACCAATGCCTGATGCATTAGAGTAGATTGATCATGGGGCCAGACCAACACTAAAGAAATATGGATCGTGCAAAACAGATTTAAGGCGCTGCTCTCCAGTTACAGACATTCCTCCGCAACAGACCACAAGTAATTATTGAGAAAATGCTTTACGTTACTTTTTATTAATATTCTTCGGATAAGATATCTGTGCCGAAAATCTGTATATGTTCTCTTCATGCTGCTGCCAACTCCAGGGTGTGTCTTTCTGGCAATTTTGGGCTCCTGCTGCTGCTGCTTGCAACTCCAGTGTGTCTTTCAAGCAATGTTTGGGCTCCTGCTGCTCCTGCTGCCAACTCCAGTGTGTCTTTCAAGCAATGTTTGGGTTCCTGCTGCTCCTGCTGCCAACTCCAGTGTGTCTTTCAAGCAATGTTTGGGCTCCTGTTGCTGCTGCCAACTCCAGTGTGTCTTTCAAGCAATTTTGGGCTCCTGCTGCTGCTTGCAACTCCAGGGTGTCATTCAGCCCATTTTTGGCCTCCTCCTGCTGCTGCTGCCAACTCCAGTGTCTCTTTCAAGCAATGTTTGGCCTCCCGCTGCTGCTGCTGCCAACTCCAGTGTCTCTTTCAAGCAATGTTTGGGCTCCTGCTGCCAACTCCAGTGTCTCTTTCAAGCAATGCTTGGCCTCCTGCTGCTGCTGCCAACTCCAGTGTCTCTTTCAAGCAATGTTTGGGCTCCTGCTGCTTCCAACTCCAGTGTGTCTTTCAAGCAATGTTTGGGCTCCTGCTGCTTCCAACTCCAGTGTGTCTTTCAAGCAATGTTTGGGCTCCTGCTGCTCCTGCTGCTAACTCCAATGTCTCTTTCAAGCAATGTTTGGGCTCCTGCTGCTGCTGCTTGCAACTCCAGGGTGTCATTCAGCCAATTTTTGGCCTCCTGCTGCTGCCAACTCCAGTGTGTCTTTCAAGCAATGTTTGGGCTACTGCTTCTCCTGCTGCCAACTCCAGTGTCTCTTTCAAACAATGTTTGGGCTCCTGCTGCTCCTGCTGCCAACTCCAGTGTCTCTTTCAAGCAATGTTTGGGCTCCTGCTGCTCCTGCTGCCAACTCCAGTGTGTCTTTTAAGCAATGTTTGGGCTCCTGCTGCCAACTCCAGTGTCTCTTTCAAGCAATGTTTGGCCTCCTCCTGCTGCTGCTGCCAACTCCAGTGTGTCTTTTAAGCAATGTTTGGGCTCCTGCTGCCAACTCCAGTGTCTCTTTCAAGCAATGTTTGGGCTCCTGCTGCTCCTGCTGCCAACTCCAGTGTGTCTTTCAAGCAATGTTTGGGCTCCTGCTGCTCCTGCTGCCAACTCCAGTGTCTCTTTCAAGCAATGTTTGGGCTCCTGCTGCCAACTCCAGTGTGTCTTTCAAGCAATGTTTGGACTCCTGCTGCTCCTGCTGCCAACTCCAGTGTCTTTTTCAAGCAATGCTTGGCCTCCTGCTGCTGCTGCTGCCAACTCCAGTGTCTCTTTCAAGCAATGTTTGGGCTCCTGCTGCTGCCAACTCCAGTGTGTCTTTCAAGCAATGTTTGGGCTCTTGCTGCTCCTGCTGCTAACTCCAATGTCTCTTTCAAGCAATGTTTAAGCTCCTGCTGCTGCTGCTTGCAACTCCAGGGTGTCATTCAGCCAATTTTTGGCCTCCTGCTGCTGCCAAATCCAGTGTGTCTTTCAAGCAATGTTTGGGCAACTGCTTCTCCTGCTGCCAACTCCAGTGTCTCTTTCAAGCAATGTTTGGGCTCCTGCTGTTCCTGCTGCCAACTCCAGTGTATCTTTCAAGCAATGCTTGGGCTCCTGCTGCCAACTCCAGTGTCTCTTTCAAGCAATGCTTGACCTCCTGCTGCTGCTGCTGCCAACTCCAGTGTCTCTTTCAAGCAATGTTTGGGCTCCTGATGCTCCTGCTGCCAACTCCAGTGTGTCTTTTAATCAATGTTTGGGCTCCTGCTGCTCCTGCTGCCAACTCCAGTGTCTCTTTCAAGCAATGCTTGGGCTCCTGCTGCTCCTGCTGCCAACTGCAATGTCTCTTTCAAGCAATGTTTGGGCTCCTGCTGCTGCTGCTTGCAACTCCAGGGTGTCATTCAGCCAATATTTGGCCTCCTGCTGCTGCTGATGCCAACTCCAGTTTCTCTTTCAGCCAATGTTTGGGCTCCTGCTGCCAACTCCAGTCTCTCTTTCAAGCAATGTTTGGGCTCCTGCTGCCAACTCCAGTGTGTCTTTCAAGCAATGTTTGGGCTCCTGCTGCTCCTGCTGCCAACTCCAGTGTCTCTTTCAAGCATTGTCTGGGCTCCTGCTGCTCCTGCTTGCAACTCCAGTCTCTCTTTCAAGCAATGTTTGGGCTCCTGCTGCCAACTCCAGTGTGTCTTTCAAGCAATGTTTGGGCTCCTGCTGCCAACTCCAGTGTCTCTTTCAAGCATTGTCTGGGCTCCTGCTGCCAACTCCAGTGTCTTTCAAGCAATGTTTGGGCTCCTGCTGCTGCTTGTCACTCCAGGGTGTGATTCATCCAATTTTTGGGCTCCTGAAGCCAACTCCAGTTTCTCTTTAAAGCAATATTTGGGCTCCTGCTGCTGCTTGCAACTCCAGGGTGTGATTCATCCAATTTTTGGGCTCCTGCAGCCAACTCCAGTGTCTCTTTCAAGCTATGTTTGGGCTCCTGCTGCGGCTGCTTGCAACTCCAGGATGTGATTCATCCAACTTTTGGGCTCCTGCTGCCAACTCCAGTGTCTCTTTCAAGCTATGTTTGGGCTGCTGCTGCTGCTGCTTGCAACTCCAGGGTGTGATTCATCCAATTTTTGGGCTCCTGTAGGCAACTCCAGTGTCTCTTTCAAGCAATGTTTGGGCTTCTGCTGCTCCTGTTGCCAACTCCAGTGTCTCTTTCAAGCAATGTTTGGGCTCCTGCTGCTCCTGCTGCCAACTCCAGTGTCTCTTTCAAGCAATGTTTGGCCTCCTGCTGCTGCCAACTCCAGTGTCTCTTTCAAGCAATGTTTGAGCTCCTGCTGCTCCTGCTGCCAACACCAGTGTCACTTTCAAGCAATGTTTGGCCTCCTGCTGCTGCTGCCAACTCCAGTGTCTCTTTCAAGCAATATTTGGGCTCCTGCTGCTAACTCCAGTGTGTCTTTCAAGCAATGTTTGGGCTCCTGCTGCTGCCAACTCCAGTGTCTCTTTCAAGCAATGTTTGGGCTCCTGCTGCTGGCAACTCTAGTGTGTCTTTCAAGCAATGTTTGGGCTCCTGCTGCCTACTCCAATGTCTCTTTCAAGCAATGTTTGGGCTCCTGCTGCTCCTGCTGCCAACTCCAGTGTGTCTTTCAAGCAATGTTTGGGCTCCTGCTGCTCCTGCTGCCAACTCCATTGTCTCTTTCAAGCTATGTTTGGGCTCCAGCTGCTGCTTGCAACTCCAGGGTGTGATTCATCCAATTCTTGGCCTCCTGCAGCCAACTCCAGTGTCTCTTTAAAGTAATGTTTGGGCTCCTACTGCTGCCTGCAACTCCAGGTTGTGATTCATCCAATTTTTGGCCTCCTGCAGCCAACTCCAGTGTCTCTATCACGCAATGTTTGGGCTCCTGCTGCTGCTGCTTTCAACTCCAGTGTGTCATTCAGGCAATTTTTGGGCTCCTGCTTCAAACTCCAGTGTCTCTTTCAGCCAATGTATGGGCTCCTGCTGCTTGCAACTCCAGGATGTGATTCATCCAATTTTTGGGCTCCTGTAGCCAACTCCAGTGTCTCTTTAAAGTAATGTTTGGGCTCCTGCTTGCAACTCCAGGGTGTGATTCATCCAATTTTTGGGCTCCTGCAGCCAACGCCAGTGTCTCTTTCAAGCTATGTTTGGGCTCCTGCTGCTGCTGCTTGCAACTCCATGGTGTGATTCATCCAATTTTTGGCCTCCTGCAGCCAACTCCAGTGTCTCTTTCAAGCTATGTTTGGGCCCCTGCTGCTGCTTGCAACTCCAGGGTGTGATTCATCCAATTTTTGGGCTCCTGAAGCCAACTCCAGTGTCTCTTTAAAGCAATGTTTGGGCTCCTGCCACTGCTTGCAACTCCAGGATTTGATTCATCCAATTTTTGGCCTTCTGCAGCCAACTCCAGTTTCTCTTTCAAGCCATGTTTGGGCTCCTGCTGCCGCTGCTTGCAACTCCAGGGTGTGATTCATCCAATTTTTGGCCTCCAACTCCAGTGTCTTTTTCAAGCCATGTTTGGGCTCCTGCTGCTGCTGCTTGCAACTCCAGGGTGTGATTCATCCAATTTTTGGCCTCCTGCAGCCAACTCCAGTGTCTCTTTCAAGCAATGTTTGGGCTCCTGCTGCTGCTGCTTGCAACTCCAGGGTGTCATTCAGCCAATTTTTGGCCTCCTACTGCTGCTGCCAACTCCAGTGTCTCTTTCAAGCAATGTTTGGGCTCCTGCTGCCAACTCCAGTGTGTCTTTCAAGCAATGTTTGGGCTCCTGCTGTTCCTGCTGCCAACTCCATTGTCTCTTTCAAGCTATGTTTGGGCTCCAGCTGCTGCTTGCAACTCCAGGGTGTGATTCATCCAATTTTTGGCCTCCTGCAGCCAACTCCAGTGTCTCTTTAAAGTAATGTTTGGGCTCCTACTGCTGCCTGCAACTCCAGGTTGTGATTCATCCAATTTTTGGCCTCCTGCAGCCAACTCCAGCGTCTCTTTCACGCAATGTTTGGGCTCCTGCTGCTGCTGCTTTCAACTCCAGTGTCTCTTTCAGCCAATGTTTGGGCTCCTGCTGCTTGCAACTCCAGGATGTGATTCATCCAATTCTTGGGCTCCTGTAGGCAACTCCAATGTCTCTTTAAAGTAATGTTTGGGCTCCTGCTGCTGCTTGCAACTCCAGGGTGGGATTCATCCAATTTTTGGGCTCCTGCAGCCAACGCCAGTGTCTCTTTCAAGCTATGTTTGGGCCCCTGTTGCTGCTTGCAACTCCAGGGTGTGATTCATCCAATTTTTGGGCTCCTGAAGCCAACTCCAGTGTCTCTTTAAAGCAATGTTTGGGCTCCTGCCACTGCTTGCAACTCCAGGATTTGATTCATCCAATTTTTGGCCTCCTGCAGCCAACTCCAGTGTCTCTTTCAAGCTATGTTTGGGCTCCTGATGCCGCTGCTTGCAACTCCAGGGTGTGATTCATCCAATTTTTGGCCTCCTGCAGCCAACTCCAGTGTCTCTTTCAAGCTATGTTTGGGCTCCTGCTGCTGCTGCTTGCAACTCCAGGGTGTGATTCATCCAATTTTTGGCCTCCTGCAGCCAACTCCAGTGTCTCTTTCAAGCTATGTTTGGGCTCCTGCTGCTGCTGCTTGAAACTCCAGGGTGTGATTCATCCAATTTTTGGCCTCCTGCTGCCAACTCCAGTGTCTCTTTCAAGCTATGTTTGGGCTGCTGCTGCTGCTGCTTGCAACTCCAGGGTGTCATTCAGCCAATTTTTGGGCTCCTGCTGCCAACTCCAGTGTCTCCTTCAAGCTATGTTTGGGCTCCTGCTGCTTGCGACTCCATGGTGTGATTCATCCAATTTTTGGGCTCCTGTGGCCAACTCCAGTGTCTCTTTCAAGCAATGTTTGGGCTCCTGCTGCTGCTGCTTGCAACTCCAGGGTGTCATTCAGCCAATTTTTGGCCTCCTACTGCTGCTGCCAACTCCAGTGTCTCTTTCAAGCAATGTTTGGGCTCCTGCTGCTCCTGCTGCCAACTCCAGTGTGTCTTTCAAGCAATGTTTGGGCTCCTGCTGCCAACTCCATTGTCTCTTTCAAGCTATGTTTGGGCTCCAGCTGCTGCTTGCAACTCCAGGGTGTGATTCATCCAATTTTTGGCCTCCTGCAGCCAACTCCAGTGTCTCTTTAAAGTAATGTTTGGGCTCCTACTGCTGCCTGCAACTCCAGGTTGTGATTCATCCAATTTTTGGCCTCCTGCAGCCAACTCCAGTGTCTCTTTCACACAATGTTTGGGCTCCTGCTGCTGCTGCTTTCAACTCCAGTGTCTCTTTCAGCCAATGTTTGGGCTCCTGCTGCTTGCAACTCCAGGATGTGATTCATCCAATTTTTGGGCTCCTGTAGGCAACTCCAGTGTCTCTTTAAAGTAATGTTTGGGCTCCTGCTGCTGCTTGCAACTCCAGGGTGTGATTCATCCAATTTTTGGGCTCCTGCAGCCAACGCCAGTGTCTCTTTCAAGCTATGTTTGGGCCCCTGTTGCTGCTTGCAACTCCAGGGTGTGGTTCATCCAATTTTTGGGCTCCTGAAGCCAACTCCAGTGTCTCTTTAAAGCAATGTTTGGGCTCCTGCCACTGCTTGCAACTCCAGGATTTGATTCATCCAATTTTTGGCCTCCTGCAGCCAACTCCAGTGTCTCTTTCAAGCTATGTTTGGGCTCCTGCTGCCGCTGCTTGCAACTCCAGGGTGTGATTCATCCAATTTTTGGCCTCCTGCAGCCAACTCCAGTGTCTCTTTCAAGCTATGTTTGGGCTCCTGCTGCTGCTGCTGCTTGCAACTCCAGGGTGTGATTCATCCAATTTTTGGCCTCCTGCAGCCAACTCCCGTGTCTCTTTCAAGCTATGTTTGGGCTCCTGCTGCTGCTGCTTGAAACTCCAGGGTGTAATTCATCCAATTTTTGGCCTCCTGCTGCCAACTCCAGTGTCTCTTTCAAGCTATGTTTGGGCTGCTGCTGCTGCTGCTGCTTGCAACTCCAGGGTGTCATTCAGCCAATTTTTGGGCTCCTGCTGCCAACTCCAGTGTCTCTTTCAAGCTATGTTTGGGCTCCTGCTGCTTGCGAATCCATGGTGTGATTCATCCAATTTTTGGGCTCCTGTGGCCAACTCCAGTGTCTCTTTAAAGCAATGTTTGGGCTCCTGCTGCTGCTTGCAACTCCAGGGTGTGATTCATCAAATTTTTGGCCTCCTGCAGCCAACTACAGTGTCTCTTTCAGGCTATGTTTGGGCTCCTGCAGCTGCTGCTGCTGCTTGCAACTCGAGGGTGTGATTCATCCAATTTTGGGCTCCTGCTGCTGCCAGCTCCAGGGTGTGTTTTTCAGGCACTATAGGGGCCCCTCATAGTGATGCCACTTCAACTCTGTGCAATTGTGCCGCTCTGCGACTTAGCAATGCCTCTGATCTGCATGTGATAATTATTTACAGTATTATTTCACTAACCCAGCACGCATCCTATGCGTGTTACAGCAAGGCAGAATGGTTTACAACCCTATTGAGGCTCTAGGAGGCTCAGAAATAGCCGTTTTTAATAGCGATTCGTCGCGAATAAATTCGGGTCGAACCGATTTTTGCCGGAAAATTCGCCGAATCAGTCGAATTGAAATTTTCAAAAGTTCGCTCATCTCTAATCAGCAGCCCTATCCAACATCATCCTCCTCCTCCCATCTTACTAGAGCCCAGCAGAACGATGACAGCTGACCACCCTTGGAGACATCAATTTATGTTTCTATAACCATAAAACATGGAGAACCCGTGCATCAATTTAAGTAATCTCAGAACTACATATTCTTCAACTTCAACTAGACTTCAGAGAAAGACTTCCCAATATCGCAGGGAGTGCATAAGAGATCTTACTTCCGCAAAGCAACCAGCATCAGAGGCACATTCCACCTCCAACGTTTATATAGGTTTTATCTGTTAAGAATGTTAAGTTATGCTCCAGAACCCCACTGTATGAGACAGGGGCTCAAGCAAAAACACAAGCCCATAAATCTCCTTTTTCTCTCTTTCTTTAAAATTCCTCTCTTGATAACACATACCCATCTATCTTAAGCAGCTTTCTGGAATAGGCTGTATAATTCATAACATTGATGTTTCTACATAACAGGAAGCAAATAACCTACTAGCTATATTTACCCTCTACAGGCCCCAATGGCTCTACACTCTCTCTCTGCTCATAACTGTCAACACAACGCTAAACTCATCCCCCCCATTCCTTTTTTCTTATCATTACCACTCACTACAGAGACAGTAGCGTCTGGTTGAGTTAATAACCACTGGATGGCAACCAACCAACTAATTTTAGGTTGGTTAATCCTCCCCTTGATTCCCTCTTAGCAATCTGCCTACTTATTCTTCAGCCTCATCTTCCATCACCAATTTATTGCTGATTGGTGTGCAGCCCACCTTGGCAGACCACCTCCTTCAATATCTCAGTTCTCACAATCACCTCTCCTCTCCTAAAACATCTTTCTCCCTCCTGCTACCACTTAATCCTTATCCAATTTTAACACTCTATTCCTTTTTTTCCTTTCTCTCTTCTTTACCCTTTTTTCTTTAATCCCTCAAAATGAGTCAACCCCAAGGCTCTCTTTTAAACACCAACCTCACTTTCAAACTCCTCTCGCAGAATGTTCAGGGATTCAATTCCCCACAAAAAAGGACAAAAGCATTTATCCTATGCCTCAAGGAGGCTAGATTCTCTACCACAAGTTCTCCTAAATATCTGAACTCACACTACCTAACATTCTATTCAGTTTGCCATACAGAAAAGACATGGAGTAGCTATAGCTTTCCGGTGCAATGTCCCATTTGTATGCAAAACTCAAATAGCAGACCCAACAGGTCGATATCTTGTACTAACAGGCCAACTGAATTATGTATTAGTAACCTTCATAACCTACTACGTACCAAACACCCACCAGCGATTTTTTTTCTCTCATCTTATTAAAATAATAAAGTAACATTCTAGTGGAATACTGATGTATGCTGGAGATTGCAATGTTGCACTAGACCCCAAGTAAGATAGGTCACTCCAGAAAGGCAAAAACCCTTCTTCTGCTGCTCCCCTCTCACAACATCCTGCACACTGCATTAATACTCTGCTTAGGGAAATGTCTTTGATAGATATTTGGTGTGAGCAGAATCCTAGAACAAGAGACTACACTTGTTACTCGACGATTCATTTTGCAGAATCAACCATATTTTTGTCCCACAAAATCTCATCCGTATGATAAACTAAATACAAATACTGACAATCCCTGATCTGACCATGCTTCATTGGCAATGTGGTTCACTGCTCTTCCTCCGAATCAAAGACCCTTCACTGATTCAGCCTCTGAAATAAGCGTTTTGGAAGCCCACAAGGTGGTAATGACAGGCAATCTTATTGCATTGGCCACGTCACTCAAAAAATTCACAACACAAAAATAGCAGACATCACCTCACATCTAGAGCAACTGCAAAGCAGCTGGTAAAGAAACCCGACAGATGAACTAGTAAAGGAGGGTTGAAGAGACCAGAATACAATTCAACATGGCTTTTAGACAAACTAGCTGAAAAGAGATTAAGATGGGGGGGGAACAAAAATTCTACGCAAGAGCCAATACATGTGACACACCCTTAGCAAATAAACTACGATACACTACCTCAAGCGAACTCTGATTACATTTAAAACCCCCCAGGGAAATCTTGATACTTGAATACTGGTTCACAAATCTATAGGCCTATATTTTTAATTAATGTTGGTCTCAAAATCCTGAGGAATATCTTAGCCACCAGAATCATTGGCTTCCTGTGCAACTTAATAAGCAGACCTTACAGCTAGACCTCAGATGACATCTAGAGACTGCACTATTTGATTGAATTGTCCCAACAAAGAAACATCCACAGCTTTCTCCTATCTCTAGACAGAGCTTTTGACAATTCATTATGGGAATGTATGTATTTTCCAAGTATACAGCACATCCTGTTCCAGTAATTCCTTACGTCTGAGTTATTCCACCACAAGGTGGCGCAGTGGACTGCAGAAAGACCTGTGGCCACTCCCGCCCCATAAATAGCCAAGTACCTCACCCCAATTTCCAGTGTTTCTCTGCAGTCTGGACTGCGAAGATAGAAGATGGCTCTATTGCGCTGATTGTGGGGCTTTTTAAGCCTAGGGCCCTGCAGGCTTATTTCCACCCGTTCTGGACTCACTGCCTCCCAGCCTTGGCTGACGGTTCGGGTGAAGGTAGGACAGCACTAGGGTCGGGTGCTGAAGGAGCTCGGCTCCGGGCCACAAGACCCTGTACCAAAGGGTAGCCGGCGACAGGCCTTCTATGGTGAGCCTCATTGGGATGCCCCAGCCTCGTATCTTGGGTCCTGGTTCCCTCTCCCTCTCCCTGTCTCTCCTCCCTTTTAGAGGGTTGTGCGCGACCCCTTTGCTGTGGCCGCTCGGCTGGCAGGGGGCGCCCGAGGGGTCCGTGATTTGTGTGTGTGTTATTTTTATTTTTGGTGTGTGTGCGGGCCGTTGTACGGCGCTCAGCGGTGGTTGGCGCTATGTATTGTTTAGTTCTGTCATGGCGCCGGCGTCCCACGTGATCACAGTTTCGCACTCTTCGGGGGGGGCGGGAACCGCGGTTTGACGCGTTTTGCCTCATGCGCTCGCATTCCGCCCCTCTAGGTGCTGCTGCCGTCGCCATTTTGTGGCCTTGTCCTTACGGTGCTGCGACGCGGTCTGGTCTCTAAGCGATTTGTCCTCTTGGTCCGTGAGTCCCTTACGGGGGGTTTTATATTGCTTTACTATGTATACGCTGGGGATGTTTATTGTGTTCTTATTGTGTCTTGCAGGTGGGTAACCTCTGACTGTGGTTCTCCTGGCCCTGCCCCTTACCATTCTCTCACCTTCCCTAGCGGGCTTTATGGAGCATCCCAAATTGGGTGGCTATTGCTAGCTATGTCCCTGTACTGGCCGTTACACCTCTATCTAAATCACCATAGGGAGGCTTCCGGGGACAATGTGCTTGGGATTCCTTTAGGACAAGCCCAGCTGTGTGTTGCGTGTGGGGTATCCCCAATTAGTGACGGTGTCAGGGTGTGTTTGACCTTTGCTCAACATGTACTTGCGCTGCAGCCTGGGTCCTCTGCTATGGGTCCCGGTGCTGTGCCCCTTTCTGCTTTGCCTACCCCCCCACGCTAGCATCTGACCCCCAGTGAGGGGCACACTAGCGGGGAGTCTCAATATGACTTGGCTTCAAGGGTGGCCAGCATTGAAAAACATATTGCTGGGTCAGCCCCACGTAAGGCTTCTGTTAAGAAGCGGCATTTTTCTCCTGCTGCTTCCCTCTTTCCTGTGGGGGATGAGGGACTTTACTCATTGTCTGTTTTTTACCCCCTCGAGAAGGGGGAATTATTCTCTGATTCAGAATCCTCTGAGGTCCCTCATCCCCCACAGGAAAGAGGGAAGCAGCAGGAGAAAAATGCTGCTTCTTAACAGTATAAGTTATATGGTGGAACCGGGTCTCCCTTTGGAGAAGACCCATGGTCCTCAGATGACACTTACAGGTTAGAGACTCACATTTTTGAAGTGCTTTGTATTTCCCCTCCTGCCGTGGCTCCACAGCAGCAGGGTGAGCTTTTCCATTCTGTTAAACCACGCTTGGAGTTCCCTGAGCAGAATCACTTTAATAATCTGGTGCTTAAAGAGTGAGAATGCCCTAGTAAGCTACCTGGGGTGCCCAAGAGTTGGGGACAGGAGGTATCCTTTCCCGATTATGTGATTAAGCGTTGGTTATGTCCTCCCAAGGTGGACGCGCCCATTCTAGGGTTGCCTAACACATCGGTCATGCATTCACCTGACACTACTACCCTGCGGGATGGTGAGGACCGGCGCTTGGACCAGCTGTCCTGTCATGCCTTTGCCTGTGTGGGAACTGCACTGCGCCCGGTTTGTGCCTCTGCCATAATGGCTATTGCTATTAAAGGGTTGCTTAAGTGCCTCCTAGATGGGGCCTTTGATGACGCGGGAGGTGAGGATTATAGATCTCTCCTACTTTGCTATGAATTTATTGCATATATCCTTTCTGCCATGGATGATGCCATTAAAATGTGTGGTAGGACTTCTGCTCTGTTGGTGGCTATACGACGCTCTGTCTGGCTACGTCAGTGGGTGGCCGATAATGCTGCTAAAAAGGCCCTCACTGGCTTTCCCTTTAAGGGGCTGCGGCTCTTTGGTGAACGCTTGGACCTATTTGCCAGGGGTGGTAGGCTGCCTCAATGTAGGAGGCCATCTCGGCCCTTTCGGGGGACCGGTGCTTCTCTTCCCTCCTTCCGCGCTTTCAGGGCTGGTCAAGGAGTTTCCTTTGCTGGGGCACACGGAGACTATTGGGGCAGGGGTAGAGGACGAGGCCATCCCGGCCTCATGGGGTCTCAATCCCAAATCCTCCCCCAAGCCCCCTCAGGCATGAGGAGGCGCCTTCACCCATCCGGGTGGGGGGATGGCTTTGGCTCTTTTATCACATCTGGAGGCTACACAGAGTGTAGCAGACAGATGGATTCAGGAGGTGGTGTCCTCTGGATACAAGATAGAGTTTGCAGCCTGGCCGCCCCCAAGATTTATCAGATCCCGGATGGCTCAAAACCCCCTTTCAGCTCAGGGCTTGCGGCTTGCGGTCCAAAACCTTTTGGAGTTGGGGGTCATCTGCCCTGTGCCTCTCAGGGAAAGGGGCAGAGGCTTCTACTCCAATCTATACACTGTTCCCAAAAAGGATGGGTCTCTCAGGCCCATCTTGGATTTAAAGCACCTCAACAAGTTTGTCAGATTCAAGCATTTTCGCATGGAGACCCTGCACTCAGGTCATCAGAAATTTCTCAGGTTTGCTCTGGAGGATCAGCACTACCAATTTGTGGCCTTACCTTTCGGTATCACCTCTGCTCCCAGGGTATTAACCAAGGTGCTGGCGGGTGTGATGGCTCTGTTGAGATCTCAGGGCATTCAGGGCTGGACTCAAGGAACCTCTTGGTGGGCAGGACCTTTCTGTCCCCTTGCTGGGAGACTGTCACCACAGATGCCAGTCTAACAGGTTTGGGGGGGCTTCTGGAAGTCCTTGAAATTCCAGGGTCAGTGGGGCCCCCAGGAGGCCCATACTCCTATCAACATCCTGGAACTGAGGGGTAAGGTTGGTTCTCACCCAATTGACCCCACACCTTCGGGGTCAGGCTGTTCAGATCTGCTCGGACAACCAGAGGGCAGTTGCCTACATCAATCATCAGGGAGGGACTCGGAGCAAGCAAGCCCTCAAGGAAGTGTCCCTGATACTGGCCTGGGCGGAGGAGAATGTCCCCTGTATATCAGCTGTGTACATCCCGGGGGTGTAAAACCTGGAGGCAGACTCCCTGAGCAGGGGGATGCCTCGGCTGGGGGAGTGGTCCATCAGCAACAGGGTGTTTTGCTCCCTGTGCCGCCACTGGTGTCTGCCGGATGTGGATCTGTTTGCCCCCCGTCACAATCACAAACTTTCATTCTTTGTCTCAGGACCCTCTGGCCTTCACCACGGATCCGCTAGCAATGCCTTGGAAGGGGTTTCGGCTCCTCTATGTGTTCCCTCCATTCCCTCTGTTGGGCAGGGTGCTGTGCAAGATAGCCCTGCAGGGGGTGCCAGCCATTCTGGTGGCCCCCTGTTGGTCAAGAAGGGTGTGGTTCGCAGACATCGTGCAATTGGCAGTAGATCAGTACGTCCTGCCCAAGGATCCAGATCTGCTCACTCAGGGACAGCTGTGCCATCCCAATTTACAAACGCTGGCTTTGATGGGTTGGCTGCTGAAACCTCCATCTTGAGGGAAAAGGGAGTTGCCTGCCTCTGTTGTTGATACCATGATTAGGGCTAGGAAGAAGTCCCCTTCCTTTATCTACTACCGGGTCTGGCATGCTTACATTGCTTGATGTGAGTCCAAATCTCTTCCCTGTCGGATGTTTTCTGTTCCCAGAATTCTGGAATTCTTGCAACATGGTTTGGATTTGGGGCCTTCAACTTAGTACCCTCAAAGGTCATGTTGGCAATTTTCTTCCAAAAACTTTTTTCCAGGGGGTTTCTCATGTGCGTCCGCCACGTAAACCTATGTTACCAGTTTGGGATCTGAATCTGGTGATATCTGCTCTGCAGGGTCGTCCTTTTGAGCCTCTCCGTGAGGCTGCTTTGCCCATTTTGACTCTCAAGGTAGCCTTTTTGGTGGCTATTACTTCTGTCAGGCGTGTTTCTGAGTTGGCGGCGCTCTCCATCAAACCTCCTTATTTTGAGCGACACCAGGACAAGGTGATGTTTCGTTTTAAACCAGATTTCTTACCTAAGGTTGTGTCTGGTTTTCATTTCAATCAGGACATTGTCTTGCATTCCTTGTGTCCTAATCCTGCTAATTCCAATGAGAGGACTCTGCATTCTTTGGATGTGGTCAGGGTTCTGAAATTTTACTTGGTAGCTACTGAATCTTTCAGGAAGACTGATGCTCTTTTTGTTCTTCCTTCTGGTCCTAGGAAGGGTTTGCCTCCGGCTAAGTCCACTATCAGCAAGTGGATTCGTCATGCGGTGGTGCAAGCCTATTTTGCTAAGGGGAAGGAACCTCCCTTCCACGTTACTGCTCATTCCACTCGTGCTATTGGTGCCTCTTGGGCCTTTCAGCACCAGGCTTCTGTTGAACAAGTTTGTAAGGCCACAACTTGGTCTTCTGTTCATACTTTTTCCAAGTTTTACAAGGTTGATGTTAGGGCCTCAACTGACGCTGCTTTTGGCCACAAAGTTCTGCAGGCGGCAGTGGTTTAAACGACACGCCTTGCTCTTTGGGGATTCCACCCTACCTTACGGACACTGCTTTTGGATGTCCCAGACATAAGGAATTACTGGAACAGGACGTGCTGTATACTTGGAAAAATACAATTCTGTGGGTACTCACCTGTAGAATTGATTTTATAGTATACAGCACGTCCTGTTCCACCCCTCCCTTGTTATCATTTTTCCTGGTTACCTCTGTATGGTGATTGTTCAAAGTTTATTTTGGGTTCTTATCCATTTTGTTGATTCTCCCAGCTTCTTGTATAACTGCTTGTCAACACTGGAAATTGGTGGGAGGTACTTGGCTATTTATGGGGCCGGGAGTGGCCACAAGTCTTTCTGCAGTCCACTGCGCCACCTTGTGGCGGAATAACCCAGACGTAAGGAATTACTGGAACAGCACGTGCTGCATACTATAAAATCAATTCTACAGGTGAGTACTCACAGAATTGTATTTTTGTGCTTGATAGATTTTGGGCCCAATTCCTCACATTCGCTGTATGCTTCTCCATTAGCAAGGGTGCAGTATGGCAGCTGACTCATTCCCTATTTGCAAGGCTGTCCGTTATACCCAGTATTTTTTGTCCTAGCCCTAGAGCCTCTCTCTATTGCCAATTGTGCAAATCAAAATATACTGATTCCGCTGAATACCACCATAAGGTCTGCCTATTTGCTGAATACATTGACATCGACATTACTGCTAATTATCCCACAACTTCACATTTCACTACTTAATGCCCTACAGTCCAATTTTCAATGGGGGCCCTATCATATGTGGGGGTTAAAATTTTTCCAATTCCCTATACCAAACCAACTCCCCTCCTCTCTTCTGATCCCTGAAATTCATGCTATAATCATGGCGGGGACATAAGATTTCATGGATTGGAAAGATAAATGAGGTGAAAATGACTTTACTTCTCAAAATGTTGTACTTCTCCAGAACACTTCCTGTAAGCATTCCTTCATTTCAGCTCAAACGTGTTCTGAACAGTATAATGTACGTTTATCTGGAAAATCACTAGACCAAGAGTGGCTAAGATGACAATGTTAAGACATAGGAGGGAAGAGGGGCTGCGAGTCCCACACATCAGCAAGTACTACCAAGCAGCACAGATTGCACAGCTACAGAATCTACACATTCAACCCTCTTTGGGTGTCCCTGGAGACACCGGCCTGCGGTTCCCTCCCAATAGACAGTCTTCTCTAGATGCCCTCACAGCATCAACCCTAAATTTCATGTCCAATATTGAGCCATTCCTTATGCATTTGGGACAGTGGCAGATACTCAGGGTGCCTAATCTCACATCTTCCTCTAATTTTTTGCTGGGAAAGAAAGTCCGGGGGCATTTGACTGGTGGCATCTATAAAGTTACGTTCATGCGTCTATAAAGTTCACCACTTGGTAGATAGAGAAGAAATGGTCTCCTGGCCTGTTCTGGTAGAAAACAGAAGTATACCTGCAACTGAATGATTCAGATAGCTCTTAATTCGGCACCGGCTTATTCCCTTACTTAAAAATAAAATTCCTAGCATAGACATGACAAACTTTGAACGCATTTGTTCATAAGGAAGACCTGCTCTAGACCTGATATCAACAATATACTCCTCACTCAATGCTCTCCCTCTTGAGTCTAAGCACTGATATATGTTCAAGTGGGAAGCAGACTTACATTTAGTGAAAAATAGAGAGGACTGGAGTAATATCTAGACAATCATCAATAAATGCTTCATTAACACTACCAGCATAGAGTGGCATACACAATTACCACAAGATGGTCCTTGGTACCATCACACATAGCAAAAGCAATTCCAGATTATCCATCAACCTGCTTCAGAGGCTGTTCCTCAGAAGGCAGGGTCCTGCACATTTGGTGAGAGTACCCCAAAATTAGGAGATTCTGGTCTTGTGTCTTTGGCCTATTGCACACCCTCTTTAAAACCATTGTCCATAGAGTTCCATGGGTGGCTTGGATACACGTGAAGCTTGAGGGTTTCAATAAAACCTAGCATAAATTGATATCTAAGGTTTAACTGGCCACACAATGAAATCGTTTTTAAAGCTGTCAGAGAAAGGTTGAATGAAATACTAATCAACAAAAAACAAACACGCCTGTTAAAGGATTAAAATAAGCCATTTATAAGAGTGTGGGACCCATGGGTGGAATATGCCTTTACTCCAAGGCAGTGCTATTCTTCAATAAAATATAACCCCAAACTTTAACCCCATTTTTCTTTTCTTCTCTTACCTTCTCCTCCTTTCTCTTTCCATCCATTTCTTCTTTCCTGCACATGAAATGTCAAGTTTTCTTGCTCAGCTGTTATAGTAAAAACTTATTTCTGTCTGATTCAAGAAAATCTAACAATGCAGTGCTTTAACGGGATGTATATTTGAAAGGCTGTCTTTATTGTACTTCATAACTGTACTGTTATAAAATAACAATAAAAAAGATTCATTTTAATGAATAGGTTTCAGCTAATTATCACCAGAGCTAATCCAGTGAAATGAGATAAATATCTCATGTTGGGGATGCATAGAGGGCAGTGCCCACAAGGAGCATGTACTGTTGATATGGAGCTTCAGAAACATTCTTGCTGCTCAGATTTAAACACCATTTATAATAGAAATGGTCAGGGCCACTTTCATGCTGTTTCTCACTCCACTGGGATCTAGCCTACACGGATGTCCATACAGTATAATCCCAAGGTATCATTGGGACTGACTGGCATAGTATACAGTGTCCCATACCTTCCTGGTCTTTGTTACATTTACAGCCCTGTACTCATCAAAAAGGTAGAAAAAAGTTATTGTAGCCTCTTATCCTATGCCAAACATAATGTCTGAAAAAAGAACTACTGTAGTATTCCAAGTATTGTATTCTTATAGAAAGTATAATTATCTGAAATATACTTAGCCATAAAATGTATCTCTTTAATGTATCGGTTTACTTTCGATAGCAGTCATGTGTCCCAATGCAGCAGAAGCAGGAAATTAGAAAAGTAATAGCACTTGCATGATTTGGTAAATGAATCCATATTATAGCAAGTGGTATACTAAAATGGCAAAAAGCTGGTAGAAATAGAAACTTCTGGATGACTAAAGGATGTATTGGCCTACCCAACATGGAGAGAGCCAAGTCTTGTTACCGGCCCTTTAACCCTGTCGCTGGCAGCCTACCTAGAGATTGTGATTTTTGAAGGAAAGTCTAGGAATTTCCCAGGAAAATTAGATATTATTCTTTTCAGGAGAGTTTGGACAGTAAAATTTTTTTAAATAGACACCCTTTCCTACCCAGCAGATGTGCCATACTGAAACGTTAAAAAAAAGACAACTACCATACTATGTGCACCCACAAACTATATATATAGTCTCTGAAAGTATACACCTCAAGCTTTCTAGGCATACCAGGCCCTGTTGTCACGGCTGCAGCTTTTGAATTTTTAGGGGTTAAACTTTACAAAATAAATGGCATGGAGTCCCCCTTCCCGGTAAAACCAGCCTGAGCATCAGATATGGGGGCTGGTAGATCAGGGAGTGGAGGCCACCAGGCCAGCCCCTGGCCCCAAAGGCTACCAGCCCACATAGCCCTCATGGGTCGTGGGCTCTTCTGCAACCCCCTGGGATTTGGGTGCAGGTAATAGGGCGTGGTGTTATGCTTGCTGGCACGTGACTTGTCAGCCCCTCCTGCACTGTAAACTGGCATAGGATCTTAAGGATAGGTTGATATCCTGCCCCACACCCAACCTCCACCACTACCTTCTCACAGCTCTCAGGCTGGCGGAAGATGCCTTTTATTCTGATAGAGTGAGATGACATCATCTCACTTGCCGTATAAAAGGCTCCTCCCTGCAGCGGCCTTTGAGCTGTCAGAAGCTGCCATAGGGGGCAATCTCTGCCCCAATGAAGACCCTGGGGGGATCAGATCCCCCCTGGGCAACAAGGAGACCCCCTGTCCTGGATTCTATATGGAGGTGTCGATGGAGGGGTGCAGATTTCTTTTTTTTGTCCGTCAGGCATGCCAGGCATGTGTAATTCACATGGTTGTCATCTAATTGACGGTCATTTATGGCCTAGAGGTGGGGGGGGCTGTGACCGGACGGTGGCAGGTTCGATTCCCAACGTTGGGACATGACTGAAGTGCCCTTGAGCAAAGCACCTAACACCCACTTGCTCCCTGGGCGCTGAGTTTAGAGCAGCCCACCTCTCCGGGCACATGGGCACTTCACTGCCCCTTAGTTTGTAATTTACTTGTGTATAGTCACTCACATGGTGTTTATTCACTGGTGTGTATACGGAGTTGTGTTGTTCACAGTGCAGGGGTGGATAAAATGCGGAGAAGGAATTCCATGTGTGCGTTGGCACACAATGGGCACTATTATCACTATTATAATTATTATTATCATTATTATTAATGGTTGAAGAGGCAACCATGTGAATTTCACATGCTTGGCGTTTAAAGGGTAAGTTTAAGGTACTGTATAGAGACTCTGCCTGGGTGGGTTCTGCGGGCCAAGTAGCCCAGTCCAGGACTAGTCCAGGACTAAAAGGACTATACCAGAACTGACAAGCCTATGATGGAGCCTGCTGACGTTGGGTGGGCTTTGGAGAGGCTTGCAACCATGCTGCTCTGTGAAATGACCAGATACATGAGGCATTGCAACCTGGGCTGTGTGGAGACCTGCAGCCAGTTGTGCATGTCTGCAGAAGATTGATGCCAGAGGCACATAAAGGAATCTTTTGAGCTACTGGGCGGTAGTCAGCAAACAAGAAAGCTTTCAGTCACTAAAAGAAGACTGGGAATCCTGTGACCAGTGGAAGCCATATGTTGGGCAGCACTGCAAGTAAGCCAGGAGACTGTTTTGATGACTTGTTATGGTTTGCAAAAAGCAGTTTGATGCATGGAGAAAACAAAGAAATTGAGCTAAATATCCCTGTGTTCTGTATGTCCTTGATGCCCAAAAGAGTTGTATTATACAGTATGGTGGGCTTGGCTGTGGGATTTTGGGTGACTATAGGTAATGCAATAGCATAGGAAATGTATAGTGCTATAATTAGAGATGAGCGAACTTTTGAAAAATTCGATTCGACTGATTCGCCGAATTTTCCGACAAAAATCGTTTCGACCCGAATTTATTCGCGACGAATCGCTATTAAAAATGGCTATTTCTGAGCCTCCTAGAGCCTCAATAGGGTTGTAAACCATTCTGCCTTGCTGTAACACGCACATGATGCGTGCTGGATTAGTTAAATAATACTTTGAATAAATATCACATGCAGATCAGAGGCATCGCTAATAGAATCGCAGAGCGGCACAATTGCAGAGAGTTGAAGTGGCATCACTATGAGAGGCAGGAGCCCAAACATTGCTTTAAAGAGACACTGGAGTTGGCAGCAGCAGGAGCCCAAAAATTGGATGAATCACACCCTGGAGTTGCAAGCAGCAGCAGGAGCCCAAACATTGGCTGAAAGAGACACTGGAGTTGGCAGCAGCAGGAGCCCAAAAATTGACTGACACACCCTGGAGTTTCAAGCAGCAGCAGCAGCAGCAGCAGCAGCCCAAACATAGCTTGAAAGAGACACTGGAGTTGGCTGCAGGAGCCCAAAAATTGGATGAATCACACCCTGCAGTTGCAAGCAGCAGCAGCAGGAGCCCAAATATTACTTTAAAGAGACACTGGATTTGGCAGCAGGAGCCCAAAATTGGATGAATCACACCCTGGAGTTGGCAGCAGCAGCAGGAGCCCACACATTACTTTAAAGAGACACTGGGGTTGGCTTCAGGAGCCCCAAAATTGGATGAATCACACCCTGGAGTTGGCAGCAGCAGCAGGAGCCCAAACATTACTTTAAAGAGACACTGGGGTTGGCTTCAGGAGCCCAAAATTGGATGAATCACACCCTGGAGTTGGCAGCAGCAGCAGCAGGAGCCCAAATATTACTTTAAAGAGACATTGGAGTTGGCTTCAGGAGCCCAAAAATTGGATGATTCACACCCTGGAGTTGGCAGCAGCAGGAGCCCAAATATTACTTTAAAGAGACACTGGGGTTGGCTTCAGGAGCCCAAAAATTGGATGAATCACACCCTGGAGTTGGCAGCAGCAGGAGCCCAAATATTACTTTAAAGAGACACTGGGGTTGGCTTCAGGAGCCCAAAAATTGGATGAATCACACCCTGGAGTTGGCAGCAGCAGCAGCAGGAGTCCAAACATTACTTTAAAGAGACACTGGGGTTGGCTTCAGGAGCCCAAAAATTGGATGAATCACACCCTGGAGTTGGCAGCAGCAGGAGCCCAAATATTACTTTAAAGAGACACTGGGGTTGGCTTCAGGAGCCCAAAAATTGGATGAATCGCACCCTGGAGTTGGCAGCAGCAGCAGCAGGAGCCCAAATATTACTTTAAAGAGACACTGGGGTTGGCTTCAGGAGCCCAAAAATTGGATGAATCACACCTGGAGTTGGCAGCAGCAGCAGGAGCCCAAACATTACTTTAAAGAGACACTGGGGTTGGCTTCAGGAGCCCAAAAATTGGATGAATCACACCCTGGAGTTGGCAGCAGCAGCAGGAGCCCAAACATTACTTTAAAGAGACACTGGGGTTGGCTTCAGGAGCCCAAAGGTTGGATGATTCACACCCTGGAGTTGGCAGCAGCAGCAGCAGGAGCCAAAACATTACTTTAAAGAGACACTGGAGTTGGCTTCAGGAGCCCAAAAATTGGATGAATCACACCCTGGAGTTGGCAGCAGCAGCAGCAGCAGGAGCCCAAATATTACTTTAAAGAGACACTGGGGTTGGCTTCAGGAGCCCAAAAATTGGATGAATCACACCCTGGAGTTGGCAGCAGCAGCAGCAGCAGGAGCCCAAACATTACTTTAAAGAGACACTGGGGTTGGCTTCAGGAGCCCAAAAATTGGATAAATCACACCCTGGAGTTGGCAGCAGCAGGAGCCCAAACATTACTTTAAAGAGACACTGGAGTTGGCTTCAGGAGCCCAAAAATTGGATGATTCACACCCTGGAGTTGGCAGCAGCAGCAGCAGGAGCCCAAACATTACTTTAAAGAGAAACTGGGGTTGGCTTCAGGAGCCCAAAAATTGGATGAATCACACCCTGGAGTTGGCAGCAGCAGCAGGAGCCCAAACATTACTTTAAAGAGACACTGGGGTTGGCTTCAGGAGCCCAAAAATTGGATGAATCACACCCTGGAGTTGGCAGCAGCAGCAGGAGCCCAAACATTACTTTAAAGAGACACTGGAGTTGGCTTCAGGAGCCCAAAAATTGGATGATTCACACCCTGGAGTTGGCAGCAGCAGCAGCAGGAGCCCAAACATTACTCTAAAGAGACACTGGAGTTGGCAGCAGGAGCCCAAAGATTGGATGAATCACACCCTGGAGTTGGCAGCAGCAGCAGGAGCCCAAACATTACTTTAAAGAGACACTGGGGTTGGCTTCAGGAGCCCAAAAATTGGATGATTCACACCCTGGAGTTGGCAGCAGCAGCAGCAGCAGCAGGAGCCCAAACATTACTTTAAAGAGACACTGGGGTTGGCTTCAGGAGCCCAAAAATTGGATGAATCACACCCTGGAGTTGGCAGCAGCAGAAGCAGGAGCCCAAACATTGCTTTAAAGATACACTGGGGTTGGCTTCAGGAGCCCAAAAATTGGATGAATCACACCCTGGAGTTGGCAGCAGCAGCAGCAGGAGCCCAAACATTACTTTAAAGAGACACTGGAGTTGGCTTCAGGAGCCCAAAAATTGGATGATTCACACCCTGGAGTTGGCAGCAGCAGCAGGAGCCCAAACATTACTTTAAAGAGACACTGGAGTTGGCAGCAGGAGCCCAAAGATTGGATGAATCACACCCTGGAGTTGGCAGCAGCAGCAGCAGCAGCAGGAGCCCAAACATTACTTTAAAGAGACACTGGGGTTGGCTTCAGGAGCCCAAAAATTGGATGATTCACACCCTGGAGTTGGCAGCAGCAGCAGCAGGAGCCCAAATATTACTTTAAAGAGACACTGGGGTTGGCTTCAGGAGCCCAAAAATTGGATGAATCACACCCTGGAGTTGGCAGCAGCCGCAGCAGCAGGAGCCCAAACATTACTTAAAAGAGACACTGGGGTTGGCTTCAGGAGCCCAAAAATTGGATGAATCACACCCTGGAGTTGGCAGCAGCAGCAGCAGGAGCCCAAATATTACTTTAAAGAGACTCTGGAGTTGGCTTCAGGAACCCAAAGATTGGATGATTCACACCCTGGAGTTGGCAGCAGCAGCAGGAGCCCAAACATTACTTTAAAGAGACACTGGAGTTGGCAGCAGGAGCCCAAAGATTGGATGAATCACACCCTGGAGTTGGCAGCAGCAGCAGCAGGAGCCCAAACATTACTTTAAAGAGACACTGGGGTTGGCTTCAGGAGCCAAAAAATTGGATGATTCACACCCTGGAGTTGGCAGCAGCAGCAGCAGGAGCCCAAATATTACTTTAAAGAGACACTGGGGTTGGCTTCAGGAGCCCAAAAATTGGATGAATCACACCCTGGAGTTGGCAGCAGCAGTAGCCAAAACATTACTTTAAAGAGACACTGGGGTTGGCTTCAGGAGCCCAAAAATTGGATGAATCACACCCTGGAGTTGGCAGCAGCAGCAGGAGCCCAAACATTACGTTAAAGAGACACTGGAGTTGGCTTCAGGAGCCCAAAAATTGGATGAATCACACCCTGGAGTTTCCAGCAGGAGCAGGAGCCCAAACATTACTTTAAAGAGACACTGGGGTTGGCTTCAGGAGCCCAAAAATTGGATGAATCACACCCTGGAGTTGGCAGCAGCAGCAGGAGCCCAAACATTACTTTAAAGAGACACTGGGGTTGGCTTCAGGAGCCCAAAAATTGGATGATTCACACCCTGGAGTTGGCAGCAGCAGCAGCAGGAGCCAAAACATTACTTTAAAGAGACACTGGGGTTGGCTTCAGGAGCCCAAAAATTAGATGAATCACACCCTGGAGTTGGCAGCAGCAGCAGCAGGAGCCCAAATATTACTTTAAAGAGACACTGGAGTTGGCTTCAGGAGCCCAAAAATTGGATGAATCACACCCTGGAGTTGGCAGCAGCAGCAGCAGCAGCAGGAGCCCAAACTTTACTTTAAAGAGACACTGGGGTTGGCTTCAGGAGCCCAAAAATTTTATGAATCACACCCTGGAGTTGGCAGCAGCAGCAGCAGCAGCAGGAGCCCAAACATTACTTTAAAGAGACAGTGGGGTTGGCTTTAGGAGCCCAAAAATTGGATGATTCACACCCTGGAGTTGGCAGCAGCAGCAGCAGGAGCCAAAACATTACTTTAAAGAGACACTGGAGTTGGCAGCAGGAGCCCAAAGATTGGATGAATCACACCCTGGATTTGGCAGCAGCAGCAGCAGGAGCCCAAACATTACTTTAAAGAGACACTGGGGTTGGCTTCAGGAGCCCAAAAATTAGATGAATCACACCCTGGAGTTGGCAGCAGCAGCAGCAGCAGCAGCAGCAGGAGCCCAAACATTACTTTAAAGAGACACTGGGGTTGGCTTCAGGAGCCCAAAAATTGGATGAATCACACCCTGGAGTTGGCAGCAGCAGGAGCCCAAAAATTGGCCTAAAGACATAAATATATTTTGCACCATTTGGAAAGTGTAAAACGTGGCACCATGCTGAATCTAGTCGCATGCATCCGCCATTGGTGGGTGGAAATCCTGGCTGATCCATCCCTGATTCATTTTAACAAAGGCGAGTCTCTCCACATTTTCTCCTCGCCGTAACTATGGCCCCCGCCGCACTAAACACCCGCTCAGATGGCACGCTACTTGCAGGGCAGGACAGCTTTTCCAGGGCAAACTCTGCTAGTTGCGGCCACAAATCAAGTTTGGCTGCCCAGAAGTCCAGCGGATCCTCAAGGTGTGTTGGCATGGTCATGTCAAAGTATGACATGACCTGCTGGTTCAGGTCCTGCTCCAGGTCTTCCTGCTGCTCATGATTAGCCTCACTATGCGTGTGTAGAAAGCTACTCATTAGCGACTGAAGACTGAGGCTGCTGCTGATGGAGCTGCTGCTGCTGCTCCTGCCAACCCCCCCAGCAGCCATGGCAGTGGAAGGTGAGCGCAGAGGTCCCCTCGAGTCAGACCTGCAAGAGTATGGACCATGGCGCAGATAGGCATCGGCCAACTTCCTACGTAGAATGTCTTTGTAGTAGTTCAGTTTGTCCTCCCTCTCGGTGGGTTTAAAAAATGCCCCCATTTTATGCCGGAAGCAAGGGTCCAATAAGGTGGACAGCCAGAAGTCATCCCGCCGACAGATGGAAACAATTCTGGGGTCACTACGCAAGCACGTGAGCATGCTTCCTGCCATTTGCGCAAGTGACTCGGATGGACTACCTGTCTCCATCTCCACTGCATACTGCCACGGTGTGCCCGGGTCCTCTGTCTCGCCTTCCTCAAAAACCTCTAGCTCCTCTGGCTGCTCCTGCTCCTCCTCTCCTGTCCGCTGACTAGATAAACCAGCCATTTCGCCAAGCCTAAACTGTGTTTCGCTGGGCAACTCCTCCTCCTCTTCCTCCTCCTCCTCCAGTTCAGCTCCAAGGGGGTTCATGTGGCCGTAAGATGTAAACGCCATGTCTCCAGTGCCCTAACCAGCCATGGTTTCCAACATGTGCTGTAGTACATGAAGCAGTGGAATCACGTCGTTCATCCTGTAATCCTGCCGACTGACAAATAAAGTGGCTTCCTCAAAGGGCCTGAGCAAACGGCAGGTGTCACGTATGAGCTGCCACTGGTTGACATTGAAGTTACACAGGGGAGTCCCCCTATCTGCTTGGATCATCAGGAAATCCATGATGGCTTTTCTCTGTTCATATAATCGGTCCAACATGTGAAGGGTGGAATTCCAACGGGTGGAAACATCGCAAATCAGACTATGTTGGGGGATACTGTTCTGATGCTGTAGCTCAAGAAGGGTGTTTTTGGCGGTGTATGAGTGGCTGAAGTGCATGCAAAGTTTCCTTGAAGTTGTTAGGATGTCTTGCAGATGGGGGGAACACTTCAGAAACCGCTTGACAACCAGATTGAAGACGTGAGCCATGCAGGGGGCATGGGTCAGGCTTCCTTGGCGCAGCGCAGACAAAGTTCTTCCCATTGTCGGTAACCATGATTCCCATTTTAAGTTTTCTTGGAGTAAGCTATGTTTGGATTTCCTGATGAATAAATTTAAGCAGTTCCTCCCCTGTGTGACTCCGTTCGCCATGACAAACCATGTGAAGCACAGCGTGACACCTCCGTGCCCTGCACACATGGTAGACTGGAGGGGCACTGAGACTTGAGCCTACAGTGGAGGGTGAGGAGATGGCGGAGGATGAGGAGGCCGAGTCGCACGGTGTCACAGGCCCAACGGGCAGGGAACGCGGAGGCCGAAGCGGCGTGACCTGTCCAAGTTGCTGCTGCAAAGGGACCACATTCACCCAGTGGGCCGTAAACGACATGTACTGTCCCTGACCGTAGTTACAGCTCCAGACGTCGGCGCTGCCATGCACTTTGCTACACACCGACAGGCTCAAGGACTGGCCCACCTTCTGTTCAACAAAAGTGTGCAGCGCTGGTACTGCCTTCTTGGCAAAGAAATGACGGCTTGGGACTCTCCACCTCGGCTCGGTACAAGCCATCAGTTCTCTGAAAGGAGTCCACCACCTGAAAAGGGAGCGACTGCAGCACCAGCAACTTGGACAGGAGCACATTCAGCTTCTGCGCCGTAGGATGAGTGGGCGCATACTGCTGCCTCTTGGACATGGTTTCGCTGATGGATTACTGGCGGGATGCATGACTTGGAGGAGGAGGAGGAGGAGCAGGAGCGACAGAGGATGGGTATGACGCACAGCTGCCTTCGGCTGAGGTGCTGGAGCCTTGACTGGCAGAAATTGGGAGCGGCGTGCCACTCGGTGAGGAAGCAGTCTGGCCCACCTCTCCGGAGCCTAGGTTCTCCCAGGCCGCTTTATGGTGACGCTGCATATGTTAACGCAGGGCCGTGGTGCCAACATTTGGACCCTGGCCACGCTTCACCTTCTGCCTACATATCTTGCATGTGGCCATGTTACCCTTCTGCGGATGCTTCAGGAAAAACTGTCACACTGCTGAGTAGCTACTTTTCCCACCCCCTGGCCTCACTGATTCACTGCTGCTGTTGCCAACTACAGGAACCCCTGCTCCACTACCTCCCAATAAGGTAGACTGCCGCACAGCAGGTGCTCTACCCCGGCCCCGACCCCGGCCGGCTCCAGCCTTTGGAATTGTGCCCCCATGCTGACTGCTACCACCTTGCTGCCTCAGCTGCTGACTCCGGGGCAACCTGCGCCCCTCTTCTCCTGATGATGACGATGAAGCCCCTTCATCACCTGGCTCCCAAGTGCGATCGGCTTCATCGTCATTATCATTATCACCGAGTTGTGGCTGTACGTCACTGATGTTCGTGGATTCGTCAACAGTGTCTGGCGCAGGAGCTGGAACGCTCACAGCACCCACGACACTGTCCACATCACTATTTGTCTGCCTAGCTAAAGAAGCCACCTCCATTTCTTGGCTGGGCAGTAGCTGCTGACTGTCCTCTATCTGATCGTCCTCCTCACTAAAGAGTGGAGCTGAACCCAAAGCATAGGATACGTCGCTGGGGGAGGTGTAGGACAGAGGCAATGGGAGGACAGGGACTGCTCTCGGGGCATGCCAACTCAGGGTTGTGTCAGAGGAACCTACCGACCCTAGACTGGGGGTCTCAGACGTAAGTTGTGATGATGTTGTTGATGAGCGCGTTAACCTATCTACCACGGCAGATGCGTTACTGGTGGAGACCCCACCGCTAGCAGATACTGGCAGATTAGGTCTCTCAGCGTGACTCCTGCTGCTACTGGCCCCCAGTCTGCTGCGACCTCTGCCTGCGGAACCTTGGCCTCTGCCACTCCTCTTTTCACTTCCAGGCACTTGTCTGCCTGACATAGTCTAACTGGCTTGGTAGTAGGTGATATTTTAAGAACCCCCAGGCAGCGGTGGGTCTATATGAAACAGAATATAATGCACACCAAAAGTGAGCAGTAACACTCAGCCTCCAACAGGCCTGCTTAGTGTAAATAAGAGAGCTGCTTAGTGTAAATAAAGAGGGGTATGGTATGTTACAGAATGGGATGCCCCAACAGCAGAGCACCTGGGAGCAGTAGTACTATGTACAGCAAAAGTGTCTTTATCAGGCCAAATTACTTTTGGAATAAGTGCAAAGGGTTATAGTAAATAGAGGCTGTTGTAGTCACAGAATGGGATGCCCCAACCGGAGAGCACCTGGGAGCAGTACTACTATGCACAGCAAAAGTGTCTTTATCAGGCCAAATTACTTTTAGAATAAGTGCAAAGGGATATAGTAAATAGAGGCTGGTGTAGTCACAGAATGGGATGCCCCAACCAGAGAGCACCTGGCAGCAGTACTACTATGCACAGCAAAAGTGTCTTTATCAGGCCAAATTACTTTTAGAATAGGTACAAAGGGTTATAGTAAATAGAGGCTGTTGTAGTCACAGAATGGGATGCCCCAAACGGAGAGCACCTGGGAGCAGTACTACTATGCACAGCAAAAGTGTCTTTATCAGGCCAAATTACTTTTAGAATAAGTGCAAAGGGTTATAGTAAATAGAGGCTGTTGTAGTCACAGAATGGGATGCCCCAACCAGAGAGAACCTGGGAGCAGTACTACTATGCACAGCAAAAGTGTCTTTATCAGGCCAAATTACTTTTAGAATAAGTGCAAAGGGTTATAGTAAATAGAGGCTGGTGTAGTCACAGAATGGGATGCCCCAACCGGAGAGCACCTGGGAGCAGTACTACTATGCACAGCAAAAGTGTCTTTATCAGGCCAAATTACTTTTAGAATAAGTGCAAAGGGTTATAGTAAATAGAGGCTGTTGTAGTCACAGAATGGGATGCCCCAACAAGAGAGCACCTGGGAGCAGTACTACTATGCACAGCAAAAGTGTCTTTATCAGGCCAAATTACTTTTAGAATAAGTGCAAAGGGTTATAGTAAATAGAGGCTGGTGTAGTCACAGAATGGGATGCCCCAACCAGAGAGCACCTGGGAGCAGTACTACTATGCACAGCAAAAGTGTCTTTATCAGGCCAAATTACTTTTAGAATAAGTGCAAAGGGTTATAATAAATAGAGGCTGTTGTAGTCACAGAATGGGATGCCCCAACCGGAGAGCACCTGGGAGCAGTACTACTATGCACAGCAAAAGTGTCTTTATCAGGCCAAATTACTTTTAGAATAAGTGCAAAGGGTTATAGTAAATAGAGGCTGGTGTAGTCACAGAATGGGATGCCCCAACCAGAGAGCACCTGGCAGCAGTACTACTATGCACAGCAAAAGTGTCTTTATCAGGCCAAATTACTTTTAGAATAAGTACAAAGGGTTATAGTAAATAGAGGCTGTTGTAGTCACAGAATGGGATGCCCCAACCGGAGAGCACCTGGGAGCAGTACTACTATGCACAGCAAAAGTGTCTTTATCAGGCCAAATTACTTTTAGAATAAGTGCAAAGGGTTATAGTAAATAGAGGCTGTTGTAGTCACAGAATGGGATGCCCCAACCAGAGAGCACCTGGGAGCAGTACTACTATGCACAGCAAAAGTGTCTTTATAAGGCCAAATTATTTTTAGAATAAGGGCAAAGGGTTATAGTAAATAGAGGCTGTTGTAGTCACAGAATGGGATGCCCCAACCAGAGAGCACCTGGCAGCAGTACTACTATGCACAGCAAAAGTGTCTTTATCAGGCCAAATTACTTTTAGAATAAGTGCAAAGGGTTATAGTAAATAGAGGCTGGTGTAGTCACAGAATGGGATGCCCCAACCGGAGAGCACCTGGGAGCAGTACTACTATGCACAGCAAAAGTGTCTTTATCAGGCCAAAATACTTTTAGAATAAGTGCAAAGGGTTATAGTAAATAGAGGCTGTTGTAGTCACAGAATGGGATGCCCCAACCAGAGAGCACCTGGGAGCAGTACTACTATGCACAGCAAAAGTGTCTTTATCAGGCCAAATTACTTTTAGAATAAGTGCAAAGGGTTATAGTAAATAGAGGCTGTTGTAGTCACAGAATGGGATGCCCCAACAAGAGAGCACCTGGGAGCAGTACTACTATGCACAGCAAAAGTGTCTTTATCAGGCCAAATTACTTTTAGAATAAGTGCAAAGGGTTATAGTAAATAGAGGCTGGTGTAGTCACAGAATGGGATGCCCCAACCAGAGAGCACCTGGGAGCAGTACTACTATGCACAGCAAAAGTGTCTTTATCAGGCCAAATTACTTTTAGAATAAGTGCAAAGGGTTATAGTAAATAGAGGCTGTTGTAGTCACAGAATGGGATGCCCCAACCGGAGTGCACCTGGGAGCAGTACTACTATGCACAGCAAAAGTGTCTTTATCAGGCCAAATTACTTTTAGAATAAGTGCAAAGGGTTATAGTAAATAGAGGCTGGTGTAGTCACAGAATGGGATGCCCCAACCAGAGAGCACCTGGCAGCAGTACTACTATGCACAGCAAAAGTGTCTTTATCAGGCCAAATTACTTTTAGAATAAGTACAAAGGGTTATAGTAAATAGAGGCTGTTGTAGTCACAGAATGGGATGCCCCAACCAGAGAGCACCTGGGAGCAGTACTACTATGCACAGCAAAAGTGTCTTTATCAGGCCAAAAACCTTTTAGAATAAGTGCAAAGGGTTATAGTAAATAGAGGCTGTTGTAGTCACAGAATGGGATGCCCCAACCAGAGAGCACCTGGCAGCAGTACTACTATGCACAGCAAAAGTGTCTTTATCAGGCCAAATTACTTTTAGAATAAGTGCAAAGGGTTATAGTAAATAGAGGCTGTTGTAGTCACAGAATGGGATGCCCCAACCGGAGTGCACCTGGGAGCAGTACTACTATGCACAGCAAAAGTGTCTTTATCAGGCCAAAAACCTTTTAGAATAAGTGCAAAGGGTTATAGTAAATAGAGGCTGTTGTAGTCACAGAATGGGATGCCCCAACCAGAGAGCACCTGGCAGCAGTACTACTATGCACAACAAAAGTGTCTTTATCAGGCCAAATTTCTTTTAGAATAAGTGCAAAGGGTTATAGTAAATAGAGGTTGGTGTAGTCACAGAATGGGATGCCCCAACCAGAAAGCACCTGGCAGCAGTACTACTATGAACAGCAAAAGTGTCTTTATCAGGCCAAATTACTTTTAGAATAAGTGCCAAGGGTTATAGTAAATAGAGGCTGTTGTAGTCACAGAATGGGATGCCCCAACCGGAGTGCACCTGGGAGCAGTACTACTATGCACAGCAAAAGTGTCTTTATCAGGCCAAATTACTTTTAGAATAAGTGCAAAGGGTTATAGTAAATAGAGGCTGGTGTAGTCACAGAATGGGACGCCCCAACCAGAGAGCACCTGGCAGCAGTACTACTATGCACAGCAAAAGTGTCTTTATCCGACCAAATTACTTTTAGAATAAGTGCAAAGGGTTATAGTAAATAGAGGCTGGTGTAGTCACAGAATGGGATGCCCCAACCAGAGAGCACCTGGCAGCAGTACTACTATGCACAGCAAAAGTGTCTTTATCAGGCCAAATTACTTTTAGAATAAGTACAAAGGGTTATAGTAAATAGAGGCTGTTGTAGTCACAGAATGGGATGCCCCAACCAGAGAGCACCTGGGAGCAGTACTACTATGCACAGCAAAAGTGTCTTTATCAGGCCAAAAACCTTTTAGAATAAGTGCAAAGGGTTATAGTAAATAGAGGCTGTTGTAGTCACAGAATGGGATGCCCCAACCAGAGAGCACCTGGCAGCAGTACTACTATGCACAGCAAAAGTGTCTTTATCAGGCCAAATTACTTTTAGAATAAGTGCAAAGGGTTATAGTAAATAGAGGCTGTTGTAGTCACAGAATGGGATGCCCCAACCGGAGTGCACCTGGGAGCAGTACTACTATGCACAGCAAAAGTGTCTTTATCAGGCCAAATTTCTTTTAGAATAAGTGAAAAGGGTTATAGTAAATAGAGGCTGGTGTAGTCTCAGAATGGGATGCCCCAACCAGAGAGCACCTGGCAGCAGTACTACTATGAACAGCAAAAGTGTCTTTATCAGGCCAAATTACTTTTAGAATAAGTGCCAAGGGTTATAGTAAATAGAGGCTGTTGTAGTCACAGAATGGGATGCCCCAACCGGAGTGCACCTGGGAGCAGTACTACTATGCACAGCAAAAGTGTCTTTATCAGGCCAAATTACTTTTAGAATAAGTGCAAAGGGTTATAGTAAATAGAGGCTGGTGTAGTCACAGAATGGGACACCCCAACCAGAGAGCACCTGGCAGCAGTACTACTATGCACAGCAAAAGTGTCTTTATCAAGCCAAATTACTTTTAGAATAAGTGCAAAGGGTTATAGTAAATAGAGGCTGGTGTAGTCACAGAATGGGATGCCTCACAGCAGACTTGAGATCAGTTCAGTATATATGCACAGTAAGTGTATAAGCAGCCTGAAAACGCTAACAAAGCCAGTCAGCCAGCCAGTAACACTCAGGCTGGATGAAAAAAAAAAATCTCCCTGTGACTGCCTCCGATTTTTCCTAACTTTCCCTGCTTCTCGCTGACTTTCTGCCTGTCTCCTGCCTGTCTCCTGCCTGTCCCTGTCTGTCCCTGGCTCTCTGTCTCTCCCTCACTACAGCAGCGTCCTGTCTCTCACGAATGCAATAGAGAAATGAGGAAAAGCAAGATGTCCGCCGCCTTAAATAGTGCTGTGACGTCACCAGGCTTGCTGGCTGCTGATAGGCTGCATGTGACTGCCCCAGCTTGCACTGGTGCGGGGTAGATGTCTGGACATGTCCCGTCCGCCATCTTAGAATGCCTGTAATGTAAATGAATGGATGTTAAGGGAAAACTTCGAGCGATCGAAGCACGGGGAAATTCAGAATCTTTTCGAATCGAATTTTTCATGAAATTCGGATCGAATCCGGGTTCGTCCGGATCGATTCGCTCATCCCTAGCTATAATTATGGCTCATACTAAATAAATATATAGATATCTTTGATATGATGCAAAGAATTACACATTTACCACAAGTTTATATACCAGTATATAAACCCAACATGTTTCACAAACCAAATATGAATTGACCACATATTCTTAAATGTTAATGCAGATATAAAAAACGTTTATTTTATATTTCATTGGTGCTACATGGAAGTAATTGTATACCTTGAGAGTAAACTTTTGGTTATTGACTGTATATTGAGGTTTATTACGATCAAAGTCTTTAACTTTCATGTTCATCTTGTAACAATTTGATAAATATTATATTATCTTAAGATAACTCTTTATAAATTGTATTAAATCACTGTTTAGAGACTTTACCAAACCGCATCACACCCAGGAGAAATGTCACACTCCAATGCATTAATCATTTAGACAGTCTCATTGATTGTCTGAGGGAAAAAATACAGTCCAGTACTCAAGCAGTGTACTGTAGGTAGTTTATAACTCCAGTAAGGAAACATCACTGCCAAGAAATGTTTTCACAGTTTATCCGAACCGGAATTTCAGCCTGTATCTAACTGGACTGCTGTTCTTTTTGGGTGGAGGTGCCAGGGGTTTGGGTTTAGAAGGTACAGGTGGAGTCTTTTTCTTTTTAGGATTTGTGATTGTAAATGAGAGTTCAGGTGGCTCTGTATGTTTGATCCTGGGAAGAAAGTGTGTTGATATGTGCTGAGGTTTCACTCTTGGGCTGGATCCTTTTTTAGCTTTGCCTCTTTTATTCAAAGCCACGTACCACCTTCTCCCTGTCTTTTCAGTCCTGTATGTAGCTGAGGCATAGGTGTTATAGCTGTTTTCCTGGTATCTTTCCAAGAATTTGCAGTCATCTGTAAATTTAGGCTAAAAACAAAAAAACATAGTGTTATATTAAGTATATATCTGAAGCAATTATACTAAGAATTACTGTTACATCCTACGTTTAAATGCGCTGACTCTTTTAGCAACCCTTTATGGGTAAGAATACAAGAGAGTATTAAGCATTAAATAACTAATGACAGAGAATTGCTTACATTTTACATTTATGCCACCCTTTTAAAAGATTAGCACACATTTTTCCATCAGTATAATTATAACTTATTTCCTCCAAGACTGGATGGAGGAGTCCCTCAAAGATAATCAGGTGAACCTGGGTCTATTCAGCCAGAAGGCCGACCTGAACCTGCCCACTTTGTTCATATACCCTGCTAGGTAGGAACTAAAAGCTCAGCCACAGATACTGCTGAGAAGATTCAAATTTTATAATTCAAGTAAAAGGTCTTGAAGCTTGGCAGTCTTGTATATGATTGAGGATAACACCATTGGCACAATCCTATTGGGGACTTTTGTAGAGGTTGTGGAGAACTTTCTAGTAATTCGAACATATCTATCATCCTGAGCTGAGTTTGTGCTCCCACATTGCCATACCGTGGAACTCTTTTGAAGATGTTTTCTGGCTTGCTTACAATTGTATTTGAAAAGTGTATATTACTTGCATTGTCTTATCTGTATTTCACTCTTCTTATTATCCATGAAGCCACTTTGTTGTCATTCTGATGTACCTCTCACAATCTCTTTGAACTCTTGTATTTTAAATAAGTTTCCAAACACTTCTTGCTACCCTCAGCATTATTACAGCCATGGAACAGATTTTTAAAGCAGTACAATAGTCAAGTCATCCAACTTCCTCATTCACTGTATGTCCGCAAATCACTTTGACTGACTTTGATCAATTGGGTTTGCGGAATGAGCTTGTACATCAAACCTGAATGGTTGCCGTTAGTCACATGATTGCCTTCCAGTTGCTCCCAAACATTTGACTGATGAAGTGATGACTTGACTATAGTGTCCTTTTAACAAAGCTGTACTTTCTGATTTATCCAGATTTATCCTCTCTAATTGCAGCTAAGTGGAATGTTTCTGTTAACAGTGTTGCTTTCCTAGATATTTTAGAGCATCCTATTTCTAGACCAGAAACCTGATTAACCGTTGCATGGCACAAAGAGATTTTGTGGATGTGTTTAGTTTAATTTGGAAATCTTGCTTGCTACCTTGGTAGGGATCATCTGATGCCCTTAACGAGGCCGACCTTCTACTGGTTTGTAACTGTCCCCTAGTTAAGTGATTACATCTGAATGAAGGAAGTGAGAGATTTTGTTAAAATGCGGTGACAAAAGCTTGATCAGACAATTTAACTGGCTATATTTCCAGGACACTCCCATTAACAGATCTTAGGAGTGGGTTCCCCTTTCATTCTCTGGGAGAAACTTTACAAAAAGGCATTAAGGGCACTATCTGAAGGATGATTTAGCTTACAGTTTTAAGCATCCCTTTGATCAGTCAGTATCCCTACCTATCTTCTAGTAGAAGTCTAATGCTGAGTGGTATTGGAAAATGTTCCCTCCCCTGGATGCCCCTCACCAATCTTTAGTGCAGAGGTGACATCTGCTTTCTTATATACTATGATGGTCACTATGATTGGAAGATGTGTGCCTGGGGGATAGTGGCCTGACATGTCACCCCAGCTTCCTCGGACACAGGGAAATGCCTTGAAACCCCCTTGTCAGCATGAGTAAGTCCCTTTTACTTCCCTAGGGGCTTTCTCACTTCTGGGGCAATGTTTGGTACTTGCTACCCTCAAATCAACTAGACCTTGGATGATAAGATAGAGAAGCAACAATGATGGGCCCCCTGGGCCCTGATTTGGTCGCGCCCCCTGCTCCTCTTATAGTTACATCCCTCACTGGCGCATTGAGCTCCACCAACCATTTTCTCAAAAATGGGTGTTGGACTGCTTTAATGCTTTCCAGACTTAATTTTGTTCATTGCACTTTTGAATTTGGCTTTGTTGTAAACTCCAATGTGACACGCCTCAATACTCAGCAAATGTTATTGGTACAAGTTTGTTTGAAGAATATCACATAATTAGGAGTGCCTTCTAGCTAAAAAGTCTGTAAAATATATTTCAGATACAAAGTAAGTTGTATTGTGTAACATCTAGCACATATCTTGGCATAGGTACTTTTAAATCTGCTCTGACTGATTATGCGGCAGGCCTTTTGCTGTAAGCAAATATTCCATACAGTAGATGGCACAGAAGATAGCCTCAGCTATTGAAATGTAGGTTTAGTTTTCATGCTTTAAGAGTCTAAAAATCAAAAGCTTATCTGTTGGGTGGATTACTGTTATTCTCAATTTGAGAGTCAAGGTTGGCTGCTGGTGAAAAGGTGTCTAAAAGTGATAACTAAGCTCAAGCTCAATGGAATTTGTGGCAATAGGACAAGGTCTAACACTCTAGCAGTAGTTCACATATCACTAAAGCCTGTAAAAAAATTAATCAAAACTTGTTTTTTCTTCCCCATCTAGAAATCACATTGGGCGAACAGCTAGTTTGGGACCTAACCTGTTCTTGAGTCAAACTGGGGAAAGCTGCAGGCAACTTACTGTAAGTATGCCACTTACCCTTAATGTTAACTGCTAAATGAAAGGATGCAATATTCTTATAATAATTTTCTTATTAAAAATATCATTGGTAATCTACTAATCTCAATCATTAAGGATGGTAAAAAAAGTGTGCTATGTGAATACTGCTTATAATTAAATTGGTGCATCAAATCATACAGTGAGCAAAAGCATAGAAAGGTACGTACCAGTTGGGGAAAGAACACTGATAATTGGTGCAGAGACCTGCAACACCATCCCAACCTTATAGAGAGCATTTTGTCCCCAAACAGTTATAGATAAGTTCATTCTAGGCCACTGCATATGTGCCCCATTAAATGCCTACAAAAATTGTGCAGCTCCAAACTGCAGACATGCCGGTGTCCCAGCCCAGCCCTGGTAGCCCAGGGGTGGCAACTTCCAAAGCATGACAGTCCCACTAGACCTGATTGATCCACGCCAGCATAATAAAGCCCTCTTGAGTGCCTTCACGCTACGTAGTCATAGCCACCTGTCAGTCACATTTATATACTTTTTGCCATGCCAGGCATCACCAAATAGTTACATGATTGGTCTTACTACCATTTGCACTGCATCATATTACTGTGCATATAACTATACTTAGCATAAAAACTGATAACAATCCTTAACATAAAAGCTGAAGAATGAAACAAAGGTTTGCATCATGCACATAAGATATATGTAATATAACATGAAACAGAACACTGGCACCATGCCTACAGTAGAGCTTTCATATTCAGTAAGACATAGAAACATAGAAGGTTGACGGCAGAAGGAGACCATACGGTCCATCTAGTCTGCCCTTATGTGTATACTGTATGTTCTCTTTATGGATAGATGTGTGCTTATCCCAGGCATGTTTAAATTCAGTGACTGTTGATTTTTCAACTACCTCTGCTGGAAGTTTGTTCCAAGCATCTACTACTCTTTCTGTAAAATAATATTTTCTAACATTGCTCCTGATTAGAGATGAGCGAACTTTTGAAAAATTCGATTCGACTGATTCGCCGAATTTTCCGACAAAAATCGTTTCGACCCGAATAAATTCGCGACGAATCGCTATTAAAAACGGCTATTTCTGAGCCTCCTACAGCCTCAATAGGGTTGTAAACCATTCAGCCTTGCTGTAACACGCACAGGATGCGTGCTGGGTTAGTTAAATAATACTTTGAAGAAATATCACATGCAGATCAGAGGCATCGCTAATAGAATCGCAGAGCGGCACAATTGCAGAGAGTTGAAGTGGCATCACTATGAGGGGCAGAAGGAGCCCAAATATACACTGGAGTTGGCCTCAGGAGCCCAAAAATTGGATGAATCACACCCTGGAGTTGGCAGGAGTTGGCAGCAGCAGCAGCAGGAGCCCAAATATACACTGGAGTTGGCTTCAGGAGCCCAAAAATTGGATGAATCACACCCTGGAGTTGGCAGGAGTTGGCAGCAGCAGCAGCAGGAGCCCAAATATACACTGGAGTTGGCTTCAGGAGCCCAAAAATTGGATGAATCACACCCTGGAGTTGGCAGGAGTTGACAGCAGCAGCAGCAGGAGCCCAAATATACACTGGAGTTGGCTTCAGGAGCCCAAAAATTGGATGAATCACACCCTGGAGTTGGCAGGAGTTGACAGTAGCAGCAGCAGGAGCCCAAATATACACTGGAGTTGGCCTCAGGAGCCCAAAAATTGGATGAATCACACCCTGGAGTTGGCAGAAGTTGGCAGCAGCAGCAGCAGGAGCCCAAATATACACTGGAGTTGGCTTCAGGAGCCCAAAAATTGGATGAATCACACCCTGGAGTTGGCAGGAGTTGACAGTAGCAGCAGCAGGAGCCCAAATATACACTGGAGTTGGCTTCAGGAGCCCAAAAATTGGATGAATCACACCCTGGAGTTGGCAGGAGTTGACAGTAGCAGCAGCAGGAGCCCAAATATACACTGGAGTTGGCCTCAGGAGCCCAAAAATTGGATGAATCACACCCTGGAGTTGGCAGGAGTTGACAGTAGCAGCAGCAGGAGCCCAAATATACACTGGAGTTGGCCTCAGGAGCCCAAAAATTGGATGAATCACACCCTGGAGTTGGCAGGAGTTGACAGTAGCAGCAGCAGGAGCCCAAATATACACTGGAGTTGGCCTCAGGAGCCCAAAAATTGGATGAATCACACCCTGGAGTTGGCAGAAGTTGGCAGCAGCAGCAGCAGGAGCCCAAATATACACTGGAGTTGGCTTCAGGAGCCCAAAAATTGGATGAATCACACCCTGGAGTTGGCAGGAGTTGACAGTAGCAGCAGCAGGAGCCCAAATATACACTGGAGTTGGCCTCAGGAGCCCAAAAATTGGATGAATCACACCCTGGAGTTGGCAGGAGTTGACAGTAGCAGCAGCAGGAGCCCAAATATACACTGGAGTTGGCTTCAGGAGCCCAAAAATTGGATGAATCACACCCTGGAGTTGGCAGAAGTTGACAGTAGCAGCAGCAGGAGCCCAAATATACACTGGAGTTGGCCTCAGGAGCCCAAAAATTGGATGAATCACACCCTGGAGTTGGCAGAAGTTGGCAGCAGCAGCAGCAGGAGCCCAAATATACACTGGAGTTGGCTTCAGGAGCCCAAAAATTGGATGAATCACACCCTGGAGTTGGCAGAAGTTGGCAGCAGCAGCAGCAGGAGCCCAAATATACACTGGAGTTGGCTTCAGGAGCCCAAAAATTGGATGAATCACACCCTGGAGTTGGCAGGAGTTGACAGTAGCAGCAGCAGGAGCCCAAATATACACTGGAGTTGGCCTCAGGAGCCCAAAAATTGGATGAATCACACCCTGGAGTTGGCAGGAGTTGACAGTAGCAGCAGCAGGAGCCCAAATATACACTGGAGTTGGCCTCAGGAGCCCAAAAATTGGATGAATCACACCCTGGAGTTGGCAGGAGTTGACAGTAGCAGCAGCAGGAGCCCAAATATACACTGGAGTTGGCCTCAGGACCCCAAAAATTGGATGAATCACACCCTGGAGTTGGCAGGAGTTGACAGTAGCAGCAGCAGGAGCCCAAATATACACTGGAGTTGGCCTCAGGAGCCCAAAAATTGGATGAATCACACCCTGGAGTTGGCAGAAGTTGGCAGCAGCAGCAGCAGGAGCCCAAATATACACTGGAGTTGGCTTCAGGAGCCCAAAAATTGGATGAATCACACCCTGGAGTTGGCAGGAGTTGACAGTAGCAGCAGCAGGAGCCCAAATATACACTGGAGTTGGCCTCAGGAGCCCAAAAATTGGATGAATCACACCCTGGAGTTGGCAGGAGTTGACAGTAGCAGCAGCAGGAGCCCAAATATACACTGGAGTTGGCTTCAGGAGCCCAAAAATTGGATGAATCACACCCTGGAGTTGGCAGAAGTTGACAGTAGCAGCAGCAGGAGCCCAAATATACACTGGAGTTGGCCTCAGGAGCCCAAAAATTGGATGAATCACACCCTGGAGTTGGCAGAAGTTGGCAGCAGCAGCAGCAGGAGCCCAAATATACACTGGAGTTGGCTTCAGGAGCCCAAAAATTGGATGAATCACACCCTGGAGTTGGCAGAAGTTGGCAGCAGCAGCAGCAGGAGCCCAAATATACACTGGAGTTGGCTTCAGGAGCCCAAAAATTGGATGAATCACACCCTGGAGTTGGCAGGAGTTGACAGTAGCAGCAGCAGGAGCCCAAATATACACTGGAGTTGGCCTCAGGAGCCCAAAAATTGGATGAATCACACCCTGGAGTTGGCAGGAGTTGACAGTAGCAGCAGCAGGAGCCCAAATATACACTGGAGTTGGCCTCAGGAGCCCAAAAATTGGATGAATCACACCCTGGAGTTGGCAGGAGTTGACAGTAGCAGCAGCAGGAGCCCAAATATACACTGGAGTTGGCTTCAGGAGCCCAAAAATTGGATGAATCACACCCTGGAGTTGGCAGAAGTTGACAGTAGCAGCAGCAGGAGCCCAAATATACACTGGAGTTGGCCTCAGGAGCCCAAAAATTGGATGAATCACACCCTGGAGTTGGCAGAAGTTGGCAGCAGCAGCAGCAGGAGCCCAAATATACACTGGAGTTGGCCTCAGGAGCCCAAAAATTGGATGAATCACACCCTGGAGTTGGCAGGAGTTGGCAGCAGCAGCAGCAGGAGCCCAAATATACACTGGAGTTGGCCTCAGGAGCCCAAAAATTGGATGAATCACACCCTGGAGTTGGCAGAAGTTGGCAGCAGCAGCAGCAGGAGCCCAAATATACACTGGAGTTGGCTTCAGGAGCCCAAAAATTGGATGAATCACACCCTGGAGTTGGCAGGAGTTGACAGCAGCAGCAGCAGGAGCCCAAATATACACTGGAGTTGGCTTCAGGAGCCCAAAAATTGGATGAATCACACCCTGGAGTTGGCAGGAGTTGACAGTAGCAGCAGCAGGAGCCCAAATATACACTGGAGTTGGCTTCAGGAGCCCAAAAATTGGATGAATCACACCCTGGAGTTGGCAGAAGTTGGCAGCAGCAGCAGCAGGAGCCCAAATATACACTGGAGTTGGCTTCAGGAGCCCAAAAATTGGATGAATCACACCCTGGAGTTGGCAGGAGTTGACAGTAGCAGCAGCAGGAGCCCAAATATACACTGGAGTTGGCCTCAGGAGCCCAAAAATTGGATGAATCACACCCTGGAGTTGGCAGGAGTTGACAGTAGCAGCAGCAGGAGCCCAAATATACACTGGAGTTGGCCTCAGGAGCCCAAAAATTGGATGAATCACACCCTGGAGTTGGCAGAAGTTGGCAGCAGCAGCAGCAGGAGCCCAAATATACACTGGAGTTGGCCTCAGGAGCCCAAAAATTGGATGAATCACACCCTGGAGTTGGCAGGAGTTGACAGTAGCAGCAGCAGGAGCCCAAAAAATGGCCTAAAGACATAAATATGTTTTGCACCATTTGGAAAGTGTAAAACGTGGCACCATGCTGAATCTAGTCGCATGCATCAGGCATTGGTGGGTGGAAATCCTGGCTGATCCATCCCTGATTCATTTTGACAAAGGTGAGTCTCTCCACATTTTTAGTTGACAGACGAGTTCTCCTCGCCGTAACTATGGCCCCCGCCGCACTAAACACCCGCTCAGATGGCACGCTACTTGCCGGGCAGGACAGCTTTTCCAGGGCAAACTCTGCTAGTTGCGGCCACAAATCAAGTTTGGCTGCCCAGAAGTCCAGCGGATCCTCAAGGTGTGTTGGCATGGTCATGTCAAAGTATGACATGACCTGCTGGTTCAGGTCCTGCTCCAGGTCTTCCTGCTGCTCATGAGTAGCCTCACTATGCGGGTGTAGAAAGCTACTCATTAGCGACTGAAGACTGAGGCTGCTGCTGCTGATGGAGCTTCTGCTGCTGCTGCTGCCAACCCCCCCAGCGGCCATGGCAGTGGAAGGTGAGCGCAGAGGTCCCCTCGAGTCAGACCTGCGAGAGTATGGACCATGGCGCAGATAGGCATCGGCCAACTGCCTACGTAGAATGTCTTTGTAGTAGTTGAGTTTGTCCTCCCTCTCGGTGGGTTTAAAAAATGCCCCCATTTTGTGCCGGAAGCGAGGGTCCAATAAGGTGGACAGCCAGAAGTCATCCCGCCGACAGATGGAAACAATTCTGGGGTCACTACGCAAGCACGTGAGCATGCTTCGTGCCATTTGCGCAAGTGACTCGGATGGACTACCTGTCTCCATCTCCACTGCATACTGCCACGGTGTGCCCGGGTCCTCTGTCTCTCCTTCCTCAAAAACCTCTAGCTCCTCTGGCTGCTCCTGCTCCTCCTCTCCTGTCCGCTGACTAGATAAACCAGCCATTTCGCCAAGCCTAAACTGTGTTTCGCTGGGCAACTCCTCCTCCTCCTCTTCCTCCTCCTCCTCCTCCTCCTCCAGTTCAGCTCCAAGGGGGTTCATGTGGCCGTAAGATGTAAACGCCATGTCTCCAGTGCCCTGACCAGCCATGGTTTCCAACATGTGCTGTAGTACATGAAGCAGTGGAATCACGTCGTTCATCCCGTAATCCTGCCGACTGACAAATAAAGTGGCTTCCTCAAAGGGCCTGAGCAAACCGCAGGTGTCACGTATGAGCTGCCACTGGTTGACATTGAAGTTACACAGGGGAGTCCCCCTATCTGCTTGGATCATCAGGAAATCCGTGATGGCTTTTCTCTGTTCATATAATCGGTCCAACATGTGAAGGGTGGAATTCCAACGGGTGGAAACATCGCAAATCAGACTATGTTGGGGGATACCATTCTGACGCTGTAGCTCAAGAAGGGTGTGTTTGGCGGTGTAGGAGTGGCTGAAGTGCATGCAAAGTTTCCGTGAAGTTGTTAGGATGTCCTGCAGATGGGGGGAACACTTCAGAAACCGCTTGACAACCAGATTGAAGACGTGAGCCATGCAGGGGGCATGGGTCAGGCTTCCTTGGCGCAGCGCAGACAAAATGTTCTTCCCATTGTCGGTAACCATGATTCCCATTTTAAGTTTTCTCGGAGTAAGCCATGTTTGGATTTCCTGATGAATACATTTAAGCAGTTCCTCCCCTGTGTGACTCCGTTCGCCAAGACAAACCATGTGAAGCACTGCGTGACACCTCCGTGCCCTGCACACATGGTAGACTGGAGGGGCACTGAGACTTGAGCCTACAGTGGAGGGTGAGGAGATGGCGGAGGATGAGGAGGCCGAGTCGCACGGTGTCACAGGCCCAATGGGCAGAGAGCGCGGAGGCCGAAGCGGCGTGACCTGTCCAAGTTGCTGCTGCAAAGGGACCACATTCACCCAGTGGGCCGTAAACGACATGTACTGCCCCTGACCGTAGTTACAGCTCCAGATGTCGGCGCTGCCATGTATTTTGCTACACACCGACAGGCTCAAGGACTGGCCCACCTTCTGTTCAACAAAAGTGTGCAGCGCTGGTACTGCCTTCTTGGCAAAGAAATGACGGCTTGGGACTCTCCACCTCGGCTCGGCACAAGCCATCAGTTCTCTGAAAGGTGCAGATTCCACCACCTGAAAAGGGAGCGACTGCAGCACCAGCAACTTGGACAGGAGCACATTCAGCTTCTGCGCCGTAGGATGAGTGGGCGCATACTGCTGTCTCTTGGACATGGCTTCGCTGATGGATTGCTGGCGGGATGCATGACTTGGAGGAGGAGGAGGAGGAGCAGGAGCGACAGAGGATGGGTGTGACGCACAGCTGCCTTCGGCTGAGGTGCTGGAGCCTTGGCTGGCAGAAATTGGGAGCTCACTTGGTGAGGAAGCAGACTGGACCACCCCTTGGGAGCCTCGGTTCTCCCAGGTCGTTTTATGGTGACGCATCATATGTTGACGCAGGGCCGTGGTGCCAACATTTGGACCCTGGCCACGCTTCACCTTTTGCCTACATATCTTGCATGTGGCCATGTTACCCTCCTGCGGATGCCTCAGGAAAAACTGCCACACTGCCGAGTAGCTACTTTTCCCACCCCCTGGCCTCACTGATTCACTGCTGCTGTTGCCAACTCCAGGAACCCCTGCTCCACTACCTCCCGATAAGGTAGACTGCCGCACAGCAGGTGCTCTACCCCGGCCCCGGCCCCGGCCGGCTCCAGCCTTTGGAATTGTGCCCCCATGCTGACTGCTACCACCTTGCTGCCTCAGCTGCTGACTCCGGGGCAACCTGCGCCCCTCTTCTCCTGATGATGACGATGAAGCCCCTTCATCACCCGGCTCCCAAGTGCGATCGGCTTCATCGTCATCATCATCATCATCACCGGGTTGTGGCTGTACGTCACTGATGTTCGTGGATTCGTCAACAGTGTCTGGCGCAGGAGCTGGAACGCTCGCAGCACCCACGACACTGTCCACATCACTATTTGTCTGCCTAGCTAAAGAAGCCACCTCCATTTCTTGGCTGGGCAGTAGCTGCTGACTGTCCTCCTGTATCTGATCGTCCTCCTCACTAAAGAGTGGAGCTGAACCCAAAGCATAGGATACGTCGCTGGGGGAGGGAACGGCGTAGGACAGAGGAAATGGGAGGACAGGGACTGCTCTCGGGGCATGCCAACTCAGGGTTGTGTCAGAGGAACCTACCGACCCTAGACTGGGGGTCTCAGATGTAAGTTGTGATGATGTTGTTGATGAGCGCGTCAGCCAATCTACCACGGCAGATGCGTTACTGGTGGAGACCCGACCGCTAGCAGATACTGGCAGATTAGGTCTCTCAGCGTGACTCCTGCTGCTACTGGCCCCCAGTCTGATGCGAGCTCTGCCTGCGGAATCTTGGCCTCTGCCACTCCTCTTTTCACTTCCAGGCACTTGTCTGCCCGACATAGTCTAACTGGCGTGGTAGTAGGTGATATTTTAAGAACCCCCAGGCAGCAGTGGGTCTATATAAAACAGAATATAATGCACACCAAAAGTGAGCAGTAACACTCAGCCTCCAACAGGCCTGCTTAGTGTAAATAAGAGAGCTGCTTAGTGTAAATAAAGAGGGGTATGCTATGTTACAGAATGGGATGCCTCAACAGAAGTGCACCTGGCAGGCAGCAGTAAGCCTATGCCCAGCAAAAGTGTCTTATAATATAAATATGATAAGAGCAAATGCTTATATGGTCTTAAACAGAGGCTGCTTTAGTCACAGAATGGGATGCCCTGGGCAGGAATGGACCTGGCAGGGTCCAGTAGGGCTTTGGCCAGCAAAAGTGTCTTTATCAGGCTAATTTCAAATATGATAAGAGCAAATGCTTATATGGTCTTAAACAGAGGCTGCTTTAGTCACAGAATGGGATGCCCCGGGCAGGAATCGAGCTGGCAGGGTCCAGTAGTGCTTTGGCCAGCAAAAGTGTCTTTATCAGGCCTAATTTCAAATATGATAAGAGCAAATGCTTATATGGTCTTAAACAGAGGCTGCTTTAGTCACAGAATGGGATGCCCTGGGCAGGAATCGACCTGGCAGGGTCCAGTAGTGCTTTGGCCAGCAAAAGTGTCTTTATCAGGCCTAATTTCAAATATGATAAGAGCAAATGCTTATATGGTCTTAAACAGAGGCTGCTTTAGTCACAGAATGGGATGCCCTGGGCAGGAATCGACCTGGCAGGGTCCAGTAGGGCTTTGGCCAGCAAAAGTGTCTTTATCAGGCCTAATTTCAAATATGATAAGAGCAAATGCTTATATGGTCTTAAACAGAGGCTGCTTTAGTCACAGAATGGGATGCCCTGGGCAGGAATGGACCTGGCAGGGTCCAGTAGGGCTTTGGCCAGCAAAAGTGTCTTTATCAGGCTAATTTCAAATATGATAAGAGCAAATGCTTATATGGTCTTAAACAGAGGCTGCTTTAGTCACAGAATGGGATGCCCCGGGCAGGAATCGAGCTGGCAGGGTCCAGTAGTGCTTTGGCCAGCAAAAGTGTCTTTATCAGGCCTAATTTCAAATATGATAAGAGCAAATGCTTATATGGTCTTAAACAGAGGCTGCTTTAGTCACAGAATGGGATGCCCTGGGCAGGAATGGACCTGGCAGGGTCCAGTAGGGCTTTGGACAGCAAAAGTGTCTTTATCAGGCTAATTTCAAATATGATAAGAGCAAATGCTTATATGGTCTTAAACAGAGGCTGCTGTAGTCACAGAATGGGATGCCCCGGGCAGGAATCGAGCTGGCAGGGTCCAGTAGTGCTTTGGCCAGCAAAAGTGTCTTTATCAGGCCTAATTTCAAATATGATAAGAGCAAATGCTTATATGGTCTTAAACAGAGGCTGCTTTAGTCACAGAATGGGATGCCCTGGGCAGGAATGGACCTGGCAGGGTCCAGTAGGGCTTTGGCCAGCAAAAGTGTCTTTATCAGGCTAATTTCAAATATGATAAGAGCAAATGCTTATATGGTCTTAAACAGAGGCTGCTTTAGTCACAGAATGGGATGCCCCGGGCAGGAATCGAGCTGGCAGGGTCCAGTAGTGCTTTGGCCAGCAAAAGTGTCTTTATCAGGCTAATTTCAAATATGATAAGAGCAAATGCTTATATGGTCTTAAACAGAGGCTGCTGTAGTCACAGAATGGGATGCCCCGGGCAGGAATCGAGCTGGCAGGGTCCAGTAGTGCTTTGGCCAGCAAAAGTGTCTTTATCAGGCCTAATTTCAAATATGATAAGAGCAAATGCTTATATGGTCTTAAACAGAGGCTGCTTTAGTCACAGAATGGGATGCCCCGGGCAGGAATCGAGCTGGCAGGGTCCAGTAGTGCTTTGGCCAGCAAAAGTGTCTTTATCAGGCTAATTTCAAATATGATAAGAGCAAATGCTTATATGGTCTTAAACAGAGGCTGCTGTAGTCACAGAATGGGATGCCCCGGGCAGGAATCGAGCTGGCAGGGTCCAGTAGGGCTTTGGCCAGCAAAAGTGTCTTTATCAGGCCTAATTTCAAATATGATAAGAGCAAATGCTTATATGGTCTTAAACAGAGGCTGCTTTAGTCACAGAATGGGATGCCCTGGGCAGGAATGGACCTGGCAGGGTCCAGTAGGGCTTTGGCCAGCAAAAGTGTCTTTATCAGGCTAATTTCAAATATGATAAGAGCAAATGCTTATATGGTCTTAAACAGAGGCTGCTTTAGTCACAGAATGGGATGCCCCGGGCAGGAATCGAGCTGGCAGGGTCCAGTAGTGCTTTGGCCAGCAAAAGTGTCTTTATCAGGCTAATTTCAAATATGATAAGAGCAAATGCTTATATGGTCTTAAACAGAGGCTGCTGTAGTCACAGAATGGGATGCCCCGGGCAGGAATCGAGCTGGCAGGGTCCAGTAGTGCTTTGGCCAGCAAAAGTGTCTTTATCAGGCCTAATTTCAAATATGATAAGAGCAAATGCTTATATGGTCTTAAACAGAGGCTGCTTTAGTCACAGAATGGGATGCCCCGGGCAGGAATCGAGCTGGCAGGGTCCAGTAGTGCTTTGGCCAGCAAAAGTGTCTTTATCAGGCTAATTTCAAATATGATAAGAGCAAATGCTTATATGGTCTTAAACAGAGGCTGCTGTAGTCACAGAATGGGATGCCCCGGGCAGGAATCGAGCTGGCAGGGTCCAGTAGGGCTTTGGCCAGCAAAAGTGTCTTTATCAGGCCTAATTTCAAATATGATAAGAGCAAATGCTTATATGGTCTTAAACAGAGGCTGCTTTAGTCACAGAATGGGATGCCCTGGGCAGGAATCGACCTGGCAGGGTCCAGTAGGGCTTTGGCCAGCAAAAGTGTCTTTATCAGGCTAATTTCAAATATGATAAGAGCAAATGCTTATATGGTCTTAAACAGAGGCTGCTTTAGTCACAGAATGGGATGCCCCGGGCAGGAATCGAGCTGGCAGGGTCCAGTAGTGCTTTGGCCAGCAAAAGTGTCTTTATCAGGCTAGTTTCAAATATGATAAGAGCAAATGCTTATATGGTCTTAAACAGAGGCTGCTGTAGTCACAGAATGGGATGCCCCGGGCAGGAATCGAGCTGGCAGGGTCCAGTAGTGCTTTGGCCAGCAAAAGTGTCTTTATCAGGCCTAATTTCAAATATGATAAGAGCAAATGCTTATATGGTCTTAAACAGAGGCTGCTTTAGTCACAGAATGGGATGCCTCACAGCAGACTTAAGATCAGTTCAGTATATATGCACAGTTAGTTACTATAAGCAGCCTGAAAACGCTAACAAAGGCTGGATGAAAAAAAAAAATCTCCCTGTCAGCCAGCTCCGTTTTTCCTACCTTTCCCTGGCTTTCTGTCTGTCTCCTGTCTGTCTCCTGCCTGTCTCCTGCCTGTCTCCAGCCTGTCCCTGTCTGTCCCTGTCTCCAGCCTGTCTAACTGCCTCAGCTACACAGCGTTCTGTCTGTCTGTCACGAATGCAATAGAGAAATGAGGAAAAGCAAGATGGCCGCCGTTAAATACCGCTGTGTGACGTCACCGGGCTTGCTGGCTGCTGATAGGCTGCATGTGACTGCCCCAGCTTGCACTGGCGCGGGATACATGTCCAGACATGTCCCGTTCGCCATCTTAGAATGCCTGTAATGTAAATGAATGGATGTTAAAGGAAAACTTCGAGTGATCGAATCGCGGGGAAATTCGGATTCGATCCGAATCGAATTTTTCCTGAAATTCGGATCGAATCCGGGTTCGTCCGGATCGATTCGCTCATCCCTACTCCTGATCTTCCCCCAACTAGCTTCAGGTTGTGCCCCCTTGTTCTATCATTAAGTTTCTTCTTAAAAACACTTCCCTCCTGAACCTTATTCAATCCTTTTACATATTTAAAGGTCTCAATCATGTCCCCCCTCTCCCTTCTTTCCTCCAGACTGTACAAATTAAGTTCTTTAAGTCTCTCCTGATAAGTTTTAAGTTTAAGTCCTTCCACCATTTTCGTTGCCCGCCTTTGGACACGTTCTATTTGAATAATGTCTTTTTGCAGGTAAGGTCTCCAGAACTGCACACAGTATTCTAGCTGTGGCCTTACCAGGGCTCTATACAATGGCATCACAACCTCCCTCTTCCTACTGGTGATGCCTCGAGCTATGCAGCCAAGCGTCCTGCCTGCTTTTCCCACTGCCTGGCTACACTGTCCACTCATCTTGCAGCTATCAGTAATCAGTACCCCTAAATCTCTCTCTTCCGAGGTCCTGGCTAACACAGTGCTGCCCATACGGTACTCAGAGCAGGGATTCCTTCTACCCACGTGCATGATTTTACATTTAGAGACATTAAACTCTAGTTTCCACAGTTTTGACCATCTATCCAGTAAAGCTAAATCATTTTCCATGTTGCAGACACCTCCAGGAATATCCACCCTATTACTAACCTTTGTATCATCAGCAAACAGACAAACTTTTCCTACCAAGCCTTCTCCTATGTCACTTACAAATATATTAAAAAGAATGGGGCCCAGGACAGAGCCTTGTGGCACACCACTTGTAACTCGCCTTTGTTCAGATTGCACACCATTTACAACAACGCTCTGATACCGATCCCTCAGCCAACTGGAAATCCACTGAACTATCCAGGGATTGAGTCCTACCTTCAATACCTATCTATGAGCTCCTTATGTGGTACAGTGTCAAAGGCTTTGCTAAAATCCAGATAGGCGATATTCACAGCACCACCTTCATCTAACACTTTAGTGACATTGTCAAAGAAATCAATAAGATTGGTCTGACATGATCTGCCCTCAGTAAAGCCGTTCTGTTTTGGGTCCAATAGGTCATTAATTTTTAGATAGGAAATGATCTGTTTTTTTAGTGTTTCCATTAATCTGACCACTATAGATGTTAAACTAACTGACCTGTAATTACTGGCTTCTTCTCTACTCCCCTTTTTATGGATTGGTACGACATTGGCCATTCTCCAATCATCTGGAACCTCACCAGTTGAAAGGGAATGGTTAAGTAAATCAGTCAGAGGGTCTGCAATCACAAACCTAAGTTCCCTTAGAACTCTGGGGTGGATTCCATCTGGACCCGTTGCCTTACTTACCTTTAGATGTGCCAGCTCGGATAGGACATCAGCCTCCAGAAACTCCGGAGCTGTGCCCTCCCAGCTGGATGCTGTGCTATGGCCATGCCTGCTACTATCTGAAAATACCGAACAAAAGTACTACTATAAACACAGTAAGATGCAGTACAGAGATGACTACCATACATAGCATAGCATATTATCTAATACATTTATTAAAAGTATATATAATAATTTATTATAATACAAGCACAATGTTTACAAAAATCAAAGACATTGGCAAAAATATATTTCATTAGCCTATAGAACCATAAAGTGACCGCTTCCCATTTTAAATTGCATGTATATCTATGCGCAACATATACCCTTTATATCCGGTAGATGGCAGTAAACATGAAGTATAACATAGCTCACACTGCAAACTAAATAGCATCTATATAAGAACATGACTTTGTATGAGGGAGCTTTTTCATACCCATAGGTTTGCTTTAAAAACTCTTTGGACGCGTCCTGAGCCCCAAATATAACTTTAGATCCCCAAAACACAAACAAAATATAATTTGAAAAGAATGGTTTTCGGTAATTGGGTAGTGCTAATTCAAGTGGCATTTACACCAGTCTTTTTTATTTAAAATAACAAACTTGAAACATTGTCTGAAGTGTAATTAGATACTCTTTCTCATTTGTGATCATTAAAAGAAATGCGATTGCATGCTTTTTAGACTCATCCGTATCATGTTGCTTCTTTGTGCATTCTATGGCTTGGGGCCAGAAGACATCTGCTAGACCTTTTTTTTAAACAATAATCATGTTTGCTAGTGATGACCTTCAGTGTCTTCATTATAGCCCCTCACTATGAAATTAAATCATTTAATACCTTACGGTGGCTTAAAAGGCTGGAACATTTATTTATCAGTAATTGCAAAATAACTTGTATATATTAAGGTCGATTGCTTCACTTTTGCATGGGAAGCATATTAAAAGATTGTTACAGACATTAAGAGATTTTTTATCAAGCATGCTGTCTCTTATGTTATCAAAATGATTTTGAAAGCCTCTGTAATGAGTTTTGAGAGTCTCTCTCAGTCAATACACAGTAAGTGGAAATACATTTGAAGAGGCTCATTTTAAATGTATTTGACTATTCCATGGGTCATACCTCCCCCCCCCAAGATTAATTTTGTGTTGAGTGAGAAATTTGTTTAAAGCGCAGCTAGTGTATTGCAATGGAGGGACTTCCCACAACCTGACCCGAAAAACCCAGGTCTGGCACGCCCTCTCCATTGAGTGAATGGAGAGGATGGAGCAGCATCGCTGTGATGATGGCAAGTTACTTTTTTAATCATACAGTGCTAGAGGAACTGTCCAGAAAATAATAAAGCAGAAGAGTGCTTTTCCACTGAATTCTGCAGCATACAGTAATAGGTCTCCAAAGTTTGTTCATACTTTCAATCCCATACCTCCAAGAGGTATATTTGAGTGTCATTTGCCTAAGTGATATTTGAAACCCAATGAGGTTATAAGTTGCCCAAGTGTGGAGTAAAAAAAAGTAGGGATCCTAACACAAAGCCTTGCACATCAATAGGCAGAAGATGAGGCGAGGAAATTGTGTCTGAGCATAATACAAGTATATGGATAATTACACCGCACATTTAACAATTTCCTTTAAAATACAGTTTTACAAATAAGCTCTTAATTTCTGCTTCCACATGCCAGACTTCCTCATTCCAGATAGGTCCCAGACAAACGTTTCTGCTCTGTGCTATTATTGGTTACATAATACATTAAGTGATTAGTCAGAGATTTAAGAGAAAAGCCAAGAAATTGCAAGACCTCGAATTCAAAAAGAAGAGCATACACTGAGAAGAGAGCATAGTCAACAAAAACTGAGGATAGGTCAGGAACAATGAGATCTGAATAGTGGCCTTTTAATTTGGCAGTTAGTAGATCACTGGTGACTTTGGTGGGGATAGTTTCAGTGGAGTGACTTGTGCAGAAACTAGACTGAAGGGAATCTAGTAGGGAGTTGGTAGACCATTAGAGTACCAGTTGTGAGAGGGCATGTTGTTCAAATAGTTTGGACGAGGGGCAGGGGGTCAGAGAGAGATGATTGATTAGTGCAGTTATAACAGCATGCTTATAGGAGGAAGGAAAGATGCTGGTGAAGAGTGGGAGAGGTTGAATGAGAGATGGAGACTGTGGAATGAATCGAGGGATGGGACACCATCAAAAGTGCAGGTGGTCAGGCGGGCTTTAGAGATAGAAGAGGATTGTATTTGTTCAGTTAGCATACTGAAGTGAGTTAAGGGGTAAAGTCTGGAAGAGTGAGGTATTCTGCTGTAATTTGGGAGGAGGTGGTGGTGGGCCGAGTAGAGAGTTGAAGGTGTTAAATAGCTGTATTGGATTCTAGCCTGTGTTGATATGAGTAATGAGAAATATGATTGATTAGCAGTTAAAAGAGTTACAGAAGGGTTCACTTATATAACAGGAAGTCCTGTCTATTAGACCGTTTTATATTGGGGATTATCCATGATAAACTTTCTAAGGCCTGCAAGAAATATTGGCTCCATTCTAATAACCGTATTAATAAATCAGTGCCCATAGAACTATTGCTGATTGCTAAATGTTTTTGTGATATGGAATGCTGACATATGGCCCACCTGTTGAATACCATTTTCCACTGGCACCCTAAGTAACGTCAGTGGATTATAGGATTATCAGCACCAAATTGTTCTATTCCCCATAAACATCCGCTTAGCTAAATGTAGATTATCAGGAAGAAAACATTAAATAGAAACTGCCATGGAACTTGTTTAGATTAGTCATGATGACCTCAGACAGAGACTTTGAAACATGATCTTAGTCAAGCTGACCGACTCATTGCGTGAAAGAAATTTTTTAAAAGATGCTGATTTCAATGATCAAAAGAATTAATCTATTTGTTTTCCAGAGCGAAATAAAAAATGACATAAGAATTTTACACATTTTTCCATGTTTATTAGAGGCCTTACATGTGTACAGGAGCAGCTTAAACAAAAAACATCTGTTGGACATAAAACATAACAATATTCAATCTGTAACACATTTTACGCATCATAAGAATTAACAATAAACTCACTGTCAGATCATTCAGTTCCTAAATAAATGAGGGCCTTATTTATTCTAATACAAGTAGCCTGAAAATGAGTGGTCAAAATCATATGTCATCAATAAAGCTAATTCCACTTACCTCTTACTCCAACTCTTATGATCTAATGGCTGCATATAGATTACTCTCACTGGGTGTCTAATCTAGTGTCATGCTGATGCCATCATAATAATCGAAATGGAACACTATCAATATATTATACACAAATATCACAAAAATGAACCTCCTGTTGTACCTTACCTCTTCAGGGTCAAAGGAAGTTGTAGAACTCTTATTGTTAGCACGGTGTTCCTGATGCTCCGCCAAAAGGTTGCTCTTTGGCTAGACAACGTGGCACATTTGTGGTGTCCACAAATGACCCGCCTGCTCATACTTATAGCTTATATCTCCCACCTGTTTTAGTATACTAGTCCGCTATTTACTCCATGAACACTGTGATATAGCAATATACTTTCCATCAAAAGACCTTTCACAAGGCGGAATCAAATTCCATGTGGATTATAATCCATATATTCCATGGTACTCTTCACCACACACAAAGCTACACAGAACATTACAACACTTTCATATGTGACATTCATCTCAGGCTACCAGCACACATGCCAGCTGCCTTAGTTTTCCAAATATGTGGTCCGATATATCCACTGCATGTAGAATATCTTATCTGTATCTCCATTCTACAACCTGTCTTAACTCCCACCAATGGTAAGTATACAATTCCTGTAGAAAAACTATTATCATTGTGCCAGAGATTACACCCAGGGGCTTCAGTGGTACGAGGGATCCCTCCTATGCTATCTGAGCTTAGTTGGAATACCAATGCTGATGAATGGCATTACATTCATCCAACCTGCCACTGTCGCCTCTTTTTGCCAATGCACCACTCCTATATCACTCTTTCTGCAACCTCCTGTCCTTATTGAGCCTCTGTTTAATTCCTTTTATGTGCCCGTTCTATCCACTCCCCCACTTTTCCCACAGCAGAAGGCTTATGTCCTTTGCTGCATAATGCCCCTTTCTACACTTAATTCCACATTCACTTAAGTTTGGAATTGGGGACACATCAAATGACTCGAAATGAGGGCCACAGAATGATTAGTAATTAAAGCAATAGTCCAACCTAGATAAAAAAAAACAAAAAAAGTACACACCTTTGGTCCACTGATTGTAAGATTGAGTCAATGTGCCCTCCAGACCGCACTGGCTGGCCTCCATGGCTTAAAGTGATAACTTCCTATATATATATATATATATATATATATATATATATATATATAAAGCCCCTCCATTATTTCAATGAATACTATATATGATTTCTTTTGTTTTTATTTACAAATCTGTTATTTTTTTTTTATTGTGAACTGCCTGCACCTCACCCTTAGAATTCTTAAAAAATCGGAAAAATCTGGTGCAGGGAATTTATCAATTGTAGAGTTAGACAGGCTCTCAGAATACTGATAAAGTGAAGCAGTAGTGGCTTTACCTATATTGGGAGAAATTATCTGCTTACTTCCTTAGTTTGATTTCTTCTGTTATAGCGTTATAAGTTCATATAAATCAGGGACTGAAATGAAGCCAGGCAGTTGAATACCAGTCATTATAATGTCCATAATATCATCTACAAGTGAAAGAAATTCCAACTTGCTCAGGCCAGACTGTTCCAACATTTTTAGCCAAAGAATGGAACACAAGATGCTGAAAGTAGTTTCTGCAATTAGAAAGAAATTGCACAAATGGGATGTTACTGAAGGTAATGTTTTCTATCTATGATTCGTGTAGTTTTCCTATAAAAGGGCAAAGACTAGAGCTTCCAATGTTCTCTGGACTATATATTCTAACCAAAAACATGTTCATAGTTTTACAAAAATAATCACCCATATATAATGCTAGGTGGTGGAATCATTATCATTCTGGACCATTATCATTATGAGAACACATAGGGTTCATTGCACTGATTAGATTAGTTAGGTGGGTTCAACCCAGTTACTCAGTTTAGCAAAAGAATGCTTGAGGATGATGTGAGACCAACTTCTTAAATCTCAACCAAAAGTTGACCTTGCTAGAAGATAATGACCGCAAACTTTCAGTTAAATTCACCTGTGAATGCTAATATAAAACACTGTATTTTGATTCTAATTCTAATTGTACATTCCAGCAGATGAGTGAAAATCAGGAGTCATGAAACCTTTCATAAAACGTTTTATTTAGAAATGACGAATTAGACAATGAAATTACTTTCTGTCCAACCAGATAGGAGAACAGATGTCATTTACTCTGAACATTCTTATCGTTTAGACTGTCTATCATTAAACATTTGGGTCAAGTTTCCCCATTTTTAGTTTTGCTCTTTGTAACCTTGAACTGTAACCTGTCTCATTGGAATCCACTTAGAGCTCCATTTTTGTGTGATAATTAAGCAGAAGGTGCATGGTTTAATTGAATTTTATCTAGTGCCCATGACATAAATCATGTTGCAAAAGTCATAATGAAGACATTAAAATGTACTCCTTGTAGCCCTCTAGCAATTGATGAATATTCTGTTTTGCCTTTTTACTACAGTTTAACCTGTTCCACTGCAAAGTTCCATATGCCCCTGTCCATATGTCAACTTAGAACAAGACTTATTGATGGATAGAAGCAGGCAATACATTTGTTCTGGCCATCCTACTCACCCTTCTGCAGAATGCACATCACTGACTACTACCTCCAAGGAGGTGACTTTACATTATCAGTAAGCCCATGCTATAAAAACTAAAATAAAAACAAAAAATCAATCTTTGTGCTCAAACGTCTAAAACGTTGATTAAAATATGTGTGCCGATACATGGAGCCAAAACAGTATATGAAGATAGAAATGAATAATCTAATTTATTAATATCCAAGCTACTTACCAGAAGATCTCTATATATTTCTATTTATATCATCAGTAATGATGATCTGCCAGAGCAGTGAGATGATACCCAATGACTGCACCAATTTCAAAACAACTCAGCCATTGGCCAGTGGGAGCATCTAGGCTTCCCTCCACTAATAAGATTTAAAGGGTAATTCCACTGTCAATCTAATTTCTGAAGGTGTATATTGTTCTGTGCCCAAATGTTGTCCTTAGGTGCTGAGCTGATATTTATTTATTTTTGTTATGCTATTAAATGTGTGTTTTATGGAAGCTGTACAACAACAAAATGTACAACAAGTCTGTACACCATGAAGATAAAAGAGAGCTCTGTACACAACAAACACGGCTGCTGGACATGTGTAAGGTGAGCAGCAATGTTTTGTATTGTCATGTACTTTGTCGGCGACCAGGCCTGTAGATACAGAGAACCACCAGCAGTACCACCTGCAGCTTTCGCAGATAGTGAGTACTAGGGTAACACAACAGAAGTACAGATGCATTGGAGAATCTGGTGAGCAAAGCAGGGATTTAGGGAGTTTTGGATCAGGAAGACATTAAGGGGTTAACACAGTCTATACCTGGGGGAGTCAGTGATGAGCAACTGGTGAAGCGCTACACCACGCACTAGTTCCGGAGTGGGGAATCTGCTGGCAAGCGTGGTTTCCACTGGAGCCCCATCCAGGGAGGATGGACTGTGCTGCAAACAAACCAGGGTCTCAAACCTGTTACCGATGAACAGTGAGCCCATGTTCAGTATGGAGGTAGTCAAGTTCATATATTGTGGAATATTGCTGAAACAGAGCCAGGAAGTCCAGAGCCGGGGGAGTCTTTAAACCAGAGCCAGAGTTCAAAGAGAAAAAGCGGGTAGCCATCCAAAGCGAAAGGGTCATAGGGGGTGGTCATCCTAGCTCAGAGTCAAAGCAGCTAGTCAGAAGAGCCTAGGTCGAAACCGGATTCTTTCAGATAAAGGAGAAGGTGGAAGGCATCACTTCATTGAAGATCTGCAGGCATCTTCATTGCACCCTGGGCCTCCTTTTATTAGCATGAACGCCCTGGTGCACATTTGTGTGAGCACATGTATGTGCAGGACTCACTTCTCTCTTCACTCACAAACATGACTATAAATAGATCTAGTAGACTAAGCATATATGGGTGTCTCCAATGGAAACTTGTGAACCGCTTCTAACCACTGCTGGCAATGGGCAATCTAACTGCAGATGAGCCAGTCACTCAACTTAATGTGGACCAAAACTTTCTTTCTGGACCCCCTGTCCTGCTTCAGCACCAGTAAGAAGGGGGCCGCTGAGGATTTATACATGAGACTATGGAGTCTCTTTAATAATGACTAGATTAAAATAAAAAATGTATATGGAGGGGAGGTTGCCATGCCTATGACAATATTAGAACATTAGTTTCCCTGGAAATTCTCCAGTGTCCTGCAACCCCGTTTGGGCATCTCTTAAAGGAGCACTATCACGGAATTGTGTAATACATATAAACACATCAGCTAACAAGAGGAGGGGTCACTTATACACCTGAACTGAATAAAACTTTAACCAAGCGTGTGATTTTACTCTCCTTGAAAGAATAAAATCCAGGGGTGACAGAACCTGGATATCCTTCCCCTTTCATTAAAAGGAAGAAAAACAAGCCTGGAAGGATATTCCTTAATGCCAGGTGTATAAGTGACTCCTCCTCAGTCTATCCAAGAAATTTATATGGATTTTTATCATTAGTGATCCTTTAAAGATCATCTGCAAACAGCAAATGGGAAAAGTATTGAACAATAGCCAGATTCAACATGGCCCCTAAATTAAATCTAATTATTCTCAGGCAAATACTTGTCAACATTCTACAGACTTGAAGAGGGGGGTACCCCACAACCTAAGATACTTTGGCTTATGCCTTACATCAATATGGGGACCCAGTGTCTTCCCTGTCATTAACTTACAGGATAAGCAAGCTTTACAAATGCCCTGCTGCGCCCACCATTTATCCAGGCAATTAGCCAACTTTTCAGTAGAATTCCCAAAAATAAGGTTCGATTCAACACCAGGGAAAAAAAGACCACTACTTTTTAGGAGAGAAAATTGCCATTCACTTTTATTGTCTACATTATCTTGCCCCCAAGGCAAACAATGAAAATGAATGAGATATTCCCTGAGATTACGTTTTATGAAAGCTGACATGTAAGAGTATGTCATTGAAGGTTTACAAAGCAAGATACTGTATACTGTATAAGAGGTTATATAGAGCAAGTTGAGGATCACATCACCAATGCTGTAGAATTGATTTTACTGTGCAGTTGCTGAAAAACAGACACTGCTGGAAATAACTCAATCACATTTTGGTTATCCTCAACTCGCTCCTCAAGAGAGATCCATCTGCTCTAGTCAGATCCCCCGGTTTAAAGGATCAGTGAGTGAGGAAAGGCAAATATATATATATATATATATATATATATATATTATATATTTGTATATATAAGAGAGTGCACAAGAGATAGGCTTGGTGCACATTTATGCCTGGAATCTAAATAATCAGATCAGGCATTTACTGTTTTACCCAGGAATACTATACAGGGAAAATATACACTAGCTAATATTTGCTCTCTAAACTGTGCCAGTCATTAGGTATATTATGGGAAACATAGAAGTGCCTTCTTTGAGAAATGTTGTTGAAAGAGAAAGGAAGAAAAATAACCAAAAGACAAATTACTAGGTCATCTTGCTATCTTACACAGAGAACCAGAGAACATAATGTACCTACTGCTACAGAAATTATTTTAGGAATTAGGCAAGGTTAAAAGCATATTAAACTTTATTTTAAATAAAAAATATTTATTTTAAATAAATTAAAGAAAAATGTACCATTACAATGCATATATATATATATATATATATATATATATATATATATATATCAGTGCGAGAGATGTGGGGAGTTGGGAAAATCACCCTGCCAAAGCCTTGCTGGACACTAGTAGTCTCATGTCCCCGGTGAATGCCAGCCTGATAGCTGGGGACTATGTAAATTGCAAGCACTTGAGTGTAATTTGCATCCATGGGCACATCAAAACAGTAGCACTTTTGAAAATAGCGACTGTGGTGGGTATGGTAACCCAACAAACCTTATGCAAACCTTATGTAAAAAACCTTATGCATACTGTTATGCTGGGCTGTGACTTTCCTTTGTTTTGGGAGTGTTGGGGAAATGCCCTGAGAGAAGCGAGGAAGCCTCGAAAGACTCCGTCCCTATCCATTAGACAATAAAAGTGTTGATGAGCTGCCTGATGTAAATGTGGACAACTTTATGTTAGAGGTTTTGGCTGGAGAAGACAATGCTGCTATGGAGCAAAATGTGCTTGACTTTAAATTTGGTACTGCCCAGCTGAAGGATCTCACCCTGGTAAATGCTCAGCCATTAGGGTTGTTAATGTTGTTGCCCCAGGAACCAGAAGCTAACAAACAATTTCCACATTTTGCCATGTATAATGATTTCTTATATCACCTTGTTAAGAATTAACGTGAAATTGTGAAGCAGCTTCTGGTGACCATATCATACAGACGTATGGTACTTGACTTGGGCCCCCTTGCTGGGCATTTGGCAACTAATACATCAACTAAAAATAGATTGTTCTGGCCTGTCGTGTATCAGGAGGTCATGCCCCACCTGCCAAATAAGTGCCCTGGTGTCTCATTTCCACAGCCCTTTGGTTCCACTTACTATCCACCACTTATTAACCACCAATTATCGAGGTGCAATTTAAGAGAATTGCAATGGCTTTAGTGGGGCAAGTGAAAATGTAAGATAGGGGGCACCAATTAGGTGTAATGGACTATGCACCCACTACCCTGAAGTAGTACCTTTGAGGAACACCATGTCTAAAAATATTGCAAGAATAGTTTTACATGTTTTCCCATACAGGAATCCCAACTGAAATTCTCACGGACCAGAGGACCCCCTTTATGTCCAAGGTTATGAAGGAGCTGTGTAAGCTGCTTAAAGTCTCCCAGATCCGCAGATGGATGACTTCACCTCAATAAGACCCTGAAGCATTTGTTAAAGAAGGTGGTAGAGAAAGATGGTCAGGATTGGGATTGTCTGCTACCCTACTTGATGTTTGCAATCCGGGATGTTCCCCAAGCTTCTACCGGGTTCTCCCCCTTTCAGTTGGTCTTTAGTCACACCCCCAGAGTTGGATATAGCTAAAGAAACCTGGGAAACAGAAATCACTCCTGATAAAAGTGTCATAAAGCATGTGGCTCAATTTCAGGACCATATCTCTATGGTAATATTGATTGTAAAGGAACACCTGCAGAGAGCAATGAAGCCCAGAGCTGGATCTATAATTGCTCTGCAAGAATCAGGAACTTTAACCCTGGTGATAGGGTCCACAGTAGAGAGTAAATTCAAACAGAATGTTATTTTAAACGCCCAAAACTCAGTACTGGGTGGATGGCAGGCGGCAGTGGGGTCCAGTGTTGGTTTCTGGGCTCAAGAAAACATTGTTAGACTCACAAATGTCTGTGGGACATTGTGCTTATAAAAAAGTGGAAACCTTTTTATAGTGCCTGGGTTATCACTGAGAGCAGAGGGCAGTCGCTGGCAGAGAAAAGCTATGGGTGTCACTTATAATAGAGGTGTATCAGTTTCTTCAGCTGTATTAGCAATATGCTTTGAATAGTATGGGAAGGTTAGGAGATTTATTTTTTGAGAATAATGAAGATATTCAGTTTAAAATTAGCTCTGGACAATGAAGCTAAATTCAGGGCAAGTTCTCTAAACCTTATTGACAGTAGTCAACTAAGAAGGTGAGTATCAAATAAGGTAGAACTTCCCCACAATTTAATGAATATTGCATATGTAATAATAAGACAACATGCTCAAGTAATGAATGCTAACGGAAAAACCACTGGTATCTATAGCAGTGACAGTCTTACTTCTCAGAATAGTCAGCAAGTTTGAATGAAAGTTGTTGATATGAATGAGAGAGTCAGCAATGTCACAGCTGTTTATACAATAATGCCTTAACTGACTTTTTTTCATTGCTCTCTTAATTAGTTACTAGTTACTTGTTAGTTTAGTAAACATAAGCAAGCAATAACCAGCTCACCCTCAGACCCAAACAGCACGGGCCTCAGGATCTCCTGAAAACTCCCCAAATCGTTTACAATCGTTTCAGGCTGTTACTAGCCCTTAGCCCTTATACTTGTTAGTTTAGGTATATAACTTAGTTTTATCAAGTTTTTTTGACACAAAAAAATAAATCATGCAGTGAATGATAGTCAGGTACGAATTGAGAGGGGTGGACTCAGCCACCTGTAAATACACAGCAAAAAGTCAAGAACAGTGATGAGCCCAATGGTTTGGAAGTGGCAGCAACTATCTGGCATTCAGGTATTAGCTATTAGCAGACACACTGTGACGGCTGGGAAATCTCAAGAGGCCATGTCCTGGGGTATAAAAGCATCTATCTGATGAAGGGGGTGTTGTAGTCCCCTGAAGGATACCGAAGACCAGCTCCCTGCAAGCAAGTCAGAAAGCCCTCGGAGATCTTCAAGCAAGCCTATGAGGTAACGAAGAAAGATGACAGTGGTAAGTTAAATGTAGTCTTTTTTATTAGGTGTTTTTATTGTAACTAGAAGGAGCGTTACATTTTTATTTAGCACTACTTGTGGTTAAGTTTCCTAAGGGCCCATACACTGGTTCAAATAGGGAGGTTGGGTGCCACTTGCCCGGTATGTGGCAGCTAACTTTCTGATATGCCTGCCTGATTAGCTACACCATCTCCCAGGCATGGTGCAGAGAAGCCCAGTGCCCAATGACATGGGTCCAGTGTTCTTTCAAGGGTGACTGGACCTGTGCAAAATGGCAAAGGGGTTGACATACTGCCATGGCTGCAACCCGTATGCCTGGTTACTTTATTAAAAAAGTAAAGAAAGATGGGTTCATAGTTACAATAAATAAATGTGCCTCTGTTTGGCTGGCTGAACCAAAGCAAAATTTAGGTTGAATGTAGCTATTACCTAAAGCTGAAGCTCATTACTAGTCAAGAGTCTCTGTAAATACTGGCTACATGAATTCAGAAAATGGAAAGTTCTAAAAAACATAGTGCAGAGAAATCTTCTTAACTAACTCCAACAGGTTACCCTATAGGGGCCCCAACTGGGAATTCTTACTTATGTTTTAAATCCTATAAGTAACCCTGACTTGCTACCTTAAACCGCTTTCAGAAATTGCAAATAAACATGAGATCAATCATGGATTGATCAATAAACACCTGGAGAGAAGATGAAACAGAAAATGTGAGGCAGAAAAGAAGAAAACGGAAATTAGAAAAATCTGAAAGGAAGAATAGAGAAGGGGGGTAAGGGAAGAGAGGAGGATATGGAGGATGAGGTGGAAGGTAGAAGCCATGCAAGCTACAGTTACCTGGATGTTGTGCACAGGGCTGTCATTTGGGGGCAGGCAAACCAGGCAGCTGCCTGGAGCACACAGAACTGGCCCCAGAACTGGCCCCTTGCCGACATTAGGTTTTCCACCTATCCGTCATCTTACCGGCAGAGCTTTATACTGATTGCCAATAAATTGGCTGCCCCCAAGAGTCAGGCACCTGCAGCTGGCTGCTGGCTAATGGGGGCTGGCCATTTTATTTTAGTCCCTGCTGTAGTCCTTACTATGTTACTGCCGTAGCTGTGAACAGGATGAACTTGAGGGAAAACACCTGTGCAGGAGGTGGGAGCAGTGCATACTTTAACCTGGTCAATTCCTGGCTTAAATTCCATGACTCTTGTCCAATCAGCTCTATATCGCCTGCATATTATTGATCACCATATGGCCTTGAAAGCAGGAGCAGCTGCATTCCCAGTTTCCCTGTTGTGTTCGACATGTCAGGGGTCAGTTATAATTTGTTAAAGAGTAACAAACCCAGGATTTTTATTATTCTGGGTTTTGTTCGTCATCAGCGAGGCCTCCTGATTTGGGGTACCTCGTTATGTGAAACCCCCAGGAATCGTCACAACTTACAAAACTCTCCTCCAATCAGCTGTCTCAGCTGCACATATGAATGAGCCACCAGCTGACTGGAGTTGTAGGCACATGCGGCCAGCCATTTAGATACTGCTCACGTTCGCACCCGCTATAGGGGAGCCAGGGCTGCAGGTGTCAGGCGCACATGTGTCGTAGGAACACCAGTCTGTCAAGAATTGCGGTGATTCATGGGGTTCACATGGCGAGGAAGAAAAGGAATGTCTTTTAGATGCCAGGGCTGGCTTTTGTTCCATTTTTAAAGGACTGTGATGTACCTGTAGGGAAGCTGTATAGGACTGGGCATAAGGGTGGTATATTTTAGAACTTGGGAACACACTTTAAATTTTGCTGAGGGCCACACTTTATCTAAAACTGGCGCTAGTTATGCACCGAGAGGACAAAAGGATCACATCTATAACAAGGAAACTCAGGTGGGGATCTCTGGGGATTATCTAGCTCACTTACACTAGCACAAACCTCAAATCCTAAAAAAAGGACTTCCATGTGACTTAATGATTTTAAGCTCCTGCACCCACTTCATCATTTTAAGTTTGACCTGAAGCATCAAGTACCTAAGAATAATCATTCTGGCTGCAGTGAGAAGATGAACTCTCCCAACCCAAAGTTTGCTAATTAGGTCTCAGCTTTAGGGTCTTCAAAATACCACAAGTAAAGATTGAATATTCAAGATTTCAACACAATGTAATTGTACCTTTATCTCATATTTAAGTAATTTTGAAAAGATCAGTTTTCAAAAGTATCACTCTGTATCTGATCACTTTACCTAGGGCAGCCACAAGTGAAAGCCCAGTGCTAAGCATGCCCTAGAAGCGCAAAATAATCACATCGATCTGCAGTGAAAGCAGGTATGCCATAATACATTCTATCTCTTTATGAATTAATTGTGGAAAGAACATGGCCAGTTGATTTTTACTTTGTTGAAAAGCCCACCTAATCTTCCAGCTGACCTTTAGGATGACACCAGCTGCTGAGCCTTAGACTTAAAGGACTTCATCTTTTACAATTTATGACAAATGATCTATTTTTTTTAGTTTATGATATCTGTGCCTTGTTTTTAGAATTTTGTTGTTTTCTCCAGCTATCTTCTGCTTGTACTTGTGTGCTCAGAAGAATCATCCTAATTTTAAGTTACTATGCAAAAACAATGTTTTTTGATGCAAAAGATTCCATGGCCACCACATTTAAATGCACAATACAGCACTTAGTGTCACTGTCCAAGATTTTAGAAACGTGTGCAACCCAACCCAGACCTCTGCTCATTCAAATCAAACTCTGCTCATTCCACTGGACTATGCTCATCCTAAGGGCTTTGCTAACATTTGCTAACATAAATAGTATGTAAACAGTAAGTTGAAACTCTGTGTTCACGCCTTAAAAAACAAAGAGGGTAAGATTATTGGGATTTTACTGAAACCTTTTACCTTTCCATACTCGCAGATGAATGTGAAATGGCAGGTCACATGTAGAGTCATAAGACCTACACTTGCAGCTGTTCGCCAGCCCTGCAAGGATGTGCCGTGTATGCCGCAAGTGTAGTAAGTAGTAAGAAAGTAAAGAAGTCACCATGAGGTGAGCTCCTTGTTGCCTTATTATTGCCATTGCCTGGACTGTCCCTTTATCCAAGGAGGGCTCTAAAGGGAAACCTATAACCTGTAGGCAGGGGTATTTAATATCTATGGTGGGCCAACTTTTGGGAGCAGATGCTACCCTGCAGTACCTCAACAAAAAGTACCTTTTTACTCCATATTAGTATAGAGATTGGTTCTGTCAAACAAACTTACTTTTCAATAGCATTTGATGCTGTGCCCCATAAAACATTGGTGCAAAAGATGAGAATTTTGGGACTGGGATTAAATGTGTATATGTTGGGGTACTGCTAGGGCCCTAACATAATGTTCTAAATTATGTTTAATACAGATGAATTTAAGGTTATACACATGGGAAGGCAAAATAAATACTATACATACATACTAAAGAGGATAATGCTGGGTCCACAGGATTAAAGATCATGGAAAGGGACCTAGTGGATTTAGTTGACTGTAAGCTTAAACCAGACATTCAGCATAATTTAATGAAAAGCACAAACCCTTACAAAAACGATTCCCTGGCATCTAAAATTAATACATTTTAAATTCTCTAGGATATGAGCGCTGCCAATTTGCCTCGGAAGCATCACATACTGGGGAGAGAAGAGGGGGGAAACTGCAGGGGGTGGAGTTATAGCTGTTCTTTGCACAGACAAAGCAGAGCTGGGGTCAGGAAAAAGACAGCAATCCCAGAATGCAGAGTGGCACAGTCAGAAGACACTTCCTGTCTGCAGGCAGCCTGAGACTCCATCTTGGATGTTTAAAGGCTCCGAAAATGCAGTAGATGCAGGTAAGATGATTTTAAATGTGGGCAATCTGTACGTACAGAGTGGGGGAAACAGTTAAGCTATGCTCTTATTTAGGGTGAAGGTCCAATTTAGAGGAGCACTATCATGAAATATGGCCCAATAATAAAAACAAATCCATATAAATATGCTGGATGGGGGGAGCAAAGGTCACTTATACACCCGGCATCAATATCCAACCGGGCTTGTTTTTTTAATTTAATGGAAGGAGGATGAAATCTATCACCCCTGATATACTCAAACATGGGGCACTTGGATTTTATTCCTAATAGGAGGAGAAACCACAAGCTTGGTGGGAGTATTGTTCAGTTCGGGTGTATAAGTGACCCCTCCTATCATTAGCTGAAGTGTCTATATGGATTTTTAATATATAATTTCATGATAGTGCTTCTTTACTTGTAGCAAGCAAAGCCAAGGCAAGAGGCAAACATCTAAGGGTATAGATGCCATAATTTTACCACTCTACAAATTGCTTTTTAGCCCCCATGCCCATGAATGGTTTTTTTCCTTGCCCCACTGGGTGCTATTTTTACTAGAAATTGCCCTGACCAGAGAATTGTAAAAAGAGAATTGTAAAAAAATTTTATTTAGTAAAAAAAGATACCTGCCGAGGAAATCTAATAACTATGTATACATATATCAAGGGTGCTTGACCTACGTGCCTTAAGTGCCAAGCACGTAGGTGTTACGAGCTTGACTTTCCCCCCCTGCTAGTTAAAAAATAAAAAATACTCACCTGACCCCCCGTTGGATCCGGTCGTGTCTCCTCTTTAATTTGGTGCCATCCGATCCCCCGTGGGATCCAGGAGAGCCCCCGGAATAGAGCCACTCCCCACCCCCCCTTCGGCAGCAACAGCTGCTAACTGTAAAAAAAAAAAAAAAATTACATTTACTTACCTGCGGTCACGCTGCCTCCCGACAGGTCTCCTCTTCACTAGGGGGGCCTCCGATCGCCCCCCCTGACTCTTGCGTGGCGAGGAGAGGGCAGGAATCACCCTCCCCCCACTTCCTGGATCGCGACTGCTAGCCCTGACCCTGGGGGCGGGGCCGGGTGACATCATTGTGATGTCACCAGCAGCCGGCTTCATAAGACCAGCACCCGAGACTAAGAATCAGTCTGCTCGGGTGCTTGGAGGAGAGAGGTGGGGAGGGGGAGAGGGCTGTGATCGCCCCCCCTCCCCCAGCTCTCTCCTCCAAACACCCGAGCAGACTGTCAGCTGTCATCGGGGATCGCTGGGGGACAGAGGATCGGAGGTGAGAAAAGTAAAAAAAAAAAAAAAAAATGTAATTTTTTTTCTTATGTGTCAGTGTGTTTATTTTTACATTTAACCCCTTGTGAACTGGTAAGGGGTCCATAAGACCCCTTATACCAGTTCACAAGGCTGGGGGCTGGCAAGTCACCTGCGGCTACCGGCACCCCATTACCTGCCTCCCCAAAGCCCAGGGGGGGAGGCAGAAGAGCCCGGGCCCACATAGGCTATGTGGGCTTGTAGGCTGCAGGGTGGGGGGGCCACAAAAGCTGGCCCCTCCACTCTGTTCCTACAAGCCCCCATAGCTGGTCCCAGGCTGGTAATGCTAGGTAAGGGGGACCCCATTTCATTTTTTTTTTGGATTTCTAAGGGTTTTAACCCTTGAAATTCCACCCAAAAATGGGGTTCCCCCCTATGCAATTTTTTTTTTAAATTAAGCCCTTATGTTCTGTCGCCTAGAAGCTATAAAAGGCTTCCAGCTGCAGCAGGAGAGCAGAAGCCAGATTGATCAGCGTGGGACACAGGGATGGATGGGAGGTACGTTTTAAAAAGTATTAAAAAAATAAATAAAATATTTTTTCTGCTTGTTTCTGTGTTTTTTTTTACACTTAACCGCTTGTGAACTGGTAAGGGATCCATGAGATCCTTATACCAGTTCACAAGGCTGGGGGGCTGGCAAGTCACCTGCGGCTAGCGGGTGACTTGCCGTTAACCCCAGCACCCCAATTACCTGCCTCCCCAAAGCCCAGGGGGGAGGGCAGAAGAGCCCGGGCCATGGCTATGTGGGCCCCCTTGCACCCTGTTCTACAAGCCCCCATAGCTGGCCCAGGGCTGGTTATGATGGGTAAGGGGGACCCCATATCATTTTTTGGGGGAGTTTTAAGGGACCCTAAAATTCCCCAAAAAATGGGTTCCCCTATGTAATTTTTTTTTTTAATTAACCCCTTATGTTTAAAGTGTGGACAGTAGTAGTATTTTATTTGTAAATGTTATAAAGTGCTATTTTCAGTTTAGGGGGTCTCCTGGGCAAGAATGGGGGGCTACCAATACATATGTCATACCGTTGTAATCGGGAGAAATTGGGCTTTCACATACAATATGGTTTTCTCTAATAAAGTAAATGTTTTATTTAAAATAAAGGAGACAATTGTCTAAAAAATATGTATTTATTAATTTTTTTGTTTTTTTTTTTAAAAAACAGTAGAAAAATTACAAACAAAACATTTCATGTTAAAGCCTAAACTCTGCTGCAAAATATATATCTATAATTTTTCTGGAAATTCCGGCAAAAATCACGGTTAAACATGGCGCAGATTGGGGAAAAATGACCCGTCAACAGAGGGTGACAAAACTTCAAGTAGGCTGGCAATTAAAAGAGTTAATAGTACCTATGCATGTTGGGTATTGTTCTGCTCAGTGGACCTTGCTCTTTCAGAGTTAGCTTTTTTTTGTTTGCATAGTTATATTTTAGGAAAACATGTTATTTATTCATTTTTTTTATTCAATTTTTTAGGGAAACCCTGTGCAACCTAAGAATTCTTCGAGGGATTACTTCCATAAAGGTGAGCCTACTACAACAAGCTGGGTACTCTTAGAAAGCTTAACATGTGTACTTTCAGGGAATATATGGTTTATCAGGGATATTCTAAATGTAAGGGGTTGTTTTGGTTGAAAAATTGCAAGGTGCGCACTTTGTCTGCAGAGCTGAAATTTGTGGTGTTTGCCAACTCTTCCCTTGACAGTAGCAATGCATGTTGGGTATCGTTCTGTTCGGGACATGTTGTTTATTGAGATTTAACTTGTTCTGTCTTGTTTGCATATAGTTTTTATTAGGAAAATGTGGCTCCATTTTATCCTTTTTAGGGAAACTTTGTGCAACCAAAGAATTAATTGAGGGATTACTTCCAGAAATCTAAGCCCACATAAACAAGCTTGGTGCGCATAGAAAGCTTGAGGTGTGTACTTCCAATGAATATATAGTTTGTGGGGGGTATTTCAAATGTAAAGGGTTGTTTTTCTGGAAAAACTGCAAGGTGCCCATAGCGCAGTTGTATTTTATCTGAAAATCTCCTAAAGCTCTGTTTCAGTTTGGGGGAGTCTTCTGGGCAGGAAAGGGTGTCTACCTATACATATGTGGTACCGCTGTGACCAGGAGAAATTGAGGTTTGGCACGCAATAACATTTTATTGACAAACTTACATTTTTTATTACAAAAAAAACACTACAAATTGCAAAAAATGTTTTGTTTTTTTTTGCACATATTTCACCAAAAAGTATTGAGAATACACTAAAAAAAGGCCAAACAAGACATTTCATGTTGAAGCCCAGACTCTTTTGAAAAAAACAATATATAATTTTCCTGGGAAATCCCTGGAAATCCTTTCAAAAATCACAGTTGAACATGTGTAGCGCAAAATATTGAAACATGGTCCGGCAACAGAAGGTGACAAAAGCTGCAGGTAGGCTGGCAGCAAAAGGGTTAAGGCTAGAGGAAAGATGTTTCTTACACCTTCATAGTAGTGAATTCTTTACTGTAAGAGAAGAAGGGGGGTTGTCATTGGGAATACATTAAAAAGAGGACTGGATGCTTTTCTAGAGAGTTACGGCATTACTAGTAATTGCTACTTGACCACTGGAAGTAGATATTTGATCCAGAGATGCTTTTCTGGTGTATGATATTCTATATTTGGAATAAGGAAGACTTTTTGCCCCCTTTTACATTAGAAAAATGATGTGGATGTATTCCTTTGCCAGGTTCCACATTGCAATGGTACTGGCTGAACTGGTTTGAATAAAGTTGTTTTTCAGCCTTATAATCTATGTTACTATGTATAAGAAATATTTAGGTTCCAGCTTCCTGTTATTTTATACCTCGGTTCCTATCTCTGGGTGGGTATTATTAAAACCAAATTAGCTTTAATCAATGGTAAAATCACATGTATTTTGTTTGGGCACTGCACTAGCCCTCAAGGATTCTATATCTTGTACTCCCTTGACTTTGAATTTTTATGTCTCACACATCCATCCACTTTTTTTTAAATGCCCAATACTGAAAATGAGTATCCCCTTTTTTTTAGGGCCAGGTCAACACTAGGCATCCAGGGCTCTAGCCCAGGAGCCCCCACCACTTTGGGACCCCTGGACTCATCATCTATTGTTACTGATGCATTTCCTGGATACAGATGGTAGCTTCAGTTCCCAGGGTGCTTTTTTTCAGGCACAGTCAACCTGCAGCAGTCTAACAGCAGCAGCCTGGCTCTACAGCAGAAGCCTGGCATGTACTGTAGCATATTCACTTAATTCTATTGAATAGAGTTGGCATGCCAGCAGCATAGTGACTAATGGGAATGGGAGTGGTTGTTCATCACGGAGACTGTCTGATGACCGAGGATGGGACCTGGACAGTGCAGGGACTGTTGTGTTTGTGAGTATCAGACTATCATTGATCAGCTGCAGACTATTGGATTGTAGGGTTACTTAGCTGGTTTATTACTACAAACATATGGGAGGCAGATCTTCTGCCCAGGGTCCTCCTCCAGGACTGTGGAAACTATTTAGTGAGTTAAAAAGGACAGGATTCCCTGTCTCTAGTGTTCAGACAGGAAATTAGGTTAGATCCTCCTAAGAAAATGATATGTGGCAAAAATAGCCAAAGCATACATACAATTTGGAATCAGTTCAGTACAAGTGGAGTAATAAAGTGTACTTTAGATAAAAATTACCATATTTTCGCCCTATAAGACGCACTTATTTTCCCCCAATGTCCGTGCGCCTTATCGGGCGGATGTAAAAAAAAAAAAAAAACTCACCCGTTCCCGGCGCTCCCGCATTGCCTGTCACACTGCGGGAGCCCAGAGGAGCGGCGGGGGCTCTGTCCCGGCCCCGCTGCTGTGATCGCTGTCTTTTACCGGCAGCGATGACAGCGGCGGGGCCAGCGATAGCACTCCCGCCGCTCCTCCAACTGCTGCCTCTTCCGCTTGGGCACATGCGAGCACCCAGGTCAGGGCAGCAGGTGGGCGTGACCTGCACCAACTTGGTGCAGTCCACGACCACCCGCTGCCCTGACCTGGGTGCTTGCATGTGCCCAGGAAGAGGCAGCAGTTGGAGGAGCGGCGGGAGTGCTGTCGCTGGCCCAGCCGCTGTCATCGCTGCCGGTAAAAGACAGCGATCGCATCGGCGGGGCCGGGACAGAGCAGGCCGCTGCTTCTTACTGGCCTTCTCCGTGAATAGGGTGGGCGTGGCCTGCGCCAACGCTGACACGGCACAGGCCACACCCCATTCACGGAGCCGGCCGCTCAACGGAGCGATGTCAGTGGAGAGGTGAGTTTTACTTTTTTTTTTCTTTACTTGTGCCGACTGGGGGGAGAGGGGGATGCCACACAGCCTATACTAATTGGGGGAGGGGGATGCCACACAGCCTATACTAATGGGGGAGGGGGATGCCACACAGCCTATACTAATGGGGGGAGGGGGATGCCACACAGCCTATGGGAATGGGGGGGCACACTGCCTATATGGGGAATAGGAGGGGGAATGCCACACTGCTTATGATAATGGGGTGCACACTGCCTATATGGGAATGGGAGGGGGGACGCCACACTGGGTATACGGGGGAATGGGAGGGGGGAGAATTCCACACTGGTATATGGGGAATGGGATGGGGGCATGCTACACTGTCTATGGAATGGGGGCATCCCACACGGCCTATGGGAATGGGAAAGGGGGAATGCCACACTGTCTGTAATGATGCATTTTTGGTTTAAAATATTTTTTTTCTTATTTTCCTCCCCCAAATCCTAGGTGTGTCTTATGTGCAGGTGCGTCTTATAGGGCGAAAAATACGGTAAGTAGACCACCATGTGCAAAAATTGCACTGCCTTCTTTTTCGAACATTTGATTGTTATAATATGGAATATCACATTACAAACTATATATCTCTTCAACAGTTTGTGATAGGGTGTCCTAAGAAATATACATTCTTGTGCCATGCATAAACAAGTTAGAGATTTGAAATACATGACACAATTTTTACACTGTCCTCAACGAATGTACAGTCAGGGGTCCTAAGATGACACCTAGGTGGACTCAAATAATCTTGTTGGGCCCAAGGGCTGGTTGAGCAGAGACGACTTCTAGTGTGGGTCTATCGCCTTTTGAAACAACTTATCAACAAAAACAAATGTTAAGATACCATCTGAATTGTAGGCCCAAAGGTGAACTCTCATATGGTGTAAGTGCCCCTAATTATATGTAGGAGGATTGAAAAATGCAGTTCACACTAGAATACAGGCACATGTATCCAACATATGATTGGCTTTGAGGGATTCATAGTTTTTTTTATGAATTTTGTAATAGCTTACAATAGTTCTCATGTTGTTATGTTTGTCTCACATTTAGATATACTTTTTTCGCCCCCATGTGACTGATCAGCTGCTTGGGACAAAAGGTCACCTGGCTCTGAATTAGCCTCAAGGTAAACAATGAAAGTCAATGGCAGTTTTCTCTCCTAAAAAAGGAGAGAGAATTCTCACCTGGCTCTGAATCGACCCCCTTGTCACATATATATTATTGTGTTAAATTAGTTTGTGTACCATGTTTCTTGTTGATGAGTAGACTTGGAGTCCTAATTAGTGCAAATTCATCTTTCTGGACTGTGTGTGTTTATCTGAATTCCTTTGTGGTCCCTGTTCCATAGCAGGGGAGCTAAACATTTAGTTGTGATATAAATCCACTATTTACATCTTAATCTTAATCTTTTATCTGAGTAATGGAGGTTGATTTTACAGAGGACCAAAACTCATACAAATGTGTCCCAGAAGAAACCCCACAGTGTACCCCCCCCCCAATTCGGCATATACCACTCACTCCATGGTGTATACTTGACAATAAGTAAAATGATTCTGATTCAGATCGTCCTGAAGTCCTACTTTGCCAGCACATCGCCATCCCTGCTCTGCACACTCTCAGTGTGCCTGTCCGATCTCTTGCAGGGCAGAGGGAGTAGAGATGCCATGAGAATGAAGAAATACCAGGCGCTCCAAGAGGCGCTCAAAAAAAGGAAATTCAGGCACACAACGCCTGTTGGATTCCCAGTGTTTTATTTTTTAGTTTTATTTATTTTTTTTTTTTATAAAAATGGGAATTGCATTACGGACATTAGGCAAACTTGACATAGGCCCTTATTTAACAAGGGATAGCGACAGGTAGCGACTGGTGAGCGGCCGGTAATGACGGGCCCCGCCACGAGAACGCCGGCTCCCCACCACAATCACACATTTATCAAGCCGATCCTGCTTAGCGACTGAGATAGCGCCATATAGTGACTCATTCATCATTATTCCAGCCTCAGCCCACAGCGCCAGCGTCCGACCTTGAACAGCGACAGGTATGACCTCTCGCTACCTGGCGCTCTCCAATGCATTTCAATGGAACAATCTTTAAATCTTCATAATTAATTGTTAATAATTTTTTTTTTGTTTTTTTTTAAATGTGAAAAATTCTGTGACCACTTCTGCCATTTTAAATAATTTTTTTAAGGTAATGTACAGAATATTACAGGTCTGATATTAATGTATTCATATTACAAAATTATTTTAAAAACTTGTTTTTTTGGGTTTCCAAAAATATGGTTGTTTAGGGGTTAAAAAACTACTTTTAATCCATCGCCGCCAGCGCTCTGGTGTTTAAACATGCATTTTACAGCGCAAGAATATTTTGAGCGTGATTTGTTAATGAATATGGTGGGAGCCGGTCGCTCTGACCGGTCGCTATCATGCGCTCCCATACAGCGCGGAACCTGTCAAATAGCGACTCCTCACCCAATATTCAACATTACGGCAAACCGACTGAGTTGCTATCAACTAACGAACAATGCCCAAGCACAGCGACTACTAGCGGGCGCTCTGAAAATGCCGCTATAGACGCATAGCTTTCTCATGGCCCAAATCACATGTTTACAGCAAATAAATACATATAAAAATAATCCCAACCAGCCCAGATTTTTTTTTTTAATTCTACTAAAATGCTTAAATAATTGTAACTATTTAAGCCTATTGAAATTAATTGGATAAGGCCACACAATGCAGGATGAGCGCCTGATCTTATCAGGCGCTGTAGGAAACTCAGCGCCGACACTCATCCCATCGCCGGTGCTGCTGATAGATGGGACACTACCTGGCACTATCACAGGCGATCTGGATTTTTGACTTGATAACTACACCTTTTTGAACGGGACCTGAAACTCACCGGACACTCATCTGGTACTACGTGGCACTAAGTGGCCTTAGCCTTTCTAAAATAACCCCCACAATCCAGCTGTTAATTCCTTTAGGAATACTGTGAATGAAAGCTGCAAGATGAGTGGACAGTGTAGCCAGGCAGTGGGAAAAGCAAGCAGGATGCTCGGCTGCATGGCTCGAGGCATCACCAGTAGGAAGAGGGAGGTTGTGATGCCGCTGTATAGAGCCCTGGTGGGGCCAAAGCTATAATACTGTGTGCAGTTCTGGAGACCTTACCTGCAAAAAGACATTATTCAAATACAACAGGTCCAAAGGACTTAAACCTAAAACTTATCAAGAGAGACCTAAAGAACTTAATTTGTACAGTCTAGAGGAAAGAAGGGAGAGAGGGGCCATGTTTGAGACCTTTAAAGTGGACCAAAACCGATCCTGGAGTCTATGAGAGTCCAGGGTAGGAATAATCCCTCAAGTGGGGGCATCCTGAACTGGGATGCCCCGCTCTGTGACACCCCCCAAGTCATCCAATATTTTTACCTTTTCCTCGTGCCCACAGTACATGCACAAATGGCACCGGCTTCACTCACTCCCCTTCTTGGCTGTGCGCGGCCCTGCACGCCACAACTGAATGGCTGTGTGAGGAATTTCACAACTGAAGGGAGCAGAGTGATGCCGCACGCTGCTCGCAATTACGGCTAGGATTCCTGAAGGCTGTTTTAGCCGCAGCGTGGGCCCAAGTAGAAGTAAGTGATCTTGGTGACCTGGGGGGTTTTACACAGTAGGGCATACCGAACTGAGGTGCCTCAGTGGAAAGACCAGAAACCAGGATAGAGAAGATCCTGGGTTTTGGTCCACTAAACATGTGAAAGGGATTGAATATGGTTCAGACAGGAAGTGTTTTTAAGAAGAAGCTTAATGATAGAACAAGGGGGCACAACCTGAAGCTAGTCGGGGGGGGGGAGATCAGGAGCGACGTTAGAAAATATTAATTTACAGAAAGAGTAGTAGATGCTTGGAACACACTTACAGCAGAGGTAGTTGAAAAATCACATATGCAATAGAAATTTTGCCAGCTTTGGATCCCCAGGAATACAGTCAAAAACTCACACGGCAGGCAACAAGGCAGAGAGTGCTCACCTCTCAGGAAAACGATACTGAAGAATTTGTGAAGCCAGCCAACGCAGCGTGAGTAGTAAAAATCCGTCCTTTATTATGGTAGATTAAAAGGCCATCACAGCAGCTGAGACATTAAAAGTGTCTACACTCATGACAATGAGGCAGCTCAAACATCCACAATTTAAACAATAGCAATTACAATTAAATGAGTTCACCTGGGGGTATTTACCGGATGACAAACATGCTATATTCACTGATAATTAGAGGATAATTACCTTACTATCCCAGATCGCGTACTCACATGTCCCCGGTTGCATCGCGCCATAGGATAGGAGATTCTGAAGGATGGGATCAGAATTGTTAGTCACAAACCCCCGGCCTTAGGTCAGAAGCTGTCACCGAGTTTGTTCAATAGGCAACCAGCAGGGTCCACTACTGGGTTAGCACATCTAGGCTTCTTCAAATGTGCGGGGAATAGATGTGGTATGTGTAAATATACACAAACTGGTACTCATTTTATGTCCACAAATACGCAACAAAGGTTCCAAATTAAGAATTTCATAAACTGTAACACCCCTAATGTGATCTATTTGATCACCTGTGTAAGCTGTAATATACAATATGTGGGATGTACCACTCGACTTTTAAAGAAAAGAATCTCTGAACATATAACTTCCTCCTCTCCAGAACGCCTAAATCCGACATGTAATGTCGGACGACATTTTAGAAATCACCATGGAGGGGATCTTACACACCTCAAGTGTATGGCAATTGAAAAAGTCACTTTAGGCCCGAGAGGTGGAGATCTAGTGGAAAGACTACTCCAACGTGAGGTCTTCTGGATTTTTAAATTAGTACCCCGTATCCCTAATGGGTTAAACTCACGCTGGGATGTAGATTTATTCTTGAGAAATTAGAAGTGGTGTGTATATAGGTTTCTTGTTTCTTGCATTCTTTGTTGTTTGACATAGTAAGGGTGGGAGCTGTAACAGCAGCCTGTGATGCGGCAATAAGTATGTTTGGTTATTAATTTTCTTACATAGATGTCCCTGATATTTAATGAATTTCTGTCACATTCTGTACATATGCTTTATGGTAGAAAAAATCCAATCAATGGCTTTGTCCCCCCTGTTTTTGGAAGAATGTGATCGATGAAAATTATAAGAATGTGTTAGTAAATGATATGTGATACACTGTTTATTTTATCAGATTTATTTTAATTTTGGTGACTTGCTATTAGATAGTTAAACAGTCTCAATCAGTTCTGTAGGATGACCTGTTCCATGGGAGTAAATAGATTTTTCACCTGGGGGGCTCACCATTTGGCTTACACCCCGGCTATTGCACTTATTTTTATCCTTTTTACATCCAATCACCCTGTCTCCACCTGCAGTGTGTGCTGAGGGGCAGGGTGCTACTTTAATGTATCGATATGATCCTGCAGGAGTTGGTTTTATGTTAATTAGTTCCTGCAGATGGGGTAATACTGCTTATTCTCACATGCCCCCTGTGGCCCAAAGGACCGTCTCTAGTCTATGGGTTTTGCCCTGAATGGCGGCAAACATGGAGTTTCTTCCGCCCGCAGTTTGATGTGGTGAACGCGCCGTCTATTGTCTGTTCCACGGACGCAAGTTATGCCCTTAATGTCGTCCTGTATGTGGCCTCTTCTCTGCCAGCACAATGACGTCAGTCTGATGTCTACCTATGGCAGGTTTTTATGCAGGCTGCCGGTCGTTGGTTGGCACGTCCACTATATCCTATGGCGCGATGCAACCGGGGACACGTGAGTACGCGATCTGGGATAGTAAAGGTAATTATCCACTAATTTTCAGTGAATATAGCATGTTTGTCAGCCGGTGATTACCCCCAGGTGAACTCATTTAATTGTAATTGCTATTGTTTAAATTGTGGATGTTTGAGCTGCCTCCTTGTCATGAGTAAGAGCTGCCGCTCGAAACACGTAGACGTCAGGAGTTGCTCGTGTAGACACTTTTAATGTCTCAGCTGCTGTGATGGCCTTTTAATCTACCATAATAAAGGACGGATTTTTACTACTCATGGTGTGTTGGCTGGCTTCACAAATTCTTCAGTAGTTGAAAAATCATCAGTAAGTGAATTTAAACATGACATAGTTAAGGGCAGGCTGATTCACTACTAGCGCCAGCTATCGGCAGATGAGCGTCTGTACAGAGAAGCTGTGATCGGCAATCGGGCGCTGTGGCGTCTCAGTCGCTCTAGTAACCTGGCCGGCATTGATGAATGAGATGTATGTTGGGCATTTTAACACCAGTACAGTGTTACAAGGAGCAAAAGGTAGCGCCAGCTCAATGCGACTGACTCACAGTGATTCACACCATATTCAACAAAAAAACAGACACACAGGCGCTCTGGATCTGGTCGCTATAGCATAAAGCAGGAGACGCTGTGTGATTAAAGTCTGTTTATGAACACATATCCACCAGTAACAAAGCGAAAACACATGGAATGACATTGTTGTAACATTGTGACATTAATACTTTAATGCCAGACCTGTAATGACAATTCTGCATAAAGATATAAAAAAAACAAAAAGTTTTCTAAAATGACTCTTTCTAGGCCAGGAGGCAATTAATTGAGATGAAAAAAAAATTAAAAACAATAAACCCTGTTTAAACAGAAGAAATGGATTGTCCATTGAAATGTATGGGAGAGCGACAGGTAGTGACAGGTAATACCAGGCGCTCTGGAAGCTCGAGTGCCGGCACTATACGCTGAGCCACCTGTAATGATGAATCGTACGCTACATGTCGCTGTTCGAGTCGCTCACCAGAATCTCCTTCATAAATGTGGTATTGCGTACAGAGCCCAGCGTTCACCAGACACTGCCTGCCGCTACGAGGCACTACCTGCCGCTATCCATTGATGAATAAACCCCATAGTTAATACGGCTGAAAAAATACATATGTCCGTCAGGTATAACCAAGGGTATTGGGGAAGGGGAAGTTATTTTTTTATTTTATTTTTTGTTTTTTTACTGATATCAGCTAATAGTAACTGTTAATGTTATTTTCTTCTAAATAAGCATCTAATCCTTTTTTGAAGCTGTTAGAGGTTGATGCTGTAACAAGCTTCTGTGGGAGGCTATTCCACAGATTTATAGTTCTTATGGTAAAAAATGCCTGAATTTATTGAAAGACGGAGGGAGTGCCCCCTTGTCTTTAGAGAGGATTTTACCTAAAAATGTCCCTATATTTTTATATTGCCAATTTATATATTTATACAAGTTAATCATGTCCCCCATCATTTGTCTCCTCCCGAGACTAAACTGATTTAATTCTCGTAATCTTTTCTCATAACTAATATCCTTCATTCCTCTTATCAGTTTGGTGGCTCTGCACCCTTTCCATAGTCAGAGCGTCCTTACTCTGAACTGGTGCCCAGAACTGTACGGAATATTCCAGGTGATGGTGCACAAGTGCCTTGTCAAGAGGCAAAATGACATCCCTCTCCAGTGATTTCATTACTGGGATAAGCACACATCTATCCTAAGATAAAGAGTACATACAGTATGCAAATAAGGGCAAACTAGAAGGACCATATGGTCTCCTTCTGCCATCAACCTTCTATGTGTCTATGTTTAGGTTAGATTTTAGTCTACTTTGCATTTTTGTTCTGCATTATGTGTTTTTTTAATTCTGCTGGTAATTATTTATTGCATCATTTGTGCAGCCTCTCTTAATGGGTTTAGGAACATGGGTTGAGCCTCTATTTTATTCTTTACTACTCGGATTTCGACCATTTTGGCCTGCACAAATTAAGATATGGTTGGCTGTACACTGGCATTTTTTCTGTAAAAGATAAACCGTGTTTGAAAACAGAACATTATATTAGAAGAGAACTCTGCTGAATATATATTTTGTGCCAATACCTCTATTGCTGTAATGTGTGACCTAATCAGTGATGACCCAGGTAAACACATTTTACCAGCAATGTGGGTCCTTCGTGAAGAAAGAAGGATTCACTTCAAACAGCAGATCCTCTGCAGGAGCATTCTTTGTGAATGATTGCACATATGTTTTAAAACGGACAATACATTTACAGAGAGGCACTCATCACCAAATCACATGCACACAATCCTTACTGACAGATTCCATCACCAACACAACACATTTTGTATTAATCTAGAAGAATATAAGAACATAAGCCCAGATGTAGGACATAACAGCAGGGTAAAGACTACTTCTGTCATTCACATGGGGACTACATATATAATAAGAAAAAACATAGCATATGTAATCTCTGCATCATAGTGCATGTCATTTTGTTATTCAAAGAAGAACTCCTTGAAACATAGGGCCTTATTTATCAAGGAATAGCGACAGATAGCGACAGATAGCGACTGGGGAGCCAACCAGTAAAGCCAGGTACCGCAACTAGAACGCCGGCTCCCCTCCACAATCACACATTTATCATGCCGATACTGCTTAGCGACTGAGATAGCGCCACCTAGCAACTCATTCATCATTATCCCAGCCTCAGCCCACAGCGCCAGCGAACATCCTTGAACAGCGACAGGTATGACCTCTCGCTACCTGGCGCTCTCCAATGCATTTCAATGGCAGAATGTATTTTAATTAATAATTATTTTTTAATATATATATATATTTTTTATTTCAAACCAAAAAAAATCTGTGAACACTTCTTCCTTTGAAAATGTAATTTTTGGGGATTTTTAAAATTTTTTTTTTTTTTTGGCAGAATTGATATTACAGGTCTGATTTTAAACTATTCAGGTTTGAATATTATTTCAAAATCATTCCATTTTTTTTTTGGGTGGTTAGGGGGGTTAAAAAACTACTTTTAACACATCGCCTACTGCGCTCTGGGATTTAAACATGCATTTCACAGCGCTAGGAATTTTTAAGGCTGATTTTTTAATGAATATGGTGGGTGCCGGTCGCTATGTCCAGTCGCTATCATGCGCTCCCATACAACAGCGAACCTGTCAAATAGCGACTCAGCATCTTGTATTCAACATTACGGCACACCGACTGAGTCGCTATCATCCACCGAACAATGGCCAAGCACAGCGACTACTAGCGGTCGCTGTCAAAATACCGCTACAGTCGCTCAACAGTCGCTATCTGTCGCTATCTGTCGCTATTAATGAATCAGCCTCATAGTTTTACCCTTTAACTGCCAGCCTCCCTAGAGATGGGGAGCCTTATTTAAGAAGTGTCAGCGCCACACAGTGCCACTTTTTTGGCCTCAGTGGGACTTAGCGTTAAATTTAAGAAATAAAAATGCAGCTGCCAGCTAGTCTTATTTAACACTAGCACTGAAAAGGAAGCAGTGCCGGGCACTCTGGTTGAAACCTAGTGCTGTAGGTCATGATCCCATAGAGCACAATGGGCAGAACTGGATTGAAGTGTTTAATGCTTATAATTAATATTACACACATTTATTTGTACAGAACTTACATTGTGACTTGTCAATAATGGAAATGCAGGACCTAGATGTCACAAAATGTTTTTTGTCGGGTTATTAAAATTGATTTTAATGGCTTATTTTGCTTAACAATGTGTAATTTGTAGAACAACAACTAAAACACAGCCTAAACGCACTGTAAAGTTTGTCCTCTTCGTCCCTAGTAGTGATTTTTTTTGTAACTGTAATGGTGACATGCTGACCAGCACCCTAAAAATATAGGGTGCTATAAAAAATAAGGAGGAAAAAATTCATAAATATGCGGGGCGCCAGAAAAACAGCGGTACAAAGTGCTGCTGGCATTGGCCAGCCAATATCTAGTTCAACAATCAAAGATAATTAGTAGCATTCTGTGCAGTGACTGCTCTCAATTACAATGGTACCCTCATGGTTTCAGCTTCACCACATGCTGGTTAATCACCTTTCTGTGTGCTCTGGCTGTCTCTGCTGGGCCTCGCGGTCCTCCGCAGTTTGTTTCTTTATCTGCATTGGACCCACAGCACTTCTAGTGTCTTAGCCATTGAGTGTTTTGGGCCCACTGCCCTTTATTGTCTGTCTTATACAGCACTGAAGCCCAGTTACATCATAGCCGGCACTGAGGCCCAGCTTCCCCAGTTTGCACTGGGGCCTGTTATAATGTCAGGTACCGAGGGACACCCGCCTTCAGGTGAGTCCACAACCCCAATCCAGCGTCCCGGCAAATGAGGGCTTGTCTATAGGCAGAAGCAGCAGCGGAGATTGGGGGTTGCGAACTCACCTAAAGGTGGGTGTCCTTTGGGGCCTGACAGGTACCTCATATTTATTGGCAGACACCCTTTCCTAGCCAGGGGAATCCTCAAAACTGAAACAGTGCTTGAGCAGATATTTAAAGAAAATACCACAGCTTTGCACACCTTGCAGTTTTTTAAGAAAAACAACCCTTTCCATTTTAAAACCCCCCGCACAAATGACATATTATCTCAAAGTACACACCTCAAGATTTTTTGTTATGGGCGCAGTTTTCTGGATGCAAACCCTCAAAGAATTCACTGTTTGCACAAGGTTTTCGTAAAAATTAATAAAAAAGTAGAAACAAAACCAAATTTTCCTAAAATATCAATATGCACACAAGATAAAACTATTTGAAACAGCAAGGTCCCCTGAACACAACAATACCCAACATGCAAAGGTACTTTTAACGCTTTAATTGCAAGCCCTCTGTTACCTAGTCATTTTCACCACTTTGTGCGATGTTTAACTATGATTTTTGCAGGAATTTACAGAAAAATTATATATAGATATATATATAGCAACCAAATCTATATCTGGGTAGTTACAGTGCTCCATAATACATTATATATATATATATATATATATATATATATATATATATTTCAGCAGAGTTTGGGCTTTAACGTGAAACATCTTGTTTGTATTATTGTCAGTGCTTTTACAATATTTTTGAGTAAAATAAAAAAATAAAAAAAATAAATATATATATATATATATATATATATATATATATATATATATATATATTATGGAGCACTGTAACTACCCAGATATAGATTTGGTTGCTGAAACCCATGGATCTCCTAAAGAAAAAATGCTTATGTTTCTAATCATAGTTACCTTTGCCAACTGGTGCAGTCACTAGCTAGGGGAGTGCCATTTGTAGTTTTATATTAACATACAAACAAACCAGACAGTATAACAAAGGTACAAGTTGGGGGCACCTTGGAAACAGTGATCATGATACTGTATAATAAATTTACATTTTTCTTTCTGTAAACATGATTTGGTTGAAAAAGCGCAAAGCACTGAAATTTTCAAGTAAAATTATCATTACGCACATGCTTTACTTTGGGGTGTTTGGCAACTCTTCCCTTGACAGGACCTATGCATGTTGGGGTATTGTTCTGTTTGGGGGGGGTCTTGCTTTTTGCAGATTTGACTTGATTTTTCTTGTTTGCGTATAGATTTTTTTAGGAAGATGTGGCCTTGATTCTGCTTTTTTATTCTATTTTATAGGAAAACTGTGCAACCAAATAATTTATTGAGGGATTACTTTCAGAAAACTGTGCCCAAGCCTGGTGCAACTAGAAAGCTTGAGGTATTTACTTCCAGCGAATATATTGTTTGTTGGGGGTCTTTCAAATGCAAAGGGTTGTTTTTCTGGAAAAACTGCAAGGTGCGCATATTGCGTAGCACAGTTGTATTTTATCTGAAAATCCCCTAAAGCGCTGTTTCAGTTTGGGGGAGTCCCCTGGGCAGGAAAGGGTGTCTACCTATACATATGTGGTACTTTTGTAACCGGGAGAATCGGGGATTGCACACGCAATAAGATTTTATTGACAAACTTACATTTTTTTATTACAAATAAGAAAAACAATTTGTAAAAAATAGATTCTTTTTATTTTTTTGCACATATTTCACCCAAAAATATTGAGAATACACTTAAAAAATTACAGAGAAGACATTTCATGTTTAAGCCAATATAAAACAATATATAATTTCGGAAATCCATTAAAAAAATCCAAGTTGAACATGTGTAGCGCAAAATAGTGAAAAATGGTGAGGAATGACAAAACTCAGGGTAGGCTGGCACCTAAAGAGTTAAAGTACAGAAAGCTCACTCAAATTTCAGTTCACACCCAAAGATAAACTAATTTACCAAATTTTTAGCAAATCAATAAATCTTTTCCGTCAAGTTGAACCTCTTTCAAAACTCCAATATTTGTGTTTCACGGGAACACATTACTGTCCTGTTAATAATATCAGCATACTTTATTAAATAACACAAGATATATGCAAGACACCATTTAAAAATGAGACATTTAAATAAAAAAATGCATTTTTTTTTTGCATCTGGCTGCCTGGCTAAACTCTAAATATCATCTTGTGGATTTACAGTGTGGGATAATGCTGACCAATGTTTATATTAGGGACAGGCATTTTGCAGAGTGTGCTGATTCACAGCAGGAAAAACATTTAGGCATTTGCTGATTTTCTACTAGTTAAGTCCTCCATATCTTCAGTATCACTTTTGTCACTATAAATCATGTATTTGTTTTCTTAAGGCAACTGCCATGCAGCAAGCTTCCTTCTATGGGGTTTGCAAGCACCTGTCCATTGCTAATCCTACCCATGAGGTTTGCACATTCACAGCCAGCAATCAAGGACCAGCAGTATGTACTGCTTTCCTTATGTTGTGAACTGAAACCATATTGATGTGACTTGTTTTATAAGGCTTTGATCACAATATACAGCTGCAAAGGTATATTTAATTAATTGGACATGATATCATGAAGCTTGTCAACTAAATGCATTATTTATCTAGGCAGATGAGGCTTAATTTACTAAAGATGAAAATGTTCTTGCAGAGTCATTGATCTTCAGTAATCTAAAACCGGACATGGATGTACACTGAAATACACAAGTGGACCTGGTTCAACACTGTGAGCACAAATAGCAACCTAATAGTAAACTCCACCTTCATAAAGATACAACTTATGGACCATTTCTATGAACAGTTAAGGACATTTTGAAAGCAGTAAACAGAACCCCCCCAAAAAAGCTATACTCATCTTTAGTCACCGCCAGGTGTTTGCTGATTGCTGATTACTCACACACTCAGGGGGTTATTTAAGAAGCACTAATCCCATGTATTGCCATGTAGCGTCAGCTGAACGCCGGGCGCACTATGTGAAATCCATATATATGAAAGTCAATCTGGTGAGCACCTCTAATAGCGTCATGTAGTGTCACATGTATCACTAGCAGTGGCTCAGTGTAAAGCACCGCTGCTGTATGTTCAGCAGCATCAAGTAGTACCTGTCGCTCAGTAGCGCTCTCTCATACATTTCAATGGTGTTTTATTTGGTTGTGTATAAATAGCGTTTTCCTAAAGTAATGTTCTAAATTTTTGGTTCAAATCATTGTGTGGCCTCTCCTGCCCAGCAAACACTTATATTGTTATATTTTGTTTTCTTTTATGCAGAATTGTATGTGCAGGTCTGACATTGCTGTGTCATTGACACAGTGTTAAAACAATGTAATTCCATATGTTTTCGCTCTGGTGCTGGTGTATATGTGTGAGAAACAGACTTTTTTCATATAGAGTCCAGTGCTCGATGCTAGAGCTCCGGCGCTGGTTGTATGTCGTTTTTTTCTTAAATATGGGCTTAAGTGCCGAGTGCCGAACACACTTAACTGCCGAACACACTTAACTGACGCTACCTATCATTCCCTGCAGCGTTGTCCTGTTGTTAGATGAAGTGTCGTTTTGGGTGCTTTGACCTCAGGACATCACCTAGCGTTCGTGATTGGCTCTGCAGTGAATCAGAAGGAGAGAGCTTCTACAGCACCCTTCAGACATCACATTTATCACTGCTGGACAGGATACTACAGCATCACTTGTCCGCCCGCTACGCTAGGCTATAGCGTGGCGGCAGCAGACACTCGGGGAGGCCGATTCATTAATAGCGCCAGTTGGCGACAGATGAGCGACTGTAGCGTGATTTTTTCAGCGCCAGCCAGTATTCGCTGTGCTTGGCCGGCATTAGCTTGATGACAGCGACTCAGTCGGTGTGCGGTAATGTTGAATACGGGCTGGGGGGTCGCTGTTTCACAGGTCCAGCGTTGTATGTGAGCGCCTGACAACGAATGGCCAGAGCGAACGGCTAGCTTCATATTCATCAACAAATCACGCTCCGAATGTGCTGTCGCTGTCCATTCCTTGTTTAAACCCCAGAGCGCTTGCGGCGATGTGTATTAACTAGTTTTTAACCCCTAAACAACCATATTTTTTGAATGTAACATTATACATGTTTTTAGAATCATTTTGTAATATGAATACATTAATCTCAGACCTGTTAGATCAATTCTGCACATATTTTTTTTATTTTATTTTTTGACTTAAAAATAAATCCTAACATTGCAGAAGTGGTCTCCGATTTTTTGACATTAAAAAAAAAAAAAAAAAAAAAAATAATACCAATTAATTATGAATAATTATAGATTGCTCCATTGAAATGCATTGGACATCGCCAGGGAGCGACAGCTCATACCTGGTGCTGTGAGGGAATTTGCAGCGGCGCTGTTCGGTCCAGGCGGCTTCATGATGAATGCCGCGCTAGCCGTCGCTCTCGCCGGCGCTAGCCTCATTTTGCTTGATAAATGCGTCATTGTGACCGCCGCCGGGCGTACTTGAGTCGGTAGTCGCCGTTAGCTGCCGCTACCTGGCGCTCGTCAGACACTACCTGGCGCTATCGCTTGATGAATAAGGGCCTCAGCGCCACTACATAGATGCTCAAATGACAATACGTGGTGCTAGTCTTAACTGGTCACCCGATCACCCAATCCTAGTCCCTTCGCCACTGCCGCCATCTTCAGTCCGTGCTTGTCCATTCATACTGGACCGCCCCGCGCCGTTCGAGTACTATGGCACGTTCCCGTCCATTGCAGTAAATAGAGAGGGGCGTGCAATTGTCCCTGCGATCAGTTGTTAATTATTCATTTAGGCACACATTTGTGGGATTGCTCATGCTGTGCACTCTACATCCTATTTGTGGTTGATGTCTGTTTCGACATGGCAATGGTCAAGTGGCGAATTTTCAGCTAAAATAATAAAACTAGGAATGGGCTTTGGATCTGAGCTGAAGCTAGATTTGACCTAAATAGTGCCATTTTGGTCCGAGATACCGGCATGTCAAATGACCCCGCATGCAAACTGCTGATGCTGGTAGGTGGCATGCCAGGCATCATTATCTCGTGTGCTGATATAGGGGTGCCTTGGACTGGTAATGGGGTGCCAGAAGTTCAGATCACTGTAAAGTAGTGACTTTGTAATTAGATCTATAAGACTCTAGGGCTGGTGGTTTGCCTCTTTTTGGGGCATCCCAATGTGGGATTTGAAATCACCATGAAGTCTGTACACGGCAGGCCATCCCTGGCTGCTCTGGCTAATGTGTGCTGCTACGGCAGGCAGTGTGTTTTATGGAAGCAGTTTTCACTACCTTCAATCTGTTGCAATTAGCAACTATACACCAAGGTCTATAAGAAAAGAGAAGTGAGCCCTGTACACACAGAACACTGCTGCTATGGCCACTGCTGAGGCGAGGGAGCTCACTCAACCTTATACATGCCCAGCAGCAGTGTTCTGTGTGTACAGGACTCATTTCTCTCTTCTTAATGTACAGTTAGTTTGCTGGTACTGAAACATGCTTCCATAAAACATACATTTGCCTACATAGGGAACAATATAAAAAATCCTAGACAAGCTTAGAACCTTGAGGAAACAAACTTTTAAAAATGCCAGCCAAAGTGGACTTTGCCAGAATGGATCTCTAAACTGACACGATTGTAAACAAGTTGTTTTTTTGAAAACTGGTTTATTTATTTTATTCATTTGTGCTAGAATGAAAAGATTACATTATTTAATGAACGCATAATTAGATATTATTTGCTGTGATCTCAATTTTAAGTGAGTCCTGTGCTCAGAAACATCCCAGTTTCTTGGATTGAGTATCCAGTTGTCCATGTGTGCTCCAGCATCCCTCATGTCTATCCCAGTGGATGTGTGTCCACGCCATTTACTGCAAAGGACCATGTAGTACATGTAGTTGGAATTGCACTGCGACCGACACTGAAAAACAGTGAGCGCCCAAGGAATACTGGACAAATCGGGAGCTGAAAAGGTGATTATCCTTTTTTTCTTAGGGTTTACAATTCTTTTAATCAAATTCTTTACATTTATTCATATTGTTTTACAGCAATTACCAACTGTGTCTTTTGGTCCCTCACTATATAAACCCAAAACCGGCCAACCAAGTTAATTTATAATATGGCATTTTGAAAATTCCTCCAACAATATATAATGCACTGGAAACAAATGAATATCTATTTTCATCTGGATTGGGACTGCAATGAATCAGCTGGAATCATCTACAAGTGCTGTTTGAAATCATATCAAAGAGCAGCATGTTCGGGGCCCTCAGATGAATTGAATTAACAAATATCAGGAACACTCGCATAGCATGGTACTGTTTGGTTTTGTAAAGGAAAAAACACAACCCGTAAACTAAGAATCCCTTTAGATTATTTAACATAGATAAGTGAATGATTCCTCAGGGGTGGGTGCTGGAATGGAACTTGTCTGTCCCACCAGGAGTGTTGCTAGGATATGGAGAGACATCAGAGTACAAAGTTTAGTGCACAATAAGTTAAACTAGGTCTACTCCTCCCAAGCTCTCGAGTAATTAACACAGGTCCTCCTCAGTGTTGTGTTCTCTCTCCCAAGCTATTTCCCTTGTTCACAGATGATTAATCTTTCCTATACAGTGGAATCAGTCAAGAACCTTAAGTTTGCCAAGAGGAGCCAGGGAAATTGGAGAAGTTGTGCACAATGGACAACCTGGCGTTAATTTCCACCAAAACTGTTTAGAAGGTAGTTGATTTTAGGTGTGCCCCTACTTTAACTCCTCCCATTTGTATTTCCGTGATGGAAATAAAAAGAGTAATGGAAATAAGCCAAAAAGAGACTTTTGCTTCTGAGACAACTCCCACCCGGGCCAACGCTGGCCTTCCCCCAGGGCATCTTGTTTTGGGCTGGCCCAGCTGTGTGAAACCCCCCGGGGTGCCGGTAATCACTCACCCTCACCTACTCCAATGGCGCATGCGTGGGATCTCATCAGAGACATTTACCTTTCATCTTTGAAACGATGTGCAGGCTCCCACCCCAACATATATAAATAGCTGTTAGCTATTCAGATATGCTGGGGCAGGAGCGTGCAGTTCGCTGGGGATGTTGCCGCTCTCACTTCCCTCTGAAATCAATCAGAGCCTGTTGCCGAAGAAAGTAAAGAAGGTAATGTGCTGATTGGACGAGCGCCTACACATACACCATTGGACTGAGTAGAGGTGAGTTTTACTGTGCAAACTGGGGGTTTCACACAGCATGCCATCCCGAATCGTGATGCCCCAGGACATGGAAAGAGTAAGTATGGGGGGGGGGGATTAAGAAAGATAAGAACAGACTGCAAAGTACTTTAAAAGCCTTTAAAGCTAAAAACTTTTTAGATCCCGCCCATCCAGACTATACATATTGTAAACCACTAGACAGCCACTAGATTCGCATGTGTGCCCGGCATGTGCGTGCAGCCATGAATCATGCGCCTAGAATCGTTTGCGCTCCGCTTGAGCGGTTTTGCGCACCGACCATGAACCAACCCTTAATCAACGCTTATATGCATCTACAGGTAATAGGAGGACTGAAGATTTGTTCAAGTGTTCTTCTCCCTCATATAAACCAGAATCACCAAAGCGGCGCATCTATTTCTCCCAGAATGTTTCAAATTGTTACATTATATCTATAGTGTTGGTTTGGCTCATTTGTCTCACATGGCCTAATGAGAAATCTCACTCCTTTATTAGGAGAGAACACTTTCATTGCCTACTGGGTGTAAATTTTCACCTGGCTCTGAATCATCCCCAAGGTAGAAAATTGAATGGCAGTTTTCTCTCCTAAAAAAGGAGCGAGATTTCTCACTTGTCCCTTAATCAACCCAATTGTACTGTTAGTTGTTTTGCACATTGGTGAAGAAACACTTTAAAGCAGACCTAAATCTATTGAATTAGCCCCAAGGTAGACAATGAAAGTGAAAAGCAGGTTTTTCTTCTAAAAACAGAGCGCGAATTCTCACCAGGCTCTGAATCGAGCCCAAGATCATGCTCTTTATCGGTTTGTGATTAGTCTGAGATCAGTCAAACAACAGCTTGAGTTTCAGTTACCAGGTCTCCATCCTGCTTCAAAACAAGGAAAAACACTTCAGATGCGATGCACAGGAGTTTTTACATTTTAAACAATGCAATTGAAACTGACAACCACATAAAAGCTGAACCTGTACAAACAGGTTAAGATCACAACCCCTGTATTCAAGGTTAAATAAATTCCAAATGTGATTTAAGCTTAAATAGAAGATCCTGTGAATGATATCCCTTAGGGCCCCAGTTACACACATTAAACCCGCTCAAAAAAGTACATTCTTTTCAATGGTTTTGTTCTCATTTACTGGATCAATTGAAGCTAATAAATGATGTAAATAGTGTTTTTGGTGGGGGTCTCCAAAAATACATCTTCTATTTGTGGCACTACTATGCCACATCTCACAGCACTTGAAGTGGACCAACAGTCAAAAAAGACGGGCAGGCTGATTCATCACTAACGCCAGGTAGCGACAGATGAGCGTCTGTAGCAGCATTTTCAGAGCCCCCGCTAATAGTCGCAGTGCTCAGCCGTGGGTCGCTACTCAGTAATGTTGAATACATTGTGAGGAGTCGCTATTTGACCTGTACAGCGCTGTATGGGAGCGCATGTTAGCGACTGCTCATAGCAACCGACTCACACCATATTCAGCAAAAAAACAGCCTCACAAATCTCTGGCGCTGAAAAATGCTTGTTTGAAGCCCAGAGCGCAGGAGGCGGTGTGTTTAAAGTCTGTTTTTCAGCATCTATCCACTAGTAACAAAGCGAAAACATATGGAATTACATTGTAACAACATCGTAACATGAACACTTTAAAGGCAGACCAGTAATGTCATTTCTGAAGAAATATATAAAAAATGAAAAAATTGTGAAAAAACTGCTTTTTCAATGCCAGAAGAGGTCACAGAATTATTTGTGATTTTTTGAAAAAACAAACAAACAAACAAATACCCCGTTTAAAGAGAAGAAAAGGTTCGTCCATTGAAATGAATGGGAGAGCGACAGGTAGCAAGAGGTCATACCTGGAGCTGTGCAAGGCTGAACGCCGGCGCTGTTTGTTGAGGCTGTGAAAATGATGAATCGGACGCTACATGGCGCTATCCCAGTCGCTAAACAGATTCTGCTTGATAAATGTGTAATTGCGTGCCGTGTCCGGCGTTCACCAGTCGCTACCTGTCGCTACCTCTCATTAACCAGCCACTACCTGACGCTATCCCTTCTTAAATAAGGGCCTAAATCCAGACTAACACAACAAACAGTGCTTATATGCATCCCTCCCCAGGGCCATTCAGATTGCTGCACATAAAAATTCATTTACATTTTTCTAACTCTTGCTGTGGTAAATTTTAAAAACAAAATGGCGGTTCATGCATTTGTAGGCCACCTGCAAACAGGAAGTGCTGCTGGGTTTCCTGTTACTGTGTAATGTCAGTTATGTCAGTTGAATCCAGGCAGCAACATGGCTGCTGGATGCTGGGAGAGGAATCTATAAAATGGCCGCTACCTTTCTTTTCCAACTGTGCCAGGCTGTTGGTTCGGTTTAAGTCAGCTTCACAATCTAATGAAGCCAGATACATATGCACAGTTGGCTAGACAAAAGCTGGACCAACATTCAAGAGTAAACCGGACGGTTTGAAAAACAGTACATTCAAAGGGATTTTTCAGGTTAATGATGAACAGCATGCCTTTAGATGCTGCCTCTCCATAGTATGTCAGGTGTCTGGTGCCGGGGCGGAGGGAGACACATGTTGCACTTCCCCGTATCGGTCCCTTGACATGTGAAAATCTGATCAGCGTTGGAGATAAACAGGGAGGTGATTGTGTGTGAGTGTGGACACAATCAGCTGTGGGTGGATGCAATCGGCTGTGTGTTTCTGTGTAAACATGACTGTACTAGAGCTCCATGTTATCTCCCGCTTTTCTTTCCAACTCCCTTCAATAAAACACTACACAACGTATATATCTTTGGAATGATACATTTATTAATCGGCCACAGCTGGGCAAATAAAATACAAGACAACACAAATCTCCAACCCCTCAATCGAGTCTGAGTGGTAATCATCTAAACTAAGCCTGCGTGATTGACGAGGAGAAAAATCCTATATGCACCTAAATAAGCGGAAGCCAAATTTCTTAAGCTCAGCCGTCATCTCTGTTAGGCTCGGAGCTCACCAGGGCTAACCGCCAGGGTGCAAATGACAACAGCCTGGCTACCCCAAAATTGTAGCCATCCTCGCCCCTACGCTGGCCAACCTGGCTCGTTTTCCGGTTCGAAAAAACAGCCGCGATTCTACACCTCAGTACTCCTCTAAGCTGCCCACTCAGACCCGAACAGGGGTGAGACCGCCATCGGCTGTGACAAATCAATTCTGAACAGTAAATATCAATGCATAAACAGTAACATACAACCCTCCCTCCAAACCTTTAATATAATACATACAATCATTGCCACATGCAATTTGTGTACCCACATCATACATATACAAATATATATATATTCTTTTTTTTTTTTTTTTTTTTTTTTAAACAAAAACAGTATAATCACAAGAACTACTTTAACAAACATAGTTCCTCCACAAAATTAAGATATATACATATATATATAATTTTTATTTTTTTTATTCACTTTTTTTTTTTTTTTATAATATTATTCTTATTATTTTGAAATATATATATAAAAATACCTCCCACAGTACAATACACACACCCTGCCATTAAAACCGAAAAACAAAATCTCAAAATTAACCCAAAATAGGGGTGGGCGGGTGGGACTGCTCTTGTCCAGCGCCGGGAGGAAGAGGGGTCAAAGAGGGAGAGGGGGAGGAACCCCTAGCCTTATATAGTGCCTCCCCCTCGTCCCAGCCCCCATTGATCAAACTGGTCCAGCTCCCGATAGGAGCTCAGGCCAGTCATGTGGCACCTTACCTAAGGGGCGGTGCCTTCTTGACTGTACTAGAGCTCCATGTTATCTCCCGCTTTTCTTTCCAACTCCCTTCAATAAAACACTACACAACGTATATATCTTTGGAATGATACATTTATTAATCGGCCACAGCTGGGCAAATAAAATACAAGACAACACAAATCTCCAACCCCTCAATCGAGTCTGAGTGGTAATCATCTAAACTAAGCCTGCGTGATTGACGAGGAGAAAAATCCTATATGCACCTAAATAAGCGGAAGCCAAATTTCTTAAGCTCAGCCGTCATCTCTGTTAGGCTCGGAGCTCACCAGGGCTAACCGCCAGGGTGCAAATGACAACAGCCTGGCTACCCCAAAATTGTAGCCATCCTCGCCCCTACGCTGGCCAACCTGGCTCGTTTTCCGGTTCGAAAAAACAGCCGCGATTCTACACCTCAGTACTCCTCTAAGCTGCCCACTCAGACCCGAACAGGGGTGAGACCGCCATAGCTGCCCAGCGTTGACTCCTTAATGCTGGGCGGCCCGCCAACTCCCCCCCCTCTCGCCCCTTATTGACCAACCCACGAACCTCTCCTGGAACCAAAACCCCAACCTACCGTTCAGCTGAATCCACCGTGACATACCTGCCAATGCCCCAATACATACCCTCGGTCATCCGAGCCAGTAATGACGCCCCCCCCCCTTTTTGGGGGTTGCCCGCCTGATAACCTGCCTGCAGGCCATACTGCCCAAGCAGGACATCTTGCTTGTCCCCCTTATCAACCCACCTATGGACCTAACTGGTTAATGACATGCCTCCTCACTGATCACCAACCACCAAGCCCGCTCCATCCATATAGCTCACCGACCAGCCTGCCTCGTCGACCAAAGGCTGCCGAGTCCATACCCCTCCAGCCTGTGCCCATGTATTCTACCAAAAGACAGTCCAATAATTTTCCGCCTCCACCGATTGAGGGGGAAGTGTAAGACGCCTGCGATTATCAAATACCCACTGCTTCCATGCGCCTAAGGACCTCAAGCCTCCTTCTCCTATGTGCCATACATGCCCACAATACGTAGAGCCACCAGGACAGACCCCATTTATTGGTCCCGTAATTCACCCATATCGTATTTGCTAACCCGCCGAACCGGTGATCATATTAAAGGGGGGGGGGTATTACCCCTTCCCAATGGGCCCATCCTCACCAAGATGAGCGTCGGAGAAACCGCCGAACACGCCAAAGTCGATCATGTTATGGCCTCACAGCCCACTCCAGTCCCAGTGGGAACTTCCATCATGAGCATCCCACAATCCACCGACCTCGCCGACTCCATCGTGTCAAGCGCTCCCGGCCCCCTACGCCGATTCGAACATATTTTCGGGCCTCCGCCCCTCCCCAGTGGGCCATGTCCTCCACCATTATAAGGATCATGTAAAGCCTTCCGGGCCCCCTCCCCTCCCAGTGGGCCCCGTAATCCACCATATGAGTAGCCGGTAATTTGCCGAGCCCCCACGGCAATCATGTTGAAGCATCTTGGGTCCCTTCCCAGTGTGCCCCGCAAACCCACCAAATGAATATTTGCCAATACGCCAAGCCCCCACGGTGATCCTGTTAAACCTCTCAAGCCCCCCCCCCCAGAGGGTCCCTCAATTCAACCATATGAGTATCCGGTAATCCGCCGAGCCCCCACGGCGATCATGTTAAAAAACCTCTCGGGCACCTTCTCAGTGTGCCCACCATCCAACCATAAGAGTACCATTAAGTCGCCGAGCCCCCACGGCGATCATGTTACAACCTCACGGGCCCCTTCCCGGTGGGTACCGTAATCCAACCATATGAATATCCGGTAATACGCCGAGCCCCCACGGCGATCATGAGAACGACCTCTTGGGCCCCTTCCCAATGGGTCCCGCAATCCAACCATAAGAGTATCCGGTAAATCGCCGAGCCCCCACGGCGATCATGTTAAAACCTCTCGGGCCCCTTCCCAGTGGGTCCCGCAATCCAGCCAAATGAGTATCCGATAATTCGCCGAGACCCCACGGCGAACTTATTAAAACAAACCTCTCGGGCCCCTTCCCAGTAGGTCCCGCACCCCAACCAATGAGTATCCAACTTCAGACTTCCCGGGCCCTTCCCCGTGGGTCCCGTAATCCTCCAATATGAGTATCCGATAAGTCGCCGAGCCCCCACGCCGCTCATGTTAAAGCCTCTCGAATCCCTTTCCCAGTGGGTCCCGTAATCCAACCAATTGAGTAACCGGTCAATCGCCAAGCCCCACGGTGGTCATGTCAAAGCCCCTCGAGCCCCCTTTCCAGAGGGTCCATACTCCCCCAACATGAGCGTCCGATAATTCGCCAAGCCCCACGCTGATCGTGTTAGCTCCTCATGGGCTCCTTTCCTCGTGGGTCCCAAAAACCTACAATATGAGTATCTGCCACACCGCCGGGAACGCCAAGTCTATTATGATAAGCGCTCCCGGAACCTAACCAATGGGGTGCCCCTAATCCAACAATACGAGGGTCCACAAACTACGTCGATGACATCATATTACGGGTTCTCAGCCCCCCCACCTAAAGTGGGCCGCATTCTCCACCCATATGAGTGTCCTGAACCTGCCAAGCCGATTATGCTGGGGCCTCTCGCCCTCCCCCCCTTTACCATGTGTCCCGTAATACACCAACATGGGACTCCAAAATCCTCCAACTTCCCTAGTCTATCTTATTGAACACCCCCGGCCCCTATCCCGTGGGCCCCACAGTCCCCCAAATCTGAAGGTCTAAAACTAAGCCGCTTCATCACATTATAGGCTCTCGCCCCTCCCCTCTGTGACATCCCATCCACCAGTACGAGTCTCCCAGAATCTGCCGAACACACCACGTCGCCCATGTTAAACCTCTCGGGCTCAGCCCCTCAGGCCCCATAATTCCCAATATAAGTGTCCACAAACCCCCCCCCCCCACCAAATATCTCATATAAACCGGGTTCTCACCCCCTTCCCAGCAGGACACGTCCTCCGCCAATATAGTTACCCCGTAATCCGCCAAACCCAACAGGTCGATCATGTCGAGGCTTCCCAGCCCCTTTCTCCGCGCGCCACCCCCCCATCACCACTGAGCGTCCCCTAAACCATTGATTCATCATTAAAAAAAAAAAAAAAGGAGGGGGGGTGTCCTCTGGCCCCTTTTCCGTGTCCCCCTGATCCACCAAATGAACCATGAGTATCCGATACCCCCCAATTCCTGACTCCCCGCTACCTCCTATCCACAAAAGGGGTCTTGGCTCTTCCGCAGTAGCCCTCGCCCTCCACTGATGAATATCCCGCGCTGCTCCCCACACCAAGCTCCTCACCCATCTGCTTACTCTGTGGCCCCGCAAAATACACTGACCACTACCCGGCATTCTGAATCCTACCCACTGCGAGCATGAATCTTATTCCCCATGAGCCACACCCACAGTCCCTTTTAACCCTTCCAGCCATCAGTACAGTCAAAAGCTTGCACCACCTCTTTGCCGCCGCATGCCACCCCCACAGGGCTGTTCCCCGAGTCGATTTGAGGGTACTAACCCCTGATGCTCCCCACGCGCAACCCCATCGTATAGTGAGCGAAAACCACTTCTCCAACTATGCGCTCTGACTGCTTCCAGCCTATTCCCCCAAAACACCCCCAAGCAGCCCCTTAATCCCCACACTCCGGTTCCCCTGACCATTCCAGGCTAACAAATCAACAAACCTGCCCCTAAGCTGTACCCCACAGCCAACCCCAGCACCATTCGCCTCCCTGGCTCGGTATTCTTCCCCGACTTCAGATCACAGCCCCATTAGGACCAAGAGCCTCTGATTCCAACTGAGGAACGCACCTCCCTTTCCCGTAACTCTATTCCCCGGACCTGACTAACCATGTCCTTTTCCACTCAGTCAGTCCCCAGAACCCTCTTCCTGATGCCCAGAACTGGTTGAACAGTGGCCAATCTCCCAACCTCCTCCCCCCAACTAAACATCCAAACTGACTCAGACCTGTAACCCACCTGGCGACGGCCACGCCCCTCCAAGCCTCCTCCTGCCCCTACCCGCAGGCATACTTGGTTCTCCCGCTTGAGTGCACACCCTAATGACCTGCTCCAACCCGCTCTCCAGGCTGCCCCCAAAGTCAGTCCCCCCCTACCGTAGCTATCCCCCCAGAATCCCGCGTCAACCGCCGAGTCACCCAACCTCGATCCTACCGCATCCCTTTTAGAATGGAGGGGGGGGGGGGGTATCCCCCCACCGCAAAGGGAGGTGGTCCTCCCCCTGACAGTTGTCAGGAAAGTCACACCGATTTCAAAACCCCTTCCCACGCCTCTGACTGTAACCGCTCACCCCACTAAGCGCCAGCACGCCATTCCTTCCCGCGGAACCCCCCCCTTTTCAACACCAGTCACCCCCCCCTCCCGCCTGCTTCCAACCCCCCTTTTGACACGATTCCTATAACAGAACGACGAACGACAGTAACGGCGACATGCTGGGCGTACCTTGAAGGTGCGGGGGTGTATCAGCCCGCCGCCTGGAGATCGTGATCCCGTCCGCTGGAGCGACGTCCTGATACCGCTGTGCCTGGTACCGCCACCTTCTTGCGTGCTGCTCCTTGCCCTGGCCGAATAGGCCGCCGTCCCGAACTCCATGAGGCCCCTTGTCGGCCGCTTGCTGCCCGTGCAAACGGGGGGGGGGGGGAAGCAGTAATGGGTGGACCTGTGCTGCCCGGCCTCTGTGTGTGGGAGTGAGTCGGGGGCTGGGGGACCCCCACCCCAACAAGGAAGGGGGGGGCGCCAGTAAGGCGCACCTGGGCCCTTACTCCAGGGCTAGGTGCGTTGATCCCCCCTAGCCTGGATCCCCCCCACCGCCTGGCAGCCGGTGGGGCTCCGACCCCCCCCCCCCCCAGTGGTACGAATGCCAGGTGACAGGGCAGGAGGAGCCCCCCGGAGGATAGAAGTGAGGTGGCAGGTGGAGTTGGTGCGCAGACCCCCCCACACCCAGGTAGGCGGGGGGGGGGCGCAGCCATGCAGTGGGATCCGATCCCCCAACCCCGCCGGAAGAGGATGGGAGGTGAGGCGGCAGGTGGAGGAGGAGAGCCGACCCCCCCCACACCCAGGTGGGGGGGGGGGCAGAGCCATGCAGTGGGGTTTGATCCCCCACCCCGCCGGAACAGGACCCCAGGCCTCACTCAGAGGTGGCCCCACAGCGAGGCCCGCCGAACCAGGAGGAGGGAGGCAGGGAAAGCAGCGCAGCCCCCCCGCGCGGCGGGCGGCTGCACACATGAAACGGAGGGAGGGAGGTGGGAAGAAGCCAGCCTCTGCACTCGGCGGGCGCCGTGTCCGCCGGCAGTACCCCGCATGCCTGCGGCCCCCGCAGACAGCGGGACCAGAGCCACCACCCCGCCGGAAGACGAGCCGGGGCACCCCCCCCCCCCGCCACATGACAGGCGGGGGAAGAAGCGCAGCCTCCACAGCACGGCGGGCGGCCACGCATGAGACCCGCACCTACAGGAGCCCCCGCGGCCCAAGGCGAGAGGTAGGAGCAAGAAAATGGAGGGGGTGGGGGGGGTGCTCCTGCACCGCGCCGTAACCAGGCCAAGCATCATGGCCGCGAGCGAGGCACGCAGCGGCCCGAGGGAGGGGAAGAAGCTGGGAGCCACAAGCCCCCCTGGGGCAGGAACGAGGGAAAGATCAGTCCAGGGAACGAGGAGGGAAGGGGACCACCCTGCGGGACGGAGGAGAAGGAGTCATTGCGCGGGCCGAAAGCAGCCAGAGGGGAGAGGGCCGTGACAGCTACTTACCCTGTACCCTCTGGACGCCATGGCCCGCCCGATGAGGGGATTCTGGCGCTGGACGAGCGTCTGGCAGACTGCTCTTGTCCAGCGCCGGGAGGAAGAGGGGTCAAAGAGGGAGAGGGGGAGGAACCCCTAGCCTTATATAGTGCCTCCCCCTCGTCCCAGCCCCCATTGATCAAACTGGTCCAGCTCCTGATAGGAGCTCAGGCCAGTCATGTGGCACCTTACCTAAGGGGCGGTGCCTTCTTGATCATCTGTATGTGTGTGTGTTTATGCGATCGTCTGTATGTGTGTGAACATGATCGTCTGTGTGTGTCTGTGTTTATGCGATCGCCTGTATGTGTGTGAACATGATCGTCTGTGTCTGTGTGTGTTTATGCGATCGTCTGTATGTGTGTGAACATGATCGTCTGTGTCTCTGTGTGTGTTTGTGCGATCGTCTGTATGTGTGTGAACATGATCGTCTGTGTGTGTGTTTATGCGATCGCCTGTATGTGTGTGAACATGATCGTCTGTGTGTGTGTGTGTGTGTGTGTGTGTGTGTGTGTTTTCATGCGATCGTCTGTATGTGTGTGAACATGATCGTCTGTGTGTGTTTATGCGATCGTCTGTATGTGTGTGAACATGATCGTCTGTGTGTGTGTGTGTTTATGCGATCGTCTGTATGTGTGTGAACATGATCGTCTGTGTGTGTTTATGCGATCGTCTGTATGTGTGTGAACATGATCGTCTGTGTGTGTGTGTGTTTATGCGATCGTCTGTATGTGTGTGAACATGATCGTCTGTGTGTGTGTGTGTTTATGCGATCGTCTGTATGTGTGTGAACATGATCGTCTGTGTGTGTGTGTGTTTATGCGATCGTCTGTATGTGTGTGAACATGATCGTCTGTGTGTGTGTGTGTTTATGCGATCGCCTGTATGTGTGTTAACATGATCGTCTGTGTGTGTGTGTTTATGCGATCGTCTGTATGTGTGTGAACATGATCGTCTCTGTGTGTGTGTGTGTTTATGCGATCGCCTGTATGTGTGTGAACATGATCGTCTGTGTGTGTGTGTTTATGCGATCGTCTGTATGTGTGTGAACATGATCGTCTGTGTGTGTTTATGCGATCGTCTGTATGTGTGTGAACATGATCGTCTGTGTGTGTGTGTGTTTATGCGATCGTCTGTATGTGTGTGAACATGATCGTCTGTGTGTGTGTGTGTTTATGCGATCGCCTGTATGTGTGTGAACATGATCGTCTGTGTGTGTGTGTTTATGCGATCGTCTGTATGTGTGTGAACATGATCGTCTCTGTGTGTGTGTGTGTTTATGCGATCGCCTGTATGTGTGTGAACATGATCGTCTGTGTGTGTGTGTTTATGCGATCGTCTGTATGTGTGTGAACATGATCGTCTGTGTCTGTGTGTGTTTATGCGATCGTCTGTATGTGTGTGAACATGATCGTCTGTGTGTGTGTGTGTGTTTATGCGATCGCCTGTATGTGTGTGAACATGATCGTCTGTGTGTGTGTGTTTATGCGATCGTCTGTATGTGTGTGAACATGATCGTCTGTGTCTGTGTGTGTGTTTATGCGATCGCCTGTATGTGTGTGAACATGATCGTCTGTGTGTGTGTGTTTATGCGATCGTCTGTATGTGTGTGAACATGATCGTCTGTGTCTGTGTGTGTTTATGCGATCGTCTGTATGTGTGTGAACATGATCGTCTGTGTGTGTGTGTGTGTGTGTGTGTTTATGCGATCGCCTGTATGTGTGTGAACATGATCGTCTGTGTGTGTGTGTGTGTTTATGCGATCGCCTGTATGTGTGTGAACATGATCGTCTGTGTGTGTGTGTTTATGCGATCGTCTGTATGTGTGTGAACATGATCGTCTGTGTCTGTGTGTGTGTTTATGCGATCGCCTGTATGTGTGTGAACATGATCGTCTGTGTGTGTGTGTTTATGCGATCGTCTGTATGTGTGTGAACATGATCGTCTGTGTCTGTGTGTGTTTATGCGATCGTCTGTATGTGTGTGAACATGATCGTCTGTGTGTGTGTGTGTGTGTTTATGCGATCGTCTGTATGTGTGTGAACATGATCGTCTGTGTCTGTGTGTGTTTATGCGATCGTCTGTATGTGTGTGAACATGATCGTCTGTGTGTGTGTGTTTATGCGATCACCTGTATGTGTGTGAACATGATCGTCTGTGTGTGTGTGTGTGTTTATGCGATCACCTGTATGTGTGTGAACATGATCGTCTGTGTGTGTGTGTTTATGCGATCGTCTGTATGTGTGTGAACATGATCGTCTGTGTCTGTGTGTGTTTATGCGATCGTCTGTATGTGTGTGAACATGATCGTCTGTGTGTGTGTGTGTGTGTGTGTGTGTTTATGCGATCACCTGTATGTGTGTGAACATGATCGTCTGTGTGTGTGTGTGTGTGTGTGTGTGTGTTTATGCGATCACCTGTATGTGTGTGAACATGATCGTCTGTGTGTGTGTGTGTGTGTTTATGCGATCACCTGTATGTGTGTGAACATGATCGTCTGTGTGTGTGTGTGTGTTTATGCGATCGCCTGTATGTGTGTGAACATGATCGTCTGTGTGTGTGTGTTTATGCGATCGTCTGTATGTGTGTGAACATGATCGTCTGTGTGTGTGTGTGTGTTTATGCGATCACCTGTATGTGTGTGAACATGATCGTCTGTGTGTGTGTGTTTATGCGATCGTCTGTATGTGTGTGAATATGATCGGCTGTGTGTGTGTGTGTTTATGCGATTGTCTGTATGTGTGTGAACATGATCGTCTGTGTGTGTGTGTGTGTTTATGCGATCGCCTGTATGTGTGTGAACATGATCGTCTGTGTGTGTGTGTTTATGCGATCGTCTGTATGTGTGTGAATATGATCGGCTGTGTGTGTGTGTGTTTATGCAATCGTCTGTATGTGTGTGAATATGATCGGCTGTGTGTGTGTTTATGCGATCGTCTGTATGTGTGTGAACATGATCGTCTGTGTGTGTGTTTATGCGATCGTCTGTATGTGTGTGAATATGATCGGCTGTGTGTGTGTGTGTTTATGCGATCGTCTGTATGTGTGTGAATATGATCGTCTGTGTGTGTGTTTATGCGATCGTCTGTATGTGTGTGAACATGATCGTCTGTGTGTGTGTGTGTGTGTTTATGCGATCGTCTGTATGTGTGTGAACATGATCGTCTGTGTGTGTGTTTATGCGATCGTCTGTATGTGTGTGAATATGATCGGCTGTGTGTGTGTGTGTGTGTTTATGCGATCGTCTGTATGTGTGTGAATATGATCGGCTGTGTGTGTGTGTGTTTATGCGATCGTCTGTATGTGTGTGAACATGATCGTCTGTGTGTGTGTTTATGCGATCGTCTGTATGTGTGTGAACATGATCGTCTGTGTGTGTGTTTATGCGATCGCCTGTATGTGTGTGAACATGATCGTCTGTGTGTGTGTTTATGCGGTCGTCTGTATGTGTGTGAACATGATCGTCTGTGTGTGTGTGTTTATGCGATCGTCTGTATGTGTGTGAACATGATCGTCTGTGTGTGTGTGTTTATGCGGTCGTCTGTATGTGTGTGAACATGATCGTCTGTGTGTGTGTGTTTATGCGATCGTCTGTATGTGTGTGAACATGATCGTCTGTGTGTGTGTTTATGCGATCGTCTGTATGTGTGTGAACATGATCGTCTGTGTGTGTGTTTATGCGATCGCCTGTATGTGTGTGAACATGATCGTCTGTGTGTGTGTTTATGCGGTCGTCTGTATGTGTGTGAACATGATCGTCTGTGTGTGTGTGTTTATGCGATCGTCTGTATGTGTGTGAATATGATCGGCTGTGTGTGTGTGTGTTTATGCAATCGTCTGTATGTGTGTGAATATGATCGGCTGTGTGTGTGTTTATGCGATCGTCTGTATGTGTGTGAACATGATCGTCTGTGTGTGTGTTCATGCGATCGTCTGTATGTGTGTGAACATGATCGTCTGTGTGTGTGTTTATGCGATCGTCTGTATGTGTGTGAACATGATCGTCTGTGTGTGTGTGTGTTTATGCGATCGTCTGTATGTGTGTGAACATGATCGTCTGTGTGTGTGTGTGTTTATGCGATCGCCTGTATGTGTGTGAACATGATCGTCTGTGTGTGTGTGTTTATGCGATCGTCTGTATGTGTGTGAACATGATCGTCTCTGTGTGTGTGTGTGTTTATGCGATCGCCTGTATGTGTGTGAACATGATCGTCTGTGTGTGTGTGTTTATGCGATCGTCTGTATGTGTGTGAACATGATCGTCTGTGTCTGTGTGTGTTTATGCGATCGTCTGTATGTGTGTGAACATGATCGTCTGTGTGTGTGTGTGTGTTTATGCGATCGCCTGTATGTGTGTGAACATGATCGTCTGTGTGTGTGTGTTTATGCGATCGTCTGTATGTGTGTGAACATGATCGTCTGTGTCTGTGTGTGTGTTTATGCGATCGCCTGTATGTGTGTGAACATGATCGTCTGTGTGTGTGTGTTTATGCGATCGTCTGTATGTGTGTGAACATGATCGTCTGTGTCTGTGTGTGTTTATGCGATCGTCTGTATGTGTGTGAACATGATCGTCTGTGTGTGTGTGTGTGTGTGTGTGTTTATGCGATCGCCTGTATGTGTGTGAACATGATCGTCTGTGTGTGTGTGTGTGTTTATGCGATCGCCTGTATGTGTGTGAACATGATCGTCTGTGTGTGTGTGTTTATGCGATCGTCTGTATGTGTGTGAACATGATCGTCTGTGTCTGTGTGTGTGTTTATGCGATCGCCTGTATGTGTGTGAACATGATCGTCTGTGTGTGTGTGTTTATGCGATCGTCTGTATGTGTGTGAACATGATCGTCTGTGTCTGTGTGTGTTTATGCGATCGTCTGTATGTGTGTGAACATGATCGTCTGTGTGTGTGTGTGTGTGTGTGTTTATGCGATCACCTGTATGTGTGTGAACATGATCGTCTGTGTGTGTGTGTGTGTATATGCGATCACCTGTATGTGTGTGAACATGATCGTCTGTGTGTGTGTGTGTTTATGCGATCGTCTGTATGTGTGTGAACATGATCGTCTGTGTCTGTGTGTGTTTATGCGATCGTCTGTATGTGTGTGAACATGATCGTCTGTGTGTGTGTGTGTGTGTTTATGCGATCACCTGTATGTGTGTGAACATGATCGTCTGTGTGTGTGTGTGTGTGTTTATGCGATCACCTGTATGTGTGTGAACATGATCGTCTGTGTGTGTGTGTGTGTGTTTATGCGATCACCTGTATGTGTGTGAACATGATCGTCTGTGTGTGTGTGTGTGTTTATGCGATCGCCTGTATGTGTGTGAACATGATCGTCTGTGTGTGTGTGTTTATGCGATCGTCTGTATGTGTGTGAACATGATCGTCTGTGTGTGTGTGTGTGTTTATGCGATCACCTGTATGTGTGTGAACATGATCGTCTGTGTGTGTGTGTTTATGCGATCGTCTGTATGTGTGTGAATATGATCGGCTGTGTGTGTGTGTGTTTATGCGATTGTCTGTATGTGTGTGAACATGATCGTCTGTGTGTGTGTGTGTGTTTATGCGATCGCCTGTATGTGTGTGAACATGATCGTCTGTGTGTGTGTGTTTATGCGATCGTCTGTATGTGTGTGAATATGATCGGCTGCGTGTGTGTGTGTTTATGCAATCGTCTGTATGTGTGTGAATATGATCGGCTGTGTGTGTGTTTATGCGATCGTCTGTATGTGTGTGAACATGATCGTCTGTGTGTGTGTTTATGCGATCGTCTGTATGTGTGTGAATATGATCGGCTGTGTGTGTGTGTGTTTATGCGATCGTCTGTATGTGTGTGAATATGATCGTCTGTGTGTGTGTTTATGCGATCGTCTGTATGTGTGTGAACATGATCGTCTGTGTGAGTGTGTGTGTGTTTATGCGATCGTCTGTATGTGTGTGAACATGATCGTCTGTGTGTGTGTTTATGCGATCGTCTGTATGTGTGTGAACATGATCGTCTGTGTGTGTGTTTATGCGATCGTCTGTATGTGTGTGAATATGATCGGCTGTGTGTGTGTGTGTTTATGCGATCGTCTGTATGTGTGTGAATATGATCGGCTGTGTGTGTGTGTGTTTATGCGATCGTCTGTATGTGTGTGAACATGATCGTCTGTGTGTGTGTTTATGCGATCGTCTGTATGTGTGTGAACATGATCGTCTGTGTGTGTGTTTATGCGATCGCCTGTATGTGTGTGAACATGATCGTCTGTGTGTGTGTTTATGCGGTCGTCTGTATGTGTGTGAACATGATCGTCTGTGTGTGTGTGTTTATGCGATCGTCTGTATGTGTGTGAACATGATCGTCTGTGTGTGTGTGTGTTCATGCGATCGTCTGTATGTGTGTGAACATGATCGTCTGTGTGTGTGTTTATGCGATCGCCTGTATGTGTGTAAACATGATCGTCTGTGTATGTGTTTATGCGATCGTCTGTATGTGTGTGAACATGATCGTCTGTGTGTGTTTATGCGATCGTCTGTATGTGTGTGAACATGATCGTCTGTGTGTGTGTGTGTTTATGCGATCGTCTGTATGTGTGTGAACATGATCGTCTGTGTGTGTGTTTATGCGATCATCTGTATGTGTGTGAACATGATCGTGTGTGTGTGTTTATGCGATCGTCTGTATGTGTGTGAACATGATCGTCTGTGTGTGTGTTTATGCGATCGCCTGTATGTGTGTGAACATGATCGTCTGTGTATGTGTTTATGCGATCGTCTGTATGTGTGTGAACATGATCGTCTGTGTGTGTTTATGCGAACGTCTGTATGTGTGTGAACATGATCGTCTGTGTGTGTGTGTGTGTTTATGCGATCGTCTGTATGTGTGTGAACATGATCGTCTGTGTGTGTGTTTATGCGATCGCCTGTATGTGTGTGAACGTGATCGTCTGTGTGTGTGTTTATGCGATCGTCTGTATGTGTGTGAACATGATCGTCTGTGTGTGTGTTTATGCGATCGCCTGTATGTGTGTGAACGTGATCGTCTGTGTGTGTGTTTATGCGATCGTCTGTATGTGTGTGAACATGATCGTCTGTGTGTGTGTGTTTATGCGATCGTCTGTATGTGTGTGAACATGATCGTCTGTGTGTGTGTTTATGCGATCGTCTGTACGTGTGTGAATATGATCGTCTGTGTGTGTGTTTATGTGATCGTCTGTATGTGTGTGAACATGATCGTCTGTGTCTCTGTGTTTATGCGATCGTCTGTATGTGTGTGAACATGATCGTCTGTGTCTCTGTGTTTATGCGATCGTCTGTATGTGTGTGAACATGATCGTCTGTGTGTGTGTGTTTATGCGATCGCCTGTATGTGTGTGAACATGATCGTCTGTGTGTGTGTGTGTTTATGCGATCGCCTGTATGTGTGTGAACATGATCGTCTGTGTGTGTGTGTGTGTGTGTGTTTATGCGATCGTCTGTATGTGTGTGAACATGATCGTCTGTGTGTGTGTTTATGCGATCGTCTGTATGTGTGTGAACATGATCGTCTGTGTCTCTGTGTTTATGCGATCGTCTGTATGTGTGTGAACATGATCGTCTGTGTGTGTGTGTGTGTGTGTGTTTATGCGATCGTCTGTATGTGTGTGAACATGATCGTCTGTGTGTGTGTGTGTGTGTGTGTTTATGCGATCGTCTGTATGTGTGTGAACATGATCGTCTGTGTGTGTGTTTATGCGATCGTCTGTATGTGTGTGAACATGATCGTCTGTGTCTCTGTGTTTATGCGATCGTCTGTATGTGTGTGAACATGATCGTCTGTGTGTGTGTGTGTGTGTGTGTGTGTGTTTATGCGAACGCCTGTATGTGTGTGAACATGATCGTCTGTGTGTGTGTGTGTGTTTATGCGATCGTCTGTATGTGTGTGAACATGATCGTCTGTGTGTGTGTTTATGCGATCGTCTGTATGTGTGTGAACATGATCGTCTGTGTGTGTGTTTATGCGATCGCCTGTATGTGTGTGAACATGATCGTCTGTGTCTGTGTGTGTTTATGCGATCGTATGTATGTGTGTGAACATGATCGTCTGTGTGTGTGTTTATGCGATCGCCTGTATGTGTGTGAACATGATCGTCTGTGTCTGTGTGTGTTTATGCGATCGTCTGTATGTGTGTGAACATGATCGTCTGTGTGTGTGTTTATGCGATCACTTGTATGTGTGTGAACATGATCGTCTGTGTGTGTGTTTATGCGATCGCCTGTATGTGTGTGAACATGATCGTCTGTGTGTGTGTTTATGCGATCGCCTGTATGTGTGTGAACATGATCGTCTGTGTCTGTGTGTGTTTATGCGATCGTCTGTATGTGTGTGAACATGATCGTCTGTGTGTGTGTTTATGCGATCACTTGTATGTGTGTGAACATGATCGTCTGTGTGTGTGTTTATGCGATCGCCTGTATGTGTGTGAACATGATCGGCTGTGTCTGTGTGTGTTTATGCGATCGCCTGTATGTGTGTGAACATAATCGTCTGTGTGTGTGTGTGTGTGTGTGTGTTTATGCGATCGTCTGTTTGTGTGTGAACCTAATCGGCTGTGTATTTGTGTGGACACGACCAACATGTGTTTTAGGAATGAAATAAGCCTGTTAGTCAGTGAAGTCGGCAGTTTACTCCTGCTTTTTGCTGAAGAAAATTCACTCTGGAAGTTTACACATTTGCATATACTTTTCTGACCTCAAAACAACTCATGAATCAGTCACAGGCGCCAGTTTCAGGTGCCAAATTTGCACTTGCAAAGAATTTCGGACGCAAGTTTCCACATTGGCATGCACAAATTTCCGCTTTAAAAATGCACTTCAAAATTTGACGCCCATAAATCAGGAGGAAGCCCGCACGCCACTTGACGCTCCAAAAAACATACACAAATGAATCTACACTACCATGAATCAAGCCTATTAAGGTCGATTCAGAGTTTGGTGAGAAAACTCACTTTTTTTTTTTTTTTTTTATATTCTTTATTTAAGAGAATGTAAACAAATTACAATGAAAAGAGAGTCGAGAAAAGTCCAGGAAGGTAAAATCCATACAAATACAGTGCCTCCGTAGATGTGTACAGGCAAAACTCTGATAATCTTATCCTCTACCACAATCAGCAGACACCAGTTCAATGCTTAAGAAGATCCTAATATGCTCCTAGACTTCTACAGTACTAGGTGGAGCTGCTAACTATAAGCCTACGGTCTTCTGGCAGAGTATTGTGATCCGGTTTCATTCTCTTAACCTGTATCTTGGGGGGGGGGGGGGCATTGCATGTGTCTTTCATTAGGCTCGTCATCCCCTTGGGCCTTTTATTTCCCCCCCTATGGCATATCGTTACTGCATCCATAAAGCACTGTGCATGGAAATGCTGGACTTCTAAAAAGAGAGGGTAATAAAGAGGGACATAAACAGAATTATGAAGGGGAGGGTCAGTTCTGAGGGGTGGGGCTTGGGATGAGGGGGTGTTGGGGAGGGGGGGGCCCAGGGTCCGGACTGTCTTGTCTGCTTTGTCGTCTCTCATGAGACCTGTTCGTTGGCCGACCCTTCCCGATGGGCCAAAGTCTTGCTCAAATCCGAGGTCTCAAGGGTCAAAAAGATCCCTGAATTCTCCAGATTCCTGAAAGAGTAGCCAAGGGAGCCAGGTGTTTCTAAACTGCTCATCCCTATCAAACTCACTTTTTTTAACAGATGAAATTGCCATTCACTGTCTATCTTGGGGCTGATTCAGAACCAGGTGAAATATACACCCTGAAGACAATGAAAATGAATGGCAGACTGGGGACAGATCCTAAAACCAACTGGGTCTGTAGACTACTAAAATAGATTCAGCTGCGATGACATCAAGCAGCAGGTGAGGTTATCTCTGCCTTAGCGAATCAGATGATCAGCAAGCCAGAGTCAGGAAGGCTCTCATATGAACACTACAGATCTGCACACTTCAGTGTATATTGCTAGAGTAAACACATTGTTGTAACGCAAAAAATAGAAAAGAAAAAATTAACAGATTAGCTCAGCATCTTGTGTACATTATTTTGGCACACAATAATGGATAGTTCTAAAATTGCCATCGAAAGCAGCAATAACTTTTAATTAATCAGCAACATAAGATAGGAGCAACTATTAAGCAATACAATTAACTGATCAAGCAATGCCATGAAGTTATATGACATATAATTAAGCAATAACGATCCTTAGATCACCAAGAGCTTGCCCAATTCTTAAAGCGGACCTTCACTCTGAATAAGAGTCTATCTTATATGTTTCCCACACCCTGTACATACAGATTGGTCACATTAAAAATCATCCTACCTGCATCTACTGCATGTTATGAGCCTTTAAACATCCAAGATGGCGGCTTATAGAAGCCGCCATCTTATCAGGTAGCCTGCAAACAGGAAGTGCCTTCTGACTGTGCTGCTCTGCATTCTGGGACTGCTGACCTTTACCTGACCCTAGCTCTGCTCTGTCTGAGCAAAGCACAGCTATAACCCGCCCCCCCCCTGTACCTTATCCCACTCTCCTCCCCTCAGTAAGTGTGATGCTTCTGAGTCAAGATGGCGGCGCCCGTATCCTAAATTCCTGAACAGAGTTGCAGCCCAGTGGGGGAAAGATTAATAAGTTAGTGACTAAAAACGTAAAATATATTAATTTTAGATGCTGGGGAACCGTTTTTTAAGAGTTTGGGCTTTTTATTAAATCATGGTGAAGGTCCGGTTTAATGTACTCTGATCAGGCTTTTGCAGCCAGATTAGAAGAACCCCTCTGAAACGTTGGCTTAGGCAGCAGGGGCCATGCTGGACATTCAAACTATTTTACAACACTGAACTTGCTAATATGTGTTGATATCAATTTCTGGTGGAGGTGCTGCTACAAGCAACAGGCCTTGAAATGTAATTGAACACAAGACGGTAGTGCAGGACCGGCAACTGCTGCTTTGTGTTTCTGATTTGTGATCTGATGGAAAAGTTTGCCGTGAGGTTGATCACTTGTTATATTCCTGTTTTTACCAATGCTAAATGTTGAGGTCAGAGAAGAGTGCTGTCATGACATAGCTGCACCCCTACAATGTCCCTGACGAGTGGTTCAAAAATAAAAGTCTTCTAAATACATTTAAACAAATGTTTCATGACAAGGTGAGAGTGGAAAAGAAAAGATTGATTGCACAGACGTTTCATTGCGGAACATAAATGCTAATTATGGTTTGGAAATGTTGCTTTCATTATTCAACAGAAATGACAAATGTGTGATTAAATGAAACCAATATTTACGCATTGGGTATGGTTACTTACAGTTGCATGAAGTTTCCCCTTTTTTGACATGGCTAGAAATGAGTTGCTGAAAACTCCTCGTATTCCCACAATCCCCTGAGACACAGCGAATATTTCCAAAATACCTGAAATGACAGAAATCCCAAAATAAAGCATTGCTCTTGGCTTTGGGAAGGGGGAAGTGAAAAGAATAACAACTCTAATTTTCTGGAGTGGTGTGCATCTATCTTTCAAGAGACCTATGTAAACCCCTAATCCTTTTATAAGCACTCACTTGAAGGCTAAGATGTCTGACACAACCTGCTAGAATCTAGGCCTACTAGTCCACATGCTGGTAATCAACTGAATGTTGCATAATGCTCACAGAAATTGGCCATTATATTAAGGCGTAGTTTTGTACATTCAAGTGGGTGTCAACTGCGCTGCTATAGGAATATCCATTGAAAGACTATTAAAGCAAAAAAATGGCCCAATGAAAAAAAAATCAATATGCTGTATGCTGGGAGGTGGGGTCACAAAATCCAGGGGTGCCAGGATTGATTGTATCATGGGGGACAGAACCTGCCCCCCTCCCCCAATTTCCTCTTCCTTCTATAAAAAAAAATGACCTTCATATCCAATTCAATATTTTTGACCCATTATACAATACACTATGGTTTTATCTTTTCTTTGACAGCCAAGGCATAGGTTACAAAAAAATTGTAAAAGGGTTCAATATAAACCAAGACTGTACTCCTGACCTCAAATCTGGATTCAGCATAGGGCAGCTGCAGCATAGAGGTGAAAATATATGCTTCTAAATTGGCAATCATATTACAAAACCATAGCTACTCATACGATTCATTAATAGCGCCAGGTAGCGACAGATGAGCGACTGTAGCGTGATTTTTTCAGCGCCAGCCAGTATTCGCTGTGCTTGGCCGGCATTAGCTTGATGACAGCGACTCAGTCGGTGTGCGGTAATGTTGAATACGGGCTGGGGGGTCGCTGTTTCACAGGTTCAGCGTTGTATGTGAGCGCCTGACAACGAATGGCCAGAGCGAACGGCTAGCTTCATATTCATTAACAAATCACGCTCCGAATGTGCTGTCGCTGTCCATTCCTTGTTTAAACCCCAGAGCGCTGGTGGCGATGTGTATTAACTAGTTTTTAACCCCTAAACAACCATATTTTTGGAATGTAACATTATACATGTTTTTAGAATCATTTTGTAATATGAATACATTAATCTCAGACCTGTTAGATCAATTCTGCACAAATTTTTTTTAAATTTTTTTTTTACTTAAAAATAAATCCTAACATTGCAGAAGTGGTCTCCGAATTTTTGACATTAAAAAAATAAAAATAAAAATTAATACCAATTAATTATGAATAATTATAGATTGCTCCATTGAAATGCATTGGACATCGCCAGGGAGCGACAGCTCATACCTGGCGCTGTGAGGGAATTTGCAGCGGCGCTCTTGCCGGCGCTAGCCTCATTTTGCTTGATAAATGCGTCATTGTGACCGCCGCCGGGCGTACTTGAGTCGGTAGTCGCCGTTAGCTGCCGCTACCTGGCGCTCGTCAGACACTACCTGGCGCTATCGCTTGATGAATAAGGGCATAAGAGCGCATATCTAAATGTTTGCTGCTTTGGATTTCCACTGGGTCAAGTTTGGCATGTATTGCCCTAGACAGGATAATCTTATGCAAGTTTTACTGATTCCAGTTACGCAATTTTTTAAAGCATACCGTTAATACATTTATTACACTTATCCTAAATGTGGCAGCTTGAACAACATCTGGTGAATGCAAGGGCAATTTCATAATCCTAAAAATACACACATAAAATACCTCATACATACAGATATTAAATGGTTTCAATATTCATGTCTTCTAGATGACAAACCTACTCCAAGTTTCTAATATACATTCCCATTTATGTTTTTGAGGAGTTCAAGAAATACAATTTATGATAAAACAAAGGAAAAAGTATGTGAAAGGTTAAAAAATAAAGATAAGGTTTAAAGGTAAATAAAGAGCTTTAATCTAAGAAGCGTCAGCGCCACACAGCGCCACTTTTTTGATTGTTGTGTGGTTCATCAACAACCTGCTGACGTAGCAGTTGGCGGTTGCCCCTCCTGATCACGCAGGAGGAAGTCCTGTCTCTGGAATTTAAAGACGTATGTGCCGACAAGCCGCCAGCCTCGATAAAGTTACTTATTGCAAAGAAACACATTGGCGCCAGTGACGGTTTTCTACGTTATCCGGACAGCTGTGAGTATGGTTTCAAGGGGCCAGTGAGAGTCGCCTATTCTTTCTGACTGTGCATTGCATTTATTTTCTATTGTAAGTGCATACATTGTAAGTTTTAAAAGAAAACCTTTTGGAATATTAAACGGAATTACAATAGATTTTTTTTGCTCTTTCTTTCCTTATTTGTTTATTAATCTGTGGGAAGCTGGGTCTGGACTGGGGCATCCCCCCTTTTCTGATATTTTTGCCTGGCTTGTTCAACATTTGCTCCTCCTGGATAGAATTGTGCTATTTGGATACTTTGTGAGAAGGTACTATTACCATTGAAAATCTGGTAGGAGTTTATGCGATCGGTGGATGGCATCAGTGTTTCTTTGACTGAAGTGCGCGCACCAGGGATAATCGATTGAAGTGGGATAAATCCTTTATATTTGGACTTTTGAACTGACATATGTTTTTAAAAAAATGTTTTTTGCTCTGTGCTATATTTTATGATTTTATAAATAAGTTGGATGGTGGGAGGAGAGGTCACTTACACACCCCGAATCAAGAAATATCCGGCCAGGCTTGTGTTTTTTTAATGATAGGAAGGGGAAATCAGGGGTGACAGACTCTGTCACCCCTGATACACTAAACCTGTCACCCCTGGATTTTATCCTACCATTAGAGAATAAACCACAAGCTTGGCGGGATTTTTATTGGGTTGGGTTTGGAAGTAAAAGTGACCCCTCCTCTCATTTGCAGATGTGTTTATATGGATTTTTATTATTACACAATTTCGTGATAGTGCTGCTTTAGTAGATACTACTTGCAATCCAGACTCTCATCTCCACCCTTATCGTCACAAACTCACAGTGGCCCTCAATCCTAATGTACTCCTGTATCAATATATATTTGTTGCACTGCACTGTCACATCTGACTCTTGGACTGTATGTATTCTATATTTGTTCATATTTCACATCCAATACAGCACCACAGAATATCATGTCTATCTATAAATAAACAATAATAATAGTAATAATAATAAATTGCAGAATTAGTTTTGTTCGTTATACAGCTGTATGCCAGCTTGTTGGTTTAGACATGGCCTGGGTAATGTTAGGTAAAGAGAGAGCACAACAATATAGCATATTACAGGCTTACTTTATAGTGATTAATCTTACACTAGCTAATCACTACATCAGTTTATTAATAAATGTGATTCAACCGTTGGTCTTTCATCTTTCCTGTATAGCCTTGAAAATTGTTGTATTCCTGTAGAACTTTGCACAGATATACAGTCTATAACAATATATGAAACCTACTAGGTGAGGTTCTTTGTTCTGGATTCTCTAACTAGTTGAAGGATGGCAGAAGGGGAGATGGTTTCTTAATGTAGAGTCATTTTGTATTGGGTCGTTGTAGAAGAGCTCCAGGGGTAGACCTTTTGTAGTATCTGCCTTGAGGTTACCATACGAACAAGGCTACTGATACTGACAAGAGCCGATGTGAGCAGCCTTTTGGACTAACGTCAGCCATCTTAACTGTTTAACTGGGACAAGGGATAAGATTAGAAGTCCTGTTAAAAGTGACTATAAACCCAACAGCAATGGGCAGCAGTAAGCAGCAATCAGCTTACCTGATACCTGTCCCATGTGCCTCTTTCATTTCCTGCAACAGTGGATAGAAGCTGTAGCGAGTCTCAAGTTTTCCCTCCTTTTAATTTATTTCCCCAGGACTGTGCAAAAAAGCACACAAGGTCAGAGTGGCCCCGCAGCTGTCTCTGACCAAAGCAGAGTATACTCAAGAATCACAATGCTCCATCATAACACCCCCTTCCCCCAAAAATGAAGTGAAGAAAGCTTTGTCAGAATACATAAGCTTTTTACATATAGTTAGAGAATTTGAGATGATTTTAAATGGCTTATTTTACAAAGTTCCTATGATGAATAAGGTAGAATTAAGTACGTTTGTGTCTGAGCAGGGACTTTGTTTGAAAGGAAACAAATACTCAGAACTAACTGCCAAAATGCACATTTTAAGGTAAGCTAAACTCCCCTACACTCTATATAGGTATCTACAATACCAAGGTAAGTTGCAGTAAGTGACTGCTGCCTACTTTTAAACATGCAAGTGGATGCATGTCTAAGTGACATTTGTGCCATACAAAAAAGAAAAGCATCAGATCTAATATTGACTGCACCAAAGAAAAATGAAAGGAAAGCAATCAAACATGGAGAATATGTGAAATGTAATAAGACAGTTTTGCTGGATTACATTTTCTGCACAAGATAAGGATACTCTGCATAACTTTGCTAAAATTCAGTTACCCTAGACAACAGTAATAAATATGTCAACAAGATATCCATGATCAAAGATGCTGGGCTGACTCATTGTAGGGATTATTAGAATAAATCTGTCAGAGACGAAAGGCGCTGAAGAAAAGCGATTACTAGGGACAGTTGAATAGGGTTAGATACATTAGGCATTAAAGGGATTTTTCATGCAAAAGTTTAAAGCAAAAAATCAGCGGCTTACCTTGCCAAGCCTAGAATGCTTGCACCTAGAATGAGGAAATCCACTTCCTCATCAGACCCTCCAGCACCATCCTGCAGATGTGGACTACCAATACTAGCCTGAGAAGCTAGTCCAGACCACACCCCCTTCTATATTAATAGCACTCTCAGAGCTGCCATTCAAGCCCAGCTTACCCCTTCCCTCCCTCCTCCCTGCCCAGCCACCTCCAAGCAAGTGCTCTTGCTCCCAGTACCAACATTATGCTGATTATTATGCACCATCAGAGCTCCAAGAGCCACTCCCACATGCTTCAGTAAAGAAATTGTAAGGTAAAACTATAATCCTTGATATCTCGGCCATTTACTCTTCAATTTGAAAACAGTTTAGGACAGCGCCATATGTAGCCCGACACAATGGTCTAAAAAAACGACTTAAAAAAGCTTTCATTAGATGCAGAGATTTGTTGTTCCCATGTTTGGCTCTCTGAGCTTTATGGCCACTGTTCATACACCTCCTAATGCACAGTTTATATTGCCCCCTTGTTCTGTAAGCAGTCACACCAGCCTATTGCCTAACTTCTCCTGCTTGCACTGAAGCCTCCAACTGCCATCAAAACATTTCCGTATGTCATATTCACTTTGAACTAGCACAAATTAAAGGGCTGTGTAGGAACACCACCTTCTTCCCTTTATCTTTAAGTTACTTTATAAACTCTTTATGAATAGCAACTGTGTAAGATTGCACCATTAAAATACATGACAGGATTCCGAGAATTGTGTTAAGAGTCAGAATACATAACAGTGGTCACACATCTAAAGCCAGTAGAGGCAATCCATCTCAGTTATTTGAGACCATTTATTTCCCAAACATTAGACCTAGCAATAATTTTAACTACCCTTTACCCTGAAAATAAGACAGGTCTTATACTTTTTTGCTCTGAAAATGCGGTAGGGCCTATTTTTAGTGGGTGTCTTTAAAAAAAAAACAAAAAACAGATAGATAGATAGATAGATAGATAGATAGATAGATAGATAGATAGCTGGGCAGAGGGATAGATAGATAGATAGATAGATAGATAGATATATAGATAGATAGATGGCTAAATAGATAAAAAGATAGATAGAGGGATAGATAGCCATCCTATTACTCCACAGCAAGTGTCCCTGATGAGGGGGGGCAGCAGAAGCTAGGTGTACCATAAGGCACTGGCTTGATATTCTCACCTCAGTTCTGTCTGCCTTCTAGTCAAGAACAGGTATGAGGTAAAAGCACAATGCAGTATATTACAGGTGTGATATGTATACAGTTGTTTCTGCTCAACTATTAAGAAAAGTATCTGGTTTAAAGTGGACCAGCACCCATGCAGGCACAGTCTGGGGGGGCATCCAGAATGCTGGAGCCTCCCACTCGCACATAACCCCCAGAACGCCTGTAAACCTAACCTTAACCTTGGTCTGCGATTGGCCGCTGGCACTCATGTGCAGAAACAATATCACACAGTAATACTGCAGACATGTTGTTTTAGCTAGAGGATGATGTTGGCGATTGTGGTGTGATTACACTCGCCCTGCTAAAGCCCTGCAAGCTGCGTTTTTGCAGCGATGGCATTCGTGATCACTATATAGCAAAGCATGATCGCTAATAAAATGCTAGTCAATCGCCTGTACACAGGAGCAAGACATGGCATCAGCAATTATCCCTGCCACTACACCTCACCCCAGTGTGAAACCAGCCTTATTCTCCTTCTAACATTCTGTGTGGAAATAGATCAAATTTCTCTATCATAAGGAAGCTCCCAGCTCAACTGCATTTTGTCTATGGGCTCTCCCTCATCTCCCCCCCCGCATGCTCATGTGTAAGCAGGGCTCAGGTATGATCCAAGATGGCCACTCCCATGTAATTCTAGTATCACAGCTATTCCACAACATCTGAATGAGGTTAGGCTCGCTCAAACAGCATTCACCACTGTCAAAGGGGGTGACTTAAGGGAAGCAAATGTATTTTCTTGACTTGAGGTCTTGAGGGTCAAACGTCACTGGCCTGGGAAATAGAGTTTCACATCAAAATGGGATGCTCCTAAGAAAAAAGCTTTGCACTGGTTGTTGGAGGAAAGTTTTGGTCCTCTTTAAAGGCTCTTTCTTGACCCTTTTTTATATAGTATATACATAATGGGTAGGGGGTATCCTGGAATATTTCTAGATAAGACAGAGGCATCAATCTAAAAGGAGTTTAAATGAGAATGTAATATAATTGCTATGACTGTGACAAAAGACAAAACTATCACCTCACACCACAAACAACCTTTGAGAGCAGAATGGACAGCTGAACTTGCTGTCACACCAGATGCTCCTCCCTTTAAAGAAACATGTTGATCATAAAGGATTCAGTGTTGCTGGTCCTTGCAAGGAAGCTTCAAACAGTATGCTGTGTAAGGATGGACCACACTGGTGAATCTGTCTGTGGTGAAAGGCATATATATATATATATATATATATATATATATATATATATATATATACAGCATGCTGAGTATAGATGGACCACACTGGTGAATATGTCTGTGGTGAAAGGCATATATATATATATATATATATATATATATATATATATACAGTATGCTGAGTATGGATGGACCACATTGGTGAATATGTCTGTGGTGAAAGGCCTATATATATGGACCACACTGGTGAAAGGCATATATATATATATATATATATATATATATATATATCAACAATTATAATTATAATATATATATATATAATTATTGTCTTCACAGCTCCCTATCCTTTAGCCTGTAAGCTCATAAGGGAAGCTCTCTCTCTTGATAGCATTCACTTACAACTTTGTAGCATCTTAGCTGTAATATTCTATGTACTGTATGTTTAATTCTGTCTGCCATCATTACTTTGTACAGCACCATGAAAGAATATTGGGCAATATAAATGAACAATTTAAAATATAATATAACATAGTATATATTACTAATAAAGATTGAAATCATTTAGGACCTGTTAAAAAATGTTTTACCAAAGTCACTCGACTCCCTTCTGGACAGCTAAGCAGCCTAGCGCTACCACCAGCTGCACCCCCCCTACGTCTTGCAGCCATGGCGTGTCCACGCCACCCATTCTGAAAGGCAGGGAGTGGGCGTGAGCATGGCTAGAGGCGGGAAGTGGCTGGAGCGCACAGACGCAGCAAGGGCTCCAGGAGAGGGTGAGTGAAACTGGTGGTCGGGGGGGGGGTTCACACAGCTTCCCAATTCAGAATGCCCCAAGGAGTGCAACTTTGACGACCCTGTGGTCTTTTAGTCTCCAGGACCTCTGATGTTCCTCTTTAAAGCATCATACAAATTAAATTACTATAAACTATAGATATTTTTTGGAACAGCATTAAGCAAATGCACCCATATTAAAAGCTGTTAAATTATAACAACATGACTATTAGTAATATAGTAATGTAATCCATTTTTGAAGCCACAATTATTACAATGTGGGACATTAAACAACATAATTTATTCATTACAATGATGTTGTTCCTTAGCTCCAAATAACAAAGTAGTGACAGTAAACTATGTAGGACTTTGGCTGCATGCCCTGAATCGCTACTGTTGTATATTTTCTTATATTGATTTTTATTTATTTTCTTTGCTTTACAGAATACTACAATTTATTAAAATTATATTTTACTTTTCATTTACTTTACATCAAAATGTATAATTCAGAAAACTAAATATACAATTTAGAAACATTTTAAATTGTTTTACCAATCAAATGAATTTTTATCAGATATACTTGTATATTCGACAGGCCTGGTCAGCCAATCAACACACTGCAGTACACCTTTCTGAAAAGGTTACCTGAGAGATTCACTACTTGCCTTTAGCATGTTAGTGTACTTTCTAGTTAATGATTATGGCTCAGGTTCTAAGGCAATCCAATGAGAATTCTACTTTTATACAGCTCTGGGCAATGAACAAGTTCATAGAGCTCACACAGGGATATTTAAGCTTTTTTTTATATCAATGTCAGAAAGAGTTATCATTAGCTAAAATGCAATAGATAGCTAAAAGCCCCAATCATTGTGACCACACCGGAAGGCAATAGCCAGGCTGCAACAAGGATAACCATGCACAGGGACATTGACCCTTGGTCAAAGACAGCTAAAAATTTAAAAAGAAGCTCCTAATAGTAAGATAATACTTCTGCATTTTCTTTCTTTCCCCATAGTACATTTTATTAAAAACGCCGCACAAGCCTATTGATTTCAGTAGTAACCTTCCTGATGTTGCATGCACAAAAGCTTCTACTTTAACTACTTTAGTTTTTACTGTGTCATTCTTAGGCCCTTATTTATGAAGGAATAGCGACAGGTAGCGACTGGTGAGCGACCGGTAATGACGGGCACCGCCATGAGAACGCCGGCTCCCCACCACAATCACACATTTATCAAGGCAATCCTGCTTAGCGACTGAGATAGCGCCATATAGCCACTCATTCATCATTATTCCAGCCTCACCCCACAGCGCCAGCGTCCGACCTTGAACAGCGACAGGTATGACCTCTCGCTACCTGGCGCTCTCCAATGCATTTCAATGGAACAATCTTTAAATATTCATAATTAATTGTTATTAATTGTTTTTTTTTTTTTTTTAATGTGAAAAATTCTGTGACCACTTCTGCCATTTTAAAAAATAAAAATTGTGCAGAATTGATATTACAGGTCTGATATTAATGTGTTCATATTACAAAATTATTTTAAAAACTTGTTTTTTTTGGTTTCAAAAAATATGGTTGCTTGGGGGTTAAAAAAACTACTTTTAACCCATCGCCGCCAGCGCTCTGGGGTTTAAACAAGCATTTCACAGCGCGAGAATTTTTTGAGCGTGATTTTTTAATGAATATGGTGGGAGCCGGTCGCTATGGCCAGTCGCTATCATGCGCTCCCATACAGCGCGGAACCTGTCAAATAGCGACTCCTCGCCCAATATTCAACATTACTGCACACCGACTGAGTCGCTATCAACTACCGAACAATGGCCAAGCACAGCGACTACTAGCGGGCGCTCTGAAAATGCCGCAACAATCGCTCAACTGTCGCTACCTGCCGCTGTTAATGAATCGGCCTCTAAGACCTGGTGTTACATATGTACAATAGTTACATGTAGTTTAATATAAATACATATACTGTATTCCCATTAAACAAAGACTGGTCACACATTACTGCTATCCATTTGTCTATTTCCAACTAGTCTTTGGGGGTCATGCTAAACATTTGGTCATCATGCTAAACATTTGCTAAACCAGACTTGCAGTGTGCATTGCCACATGGACTGCAACCTGCATCCAACTGAGATTTTTAGCTTTTAGACACAAAATAGTGCAAAAAAATGTTTTTCTACCCCCCCCCGAAAAAAAAAATACTTTTATTTGTGATGGGCATCATTACAGCTTAGGTGCTTCATTTTTCCAGTGAGGTAAGGGTATTTGTTTTTACGTTTGGAAACAACAGAACCCTATGGGCTATGCAGAATAAAATGGTTCTGTTCTGTTATTTCCTTACATCACTGGAACAATAATGTACCTAAGCTGTAAAACGGTGCCATCACATGTACAGGTAATTTTTTGGGGGGAAAATGTAGGACACTATTTTATGTGTTATCATTAAAAACTCACTGACATGCAAGTTGCAATCCACACTGCAATGCACACCAGAAGTCGCATTGGCTTCATCAAATATTTAGCATGACCCCCTCTGTCTCCTTATATGCGTGCATGATGGCAGCTGTATTTTTAACCCTTTTAAGTGGACCAAAACCCAGGATTTTGACTATCCTGGGTTTTGGTTCTTGCCCCCGGGTGCTGTGTGAAATCCCCCAAGTCACTCGATCTCACCCTTCCCCAGTCCTACGGCGCATACGCAGCCCTCTTGTCCATTTAGCACACTCAGATCAGCTCCCACCCCCTCATTTAATAGCTCGTCTAAGGTGAGTGGATTGGCACACGCTGACGGCCGCATCCCCCGCTACCCTCTAACAGGGAGCGTGCCCGTGCTGGCCATTCACAAATGCCTGGCGCCCTGCTAAAGGGTTATTGGGGATGCGGCCACAACTTGCACATGCCCCATTGGACCAGGAAAGAAGGTGAGTTTCCAGGCAACCTGGGGGGGGGGGGGGGTTCACACAGTGAAGCATACCGATTCTGGATGCCTTGGGGGGGAGGGAATCCAGCGGCCGATGAGGCGTGGGTTTTGGTCCTCTTTAAATCCATGTGTAAAACTCTCATTTTTTTTTTTGTTTCAATCTTTTTATTAGAATTTTTATAAATTTTTTAACTTGTTACAGAGATATCAAATGACAATGGCTCACAGTTATTGTACAACAGATAGACATTCAAGTCTTGAACAGGTACATAGTAAAGCAAGACAGAAGATCAGTTAGTATGTCCAACATAGTATATGCATCTGCACAACTTAACCGTCCATTCGCTGCCAACGCGTCAGCCCAAAGGCTTAGCTCTATTAGCGGTCGCTGCGCTGGATCCTGACCCCCCGCCCGAGACCCAGTGCGTGCAGAGGTCCAAAACAAACGTTGCTAAGCGCTAAGCCGGGCGGGGAGAAGGATGTGGGATAAAGGGGGTGTGGGGGGGGGGAGGACGACTGAGGTGGGGTGGCCTAAGACAATAAGGGAAGAGGGAGGTAAAGGAGATAAGGGAAAGAAAGAGGAAAGAGAAAGGAGAGAAGAGAGAGGAGCCAGATCGTTGCTCATTGTAGCAGAGCATTACACACTTCCGGGTAGGCATAGTCCACCCAAGGCTTCCATATTTTGATAAATTTAGCGTGCGAGTCCCTCAGGATGCTAGTCAATTTCTCATTAATCAAGATGCCATTAAGCCTGTCCTTTACTGCCTGGAAAGGGATTCCCGGCTTCTTCCAGGAACTGGCAATCGTTAACTTAGCTGCTAGCATAAGTTGGGTAAGCAGGGCATGCTGGGTTCTATTAACACCCTCCGGTTTCACCTGCAACAATGCCACCCAAGGGTCCTGGCGTATGTGGGTTTGTAGGAGAGTACTCAGGAGACCAAAAACTCGTGACCAGAATCTCTTAACCTTCGGGCACTCCCACCATATATGTAGGACGGAGCCTTCCGCAGAACAGCCTCTAAAACAGTGAGCGGGATAGCCCGGGACCGCCTTGGCTATGCGCGCGGGCACCAGGTACCACCTGGTGAGCATCTTGTATGCTGCCTCTAAAGTCGTGACATTGATAGAGCATCTATTTATTCCAGCCCATATCTCCTCCCAGTCCCTCCTATCCCTGACCAGACCCAGATCGGCCTCCCATCTGGCCATGTATCCATGTCTTGAGTTAGTGGGTAATGTTACAAGGCTCGAGTAGATGGTGGACACCAGGCCCGTTGTGGGGGTCCCTCGTGTGCACAATTTCTCGAAAGGGGTCATGTCCGAGGTTTCCGTCTTATTTTTTAGCAGGGGCGCAATCCAGTGACGGAGTTGCATGTACCGGAATTGCTCTGACGGCGGAGCATTCTCCCTTTCCCGCAGTGCGGGCCAGGGGATAATCTCGCCTCTGAGCAGGAGGTGGTAAAGTTTACTGATCCCTACACGCTCCCACCAACTAAACGCTCTGGGATCTAACCCCGGAGGAAACATCGGGTTCTTAGTTATTCGTATTAGTGGGAGGTGAGGGGAGATTAAGTTCCCGGAATATTTCGTCCCATCCCAGATCCGAAGAGAATGGTTCAGAATGGGGCACAGGATTTGCGGTCTGTGTTGCGGCGGCAGCCACATCAAACTGTCAACCGGGGCTGGGTCGCACGATGAGGCCGCTAACGCCACCCACAGAGGCGTCTCCGTTTGGACATGTAGCTGCTGAAGCTGCCCTATCTGGGCTGCTTGATAATATTTGCTAATACATGGGACCCCCAGGCCTCCCTCCTTCCTATGCCTAATCATGGTAGCTTTAGCAACTCTCGGTCTAGTCCTCCCCCATATAAATTTCATGACGCTATTTTGCATGCTCTTAAGCTGAAATTGCGGTATATACACCGGGAGAGTTCTAAAGTGATACAGGAGCTTCGGAAGCAAGGTCATTTTTATGGCATTGACCCTCCCGATCCAGGAGATTTCATGGCCACGCCAAGTGTCTAGCATCGCCTTCAATCTACCAAAAAGGGGGGGGTAATTTGCCTGATACAGAGATTGATATCGTGACGTAATCTTGACGCCTAGGTAAGACAAGGCTCCCGAAGCCCAGCGGAATGGGAAGTTGGACTGGAGAGCATTCAGAGCTGGGGCGGGAATGTTTAAATTGAGCCCCACCGATTTCTCTTTATTGACCCTGAGACCCGAAATCCTTGAAAAGGTTTCCAGAAGCTGGAGCAAATTAGGTAACGAAGTGTGGGGCTGCGAAAGGGTCAACAAGACGTCGTCGGCGAACAAACACATTTTATGGTGATAGCCCGCCATTTCAATGCCTTTTATATTCGGGTTTGCCCGAATAGCAAGGGCTAAGGGCTCCAATGCTAGCACGAACAGCACCGGGGAGAGCGGGCATCCCTGCCGGGTGCCTCTACCTATTGAGATTGGCTCAGAAAGGTAACCATTGTATTGCACTTTAGCTGAGGGGGAGGAATAAATAGAGTTAATCCAGGCCAGAAAGTTGTCGCCAAAGCCCCATTTCTGGAGAGCGCAGTGCATGTAATCCCATGAGAGGGAGTCAAAAGCCTTTTGTATATCCAGGGACAATAAAAGGCTGTGGATATCTCTTTGTTGAGCCAACTCAATCAGGTGGACCAGTCTACGGATATTGTCTGGTGCCTGTCTACATGGGACAAAACCCACCTGATCCTTCCCAATCAAGGTGCCCAGGAACCTATTAATTCTGGTAACCAGGACCTTCCCCAAGATTTTCACATCCACATTAAGTAGAGAAATTGGCCTGTAATTTTGTGCATCTGAATGGTCTTTATCGGGTTTCGGAATCATACTAATGTAGGCCTCCAATGATGACTGATGTAGAGAACCCTGGTCTGTAAGGGAATTGAACATGGCCGTCAGGTGTGGAGCCAGTTCTGTGGCATATTTTTTGAAATACAGGGCTGAGAATCCGTCTGGTCCAGGTACTTTGGATGTCTTAAGGCTCTTAATGGCCCCAAGCACCTCCAAGACTGTAATGTCTGCGTCAAGACTTGCCTTATGGGCATCCTGCAGCTTGGGGAGCGAGACGGAGTTTAGAAATTCCGCTGCTTCCTCTTTGGGGAACACATGGGGAGGTTTATAAAGTTTACCTAGCAGATTTCTGAATATTTGTATGATCTTGAGAGGGTTAGCTGTAAGGTTCCCCTCAGGGGTCCTAAGCGAGATCAGAGACTGCCGTGGCCATGAGCATCGCAGTTTATTAGCCAGGGGAGTGTCAGGCTTGTTGGCTCTCGCGTAGTACCTCTGTTTGCCCCATCTAAGTCTCTTCTCTGCCATCTCATCCAATGCCATATTAAGCTGGATGCTGAGCGCATCCACCTTTTTCTTAAGCTCTCTCGTCGGTCTCGCGACCCAGTCCTTTCGCAGTTGTTCTAGCTGTGCAGTGAGTCGGGCCACATTGTCGTTTCTGAGTTTTTTGATGGCCGAGGCCATTGCGATAAGATTGCCCCTCATCACTGCCTTGTGGGCTTCCCAAATGCTCACAGCCGAGGCTGTGCCCTTATTAGTTACAAAATAGGCTTTTATAGATTGAAGGACCTGCTCTTGGGTGTCTTTATGTGAAAGCAATGAATCGTTGATCCTCCACTTAAATGGTCTAGGGGTTGGGGGTGTAGTACTAAAACCCATCAGGACCGGCGTGTGGTCCGACCAGGGAGCTGATAATATTTGGCATTTTTGAACCAAGGGGATTAGAGCCTGTGTCACCAGGATGTGATCTATTCTGCTGAATGAGTCATGGGGGTTGGAATAGAAGGTATAGTCCCTTGTTTTTGGATTCAGCTCGCGCCAAGCATCTACTAGAGATGCTTCCTTGAGCAGCGTATTGATTCGGTGTGGGGGGTGCTGGGTGGGTTGGGGGGTAGATAAGGGACTTCTGCCTTGTGGACCCGACCTATCCAATTTTGGATCTAGAGTAATATTGGAGTCGCCAGCCATGATTATCATTCCTTTCCCATGCTCCCTGACCTTTTGCATCAGGTGAGAGAAGAAATTGGTCTGGTGGGTGTTGGGCGCATAATAAGACACAATTGTTACCAGAGTGTCATCCAAAAATCCCACTAATATGAGGTAGCGGCCCGTTGGGTCTGCAATCTGGGACTCGCATCTGAACAGGAGATTCCGCCTAAATGCTATTAACACCCCTCGGGTCTTTTCCTTGAAGCATGCTGTGAAAAATGTTGGGTAATGTGAGTGTAGGTATCGCGGGGAGCTCGCGGACGAGAATCTGGTCTCCTGAAGACATAAAATATCCGCTTGCATTTGTTTATAGCTATGGAATGCCTTTGTTCTCTTCGATTGCGAGTTGAAACCTTGGACATTATGTGTTAGAAGTTTGAAGTTTAAGTTAGCTCCAGCTAATGAGTTCTGCGGCTGGCTCATTTTGTTAGAGAGAGGAGAGAGAAGGAAAAAAAAAGAAAAAAAAAAAAAAAAGGGGTAGTATCCCGAAAAAGGGAGAGCTAGTGAGAGAATAGAAGAGGGGAGAAAAGAGGAGAAGGAAAGGAAGGGAGGGGGATGGAGGGGGGGGGTATGAGGGTACGCTAAGGGTAAAGGCGGTGATGAGCTGAAGGGGCAGGCGTATGGGAATCAGAAGAGTAGCGTAGTCCCTCCTCGTGGGTAGCCTAGGCTGGGTACCTCACCAGGTGGGGACAGGGGTTATGTGGATCCTGACCACTTATTGGTCAGTAGTTTGCCTTCCGGGGGGAAGAACCTCACAGCCGGAAGTCTCTGGGGTTTAAGGGGGTCGCCTCTGCACGGGGTAGTGCCTGCGCTAATGTAAATTTAACAGTTTAGAACATGCAAAGTATAACTGAATAACATATTATAACATAGCCGACGGTCTCGTGGAGGAGGGGAGATTGTACCGTCATCGCCCCTCATTAGGTCATTCTTGCTCCCTCGGGTCAGCGCCCAAATCGAGGCGCATGTTCCCGCGAGGCCAAGAGCGACCATAGTGCTGACACAGCTGTAAGGAAGGTTTGTAAATTAGAACATTTAGCAAGCTTAACCAAACATTGCGTCCCAAGTGGAGCCATCATTGGAAATGCACCAGGTTTTCGGGTCGGGTTGGCCTCAGCAAGGGGGGGGGGGGCATCCCCCAACAATTTAGATCAGCCCTCGACCGTCCCACGGCGGCCCCACTAATACCAAGTCGACCATGGCCCCATAGGGACCCGGTCTCCCAGTCAGGCCATCGCCGCGGGGGGGAAGAGGCCCGATCATCTAAAACAGCACTGTGTAAACCTGCAAGTAAATAACACTGAAAAAATATTTATAAACCAGCAACGCAGCAACATGACTTATCTGACGATGACCCTGGGTAGCGTGGTAGGGGGGAAAACGGGTGCCATCTCTCGGAACCGTGGGGAGAGAGGAACAAACGAACAAAGTGTCCCAGAGTGTCCGATCAACGCCAGTTCACACCTGTGTCAGGGAGAGAAAAAAGAGGAAAAGAGCATGGCGGAGGGGTGGTTCTCACCCCGGCTCCAACTGACGGGTTCTTGACGCTCGGGAAGGCGTAGACGTGGGGTAGGGTCGCTGGTCGTCAGCTCTCTTGTCCCTTCGGCTAGATCTGGGACGCTGCACCCTGGGCTGATCCATTGGAGGCGGGCGGTCAGAGGGTCCTGACAGATTAAGGTGGTCTAGCGTCTCCATAGCTTCCTCCAGGCATGTTACTATGTGGGTGCGGCCCCCATAAGTGAAGAGCAATTTGAATGGATAGCCCCACCTATAGGCGATTCGATGTGGCTGCAGGATTGAGAGACATGGTCTCAGCTGGCGACGCCGCTGCAGGGTAGCTGGGGCCAGGTCAGAGTAGACCTGATACTTGTGGGTTTGAAAGGTCAAATTGGGATGCAATCTGGCTGCTCGAGCGATTTCCTCTTTGGTGTTGTAGTATGTGAACTTGACCACAATGTCTCTGGGCTGGCCATCTGCCCGGGGTGGACCCAGGGCTCTATGGATCCTATCCATCTCCAGCCTTTCAATAGGGATGGACGGCGTCAGCTCTTGCAATAAAGCTGTCACGGTGGTCTTTAGATCAATGATGGATTCTGGTAACCCTCTGAATCTCAGATTGCAGCGCCGAGAGCGGTTTTCAAGGTCCTCTATTTTTTGGTGGGCCAGGGAGAGGTCTGATTTAAAATTTTGGATTTCAGATTCATGCTCCTCAAGCACAGTGGTGGTGCAGCTCGCTTGCTGCTCCAGTTTAGAGGTGCGGGCTCTCAGATCTCTTAATTCAGCTTTAAATGTGGCTGAGATCTTGTTAGTGGCTGTTTCCAGCTCTTGGTGTAACACAGCTTGGAATTTTGCTAGGAGCTCTGCATCTCTGATGCCTGGGTCTGGCTGTTGGGCCGGGGAGGGGTCCTGGGTCCCCTGCTGGGGCTCTGGCTGTGAATCTGGCTGTGAGTCCAGCAGGTCTGGGGATGGTATGGGTGAGGATGAGAGATGGGAGTGCAGCTCGCGCTGCTGCCCGGATGAGGCTGCCATCTTAGAGTTAGCTGATTGTGCTGGGCGCCTAGGGGTGGTAGGTGGCTTCCCCCTTTCCCTGCGCCCCATCCGTTTTAACAATGGCCTCCCTGATTAAGGAAGTCTCTCCCCAGGGCCCCTGCTTACTGTGTAAGGGCGACCTCCGTCCTCCTCTCCCTGCGACGAATGGCCCGGCTTGTTGCTGGTTCTCTCCCCTCAGCCCCCGACCCCACACCAGGGCCGCACGTGGGGCGAGCAGGCTGCAGGCTTTCCTCCCTCAGGCTGGAAGTGTCTGAGGTGCGCAGGTCGCGGCCGCCATCTTGGATCCGGGAAGTGCTGTGAGGGCGAGCTGCGCACCCGCAGGATCTGTTGCTTTCTCCCCTCTTGGTGGCCAGCGGGTCTTCCCCGAGTCCTCGGGGACCCAACCAGCCCGGAACCGCCGTTGAAAAGGTGCTTTTGTGCAGGTAAAAGCCCCGTGCAGCGAGGAGCCGGTCTAGGCTGCTGCCATCTTCCTCGGCTGCTCACTAGCGCCCCCCAAACTCTCATTTTTTTTATATTACTGGACTATAAACAAATGTAGGACTTTCTGGTCTAGACGTCCACCTTCCATTGTCTCCCACAATGCCTCAGGTTATAGCTGGAAAGGAAGTGTGAATGACCTGGCCTACATATTTAGCTGTTCTTAACCATTTTGAGCCATTGTTCAGGTCAGGTCAGTATTTGGAAAAAAGGTCCACTTTTAAGATGGGAAATTGGTAAATACCAAGCTAAAATACATAGGTTGTGTACTCTAAAAACAAAACAAAATGCACTGTGTGTGGTGTCCCAGACAAGCTCTTCTCTTGTAAAATAAACTTGATGTGTGGCCACATGGCCAAGCAATAAAACTCAGTTTATGAGATGCACCTGTTAGGCTCACAATAGACATTCTCTACATGGTTCCATAGAAATAGATTTTCCAATCTGGCACACACAACCATGTGATATTTTAGTTATGTACTGTAGCCTATAGTACATATGTAAAGGTTTCTACAGCATTTTATCAAACAAGACACAAGACCATTCAATACAGCAAGCTGCTAAAGTAGACTGATGTAATACTAACGCCAGGTATCGGCATGTGAGCTTCTGTATAGTGGCGCTTAGAGTGACCACTAGTAGACAATGTAAACGGGTGTCAGGCATTATAATCTGGCTTAGCAGGCGGAAGAGGCAAGAGGACAACGCTGCAGTGAGCGATAGTTAGCGCCAGCTCAGTGCGTTCGACACTCGGCACTCCACACTATATTTATGAGAAAACTACACACACCCAGCGTTGGCACCCTGGATCTGGTCGCTATACCATAGAGAGCCAGACGCTGTGTGATTAAAGTCTGTTTTTGAACACATATCCACCAGTAACAAAGCGAAAACACATGGAATTACATTGTTTTAACACTGTGGCAATGACACTTCAGTGCCAGACCAGCAAATACAATTCTGCATAAAAATATGAAACAAAAAAAAAAACAAAAAAAAAACAAAATATATATATATAGGTTTGTTTGCAGGGCAGGAGAGGTCACACAATGAATTAAGCCAAAAATGTCACGTTTTAATTGCCCAACACGCTATTCATACCCAACCAAATGAAACCCCATTGAAATGAGCGAAAGGTACTATGTGGTGCTCCTGAACCTGGAGCCCGGCGCCATATGCTGAGCGGTATACAATAATACATGAGGCCCTCACCAGATTCGCTTTCTTTAATGTGGTTTTCACATACAACGCCCAGCGTTCACCCGGCGCTACCTGCCGCTTCGTGGCACTACCTGGCGATAGCGTTTCTTAAATATCCCCTTAATTTAGCAAGTGAACCAAAACCCACTTACGCTGGCCCAGGAGATTTTTAGGAAAGCCCTCCCCTGGCGCATTTAGATTTGGGATGCCCTGGTGTATGAGCCCCCCTGGTTTTGCCTGATACTCACTTTGAGAGTCCCTGAAGGCAGCATCCCAGCTATCTTCCATTTGACACCACCGGAAAGTATGCACTGGTCCTGAAATTGTGCACTGAAATCTATTCTAATAAGACATGAACATTCACATGCGCCATGGGATTGTGTAGTGAGGTTGGCAAACTGGCATTCCCAGGGGTTTCATGCACAGGCCCATCACAAATTTGAATGGTCCTTTAAAGCAAACCATAAGCACCCTCTTGCCTTGTATTTGTGTAGACTATAGGCAGTGTTACAATCTACAGGTAAGGCGATAACGTAACCAGATGCATACTGCTATATAGACACAAAAAATCCTCTCTGTGAAGTCAACCAGCAGGCATCAGAATAAAAGTGATGGATATCCAGTGTGATGCTGCTGTATAATTAGGAGGGGGTGGGAGTCATGTTAAATATTTGTTATCCCTTTGCTTTGCCTTGTGGTGTGCATTGCAACCAGCATCGGAGTGAGCTTTTTAATTTTAACAAGAATAAAATAAAATTGCAATAACATGTGTGTTCCATTTATTCTCCAAAGATCACCTGTACCTGTGATGGGGCATCTTTACAAATGGGATACGTTTCTCCAATGTGGTGAAGATCATTTTGGGAATTTAGAAATAATAGCACCCTATGGGGTATGCAAAAATTCATGGGAAAAATGATGTACTCCAATTGTAAAAAAGCACAATGCATGTGCAGGTGATTTTTGGGGAAAATAATTTTTTTGAGTATCAAAGTTTAAGGCTCCTTACACACTATGCTGTTGCGGTGGAGATGCATAGACGCAGCGCAGTAGTGCTGCATACAATTGTATGCTGCACTGTGCCTCGGGTGTGGTATGATGCAGTGGTGGCATGTACATGCCGCCCTGCACCATCCCATTGTTTCCTGTCCCCCCCAGAGCTGCTATTGGATGCAGCTACCTTTTGGGGGCCTTCCACTACTCTTTGCTGGAGCAGAGGACTGAAGGCCCTCCAAGAAGCCGTCTAGAGCAGTGCCTGACAAGAGAATGGAGGAGGACAGCGGCAGGGAACCAGCGGCATGGATTGGGAGGTTAGGGTGAGTATGGCCCTCGCACCGCAACGCACCACAGGTAAAGCACAATACACATGCTTTACCTGCGGTGTTCATTGACTTCTATAGGGACACATTGCGGTTGCGCTGCGGGCAAAGCCAGTATGCTGTGTCTTGCAAACTACAGCACATTGATGTGAAGGGGCTCATGTCATTTACTGGGCTGTGGTTTCTGGCCGTTTGTGACACATTGTAGTATTTATACTCCAACGCAACACAATTGGCCTGGTGTGAAAGGGGCCTAATCGCTCACCGAGATGCTGGTTATAAACACACTGCAGTGGGGGTCAAGCAAATTATTTAGTGAAGCAAGTTTAACAAGTTAGCAAGTTTGGAGAGCATTTGGGTGTGAGTTGCACCCTGCATCTTGGTGAGCTTTTTATCATTAACACAAAAAAGTGCAAAAATGCCCCAGATCTTTAGCATGAGCCCCACCGCAATGCACGCTGCAAATCACACTGGCTTCAACAAATAATTAGCAGGACCATCATGGTGAAGCCAATTTATCTTTGGGTGTCCTTTCAGGTGTGAACCTAAGCTTACATCTGAATGAACTTTTTTACTTGAACACACAAAGAATTCTAAAAAACATTTCTGTTCTAATATTTCCCAAAATAATCACCTGAGCTTAAAATAAACAGCTGGTCTATGATTTATGATTATAATTTGCCAAATCACCCATAGGTTGCTAATGTTTTAAAACTTTGAAAAAAAATATCCTTACGCCATGGAAACATTTTGGGCCTCATCACAGGTGATTTTTTGGGGGGAAAATTAAATCAGACAATTCACACTCTAATGTACACTCAGAGTTACACTTTCTACACTAAATAATTAGCATGACTCCGGTCTGAAGTTTGCATCTGAGGCCCTTATTTAAGAAGGGATAGCGTCAGGTAGTGGCTGGTGAACGCCGGACACGGCACGCAATTACACATTTATCAAGCAGAATCTGTTTAGCGACTGGGATAGCGCCATGTAGTGTCTGATTCATCATTTTCACAGCCTCAGTGAACAGCGCCGGCGTTCAGCCTTGCACAGCGCCAGGTATGACCTATATTCCTTCAGAAATGACATTACAGGTCTGCCATTAGAGTGTTCATGTTACAATGTACCTACAATGTAATTCCATATGTTTTCGCTTTGTTACTAGTTGATAGATGCTGAAAAACAGACTTTAAACACACCGCCTCCTGCGCTCTGGGCTTCAGATAAACATTTTTCTGCGCCAGAGTTGTGTGAAGCTTTATTTTCTTGAATATGTTGTGAGTCAGTCACTATGAGCAGTCGCTAACATGCGCTCCCATACAGCGCTGTACTGGTCAAATAGCGACCGTCACAATGTATTCAACATTACTGCACAGCGACTGAGTCGCTATAAACTAGCGACTCATGGCCGAGTACTGTCTGCGACTACTAGCGGCACTCTGAAAATGCCTGCTACAGACGCTCTTCTGTCGCTACCTGGCGTTAGTGATGAATCAGCCTGTATGTGTTGGTTAAGTTAAAAAACTCACTCAGATGTAAGCTTCAGTTCACACCCGAAGGCACACTGAAAGGTAAACTTGCGTCCCCAGATCTTTAGCATGACCCCGATTGCTATGCACCAGTAACAGTAGGTACGCAGAGTTAAAGGTGCATTCTTCTACAGGTGCTCCAGCTTTGTTTTCTTAATTTGTGTATGCAATGTCCATCCCCCAGCCCACTAAATTTAAATAGATTTAGTATTGATAAAGCTGCACATTGTTCCACAGTGGACAACTCAGTTAAGGATTTGACTGGGACACTTAAAAATACACCCGTATTTTTTACAAGGATTAAACTATGTATTTTCTTACATAGTTGGTGTGGATTGTGAGGGCTCCCTTAAGGGCCTACAGTTACTAAATTCTTTGCACTATATTCATTTGCCTTACTCTGGTCTAGCACGCCCCCTTTACTACAAAAGAGGTGGTGTTGCTTTCTAGGAAGAGGAAAAAATCTGAATATGCATTAAGATTACAATGTTATACCTTACAATATGGCCTTAATACAATACAACTATGCTGACCTGTCTATTGAAGTGAACCTTAAGTCTTAAAGTGGACCAACACCCACCGGTGATCGGCCCGGGAATCTATAAGATTCCCGGGCCGATCACCTCCCTCCCCGCGGGACATCCGAGATCGAGATGTCCCACGGGGTGAAACCCCCCCAAACACCCCAAACTCCTTACCTCCCTCGCGCCCCTCTAGAGGTGCGCGCGCCCGCGCCGGCCGTCTGTGAATGGCCGGCGCGGGCACGCGCGCGTCAACAGGGACGCGCGGGAGGTGGCGGCGGAGGAGGTGAGTTCGGGGGGTTCGGGGGGGTTTCACACAGCGGGGCAACCCGATCGGGGGTGCCCCACCGAAGTGGACCAAGACCCAGGATAGTCAAAATCCTGGGTGTTGGTCCACTTTAAAGCTGTCATCCTATCCCCGGGCCCCAGCACCACTCACCTGGCATCAGGCATCAGAGGCCAAGCTGCTACCACTGTCACAGTTGGTGGCAGAATCCAGACAGAATCTGAGATCCAGAAGCAGACAAAAGCCAGAGCCAGGTAGGCGTTATGTTGTTTTTCTTTTCCTAATGTGGATGATCGCAGTGGGGGGGGGTGGAGTAAGAAAGGGAGCTGCCTCAGCCTCCTTTCTCCCTGGCACATGCCAATTTCACTGTGATGTGTGAAATACCGAGGGATCGTTGTGCCACAGGGGCATCCCTCCAACTGATTTGCAGTCCTGCACCAATTTGGAATGTACATATCTCCTTTTCTGTTTCCTGTATAAAATCATTTGATGAAGAGAGCTGGGTACTCTCCAAGGCTTACTCTCAAAAATACTAAATTGACAAAAGTTATTGTAAACTGACCAGATGTCCCACTTTTGGTAGGACATCTGCTCAATCAAAAACATCTTTTATGGATCAAAGATCCCTACAGCATGTGACTTGGGGTGGGGGTACACCTACTTATACACATGTGTAGCAAAGAATGCTATAGACATTTGCTCCTCAAAAGCTTGTAAATAAACCACACCCCTAAACCCCACACTACCACGCCCATCGCCCACAAAAAGGTTTAAGCTGTCCTACTTTTAAAAAAATGGTATGTTTAAGTAACCGTTTTTTTTCCTTAACATTCTACTTATGATTAGACTTTGACTAAGGAACAACACATCACTGCTAGAGATTAAAACATAAATTATAGGATCCACTATATAAAAATGTCCCCTAACATAGAATAAAATGAGATGTTGTTTAGCACATAGGCAAACATCATTTTAGCTGTGTGACAAAACAAATTATATGAAATACAACTAAAGTTTATGGACCATAATGATTTTTTAATGCTCAATGGAACTTCCTAAATATATATAGAGATCAATACTATCAATACTATTATCAAAAATTTGCTGATTTTTTTTTTTCTTGTCAAACAGACATGCAATTATTCATTTTATGCACTTGTTGGGGGGGCCCATCATGGCTTTTGATATGGAGCACTGTGAAAACTGTGAAAAATGTACGGCCCTGATTAAAATGTACATCATTCACGTCTATTACACTTTGCATTCAAATTAGAAAACAATTCGCTTTTCAAATGTGCAAATAAAAATCAGGTAACAATGATATATATATATATATATATATATATATATATATATATATATATATATAAATAAAAGTTGCTCTTAGTGGCATTATTAAAATAGTCTATGAGGAGGACTTTAAAACACTGCTATAGAGACTATAGTCTAATGAAAACTATAATCACTGTGGTGGTGCAGACTGATAAGTTGTTGTGGTGGCTGCCTTTTAACCTTATTGTATGTCTGGGCACAGCAGATAATCAATCACCAGGGCAGCGTCCACAATGATTTTAGCATTATAATCTAGCAGTAACGGGCACTGATAGACTCTTTGGAAACCTGATGCGTTTTCTAATTAATCTACTGCTGCATGTGTTTTGTTACTTCCCACAAAAGGAATTGTGTCTTTTCGGGTTATTGTTCAATTACATTTTCACATACTGAAATGAAAAATACAATGTATAAAAAGTATACAATATGCATACCCCTATATTCACACACCCATTATTATAACTGCATTATAGTTGCAAATCAGAATTAAAAAGTTTAATGACTTTTATTTTCCTAAGACTGACTTAGGGCCTGATTTATCAAGCATTTCTGCCAGACAGTGCCACACACTGGTGCATATTAGTGCAGTAAAGTAGCAATAGTAGTAAAGTAGTAAAAAAATGTGTTTAAATATTTTTTTTCTCAATTGCGCATGTTGCTGCACTACAAGAAGCACATTTACTAACACATTGCACCATTCTAATTTTCACTGAAATGGCATTGTCTGGGAGAAGTGATAAATCAGGCCCTTAGTTAGGCTCTAGAAAAGATTGTTTATGCTAAAACACTCAAATAAAATATTAAGGAATTACATAATTTTTTATTCCTATAAAATTCTAAAAACCTTAAATCTTGAGTTACACACAAGGATATATATATAAATACACACACACACACACACACACACACACACACACACACACACACACACACACATATACTGTAAATCCTAAGCATACGCATATAAAAATGACTTTCTCTAAATTATCTTCTGTGAACGTTCCTATTTATTTAGGTCACGGTAAATTAATATATATACCATGACCTGGATTAATAAGAACCTTCACAGGTTTTCTCTATATTGAAAATGTTTAGAATTTTTTATATCTCAGAACTGACTAATACAAATCTTCACAAAAATGGACTAGGAACAATCTTCAATGACAGTCCCTATACAATATACTGCAAAAGAAAAATAAAAAACACATAAAAAATTTAAAAATCATCATAGTTATCCCTGGCAGTCCAAGGGGGGGGGGGGGGGGGGATAAAATCAATAAACCAATATTTCAAATAGCATGCTATACCAAGAATCACTCATACATACAGGGTCTAGCAAAAATTAGCAATAGCCAATAAAACTATCCAAGATAAAGTTTTAAAGCGGAATTCCAGTCACAATATGACCCTCTGCCCTGCCACCCTACCCTGGTGCTGAGGCAGGATGGGGGCGGTACAAAGAAAAAAACCCTTATCTTATCCACAGGCCAGTACCACTCCTACCAAGCCCATACGGCAGCCTCCAGGAAAAGATGAAAAGCGGCATCCCCCGGGTTTGCATGCATTCCCGCCACCCATTCACTTAAATGGGCGGGTGCGGAGCCACTCGATGCGGCTATGTGCATTCGGACCAAGATGGCGGCGCCAAGGAACCAGAGTGTAGGCACTAGCCCGAGGTTCAGGTAAGGGCTTTTTTGCATTTCAACTCCCCGTCCTGCCTCGGTGCCAAAGTGCTAATTTACAATATAATTATAAAGTATAATACCTATAATAAAGTATAATACCAATATAAAGTATAAACCTAAGATCAAGGGAGACTTTCTTAATCTGCTGCGTATTGATTATTCTATAAGACTTTTTATAATGGTTTCTTTATACTTAGCACCCTGAATGATAACTAGCACTTTATGCAGAGGAGTAGCTAGGCTTTCTAGCACCCGGGGGAAAGATTCAAAATGGCACCCCTCATCTGTGCTCAGGCCCTCCTTTGTGCCCCCCTGACCTGCTGCACCCAGGGCAATTGCCCCCCTCTGCTCCCCCCTAGCTACGCCCCTGCTTTATGTGTTACATTAAATAATATAGCAAAAAGGCCACATGGTGTCAAGCACACAGCTAATTTCACCACACTGGTAGGTGCACTTGAGGGGCAAAATTCACAGTACACATTGTGTTACATTTAAGTAATGATAATTTAGTATTTTCTATATCTCAGAACTGGCTAGAAAACACCCACAAAGAACGCAGCAGTTAGAGGGGCACATGGGCATACAGCATACAAGTACAGAAGAATAAATACTGCAAAATGTAGAACTACTTTTTATGGTATCATCTTAGATTTTTCTATACCTAGCATCTCATAACCTACCAGTATAAAACATACACGGTTGTTTGCAGGCACGGTACATGCTGACATTAGAGCTACCATAATCATTTTGCTTTTCATTCAGGCCCAGGGAGATGCACCATGTGGAGGTAAAAAGGGGCCCTACTTACAGTATAAAGATGTCAACATTGGCAGTTAAAACAGCCTGTGATAGCGGGAAAAGCTGGTTATGACATGATGATATCTAGAAAGAGCCAAATGACTGCCATGTAACTCTTAGCACAATAATATAATTCCCATTCATGGTTTATAAAGCATTGTATGACATTCCACGAGTTCATAATGGGTTTTATTTATGAAGCATTAAGGCCTCGTAGTGCCAGGTGAGTGTCAGGTCCCAGTGAAAACAGTGTATTTATCATGTCAAAAATCCAGAGCACCTCTGATAGTGCCAGGTAGTGTCCCATCTATCAATGGCACCGGCTGAGTTCTCTACAGTGCCAGATAGGACCAGGTGCAAACCCTGCACTGTGTGCCATTATCCTATACATTTCAATGGGCTACAATTATTTAGGTATTTTATTTATTTTTTGGGGGGGCTGGTGCATGTGCCACTGGATCCCTGGGCTGGTTGGGATTATTTTTGGATGCATTTTTAGAATTTTTGTGTTGCGCTGCAAACTTGTGATTTGGGCCGTGAGAAAGCTATGTCATTTTTTCAAGTGTCCACAATGCAATTCCCATTTTTAAATAAAAAAATATTAAATTCCAGGACCCTAAAAAATTACAAATTGGCATTTTAGCAGGCGGTGTGTACCCGGAATCCAGTTTTTTGAGTTCCTCTCGGAATGCTATGTATTTTTTTCATGAATACATCCAGACGGCGCTAAGCGTCGCTATCGCATAGGCATATAAAAGCCATGTGAACACTGCTTGGCCGGGAACACTACAGCTGACAGCACCGGCATCCTGAAGCCATTGTGGTGTGGCCGCTGCTGAGCATCTTGGGCGAGGTGCTCAAGTGCCACCTTTATTAATAAATTAGCTTCAAGATGTAATGTGCTTGCTCAATGTAGATTCAGCATAGGCACAGCTAAGCACACTTGCTCTATTGTGCTTACAAGTACAAAAAGTGGTTTAAATGAGCTATGTTCCCAGGTTGGTGAAATTATCTGGATAAACAGAGTACTAGAGTAATACATTTAAAGATGTTTTCATCAGAAGCACCTACAAATATGTTTGTACACTATAGATACCAAGTTTACAGTACCAGCAGGAGGGGGGGGGGAAGCCCCGCAAACGTCAGATTTAATAATGTGCGTCCTAAAATTTCCGCTGTGTTCTTTGGGAGCGAGTTTACCTATGACAGGCAAATGAAGACTAGCGGGCTGATCTGCACTAAGAGCTCAGCACAGGGCAGTAAATATGAGATTCCTTCAATGTGTGAGCACTCCAGTATGGGTCGGCACAGCCTGACATAGCTTTAGTAAATCCCTGCTGCCCCATATGAGGCCCAAGATATATTGCGGGAACAAGTATGTTTTGTTCTTTGATTTAGAATAATACACCTGTTTCTTACTGATATTGTCTAAAGTTATATTCTCTTTTTACTTTAAAAGTTTATATAACAGAAAACTCATTTTTACAGCTTTATATCTTTCTGAGAAATATTAATTTCTTTTCCAAATATATATAATAATTAAAAACTTACCTTCATTTATGCCTTTACTTTTGAAATGCTCAAGTGGCAGAAAGAGGCAGCACAGAATATAAAAAAAAAAATAGATTTTTTTCTTTTTGAAAAACAAAATCTACTGCACTTACAATAGGTAAAGTGCAGAAAGGTGTAGATATTTTATTGTAGTTTTACATTTGGAAATATACGGCCTATGGAAATCCAAACACAGTTGGGCCTTGATTCAGTAAACTAGCCTTAAAATATCTTTTCCTTGCTTTATTTCAAAATAAGGTGTGCATTAAAATAAGGTGTGATTCATTAAAGGGAGGACATAATTTATACCTAAACATTTACTGGCGCACTGGGACAATATATTTAATTTGCTTTTTAAAGTCAAGCCTTAGTAAATCTTATGTTTCAGAGCTTTCTTTTACTGTCGGAAGTAACCTTTTTGAAAGTCATTTTAACAAACAAAAGCGCACTTTTATGCTTAATTATGTTATGTTCTTTTTTCTTTGAATCACTACTTATTTTATCCCATGGCCTATTTTAAAACAAGGGCCTTGATCCAGTAAGAGTTGAAAAAAACTCATGGCAGTAAAAAAATTCAAATTATGAGCAAAGAGCCTGAGGATGTCACTGTTGTTGAATCACCAGCTAAGAAGATAATGAAAATCAATGGTACATTTTTACTCCTAAGAAAAGTAATGAACTTTTTCCTCCTTGTAGTAAAAAGTGCCATTGGCTTTCCTTGTCTGCCTAGCTAGTGATTCAGCAACAGTGACATTCTCATGCTTTTTTCTCATAAAGTGAATATTTTCAGCACTTACTGAATCAAGGCCAAACCATGAAATGGATCTTATTTTGAGGAAAGTTCACTGAATCCCAGCCTTGGATATTATTATTCCTAAAATCGAAATATCCACCTCATTAAAAAAATTGACGCTCACCTGTAAACTGCCCTATAGCAGGTGCAGGGGATTTTGATTATTTAAATATATTGTGTGATATGTGATGAGTGAAAAAGGCCTCTCAAAACTCTCCAGAGTTTGGATAACCCACAATATCATTTGTAAAGCTATGGCCAAGATGGTATCATTTTTTTTATGCTTGGGTAACAAGTCTAGCTCTGCTACCATTGATTTTTATGGAAGCTGCCATGTGCATAGTTAGAAGAAGCTTAAAGGCTTTAGCTAGTCGAAGTGCACCCATAAAAAGTCCATGACTAGCGCGACTGAATCTCGATTCAATGTTTCTGCCTGCTGGCACGCCTGAGCCTAGCTGGCCTAGTCCGGCACAGCTTTGGTGAATAAGATCCTAATCCTTAGCTCAGTAGCAAAACTCATTTTAGATCTTACTGACAAGTTGTAAAGCCTGTGTAACATCCTAAGAAAAGCCGATTTTTCAAAGGCAGCTAGTTCATAGAAAACAGTGAGAAATTCCGAACTCTAGAGCTACTCATACTGGAGTACAGTACGATAAAGAACAGGGAAATCAATATACGTTTAATATAAACACACCCCCATAAAAAGCGAGACTCACTAGTCACTACTTAAACAAGCAGTATAAACCAGCTACAAAAAGCTAAAGCTAAAAACAGTTATGATAATGTCTTATATTTATTATACAAAATAATTTACATTTATCTCACAAAACAAAATTGAAATGAAAACAACAAAATTCCTGTCTCTAAAATGACATTAGACTGCACCGTCACAATAACAAATAAATAAGACATAAGTATACAAGCTATAGGAAATGGCCAGACACTCTAGAGCTTTCTGCTGCAATCATGTATATAATGCGCCTATTAAGGCTGTAAGGAAACCGAATTTGAATAATTAATCACACAGCTTTTAAAACGTATGCCTGCTGTAGACCAAGCCTGAGGATGTTACAACATGTTCTCTTTACAATTTTAGAGCTCTACCTTCCGGCTTCAGGAGGAAGGGACACTTTCGAAACTTTAGAAAGTTATATTTTTATATATAAAACAGTATTTTTAATGTATTATTCATTATCATTATGAATATAGAATGAGGCAATGTACAGTGCTATTTTCAGTAAACTAAGCCAACTTATACAGCTTCTTCAGCATTATTATATACAGTATATATATATATATATATATATATATATATATATGTCTTTTTTTTTGCTTAAATAACCAAGAATGTGTCTTATATGATTGGATTACAAAAGTAGTTTAATGCTTTTTATAGATTGCTTTTTATGGAATGCAAATATATACAGTATATATATATATATATTTATTATATATTTATATATATTATTATATAATAATAATAATAATTATTATTATTATTGATTTTATATATATATATATATATATATATATATATATATATGTATATAATATTGAGTATCATATATAATTATAATAATAATTATATATATATATATATATATATATATATATATATAGATAGATAGATATTATATATATATATATATATATATATATATATATATAAACAAAATAATAATCAATGAAATAATTAATGCCTAATTGCTCATTTTGTTCAACATGTAGACAATATACTATATATATATAATTTATGAATAATTGCCAGTTACAAATAAGAAACGTGGCAGTTTATAACTACCCAGGGCAATGTACATGAGTAGGGCAATTACACATAAACAAATCTTAAAGGAGCCATAGGGTTGAGTGCTGTGGCTGCTTTCAGATGTCTTAGTTAGTGATAACATTATTATTATCACTAAAAATAATATCAACACTCTTTATAGTATTATAAATCATCATTTCTTTCTCTCTCAATAAAAGCTATGTTTGTATTTAACCCCAGGAAAGTCATTTATATTGTAAACTAGATATTTAGAGCCGCCTGTCAAGTAAAGCTAAATGCAGTTTTAGAAGTTTGCACTATATCTATAAAATTTAATGTGCTATACATGAATTCTGCCCTTTTGATTACTAGAATATTTTTTTTCTACCTATACAGTATCTTATCATATCTTTAATGCCCAGCATGCTAGAATGGAAAAGGAGGTCCAGAAGGAGACAACTCACTTAAATGATTGGCTTCATGGGAACCATTGACTTTGCCATCAGGGTGTATCTGGAGGTGGAAGCCAATGCCAACCCTGCAGTACAAGCTGCCAGTCTTGCGCCCGGCTGTGCTCCAGAGGGGGCCACTGCTCTCTGATGATGCCAAGGAAGTGGCTGGAGACAAGGAGGTTCTTTGGATGTTGCTGGAGCCCTTGCCAAGCTGCCCTTTAGCTTTCTTGTTCTTGGGTGCTGCTTGTGAGCTCCAGAGGCTGGATGTGAGCAGGAAAATCAGTGTGCCCAGACACAAGGGAGACAATCTCATTCTTCCAATGATGGGTATGCCAAGAGCATCTTGCTGCCCCACTGGCTCCTGCAGTAGCAGCAGCAGCAGTAGTCAGGAGTGAGTCGGAGGGTCAGTGGCCAGCAGCTGACAGAGTGGGTGCAGGGAAGGTGGTAGGCATGGCTGAACTCTGGAGCCCCAACCTACACACACACACACACACAGACACACACTGGCACTGCTGGAGATATTTATAACAGTGGTGAGCTCACAGCCAGGATGTGTGTCTGCAGCCAGGAGGCTTCTTCCCTGGCTCTTCTCTTCCTGGCGATGCTGCTCTGATGTCTGCTTGAGGTCTCCTCAGAAGTACAGAAGAATGTCTTCAAGTTGGATCCTTTTGCAGAGGGATGACGGGGCTTGTGGTGGGTACAGTGCCACCCCTGGGGGATACCACAAACTCCATGGATCATCACATGGACTGGAATCCCAGCTGGACGCAGATGTCTCATATGAACAAATGAAGATGAAGAATGGAATTGCCGGGATCCTGTCGCAAGAGAGGTTGTGTTGCTTAATGTGGCCAGTACTCTGGCGACACCTACAGGCCGAATATCGATAGCACAGGTAGGACGAGGTTTGACACAGCACACATTGACAAATGCTTTATTTGTAATGATTTAAATATATGTACATTGACAAATTATTGATGGAGTGGGTATGACTATCCTGTAATGTCTCACACCCATACAGGATTATCCGCAGGGATTTGGGAGGGTATGTTAATGTTTGTATGGAGGTATACATGTACACTATGGGGGTTATTTAAACCGGACCTTCAGCATGATTTATTGAAAAGCCCAAACCCTTAAAAAGTGATTCCCCAGCATCTAAAGTTAATACATTTTAAGTTTTTAGTCACTTATTATTCCTTCCCCTACTGGGCTGCAACTCTGTTCAGGACTTTAGGATACGGGTGCCGCCATCTTGACTTAGAAGCATCACACTTACTGAGGAGAAGAGAGTGGGATAAAGTACAGGGGGACGGGTTATAGCTGTTCTTTGCTCAGAGCTGGGGCCAGGAAAATGTCAGCAATCCCAGAATGCAGAGCAGCACAGTCAGAAGGCACTTCCTGTTTGCAGGCTGCCTGACGTTCCATGAGCCACCATCTTGGATGTTTAATGGCTCATAACATGCAGTAGATGCAGGTAGGAGGATTTTTAATGTGAGCAATCTGTATGTACAGGGTGTGGGAAACATATAAGACAGACTCTTATTCAGGGTAAAGGACCGCTTTAAGAAAGGATAGCGCCAGGTAGTGCTGAATAGCGGCAGTGAACACCGGGCGCTGTATGTGTAACCACATTTAAGAAAGCAAATCTGGTAAGTGCTTTTAAGAGTGCCATGTAGCGTCACATGTATTATTACAGGCAGCGCAGCGTATAGCCCGGCGCTCTAGGTTCAGGAGCACCATGTAATACCTTTCGATCAGTGTCGCTCTCCCATACATTTCAATGGGGTTTCATTTGGTTCTGGTTAAATATATATTGAATATGAAGGTCTGGCACTAAAGTGGCATTGTCATAGTGTTAAACAATTTAAGAAAGGATAGCGGTAGGTAATGCCTCATAGCGGCAGGTAGCGCCTGGTGAATGCTGGGCGCTGTACGCACATTTATGAAAGCGAATCTGGTGAGCGACTGTAACAGTGTCATGTAGGGACGCATGTATTGTTACAGGCCGCTCAGTCTATAGCGCCGGCGCTCTAGGCTCAGGAGCGCTATGTAGTATGGTGTGGAGTGCCGAGAGTCAGTCGCACTGACATGGCGCTACCTTTCTCTCCCTGCAGCGCTGTACTGGTGTTAGAGCGCACAACATCACATTCATCAATGCCAGCCAGGTTACTACAGCGACAGAGTTGCTATGTTACAGCACCCGATACCCGCTTACAGTGTCCACTAGCGGTGGCTCTAAGCTCCGCTATACAGACGCTCATCTGTCGATACCTGGCGTTAGTAGTGAATCAGCCTCCACGTATGAATGTGTATACATCCCTGTGAGGTGCTGTACTTGTAAACATGTGCGATCCATTAGGTGTGCAAGCTGTGCGATCGCACAAGGTGCCATTCCAAACTCTCTGTAAGAGGGCTACTTAGGCACCCCTTAAAGCAGAAGTCCAGTCAAAAACAATGCCACCGGTGTGGCCAAGATGGCGACCTGAAAGGACGTGCCTGAGGAGGGCTCCGTATACCATCCTGATATACTTCATCATCCTGTGACTGGGCAGTGTTTTCTTGCTTACGTGGAGGGTCTCTCTGTCCTAGGGATCGAGCCAGCATGCTGTGGGCGCCGGCGCCCCCCCCCCCGGAGGCAGCGGCGTGCGAGTTGTGAGAGGCGGCGGTGCGGGGAGAGGCGGCGGTGTCCGGCCACGTGCGTCCCCCGTGTGAGGAGGTGTATAGGGAGCGAGAGCGGGAGCGGGAGGTGGGGACTTCGGGCTGCTGGCGCGAGGAGCAGTGGTGGCGCGGCTCCATCTTGCAGTATCACACTAAGGTGAGGGGGAGGCGGTGGGCCCTGAGTAGCACAGTGAAGAGGGGCATCGTCTGGGAGCCATTTCAGTGCTGGTTGGCAGAATAAGCCAAGCCTATATAAGTAACTTGGGTCGCCTGACCCCCTGGAACTGAGGCTGGTGGAGACGCTTCCCTGGGATGTGAAGCTGACTCAAGGAGAAAGAATCCCTCTGGCAAAGTGTATTTTTTTTTGGTGGGAGCACCTGGGAAGTCTGAGTCTCCCTGAGATTTTCTGCAAAGCTGTGCTTCCCTGTACACGTTACAAGCAGTCCCAGCCCACAGACCTGGCGTGGCGGCTGCATGGGATGCCCTCGGTCTCACTAATCCTTTGCCAGAAAGAGCAGTCCCCCCACATATATTTGTAATCCGACACCCACATCAGCAGAATCAGATAACCCTCAACCGGTGCGCCACCGGTGCGGATCTTGTCGGGGTCCCCCTAAACATGAGAGGGAATAAGAAGCGCAAGTCGACGGTGGTCACCTGTAGCACGCAAACAATGGAGGCCCTGAAGGGGATTGGGCAGGAGCCCTCTAACCCTGATACTGCAGCTATAATGGCGGCCATTGCCTCGTGTCAGAATGCCCTTACCACCAAACTTGACACCCTCCAAGAGCAATTTAACTTCGTCCGCCATGATCTGGACAAACTCCAGAATCACACTGGAGAGACAGAGAGGAGGATCGGAGAGACAGAGGACCGGTTATCCGCCCAGGCAGGGGAACTCGCAACTTTGAGGAGGCAAGTGACCACATTAATGGGGAGGGCCAAGGACGCTGAAAATAGGAATCGGAGGAATAATGTCAGAATCCTGGGCCTGCCAGAAAAGGCTGAGGGATCCTCCCCAGAGCAATTTGTGGAGAAACTTATAAGGGAGACTTTGGCACCGGCTAATCTAACCAAATTCTTTACGGTTGAAAGAGCGCACAGAATCCCCATGAGACCCCTCCCCCCGGGAGACCCACCAAGACCCTTCTTATTTAAAGTTCTCCACTACAGAGACAGAGTAGTGGCTGCCGCTAGAGTGAAGGGAGTGGTGAATTTTGATAACACACGGCTGTCCTTTTTCCCGGACTTTACCTCGGAGGTCCAAAAGATGCGGCGCTCCTTTAATGGAGTAAGAGAAAGGCTCAGGAAGAAGAAGATCAAGTATTACATGATGTTCCCAGTGCGGCTTTGCGTGCAGGACAGGGAATCCACCAGGTTCTCTACCTCTGCCGAGGAGGCCGGTGCTTGGCTGGACTCTCTGCCTGGGGCCTGATGGACTGGGCTCCGGGGTGGAAAGAGTTGCTCTCTTCATACTCCTGCATCTCAGTTGATACCTGATCCCGTCTTGTTTCCCGGTTATTTGGCTGCTGAACTTCCTGATGTTGCCCAAAATTGAGGCCTGTTCGTCACTGTCAGTTGGAAAAGTTGAAAGCCGCCAAGTTTGAATTGCTGCCCAAGCTACTAATGTATCATGTGTTGATTACCACAGGGGAGCTCGGGCTCTGGATTCCCAGGGTGTGATGGTCCTTCCACCCCTCCCCCCCTTATCTTGTCCTTGGTCCTCGGGTATCCCCCCTCCTCTCCCCCATCCCTGCCCTTTTTGTTCCTTCCCCCTCCCGACTACTTCCATGCGACCTTGGGAACCCAAGGCAGCTAGTCTGCCGACCTGTTTAGTGTTATTGATTATCCTGTGTTGCAGGCCCATTATGTGTTGGGTCCTGCACCCCAGTTGCAACTAGTTACACCTGTTTTTTTGGTTGGGAGGGTTTGATGCCCGCCAGAGTTTGGGGGTGGTGGAGCGGGGTGGGGGTCTATGGGAATTGTTGGTTTAGTTTTATGTATAGCTTTATTTGTATATGCTGTCCTTGTGTTGGGATGAATGTGTGGAATGAACGCTGGAAGGGGTAAGATCTTGGTTGGGAGGAAAGGAGAGCTGGAGAGGTGACACCCCCGGACGGATACCTGTACCTTGATCTTTGATAATGGGTGATTGTAGATTCCTCTCCTGGAATGTCCGGGGGCTTAACGATAAAATAAAACGGGCCAGGGTCCTCCAGTTTGTCAAGATATATAAACCTAATGTGGTGATCCTGGGGGGGCGGAGAGAACTTGCACTAAAGAAACCTTGGATTCAGTGCTCTTACCATGCTCCTTTCTCGGCCTACTCCAGGGGGGTCTCTGTGCTGATATCCAAGGGGACGCCATTTGTGTTGTATTCTGTGCAGACGGATCGGGAGAGCCGTGCTCATGGACACTGATGTGATCGTGGTTGGCGTGTATGTTCCTCCTCCCTTTTGTATTCAGGTACTGAATCGGGTCATGGAAAGGGTGGTTAACCTACCACCTGCGCCAATTCTCCTTATGGGGGACTTTAATATGGTGCTGGATGTGGCTTTAGACCGCCCCAGAACGCAACTGGCCTCTTGGGCCGAGGCGCTGGGCCTGCGAGAGCTCTGGAGATGGAAACATCCCAATGACAAGGCGTACTCCTGTCACTTAGCCATTCACAAATCCCTGTCCAGGATTGATCTGGCGTTCGCATCATCCGACCTACTAGCCAAAATAGAGGCATCTCGGATCATTCACCACTATTAACAGTGATTGGGTTGTCACATGTGCGGAGTAGTAGAGTGGGTGGACCCTGAATCCCCTATGGTTAGAGAACCCTGAAATTAAAGATAGCCTGTCATCTTCAGCGGAGATGTTTTGGGAGTGTAATATAGATGAGACATCAGTGGGGGTAAGATGGGATGCTTTTAAGGCAGTTACCAGAGGCTGCGCCATAAGCACCATTAAAGCAGTTAGAGAAAAGAAAGGGAGGGAGAGGGTCGAACTTGAAAATAAACTTGCGGCCGTGGAGGAGAAATTTGTGGCCTCGACCGACGGTGGGGACCACTCAACGCTGATGACCCTTAAGTATAATCTATTGCTGACGGACTCTGCCAGGAAATTGTTGCTATATAGACAGGCGACGATTTTTGATAAAGGGGACATGAATGGCAAAACCTTAGCCTATCTAGCAAGGGCCAAGGCAAAATCCAATAGCATTGCTGGGATATCTGATGGGAGGGGATTGGCAACGGAGGGGACTGAAATTGCCCAGCGGTTCCATGAGTATTATTCGGCCTTGTATTCCTCGAAGTCCAGCTACCGGGTGGAGGAACTGGAAAACTATCTAGACCAGATTGACTTCCCGGTGCTGGCCCCAGAGGTGCAGGAGTCCTTGGACGCCCCCATCACTGTGGAGGAGGTCACAAGTGCAATGAGGGCACTCCCTGGAAGGAAGGCACCAGGCCCTGATGGAATGCCAGCCGAGTGGTACAGACTGGGGCAGGAGCAGATAGCGCCTAGACTATAAGAAGTATTTAAACTGGCGTTAGAAAATAAAAGCCTCCCAGACTCTTTTTGCGAAGCTCATATAGTTCTTATATACATATACGTTCTTATATAAGGAAGGGAGACCTCCTGATGCCTGTGCGTCATATAGACCCATATCCCTTTTAAATCAGGATGCCAAAATATTAGCCAAATTGTTAGCCATTAGATTAAACCGAGTCATAATAGAATTGATTGGGCCAGATCAGTCTGGCTTTATGCCAGGTCGCACCACGGGGATAAACCTGCGGAGACTGATGTCGAACCTTCAAATTGTGCACGATAACTGTGGTGGTCGGGCGATTGTTTTGCTTGACAATGTTTGGGAGATTCTCAGGCTTGAAAACTAATTGGGACAAATCCAGCTTGCTGCAGGTTGATGCCTTTGACTCTTTGGGTATCTCTCTGAGATCCCGGCTAAAGGTGGTACGGCAATTTAAGTATCTTGGGATCATGATTGCGATGCAACCTAGTCAATTTATACCTTTCAATGTATCACCAGTCATAGCGAAATTAAAGCAAAGGGTCAGTCAGTGGGCGAGTCTTCCACTGTCGGTTATGGGCAGGATCAATATATTCAAGATGATCTTTCTTCCAAAATTATTGTATATATACCAGGCCTCTCCCATGTTGCTCCCCACTTTTCATTTTAAGGCGCTGGAAGCAATTATTTTTGGATTTATTTGGGGGCAGTCCCCTCCTCAGTTTGATAGGCAAATTATGAAGGCACAAATAGATGTCGGAGGACTGACTGTACCGCACATGCAAATGTACTTTTATGCTACCCAGCTGTTGTATGCTCATAGGTGGATTAGCCGACTGGGGGATAATCCAGTGGTGCGTCTGGAGGAGGCGGTGTTGGGCTCCCCTGCGTGGCTATCCTCCTTGGCCTATAGGGGTACAAAGGGACTCAGGGAGGCGACCACGTGTATGAGAACAGTCTGCAGTGTCTGGGAGCGGGTGGCCAAATTATGTGCGGACCCAGACGGGAGTGGGACGTATTCCCCCTTCACCCCCCTTTGGACCAACCCTAGGCTTCCAGAACTTGAAACTGTGCAGGACCCAGAATTCTGGAGTAGAAGGGGTGTCCACCAGCTGGGCTAACTTTACAAAGAGGGGGTACTGGTGTCCTTCGATCAGCTCAAAGAGAGTTCCCACCTGTCTAACCGGGATTTTTTCTGTTACTTACAAATCAGACACACCCTGAATGCTCAATTCTCCAGGGTGGGCCCAAGGGTGTCGGTTTCGCAGGTGGAGAATGTGGTTAGAGATTCGAACCTGCAAAAAACGGTCTCCATACTATACAAATGTTTGCTAGGCGAACTGGGGTCCCCTAGGGAAGGGATTGAGATGAAATGGCAGGCTATGGACCAGAATTTGGGCCGGAACGATTGGGAGGAGGTGCTGGATAACCTGCACTCGTCGGTGGTTGAGGCGAGAGATAGAATGATCCAGACCAAATAGATCCACCAGGCGTTGGTCCGTCTGCACAGTATGGGCCTACTGGATAGGGACACGTGTCCTAGGTGTGAAAGTGGTAGCGGCATATGGGTGCATATGATCTGGTCATGTGGAATTTTTGCTGGCTTCTGGATGGATGTAATGGACCTGATTAGCAAAATAGTGGGAATTCGCATAAGGGGATCTGTTTCGCTATGCCTTCTGGGAGTGGTGGAACCACTGTCGGAGCTCAGTACTTTGAAAACGTTGCTTTGGCTGCTGCTCTTTTATGGCCGGAAGAGTATAATGATAAATTGGAAGCACTCGGCTAAGCCGTCTGTGCAAGCATGTACCACTGCGGCATCTTAATTGCTGTATTGCATAACTTTATTGTGTGCTATGTTTCACGTTTCATGCAAAATAAAAAACGTAAAAAAAAAACAATGCCACCGCCCCGTCCCTACCCTTTTCCTGGCGCTGAGCCTGCGAGAGCTCTGGAGATGGAAACATCCCAATGACAAGGCATACTCCTGTCACTCAGCCACTCACAAATCCCTGTCCAGGTTTGATCTGGCGTTCGCATCATCCGACCTACTAGCCAAAATAGAGGCCTGCAACTATCTTCCGAGAGGCATCTTGGATCATTCACCACTATTACCAGTGATTGGGTTGTCACATGTGCGGAGTAGTAGAGTGGGGTGGACCCTAAATCCTCTATGGTTAGAGAACCCTGAAATTAAAGATAGCCTGTCATCTTCGGCGGAGATGTTTTGGGAGTGTAATATAGATGAGACATCAGTGGGAGTAAGATGGGATGCTTTTAAGGCAGTTACCAGAGGCTGCACCATAAGCGCCATTAAAGCGGTTAGAGAGAAGCTTTCTCTCTTTTCCTTATCCCCTTCTTCTTTTTACCCATTTTCTGCTTTTTTCATCATGTATTTTCTATACTCCCTCAATTTTTGTGTCTTTTTCTATACCCCCTTCTACTTTTTCCTATTTTCCCATTTTCTTTTTTTCAACATCACCCCATCTCCCCCTTTATTCTCCACATTCCCTCCATCTTTCTCTCTTTTCTATATCTCCTCCTTCTTTTTACTCATTTTCTTTCTTTTCTCTTTTCAACACCCCCCACCTTCCCTTTTATTTGACAAATTCCCTCCATCTTTCTCCGCTTTTCTTTTTTTTTGATTCTTTATTTTCAAAATGTTCAATACAGAGACATATAAGTAAGTACAAAATTGCAAACTTCCAGAGCCAACTCGCATATACAGGAACGCATGACAAATATGTACATGAAATTATTGCTTGTTGACAGATGCGTACTCATAATAAAGATAACTCATGCCAATCCGCACCCGTGTTTTATTATCCGCCAGACCCGATAATGGCCCCCACAGAGGCCAAACAGTCAGCCCCCGGGCAAGGCCACCACCTGGAGGGGGGGAGGCTTTGCATTGAAGTCCAACAATTCCACATAGACCTTCTTGCCATGATGCAGGCTCAGTCTAAGAAGATTTATGAAGAAGAGGAAAAGAGTGAGAGAAGAGAGGGGGGGGGAGGATGGGGATGGAAAGTGAGGAGGGGGGTTACCAGGGGGGCCAGCCCACCAACTCGCATCCCAGAGTGTCGTCGATACATCCATAGCTCTCCGTTTCATTTCACAGAGGTGCTGCAACCAGTTCAGGGCAAACATGATTGCAGGTTGGTCCTAGGGGCCCCTCGGGGGGCCGGGTGCTATAAGCTGTTTAAATCTATCTGTGTCCCTGAAGAGAAACCACGGTGTCCACGTCTGCAAGAATTACGGCGTGCTCTCGTGAATGGAGGCGGTGAGTTTCATGATTGACTTCCCCAACCCAGTCCGCCACCGAGGGAACCGCCTTGGATCTCCATAGCCTCGGAATAATCGCCTTTGCTGCATTGATGAGATGCCTCAGAAGCGACTTCTTATAGGTCTTCAGGGGGGCGTCCGCCAGGTGCAGGAAGAGCAGAGAGGGGTCCCGGGCCACCGGGTGACCCACGATCTCCCCCGAGATTCCCGCCACAGATTGCCAGAAGGGTACAATCTAGGAGCATTCCCAAAATATGTGCTAGAAGCTCGCAACTGCTCCTCGGCACCTCCAATACTCGGAATGGGTCGGGGAAAACCCATGCAGCCTCTCCGGGTGTAGTACCACCTTGTGAGACATTTATAGTTTGTTTCCTGTATCTTGGAGGAGACAGAAGTTTTGTGCATTGCCAGAAAGATGTACCTCCATTGCGCCTCCATCAGATGCCTGTCCAGGTCCCTGTTCCAGTCCGTGCAGGGAGACGGTCCCTGTTCCAGTCCGTCTCCCTATCCACAGAGGTCCCCAGGAGAGCATATAGACTAGCTTCGTGGGGGGATCCCACGCCCTAGCTAAATGCTCAAAGGGGGTGAGGGTCCTGATCAGCACCTGTCTAGGCCCTAAGCTCACGAGGAAGTTCTGGTATGTGAACAAGAGCCACTGATCGAACAGGTTCTGTCCCATTTCTCCCTCAAATCCTCCAGCCATGTCCATCCGGTAGGCAAGATAAGGTCCATCCCTCTCGGGATACCCTTCTCCTCGAAGATTCCTCGAAGACCGGGGAGAATGCCAATGGGAAGGGATGGATTGTGCACCAGCGGCACCAGGGGGGTCGGAGGGGTTGCAACTTCAACCTTGGTTTACGCCCCTGCCAGATACATTTAATAAAAATCGAGTTTAGGGATTTAAAGTATGCCTTGGGAATTTGTATGGGGAGGGTTTGGAGCAGGTATAGTATCTTCAGCATAATCGTCATTTTGATAATACTGATTCTACCCAACCACGAGAAGGTGGGGAGGTTCCAATTCACAAGATAAGTTTTAATTCTAGAGAGGAGGGGGCCAAAGTACGCTGCATAATTCCCATCTACTGTTTTTGTGATCTTGGTGCCCAAGTATGTGATGGCCGAGGAGGGCCATCTAAATGGGAAGGATACCCTCAGGAGGGCCTCCGCATCCTTTGAGAGATTAACCTTCTTTGGCCTCTGATTTGTCGTAGTTTATTTTCAGGAAGAAAATGCTACCAAACTGCTCAAATTCCTTCAATAAAACCGGAAATCCCACTGCAGGGTAAGAAAAACAGCAGATCGTCGCATATGCCGAGATCTTGTGTGCGGCCGTTCCCACTACGATCCCTCGGATGTCTTCCTGCCCCCTAATTCTGCACAAGAAGGGCTCCATGGATAAGGCAAAAATCAGAGGGCAGAGGAGGCACCCCTGCCTAGTGCCATTCCTGATGTCAACTCGGCCCGATAGAGCTCCATTTACCTTAATTCTTGCCGATGGATCTGAGTATAAGGCCATGACAAACTGTAAGACATTAGGCCCAGCCCAATATGCTCCAGGACTGCTCTAATAAACTGCCAATCTACCCAGTCAAAGGCCTTCTCGGCATCGGTGGACAACAGAGCAGCCGTCTCCCCGGTCTGTTTGACCCTATGCAATAGGTTCAATACTCTGGTCGTGTTATCACGAGCTTCCCGCCCCGGGATAAAGCCCGACTGATCGCCATCCACCAACGCCGGTAGCAGCCCCGACAGCCTATTTGCAAGGATTTTTGTGAACGACTTAAAGTGGACCAACACCCAGGATTTTGACTATCCTGGGTTTTGATCCACTGTGTGAAACCCCCCAGATCGCCCCAAAAACTCACCTCTCCCTGCTCCTACGTGACCGCTGCCGCCAATTCCCGGCGACAGACAAGCGGGAGGCAGCGACGGACAAGAGAACGCGCCCGCTGCCGCCTCCCGCGCGTCACTCTTACAGGGCGCGCACCCGCGCCGGCCATTCACAAATGGCCGGCTCGGGTGCGCGTCCTGCTAGAGGGATGCACGGGAGGCGGCGGCAGGAGCCGCTGGAGCGAGGATCAGGTAGGGATTTAGGGGTTTCTGCCCCGCTGTCAGGGGACTGATCGGTCCGGGAATCTTATAGATTCCCGGGCCGATCAGTGGAGGGTGTTGGTCCACTTTAAGGTCTACATTCAGTAACGAGATGGGCCTTTATTTCCCCGCTTTTCTATACTCCCTCCTTCTTTTTACCCATTTTCTCCTTTTACTCTTTTTGACAACCTCCATCCTCCCTTTTATTTTCTAGATTCCCTCTATCTTTCTCTCCTTTTCTATACTCCCTCCTTCTTTTTACAAATTTTCTCCTCTTCCTTTTTTCGACATCACCTCATCGTCCCCTTTATTCTCCACATTCCCTTCATCTTTCCCTCTTTTCTATACCCCTCCTTTTTTAACCTATTTTCTCCTTTTTCTTTTTTTCAACATCACCCCATCTTCCCCTTTATTCTCCACACTCCAACCATCTTTCTCTCTTTTCTATAACGCCTTCTTTTTACCCATTTTCTCCCTTTTTTCTTTTCAGCACCCCCATCTTCCCTTTTTTTTTTCAAATTTCCTCCATCATTTCTATACCCCTCCTTCTTTTTACCCATTTTTCTCTCTTTTCTATATTCTCTCCTTCTTTTTACCCATTTCTCATTTTCTCTTTTCAACATCCCCAAGCTTGCCATTTAGTTTCCACAATCTATCCATGTTTATCTTTTTTTCCATACCCACTCCTTCTTTTTACACTACCCCTCCTTTCTCTCTTTTCAAAATTTCCTGAATTTCTTTCTTTTCTGCAATCCCTCCATCTTTCTTCTCTTTTCCATATTCCCTTTTTCTTTTTACACATTCCATCCTTTTTCTATTTTCAACATTCCTCCACCTCCCTCTCTTTCCCACTTTACCAGATTCTTCCTTTATTATACATATTCCCTCCTTTTTTTTTTACAAATTTCCCTCCATATCGCCTACTTGATGATTGTCTGAGGAAAAGCCGCCCAGAGCACCGCCATATATAACAATAGAACACCGCTGCAGCGAACGATAGGTAGCGCCAGTTAAGTGTGTCTGACTCTCGGTGCTGAAGCCCATATTTAAGAAAATCAAACACAAAACCAGCGTCGGCGCTCTAAACCTGGACGCTCTAGCGTTGAGTGCCAGACACTATATGAAAAAAATCTGTTTGTCAACACATATACACCAGCACCAGAGCAAAAACACATGGAATGCCATTGTTTTAACACTATGACAGACCTGCACTTACAATTCTGCATTAAAAAAATCAAAATCTAACAATATAAGTTGGTTGTTGGGCAGGAGAGGTTGTGCAATCATTTGATCCTAAAATTGAGAAAAATAATTAATAAAAACACTATTTATACACAAGCAAAAAAACACCATTGAAATGTATGTGATAACGCTGCTGAGAGATAGGTGGCTAAGTGGCGCTGCTGAACATATATCGCCGACTCTTTACACTGAGCCACTGCTAGTGGTACATGTGACACTACATGACACTATTAGAGGTGCTCACCAGATTGACTTTCATATATATGGTTTTCACATAATGTGCCCGGTGTTCACCTAACTCCACATGGTACTACGTGGCGTTAGAGTTTCTTAAATTACCCCTTAGTCTATTGGGGATCTAAGGTGTGTTTGGAACACTTTAGCTTTTTTACAGCTGGTGTTATGTTTGCTTTAAAAGGGACCCCTCACCCAATGTCTAAAAGACATCAGGACCGGCCGACTAGGTGCCCATGCTGATTTTGCATGTGGAACAAAACCCACTCAGCTGGCTGCTGGCTTTCTCACTCCAAATTTGGATGCTGCAGAGGTTTTATTTCTAAAGTGTTAAAACGAGGGATGGTTGTATTTTTTTTTTTTACTTTCCAGCTGCTTTTAAACTGGTAATTGCTCACTATCACTGCTACACCAATTCAAAGAATCGGGAGGTGGCAAGCCAACACCCCTACCTGAATACCCACACTCTCTCCTAGGCACCAGGGGTGAGGAAGAACCAGGTGCTCTTTGGCATGGGCACAGTGTTCCTTCAGGAGTGTAGTGTAGTGTCCTGTGCCAAAGAGCATGGCGGCTGGTATACCCTTTGAGCCATGGGCATACCGGTCCTTGTGGTTGGTGCCAGGGATACGCACGCGGTGTAACTGCACCAGGGCCCAGGTCAGGGGGGGCCCTATCATTGTTTCTCGTCCTTCTCTACCTTATTTGTGCTCTCTTGGCATGATTTAGAGAAATGATGCACCATTTATTTTTGATTTTTCAGTCTTGAGTTGCATCCAATTGAGTTAAAAGACAGAAAAAAAGGTTTACAGTATGAGCCTTGACAGGGCCCCATTTAATGTTCATACCATAGCCCCTCAAATTTAGATACACCACTAGTTGGCGCACAGTAAAAACATTAAATCCTGTTCTCTGTGTTAGGGTGAGCGCTGCACGCCCGTCTCACAGCAAGTCACTTACCTCCATGGCTGCACTTCCTCATGGCTGCATTCAGCTGCCGCCCTTCCCCCCATGCTTCCTGCTCACATGCTCAGGTGCACGCACGTCTCTGTCCACTAGAGGGCGAGCGCACTGGATTCCTGAGATTTAAAGAGCCTGTACAGCACTGATTGGCGCCTGCTCATCCAATCCTGCATCCACTTCCCCTATTTAAAGAGGCACTTCCTTTCCTTCAGTGCCAGATCTTGGTCTCTCCATGCCTGTTGAAAGTCAGACATTCTTGGATTGCTCACCCGTGTACCGACCTCTGCCTGTCCCCGACTCTGAACCTTTGCTGCCTGCCCCGACCTCGGCTACTCACCTTTACCGCGAACCTGTGCTGCCAGCCCCGATCTCAGCCTGTACTTACTACGGCTTTTTGCCTGCCACTTGTGTACCTCACTGAACCTCGGCTGACTGTGGGACTGGGCCGCTGTTAGGGGGTAGCGACCTGGGGGTCACTCGCCGCACAAGACCAACCTGCCTTGCGGTGGGCTCTGGTGAATACCGGTGGCCTCTTAGACTCCGCTCCCCTGACACGGTACCCGCCATCGGTTCCACAGTTAAAGCGGATCCACACCCGAGTCTGCTCCACCCGGTCCGTGACAGTAAGATCTGGCCATGGATCCCGCTGAGGTGCCACTGCCTAACGCCTCAGAATTGCTCACTGTAGTGGCTATGCAGACTCGCCAAATCAACCAGCTCGCCGCCATGGTTCAGCAATTACTAACAATCCTGCAGCAGCAATTGCCACCTTCCGCTCCGGTGTCGCCGCCACCTGTACCACCTCCAGCTAGAGTTTGTCTCTCCTTGCCGGCTAAAATTGATGGGGATGCCAAGTCATGCCGAGGTTTCCTTGCCCAGTGTTCTCTGCATTTGGAGATGTTGGCGGACCAGTTTCCCACTGAACGAGCCAAAGTGGCCTTTATTATTAGTCTGCTTACAGGAAAGGCCCTGGCCTGGGCTACTCCTTTATGGGATCGCAACGAACCAGTGACTTCCAACTTACATGCATTCATTTCTGAGTTTCGCCATGTCTTTGAGGAACCAGCCCGGGCCTCATCAGCAGAAGCAGCCCTGCTTAACTTGGTCCAGGGCGACCGGTCTGTTGGCGAATATGCCGTACAGTTCCTCACCCTGGCGTCAGAATTATCCTGGAATAATGAGGCCTTGTGTGCCTCCTTTAAGAAAGGACTTTCTAGCCATATTAAAGATGCCCTAGCGGCACGTGATTTGCCTTCATCTTTGACTGATCTTATTCGCTTGGCCACACGCATCGATGTGCGTTTTTCTGAAAGGCGAGAGGAACTCCGCCTGGGAAAGAAATTTGAGTGCCCTAGGAGGGCTTCACGTCTGGCCCCTGTTTTCCAACATCCACCTTTGCCCGCACATGCGCCTTCCACTGAGGAGGCTATGCAGGTGGACCGATCTCGCCTAACTCCGTTGGAGAGAACTCGTCGAAGAAACGAGAACCTTTGTTTGTACTGTGCCAGCTCCGAGCACTTCTTGAAAGACTGTCCTGTTCGCCCGCCACGGGCGCACCTAGTAAGGGTGGGAGAGGCATCCCTGGTTGGGTGTGCTACCTCTTCACGCCTTACGGTTCCAGTGCAACTCTCCATTTCTGCTAACGTCTCTGTGAATTTGTCGGCTTTTCTGGATTCGGGCTCCGCGGAAAACTTCATCGGGGCCTCTTTGATTGACAAGTATAATATCTCTGTGAGTCGCCTCGCAAGGCCTCTAGTTATTGCTTCAGTCAATGAAGATAAACTTGATTGCATCGTGCGATATCGCACAGTACCGCTCCTTTTGAAGGTTGGACACGACCATCAGGAGAGTATTGAATTCTTCGTCCTCCCCAGTAGCACTTCTCCAATTCTTCTCGGCCTACCTTGGCTTCAACGTCATGACCCCACGCTTGACTGGAATACTGGCGATATTAAGTCATGGGGCCCAGCCTGCCCCAAGAGGTGTTTTGGACCCATTCCCGCCAAGCCTGCTCCTGTCACTGCTCCCTCCGCCCTGGTACAGGCACCAGCCGGAGAGGCCTTTGTATCTCCTCGCCAATACAGCAAAGTCTTGAAATTAGAACCTGAAGAGAACATTCCGGTTCATAGTCTCATCCCTGACTTTCTGGGTCCCAAGAAGAGGGGGAGACCCAAGGGGGGGGGTACTGTTAGGGCGAGCGCTGCACGCCCGTCTCACAGCAAGTCACTTACCTCCATGGCTGCATGCAGCCGTCATCCATCTTGCAGCACTTCCTCATGGCTGCATTCAGCTGCCGCCCTTCCCCCCCATGCTTCCTGCTCACATGCTCAGGTGCACGCACGTCTCTGTCCACTAGAGGGCGAGCGCACTGGATTCCTGAGATTTAAAGAGCCTGTACAGCACTGATTGGCGCCTGCTCATCCAATCCTGCATCCACTTCCCCTATTTAAAGAGGCACTTCCTTTCCTTCAGTGCCAGATCTTGGTCTCTCCATGCCTGTTGAAAGTCAGACATTCTTGGATTGCTCACCCGTGTACCGACCTCTGCCTGTCCCCGACTCTGAACCTTTGCTGCCTGCCCCGACCTCGGCTACTCACCTTTACCGCGAACCTGTGCTGCCAGCCCCGATCTCAGCCTGTACTTACTACGGCTTTTTGCCTGCCACTTGTGTACCTCACTGAACCTCGGCTGACTGTGGGACTGGGCCGCTGTTAGGGGGTAGCGACCTGGGGGTCACTCGCCGCACAAGACCAACCTGCCTTGCGGTGGGCTCTGGTGAATACCGGTGGCCTCTTAGACTCCGCTCCCCTGACACGGTACCCGCCATCGGTTCCACAGTTAAAGCGGATCCACACCCGAGTCCGCTCCACCCGGTCCGTGACAGTAAGATCTGGCCATGGATCCCGCTGAGGTGCCACTGCCTAACGCCTCAGAATTGCTCACTGTAGTGGCTATGCAGACTCGCCAAATCAACCAGCTCGCCGCCATGGTTCAGCAATTACTAACAATCCTGCAGCAGCAATTGGCACCTTCCGCTCCGGTGTCGCCGCCACCTGTACCACCTCCAGCTAGAGTTTGTCTCTCCTTGCCGGCTAAAATTGATGGGGATGCCAAGTCATGCCGAGGTTTCCTTGCCCAGTGTTCTTTGCATTTGAGATGTTAGCGGACCAGTTTCCTACTGAACGAGCCAAAGTGGCCTTTATTATTAGTCTGCTTACAGGAAAGGCCCTGGCCTGGGCTACTCCTTTATGGGATCGCAACGAACCAGTGACTTCCAACTTACATGCCTTCGTTTCTGAGTTTCGCCATGTCTTTGAGGAACCAGCCCGGGCCTCATCAGCAGAAGCAGCCCTGCTTAACTTGGTCCAGGGCGACCGGTCTGTTGGCGAATATGCCGTACAGTTCCTCACCCTGGCGTCAGAATTATCCTGGAATAATGAGGCCTTGTGTGCCTCCTTTAAGAAAGGACTTTCTAGCCATATTAAAGATGCCCTAGCGGCACGTGATTTGCCTTCATCTTTGACTGATCTTATTCGCTTGGCCACACGCATCGATGTGCGTTTTTCTGAAAGGCGAGAGGAACTCCGCCTGGGAAAGAAATTTGAGTGCCCTAGGAGGGTTTCACGTCTGGCCCCTGTTTTCCAACATCCACCTTTGCCCGCACATGCGCCTTCCACTGAGGAGGCTATGCAGGTGGACCGATCTCGCCTAACTCCGTTGGAGAGAACTCGTCGAAGAAACGAGAACCTTTGTTTGTACTGTGCCAGCTCCGAGCACTTCTTGAAAGACTGTCCTGTTCGCCCGCCACGGGCGTACCTAGTAAGGGTGGGAGAGGCATCCCTGGTTGGGTGTGCTACCTCTTCACGCCTTACGGTTCCAGTGCAACTCTCCATTTCTGCTAACGTCTCTGTGAATTTGTCGGCTTTTCTGGATTCGGGCTCCGCGGAAAACTTCATCGGGGCCTCTTTGATTGACAAGTATAATATCTCTGTGAGTCGCCTCGCAAGGCCTCTAGTTATTGCTTCAGTCAATGAAGATAAACTTGATTGCATCGTGCGATATCGCACAGTACCGCTCCTTTTGAAGGTTGGACACGACCATCAGGAGAGTATTGAATTCTTCGTCCTCCCCAGTAGCACTTCTCCAATTCTTCTCGGCCTACCTTGGCTTCAACGTCATGACCCCACGCTTGACTGGAATACTGGCGATATTAAGTCATGGGGCCCAGCCTGCCCCAAGAGGTGTTTTGGACCCATTCCCGCCAAGCCTGCTCCTGTCACTGCTCCCTCCGCCCTGGTACAGGCACCAGCCGGAGAGGCCTTTGTATCTCCTCGCCAATACAGCAAAGTCTTGAAATTAGAACCTGAAGAGAACATTCCGGTTCATAGTCTCATCCCTGACTTTCTGGGTCCCAAGAAGAGGGGGAGACCCAAGGGGGGGGGTACTGTTAGGGCGAGCGCTGCACGCCCGTCTCACAGCAAGTCACTTACCTCCATGGCTGCATGCAGCCGTCATCCATCTTGCAGCACTTCCTCATGGCTGCATTCAGCTGCCGCCCTTCCCCCCCATGCTTCCTGCTCACATGCTCAGGTGCACGCACGTCTCTGTCCACTAGAGGGCGAGCGCACTGGATTCCTGAGATTTAAAGAGCCTGTACAGCACTGATTGGCGCCTGCTCATCCAATCCTGCATCCACTTCCCCTATTTAAAGAGGCACTTCCTTTCCTTCAGTGCCAGATCTTGGTCTCTCCATGCCTGTTGAAAGTCAGACATTCTTGGATTGCTCACCCGTGTACCGACCTCTGCCTGTCCCCGACTCTGAACCTTTGCTGCCTGCCCCGACCTCGGCTACTCACCTTTACCGCGAACCTGTGCTGCCAGCCCCGATCTCAGCCTGTACTTACTACGGCTTTTTGCCTGCCACTTGTGTACCTCACTGAACCTCGGCTGACTGTGGGACTGGGCCGCTGTTAGGGGGTAGCGACCTGGGGGTCACTCGCCGCACAAGACCAACCTGCCTTGCGGTGGGCTCTGGTGAATACCGGTGGCCTCTTAGACTCCGCTCCCCTGACACGGTACCCGCCATCGGTTCCACAGTTAAAGCGGATCCACACCCGAGTCCGCTCCACCCGGTCCGTGACAGTAAGATCTGGCCATGGATCCCGCTGAGGTGCCACTGCCTAACGCCTCAGAATTGCTCACTGTAGTGGCTATGCAGACTCGCCAAATCAACCAGCTCGCCGCCATGGTTCAGCAATTACTAACAATCCTGCAGCAGCAATTGGCACCTTCCGCTCCGGTGTCGCCGCCACCTGTACCACCTCCAGCTAGAGTTTGTCTCTCCTTGCCGGCTAAAATTGATGGGGATGCCAAGTCATGCCGAGGTTTCCTTGCCCAGTGTTCTTTGCATTTGAGATGTTAGCGGACCAGTTTCCTACTGAACGAGCCAAAGTGGCCTTTATTATTAGTCTGCTTACAGGAAAGGCCCTGGCCTGGGCTACTCCTTTATGGGATCGCAACGAACCAGTGACTTCCAACTTACATGCCTTCGTTTCTGAGTTTCGCCATGTCTTTGAGGAACCAGCCCGGGCCTCATCAGCAGAAGCAGCCCTGCTTAACTTGGTCCAGGGCGACCGGTCTGTTGGCGAATATGCCGTACAGTTCCTCACCCTGGCGTCAGAATTATCCTGGAATAATGAGGCCTTGTGTGCCTCCTTTAAGAAAGGACTTTCTAGCCATATTAAAGATGCCCTAGCGGCACGTGATTTGCCTTCATCTTTGACTGATCTTATTCGCTTGGCCACACGCATCGATGTGCGTTTTTCTGAAAGGCGAGAGGAACTCCGCCTGGGAAAGAAATTTGAGTGCCCTAGGAGGGTTTCACGTCTGGCCCCTGTTTTCCAACATCCACCTTTGCCCGCACATGCGCCTTCCACTGAGGAGGCTATGCAGGTGGACCGATCTCGCCTAACTCCGTTGGAGAGAACTCGTCGAAGAAACGAGAACCTTTGTTTGTACTGTGCCAGCTCCGAGCACTTCTTGAAAGACTGTCCTGTTCGCCCGCCACGGGCGCACCTAGTAAGGGTGGGAGAGGCATCCCTGGTTGGGTGTGCTACCTCTTCACGCCTTACGGTTCCAGTGCAACTCTCCATTTTTGCTAACGTCTCTGTGAATTTGTCGGCTTTTCTGGATTCGGGCTCCGTGGAAAACTTCATCGGGGCCTCTTTGATTGACAAGTATAATATCTCTGTGAGTCGCCTCGCAAGGCCTCTAGTTATTGCTTCAGTCAATGAAGATAAACTTGATTGCATCGTGCGATATCGCACAGTACCGCTCCTTTTGAAGGTTGGACACGACCATCAGGAGAGTATTGAATTCTTCGTCCTCCCCAGTAGCACTTCTCCAATTCTTCTCGGCCTACCTTGGCTTCAACGTCATGACCCCACGCTTGACTGGAATACTGGCGATATTAAGTCATGGGGCCCAGCCTGCCCCAAGAGGTGTTTTGGACCCATTCCCGCCAAGCCTGCTCCTGTCACTGCTCCCTCCGCCCTGGTACAGGCACCAGCCGGAGAGGCCTTTGTATCTCCTCGCCAATACAGCAAAGTCTTGAAATTAGAACCTGAAGAGAACATTCCGGTTCATAGTCTCATCCCTGACTTTCTGGGTCCCAAGAAGAGGGGGAGACCCAAGGGGGGTACTGTTAGGGCGAGCGCTGCACGCCCGTCTCACAGCAAGTCACTTACCTCCATGGCTGCATGCAGCCGTCATCTATCTTGCAGCACTTCCTCATGGCTGCATTCAGCTGCCGCCCTTCCCCCCCATGCTTCCTGCTCACATGCTCAGGTGCACGCACGTCTCTGTCCACTAGAGGGCGAGCGCACTGGATTCCTGAGATTTAAAGAGCCTGTACAGCACTGATTGGTGCCTGTTCATCCAATCCTGCATCCACTTCCCCTATTTAAAGAGGCACTTCCTTTCCTTCAGTGCCAGATCTTGGTCTCTCCATGCCTGTTGAAAGTCAGACATTCTTGGATTGCTCACCCGTGTACCGACCTCTGCCTGTCCCCGACTCTGAACCTTTGCTGCCTGCCCCGACCTCGGCTACTCACCTTTACCGCGAACCTGTGCTGCCAGCCCCGATCTCAGCCTGTACTTACTACGGCTTTTTGCCTGCCACTTGTGTACCTCACTGAACCTCGGCTGACTGTGGGACTGGGCCGCTGTTAGGGGGTAGCGACCTGGGGGTCACTCGCCGCACAAGACCAACCTGCCTTGCGGTGGGCTCTGGTGAATACCGGTGGCCTCTTAGACTCCGCTCCCCTGACACGGTACCCACCATCGGTTCCACAGTTAAAGCGGATCCACACCCGAGTCCGCTCCACCCGGTCCGTGACACTCTCTATGGGCTAGACACAACCAGGAACTAAATAATCTTCTGGAAATTGTGTGGTTATGGTGCTTGGAAAAAATAAGTTAATTGAGAGCTAAAGATGAGCTGAACCACCACCGACTAAGCAGCTATGCAAACTATATTGATGTATGTTTGCATAGCATCACCCTAAATTATGATAGCCTGAATATACTCTATACTTTAATACACAGCACTTCACACTTTCCACCCTCTGGCAGAAATAGCCACTCCACCAAGTGTGCACCTCTTGTCTGCTAGCTATAACATTATCTTAACTTTTCAGGGGTGCAGGCGGAAGAAGAAGTGCGAGCAAGTAACAAGTAGGAAAACAATACTTTCTACCCTCATTGCTCATCCACTACCTAAGACATGCCCACTCTAGTCAATGAGAAAATGAGGCTGTCATTCATATAAAGCCCCTTCACAGTTTTCATTACAGCTGATTAGAAACAGGTATAATGCTGTGAAGTTAATTTTAATGGCAAAATGGAAACTCTACATTATGACAGGTTCCCTTAAATTGCGCTGTGCCTCCCCTGGTTGATACGTCCAGAACGAATGTGCAGCTTTTTTCATCTGAGCAGATTGCGAGCTGTGTAAGGACCACAATGAATGATTAATGACAATTCACACAGGACCCATCCTTGAGAAACCTGAGCTTTTACGAACCGTTATATCAGAAAATCCAAATCTGTCATTTCCTAGATAAACTGACATTCTTCAAATACTTAAACAAGTAATGCGCCTGTTTATAGTCTAGATCAGCCTTTAAAACATTGTTCAAATCTGATTCTGATTTATCTTTCAAATGGTTAACGCATACAAAAAAACAAACTTTTACCATGGGTAACCTACAACAGTTGCATCTAATCAAATCCAATTTTGAAAAGTCCACTTTGTGGACTAGCAGTGCTTGATGACACTAGACAATCCACTTACCCGAGCCCTGCTCCCACATCACCAATCGTCCTTCCACAGCCCTGGTTTGAAAAGCCACACAGAAGTTGCTGGTGTATAAACGTGGTTTTCAATGGTAGCCGAACGTACACAGGCCACGACCCTCCAACAGCCAGAAGCAGGAAGCACAGCTACTGGTTTCCCAAACAGGGGCTGCAGGAGGACAATCAGCAGTATGGGAGCAGCAATCAGGTAAAAGGATGCTTAGTGCCTCTTTCCTTTATGCATTGCACCAAAATTATGGAGAGTGTACAATAATAGGCTATACCTGGAGAGGAGTAAATCCGCTGAGATTGATTTAGAGCCTGATTCATTCATTAGATTACTTCTGAATATCTGAATATTTTTTTCTGATTTTAAAGTGCCCTGAAAAGTAAAGCGGCTTTGACTGTTAATGTTAAAGTAAGTGGTTGGCTATGCTAGCTTTTTCCCATACAACGTTGATCCAGCAAAAACTGAGGACAAAGCCAGTTTTTCTCTTTCATATTGAATCTTGCCTTCTATTACCTTGCTGGCCGCTCCACGGAGGGGCCTTTTATAGGGGGAGTCAGATGACCTCTATACCAGCACGAGGCACGAGGGGCTGGCAATTAACCAGCGGCAAGCGGGTACCTTAGCATCAAGTTTTCTGTGGACTCTGTGATATATCTGGAGGCTTGTAGCATACCCAGCTCAGTATTTAATCCCCCCATGTATTTCTACGCATAGAGACTCCACATGTTTGTTTCCTTCACATATATTCTCCCACAGAGTGTGCTGTAGAGAGGATTTTACAATTAAGCAGACTTCACCACCTTTGCGTTTTTGATGATCCCTCCTAAATACACAGTAGCCCTGTATATTTACTGCCCAGTCATAGCTTTCATCCAGTCATGTCTCAGTTACTCCCACTATGCCATATTGTTCTTCTGTTATTATAGGTTCTAGTTCATCCATTTTATTTGTCAAGCTTTTGGCATTTGTAAGGGTGCAGTTCCAATGCTTATGGTTATTTTTATATTGCCCTTATGCCTACTAGATATACTCCCCCCTCTCCACCCCAGTTTCATTTCTGCACCTAGTATCTCTTTCTTCCCTAACTTCCCCTCTATAATTGCATATACCCTCCTTCCAGTGATCAGTTTAAACACTGTACCAATCTTTTAGCCATCCTTTCCCCAGAACGGAAGCATCTTCCACATTTAGGCGCAGCCCATCCCTACCCAAGAGCCTGTAGCCCACTGACCAGTTGGCCCAGTTCCCTAGGAACCCAAACTCCTTCTTTTACTCCAATTTTTGAGCCACCTATTTACCCCCTACTCTCCTGCTGCCTCTCTGGTGTAGCTCTTGGTACTGGTGGTATTTCTGATAATACTACAAATCAGGGTCATTGCCTTAAACTTATGGCCTAAGTCCCTGATATAATTTTTAAGGACCTTCAATCTACTTCTTCCTATGTCGTTGGTGCCAATATACATCATGGCTGCTGGGTTCTCACCTACAAATCTATCAGCCTGATTTGCAACATACCAAACTCTTACTCCAGAAAGGCAACACACTGGTCGGCAATCCTGGTCTTTGAGACAGATTGCACTGTCTGTTCTCCTTATAATAGAGTTACCCCCTATCAGCACCTGTCTTGCCTGCCTGTTCTCCTGTTTCACTTCCCCTCCTTACTGGAGCAGACAGTGGTGTTACTGCAGTTGTGCCACCCCCAAGCTAACATCCTCTTCATTTGTCAACAAACTTGTTGGGGGGCGACTGCTCAGGGCTAGCCTTTCTGAAACGTTTACCTCTATCCTGCCTTCTAACTGTTACCCAGCTAGCTGCCTCATTTTCCATTTTGCCTGTTCCTCCATGCTTTCACCCCCCCAAACCAGAGAGAACCTGCTCAGTGAGCACCAGACTCCTTTCCGGTGTATAAATGGTTCTCAGTGTTGCTAGTTGGTCCTTTAGATCCTCAATGTGGGATTCCAAATGTGCAATGCACACACATCCTGCACAACAGTATGTTCCGTAGAACGATTGTGTGAAGCCAGCCCTGCAATTTAAAAGGTGACCTTCCCCAGGGGAATCCTGCTCTGTGTGAAACTCACGAAACTCACTTGCTTCCTGGCACCCCTGGCGATGTCAACATCTTCCGGTTACATTCCCGCATCTCCTGGCTATGAGTGTGCTCCTGCCCCAAGCCATTTAGGTAAGCTGTGGACTGAAATGCGCCTGGGGCACGGAACAGAACCCAGGATAGTCAAAATACCGGGTTTTTCCACTTTAAGCAGTGCATGCATAGCACAAGATGTACATTGAACAGCATTGTTAAGCATGGGTCACATTTTTCCTGATTTGGGGGAGCACAAAACCTTTTATAAACTGAGGATTTTCCAAGGAAGCAGCAAACAGTTGAAAAGTCAAGGCAATTAAAAAAACATTACTTACAGCTGCTTGTAACTTCTGAAGCATGGGGAGTCTGTTTTATGCTTCATGTGTGTTGTAAAGTATCGGGACATGGAAAAGCATCAAGGAACCTGTGCAGACCGGTATAAAAGAAATGGCAGGATATTCACTGCTGGGACCCTGAGATGGGTTGACCTTTTTTTATTAAATCCGGCTACGCTGCAATTACTTTCAAAATGTATATTTAAATATAGGATGTGGGATACGGATATCATTTTGTAATTGTTGGTAGCCACTTTTTAAAAGCCCTTTTATTTACGGCGGGAGCAATTCAGACTCCTAGGCCGAAGCTTTAGGTAGTGTTTTATTTTACACTTGCTAATACATTATGTACATTAGAAGATAAATGAAACATGTTTTAAGGAAGATGTTACTTTGATTCATAAAACATTTCCGGCAAGATAAGAAAAGCATTTTTATTGACTCATAATCATAACTGACTATAATTAAAGAGCTGTTAGCTTGCATTGATGTACGAATTAAGTAACAATAAAAAACAGATAAAAGAGTGTCATTTCCTAATTAGTATTTTGCATTACAAAGAATATACAAGTTTTAGGCATTTGTGAAAATAATGCCGTAATGTTAGGATGTTTAAAATAATAAAGATCACTATGCATAATATGAATAGATGTTAATCCCTCAAGAAACCAGCACATATCCATTTTTTTTTTTTCATTATAGCACAGTACATACAAGAACCTTTGCCAAAGAGATCCAAGTATATACAGAACTGATCAACGTTTGGTTTGTTCATCCTTCACTTTAGTACAACTAATCAGAGACTTATTATTTTATTGTTATTCATGTGCCAACTAGGATAATTCATGTAAAACAGGTACTATACAGAAATACAGCACAGTCCTTGTTAGGTTGTTTATAGCATCCTGGAGATTGGATTATGTTGTTCGAATCTGTTTTTCGCTACAGCTTGTTCTGTAGTATGTTTTGTTTTAGTTATTGGGAATGCTTGGGTTTCTGTAGGAAACAAAGGATTGACCAGGAACTGGTGTCTGGACTGGGCATTGGATAGGACAAGACTGGAACAGACTGGACTAGGAACACAAGACAGACACAAACAAGTAAACAGGATTGTGTACCAAGAACCGAGGCACAGACCAGGAACAAGTCTTGACAAGACTGGACAGTACAGCATTGAGTAGAAGCTGGTGAGAGAAGCAAGGGCTTGGAATGTAGATAGACATAGATATAGATAGGAATAGATAAGACAAGGAGAGGCGGAACATGCAGGCATAGTATAGACAGGATACAAGCAAGAGACAAAATGACAACCCGTCTGCACTACCAGAGAGACAGGATGGAAACTACCTAAGCACAGGATACACAGTATCCAACTGAAGGCCCATTATCACCCCGCTTCTATAGCCAAGCCCCAGCTTGGGGAGGCTTGGCTTGGGGCACAAGTCCTGAGCAGACCCCTGATAATCACACACAAAACGAAAACAGAGCATACAAGAGAGGTTTCACACAGCAGAGAGACTAAAACCACATGGGAATACATAGTGTACTGTGATTGATGCCTGAGGGGCCAGGCATCGTGGCATGCGATCAGGTGAGTTTCTTATCACCAGAGTAGGACTAATCAGTTGTGGGGGACAAAAGATGAGTACCGTTTTGTTTTTTTTATTTCAGGGGTCAGTCACTTTAAAACTTTAAAACCGAACACCTAAGCCCAAACTTGAAAAACTGCCTTAGGCCCAATATCAAGATAGGGGCAGGATGTGCAGCTGTGGAGAGAATGTGGACATACCATAGACTTACACATAATGATCCAGCAGGAAGGCAAGGTTAAACACAAGCCTTTATATGGAAAAGAAGATTACTTATACAGGATATTTATACAGAAGACAGGCAGGTGATCAGTTTTCACATAATTTCTGTATGGAAAACTATCTGTACGCTTCAAAATGCTTTCATGTTGATGCCAACATTTAACCATTCCTCAGACCCTTTGCTGACAAAATACCTTCTGTTATTTCCCATTTTTCCTTGTTCACCTGTGCCATTTTTGTACACCATTACATTTCTATAGCCATAGCTGACTCATTTAGAATTATTTCTACCTAGGAGAAATAGTGTTTTGCAATGATTGTTCCTTGAAGACCACTTTCTGCGAAGGTGTGGATTCCAGGGTATTATTGGTTTCTCCAAGAACATTCATTCAAAAAATAGAATATCACATAAAAAGCTTACAAATTCATCATTTCAAGTTTTTCATGTTCCCCTTTTTTTGAAATGACTTTTAATGCAACACAGAATAACCGCTACCTGTTTTTAGTATATAAGTAGAATGTGGATCTCCTACTACTTAATCTTGGCTGTTTAGCCCAGCTCCTCATTGCACAGGATTTCCCTTTGTCCTAATGGTTTCTGCCAATTCTGGGTTGATAGGGATGGTAGGTATCCTCCAATTTTGATGAAAAGTAACCTTCTTTCTCTCCTTTCTCTCCTCTCATTTGCTGTATTTTTCATGACCACAAATTATGTATATCCAAGAGCTACACATTCATCCTAGTTTGACTACATTTGTATACACAATTTTTTCAGTGTGGTTACTGACACACAGTAAAATGGCAAGTCTACTCCTACTTCAGCCTAAATATTAACAAAATCCTGTGGTGGTTACATGTATAATAGAAATAACCTCTATGATCATATAGTCTATTCTGCAAACTTCTTAATACAGTTAGCAGTCTAACAAACCAATGCCATTTGGTTCTCTCTACTGGATATAATGAAACATAGCCAAGCAACATTCAAAGCCTGGAAAGAAATGCAGATATCTATAAAATGTGTAAGAGGTATAGACAGATTCTGCTTTTTAAGTCCTACTGCAAATTGGCAACATTTTCCACGGGAACATGTTTGCTTTAAATGTAATGGCTGACATAACAATACGATTGATGTCTCAGCCCTCAGCAGAGTAAGGCAATGCATTAGAAATAGTCCCAAATGTAATAACTGTCAGCACCTCAACCTGACATTTTCACATTGGTAACCCTGTACATTTCATTAACAGCAGAAAAGTGCAGATATAGCATCTAACCAGATGGACCATGAAATTGATCATTGGGGCATATATGTATTAATGTGCTAGATGTAAAAATAGGCACAAGGAATAAATCTTTAGGGCTGCTCTGTTTGTTAAAAACTAATGGCAAACGTATTTTGTTAACTGCTTCATAATCTTCATCTACTGGTTTTGCTGAAATGATAAGTGGAACCTAATAACACTTCAAATTCATTAGTGACTTTGTTAAGATTGCAAAACATCACATTGTATATCTAGAGGTACAGCCATGGAAAAGCAAAGCTGTATATGGGCTATTGAATTATTGTTAAGCTATTATTTTTCTAAGAGTAGACAGTAAACAGCATAAAAGGCTGTCATTGCTAACCATCATACTGTATACAGAAAGGATCTCACGCTTCATGTACCTGTTACATATCCTGCAGCTTGTGGCTGGAGCAATTTGCTACAACATACTTCTAGCTATGATCCTTTCTGGTTTGCAGCCTCTGATACCTGTGACATCTGTATTAGATTCTCCCTGGTAAGGTGATCAGTCTGCATACAGCAAGACTTCACCACCCACAAGCATTTGCTCCCATTAAGTCACTTGGAGAAGTAGACATGGTCATAGAGGAACAGTGTCATTGAGGAGGTAGGGAAAATGAAGCATATAGGGCGCGTGGGAGATGAATTCCTGCTGGGATTTGTGTATTTTAAACTTTACAAATGAGAGGAGATAGATGCTGATATAAAAAGCTTTGTGCTAAAGGGTGTAAACAAGCATGGCAATGAGTTCAGAGAACAGGAATCATGACTAAAAAAGCAAGTACACTATATTATATATTTATGACATGTCTGCTACTAGTCTAAAGTTTTAGCACACCTCCACTTTTTTGTTTGTTATTAAAGTGTATACAATTGTAATATCTGAGTGAAATGTTTTCTAAATTATTGACTTACCTTTTGTAAATATAACAGTCTAAAGCCAAGGTCGCCAACCTTTCATACAATGAAAGCCACATTCGGCATTGAGAAATGGATGAGAACCACGTTCAACCTGAAAAGATCAAAGGAAACAACAGGAAGTGGTTTTAAATAACACAGTAAATTACTTGGAAGTATACAATTTGACATTTGAAGTTGATGTGAGTGTTATTCCTCCTGCTCCATAAAATTCTGGTGAATGGCAGAAGCCAAACCCAAACACTGCTGGGAGGCTGGTGTGACAGACTCTGCCATTGGATTTTAAAGGCACTGTTTTTGCATAGACCCATTACTTTCATTTTCTTGAGCATGTCCCAGACAGACTGCCCTTGTGTTATTGATTGTATTACAGACTGCTATTGTTATACTGATTGTGCTACAGACTGCTATTGTTCTACTGATTGTGTTACAGACTGCTATTGTTCTACTGATTGTGTTACAGACTGCTATTGTTCTACTGATTGTGTTACCGGAAGAGTTGAGGGATTGTGTGCCCTGCTCCCATTGGTCTGTGTGTTTGTCATGCAGTTCTCCATCAGGTCCACGGGGGAGGTCCCCTTGCATGGCGACTTGCATATAAGGCCCAGTGTGGCACTAATAAAGTCAGTTCATCTTCACCCTCAATACTGAGTTCTGTCTCTTATTGGGGGAAACGCTATATTACAATTCACTAGCCCTTGTAAGGGCTGTTCCTGGTTCCTCACGGATGACTCTGGAATTCCTGCAGCACCTCTCACCATTGGGAAAAGGACGTCTCTGGCGGGGAAGCCCTCCGGCGATAAAGGTTTTCGCTACAGCTGGTGAACCAAGTTTGGCCTTGAAAGCTGCTGAGACAAGTAAGCGAGCACATTTCTCCAATGCATGATGCTGACAGTGCCCAACCCTATGTGCCCTGTAACCAACCCCCTAACATCAACAGTGTGCTAGACCTCTGTTAGTGTTTTGGTCTAGCAGACAAATGGTAAGTCATTGAGCCACATTTGCCTCCAGACCTACAGGTTGGAGAACTTATTTTATCCAACACTGAGAGATGGTTACAAGCCACAATCAAACTAGAGTGTTGGGACACTAAAGCCTGCTTACAATCATTGTTCATATATATATGGGGTATCGTGTGTGTGTGTGTGTGTGTGTGTGTGTGTGTGTGTGTGTGCACTAACCCCCCATCCTCTTAGAACAATAAGCACACTGTATATGGATCCCCCTGCTCCATAAAAAAAACTAGCTCCTCATTAGTTAATCACCCAGCCCCAATTAAGTTTAATGTAAAAATTGGGTAAGTTGATTAGAGTGTCTGCTTACCAGTTTTTGCAGCCTCTGTTCTCCTAGAGGCAGGCTCTAGTCAATGCTAAGATATTAATTTGGCTGATTAATTCGAATTTAATTTGACCCAAAACTTCAATCTCACAATCAGATTCAGATAAACTGACAGGAAACAAAGCTCATAAGATTTAAAACAGGTAGGTTAAGAATCGCGTAAGATTCACTTCCAGCTATCTCCAACCATTTTCAACTTTTAACCCTTTAACTGCCAGCCTACCTAGAGGTGTTGTCAACCTCTGTTGCCAGGCCATTTGTCACCATTTTGCACTATACATGTTTAACTGTGATTTTTGCAGGAATGTCTATGGATTTCCCAGGAAAATTATATACTGTGCTTTCAGCAGAGTTTTGAATTTTAACATGAAATGCATTGTTCTTATTTTTTTAATTTGCAGTTATTTTCAGGAATTATTGGGAATATATATATATATATATATATATATATATATATATATATATATTTAGGCAGAGTTTGGTCTTCAACATGAAATGCCTTGTTTGTTTTCAGTGCTTTTTGTGTAAAAATTGTAAATAATTGTTACATTTCATCTTAAAAAAAAAAAATTGTGTGTAAAATACCCATTTCTCCCAAATACAACTGTACCACATATGTATTGTTACACCCCCCCTCCCCCAGTCTGGACCAGGAGACGCCACAAAAAAACGCTTTTTTGATGGGTCACTCACAGACAGAAGTGATTGACGGAGCCAGGGGCAGGGGATCAGAGCGCTCTGAACCCGCATCTGGTTCTGAGGATAACTTTTGGCATTTGACCCACTTGCTGCCGCTGGAAAGGGCCTGATATAGGGCAAGCCATATGGTGTCATCATCCGACTACCCATATAAAAGTCACCTCCCAGCAGCGGCCAGGAAGGTGGCAGAATCCACACAGGGAATGGGGGTTCTCTGTCCCACTGAAGACCTTGTGGGGGGGATCAGATGCCCCGGGGGAATATGAGACACCCAGCGCTGGATCTCGGATGAAGGTGAGCGCCTTTTTTCTGTGCATGCAAACCTGTTTAAATGACAGCCACAGATTCTACGGGCTAGCAGTAAATAGTAGCAGAGGCAACACTGTGGAATCTACGGGCTAGGCTTTTTGGGTTAATCCTCCGTCCAGTTTATTCCAGTTGGCACTCTGCAACTGGGGGCAGAGTGCCAGTAGACTTACAAGACCCAATACTTTTTATGCAGAGAACAAGTGGATCTCTTTAAAACATAATTCTCACCTATGCAGAGTGCAGGCTGGGAGACATGCTCTTAGGTATCACATGACAGCTTATGTCACTAGTCTAAAAGCAAAATGCAGGAGCCAGGGTGATTATGATGGCATGTTTCCCCCAGGACATGGCAGGGGTATTTTAAATTGCCTGGGGGCAATAAAGTACAATGCAGGTGGTGCCCAGGCATAGACGTGGCCCTGGTTTTACCACCCATAAATATTCTGTTAAGGTTTTTCTATCTACTCGTTTATTCCTGTGTCTTTCTCAAACTGCATTAACTTTATGCAGAATTCATTACCTGGGCTACAGATTGGAATTCTTTAAAGGGACAGACCAAGCTATTGCTAGGGGTGCACCTGGGAGGTGGTAGAAGGGGTCCCTGAAGAATGGAGGGATCCCCTGGGATATCCTGGGTGGGGTGGATTAGGCTATAGATTTAGTAGAGTACAAAAGTTGTAGTTACTTAAGGAGGCCACTAGATGCCCCCATAAGATAAGGAATAGAATAGATAGTTTAAGAGAATTGCCTCCTTGCACTCAGGTGGTTAATTGGAATACAACCCACTCCCCTGATTGTTTAGTTTTCAGACTGTATAGGAGGGACCCAGGGGGGTGGGGTTAGGAGAGTTCCAGTCAATCTGACTTGACAGTGGAGAGAAGGATCACTGATGTCCGGCTGTGGGAAGCGGGTCCTGGTGAGAGAAGCCTAATGTAGAGAAGCGACCAGGAGAAGCTGAGGACCCGGGGGGGGGGGGGGGGGGGGGTAGCAGGCCAGCCAGTAGCCGGTGCAGGTGAAGAACCAGCCTCCCACCCATGAGTAACTGGAGTTGAGGACTTAAGAGAGTCCTAGAGTGTAACCTGAAGTTGTTTGTGAATCAAGGATGAACTGTTTGGATGTGCCTGAATAAAGGGAGGGTCATGTATAGTTCAAATATTCTCTTCCACAGCACAGTGCTGCAAGCAGAACATAGTAGGGGTGCATGCACACCCAGGGGGTTAAGTTGGTTGTGGCCCCTGACTCAAATAATGAAGTATCTGTGGCATCACTCCCAGTGATCCCTGATCAATGAGGTGTCAGTTAAAGCTTGACCAGTCCACTCATTCCTTGCCAGGGATACAGTCACATAGCATAGAGTGTGCTTGTGTCTTATCTGTATTGTTACTTCATCTGGCTGTTTGATTGCCCCTTAGTCTTGGTTTTGGCCACATCTCTAGTTTAGCCTTTGAAAACAGCAAACTTTCTGACATTTATCATCAACCTTTGGCTGGCCTGGATTATGCTTTGGGTTTATTTTTTACCATGTCAACTCCGCTCCCATGTTGAGTCCTTAAAAGTCATAATTTGTTTATAATATGCCAGCTTTGATCTTTGTAATGACTCACAGGGCTTTGAGGCTCAACTATTAAACATTGTCAGTGGGTTTGTGTATTAGTTTTTGTAATTTAGCATTATACCTTTATTATCCTGGTCTGCTAGTGCATAGCTACTTTCTAATGATTATCAATAGTTCTTCTCCAGTTGGCAGCTACCAGGATCACCACTTTTAAGGGTTTCCCCAGGCAACAAAATAAAGAATGCTATACTAATCTTTTGTCACCCCACAGCTGTTCCATCCTGCTCCCTTATTAGAAAACTTACCAAGGGACAAAATTAAGTTGACGGTGTGTAGGTGTGGCCTTCATTCATTGTTAAGCTTTAGCCACTCCCTCCATTGCAGTGAATGAACGGTTGTGCTTTGACTGATGTGGGGGGACAGCCATCTGGAGCTTGCCTGAATCAAACTGAAGCAGAGGTGGATGACCAAAAGTGCTTTGGCCTGGAGCATTGGCGTCGATAAACCATAGGACTCCAAAGCAGGTAAGTTAACTAATGTAGAAACAATTAACGGATTATCAAGCGCTGGGATATGGACTGGTGTTTTGAGGGCTGCAACCTGGGGGTATAAGCGACCGCGAGCTTATGATTGGATACGAAGAAAATGTTGCCCAGGACAAAAACTCCTGTTTCCAAGAATGTTTTATATATCCTTTTGAAAATAAAAATCGTTTTATTGGAATTTCGAGCAGAGAGAAATTTATTTAGCACCTTCAGCTACACCAGCCTGGACACACCTGTACAAGAAGCCACCAGCAGTGCAGCAATTCACTGACAGGATTACTACTGAAGCATATCAACTAAGAGGCCCTGGGTAGGTTAAGCACCCCCGGGCCGCGGTGGTAAGTGCTTTTACTTATAAGATGTCTATTCTGAAGGTAGTTTGTACTATTTAATAGAATAGCCATAATAACAACTATTTTTGTACCTGTCAATCATTTAAATGCATGTTTGACCAGACTCTATACTTTTAAGGCTGGATCTCAGAATCAGTTAATTACTGTAATCCAGCAGAGATCAAAAACTCCCAGAGAAAAACTCACATCCCAGTTATCCTTATTAACTGGGATTGTTATCTCTGTGACACATATCCTATAGAGAGCGCAACCTCAAAGCTAATTGTGACAAAGCTTCTAGTCACAAAGTTAACTAATGTATTCTGGCTTACAATGTATTTTTTCTTACTATACATAGAAGCTAATTTTGCATGTATGTTTACACATACGGGGCATCATGCGGGGCGGGGCATCCCACACATCCCAAGTGTTTCCACCCCACACTTAGTTGCACATATCGTATTATATTCAGGGCCCATCCCATGCACGGAAACATGGCATCATTTATTGTCTGTACACTTTGAATGCCACAAATAAGCTATACATATTTCAGATTTTGGTGATGAGGGGCCAGGGGCCCACCACAAAGATTGCCTCAGAGCCCTGTGGGCCAGTCCAAGCCTGAGTGGGTACATGCAGCTGCTCAATAGCTCTGCTTTGGTCGAAAACCAGGGTTGGTCTAGTAACCACTGCCGATTCATTACACTAGAAGAGAAGGCCCTGCCCTTGCGGGCTTACAATCTAGCACATAAGCATTTCGGCTACATACAGAACATGTCCTACAATGCAGTTGTGAACAAGGCCAACGAAAGTAAGAGTTTAAGAATTGTTTTTGCAGCTTGGGTGCAGGATGGCTTTAAAGTCTCATGTAGTGAGCTCTCCGCTCTCTTGTCATTTCGCCTTAAAGTGGACCAAAATCCACGGCCCTGGAATTTATAAGATTCAAGGGCCACTAGATTGCCTCCCCCAGGTCACCCGGAAACTCGCCTTCTTTCCTGACTATCCCTCTAGCAGGGCATGTGCCCCTTCCAGGCATTTGTAAGTGGACAGCACGGGCATGCTAGCTGTTAGAGGGTAGCGGAGGATGTGCCGGCCAGCCAGACACTGACTGAAAAAGATGTTAGTTCGGGTGACCTGGGGGGTTCACACAGCAAGGCATCCTCGATCTGGGTGCCCCGGGGAAGGACCAAAACCCCAGATAGTCAAAATCCTGGGTTTTGGTCAACTTTAAGGGCAGGGCTTCTCAACCCACTCCCCTAGAGACCCAACATGCCATGTTTTGTGGATATACACACAGTACAAGAGTGAACAAGAGTACTACAGAGCTGTCTGTGTAAACATTTACAAAACATGACCCAGGGGAGGTACTTGAAAAGAGTTGAGAACCATTGCCTTTGGCTATTTTCATGTTTTAAAAGTGCCTCTCATTCATTAAAACTTTTCTGCAACTCCCCTATAGAGCAGCTCCTACCCAAGGACCCAATTAGAGTGAGTAATTTAAAAATATATTGGCCCTTTACTGCATGTGTTGGGAGAGCTCACCAACTTTTTTCTTGTTCAAAAATGTTTTATTGAGAGACAATCAGCACATTACACATTTGGGTTTACAAAAATACATATCCGTTTACATCACAGCGAACTGCTCAATATGTCTCCTTCGATTTTCCAACAATACCATTGAAAACTAAATCATAGAAAATATTGGTATACCATTACTAAAACAATATGTAAATGACCCTATGTCTAGTGTAGACAACTACTAGTATCAGTAGGAAGACTACCACCTACTGGAAGCAAAATCTATAACACTCAACAGGACCTACATCCCGCCGTAGAAAAGTAGTAGCTTATCCTAAAAGGACTGTAACCAGGATGGGGGGAGAATAGGTTAGGGGGGGGGTAGGGAAAAATGGATAAGGATTGAAGAGGGGAGGAGAAAAGATACAGAAGAGAGAGAAAGAAAAGAAAAAAAAAATTAAAATTTTATTAAAGGTCGTCGCTAGATGGATTGTTAAAATGAGCTGCGTAATCAGATCCTTAAGAGACCGTTGTCAAAATCCGCAGGCATAGCATAACGAACCCAGGGGTCCCAAATTGCTCGAAAACCGTCCAAGTCATCATCATATATTGCTGATAGCTTTTCCATTGACATTGTATAACTCACTTTATTTTTAAACTCTACAAAGCTCAAACTAGACACCTTCCATGTCTTAGCAATTACCAGCTTAGCTCCCGTCAGGATATGATAGATAAGGATTTTTTGTGTTTTAGTCGTCCTGTCTATCGGTTTGTTGAGGAGAGCCACCCCGGGATCTGGCATAACACAATTACCCAGTACTGTCAAAATAGTATTAAAAATTTTAACCCAAAAGGCAGACACCAAGGGGCAGTCCCACCATGCATGCCAATAAGAACCTTCTCCAGAGCACCCCCTGAAACAATTATTCTGAGCTGTCCCTGCATAGTGAGCTAGTCTCTCAGGAGTCAGATACCATCTCGTAATTAATTTTATGTTTACCTCAATAGACGTTACCGACATCGCCGGGCCATAGGCTCCATTCCATATTTTACCCCATTCCTTGTCATCGTAAAAGCAATTCAGCTCTCTATGCCACTTAGCTCTATAGGTAGGGTCGCACGGCACTGTACTACCGCTTAATTTGACATACAATTCCGAGATCGCACCCCTTCCCCTAGGGTCCTTTTTACATCTCTCCTTAAAGGAGGTAAACATAACCGACCCCGATAACCCCTTGGTAACTGCCTTCAAAAAATGTGCTAATTGTAAATATCCAAAGAAATCCCTGGGCAATAAATTATAGTTATCCCTAAATTGTTGAAAAGTACATATACTAGACCCCTGGAAACAGTCCAGTACTCTTTCCTCTTTCCCCACCTCTTTCCAAGTGCGAAATCTTGCTGGATCTAAACACGCCGGTAAAATCATAGGATTATCCCACAAGGAAAGAAGCGGTAAATGAGGAGAGGCAAGGCCACACGAAAATTTGTGATCGTCCCACACCTGTAGGGAATGAGCCATAATTGGATTATGACCCAATTTCCTAAACTTTGGAGCGAGCCATAGAAGGTTATCCACCTTAAGAGAATAACATTGCTCCGACTCTATTGCAATCCAACTAGGAGGATCAGATTTTTTATGGTATGCTAAGATCTGGGCCAACTGCGCTGCTTTATAATATCTGGAGAAATTAGGGACTCCCAAGCCACCTTCGGCTTTAGCTTTAAACATAATTGATTTTGCGACCCTGGCTTTCTTACCGCACCAAATAAAGTAAAAAATCTTATCTTGCAATAACTTTAAGTATTGTAACGGTATTTTGACTGGCAAAGCTCTAGCAAGATATAAGAACTTGGGTAGCAAAGTCATCTTAGCCGCTGCAACTTTGCCCAACCAAGAAAGGCCGTAGGTCTTCCATTTATCCAAAAGGGGCATACCACTTCTGTCGGAGTGGGACAAAATTAGCAGCATACAAGGAGTCATAGGAGTTAGTAATAAAGACCCCCAAGTACTTGATACCCTTGTTTTCCCACTGAAAATCATAGTCAAGTTGAAGCTGCCTCACGACTTCTGGAGAAAAATTAATATTAAGAGCTCTGGATTTGGCTGTATTGACTTGAAGCCCTGAGACCGTTGCAAAAGTACCTAGAAGTTGTAATAAATTTGGAAGAGATATGAGGGGGTTAGAAATTGTTAGAAGGACATCATCTGCAAACATACAAAGCTTGAACTGGTTATCCCCCACCGTAATACCAGTAATGTCTACCGATTCCCTGATTTTCAACGCCAGGGGTTCCATAGCCAGAGCGAACAGGAGGGGAGATAGAGGGCAACCCTGCCTTGTCCCTTTCCCTAATGGAAAGGGGCCTGACCTAAATCCATTATATTTAACGTATGCCGTGTACATTCAGAGTAAAACCAAAAGCAAGGTGTAACACATGTGATATGGGCTGAAACAAATCAATGAAAACTAAACTAAAAGAGGGTGTTACATTAAAAAATATGAAATATAAAGACATATGATTATATGACATATGATGGGTAAATAATAAGCACGAGCGAACCCCCAGGGCACAGAGGAACCTGCCTGTGCTATGAACTGCACATCCTGCATTCGGATGAGCTCCAGAGAATGGGGGAAGCCCAAGCACTCTGTTCTCTCTGATTGCAACTGCAATAACTTATGTGGCCGTGATAGTGCAGCTGAGACTGCATTTTATTTCTTGACCATTGATAGAAACTGGAAGTACTCTAGCATACCCTGGTTAGAAATTAAAGTTATAACGGTGTCTGAAAAACCTATTGTCCATGGTACATATGAAAATATACAAGTTTGGACCAATTCTGGTTTAAAATCAACACCACCTTTGATCTTAACACTTTGAATTGTTGAGCCATTACTATCTTGAATGTTAAAGTGTGGGGCTTCCACTGCCTGGTGCTGTTAATCTTACCTGATCAACAGAGCCAAATCAAATGGCGCTGCACCATATCATCTATCTCCTCCTCATTCTCGAAAGGCTCATGATCTGTTTATAAGGTAAGAGTTAGAGCACAGGAGTAGAAGCGATCATCTGAGGAGGACAAAAACATTTTTTACCTTTTTGATGGGACAATGATTATAAGCCGTACTTGTTTTAATTTTCCTTTCTGCTAGTTATTACAACTATTCCCATTAAAACAGTGTTTGATTAGAGGCATAGATAAGTGTGTTCTTTTTACCCTTGGGGGATTCATTTTAATGGGGGGGGGGGGGCAGATGCTGATCAATATCTATTTTTCTTATATGTTATGTCTGGTTTTCATTTGTATTTGTTCTTATATTATTTTCAGATGCTTTTATTCATTTATACATTTCAATGTAATGTAAAGATTTATATTACATTGTCTTTATCAATTTGGTTAACATCTCTACAACTGTGTATTCCTCATCAGTAATGCTGTAAAAGTGTATCTGGTTCTGTCACTTTATACCACATTTAAACCAGACTAAAAAGCACACTTACAAAACACACCTACCCAGAGAGCTCAGAGTAGGGTTAGCAACAGGAGGTCGATAAAATCAGCAATGGTATCAAGGAGATAACCAATGGAATATCTGGAGTCAAGGCAAAGGTCACAGATCGAATGCATAAAGATCTCTGGTACAGGAGTTGGCAGCAGAGCATCACTAGGTTTACAAACACAGCACAAACACAGCACAACCTAACATCAGAACACTATTGTGACTAGATAGAGGGCAGAGACTAGTTGTTTTGGGGAAGGTGATCTGAGTGGAGGGGAGGACAACCATTGGCCACTAAACAAATCCAGGGTCACTGGCCCAAAACACTCATTGGGCCCATGGCACATGAAACTCTATTGACTCATTGGCCCACAAACCTAAATTGCAATCTGCCACAAGTGGCTGAGAATCTCAAAAGAGCATGGTCCAGTGAGCTGCATGAGTAGCTGAATAGGATGCTGAGGATGCCGGCTGTGCTGCTAGTGAGGTATTGCAGCTACAGTGCCCAGGAAGGGAGGAGATTGTTGCATGACTCATGGAGTAAGATTTTCTATGCCCATAGTCACAGTCATCTCTAGCGGAAATGAGTTCCAAGAAATCACCCACAATCTTAAATATTTTTCATAAAGCAGAGGTTGGGGTATGAAGCGTTAAAACATATGAGACAATACTAGGTTTCTTTATACACATTTTCATACTGTTTATACCACTAACACACTGTTGTATACAGACGATTTTAAGTATTTGCACACCACGAGCACTATTCCAACTCTTATATTCTTTGCAGCTGGTTACGATGTGTGGTTGGCTCATGTTTATAAGTGTTATTATTTTCCAAGACATATTAACACAGTTTATGGGACTTGGGGTTATACTTACTAGCTACTTATTACAAACATCCCCAAGTTGTTTATTGTGGATGTTTCATGTTCTGGATATTGTGTAATGTGTGAAAACTGTTAGCTAACACAACACATTATTGCTATCCAGACATACTTTTGACATGTCTAGAAACATCAGTAATATGGTGATCTTCAAAATCCTACATATGTAGAACAAGAAATATTGTAGAATAATTCCAAAAAGCCTATCCCCTGGCCATGGTTAATACATCTCTTTTTGTAACTGTAATGTACATCTCTAATTTCATTTAAAGGGCTTAGGTGTTTGTATTTGTGTGTGATTCAATATATAAGATTCAGGAAAAATATCCAATCTTGTTGGTCAGTCAGTTTAATGTATCAGCTGAAGCCAATATATTTTTTAATAAAATAATATAAAATAAATAATAAGCTGTCTCTCACAATCATTTCAAAACAATTGTCTGTTGTCCCGATTATGGAATGGTTATGATGTTCAGCACAGAATAAACAGTGACAAGACAAAAACAGACCACCATAAAGCTACCAAGAATGCCCCTAAACATACCATTTCCAAAATCCTGGAATACTGCTGGTGCCTTACACAACCCAAAGGACAGGCATTTGTTATGGCTGTTCTTCTTATTAGACACAGTTTTCTGCTAATTTCTCGGCTTTAATCTAATCAGAGTTAAGTCCTCTATTAACTAATATAACAAACTTTGCAGAGGGTAGACATTCTCCACCATTACCCAATTTAGCACCCCCTTAGTCAATACAAATATGTAGGCCACCATTTATAATAAACATATAATCATGTGTGGCTCGATCCTAGAAAGTTCCTGGTCATCTATATTGCAGCAGTAATCCCACAATACAAACCCAACCTCTACAACCAAAACCTTGACCTCAGCTTTAAAGAGAGAGAGAGATCAAAGTTTAATGGGTTCCTCGTCAGGAAAACAAGGTGCTCTAGGGGTAAAAACCCATAAGCACAGATAATAAGGTTTAGAACCTTCCTGGTAGGATAGACCCTGAGAATTACTTTAATATGGTTGAAGTTGTCTGTTTAAATAGGCATTCCATACACTTCTATGGAGATTCAATATTAGATGCAATATTAGAAATAAGACTCTACATCAGTGGTCCCCAACCTGTAACTCAGGATCCACATGTGGCTCGCGGACCCTTAGTGTGTGTCTTGCCTGCTGTCTGGTAGACCAGAACATTTGTGGAGATCTAGCACACGGTGGGGGCAGTGGGAGGCACATAGCACCCAGAACAATACAATGTCAGCACCATGCATGGGGTTAATTTAGAGCTGGATAGGCAGGGAAGATTGATGGATTACCTGTCTTGGCAGCTGCCATCAATGTACTCTGTTTCCCAGTGTCTTCATGTGGCATCACCGGGCCATGATGGAAGCTTGGAAATCAAGTGCAATACTGGAAGCTTAGGAGACTGGGAAGCCTGTTTGGATGATGGGGATCTGTGGAAACTATGCTTAGGAATTTGGGGCTAAGAGGGAATTCACTAACATCCATATTATTGCTTTCTCGGCAGCCATGGGGATCCACATGCATGCTGAACTGTCAATTTTTAAGCTTTCAAGTCCTTTAATGCATTGTTATTGTGGGGACCTTTTTCCAGTTTACTGTTCTGTAAGGGTTAAATAGCTTCTACGATCTTGTCACATGGCTCCCGAACAGCTCTAACTGCTAAATGTGGTTTGAATGGTAAGAATGGTAAGAAAGGTTGGCGACCCCTGCTCTGGATGGTAGCAAGGAGATTATTTCCACCCGATACTCACACTCCCTGGCTTCCACCACTCACTTCGTTCTTTGCCGTTCACTCACGCTGCAGGGAGGGGCAATTTAAACCAGCAGAGTGAGCTGGCATATCTCACATTACCACCCTTGGGAACAGTAAACAATTAGCCATATCAAAACATCTCAAGATTTCAGGTAATACGTTAACATCTTATATAGTAAGTGAAGCTGCTTTTTTTTGGCTTTAATTTTTGGGTCATGGCTGACCTAGGAAAGACATGCAATGGTGCAGCCAGTCATTAGCGTGATCTGTTGTGGTCAGGGGGAGCTGTTGGACCACTGTGGCTTGCTGTGCTCATTCACACTAAGAGCACCAAGGGACAAAGTGGCTGTGAATACTTTTTGTGTGGTCATGGAGAGAGAAATTAAATTGAAAGGAGGGCAAACTTTGGAGCCCTGCTACAGCTTCAACCTTGCACTACTAGAAATAGAGGAGATGCACATGGGACAGGTATCAGGTGAGGAGTTTGCTGCCTTATTATTGATGTTGCCTGGAGTGTGGCTTTAACAAACAATTAGCATGACCCCCAGAGTCTGCAATTGTTTGAGCATTGTTCATGAGTCATGACCCAGTTATTAAGTTTCCCTCTTGTTGCTAAAGGCAACCGCTTAAGGGATGGACATTTATGAAGAAAATCCAAGCAGAGACATTTCACACACAATCCTGCACATCTCCAGGAAGCATTTTGTGCAGGAACAGAACACCATTCACTTTTTAATGCACTTGTTAATCTGCTGATGGCTACCCCTGGTAATTATGTCACTCACTTTGTGTTTGCTTTGCTGGCTTTTCTGATGCAGTTACAGTCAGTGTTGGTTAAAAACATCCAGCTACATGTTTAGGACTTGCTCATACAGTTCATTTTCGTGTGGTTTTCTTTTCTGGTTGCCAGGAAATATCAAATTATTTTCAAACTGTTTCGGCTCTGTCCCTATATAATAAAGCTTTATGCTTCACCCTGCAAGCCCACGCACAGGACTTTAAGCCCTTACAGGCTTGCCTTTGGAAAGGAGGGACAGCAGTGGCTTGTTGGTTATCTACAGGACATAAATCCGATTTACATTTATAAAGGGGGGCTCCCCCACATATCTGTTTGCTGCAGGTTCCCAACGGTACATTTATGGTGCCTGGAGGGTGCCACAAATTTTTGGACCTCTGGCCCTTTAAAACATGTTGCTTCTGCTGACTAATGCAGCCTGCATTGAGACGATTGTTGAAAGAGTTTACTTTCTATTACAGGCGCTTTACACTTTGCCAGTTCTCCTCAAATGGTGGCTACCAGCAAGATACAGCCACCATTTTCACCTGTGGTTGCTCCTAGCAAAGTGCCTGCATCCTGCAACAATTGCAAGTCTCTAGGATGCTTTTGGACAGCACAGATATAACAATAACATGGGGATTAAACTCCAAATTAAACAGGCATTCTTCAGCACACATGGGGGTCGATTCAGAACTGGGGAGAAAACCCACTCCATTTTCACTGCCATTCATTTTCATTGTCTACTGTGGGGCTGATTCAGAGCCAGGTGAAAATGTACATGTTGAGCCAGAATAGCAGTTAATAGCAGTTTTCTCTCCTAAAAAATGAGTGAGTTTTCTCATTTTGCTCTGGTTCGACCCCAATTTCATACAAAAGTTCATCTCAATTTTCTTGGCCTATCAGGTTGCCTCTTTTGTTTGCGCTCTTAGCTCTAGTTGCATCTCTGTGGAATGACAGCAATTCATGCCCTTCAGTAAGCCTGCATCTTTACACGGACACTTGGCTGCATTTCTCTCTGTAGCTTGGCTGCGGGTGCCTACACCTCATCAGACCATCAAGCAGCCCCTGCCTAAATCTTTTCAGCCTCGTTATAGAATTCCTGGCCTTGAACAGAACTGGACTGGACTTCTTAGCCAGCAGGACTCACCCAGCTTCCCTTACTGGCCAGACTTCAAGGCCCTATAAGGCACATTAGCAGCAGCCCCTTAAAGCGGACCTGGAGTTAGAAACTCAAAGCTTAATAAATTGCTCCCCTAAAGCCCCTCTGTGGCAATCAGTGATCTAAGCTTACTGAGAGGGATTAACAGCATACAGATGTTGGGAATAGCCAGCAGATTCTGCAGCCTTAAACATGCATGGCAGCAGCCATCTTGCAACACACATGAAGAAGTGATTCTGAAAAAACAATTCAATTCATTTCAATTTATTGTTCGCCAAGTACATCAAGAGATGAACAAGGAATTATTTTTGGCATATACACAGTGCAACAGTTAACATGTAACTACAGTTTACATAGAAAAGGGAACAGAGAAACAAACATACAGATGCCCTTCCATAGTGAAATTTATACCGGCTTTGAGCATGTGCCTAAGACACTTGGTTATTGTTCAGGATGAGAACAGCCAAAGGAAAGAAACCACTGCTAGACCTAGAAGTCCTGCAAGCTGGTACCGCAAGATGCCGCACTGATGGTAAATACTGGAATAGGTCGTGTGCAGGGTGGAAGGGATCCCGAAGGATCTTTTCTGCCCGTGTTTTTGTTCTGCTTTTGTACAGTTCCTGCAGGGATGGTAAGGGGGCTCCAATTATTCTTTCTGCTGTCTTTATTGTTCTTTGGAGTCTACACTTGTCTCTTTTAGTAGATCCCTCAAACCAGACAGAAAAACATAATACAGAACCTATGACAGCATTGAAGAAGAGCACTAACAACCTTTTTGACAGACCAGCCTTCTTCAGTTGCCTCAGGAAAAACAGTCTTTGTTGTGCTTTCCTTAGTGGAGCCGTGGTGTTCCTTTCCCAGCTGAATTTAGTCTCACTCGCTCTTTTAATTTCCACCCCCTTGATGTACAGTGGTGACATGGGTGCCGGATTCCTCCTGAAGTCCACTACCATCTCTAGAGTTTTTGAAGGGTTTATACCAACCGCTCCTCGGTAGATTTCCTCTTTGTTGTTCTTAACCAGACCTATGATGGTCCAAGTCTAACTGTTTGCGATCTATCTGTAAGAAAGCTTTCTGTCCACGCACAGATATTTTGTGGAATATTGAGCCTAGACATTTTTTCTACCAACAGCTTTGGACTTTTGGTGTTAAATGCCGAACTAAAATCCACAAAGAGAACGTAAGTGTTTGGGATATCCAGATGCTCGTACATATAGTGGAGGGCCATATTCACAGCATCGTTGGATGACCTGTTTGCCTTGTAAGCAAATTGCATGGGGTCCATAAGGCTGCCAGTGGTTGTTTTTAGATATTCCAGCACGATCCTCTCAAAAGACTTCATGACCACGGAAGTAAGTGCTACTGGTCTGTAGTCATTCATCTCACTAGCCGATGGTTTCTTCGGCACTGGGACAATGATGGACCTTTTAAGACAATGGTGAACTATGCCCATGTCCAGGGAGGCATTGAAGATCCCGGAAAACACTGGAGATAGCTGGTCCACACATCCTTTGAGGCAGATGGATACTCTATCTGGTCCCGGCACCTTTCTTATGTTAACGCCTTTAATAAGTAGTGATACTTTATTCTCCGAGACCAAAAGTGTGCTTTCTGTGTGTGAACCTTCTGTATGGAAGTTATGGTCTAATGTTGTGGGGGATTGGCTTAGGGACAGAGGGGGCCGCTCTCCCATGTACGGAGTAGAATCAAATCTGCAGTAGAAGCTGTTAAGTTCCTCAGCTTGCTGCCTGCTAGGGTTCAGTATCTTGGTGGAACATTTGTAGTTGGTAAGATTCCGAAACCCCTGCCAGGCCTCTCTCGGATTACTGGAGGAGAACTGCTTTTCCAGTTTCCTTGCATAGCTTCTCTTTGCAGCCCTGATCTCTTTGGTCAAGGAATTCCTCAATTTTTTGAACATAGGGATGTTCCCCTCTCTGTGTGCAGACTCCTTCTGTTTACGTAACTACCTTATGCTGTTGGTGAACCATGGCTTGTTGAATTGGCTGTAGTTCCTGAATGTTTTGGTTGGTACAATTGTATCCTCGCAGAACGTGATGTAAGAGAGCACAGAGTCAATCCATTGCTCTATAGACTGAGAGTGGAAGACATCCCAATCAGTGCACTCAAAACAGGCTTGCAACTGATCGATGGCCTCCTTTGACCAGACCTTGGTGGTTCTGGTATGGGGAGTAACTGACTTTGCCGCTGCTTGTATAGGGGCAGCAGATGCAGTAAACAATGATCAGAGAAGCCCAGAGCTGCTGTGGGAACAGCTTTGTAGGCACCATTCACAGTTGTGTAGCATTGGTCAAGAATGTTGTTCCCTCTCGTCAGACACAAGATATGAGAGGTAAACTTAGGAAGTTCGAGATTAAGACATGCTTTGTTAAAGTCGCCCAGCATTACGACAAATGAGTCTGTGAACTTCTTTTTATAGCAAGAGATGGTGTCTGACAATGAGCTGAGGGCCGTGTCAACATTGGCCTGAGGGGGAATGTACTAGTATATGGCCCTTATTCATCAAGCGATAGCGCCAGGTAGTGTCTGACGAGCGCCAGGTAGCGGCAGCTAACGGCGACTACCGACTCAAGTACGCCCGGCGGCGGTCACAATGACGCATTTATCAAGCTAAATGAGGCTAGCGCCGGCGAGAGCGACGGCTAGCGCGGCATTCATCATGAAGCCGGCTGGCCCGAACAGCGCCGCTGCCAATTCCTTCACAGCGACACGTATTACCTGGCGCTACCTGCCGCTCTCCCATACATTTCAATGGCAGACGCTGCAATGATTGTTTTTAGTGGTTTTGGTTTTTTTTTCTTTGGTACAAAATTCAACACATGTTTATATTGATATGTTTTATGAATCTGGCTGGTTATTTATATGTATTTGAATTTTTTTTTATTTTTCACAATGTAATGTTGTGAGTGACATGGGAATTGCATCTCCTCCACCCAAACTCATTGGCATCAAAATCGCTGGTTTGCCACACAAACGGGGCTTGTAAAGCTATTTTGTAGCCTGTCAGGTTGGGCGGTCACGTTCGCTCTTCGAAATTGTCAGCGCCCAAGCTATTCGGCAGCCCTGTCCTTGATGAATCTGTGTTGGTCAGTGTTTGTGCAGTCGCTGTTTTAATTCGCTATGTGGCGGCGCGAGCGTCGCTGTGCCTCGCTGCGCTGCGTTGTGCGGCGCTGTGCTGTTCATACATGTGCCCTTCTGCCATTTGCAAGGAATTCACTTCCCGCGACCCCAGTCGTTGTTAATGAATACACTGTAGTTGTGAGCGTGCCTGGCCACATATTGCAGGATTAACATTCAGTCGTACCAGCTCATAACAACCCGTTATGCATTCTCATGTGTGCCACATTTTCAGGTAGTTGTCTAGTTTGATTGTGTGATGACTTTGTGAAGGAATAAGATTTGTATATTTAAGCACAACGGTGTATGCTTTAGAAGGACCTATGCATTACAGTATGTAGAATCCCCTGCAAAATCAAGCTAATAATTTGTGGCGCCTTTGGCCCTAGCTTGTTTTGCAGCGTCATTTTAATGTTTTTCCGCCACTTAGCGTGCACATTGCTGATATTAGCTTGTCCCTGTTGCGCGCATGTTTGTTTTTGAATTTTGAAGCACAGTTGCTTGCGTCATATGCGGTTCCGGGATCCTCCTTTTCGTTTCAACGCCACCTTAAGGTAAAACTGTCTAGCGCTTATGCCAATAGCTTGTTTTGCAGCATCATTTTAATGTTTTTCCGCCACTTAGCTTGCACATAGCTGATATTAGCTTGTCCCTGTTGCGCGCATGTTTGTGTTTGAATTTTGAAGCACAGTTGCTAGCGTCATATCTGGTTCCAGGATCCTCCTTTGCGTTTCAACGCCACCTTAAGGTAAAACTGTCTTGCGCTTATGCCACTAGCTTGTTTTCAAGCGTCATTTTAGTTTTTCCGCCACTTAGCTTGCACATAGCTGAGAATAGCTTGTTGCTGGTGCGTGTAGCGTTTTTTTCGCTTGGGTCATTTCCGGTTCCTGTTTCCTCCTTAGCGTTTCCACTATGCTGGCCAGACGGCGAGTTATGCGCCTCCCCAGCTCCTCCTCCGACTCTGACCCCACCACCCCTCCCCCACCTCCCCCACCTACCTCACCTTCCTCAAATAGCACCCCTCCCACCCCTTCCCCTCCTGGGCCTAGTAAGAAAACGCGCACCCGGGTGGATAGCCGCGTAAATGGCCAGGTGGTCAAAGTGAGTATTTTTTTTTGGTATTTGTAGCTTAAAAGTTGCAGAACACACAGGGGGGATTGGGTCAGAAATTTCTTTGTTTTCAGACCAAATTTGATCACTCCCCGTGGGGCATCCCCATTGTGGATGTCCTGCTGGGATGCCCCCCCCTGGAGGGCCCTAAAAATTACCTCAGCCCCGTCCCATCTGTGCATGCGTTAGCTGCGGATGCCTATTGCGCTTACCTCTAGCAGGGTGTACCCCTGCGCCAGACATATTTTAATTTTGTGTGCAGGCGCACTCCCTGTTAGAGTCAAACGCCACATGCGTACTTTGCCGTGCATACCCAGCTGAGCTGGTATGCACGTCCCAACGGCCTTGTATGCGCATACCACAGCGGCGCGGAGCGCTGTGTTTGGCTTGCGGAGTGACGTCGGAGTGTCCTCAGTGGTGTACTTGTGGCCTTCCAAGGGGGTTGCAGACAGCGGACCACCCACAATTGGTGTGGCCCACCAAAGTGCACACAAACCCAGAATACTGATAATCCTGGGTGTGGGTCCACTTTGATCTGGTCTCTGTATAACTGTTTATGACATTGTTCTGATGTCATGTATTGATTTTAGTTTGTTTGTTCATTTTTCATAGGACTTCTGCGTGGCCGAATATGACTATGCCCGTGGAGGGAAAAAACGCATAGCCATGGAGGTGAAGGCCACAGTGTCCCGGCGCTTCAACACCGAGCTGACCATCCGATCAATTCAGCAGAAGTGGTCCGATTTCAAGCGCCGGGACCCTGAAGGCGTGTACCGCCTATATGATGCCTACGCATCAGGTAAGTTAAAGCTTATGTTCTGTTTAGCCTTTGTGCAGAATCATCTGCTAAGCTCCATTTGTGCTCTTTAGATTAATTATTTTCTTTCACCCCCTCCACACAGATAAGCGTCCTCCCCTGGGGAAACGTGGGAAGGGATTCCTCCCCCGAACCAGGCAGGCGGACTCGGGGGAGTCATCGGGGGAGGGTCCCTCCCGCGGGTCCTATTTAGAGGACCCAGGGGAGGAAGGGGATGACGCCCCAGAGGAGTGTGCTGCTGGGGGGCTGGCTGGATCAAGCCTCAGCTCCTCACACTCTGAGTCTGAGGACTCTCACCAGGCAAGGGGCCACTCTCAAGCAGGGAGTGAGAGGGAGGAGGGTGGCCCTTTGCCTGGTGGATCTTCTGACCAGAGTGTGAGGAGCCGAGGCTCCCCGCCTCCTCCTCAGAGCCCTCCCTGGGCTTCAAGTGGCGCTTCATCCCCTGGTGAGTGTACATTTTTTAATTGTTAGTCTGTGACAGGTTTCATCTTGCAATTTGTACTTAGCCCTTGCCATTCCTCTCTAATTTGCAGGGCATCATATAGGCGGCACCTCCATGGCGTTTTGGCGAAGGATTCTCCACGGGCATAGTCATGGTAAGTGTTTGTGGTTATCCATCACATTCCCAATGTTATGACATTCATTAAAGTGTACCCCCAAACATTGATAGTGCTTGGATTCTCGAAGGTTCCATGACAAATCACATCCCTCACCCAGGGCCCCCCCCACAAAAAAAACCCCACAAACTCCTTACCTCTTTGGGGGTTGCCAAAGCCACCGTCCCAGCCTCCTGTGTGACACTCTAGATGTGTGTGCGCCTGCGCTCTTTTTCAAAATGGGCTGCGCGTGCGCACACACTCGAGGAGTGATGTGTGGAAGGCAGCGGGCGCGGAGTATGTTGTCTCATGCAAATTGTGTTGCTCTGCCAAAGCGGACCCAAACCCAGATTTGCTGCAATCCTGTGGATAGGCCCACTTGTAACAGCCACATGTTTCCTGGGCCATTGTCACAGCTGGTTTGATAAGGTACCCTAACCTCACAAACCCCACTACAGTGCTAGCCAACTGTCAACCACCCCTATGTTTCTGCCCACACCATGATGGGTGTTCTAATTTGTTTTCTTGGGTTAAGTTGTTCCCGCTCAAACATGTGGCCCACTATTAACATTAGCCAAACAACTGCTAAAGATTCCTTGACATAGCACTGTCTATGTTATTTGCACATTCTCTTTAGGGATACATGTGTCAAGCCTAACAAATTGACATTAACTCATGGTCCAGGAAATATGCTAATTTAGGACAACCTGTATGTAACCATGCAAGCCTTTGCATTTTCAGACTCAATAACCAGATGGATGTCAAATAGTCAGGTGTCATTGGCCCACTAATTGTGTTTTTGTCTTTTGCTTTCTGTTGACAGATGTTGCTACGCAGACGGAGCCAGAGACCCTCCTCCCCACCCCAGCTCCAGGGACGGCCAGCAGCATGGGCCCCCGCCACAGCTGCGATGGTGAGTACATCCCACTTCATATGCCTAAAGACTTGTGAAACCTATGTCTTATAGTCACATCTGCAGACATTTTAAATTTACCTATGTGTTAATTTCACACACATCTAGATTCAATGTGTTTTTACAATAATCCAACATGCCTGTTTGCATGCTTGATTGTTGGCTCACATTCTTCATTTGGCCACATAGAGACTATTTTTGCCTTAGACACAACCAAATGGGCCCTATTAGGTCTGGACCTCTAACATTATAGGGCAAACTCGTGTACTCGTTAGGACTTAGGCCCTGATGTTTGGCTGTGACTAAACACAAAAATGGACACACTGGGACTTATACCTTCTTTGCTTCCCAAGAGTTAAACTGGAACAACAACCAGGATTTTGACTTTCCTGGGTCTTGGTCCACTACGGTGGGGCACCCCTGATCGTCACCGCTGTGTGACAACCCCCTGAACTCACTTTGACTCCAGCAAACGTACAAGCCACGGCAAATTGGCTCCTCCTCCGCCTCCCCCGCGCCCCTTTTTACGCGCGCGTGCCTGCGCCGGCCATTCACAGACGGCCGGCGCAGGCACGTACACGTCTAGAGGGGCGCCAGGGAGGGCCCGACGGCCCTGCCCTACCGAAACTGAGGTAGGTATTTTGGGGTTTGGGGGGGTTTCACCCCCAGGGACATCCCGATCTCGGATGTCCCGCGGGGAGGGAGGTGATCGGGCAGGGAATCTGATAGATTCCCGGGCCGATCACCGGTGGGTGTTGGTACACTTTAAGAGTAAATGTATGCTTGGGATGTGTTGTTCACATTCCTGCCAGTCAATAGTACTCATATCATGTTAACCAATAAGCACACAGTGGTCAACAATGTTAATGTGAGTGTCACCTAATTGGACACACTGACATTACATTGCTACATCTGTGTCTGTTGAGGTCACATCCAATTTATTAATAAATTGTTGTTTCTACATCTCTACAGCTTGTGAAAACCAGCATCGCAGACTGTGGCGGGAGATCAGGCTCCTGAAGCTGATGCTGCTGGCCAAGAAGAGGCGCCGGCAGCGTAGTTAGGGTGGGGGGAAGGCTGGCCTCTTGATGCCCGTTGTTGGGCAATGTTGGCCCTGTTGGCCATGTTTTGGTAATAAATTTTTTGATTACCATCATTACAGTGTGGTGCATTGCAAAGCATAGTTTAACTGTCTCAAAACCCATTTGTGTGTCAATTTAGCCATACCTTTGGAGCCATTTCATGTGTTAACCATAGTAAGCTATGGTCTCAAATGTGTGGGCTAAATTGACCAATACATTGACATATGTAGATCAAGATACTCATCCCTGACTGTGTTATTAGCTAGGTCTTAGGAAAAACACAATTTAGAGGTGGGTGAAGCAAATATATTTACAAAAACCAAAAAAAACAAAATTAATATTCTTGGCTGGGTGGCCGGGGAGGTTGGGAGTCATTGCTAGGGGCGGTGTTGGGGGACAACAGTACAGTAAAAATATAGACTGCTGTTGTATGAGCTGTTGTATCAACAACAAAGTTTGGTCCTGCCGCTGGAGACATTCTTCCTGGCGCTGTATAGAATCTCCCTGGCGCTGGAGAGATTGCTCCATTAGATTGGCCAGCCGACCAAGTTCCTGGTTCTGGTGTTGGTTTCGGAGCAACTGGTCCATCTGGCGCTGCAGGGCCTCATTTTGTTGCTGACACATCAGCACCTGATTTTCCAACGCCGCAATGCGCTCATTAGTTCCATCACGCGGCTGTTGGCGACTGTAGTCCTCCAGCATCCGGACCCCTAGCTCATAGAAATCAGCACTGGTTGGTGCCACACCTCCTCTTGCTGTGGTTTGAGCCTAACAAAATAGAAAACAACATTTTAGTCAAACAGAACCAATGCAGGTATGCCCCTCAAAATAAATACCCTAAACAGTCACTATACAACTTACCCTTGTCTGAGCCTCGGAAGCTTGGCCACATGGGACTTGTGAAGAGGTCCCAGCTTGGGGTTCTGGTTCCGCCTCCTGCAAAAACAACAATGAAAGGAAATGTGACATGTTGCTTCATCCACTACCCACGAAGATGCCAATGTGGTTCTAGGTCGTCTACATCAGCCATGTTACCTGCGTGTCCTCCGGCACAGGTAGGCTCGAGGTTTCGCTGCCAGAGAGTGGCAATTCCACATCCGAGATGTCCGGCAAGTTGGCATATGCTAAACAGGAAAATCAGGTTAGTAGGTCTGTGGCCCAAACTCAAATGTAACCTGGCTAGGCTATCGAGGCCATACCTCTAAAAAGTGCCAAAATACACACTAGACCAAAGGTATCTGTTAAACTCAGATTGTTAACATGTATGTTAGAGGACTAAGAGGCAATAATTTTTGCTAATCACATCAGAAACATTGCTTAAATTACACATACCCGCAATCTCCCAGATGTCTTGAGTGGGGTCCTCACTCGAGCTTGGACCTTGAAAATACATGTGGACACACAAGTTGCCAGAAGCAAGTGCAACAAAAGTAGAGCCAAAATACAGACTAGAGCAAGGCAAAACAACTTACCCTCATCTCTGGCAGCCTGAACTTGAGGGGCCCTTTCTGGACAGCCACTTCCGATATTCGGGTCAACTAAAAAACACAAGGAATGTCTCTAAATATTCAGCAAACTACTACGGGGAATGTTTGGCAAAAAATATGTCCGCCAAAATACATTGCTATCACTCCAATAACTAATAGACTGACCCTGGGGAGGCAACAAGCACTCCCAAGAGGCATCTTCAAGTTTACCAAGCAAACATGTAGATTAGTAGACTAACCAAATTGAACCAGTGTAACATAAACAGCATAAAGGATACATTATGTATTGCTCTACACACCAACAGGGTCCTGTTGACCGGCAACATCGGAAGTGGGGTCCAAAGATGAACCAGTCACTTGGCCTACCAAGAAAAAAGAGGAATGAGACACATGCACTTGGGTAAAAGTGGATAAAGCAAGGTGGACACATGCACTTACCGACATCCAAAGAGTAAGTGGGATCCGGAGGAGATGCTGGGGCCAAGGGCATGGGAGCTAGGCAAAAATGAAGCCAACATTGAGCCATAGTTAATGTGCGTGCAAAAATACAACATGCATTAAGGTGTGTGTGAGCAGCTCTTTCACTAATATTCACTAATCAAGGCCAGTGTGGCTCCCACATTGATATGCCGATATATGGCTACACATCTCTGGCTTCAAACATATCTACACATGTTAGGGCCTTGTTAGTTAGTTGCTGTGAGTGTTACAGTGGGCGTGAAATTAGGCCGCAGGCCCATATTATTAATACTCAACAGTGCAACACTCGATTGTTTGAGCTGCTCCCACACCCATTTGTTCCCCAAACAACCAGCACCAAAATTAGGGGTAAATACCTTCAATGGCAGACTGGGGTAGCCTTGAGGTTGCTGGAAGGGCAGGAGCTTGGGTGTCCTGAGGCACATCCCGGACAGCAGCATGTGCACCTATGCAGAAAGCAACAGACAGAAAAGTAACAAATGTTTGAGCTCTAATGTAATACTTCACAGGTCATACTGTTAGTTGGTCAGAATGAAAAAATGCTAATCACATACATTAACATTAGGTTTGTACAAAAGGCAGAAAATATGTACCTTCAGTCCAACCTGTGGTGTCATCCCCAGGATCCACACCCTGCAGCCGAGCCAGTGGGATTTTGGCCTTCAGCATCTCCTCATACGGCCTGTAGGTACTCTTTGGAGCCTGGATGGTCCCACTGTCCACATCAAGATCGTGATTCATCTTTTTCATAAGGGCCCCTCGCAAAGTGTAGAAGCGTTTCCTGCAGGATGGGCCACTACGTGGGTGTTGAGCAGTGCTACTAAGCTCCACACCAATGGCATCCCACAGTTTGCTTCTTTCTTGTTTGCCTATGGACTTGCTTTGGGAGCCAAATATCAGCTCCCATTTAGCAAGTGTAAGGCGCACAAGATGATTATTCTCAGCCAAATTAAATTCAGGCTCCCTCTTGGCACCTGGGCGCTTAGCCTGGGGTGCTGCCCCACCTTCAGGCTGTGCCCTTTTCCGTAAGGGAGGTCTGCGCACAGCACCCACCAAACTCCTACTTGGGCCTGCTGTGGCCGGCAGATGTCCTGAATTTGGCTCCATCCTGTAGCTGCACACACACACAAATACACACCCAACAAGCACGCATGCAGACTACAGAATGGCATCGCAATCTCTTAGGGTTGGGCAGGTTTTATGTGCTCTAACAGCCAATCAAAAAGCAGGCCACTTAATTGATTCACACATACAGCCCAGTTCCTTCTAGGCACACCTCCACTGCACTGACTGAAGCATGTGTGTTAGCCAATTAACTCATTACAGACCTCATTAACCAAACAACACACACCCAAATACAACAATGAACTGATGTATCTCAAACCCTTGTGACATGTGGTTAGCCTAACGGCTATTTAAAAAAACAGCAGCTTACCTTTCATTGGACCACCACTGATTTTTGGGCCATGTCCGTTAATGCACGCAAGTTTCGGCTCAAGTACGCTAGTAGCGCTACTAGCGTGCGCGTGCGCACTCTGTTTTACGCACACCTGGGTCGGCTAATTGGCGCCCGGAAATAGCAGAGCGACGCAAAAGGCGGCAAAGCGGACCTGTCCCTTTTGAAAGAGAAGTATAAATGGAAGGAATTTTCAAGCTTCTGCTATTCTTACACTGTGGCAAAGGCTGTGGTGTGGTGCTGTGCTCGCTTCCCTTAGCTCATTTGAGCCTCTGTCTGGTTTCTGTCCTCACTCTCTGTGGCTTGTTGGGTGATTTCTGACATCAGTGCTGTTTCTTTAGGAGCTTGTTTTTGGTGGCATCTGCAAATATTGTGTAGCATACAGCAAGTGAGGCTTGATTTTGGGGCCTTTTGTGGGCTGTGCAGCAACTCCCCTCTTGGTTGTGCCTAACTTAGAAAGCTGGTTTTCAGCAGGCTGGTGGTTTGGACCACTATAGTTCTGGTTTTGTGGTGAGCTGCATTGTAGCGGGTGTGTGTGGAGTGTGATTGTTTGTGTGTGTGTTGTGTGTTTGTGTTTTTTTTTTTTTTGTTTTGTATATATCTTTAGTGTGTGTGATGGATAAGAGGGTGATGTATGGTGTCTGGGTGGATGGATGTATGTGTATGCTGAAAGAGCAGGAGGAAAGGGAGCGGGGTGTTGTGAGGCTTAGGGCACCCCGCTCCTTTGCAATCCGCCTTTCAGTATGGGACTTAAGTGACGAGCAGATCAGGAGCCGCTTCCGTCTGAATCGTGCTGCACTACAGTCCCTATATGATCAGATTAAGCACAAAATCGAGCCATCCACCAAACGCACTCATTCCATTCCAGGCATAGTACGCCTGTGTGCCACTCTCAATATTTTGGCATGAGGGACCTTCCAGGCAACCTCCGCCCTCCTCAGCGGGATAAGCCAGGCTACTATGAGCCGCATACTAATCCAGGTAGTTCTGGCAATTTGTGATTTAATCCCAATTTACATCAAGTTTCCTGAGGATGAGGAAGAGGTTGCCAAAATAAAACATGCTTTCTATCTGATGGGAGGGATCCCGAATGTGCTAGGGTGCGTTGATGGTACACATATCCCTTTCCGCCCTCCCCGTGCACAGGAGCTGTCCTACAGAAACCGGAAGCAGTTCCATTCGCTTAATGTTATGGTTGTCTGTGACCCAGACATGAGGCTGCGGGCGGTGAGATCGGGGTTCCCCGGCTCATGCCACGATTCTTACGTCTTGCAGCAGACAGTCCTGTGCCGGAAGTTTGATAACAACGAAATGCCAGCTGGCTGGCTACTGGGTAATAAATTAACCATGTCAATGTATTTAGCAAATATGTGGCCTAGTAAGCCAAATTTAACAAAACAACCACAAAAAAACATGTACTAGTACTAATTGCTGTCTCTCTCCTTGTGTTTTTTCTACAGCGGATAAGGGATATGGGCAGAGAACGTGGGTCATGACTCCGGTCAGGAACCCACGGACCTCTGCCCATGAACGCTACAATGCAGCGCATCGCAGGACCAGAAGCATTGTGGAAAGAACCATCGGCCTGCTGAAAGCACGCTTTCTCTGTTTGGCACGGCCAGGAGGAGAGATGCTCTACAGCCCACAGAAGGTCTCCAAGATCATCCTTGCCTGCTGTGTGCTACACAATATTTGTATTTGCCACCGAATCCAAGCCCCCGAGGAGACAGCACTGGTGCCAGAAATCCCCAACATGCCCGCAGCAAGAAGTGAGGACACCCAGACTGGCGATGAGCTAAGGGAAAGGATGATCACTTCTTTTTTTGCGGTAAACTAACTACCCTTCACTATAATGCAAGTACTGCACTACTGGCTAAATGTATTTGAACTCCCATCAAAAAGAGCCCAAAAAAACACTAAGGGGGTGTAAGATGACCCAAACCACTCTAAGGGGGGGTGTAAGATGATCCCAACCACTCTAAGGGGGGTGTAAGATGACCCAAACCACTCTAAGGGGGGTGTAAGATGATCCCAACCACTCTAAGGGGGGTGTAAGATGACCCAAACCACTCTAAGGGGGGGTGTAAGATGACCCAAACCACTCTAAGGGGGGTGTAAGATGATCCCAACCACTCTAAGGGGGGTGTAAGATGATCCCAACCACTCTAAGGGGGGTGTAAGATGACCCAAACCTTTTCCTTTTCTTTCTCTGTTCTGTTTTTATTTTCCTTTTCTATTTTCCTTTTCTTTCTCTGTTCTGTTTTTATTTTCCTTTTCTATTTTCCTTTTCTTTCTCTGTTCTGTTTTTATTTTCCTTTTCTATTTTCCTTTTCTTTCTCTGTTCTGTTTTAATTTTCCTTTTCTATTTTCCTTTTCTTTCTCTGTTCTGTTTTTATTTTCCTTTTCTATTTTCCTTTTCTTTCTCTGTTCTGTTTTTATTTTCCTTTTCTATTTTCCTTTTCTTTCTCAGTTATGTTTTTATTTTCATTTTCTTTCTCATTGGTGGTTTAATTGTATTTCCTTTTTCTTTAAAAAATAAATAAAATAATTTAAAATGTGGCTATGTGTTTAATTATGTTTTATTTTGCATTTATATTCTAATATCTGGTTTAATTTAATTTCCTTTTCAACACAAAATAAAAACTCAAAAAAGTAAAGAAACATGTTGCAATGTGTTTTATTCTGAAGGTACTGGATGCCCAGGCCACAGCAAAGCTAAGCGCAGGCGCTGTGTAGAATAGCGTGGTCACACTGACTGACAGCGCCTACAAAGCTGAGGGCCAACATCATATTCAGCAATGTAGGCGTTGTTCACAACAACGCCAGGTAGCGACTGAGGAGGCCTGCTATAGCGAATCGCTAACGCCCGCGGCTGACGCTAGCGGCGCTCATAGCGCCATACTTCAGTCGCTCATCTGTCGCTACCTGGCGCTATTGATGAATCGGCCTCCCCGTATTAGTATAATGTATGAGAACTCCTGTGGTGCATAAAAAGGTCTACAGATAAGAACCAGGTACTCCAGGTCAGGTGAACACCTATTATCTAATATTTGAGCATTTTGAACCCATCTATTGTTGGTATAGAAGCAGATGCCACCTCCCCTAGATTTGCCAGTTGCATCCATATCCCAATCCGTTCTATGGATGGTAAATCCTTGGATTTCAAGGCTGGAGTCTGGTACTGAGTTCTTAAGTTTCAGTAAAACGCATTAAAAATGAGTCTCTCAATCAAAATAGCTCTGTGCAATTATCTCTTATTTCTAGTCAGAAGTAGTAGGCCTTCAGCTGTAATGACTCATCTTTGAATAAAATACATGGTTTCCCCTGAATGATTCCTTTTGCGGCAGCCGCTACCATCGAGATACATTGTAATGGATTCCCTCACACGGATTTTTTTGCTTTTGCAAGCAATTTATTGTTTGTTCAGTGTCTGCATGTGTGAAAAATGATTCTGAGGCATATATCTGTCTCAGTTTGGTGTGAATTGCTGCTGGCACAATTAATTCTCATGTGTAAGCAGGACTATCAGGTGTGTGGCAAGATAGCCGCCCCTCTGGTAATTCAGGAGTGAAAAATCTTTATGTCATTCAACAATATCTGCATGGGGTTAAGCCCTCTCAAACTGCTTATGCCAGTGATCATAAAAGGAAAAACAATTTATTAAACTTTCTTTTTTTGACTGGAGGTCCACTTTAAAGGGCTGGTAACACAAGACATATCACTCTTTCCTGCTGCAAGTGAAAGGCAGCATTAGGGCCACTGCCACTGGCCAGTGTGTGGCTGGAGAGCCATAGACAGAGTGATGCATGAACTGATAACACAGAGTGACCAGTACCTATATTAATATTGGGTACTCCTGAATGTCAAATCTCCCACTAACATGTGAACTGGTATAGGTGCCCCTTTGGACCCCTTGCTAGTTCACAAACTGATAAAAAATAACAAGTACATGAAAAAAATAACATTTTCCTCCTTCTGGTGGGCGCTGGTCTTTTTGCAGCATAGATGGCCAGTGAATGCTTGTGCACACATAGGAATTTTTTTCCTTCCCATTTAACCCATTTGTGCCGTGAGGCAAACACAAGCAGTGAATGCACACATACAAAGAGTGGTGGGCCGTGCCAAGCTAATGCCCGGGGAAAACATACAAAATGGCATGCACACCTCATATTCAAAGAGTTATATGTAAAGCGGGTGCCACTCCCAAGGCTATATGAGCCATACATCAGTATCTAAGCCAGTATCAAATTTTATTCAATAAAGATTCACATCAAACAAAAAATAAAAAAAATACATAAATAAATGAAAAAAAAATGCGCAAAAGTGTGCAAAGGATTGTTCAAAAGTGCAATGTACAAAGGTTCACTATAGAAATATATAGTGTGAAAATAAGCTGTGCTGTCCAATCAAAGCACCATTATATTAAACCACATATCACAACAGGTGTAAAGTATGCTGCTCCCAAAGGGAGCTCGCCCCCTAAACGGGCCCCCTTCAGTCACTAAACAACCATCAACAAGATATATATAAAATCCAATAACCCAAACAATCTAGTAATTCAATAACACTCCAGTAATTCAATAATAGCTAATACCCGGGAGGGAACCTTTTATACCACAGAGGCTAAACCTATGGGGAAACCCCCATGTGGCTAATGACGTCACTGAAGGAGAGGGACATGAAGGGGATTTCCTGAGGAATCCAAAGCCCATCACTAGTCCTGAATATGGGGCTCAGCTATCTGTTATTTCTTCATAGCTGCAAGCTTAGAGTGTCCAGGCTGGATTCTCAATGAGTTGTTGGCACCTTGAGTCTAGGTCCAATTTAAATTTTAAAGAAGCTTGCTTTTTGATGATACTCCCTTAAATCATTCAGTCTTTTATCCACCCCCTGCTTTTTTATTCTAATCCTTAACTTACAGACCCAAAAGAGGCCCTTAAGTACCAGTAGGCCAGCTAATCTATCAGCAAAGACCCACTACTCCCCTTGTCTCTCTTCTGTCTGTCTCCTTAGTTAGGAAAATCTCTTCCTCATTCAGCTTTCAGTCCCCACCCCGCTGACCTTGTCCATCAATCAACCTTCAGAGGACAATCGCTGTTGCCACACCAAATTTTCTGTTTAAATTTTTTTGTATTTTTCACAACTGGATTGTACAATATAATAAAGTGTTGCAGAAGGAATTGAATTACAGCTCGTTATTCCTTTAACATTGTCACACATGTTTCACAACCTATACTTATTGCCATCATACATTCAACAGAATTGTAAAGCATTTGGACCTCTTAAAAGCTGATGTTAGAGGGGGATGGTCCGACATTGCTGTCATGCGACAATCGTGCCCTGGGCCGATGGGCGGATTGGATATCCTCCGCCCTATCTGGTCCAGAGCCCTCCACGCTGCCCTCCGCCTTTCACAGGGCGAAGGGGAGAGGGGGGTCCAACGAGCCAGGAAAGGGGGGAAGGGCCAGAGTGGGGGGGGGGAAGGGAAAAGCGAGAGGGGGGGGAGAAGAAAAAAAGGAAGGGGGGGTAAGAGCCATTCCTCACCGCAGCAGGGCATTCCCCATGCCTGGAAAAGCGTATTCCACCCACGGGCTCTAAATTCTCATAAATTTGTCATGGGAATCTTTGAGGAAACTGGTCAGCTTTTCATTGACGAAGATCCCACACAGACTCTCTTTCATCGCCTGGAATGGGACGTTAGTCTTCTTCCAGGAACTCGCTATTGTTAACTTTGCGGCTAACATGACCTGGGTAAGTAGGGCTGCCACACCCAATTTTAAAGGTAACCTGGGAACTACAGAGTCTTTTTGAAAACAGATTGAAGTTTGGGACGTGTAGCCCGAGACAACTTGCCTTTAACTCTTTAACCCTTCTAGTGCCTGCTACGTGAGTCTCACGTAGTTGCGCCTCCTTCCATTAAGTGCCAGCTACGTGAATGTCACATAGTCGCCTCTCCTACCGTTAGGTGCCAGCTATGTGAGACTGATGTAGCCCTGGAAAAAAAAAGTATAAATGTTAAAAACTCACCTGACCCCTTGTTCGATCCATATGGGTCTTCTCTTCACCCAGGGGGCTCTTCTGGCATCAGAAGAGGGCCCGGGGATAGCCCCTCCGCTTTGGCCGCCGATGCTAACTGTAAAAAAAACGTCCTACACCCTACCCACGACGTTATCCCACACCCGACCCAAGATGCTCAGTTGCGTGGGGTGATCGGAGGTGAAAGGATTGGAGTGGTGATGGGCTGTCATCCCCAGCCACCCCATCACCCCTCCACCCATCACCTGGCAGCTGTCATCAGAGCTCCGTGGGACATGATCACCGGGGGACAGTGGAGGATGGGAGGTGAGTAAAGAAAAAAAAGAATACATGTCATTTTTACTCTATGTGCTTTCTTTTTTTGCTGTTAACCCTTTGTGAACTGGTAAGGGATCCATGAGACCCCTATACCAGTTCACAATAACCCACGCCCCCCAATTACCTACCTCCCCAAAGCACGGGGGGGGGGCGAAGAGCCTGGGGTCACTTAAGATTTGTGGGCTTGTAGCCGTCAGGTTGAGGGGCCACCAAGACTGGCTCTTGCGCCCTGTTCTTCAAGTCCCCATAGCTGGTCTTCTGGCTGGTATGCTGGGTAAGCAGGACCCCACATAATTTTTTATGTTTTTTAAAATAAGTATTTTTTAAAAAAAATGGGGTGCCCTCCCCAGGGGGGCGGTCCTATGTAGTTTGTTTTATTAACCTCTTAATGTTCTGTCACCCTGTAGGTATAAAAGGCTTCCAGCAGCAGCAGAAGAGAAGAAGCCAGAGTGATCTGTGAGGGGCACAGTGCAAGATTGATGGCAGGTAAGTATTAAAACAAAAAAAAAAATATATATATATATATATATATATATTTCTTTGTGTGTGTGTGTTTACATTTAACCCTTTCCATGAAACCCCTATACCAGTTCACAGCTTAGGGTTGGTGAGTCACCAGCAGCAAGCGGATGACTTGCTACTAACCCCCAGCCCGACCATTTACCAGCCTTCTCAAAGCCCAGGGGGGGGGGACAGAAGAGCCCGGGGCCATTTAGGGAGGGGGCCACCAAGGCTGGCTCTTGCGCCCTGTTCTACAAGCCCTGCATAGTTGGTCCCTGGGCTGGTTATTCTGGGTAGGGGGACCCCACACAATTTTTTTGCAGATTTTTAACCCTTAAAATTCTCCAAAAATGCCCCCCCCCCCATATGTGATACCGTTTTCCTTGGGAGAAATGGAACTTTCATGTGCAATATGGTTTTCTTTAATAAAATACATTTTTTATATAAAAAAAGGAGACAATTTTCTACTATTTATACTATTCTATTTTGTACTCAAAAACTTTTTTAAAAAACTGTAGAAAAATTTCAAACAAGACATTTCATGTTAAAGCCTAAACTCTGCCACAAGAATATATATAACTTTCCTGTAAATTCCATTCCACATTGTGCTAAATGGTGAAAATTGACCTGTCAACAGAGGGTGAAAAAATTCCAAGTAGGCTGGCAATTAAAAAGGTTAAAAGTAGCTATGCATGTTGGGTATTGGAAGCCAAACCTCAAGGCAAAAAATAGGCCAAGCCTCTCAGGAGAAAGCAGGTCAAGCCTACCAGAGAAAAGGTGTCAAAACCTCTTATGAAAAGGCAGGCCAAACCTCCCAGGAAAAAATCAGGTCCAACCTCACAGAAAGAGGAGGTACAGCCACTCAGGATAAATTAGGTCAAACCTTCCAGGAAAAAGCAGACCAGACCTCCCTGGAAAAAAGCTGAGCAAGCCCTCTCAAGTAAAAGTAAGCCAAACCTTCTAGAAAAAAGCAGTCCATATATCAGGAGCAGGCCAAAGGAAAAATTGGGTCAAACCCCCACAAACCTCTCAAAAAAGCAGGCCAAACCTCCCAGGCAAAAGAAGGCCGAACCTCCCAGGAAAAAGCAGGCCAGGCATCACTGGAACCAGCAGGCAAAGCATCATCCCGGAAAAGAGGAGACCTCTATTGAAAAAGCTGTCCAAACCTCCCTGGAAAAAAATCAGGCAAAATCTCCTAGAAAAAAAGCAGGCCACATCTCCCATGAAAAAGCAGGCCACACCTCCCAGAACAGAGGAGACAAAAACCTTGCAGGAAAGGGGAGGAAAAACATCCAAGGAAAAGAGGGCAAAATCTCCTAGGGAAAAGGAGGTCAACCACCCAAGAAAAAGCAGGACAAGCCTTGGGAAAGAGAAGGCCAAACCTCCCAGGAAAAGGCAGGTCAAACCTCCAGGGAAAAAGCAGGCCAAAACTTCCAAGAAAAACGAGGCAAAACCTCACAGGAAAAAGTAGGCCAAATCTTCCAGGACAAAGGAGGTTACAGGACAAAACTCCCAAAGGATGTCTTAATTGGAGACCCCCACAAGCAAGGACAGGCTTGGTTGGAAACCCTACCAAGGTCATGCCTTCGGTAAGTCAGAAGCTACCTTTGGCAAAGAGGCAAGGTACATAATTTATTAAGCATACACAAACAAGAAAAATGGGCAGCACCAGTTTGTTAAACCAAAGGTATATACTAATAGGTAATGGTGTGCACAACCACCCAAGCACAAAATACACAAAAGGGGGAAGGAAAGAGGAGAGGACCACACTCTCCACTAAGTGCTATGGAATAAGTGGCACCACCTTACAAAAATATATAAAATATATCAATTTATTGCATGATGACTACAAGTTAAAACCACATATAAACAAACACATTCACATATACAAACATAACACCACCAGAGGGCGCCAGGGGTCTCATATATTAAACATAATCCTAGTGAATAAATTCATTCCAAAAAAGGTATTCCTTCAAAAACATCTATATTAAAATAAATTGATCTCTCTATACCATCAATCATGTGCAAATTAGTGCAAAATATGTGCAAAATACAAACAGAATATGTCTCAATAATGAACCTATCATAAAGTAAGTGAAAGCCTAACCGGGTACAAACCAACGCACCAGGGTGGGCCAGAAGAGAGAGAGCAAAGAAGGTGCATACAAACCGACCACAGGCGCCCCCACAAACCGTCGCCAATAATTTATTAAGCAAAGAGCAGAAGCAAAGTTGCAAGGTCAAAGACAAGATTACAATCAAAAAAGTCACAAGGTCACCAGGAATAAGGACCAAGGTATCCAGGTACAGGAGTTGCTGGGCCACATTTGGAAAGTCGAAAATGCCATATTGTTTTTACCAAAATTTAGGTCTGCATTCAGGCTGAATTCAACTTTAACTGAAATCCTAATGCCCTTAGTGTGGCACCCAGACCTATAAAATAGACCCAAAAAATAGGACTGCTGAGCCTTCACCACAAACTTTAGGTACTATAGGGTCGATTCAGAGAAACATTTAAAAGCTTTGATTTTGTTGCCGATCATGGTATTTTTTCCGAACGCTCGTGCACTCGTATGAACTTGCGAGCGATTCTATAAACTAATCCGTTTCCTATCGTAAAATGCCCGTCCGTTCGTATGCTAGCTTCCGACCTTGGCTCTGTCATTTTCCATCGTAAATTATAGGTTGAGTGATCTATTGTTGCGACGGCAGCATGTGTTTTTTCCCTTCTTCCATCGTCCACCTCTACGAATTCCTTGCATTTCCCGATGGGTTAGAATGGTTTTTAACCTCTAATATTCGTTCGTTCGGAAATGTAGAAGATCTTGCGCATGCGCAATACAAGCTACACTCATCAAACTGTTCTGCCACAAATGTGGCCACATATATTACACTACCAAGCTCACCCCAACTACTTAGCGCTAGTCTAACACTTACATTTATTACCTCTAAAACTGACCCAAACCACTTTGCGGTCATGCGAATCTTCATATCTGCTTTTTCTTGATTTCATTCGTTTAGTGGTAACCAACCATTAATGAATGTATTTCTAAAAGTAAATCATACAGATTTTTTTTTGTTGTTTTTTGACCTGGCATTCTTTTATATAAATTTTTGGTTTCAATTGGTACAACTTTAAATTTTTAGTGTTGTTACCCACACCCTGTACATACAGATTGCTCTCCAAAGAAAAAAACACCCAGCATCTTCTGCATGTTATGAGCCTGGAAACAGCCAAGATGGCGGGTCAGGTAATATCAGGCAGCCTGCAGACAGAAAGGGCCTTGTGACTGTGTTGCTCTGCATTCTTGGATTTCTGACCTTTCCAGGCCCTCAGTTCTGCTGTGTCTGAGCAAAACACAGCTGTAACCCACACCCTGCACTTTATCCCGCTCTCCTCTCAGTAAGTGTGATGCATCTGACCAAAGATGAGATAAAATAATTACTACAATAAATCCGAAAACAAATTAAGATTCAAGTACAACAATCCAAAGATAAATAACAAAGGACATAAGTTTAAAAAAATATAGCAATTATATTGATGTGTGGCAAAATTAAGGTTTACATGCAAAGGACTAAGTAAGGTACGCATTAAAATGCTTTTAGAAGGCATACATGAAATGTATTGATTCAGGTATGCATTGCTATACAATTTATGGAATCGGCCATGCTGATACATGCAATTCATTGGAGCTGAAGGCGCGCAGACTCCTCCACATAGCCACAAAACCTGTTCAACAATAGCAATCCGAGCCCTCAAAGGTGTCGGAAGTGGTTTTTAAATGAAACTGATTTATTGGGTGGCAATCAGCTCTCTGATTCACACGGAAACACATCTGATTAGCGGAAGTTTTCTGAACAAACGGAAAATTTCCGATTTGGATCGGAAAACTTCCGAATATCGAAAGAGCATATACGTCTATGCCCGAACGTTCGTGCGAATCCGAAATGGCCAAAAAAAATGGAAAAAATGACACCCACCCAAACTTCCGATTCCCGATCCGAAATCGATTAACTTTTGGATTTTGAATCGACCCTTATACCTCTAATGGCCAGGAATGGTAGGGGCAAGGAGTCAGGTTAGGGGACGGAATTGGGCACAAACTCCATTCTTATTCTACAGTAAAAGTGTTATTTTGCCTCCTATGACTTGTTTTATGTGTTCTTACAAATTTTGCCCCAAAAGCCGTTGGCCTTTGAACACCAAACCTTCTGAAAGTCCCTTTAAATGCAATACTCCCTATCCAAGCCATATTGTTTACATGATAAGGAGAGACAATGCCATAGCCCTGGTAATAATGCCCTATAGCCAAGGATGATTTTATTACTAGGCTCGCCGCCAGATATGGCCTTTACCAAAGCCTTCTCTCATTCTCAACCTTCTTTGCTCACCCAGCTGGAGGCAGCTCAGCCCAGATTGCTGAACCTAAACTGAAGGTTTACTGTCTGAAGACTGTATACATTTGCCAATCGGATACCTGATATCCTGATTTTGCATGCCCCTGTCTGTGTGGATCACTTTGACCATATGGCAAGTCAGCAGAAATTACGGGATGCCCCACATTTTACAACATGCCTGCCTGTTTTCCAGTTGAGTTCTTACCTTACTTTCAGGATCTGGCAGCGTCTGCAAAGGCGGAAACATCAGAGTGTCAGGCGACACCACTCCCTCTGTGTGTGCCCAGCCACAGGAAAGGAGAGAAGCTGATTAGCAAAATGACCTGATGCTCTGCGGACTCCACATATGCAGGTGCTGCTGCATCTCAGAAGTAAGGTGGGGCCCGGACCAAAAATGATATGTGTGTAATATTGTAAAGTGTGGGGCATACCAAATCTCTAAGCCTGCTGGTTTACCATTTGTTCATGTAATGTTATCTAAGTGGGGGGGTTCTGGGCAACAATAGGGGTGTGTGACCAAAAGTGCCCAGGGCAGTCTGAATGCTAAATACAGCCCTGCTGGGCACATGGGGCTGCGTTGAGGCTGCAGTCATGCAGGATTGACATATTAAAATCCCCTCCTCACATACCTGAAAATGCCTCTAAAGCAAATGTATGTTTGTTTGAGGGAACTAATACGTTTTTAATAGATTTTAGATAAACAGACATGGTGCAACTATTATCCAAATCATATTTGATGACATTGCTTAAAGTAACATAATGGGTCTATGTAGGGGCTTGGGTGTAAATTGGGAGTAAATAGAAATGTGCCAGTTAGTACCCTTGTACCTAGAATTAATAAGATATTAAACCCTTTTTTGGTTTCTAACCATTAAAGTGTATAAAGATTGTAGTACCCTTAAGTAGACTCAAGATAGCAGCAGTGATGGCACCATGCCATAGATAATAATTGGCCCATAGACTTTAATGGAGACTGTTCTAGAAGGGAAGATAGAGAGAGTTAATAGCCAGAGCAGGGTGCTTGGTAAAGACGGGGAGGCCGATTCATCAATAGCGCCAGGTAGCGACAGATGAGCGACTGTAGCGTGATTTTTTCAGCGCCAGCCAGTATTCGCTGTGCTTGGCCGGCATTAGCTTGATGACAGCGACTCAGTCGGTGTGCGGTAATGTTGAATACGGGCTGGGGGGTCGCTGTTTCACAGGTCCAGCGTTGTATGTGAGCGCCTGACAACGAATGGCCAGAGCGAACGGCTAGCTTCATATTCATCAAAAAATCACGCTCCGAATGTGCTGTCGCTGTCCATTCCTTGTTTAAACCCCAGAGCGCTGGCGGCGATCTGTATTAACTAGTTTTTAACCCCTAAACAACCATATTTTTTGAATGTAACATTATACATGTTTTTAGAATCATTTTGTTATATGAATACATTAATCTCAGACCTGTTAGATCAATTCTACACATATTTTTTTTTTTTTTTTTTTTTACTTAAAAATAAATCCTAACATTGCAGAAGTGTTCTCCGATTTTTTGACATTAAAAAAATTAAAAAAAAAATTATTACCAATTAATCATGAATTATTATAGATTGCTCCATTGAAATGCATTGGACATCGCCAGGGAGCGACAGCTCATACCTGGCGCTGTGAGGGAATTTGCAGCGGCGCTGTTCGGTCCAGGCGGCTTCATGATGAATGCCGCGCTAGCCGTCGCTCTCGCCGGCGCTAGCCTCATTTTGCTTGATAAATGCGTCATTGTGACCGCCGCCGGGCGTACTTGAGTCGGTAGTCGCCGTTAGCTGCCGCTACCTGGCGCTCGTCAGACACTACCTGGCGCTATCGCTTGATGAATAAGGGCACTAGTAACAACCAGGAGGATAGTGATTGGTAGGAAAGTGTGAGAGAGCAGCCTATCATATGTTTGACATGTGGACGAACATGTGATGGAAGGTTCTAGGAGGTAGCTAGAGGTGATATAAGAGAGCGAGACCCTGTACAGTGCTTACCACATGAATGGTTGAGGAGCAGATTGATGATGATTCCCTATCAGAGAGCGTGAGGTAAAGCTCCAGCCTGCCAGCAGTCTGGGGAATCCTTCTCGGGGAGTAAGCCCATCTGGCTGACCCAAGGCTGTGGATGTGGCAGGAAGGAAAGTGACTGAATGGATGTATAAAGCTGTGCCATGCGTTAATGTCTAACATTGGAGTCAATAGAGGAACCCACTATTTTCTATTGGATTGTCCATCATCTTTGAGAGCTGCACAGTGAGTACAGATATCCCCTGTGATAGAGCCCCAGCACCCCACCCACACAGACACACCTTGCTCCCTGCCATCCTCATCCAACACCAGGTGTGTGATGGCTACACCTAGAATACTAAATAGAGTACTTCACTGCTCCCAGTGCTGGGGAGGATTTCCAGTGGAGGCACTCTAACCCCAGGCTGCTTGGGATGACTAGCTACAAATGCATCTTTCCTAATTAGTTACATTGGAAACCCACTGTCACCCACTGTGACATCAGGACCCACTATGCAGACTAGATCTATTTCCTGTGTGTATGGTACATATGTAGACCCACCTGCTGTGAACAGCTCTAGATAGTGTCTCCCACCAGAGACCGGTCTGAAATCTAAAAGAATCAGGATGCCCCGCAGTGTGAAACCCCCCAGGGCACCCTTGCAAACTCACATGTCCCCACACTAATGGTGCATGTACAGGCTCTCATCCAATCAGAGCTGTTTGCCTTTCGGAAAATGGCACTGATTGTTTACAATGGGGATCATACACTGTCACACCCCCTGCATCCACATGTGCATGCTCCCGCCACAGCCATTCAGATATGTCCCCATTCATTTCATTTAGAGCTCTTTGTCAAATGACGTAGTCAAGGCAAAGGGCTCTGATTGGAAGAGAGCCCAGACATGCACCGTTGGAGCCGTGAAAGGTGAGTTTTAGTGGGCTTTCTGGGGGGTTTCACACAGCAGAGCATCCCAATTTAGGATGCCCCAGGGACACAGAACAAAACCCAGGAAAATTGGAACATGTTTTGTTCCGCTTTAAAAAATGTCTTTTCTGTGCCAGTATTATTTAACTTGTATCTTTGGCTTTTCTGTTAGATGAGTTTCCTGTTTTATCCCTAGCCATGATAAATATTCTAAAATGGAAGCAATGGCAACTATCTTAAAGGAAATTAAAACAATAGCCCTGTTGTCTGTCCTCCTAACCCCCCCCCCCCCCCCTTCCTTTCCCAAAACTGAAATACATATTTGGCTGGAGTTGGACTTTAAGGTGTAAATAAGAAAAACATGTTTCCAGTAGGAATGTCATTGATTTTAATAAATAGTGTTCACTGTGTTTATTTTTAGAGTGGTTCTTTTGTTTCACAGCTGTTACCTTCATGCATCATTAGTTTGTGCTTTCTTTGCAGTTTAAAGTATCAGTGATTCAGCATTCTGCCTTGCTTTTCAGGTGGGTTGCTAAATATTCATTACACTTCGGACCAGTATCAATTTTACACTTGTATAAATCTGAAAAAAAGAATGAATATGCAGAGGTACAGTTGCTTTTGTTTTGCCCTTAAAAGAAAAGTAACCTTCTGCTACCAGGGCAGCAATGTACCCAGCAGTCATTGGATGCTCCATGGGGGACGGGGAAAGTCCACATCTGCAAGGGTAACAAGTACTAGTGTTTGGCTCTTAGAGAACAATAAAGGTTACTAATCATTTAAACTGGAACAACACCCATATTCCAGAAGTACACAGTTGGGAAGATTGCCGATGCCCCCTCCTTCGCTTTAACTGCGTTAAATGGGACAAATCGTACCTTTCTTCTCAGTCCCATGGTGAAACTGAGCACTGTGATTGGTCTACCTGCACCCAGGACAACACCCATTTTCTCAAAAACAAGTGTTTTCCAGTTTAAGGATACAGAAGTTACAGGACCGAATTTAGGCTGGTCTTATAATCCAATTTCTTATGGAATGTCATACAATTTCAGTTGTAAGCATTTTTCAAAGTGCTCAAGTGATGGACAAAAAGACCTTTAAACATCACTTGAGCTCAATTTGTTGGTTAGGAAAATAATTACTTTTTAACATTAGTGATGATCGGTTTATTGAACAGATTCTGATTGTACACTGCTGATATAAAATAATTGACATATCCCATAGCATTCCTCAAGCTTGATTTTCACAATTAAATTGCAACCATATTTGATCTTCTGGATCCATGCATCCATTAGCTGTGCCCATGAAACCATTTCTAAGCCCAAATAGCTGAACTTCCAGTTTAAAAAACAGTGAATAAAGACCTATTAAAACAATAAAAAAAAAGTTTACCCTCGCCTCTATTTTACCCTCGACATCTATGGGGTTTCTCCTAAAAAGCAATCCTTGGCTTGCTTATACAATGTCAGACCTCATGGGAATTTTCTAAGGTGCACTTCCTAGCTCATAGTACAAGTTTATATTTTCTATATTTTATCTGATGTTACTGATACTTTTCTCAGACTGCTACATTGAGTGTATGTTTAACCCTTAACTTAAACCGGACCTTCACCATGATTTAATGAAAAGCCCAAACTCTTAAAAAACAATTCCTCAGCATCTAAAATTAATATATTTTACATGTTTAGTCACTAATTTATTATACTTTCCCCCACTGGGCTGCAACTCTGTTCGGGAATTTAGGATACAGGCGCCGCCATCTTGACTCAGAAGCATCACACTTACTGAGGAGAGGAGAGTGGGATAAGGTACAGGGGGGCGGGTTATAGCTGTGCTTTGCTCAGACAGAGCAGAGCTGGGGTCAGGGAAAGGTCAGCAGTCCCAGAATGCAGAGCAGCACAGTCACTTCCTGTTTGCAGGCACTTCCTGTTTGCAGGCTGCCTGCAAAAATGGCAGCTTCCATAAGCCGCCATCTTGGATGTTTAAAGGCTTATAAAATGCAGTAGATGCAGGTAGGATGATTTTTAATGTGAGCAATCTGTATGTACAGGGTGTGGGAAACATATAAGATAGACTCTTATTTAGAGTGAAGGTCCGCTTTAATACATTTGTATGACAAACGCATTAGTCTATCACATTTGACTGCTCCATACTAAAATATCACTGTATTCACTGACTAGGACTAGAGTAATGTGTGTCATTGTTTTAGGCTGCTGCACTGATCATTGTTTCCACATGACCCTGTACGCTTTGTTTTTCTTATGTATCAGTTCCTTGGGATAGAAATTTAGCCATTTATTCCAGCCTCTGACCTGCTCACGGAGTGCACTGCCTACCAATTGTATCATCTGTCATGTGACCGACCAATCATGTAGTTATTTTTCAAAGTCACTATGATGGAGGGGGGCAAATACTAATTTCCGTGAGAAAATTATTGAGATAAAATTAAAAGGTACTGCTGGAACCCATATTCCCCCAGCCCATAAGAAAAGTTTAAATCAATCAGCTGTTACTGAACTCTTTTCCACACCCCCTTTTTATCTCTCTCTCCATCTTTCTCTTTTCCTCATTCCCCTCCTTATCTTTTTCTCCCTCTTTCTCTTTTACTCCCTCTCTACCCTCATCCTCTTTTTGTTTCTCTCTCTTTCTTTTCCACATTCCTTCCTTCTCTATATTTTCCACTCCTCTTTTCCACACCCCCTCATTCTCTCTCTCTCTCGCTTTTCCACGTTACCTACTTCTCTCCACACTCTTTTTCCAGGTCCTCTCTTTCTCTCTTACTCTCCACACTTCCTTGTTTTTTTCTCACATTACTTGATTTTGTTCTCTTTGCTGATTTACTTACTTGCCTTACTATATTCCTTATTTTTCTGCATTTATTCTTTATTGTTTCTTCCCTTTTCCTGTCCCATCTAGATCTCTGTCTCTCTTTTCTGTTTTCCCTCTGTTTCTCTTTTACTACATTACATTCCCTCCATCTCTCCACATTTGAATGAATATGTTGGTTTAGTAGAGCCAATACAGAAATCTTGTACAGGGCGACTGTACAGCTCTGCCTGGCAGAGATCAACGGAAAGGATTTGCTTGAGAAGGGGGATCTCTAACTTATCTTAGAAAAGAATGATCATAAATGAGATTGCAAAACACAAAACTTTCTTTAAAAAAAAAAAATAATAATAGAAAATAAAAACTAAAGATACCACCACAGCCCTCCCCTCAGCCCCTGTGGCTTGCTTGAACATTTTCAGTTACCTGCAAGCATGTCAGCACCTGCCAGAGATTTGCTCAAGACACCATACGTGTTAAAAATAACTATGCATGTTGGGTATTGTTCTGTTTGTTTTCAGCTTTAGCTTGAAATATTGATATTTTAGTCATTAAGTGTGAGTTATATTTCTCAGAGGTTTTTGTCCAGAAAACTGCGCCCACAACACCTGTTATACCTATAGAAAGTTTAAGGTGTGTACTATATTTGAGGTGTGTAATTATATGGTTTGTGAGGGGTATTTAAAATGTAAAGGGTTGTTTTTTTCTTGAAAGGTGTATTTTGTTTCTCCTGTTTCAGTTTGGGGTATCTCCTGGACAAGAAAGGGTGTCTACCAATACATATGAGGTCCCGTTTATATTTAGAAAATACTAAAACAAATTACAAACAAGACAAAGCACAAACACTGCTGAAAAACAATATATACTTTTCCTGAGAAATCCCTGGGCATTCTTCAAGCATCACAGTCAATCATGTATAGCGCAAAAATGGTGACAAATGGTCTGGCAACAGAGGGTGACAGGTAAGCTGGCACTACAAGGGTTAAAGAGCTTTGCTCAAGTCCATGAAAGCTATGTCCACTTCAGCAACACAGAGCCACAGGAATATAAGAAACTTGGAAACAACGTACTGATAAGTAAATCGCAGGTATGGGAGCACAATTCTAATACCCATTTATTTTACATTCCAAAAGAAAAAGACAGCAAGGAAAAACACGAAACCTTCAATGATTTAAACATTTCTATTGAACACGTGTTGTTTAAGAGTTTATGTGCACTAAACCTAGAAAATATTTAATTGAAGAGATGTACAATTCTATTTTGGTTTTACCTTGGTCACGTATCTGTAGGGCGAACATTTTTTCCCACGAGTGTTCTGAATATATATATATATATATATATATATATATAGCCTTATTAACTTTTCTTTGTACAAGAATTTTTCACCTTTAGTACAACCCTCCAGCTGTTAAAGAGAGATAGAGAGATTATTGATTTAAATATTTCATTAGCGCTTGTCAAAATCTTGAAGTGAATTAAGTGGGGATTAAAGCTGTCTGTCTTGTCATTACCTGATTAGAGACACTACTACAATATTTTTACAGTCTGTGTTTTTTGTGCGCTGTGTTATTATGTGGTTTAAGGGCTTTAAGTTTAGTAGGATTTTGTCATTTGTGAAAACAAGATTAACTCCGCTGTTATCAGATAACAGTAATAAAAAACAAATCTAGAAAGCACTGATGTGGCTTGAACCTAGACCAAGTTTTAAATGCTACGTCTCCCTGAGAAAATTGTTATTAAGCTGAAATAATATTTCTAACTTACTTTCGACACTGACAAAACTATCTTTCTAGATCTTGGCAGTTGTGCTTTATGTAACATTGCCATGGGTTCAGTAATCAGATAACTAGGAAAATTGACAGCACACAAGGGATGCAGTTATTAGATTAAAGGCCATTTAAGCATTTAATATTAAAAAATCTATACTCACTTATTCTTCCCTGCAGCAGATTGCTAGATTGTCGGATCTTCAATAGTCACCTGGCTACACAATTTGTAGGTGGTCTTATAGTCAGCTGCAGCCCAACCATTTGCAATAGCAAATTTGTGGCTAACTCTTACAGGGATGTCCTATAGCTAGAAATAACTATAAGCCACTGCTAACAGTTCCTCTCGGGGGGAACCCAAACTGGCAAAATCCAAAACTAACTAGACATCCGAAAACACTATTTTCCAGAAGGTACTGTTAATGTGGTTATCTTTGTTCATTTTTGACTATAGTTTTTCTTTATTATAAAGGTGCATCAACAAATTTGTCTGTAGAATAATATTTTTAAAGATTATAAGGCCTAAATTGAAACATTAGTATTCTCTGTCCAGTTACAATAAATCTTTATAAATAGCGACATTTATGTCTTAACAGAACACAAAACACATGCACATATCTTTGCAGTTTCTGATTTTCCATGACTGAAACATGCAAGCTTGTAACAAACATTTTGTTCAACTTTCCTAGTGTCTCCTGTGGTTTCTTCCAGCACATGTGTATCTTCTCAGTGTGTCATTTCTGTATCTGCTATGCCCATGTTTAATTTATTTAGTTTTTTTTTTATTATCTTTCATTTGTTTTTGTTCATTGCCTTAGGGAAGTGGTTTATAACATTTCCAGCAACTGCTTTTCTACGTAAGGTCTAGAGACAATTACGCAAATTCCCCCTTACTGGCAGGCTGATTCATTACTAGCACCAGGTACCGACAGATGAGCATCTTTAGTGAGGCATTGAGAGCGACCGCTAGTAGTCGCTGTGCTCGGCCATGGTTCACTGTTTTAGAGTGTCTAAGTCGCTGGCCGGCATTCATTAATATATTGTGTGAGTTGCTGATGATGAATCGGTCGATACGTGGTCGCTATTAGAGTCGCTCACCAGCTTTGTTTCGATAAATGTGGTATTGCGTACAGCACCCCGCGGTCACCGTTTGCTAGCTGTCGTTACCTGTTGCAGCCAGTCGTTACCTGGCTCTATGGCCTGATAGAATAAACCCCTTAGTAAACCTCCTGCTGCTGGTCAATAAACCATAATTCCATGGAAAGGACTGGCCAGGAATTGGCTAGCAAATAGGGGACCACTGGCAACCTCTGTCTTGGGGGGGGGGGGAACACAACCAATGCTATTCACAGTAGGCACATTTGGTTTTCATACATAGGCACATAGTGTTTCATTGCATGGCATCAGCTGTCAAAGTATCATGGTCCAGTGGCATGGTTGGAGATGGTAGAGTGAGACTGTGTTTTCTGGGCTCTCCTCGCTGCAGCTAATATATACAACCAGGAATACAATGTACATGAGAGCAACGGGTGGGATCGAGATATGGTGAAGGGCAAGAAGGGTCACCGAACCTCACCAAAGGGGCAAAATCAGCATGTACATGGTGGGGAGATGCACAGCTGAGGGAAGTTCTGACTCATCTAAGATGTTGCCTGCCATAGAAGACAGCGAACATGACCGTCTCCCCGAAAATGCGGGTGAACAACATCCATTCCCATCACCGGGCAGTGACCCACAGAATATGGATGGTGGCCAGACAAAGAAGAGCCCATTGCCTCAGAACGGCGGCTGCAACAGGCATGATTCAAGACAGCGAACGTGACCGTCTCCCCGAAAATGCGGGTGAACAACATCCATTCCCATCACCGGGCAGTGACCCACAGAATATGGATGGTGGCCAGACAAAGAAGAGCCAATTGCCTCAGAACGGCGGCTGCAACAGGCATGATTCAAGATGGTGCCCACTGGAGACAGGAGACCTGACAGTGCGGAAAAGAGCGGCACAGAAAACCCACCCCAGCTACACACTGCACTTAAAAGCCCAATAAGTAAGTGGGGGCAAGCGGGGAATGCCGAAATGAGCACACATAAAAAGAAGGCTGGGCAAGGGGAGGACATAGCTATCTTCCGAGTGCAGGAAACAAGGGCACACAGGCTGCCAGAGACATTCAGGTCATGATAGCTAGTACAATGATCCCAGTTGTAAGGGCCATTTCTCTGTCTCCAGATCGTGCACCTGGGAGCCCAGGATGCCGAACAGTTCGGCACACAAGGAAAACACAACCTACTGTGAGAACCCCCATGCTGCAATATAAACACATGACAGGGAGAAATCCCAGTTGTAAGGGCCATTTCTCTGTCTCCAGATCGTGCACCTGGGAGCCCAGGATGCCGAACAGTTCGGCACACAAGGAAAACACAACCTACTGTGAGAACCCCCATGCTGCAATATAAACACATGACAGGGAGAAATCTGCTATCAGGCTGACCACAAAGAGCTAGAGGCCAGGATGGCCAACAAAGGGATGCACTTCTTGCTGATCCGGGGCTGAGACCTGAGCCAGATGGGCCTACTTCCCCAAGCATTTCCCATATGCCAGGGATAGCCTTCAATGACATATGAGCAGAAATCAGGACGCTGTCCTCAAAAGTGGACTTTAAAGCATTTATTACACCAGTTGAGTCTGCTTTCAAAAAGGATATCTTAGAGCTACAAGAATCTGTAGCATTTTTACACAATAAGGTTTCGGGGATAGACCAGGGGCAGCAAACCTCATCACAGAGGATGGATGCCCTTGAATAAGAGACCAACAAGTTCAAATGGATGACCAGGAAAATAGAAATCGGAGAATTAATATTAACATTCGTATAAGAGGTGTCCCTGAGGCCACAGGGCCAGACCAGCTTTAGCACACTGTGACGAGAATCTTTAATACCCTGCTCCAACAGCCTCCAACCACTGAGATATTGTTTGATATGATTCACAGAGCATTGGGTTTCTGATCGAATGATCCAAGCAGCCATGGAGACACAATTTGTCGCCTTCATTACTATCACATAAGGAAGAAATCCTCAGTAAGGCCTGGGTGCGGGACCCATTTTCCTTTGATGGGGCCATGATTCAGATCTTCCTGGACATTTCTAGAAGAACTCTGGAGATGAGAAGGTTTCTCCACACATTATTTACCATAATCCAAGAGCATGGGACCACGTATTGATGGGGGCACCCTTTCCATCTGGTGGTCCACAAGGGTTCCACCGTTTTTAGCTTGAGAGCCCATGCCGAGTTACAAGATCTGTTTCCCTCCTTGGACTGCCCACCGACAAACATCCCGGACTGGCTTGACCCAGGCCTATCTATGCTGCCTCCCCCAGGAGTTTGACAAGGGCCTGGTCCACGGGTCGCCCCATGACGGTAGGCCTTCCCTCAGGAGGGGGGGAGGTAGACACCTGGCACCATCTCTCAAATGTGAATCATGAGAGACAACATGTTTCCCAAATGATCCATAATAAGACAAGTAATGATGTAGAGGACATGGGTATGTGAAAAGTATTTGATAAATTGAAGTGCTTAAACTCTCTCCCTTCTCCAGTGCCTCCATCTGCCTGCAAACAATTTGTGAAAGAGTGTTTGGCTCCCCTAGCTCAGATACGTGGTATTGATAAAGGCTAAGAGATCATAACCCTCCAGGGGTGTCCCCCCTCTTTTTGACTCATCCCTCCGCCCTCCAGATGGGAGGGGGGTTTAGGGGGCGAGCCTCATTAAGCTCAAAGAGATGAGGCCATTTGGAGGTCTAGGGGAAGGAGTTTGCCATGTTTTTTGTCTTACTAGTGGCAGTTGTGTTTCTTTTGTCCTGTCTGGAATGTGTGACATTAGGCTAAATCAGACTAAATGTTTTGTTTGTCTGGCTAATATGTTGATTATTTGAATTAAAGTATAATAACAATTGCTGTGGTGGGGGGGGCGACCCTCTTGCCCCTTATATTCCGTCCCCACCTTAGGTTTCCCCTCCGCCTAAGCCGGCTTGGTAGGGGGAGAAATATGAGAGTAGTTTTCTCATCTCAGGCTCTGTACCTTTTCTAGTGGAGAGGGATCTGACAAGCTTACTGTAAAATAGTGATAACATTGTCTCATCATCAAAACTTCTATAACTCTCCTTTTCCCTTCCTTACTTGGGGCTGGGCCTTATCTGAGACGTGAAATTTTTGTTGTCATTGCCATGTTGTCCAGTATGTCATCTATAACAGTTACTTTTCTAAATGTCAAAGGGCTAGGCAGGGCTAAGACCTTAGGAATCTCAAGCATCTACAAACACAAGTAGCCTTTCTCCAACATACGCACCTACAGACAGGTAAGACTCATAAAGTTTCTAATCTACTTTTCAGGCCACAATATCGACAGACAGCAAGTCGCATGGGATGGCCATTCTCATTGCTTCCTCCCTCCCATGGACCCACACTGACCTCAGACACAAACAGTAGATTATTTTTGTCACAGGGACTCTATACTCACAAAAGATAACATTCATTACATGTTACTGCCCTAATACCAATCAAACACGTTTTATTCAACTGATGTTAGAAAAACTGGCTTCAGGGAGCTCTACCAAAAGCTGTACAACCTACCCCATCCTGGAACAAAAAGGTAAAATTGAAACTTACCTTACACATCTGGGCCACTCCAGGCTTAAGAGGGCAATAATATGGATTAATAATTTGGAAAGGGATATAGAAGTAGAAACATTTCAGAGAGCAGTCTAACAAACCAAGACAGGAAAGGCCTCAAGACCCGATGGTTCCTCTCTAAAATATTATAAGATCGTCTCTCTGTGGCTCTCACCACATTTTATAGCAGCGTTTATTACTTTGAAGGACGGGACCCCCTTCATGGGACACAGTGAGAGCAAACATCACTATTATTCCCAAAGAGGGAAAAAATCCCTCCCAATGTGGTAGCTACCGGATGATTTTGCTCTTAAATACTGACCCAAAACTCCTTACCAAGAAACAGAATTGCACCCCATTTACAGGACTTTATTCATTGGGACCAAGTGGGCTTTGTTTTGAACAGAGAAGGGAGGAATAATACGACTAGAGTGCTGTATCTGATATATAATATCAGGAGTAAGGAGACTCCCGCAGTCTTACTCTCCATCAACACTGAGAAATCATTTGACAGGGTTAATTGGGAATTCATGTTCTCTACACTTAGACATATTGGGCTGGGAAAGAATATGCTGTCATGGATCATCTCCTCATCCTATACTTGTCCCTCTGCGTGGGTGGGAGTGAATGGTGTGTTCTCCGAAGCTTTTGTTCTTTCAAACGACGTGAGACAGGGATGCCCTCATTTTTATTTTGATGCTGGAACCATTCCTAAGGATATTCAAGAATGTTCTCCATTCCCATGTCACCTAGATGTTGGAGGTGCGGACAAGTTGTAGGGACAATGTCACACATTTTTTGGGGATGCTCAAAACTAAAAGAATTTCTGGTCAAAGGTTGGAAAGCTCATTCTTAAGGTAACTGGTCATGACCTACACATGGACCCAGTGAGCTATCTTCCAATATCTCAGCTCTCCCCAAAACAAGCATGCAGAAGTCATTACTAGCCCATATGCTGAACACAAAGCCACACATATGCTAAAGCCTGTGTTCCAACTAAATGGAGACAGTCTGATCCTCCCCTCCCAGTTTAGAGATGTGGTTAGCTAAAATTGGGAAATGACAGAATTGAAAGACTGCATCAATTAACGACTTGAGAGACGCTTTGAGAGATACTGGACAACCTGGCTGCCATGGGAACAGTTCACACTCTCATCTATTATTATCAATTTGTGTGGACCCAGACTTAGTTAGAGTGTTGGATGTGGCGCAGTTCCTAGCGTTTTTCAGGTCTTAACTCTTAGGCCCTTCCAGCACCCTGTTGAGGTAAGTGGCCTTTTCTACCCCGCCCTTTAATTTTTCCCCTTAAGTTACTCTGACTTCCTTTCTCCTGTTTGTCTTTTCTCGTGTTCTATGTGTTTGTTCCGTTTACATCTTTTCCTACTGGATTTTATAAAATGTTAAACTGCTGAGGACAAGATAGACCAGTTGTAACAGGGAGGTGATAATTACATGACACACCAAGAGACACATTTCTGATGGTTTATTGATGTACAACAGTTAGGATTACTAGAGGAGAATTCTGATAGATTACTGTCCTCTTTTTGTGCTATCTGGCTGTTCTGTTGATTTTTTATTTTGTTAGCTTTTTTTTTGCTCTCTGTCACTCTCAACTGGTGATCTGTCTCATTCTGACTTGGGATCAAAGTGGGTTAGACCAGACCAAAAAGCAAAATAGAATTTTGATCTGAACAGCAGCTTTCCTAGGGTGAATCCCAATTTGAGATGCCGGAGGTTGGAAACCCAACTAAAAAAAAGCAAGGATGCCACTGTATGCACTGCTGTGGTTGAAATTTACCTCTTCTGGGAACCTATTCCAACTATGGGACATGCCAAATCAGGATGCCCTCTAGAAAAAACTACTATCCATAACAAAAGTCTGTTTTGACTTTTGATATCTTTTAGTCTGCTCTGACCCCTCAAAGGCACAGAAACTATATTTGTCGAACTATGAAAGCCTAATAGTGTTATTTGCCCACAGCACCACTAGGCCAAAAAGTTTATTTTTACCACACAAACTTACAAAAATATTTATTTTATTAATCAGTCCATCAATACACTAACCATAAAATTAAAACATAATTAAAAATCATAAGATCAGGGAGGTAGCCACATAAGACACAGGACTATACTCACATTATTGCATGTTTATACACTCTACACTCAATATTGCATATTTGCCCATAGCCCCAACATTGGCCACAGCAAAAAGTAACAAAGTAAAGTAACAAATCCCCTCCAGCTGAGTTTTCGGATGGATATTACACATATAAGTAAGAAATAAAGCTCTCTTCGGGGTTGTATACTAAAGTGCTCTCACAACAAAGCAAGTTGGAGAGCTTGCCACATTTCTGTGTATTATGTCTATTATAAATATATATGTATAGTTATGTGCGACAATCTCCTTGCATACAGACCACTGGAAATGAAATCATCAATTCTCACCAACAGATTTAATTTGAAACTACCAATGTTTCTTGGGAAAAAAGCCGTCTTATTTATTACTATAGTCATTTCCTGTGTATTAGTCAAGTCACCCAAACAAGCTCCTGCCATCTACTAAACAGACAGTGTTCTGTCAACATAAGCACTTAGTAGTAACAAGGATCTGTCAGCTAAAGGGCTCTGGGGATGGATTTTGGCCACGGTCATTGTAAGAAATAAAGAAAGAAGCACCTGTCAGAGCGCAGTGCAAAAGGAATGATGGCATATTGACTCCTCAGTGAAAGATGCTGATAAATAATATATCCCCTGGGAGTGTTCCTCTATGAACAAAGCATCTGTGAGTTGATATATTATGTCAGCGCATTGTAATGAGGAAACATTTGCAAAGGGGTTATGGCAGAATATACTTAACGAAGCCTTTAGAAATACTTATATTAAATATTCAACATTACCTGTAACATGAGCATTAACTGTGGGACTCCTTAGGATAGTTTGGGTAGGGTGTGATTTTTGTATTCTTGAAATAACTAATGAATTCCAAGGAAAATATGAAAATAAATGTTCTATTTTACCAGGGAATCATAATGTTAGACATCTAAATTATAGGCTTACTGTGTTATTGCTACTAGTGTAAGACACAGTGTAATTTTGTAACAAACAGGTCACAACCTTCTATTAAAGGACAACTATACTAACTATTTAATGATAGGTTACAGGGACATTTTAGATCCTGGGTTTTGGTCCGTGCCCCTGGGCACCCCATTCGTTTTTGCAAAATAACCCTAGCTCAGTCAGATTCAATAGAGAGCCGCAATTTAAAGTACACCAACACCCTCCTGGATTGGCCCGGGAATCTATAAGATTCCCAGGCCGATCCGATCCCTCCCCGCGGGGCATCCAAAATCGCTGTGTGAAACCCCCCAGGACGCCCGCTAACTTTACCTTACTCCCGGTCCAACGGCGCATGCGAGGGTCGCGGCTGCATCTCGCGCTTCTCTCTAGCAGGGCACGCTCCCTGTTAGAGGGAAGTGCGAGATGCGGCCACCGAGCATGCTGATTGGACGAGCAGCGCGCATGCGCCGTAGGAGCCGGGGGAGGTGAGTTTTTTACGGAAATCTGGGGGGTTTCCCATAGCGGGGCACCCCCATCGGGAAGTGGACCAAAACCCAGGATAGTCAAAATCCTGGGTGTTGGTCCACTTTAAAGTCAGGCCACAGATTTTTAGATTTAGCTCTAGATTTTGACTGCCAAATTTAACATAAGAGTATACTTTTATTTAAACCATTCCATTGTAGCTTTGGCAATAAATTTGGGGTCATTGTCCTACATGGAACTTACACCCATGCACACAGGCTTTTGCAGCCTCCAAAAGGCTTACCCTGTATTTGTATTTGCCCTGTATTTAGCACGCCCCATTTTCCCATCAACTCTGATCAGATTTCCAGCCCAAGATGGGACTCTTCTGTAAACGTCAGATGTGTGGAGTACAAGGCTAATAGTATTCCTGTGGATGTATTTTCCCACCTGGGCTGTGGATTTCTGCAGCTCCTCCAGAGTGAACCTGGGCCTCTTGGTTGCTTCTTGAAATTAGTGCTATCCTTCCCTGGGCTGTGCGTTTAGACAGATGGCCATGTCTTGTTAGATTTGCAGTTGTGACAAAATACTTATGCAGTGCTCAATAAGATGTTCAGAGCTTGTGCTATTGTTTTATCACCTAACCCTGCAATACACTTTACCACAATTTTACCTCTGAGCTGTTTATTCTTTTAGTTTCATGCTGTCTGTTCACTAATGTTCTCCTACAAACCTCTGAGGCTTTACATAACAGCAGTAGTTATACTTACAGGTGGACTATAAGTAGGAGACTTCTGAAGGCATTTAGCCACACTGGATCTTAGGGTACAGGTGGCTAAAAACATATGCGTGACATACTTTTCAGTTTTTTATATTTAAAAAATTCGGAAAAGCTTCTTTACTGGTTTTGTCAAATGTTCCCTGGTTTGTCCCCTTAATCTTCACAATTCCCTTCAATGGCTGGGCCTTCCAGCTCCGCTGGCAGTGGGCTTGCTGACCATCTTGAGGCCTTGGGACTGTGTAGGTCCACCCAGAGAGAATAATATTTTCGCGTCCCTGGGCTTCTTAGGAATGCTTGTGATCCCTATAATGCAATGTTTGCTGCTGAAGCACACAGCAGAATGGGGCATCCCAAGGTACGGCTAGCCCAAACGACACCAGCTTAAGGATTCTATGAATTCAACACCTGCCTTTTAGTTTTATACACCCATTGTTACACCATTCAAGTTTATAGCTGCTGTGGAGCACTTAATGGTGCATCCCAAATTATAGTGATCATACCCCCCCTAGCCCAAACATTTCAGGTTCAGATTGGTTTCATAACATACAATATTCAAAGGTTATAAGTTGTTGGGCCTACCTATTTTTACTATCAAGTGGTTTATCTGTTCAGTAATTCGAGTTAGATAAGAGAGGGGTGGCTATGCCTAGGTTGGCTCGTACCCCCTGGGGATTATTTTTTGCCTTGGAGCGGGATTGGCCCGGGCCTGGTCATACCCTATACTTTTTCAGATGGTGCAAATTTATTGCTCTTACGTTCATACCCTTGGGCCCGTATGTGTGCTCTCTATATACCTTACCATGCATACAGCCCACGCCAAAGTGGCGGCTCAAGAAGCAGAAATTTTACTGCAGCTCTACCTTGTAAATTCCCCCCTTCCCTTCTACATTACTGGTTTGTATAGAGACTCCCACCTGGCTCCTGTCCAAACATGGACATCACCTAGACACCCTAAAGCACTTCTAGACCTTTTTATTTATGACCTTAAATAACCTTACTATACTTACCCACAATGTTTAACTCCCCTTGCAAATGATTAAAAGTCTTCTCTTATTAAAAATCGTGCCACTTGGCAGATGAGGTTTTCCTCTGCATCGCAGCCTCGTTTTCTTTCCACACACTACCCCCAATTCTATCTAGCCTCTTTCTCCGAAAAACGTAGAGTAGTACTCATACTTTTTATAAGAACCTCCATTTTTTTTGGCACGGAGAAGTGGCCAAACCCACCAGTGGGTACCTCATTCTACAGGGCGCTATCTTTGATGTGGAGCTGACTTTAGTCTCCTACTATGCTCCTAACATGCACCAGTCTCACACTTATTTAAAACAGTAGCCAAACACCAGAAAAGCACCCTAATCCTAGTTGGTGACTCAAACCTGGCTCTAAACCATTCTCTTGACAGCTCCCCTGGGAACTCGGACTATGGCACAGCGGGAGGACAAGAGTCGTCGGAGATGCAAACCTTGCTCCGACAATATGTTGATGTATGGCGGGAACACCGCCCAAATAAACATGATTATACATTTAATTCTGCCCCTCATGGCTTATTCTGTCGCATAGACCACACCCTCCATAGACCCCAGCTGTCTTGTCTAGGGTATCAGATACCACAATTCTAACTACTTGTGGTCAGATCACTCCCCAGTCACTGCCCGATTCACCTAATTGATCCCCATTCCTCCCGTGGCCACATGGAGAATGAATGACTCCATTTTATCATTTACAGACTCTAGCCAGAAAATTGAGCAACACCTCAATAATTATTTCACTGATAATCTGGGATCAGTCTCCTTACCTGTCTCCCTATGGGAAGCCCACAAGTCTACATGCCCAAACCATTCAACTGGCCTCATCAATTAAAAGGAACCACTATCAGGGGATTGAAGATCTCTATGACCAACTAATACAATTAGAATCGGATCTAAATGCCTCTCCCTCCCTTACACTGAGGAAAGATTGGGACACTGCAAATGCAGAATTACATTTATTATTAAATGACAGAGCAGAGAAATCCCTGCAATGATTGGGACTCTTCCTGGCAAAAAAAATAAATAAACTCTAGTCGCCGAAATATGCATCAATCAAAGTTAGACAACCTAATAGTACCCTCACTGCTAATCCTGAGAAGATTACTGGCCTATTCTGTAAGTCCTCTCTGACCTGTACAAAGCCCCTGCAACACCCTATCCCCCTGCTATCACTAACTTCCTCACAGCCCTGCCAATTCCCTCACTCACCAACAAGGACAGAGAACTCATGACTGCTAAAATTTCAGTTGAGGAGGTCTCGAAGGCCATTAAGACCCTTAAAACTGTAAAAACCCCTGGGCCAGATGGGTTCTCAGCAACATACTATAAAGGATTTAGCAGCATTGTAGCCCCCCACCTGACTCAAAAATTTCAGCTGCCTCAAATCTGGTTCTTCTCTTCACAAATAATCAGGTACAGCCCATATTGTGATGATTCCTAAGCCAGGAAAGGATGACTCAGAGAAACAAAAATTTAGACCAATATCTCTGCTCAATATCGACATTAAGCAGTAATAGGGTCAACCTATTACTGAGCTCTCTAACTCACTGAGATAGGTGGACTTCACTCCTTGCAGACAGGCTCCTGACAATGTCCGTAAGACACTACACTTGGTGCATGTGATGCAGAAGAGATGCCTACAGGGCCATTTAATATCGCTTAATATTAATAAAGCATTTGACTCACTTTCCTGGGACTATATGTACCAAGCCCTCTCTAGTTTTGGATCTCTGAAGACTTTCTTGTATGGATTTGTGCACTATATTCTTTACCAACAGCAAGAGCGCAATACTTTGGCTTTACATCTGGCCCTTTTGAAATACAGAGAGGTACCAGTCAGGGCTGCCCAATCTCTCCCGTTCTGTTTATCCTGGCCCTTGTACCGTTACACAATATCAACATAAAGGGGGTGGAAATTGCAGGGGTACACAACAAAATTAGTCTGAAGGGGCTGAATGCTTCAGGTATAGTCGTTGAGGCACTGGTGTTCCCACTCCTCAGACTTGCTCCGGCATCCACACCCCTTTCCCCTTTTGAACACACTTGTCTCCAGTCCCCATTAGGTCCTTGTCTAATATCCTTAGTATACACGTTAATCAATGCACCAAGGGACAATGCAAAACAGTCATATGTACAGGCAAGTGCTCAATCAATATAACTGACCTCGAGACAGCATATAAGGTCCTCATGAGGTGGTACCCGGTCCCCTCTAGAATTCTTCCATCATATTCAGACAAATGCTTCAGGAGCTGTGGTGCAGAGGGAAAGGTTCTCTACATTTGGTGGTCTTGTACTTAAAAGTGAGTTTGCACAGATTTAAGATTTAGGGGGTTATTTAAGAAACGCTAATGCCTGGTAGTGCCGCGTAGCGCCATGTAGCATTGGGTGAACGCTGGGCGCAGTATGTGAAAACCATATATATGAAAGTCAGTCTGGTCAGCGCCTCTAATAGTGTCATGTAGTGTCAAATGTATCACTAGTGGTGGCTCAGTGTAAAGCGCTGGCGATGTGTGTTCCGCAGCGCCATGTAGCACCTGTCGCTCAGTAGCGCTCTCCCATACATTTCAATGGTGTTTTATTTGGTTGTGTATAAATACATTTCCTAAAGTAATGTTCTAAACTTTTTGGTTCAAATGATTGTGTGGCCTCTCCTGCCCAGCAACCAAACACTTTTATTGTGTTTCTTTTATTTTTTTATGCAGAATTGTATGTGCAGGTCTGCCATAGCAGTGTCATCGTCACAGTGTTAAAACAATTTAATTCCATATGTTTTCGCTCTGGTGCTGGTGTTTGTGTGTTTAGAAACAGATCTTTATCACACAGCTTCTGGTGCTCGATGCTAGAGTACCAACACTGGTTGTGTGTAGTTTTCTCTTAAATATGGGCTTCAGCGCCGAGTGTCGGACACACTTAACTGGAGCTACCTATCGTTCACTGCAGCGTAGTCCTATTGTTAGATGTTGTTTAGTTTTGGACGCTTTGACCTCGGGACACCACCTAGCGTTCTTGATTGGCTCTGCAGGGATTCAAGGAGAGCACTTCTACAGCGCCCACCAGACCTCACATTTATTGCTGCTGGACAGGATACAACAGCGTTCAGCCGCTAAGCTAGGTCACAGTGCCCGACACCCGCTTGTAGTGTCTACTAGCTTTAAGCGCCGCTACATAGACGATCACATGGCAATACGTGCCGTCATAAATTAATCAGCCTTAAGTTAATCAGCTGCCTTTGGATGTCACTCAAATCAGTAAGCAGTCTTTAGAAGTGGACATACATTATTTAGATAAAAGTACACACTATTGTTGAGTGCTTTAATCAATAAAAGTGCCAAAAGTGTATAAAATCAAGCCCCTAGCTTTCAGATGCCTTTACAGACATTTTCAGAAAAAAAAAACTCTAAAGAGCTCAGTAAATTCTGGCTTAGTACTGTAATGGCAGGGTTGCCAAGAGCATGAAAGGTACCATATGTCTGGTTTCAAGCAATGCCAAGCATTGGCCTGAGTGGTGTAAAGTACACCACTGCTGAATTCTGGAGTAGTGGAAAAGTGGCTGGATGAAAGGATTAAGTGGATGGATCTGATGGATGAATCTGGATGAAAAAGAATGTTACCTTTCACTGACTGCATTGTGCCACTTCTTGACTTTGAAGGAGGGTGTCAGGTCCCGGAGACACCCCCCTTCCAATAAATCAGCAACCCCCAATCTCCGCTGCTTTCTTCGCCTATAGTAAGCCCCCGTTTGCCGGGACGCTAGACACGCCTCACCGGACACGGTTGCCCCCAGGTCTTGTTAGCACAAAGGATGCTGACTTATGCAGGGGAAGGCAGATGAATCCAGGGACTAGACTGAGTAGCAATAAACGGACAAGGGTCATACACGGGTGGTCAATCCGAGGAGGCACGGTACAGAAGGGTTAGACGGAAGAGTAGTCAGGGCAAGCCAAGGGTCACAACGGGAGGTCAGAAGTTCGCGGTACAGAGGAGCAGGCAGAATCGTGGTCAAAGAGCAAGCAAGGTCGGTCCAGGCGGCAATCAGGGATGGTCAAAAACACGGCAGGAATCACAAGGAGAAGAGCTATCAAAATCGCACCCAGTAGCACGCTATAACGGGCAAGGACTAACTGCAGGGTGTAAACCTTTATAGGATGGGGGCTGACTGGATTGGCTGAGGGGGGAGTGTAGTGATTGGTGTAAATGGGATCTCTGGGCTGATTGCCCAGTTTGAATTAGGGAGGCAGACAGTACTATTGGGCATATGCTCTCTAACAGCAAGGGCTCATTGGCCCATACTAATCACCTCCGCCGGAGGGCATAAGTGGAAGCCAGGCACGCGCGCGCGCGTATACAAGGACACGCGCCGGGAGCGCACCGCACAGAGAGCGGCGCGACTGCTCCCGACGCTGCTGAGCAGGAAGCCGCCCGAGCGGCTGCTCGTGACAGCCGAGCGGCGGACGGGCAGGAGCGACGCCGACCCGCCGCCGGCTGCAACAGACGCCCAGCCCGCGGAGAGGAGTCGGCGGGGGAGCGCAGGACAGGTGAGGAGGGTGAGGAGGTGGCCGTGACACTACCCCCCCCTTCACGAGGGGCCTCTGGACCCTTACCAGGCTTATCCGGATTCTCACGATGAAACCTATTAATAAGGGTTTTGGCATGGACATCCTTGGCCGGTACCCAACACCTTTCCTCAGGACCAAAACCCTTCCAATCTATTAAATACTGTAAAGAGTTTTGAAGCACCCGAGCGTCGAGTATTCTATTAATTTCATATTCAGGCTCATCTTCCACTATGATCGGAGGAGGAGACGACACCTGAATATTTTTGGCAGATTTTAACAAAGAAACATGAAAGGACGACGGAATTCTCATGGATGAAGGTAACTTGACTTTAAAGGTAACGTCGCTTAGTTTATCAATAATAGGAAAAGGACCGATAAATTTAGGCCCTAGCTTAGACGAGGGTTGCCGAAGGGCAATATTTCTAGTAGAGACCCAGACCCAATCACCCACCTGAAATGGTGGTTCTGGTGACCTATGTCGGTCCGCAAAGATTTTATAAGTTTTAGAGGCTTTCTTTAAGTTAGTCTGTATCTCAGACCACACTTTAGTCCTTTCTTGTAGCCATTCCTCCAAGGCCGGCAAGTTGGAGGAAGGACCAGAGAAGGATGATGCCTTAGGATTTCTACCATAATTACAAAAGAAAGGCGAAAACCTAGTAGATTCACTCGGCGCATTGTTAAAGGCGAATTCTGCAAATTCGATGAATTCCGCCCATTGTTCTTGGCGATCGGACACGAAACAGCGTAGATATTGCTCTAAACATTGATTTACCCGTTCAGTCTGTCCGTTAGACTGGGGGTGATAGGCGGTAGAGAGCGACACTTTAATACCTAAACGATTGCAGAAAGCTTTCCAAAAACGGGATACAAACTGAACTCCTCGATCTGAAACAATATTCTGCGGTAGACCATGGAGGCGGAAAACATGTTTAATGAATAACTGTACTAAATCCGGTGCCGACGGAAGTTTTATCAATGGAATAAAGTGTGCCATTTTACTGAAGCGGTCCACCACCACCCAAATTACAGAATTCCCTTGTGATGGAGGAAGATCAACAACAAAATCCATGGATATGTGCGACCATGGTTCAGTGGGGATTTCTAAAGGAACTAATAATCCAGCAGGAGACCCATGAGTGGCCTTACTCCGAGCACATACCGGACATGCTTCGACAAAGGCGAAAGTATCGCGTCGGATGGTGGGCCACCAGACATGACGTTTGGCGATAGCCAAGGTCTTCCGGACGCCTAAGTGACCGGCAGACTTGGCATCATGTAGTTCCTGTAAAACGGCCAGACGCAAGTGAGGTGGAACAAACAAACAATCAGAGGGTTTACCAGGAGGGGAATCAACCTGAAATGGCATTAACGAGCTAGACAAGTCAGGGAGAAGAGTAGCCACAACACAACCTAAAGGCAAAATCGATTCTGGAGGACCACTCTGGTCCTTACAATCCCCGAAATTACGGGATAGGGCATCTGCTTTGGCATTCTTCTTCCCCGGCTTATAGGTGATAATAAAGTTAAATCGAGAAAAGAAGAGTGCCCAGCGCGCCTGACGGGAGTTGAGTCTCTTGGCGGACTCTAAATACTCTAGATTCTTGTGATCAGTATATACAGTGATAGGGTGTAGGGAACCTTCAAGCCAGTGACGCCATTCTTCAAAGGCCAGTTTAATACCCAATAGTTCCCTATTACCAACATCGTAATTGCGTTCGGCGGGTGAAAATTTACGAGAGAAGAATGCACAAGGATGTAGTTTCTCAGGATTGCCTGCATACTGAGAAAGATCAGCTCCTACTCCCAGTTCCGAGGCGTCAACCTCCAATAGAAATGGGAGCCGGGTATCAGGATGTATCAAAATGGGAGCGGAGGTGAAAGTCTCTTTTAACACTTGAAAGGCGTTTTTAGCTGAGGGAGGCCACTCCTCAACAAAAGCGCCCTTACGAGTGAGATCTGTTAAAGGACTCACTATGGACGAGAAACCCTTTATAAATTGCCTGTAAAAATTCGCAAATCCTAAAAATCTCTGAAGCGCCTTTAGGGTTCTAGGTTGTTCCCACTCCATAATAGCAGAAACCTTGGAGGGATCCATCACCAACCCCCGCTTGGAGATTATGAATCCTAGGAACGGAATTTCAGACACTTCAAAAACACATTTGGAGATTTTAGCATACAGACGATTTTCCCGCAATCTCTGCAACACCGCTTTGACATGTTGACGGTGCTCCACCAGGGAGCGGGAAAAAATCAGTATGTCATCCAAATAGACCACGAGAAACTGACCCAGAAAATCACGAAATATGTCATTGACAAAATCTTGAAACACTGCAGGAGCATTACATAACCCGAATGGCATCACTAAATATTCATAATGCCCATCTTTTACATTGAAGGCTGTCTTCCATTCATCCCCCTGACGTATGCGAATAAGGTTATATGCCCCTCGAAGGTCTAACTTGGAGAAGACCTGGGCCCCAGAGACCTGATTAAAAAGGTCATTGATTAATGGTAGTGGATATCTATTTTTTACAGTAACCTTATTTAACCCTCGGTAGTCTATACAGGGGCGTAAGCCGCCGTCCTTCTTCTCGACGAAGAAGAACCCAGCACCGGCAGGAGAGGTGGAAGGACGGATAAAACCCTTCTGGAGGTTCTCGGTAATATAACCTTTCATAGCCTGCTCTTCAGATCTAGTGAGATTATATAGTTTCCCTCTTGGGGGCATAGTACCTGGGAGTAACTCAATAGGACAGTCGTAGGCCCTATGGGGTGGAAGAATATCAGCGGATTTTTCCGAAAATATGTCTGCCCAATCTGCGTAGACTGGAGGTAAACCATCAAGGACAATAGGTGTGGACCTAAGAGATATGGAGAAACAATGAATTTGACAAGAAGGACTCCATTTCACCAGATCCCCAGACCTCCAATCTATCACTGGGTTATGGACCTTTAACCAGGGAAATCCCAAAACAATAGGGGATACGGGACTTTCAATAACCAGAAATTCTATTTCTTCCGAGTGGGCAGATCCTACGACTAAATTTACCCAAGGAGTCTTGTAGGAGACCAACCCCCCCTCAATGGGCTTATTATTGACCGCCAGGACCCGAAGGGGATTTTCTAAAGGAATTAACGGAATTCCAAGAGTGATGGCTAGGGATCTATCCAGGAAATTGCCAGCCGCTCCACTATCAACGAAGGCGGAGGCAATAGTCCGGGAAGGACCCCAAGAGAGTGTAACGGGTAGGAGTACACGATTATCAGGAGGGAAAGATACCTGACCGCCTAGATGAAGTCCCTCAGCAGGATCTAGGCGTTGAAGTTTCCCGCCACCGGAGCCTTGTTTGGGCAGGTCTTGGCAAAATGACCTGGATTACCACAATAGAGGCAGAGGCCTTGGGATCTGCGCCGAACCTTCTCTGCCTGAGAGAGATGGGTTACTCCAAGCTGCATCGGTTCCTCAGGTGACAAGGAAGGAGAGGAAACGGCTGCCCCCTTAAAGCTTGGCTCTTGGCGTGAGGATCCCCAAGGTTGGTCCTTGCCTCTTTCCTGGCGTCTCTCTCGGAGACGTCGATCCACCCTGATGGCCAGCTGCATGTATTCGTCCAGGCTTTTAGGCAAAGGATAATTCACCAGGGTGTCTTTGATGTTCTCAGAGAGTCCAATTCTAAATTGGCTACATAAAGCTGGATCGTTCCATTTAGAATCTATAGCCCATCGCCGAAATTCTGCGCTGTACTCCTCAGCAGAACGTTTGGCCTGTCTCAGGATTCGTAATTTAGAATCCGCTGTCGCAGCCCGATCTGGGTCAGCATACAGGAGTTCCATAGCCGAGAAAAATGAGGAGACCGACTGCAAGGCTTCATCAGTCGGAGCTAAACCAAACGCCCAGGTCTGTGGGTCGCCCTGGAGAAGTGAAATGACCAGGCCGACACGTTGCGCTTCTGATCCAGACGCGTGGGGTCGCAGGCGGAAGTAGAGCTCACAAGAGTTCTTGAAATTAGAAAACTTCGCCCGATCCCCGAGAAATTTTTCCGGGAGAGGAATCTTGGGCTCGATGGCAGGACTAGGATCCACTGGCGCAGGCATCTGACGACTCTCCTGAGTTGCCACTCGCTGAGCCAGCTGGTTGATGGCGGTGGCCATGGATTGAACCTGTTGTATCAGTTCTTCCATCTAGAAGGTATTTTTCTTGTGGCCCGTTATAATGTCAGGTCCCGGAGACACCCCCTTCCAATAAATCAGCAACCCCCAATCTCCGCTGCTTTCTTCACCTATAGTAAGCCCCCGTTTGCCGGGACGCTAGACACGCCTCACCGGACACGGTTGCCCCCAGGTCTTGTTAGCACAAAGGATGCTGACTTATGCAGGGGAAGGCAGATGAATCCAGGGACTAGACTGAGTAGCAATAAACGGACAAGGGTCATACACGGGTGGTCAATCCGAGGAGGCACGGTACAGAAGGGTTAGACGGAAGAGTAGTCAGGGCAAGCCAAGGGTCACAACGGGAGGTCAGAAGTTCGCGGTACAGAGGAGCAGGCAGAATCGTGGTCAAAGATCAAGCAAGGTCGGTCCAGGCGGCAATCAGGGATGGTCAAAAACACGGCAGGAATCACAAGGAGAAGAGCTATCAAAATCGCACCCAGTAGCACGCTATAACGGGCAAGGACTAACTGCAGGGTGTAAACCTTTATAGGATGGGGGCTGACTGGATTGGCTGAGGGGGGAGTGTAGTGATTGGTGTAAATGGGATCTCTGGGCTGATTGCCCAGTTTGAATTAGGGAGGCGGACAGTACTATTGGGCATATGCTCTCTAACAGCAAGGGCTCATTGGCCCATACTAATCACCTCCGGCGGGCGCGCTGTGCGCAGTGCCGCCGGAGGGCATAAGTGGAAGCCAGGCGCGCGCGCGTATACGAGGACACGCGCCGGGAGCGCGCCGCACAGAGAGCGGCGCGACCGCTCCCGACGCTGCTGAGCAGGAAGCCGCCCGAGCGGCTGCTCGTGACAGCCGAGCGGCGGACGGGCAGGAGCGACGCCGACCCGCCGCCGGCTGCAACAGACGCCCAGCCCACGGAGAGGAGTCGGCGGGGGAGCGCAGGACAGGTGAGGAGGGTGAGGAGGTGGCCGTGACAGAGGGCTAATGCTATTGGGCAAATGTGGGAAAAGTATAGGGAAGTCCATTTTTTTGTTCTAACTTGACTGTGTTCCAATGCTAAAGCAAGGCCCATTAGGGCATGGTTGAAGGACTTTGGTGAAGAAGAACTTTAGTGACACACACAGAGTTAGCAAACATGGGATGAACTAGAATGTAGATTGCAAGCCAGCCCTCTGGGGTAAAAAATACTGAAAATTGATGATAACTTTGTCACTGTCTTGCAGACAAGATAGAATAGATCACATGCATGATTTAAAAAACATAATCTTTATAAAAAATCCTTCCTATTTCCTAAATTGAAGCCTACTTCTTAAAGAAAATCCAAACTTGATCCTCTATTCCAATGCTGATTTATCTTTTGGATACATAAACTGGTGTTTGTGACTAAGAGCAGGACTACATTTTCTCTTGACAGCTATTGGATATCAGTATTGCATTAAGTCTTTTGATTTCTGCTGGGAAGAAGAAGTCACACTATAAATTTCTAATGTACAGTGGACTGTATAAAAAATATATGTTTTCTACTGGGAAAATGCTTTCCCTTAGAAAACTGACTTGAAATGTGTTATTATAGCATGTTATAACATTTCTGGCAAACAGATTTTTTGTTGTCTTCCCAAAAAGATTTTGTTTTTCCATGAAATAACATGCAATCACTCTGTTACATAGATAGAGTATATACATTTAAAAAAGGCAACATCGGAACTAGAGTCTAAAATAAACCCTGCAGGCCTCTCCGCATAAAACCTTCCAATGTCCTATGGGAATCAATAGCAGATTCTGCATATCAGTCTGTTCTGCGGCGGGATGCCGCAGCAATGCAGAGATCGATGCACTTTGTTGATTGCCAAGATTATCACCTTAAGAATGTTGCATTCAGTGGATTTTACACCGTGGGGCATCTCAATTTGGAAACCTGCCCAAGTTCTGATTTTGGTCTAAAACCTCTGTATTTCTTTCAGATTCAGTCCATGTAGGAGATATACCTTATACCATATATAGGCTGTGCTGTCCATGTAGATGAGTACATGATGAACACATTCTCATACATTGAAAGTGAGTAGTATTATGAGAAAGTATTGTGAGGATTTGGAATTATACAAAACTTACAACCACCAAGTCTTTTCATTATCAGTGATCAATATATTGTGATATACATACTGTATATGTATTAAAAGAGTATTGGGGCTAGAATAGCAGTCAAGCTGGACATTTATTTCCTATAGGGAATTAAATGACGGTGCAGGCACAGAGGCTCCTAACCGCCATCCAAAGCTTTCTAGCAAAGGTTTACTTAAAAACACCTTAAACATGTAAGACATGGGTAAAGTATAAATAGAACATTTGTATCCAGGAACACCAGGGTGGCTATAAAAGAATACCTGTAACTAATACATTCAAAACTGAACACTAATTTATTTTCTAGAATCTATGAAAACTGTGTTTTGGTGCTTTTTTTACTGTCCTTGGTAAAATACTGCAGAAAACGTATAAAATGCATTAATGTTTATTTGGCACAGAAAGAGCAGAGTTCGAACATATTTTTAAAAGGCTGGGGTGGTAAACTGTGGTCTTATGACTTTATAGGCTAGTGTGTACCCTCAGTTTAGCCAACTGCGACTGCTGAAAAGAACACTCATCCAAGTCTATCCTAAGGTCAAAAGCTAAAGGAGAGATCTTGTTTGGTTGGGTAGTTCTACTGGTGTCTTATGGAGCTGTTTGGCCATCTGGCATTTGTTCCTGCACCTGGCTGAGGGTAAATTAGCTAACCACACCCTCAGTTAGGGGCAGCAGCATGCTGTTAGACTTTCTGACACTACTCAGAGACTGCCCTTGCTTTTTCTAGCAGTCTTGTCCAGGGTTAGCTGGCTTTACAAATTCAGAAGCAGCGATGCCCCTCCAGTTATTTTGTCCAAACATCTGATTTCGACTAGTATGTAAAACACATTGGCTTTCTGGTCTTATATGTATTTCCTTAGTCAACCAAGCAGACCAAAACCTTGAAACCACCCATGTGCCCCTCACCTGTCCTCCCCATCTGAGCATCCTCGGCAATGCTGCTGGCTTGGCAGTGGCTCGGTTTAAAAAAAAAAAAACATTTTTCCCTGCCATAGCCACACCCAGGCAGCAGATTGAGATCCCAGATTGACCTCAAATGTACTGGCTAATACGTATGACCCCCGCCGACCGCATCTCCAGCTTCCCCTTAGTCCGAGGTGCTCCCATCCACAGCCTATCTGAATTATTTGGTGCTGGAGCACGCCCATTATTGCATTGTGAGAGCCCTGGGAAAGTTAAGATTTGTAGGAGATCACGGAGGGGAGCAAGCGCCAGTCCTTACAGTGCAGGTTTTATCCATTAGGGTCTGGTTTATCTGTGTTCTGTTGCTTTAATGTGATTTCATGCCTAAAGTAAGGCTTTTGCTTTTGTTGTTTATTAATCCATTAAAGTTTATTTATTCAAATATTCTTTCAAATAATCATTAAAGTGGACCAACACCCTCCAATGCTGCGATTGGCTGCCCGGTGCTTATGTGGGCAGTTATGTTCCAGCCGCCAAATGTCCTGCCCACATGAGTGTCGGCCAGCCAATCACGGTACTGGATTTCCGATGGTGGGGGCGAGGTTAAAGTAAGGTTTACGGGTGCCCTGGAGGGCTATGTGTGGGGAGGGGAGCTCCAGCAGTCGGGGTGCTCCCCTCAGACTGTCATTTTTGTGGTGGCGCCGGCAGCCACTTACACCCTCCGTGGCTTTAAGTTTTAATTGCTCGTGGTGGTGAGCTGGCCTTGGGATTCAAACCCATGCTCCCACTCTTCCATAAAGCCTTGGGTGAGCTGTGATTTGGTTTCTCTTACCAGCTATTTAATTTAGCCCAGAGTATTACTGCTTTTTTCTGGTCCAATCCCCACATCCTGGTGGTTGCCATGTGGATCTCCCATGACAATAAATCCTCAGCACAGCTAGAATTTCTCATTCATGCAATACATTATTCTCTCTAGGTGATTCCTGTTACTTCAAGGCCTACCCATCTGAAAAGATGAGTGGAATGCGGTATGAAAAGCAAATGTCAAAAATACTTGAGTGAGATTGCTGTATTGGAATGGGGCTATAGATGGCATGAGCAAGCATAACCTAAACAATTATAAATAGGATGATGTGGGTAGAGTGGAAGGCCTAGAGCTCAATGACTAGATGTGGTATTAGAAGACGGAGCTGGAATTGTACAAGCTGAATTGTAATGTTATAGTAACTTTTTGTTGCATTTACTCTCTATAAAATGTATATAAAAAAAAATTAATTGATAATATTTTGTTAAACTATATAAACAAATACAAGGAAGTGCATTTATAGATACAAGTTGAATAATCGGCATAGCACTGTCCATATTATTTTTTTTAAATGTTTGAAAAGACAATGTAGGTGAAACCTTACAAAAACTAAAGCAATGGTAATCCATTATATACAGATCCTGTGCAATTAATGCAGAGGTTTACCAGGAAAACAATATACCTTGCTGTGTTGTACAGGATGATGGTAGCAGGGCTGGGGCCATGCTTGAATTTTTAGCATGGAAATAAGTAGGGTACCTGCACACCACATGCCCCCTGTTTTTTTTTCTAGTGGAATTTTACTTTAATAAGATAAAGATCTTTATACCTTTTGTTTCACTTCAAAGAATAATAGATTTTAATGTGGATAAGTATTATAGCCCATCAAGTTTCGAGAGCTTGGCTGTTGCTTACATTCTGTTACAACCTGTTACACATTAGTATAATGTCTACTTGGTGGGAGAGGTAGTGTTTGCATAACATAAAAGTGGCAATACTATGCCGACAACAGTTTGCCAAAAAAAGAAAATGCAAAAAAAGGTCATTTAGTGCTTTGTTACACCCAAGGGAAATGGAATGGTTGCATTTCTTTCTTCCTTACAATAATGCAAACCATAAAACACCAATAATATATAGCATGATTAGATGTGGTAAAGTCACACTATTTGACAGATAACAGACTGAAACAGACATTTAAGCTCTTTAAATAGCTAATCTTTTTGTGTATTAAAAGTCTCTGTCCAGGTTCACGATAACTTCCTACCACCTTATTTTCCTTGGGAACAGTGTAAGATAAGCATCTTATAATATCCATTTACTTGTAAATGTTTATTTGAAATTGAAGCCACTTTTTTTTCAATTAAATGTCTGGGTCATAGCTAAGCTGGGAAGGGTGTGTCATAACGCAGCATTATGAGTTATGTGTGCACACTGCTGTGGCCAGAGACAGCTGTGGGACTGCTGTCCATTGCTATGCTCACACTGAGAGCACATGCTTAATCAGTAGAAGATTTGAATCAGAAAGCAAGACAATCAGTATTCAATTTCAACATTCAAGAAATCAGTTTCAATAATTACAAGCCTATTAAAACACACACCGTTATTTAGAATAATATTACCGGATATAATGAGATGACTTTGGTATAATTATTGATTATTTATAATTGTGCGCTTTCTTCATGTCCTTGGAGATCTGTCTGTAGAACGGTGAGCTGGCAACAAGAAATAAAATGTATATTATACATTTAATTATATACATTACATCAACAGAAAAAGTTGTCTACAGAAGAAGCATAAGCTGGAATTTTAGTATTCTCAGTAATGTCTCACAACTTCCTTAATGAAGCCACAATGGCGTCTTAGTATTTACTTAAAAACCAAAAGTGCTATTAATGGTTTGGATTGTGGGCTGTTGATTCTTAATGGACCTAGCTTTAAGGTAGCCTTCCTATTTTAAAAATTCAATGCAAGGCAAAACTATGTCATGCAAGGCAAAAAAAAAAGTTACATTAAGGCCCAATGTAAAATAATGGACACATATTTCCTGCAGTAGATCTACAGTAGTTGACTGGCCTGAAATAAGTGGGCTGAGGGGAATTGAACCTGTTGGGCCATTGTCCTCCCATATATAGATGCTGTAGCTGATTCAGCGAAGAAGGGAAAAAAGAAGCATAATAAAATTTGCAATGTTGCTTTCACAAAGAAAATAGGCAGTGGGCAGTGTTCCCCAACTCTCTTGAAAACAGGCCGTGCTTTGCAGGGGAAGTAATTAATTAGCAGCAGTGCTTTATAGCTGCCTGTGTGGAGTCCTACAAAACTTGATCTGTTGGTGACTCCTGAGAAGTGAAAAAGTGGTCACTAGACCTAGAATCCATTGAGTCTATATCTAAGTCTTAAGTTTATGTGAGGGGGCTGTAGACTGCACACCATCAAGTGTAACATAGCAGAACAATTTCCAATGTCTTTTGGTTCTTAAGCCTGACTTAAGTCCCACATAAAATGACTTGCTATAGCACTCCCAAACCTGACCTCCACACCGGCATCTACTTCGAACCTTGTCCCAAAGTGGGAAAAATAGAGCTGTTGATAATGTAAAAATGTTATCTGCTCATTTTAGTAGCACTGAGCAAGTAGTATAGAAAAAATAGGCATGGCTTTGTTTACTAGCTAAGAGTGATGGTTAATCCTCTCATTTTTGGTTAGTATGTGTGTATGTGTATTTAAATATATTCTGCTAATATTTAGCCTGCCTCCAAGGGGCTAACTTTTTAAAGCCTTCAGAGCCTTCCAAGTATTTACACCCAGACTGCAACCAGAGATAAAAATCCAAAGTACAGACAAAGCAACATGGGTTGCTGTGAATGGTCAGTGGTCGTCCCTTGGAGTTCAAGAATGTGGTTTTGGATCTCAATAATACAATGTTTCCCTGAAAATAAGACCTACCCTGGAAATATTAGCATGGTTCACACACACATCAAATAGTTCCACTGGAGTCACTTAACTCCTGGGCATATATGAGAGCGTTGTGGCTGCTTTACCAGGAGGAGCAAACCGCTACACTTGCGATGCAGTGGAACTTGTAAGACAGCAGCTGAAATGCCAAGAAATGCACATTTTGAAGCAACAATTGTAGACCTGTCTTATTTTCAGAAAAAAACAGGGTAGACATCTTTGAGTTAGTGGGAAATTAGTGGATATTGACTTTTTCTATTTTATTACTCTCCAAATACAAATCTGCTTCTTTGCTCACATGAAGGATGTGATCTGAAGATACCACAGAATAGATCAGAGGCATCTGCTCCTACAAATTTGAACAAACTCTACTCTACTCTGCTATTAGTCCACTACTAAAACACTCTCTGTTTGTCTGGGAATCTGTTAAGTACTCCTCCAATCCCATGTCCCCACATGCTTTTTACTGCATTTATGGGACAACTCTAATCCAGCAGGCAGGTTTGACAGGCCCACCTTCTCCAAATAAATCCAGGAAGGCATTTCCTAAATATACCATCAACTTACAGACAAGGGCCTACTAACATTCGAGGAGCTCAAAGTCAAGTATAACCTCCCACAAAGTGAGTGGTTCCATTATTCCCAGCACACTGGGTAAGAACGCTTACAACTCTGAACGATTTATATAGAAAATGGTCCTTCTTCGAATCCATATGGGTTAAATCCCTTTGACTCACAGTCTCATCTCTATCCTTTATTCCACACTGAATAACTTACTCAACCATTTCTCCACCGGTACATGATGAACTGGGACCAGGATTTAGGGGGGACTCTATTGCCACATGGTCCACAATTGCCAAGTGTTCCATTAATGTTCTCACCTTAGAATCTGCCTATAAAGTATTTATCCACTGGTATTTAGTGCACAGCCGTATCCACAAATTCCCCCCTTATATCCAAGCACCTGCAGAGGTTGTGGGTGGTTGGATATATACTCCATACATGGTGGTCTTGCCCTGTGCTTATTCGATTTTGGTCCAAGGTATTCAGGATGGACTCCCAGGTTTTGCGTAATTCAATCCAAAAGAAGCCTGAGGTGGCCCTTCTTAATCAGAAAGTTACTGGCCTTAGCAGCAAGCAAAACAGATTACTCACTTTTATTTTATTGAACGCAAAACAAACAATTGCAAAAGCTTGGAAACAACAATTTGTGCCTCTAAAGGAGGTCAAAACTAGAATGAATGGATTCTTCATTGATGAGATACTATCCAGCATTGTCAATGACTCCCACTAAATTCTTGATGACTTGGGAACCATGGAGAAGGTTTGCCCTGTCTTTATCCAGTAAAAATTCAGTTAACTAAAAACATCTAACTTCAGGTAAGTGCCTGAGGCTGGAGCAGGTCAGACGGGATCACAAACCTACTACTCTTTGTCTCTCTTTCTTTTTCCTTTCTCCTATTCAATACTACTTGCATGTCAACTCGTTCTCAGAGAATAATTAACTACTTTAGTTGTTTTGATGTTGATGTACCGGAGTCAATAAGGTCGCTACTTGATCCACTGATCTTTTTAAAAATTAGGCATATATGATTAAAATATTTAAGGTTTCCTTACATTATGAATCCGTCCCTACTTGGCAATTATATAAGTTGCACTGATGGTACAATGTTGAAACTGGTGAAGGAAAAGATTCTAACAAACTCTAAATCTATTGTATTGACTAGATAGCCTGAATCTAGTAGATGCCTCACGAAAACATCATCCATCAGCAAGATATTTTCCGTCATGCTAATTCATGCAAGATTTTTTGCCAAAATTGACAGTTTTCTAATACAATGACTGCACTTACCCCAGTTAAATGGGGCAGATTTGGGGATTATCTCCTGGTCAGAGACCCTGTAATAGGATCTTTGTTGTTGAAACTTATAAAACCTATAGAATGTATGAATTAAGAACCAGGTCACTTTCACTGAGGTCAGGCTGTGAAAGGCCATGGAATCTGATATGAAACTTTGCAACACTTTTTGGTCCACGGTAGGTTAAGTTATTCTGACACTCATGTATTTGCACTGTTTGAACGTTCAAGTATATTATTTTTTGAGAACTAGTCACATCTCTGTTAGATTGTAACTTGAGTAATTGCGTGTGTATTAGCTAGAAGGGCATCGCCCCTTACCTGCATCAGGTTGTGTTTACTAATGATAATTAATGCACAGCTTGTGTCACCTATTATGTTTACTGTGTACAGTATTATGCCCTCCTAATGCTACATGTTTAGTAAGTCGTGGGCTGGCACACCTTGCATTCTTGTACTTTTACAGAATATAGTGTAAATGGCTACCAGCAACCTAATTTGTTGTTCCTTAGGAGCTGGCTAAAGCTTTCCATTATTCTACATCATTACACAAGCAACTTTAGATATATGTTGATAAATATTATATAATAAAACAAGGAATTGGCTACTAAGATATAGAATACTATTGCACCTAATAGCTGTGTTACATGGCTATTCAATTTATAGTATCATTTCAGAATATCCCTGCAACTAATCAGGTCTGTGTTTCAAATTTTTCTCTTTATTTGAAGAGATTTATTATGCACATATAGATGTCAATAACTGCACGTGTCTGCAACACCTAGGCGTCTTTGTTCTGAATTTTAAGCATAATGTGTTTCCAATTTCTGGCTGCAGCTTTATTGTCTACAGATGAGTGAAGTAATGTAGGAAGACTGCATGTATTTCAAACATAAAGGTTAACAGTGGTGTAATATTTTGTTATTCCTAATGACCTGCAAGAATTGAGGACATTTTGCTGCTGTCTGTTTAGCCCAGCACTTAAACTGTTTTCATTAACTTGTCAGTCACAGTAAACCTCTTTGATATCTCTCCCACACTGCAAGGAATGACAAGACTTTGCTATCTTTTAGATTTTTGACTTGATAAATCTACAAGTGCACAGCATGAAAGATTATATTTCTCAAAAAATATTACTCGCATTTAATTATTAGATTGAAAAGAAGATACAGTAGTCACAGGAATGATAATGAGGTGCCTAGTACTAAGTATATAATCCAAGTTATAACACTGATGTGACTTTGCATTTTTCTCTCTTCCTCTCACGTTTTATGAGTAGAAACCATATTTTTTACAGATCATTTAAAGTGTCTTAGGTCACCACCCTCGCCCTGCCTCCGTCCCCTGGCGCTAAGGTAGGATGGGGGGGGGGGGGTAACAAAGAGAAAAAAACGTACCTCAACCGGGATCCAGCTCCATTCTCCAACACTTTGGTTCCTGGGCGTTGCCATCTGGAAGGGAGAGCACAGAGCACACTCTGTGTGCAGCCCCACTTATTCTGTTGAATGTCCAGACAGGAGCGTCCACAGAGCGAGCTATTCTGCTCTATGCATGGTCTGTGCAGCTGAACCATTCCATTAAAATTCATGATTATGTGCTTCAAAATCCATAGCAATTCATCCACTAAATGAACGTGTTTCGCTCTGACTTATTATTAATCTTGATCACCATAAAGTGGATAATTTAGATCCTGACTACAGGCATATATTTCCATGGATTAACTATATACAATGGCAGTGATGTAGCTTTTCCACCTGGGATGATCTCTAAAATGTATTCACAATTCATGTGATTCTTCACAGATCGGGGACTAGTCTGCAAAATATATAATATTGCATCATTTTGCCCCTTGACTTTTACGCCCAAAATCCATGTCCTCTGTGGCTCGGGTGCCCCATTATTATATAAATTAGGGACCTGTGGTCTCGCTGGTTCCCTAATCTCGCTCAGCCAGGCAGAAGCAGTTAGTTCATACTGCGTCTAGTGTGATACTGCAGTATTGTGCACCCGAAAGTGGCAGACGGCATATGGGGGTGGTGCACATTCTCACCTCCATTGTCCGCTATGACATGTGGCATTTGGTAAATTATTATTATTAACAATTAGTATGCGCTTTATAGAGAGTAACAAGGTTGATGGGGGGTACACAGATTTTCTATTGTTATTCAATAGTGACTTGGTTATGATTTGATGTTATATCCTGAATCCCCATGACCATGCCAAAAATTTGAGCAGAACCTGGATATATAGTTACTTATGGCATGATTTTTGTCACCCCCCCCCCGTGCCCTGCGCCAGTGGGGGAGGTGGGGATAGGGACCTGAGACTCGACTTCCATCTTAATATTCTATGCAGAATTTATAATCATGATGGTTATTGCATTTTAAGGGTTCACCTTTTGGGGGCAGAGTAACCCTAAAGTAAAGTTATGAAGAGGTTCAGATATGACAGCCTTTCCTGCCTCTAGGGGATCTGGTGGGTCCACCACAACACGGTTAGGATTAAGGATAGCATCGCATGCAAGGTATCTGCTTTCCACCTAAGTCAAATAATACGAAAAACAAGAAATAGGTAACACACTCCTGTAGCACGGCAGCAAGTTTATGTGACATGGTGAGCAAACGTGGTTAAAAGGTTACCTTTGGGAGTTCAGTTGTCTGTATGATCAGGGCAAAGACTAGTCTAGTATTTTAGGTCTTCACTAGGTATTCAACTGTTTTTGAGATTGCTCTATGTAGACAAGTGGAGGTGGAAAAAAGCTTACTCCTAACATGTATGCAGTATACTACACCCATATGTACACATAAATAATTACAATATGTCAGCCCCTTCAACCTTCATAACATAAGATGATATTAATTGGAAGTGGCAGATCCCCTCTTTGGAACCAATAGCCATGTCACAAGCTAGCTATCTAGTCTATTTTGTTGAAAGACTATGGGAGGTAAATCTGGTGTGGTTCTTTTTTTTATGAAAGGATCATTCATTTATGAATTCATACCTCCTGTTTAAAATGTTATGTATTTGATATAGAAGCTGGTGCTGACTGGTATGAAGGCTTACAGAAACTTGTACGCATTTGGATTTTCTAGCCATAGAAATACATGTCTTAAATAAGTAATTTATTTTGATTAGTACATTTTCCAAAGATTGTCCTGTTCAAAAAGGTTTCACACACCCAAAAAACATATTTATGGGGAATACTGAGAAGTTTACTGCTTAACCCTCTTACTGCCAGCCTACCTTTTGTCACCCTTTGGTGCCTTTGAAATTTTTTAATCCAGACCTTTACCCTAGTCAAAGTCACAAGCGTGTCTGGTGGGGCGTGGGGGGGGGGGGGGGGGCAGCAGCTGCATAGTCAAGCCTGCCCTCTGGAATTGGTGAGCCTTAGCGACGTGAGCATACGGGGAGTGAGCAAGGTGGGCAGGGCTCGGGCCCCATCTGCCGACATACATTTCATTCCCAGCTGGAAGCTTCATCAATGTCTTACACCCACATATCCATCCATAGGCCTTTCACATTATATGTGTATTGCATGCTATGCAGAACCCTGCCCCCAACTTAACTGATGGTTAATTAAGGTGTAGGTTAGTATTTTTCAAGCCAAAAATAGTCTATTAAAACACTGTTCTTCCTTGAAACCCATTCATTATTTGCAATACATTTTAACCTGTGTTTGCTACAAAAGCAGAAGGTATTACATAAGGATACCATATGCCTTCCTTGAGTCTGGCTCTGGGAGTTAGATAATGCCTCTGGCAGCAGGATTCTGGCTCTACCCATGAGATTCTGTCTCTGACTTTGTGAACACAGTTCCCACGCTGGCTTTGGAAATATGCAAATATAGTCTAACTATAAGTGATAAAATATGATTCCAAGGCCCCCTTTAGTATTCAGATATTTGGAACACTGTACTGTTTTGAAAACCAGGCACTATTTGCATAATACTTATGATTTGGGGTCTGGTAAATGGTTCTAGATGTAGAACTTATTGTCTGGCTTTCCTAATAGGAAATTATTTAAAATACATGTGCAGCTAACGTATTGGTTTTGCACTATTTTTAATTTCTCCATCTAATTACCTAAATTGCAATGAACTCAACTTTACATGCCTTAAAGTGGAACTAAACCCAGCATGGCTGGCCCTGGGATCTAAAAGATTGGGATGCTCCACTGTGTGAAATCCCCCAGATTGCCCATAATAACTCACCTTTCCCATGGTGCATGCACGGGCTCTCATCCAACAGAGCCATTTGCCATGCATACCCTGCAAGAAACAAAACCCAGGATAGTCAAAACCCTGTGTTTTGTTCCGCTTTAACAATGATTTGAAGTCTTTGACATGGGGTGTGACTATAGGGTTTGCAGGGGGTGTGACAGCACCAGGGCCCAGGAATTCAGGGGACATTGCTCCTACACCAAATACTCATCACCACTTGACATCATTTAGAGAAAGGAAGAACTATTTGTTTCTACTGTTTCAGTCTTTAGTATCTAGCTGTATACATTTGAGTTCAAAGACCAAATGACCCTTGAAAAAACCCATTTAATATTCGTACCAGGGCCCGGTTACATTTAATTTCACCACTGTTTTGACAATTACAAAAAGAAAAGTTTTTTATTTGCTAGGGGTACACAAAAAAATCTCAGCATAAAGAGTAGAGGGTCCACACTCCTTAAAAGCTTTATTAGGTTAATCTTAAAAACATCTCCATATAACAGCCATAAAAATCAGTAGTTACCAGACCCAAGCAGAAGGAATGATGACAGAATCCTCCTTAACCCTTTCGCTGCCAGCCTACCTGGAGTTTTTGTCACGCTTGGTGCCAGACCATTTTGCACTATTTTGCGCTCCCCATGTTCAAATGTGATTTTTGAAGGGATTTCCAGGGATTTCCCAGGAAAATGATATATTGTTTTTTTCAGCAGAGTCTGGGCTTTAACATGAAATGTCTTGTTTGTAATTTTTTAGGTGTATTCTCAATACTTTTGGGTGAAATATGTGCAAAAAAATAAAAAAAAATCTATTTTTTGCTATTTGTAGTGTTTCTTTGTAATAAAAAATGTAAGTTTGTCAATAAAATCTTATTGCATGTGAAACCCCAATTAATCCCGGTCACAGCTTTACCACATATGTATAAGTAGACACCCTTTCCTGCCCAGGAGACTCCCCCAAACTGAAACAGCGCTTTAGGAGATTTTCAGATAAAATACAACTATGCACCGCGCTGTCAGGTCCCGTGGGACACCCACCTTCCAATAAATCAGCAATCTCCGCTGCTTTCTTCACCTATAGTAAGCCCCCGTTTGCCGGGACGCTAGACACGCCTCACCGGACACGGTTGCCCCCAGGTCTTGTTAGCACAAAGGATGCTGACTTATGCAGGGGAAGGCAGATGAACCAGGAACTAGACTGAGTAGCAATAACGGACAGGGGTCATACACGGGTGGTCAATCCGAGGAGGCACGGTACAGTAGGGTTAGACGGAAGAGTAGTCAGGGCAAGCCAAGGGTCACAACGGGAGGTCAGAAGTTCGCGGTACAAAGGAGCAGGCAGATTCGTGGTCAAAGAACAAGCAAGGTCGGTCCAGGCGGCAATCAGGGATGGTCAAAAACACGGCAAGATTCACAGGGAGAAGGTATCCAAAATCGCACCCAGTAGCACGCTATAACGGGAAAGGACTGACCGCAGGGTGAATACCTTTATATGATGGGGGCTAACAGGATTGGCTGAGGGGGAATGTGGTGATTGGTGCTACATAGGACCCTTGGGCTGATTGCCCAGTTTGAATCAGGGGGCGTTTGCCCAGTGTACTTTGGGCTCATAGGCCCATACTGACAAAGGGCTCATTGGCCCACGCTGATTACCTCCGGCGGGCGCGCTGTGTGCAGCGCCGCCGGAGGACATACAAGGAAGCCAGGCGCGCGCGCGCGTGTGTATGATGCAGCGCGCCGGGAGCGCGCCGCACAGAGAGCGACGCGGCCGCTCCCGACGCCGCCGACGAGGAGGCTGCCCGGGCGGCTGCTCGCGACAGCCGAGCGGCGGCCGGAAGGGAGAGACGCCGGCCCGCCGCCGGCTGCAACGGACGCCCAGCCCGCGGAGAGGAGTCGGCGAGGGAACGAAGGACAGGTGAGGTGGCCGTGACACGCGCTAAGCGCACCTTGCGGTCTTTCCAGAAAAAAAACCCTTTAAATTTGAAATACCCCCCAAAAACTATATATTCTCTGGAAGTATACACCTCAGGCTTTCTAGGCGTACCAGGTTTGTTGACATAGGCGCAATTTTCTGGAAGTAATCCCCCAATCAATTCTTTGGTTGCACAGAGTTTCCCTAAAAAAGAATAAAAAAGAAGAATCAAAGCCACATTTTCCTAAAAAAAACTATATGCAAACAGAAAAAAACAATTAAAATCTGAAAAAGCAACAACCCCCGAACAGAACAATACCCAACATGTATAGGTACTGTCAAGGGAAGAGTAGCCAAACAATAAAGTAAAGCATGCGCATAACGGTAATTTTGCTTAAAAATTTCAGCTCTGCAGACAAAGTGCGCACCTTGCGATTTTTCAACCAATACAACCCTTTAAATTTAGAATATCCCCACAAACCATATATTCCCTGAAAGTACACATGTTAAGCTTTCTAAGAGTACTGAGCTTGTTGTAGTGGGCTCATCTTTAATCCATTGAAGAATTCTTAGGTTGCACAGGGTTTCCCTAAAAACAATGATAAAAAAGCAGAATAAAAACCATGTTTTCCTAAAATATCAATATGCAAACAAGAAAAAACAAGCTAAACCTGAAAGCTCAAGGTCGCCCGAGCAGAACAATACCCAACATGCATAGGTACTATTAACCCTTTTAATTGTCAGCCTACTTGAAGTTTTGTCACCCTCTGTTGACAGGTCATTTTTCCCCATTTTGCGGCATGATTAGCCGTGATTTTTGCTGGAATTTCCAGAAAAATTATATACATTACATATACATTTTTGCAGCAGAGTTTAGGCTTTAACATGAAATGTCTTGTTTGTAATTTTTCTAATGTTTTTTGAATATTTCTGCTTAAAAAAACAAAAAAAAACAAAATAATATATATTTTTTAAACAATTGTTTCCTTTATTTTAAATAAAACCTTTTTTTTTAAATGAAAACCATATTGCATGTGATAGCCCCATTTCTCCCGATTACAACGGTACCACATATGTATCGGTAGCCCCCCCATTCTTGCCCTGGAGACCCCCCAAACTGAAAAGAGCACTTTATTACATTTACAAATAAAATACAACTACTATCCACACTATAAACATAAGGGGTTAATTAAAAAAAAATGACATAGGGCCCCCCCCCCCCCTTTTTTGGGGGAATTTTAAGGGGTAGGGTTAGGCTAACCCTTAAAAATAAAAAAATATACAAAAATAAAAATTTCCCCCCAAAAAATGGGGCCCCCCCATGTCATTTTTTTTTTAATTTTTTTTTAATTTTAAAGGTTAGGGTTAGGCTAACCCTAACCCGTAAAAATAAAAAAAATGTACAAAAAAAAATTCCCCCAAAAAAATGGAGAACCCCCCCCCCCCCCCCGCCTATGTCATTTTTTTTTTTTTTTAAGGGTTAGGGTTAGGGTTAGCCTAACCCTAACCCTCACCCTTAAAAAAAAATGTTTTCATTTTTTTTTTAATTTTAAGGGTTAGGCTAACCCTAACCCGTAAAAATAAAAAAAAAAGACTTTTTTTTTTAAGGGTTAGGGTTAGCCTAACCCTAACCCTTAAAATAAAAAAAAAATGACGTAGGGTCCCCCTTACCCGTCATAACCAGCCCGGGACCAGCTATGGGGGCTTGTAGGCACAGAGTGGGGGGGCCAGCTTTTGTGGCCCCCCACCCTGCAGCCTACGAGCCCACATACCCTGTATGGGCCAAGGCTCTTCTGCCCCCCCTGGGCTTTGGGGAGGCAGGTAATTGGGGGTGCGGGGGTTAATGGCAAGCCACCCGCTAGTTGCAGGTGGCTTGCCAGACCCCAGCCTTGTGAACTGGTATAAGGGGTCTCACGGACCCCTTACCAGTTCACAAAGGGTTAACATAAAAAAAACACACACACAAAAATGTCATTTATTAAAAAAAAAAAAAAAAAAAGTTTTTTTTTACTTTACTCACCTCACCCGATTGTCAGCTCCTGTGGTGATCAGCTGTCAAATGCCTTGGTGATCGCTGGCCAGAGGAGGGGGGGGGGCAGGGGATCAGAGCATCCCCTGCCCTTCCACTGCTCTGCCCAGCGATCACCAGGGCATCTGACAGCTCAGCCGAGGAGAGGCAGCAAGAGGCCCGGGAGTGACGTCATAAGCCCTTAACAACAAGATGGCGGCACCCGTCGGGAGAGGAGGGGGAGAGCCCTTTCAGGCTCTCCCCTGAAGCTGAAGAGGCTGGGGGGGGCGATCGGAGGCCCCCCCAGTGAAGTGGAGACCGGAGGGAGGCAGCGCGACTGCAGGTAAGTAAATGTCATTTTTATTTTTATTTTTTTTTACAGTTAGCAGCTGCTGCTGCCAAAACGGGGGGGGGGCTATTCCGGGGGCTCTCCTGGAGCCATCCGATCCCCCACGGGGGATCGGATGGCACCAAATTAAAGAGGAGACCCAGCCGGATCCAACGAGGGGTCAGGTGAGTATTTGTGATTTTTATTTTTTTTACTAGCAGGGGGGAAAGTCAAGCACGTAGATTCTACGTGCTTGGCACTTAAGTGGAGTAGAAGCAAGCACGTAGAAACTACGTGCTTGGCACTGAAAGGGTTAATCATACATAAGGATCCTGTATAAGAAATCCATATAAATAATAAAAGTTCACTTACCCTGTGACACCAGCTTCTCCAACTGCATCTGTCTCCTGAGGCCGTCTGGGGCCGGATGACGTCACCACCGGCGAGGAGACCGCAATCGCCAATGGGTAGCACGACCAGGTGAGCCAATCAGAAGAGAGAAGCCTCACATGACTAGCCTGCACTCGCTCAAGGAGGAAGCGGCCGCCCGGCAAAAACAAACATAAGAAAAGTTCAAGTATGGACAGGTTTTTACATCTTTGATATATCGATTCACTGCTGCCAACGATTTCCTGTTGTGCAAACCACCTTAAAGTGTAAGTCCCCTGGCATCACAAATAGGTTAATCGGTCCACACAAATTTTCCTTTAAAAAGCCTGAAACTGTACTGCTTACTCGCCTTTCAATCAGCCATTTAATGATGACCAGGGGCCTCATTTATGATGTGTGCCATTTAGCATCTTTCTGGTGCCTATAGCGCCAGTTTTGGAGCACAGGCGTTTTTGGCTTTTCTGGCGATGTGCTGTGGACTTCAATGGGGCTAGAAGTCGCAGCGCCAAATTCTAACTAACTAGCTTTGATTGTTGCACTAGGTATTGGCCAGCCTGTGTCAGCGCCTGTTGGACCCGGCTGCCAATTATTCCCAGCACCAGTAAGTGTCACTTTGTACTGCCATCTTTTCGGTGCTGCACATCATATTTATGAAATGTTTCCTCCTTGAAAAGATTAAAGCTGTACTTTTCAGGCACTGGTCACCGTTTCATCATTACAGTTACAAGAAATCACTGCTGGGGACAAAGGGGACAAACATTACAGTGAGTTTAGGCTGCTTCTAGTTGTTGGTGTCAGAATTACACATCTAGGTCCTGCGTTTTTATTATTATCATTATAAATCACAGTGCAACTTCTGTAAAATAAATGTGTGTATTTTAATTATAAGCATAAAACACTACAATCAAGTTTTGCCCATTATGCTCTGTGGGATCTTGAGCTACAGCATCAGGCTTAAACTGATGCTGCTACAACCAGAGCGTCTGGCGCTGACCTTTTAGGCATTAGTGTCAAACTAGACCAACAGCCTGGCACAGTTGGAAAAGAAAGGTAGCGGCCATTTTGGAGCTTCCTCTCCCAGCATCTCAGCCATGTTGCTGCCTGGATTCAACTGACATAACTGACAATGCACAATAACAGGAAGCCCAGCAGCACTTCCTGTTTGTGCTAGCTTAGCTGGCAGCCGCATTGGTGCTGCTGTTTTTTTGTATCTTAAATCGCACAAAAAGTAAGGCTGTGTGGCGCAGATGCTTCATGAGTAAGGCTCCAAGTCGGACACATAGGCATGTTCAGCGCCATGCAAATCCAGCCAGCAATCCCCATTGGTTACCAACGGGTCACATAGTAAGGACATACTTATCAGTAGCAGGTAGCTGAGTAAATTGAGCACTACATTGACATCCCTGGAGGGGTTATAAACCAGGGCTGCGTTAAAAAGTATGGTACTTTGGAAAATGTTATTATCTGAAGGCTCCCCTTAAATTACATGTTTAATTTGATTTAGGTTAGGAACTTTATATAATACCATCTATCCATGCTAAATGATCTATAAAAAAAAATAATATAAAATAAAATGTATTTGTTCCATCATTCTTAAAACCGGGTCTGCATTCAATAACTAAAAAAACAAAAAGCTTCTTTTATTTTCCTATTTTTATTGTTTATATTTTCATTTTAGATGCTTTTTTCCCTGAATAAATGGTTTATTGTTCTCATTGTTTTTAATATTGAAGGGTAACTGTTAATATGCCTCCGTTTCAAAGAAAAACATGTAACTAGAAAAGATCAAAACAATGCAAAACTAATTTATGCCAAATATATTTTACTGTTAATGACGATTTGCATGTTGCTGACATAGCACAACAGTATTTTGCCTAATAGTTTCCAAATTCTAAAACGTCTTTTGTTAGGCATTCATGTGTATTACACAGTTTTATTAAGGTTACCTATATTACCAAAAAATAAAATTAAAAGAGAAGAAATGCTTGCTTTGGCTCAGGCCAAAATATGGCCCCAATACTAGTATAGATAAAAAATACTCACCTGGGAAATACAGCACATACAAATAATTAAGAATAAGTGTTTCCCTAGCTGCATACAATCAGAAGTACACTCAAAATGTAGAAAAATGTACATAAATCGATCCAAAAGTTATTTGGATTGCTTGTAGAGATGGGCAAAACTTTGAGCTAGAGTTTGGGTCGAACTTTGAGAAAAATTTGGTTTGCCATGGTTTCCCGACACTTGTGTTTTTCATTGGCTGATTTACATGGATTTGGGTGCCAGTAAGTGACAAATACAAAGGCACAGTAAGTAAAGGACACAGGCAGGGCAACCAAGACACCAGTATGGGACCCAAGGGGCAAAGCAGTGAAGAGAGGGCCCTGACATGGAACAAGCAGGCTGCCACACTATTGCTGCTGGCATTGATGATGAATTAGGGTATCTGCCCCTCCCCCAAGCTGGTTTGCCTTGGGGCCCAATTCAAGCCAGGGTCCATCACACATAGGTTAGAGAGGAGCACAGTCTCTATAACTATATTGTATCTGGGGCCCATAAAATATAATGTGACGACTGGGCTCTTAGTCTCCTAGTCTCTATATGGTCTGTCTGGATTTTGAGGTAAACATGGCTGTCTTAGAGCCAAAGTCCCAGCTTAAACTAGGGGCCAAGTCATCACATATTGGCTATGAGTGGGGCCCAGACATTGCTGCTGTATGGAAAATTCCAGATTGCTGCCCTGGATACAGGGGTCACAGATGATGCGAGGCAGCCAGCCAATCCACTCCTAGCTCACCACATGCCACCCACCTTTGATGTCCCGCCATGCCCTGCCGGTATAACACTGGATCGCTGAGGGTCTTCAGCTTGTACTCTTGACACTGAGCTACCTACCTCTCACACTCTTTGGGATTGTGTGGCACCAAGGGTTTACTTTAAAAAAAAAACATTTTTAAATTACCCATTACCTAACCCTACATATTTTATTGAGTTTTCAGATTGCATTGTTGACACTGAGCTACCTACTTCTCACTTACACTCTCTGGTGTTGTGTGGCAAAAAGGTTTGTCTTAATTACAAAAAAAAAAATTAAACAAAACCCACTGTTCCACCGTTTTCTTCAATGGCACTCTCAATGCCAAACCATAAGTCTCTCATAAGTCTGCCTGTATGTCCAGTGGTAGTGGTAGTGGCAGAAATACCAGCCCAAGCAGTTACAGAAGAACTGGTGCTGTTGTCAGCAGCAGTCGTGGTAACAGGGTGGATCTCCCTTTATCAACCAATGGCCAGCAACCAGCCAGCAGCCTTGGACTTGTTGACACAGATCTCTGGCTCCACAGTCTACAGAAGCCAATCACACAGCCTGGCATTGTGTGGTTCCTCAGGCAGCAATATTCAATGGCAAAGCACCCACATTCCTCTGGCCCTCTCCTTTCTTGAATTTGCATCTCTCCAATGCTCCAACATCTGGCCAAGAGCTACCAGCAGGCTTTGTCTCTTGCCCTCAACCACTGTTCCTTTTTTGTGGTGCCACTCATATAGGCAATTCAGGCCAGAAAGATCAAGGTCATCGCCTTGCCTCCATGACAGTCACCTTAAGAGTCACAAAACAGAGTTGGTCAATTATCCACTCCACCATACCCTTCGATCTTTTTTTTAGTATTGTGACTTCTACTCAGAGGTAAGGTAGTGTTGTGCTCTTCCAGGATTGTTTGTGGAGGGGTGAGTGCCCAAAAGTAAGTATATGAGGGGCATGACCTCAAACCACTAATGCACCAGCCAGTTGAGGGAGACAGCAGTGGCAGTGAAACATGCATAGATGATGATGTTGCTGACCTCACGCAGCAGCCAGGTCATCATCCTCATCAGGGGACGAGGGTGGCAGTGTGGCACAAATCCAGCATGGTTGCAGCTGTCAAAGAAATGGGGAAAAACATGGGAGGGGCAGACCGGCAACTCTGAAAGTGAACACACATCCTGCAGCAGCAGCAGCAGCTACAAGCAAATAGTACTAGGTGATTGTGGAATACCACATTACTATGAAAAGTGGCAGTTTTTTGACAAATGTGTATGTGTAGGCTTAGTCAGGAATATGTGAAGCGGGGAAAGGGTCCTAATGTGGGAGGGGAAGGGGAATCCAATGTAAGGGAGACGTCCTTAGTTTTTTCAACACCTTATTAATTAGAATACAAGGAAATCACTAAAATAATATTTAATAATATCCCCATTTTACGTTGTGATGCAAAGGTAACCAAGACTAAAGATATGGGGGTAAAAAAAGTAGCTCATAAAGCAAAAACTCGAAGGACAATGCTGGCACCTATTATGTTACCTCCTCATCCTCTGATAGAGATAACTGGTTATCCTCTTTGAGATATTACAGGTGCAATAAGCCTTGATGCACAGTTTGTAAACATATCTCCCCGAGACAAAATTTCAGATCGATAGTCACAAATAGTGTAATAGAGTATAATATTAAACAATTTATAAATTGTCACACAAAGAAACAGTATATCTGATTACTTGTGAGCTCTGTTGCCTATAATATGTAGGATGTTCCACTCACCCCCTTAGGAAGCACATACAAGGCCATGAAAAGGGAGCGGCTTCAGCACCCGGCAAGGTGGGGCAGCAGCTGGGGGCCCCCACTCTCTGGGGGGGCCCACTGACATGGCCAGCCTTTGGAATGAGTGACTGCGCTTGAGTGGCGACGTACTGGGAGGGCACCACCACAGCTGGTGCCCACATCTCCTCAATTGGCGGGGTTCCACACAACAGGGCATCTCGATTTAGATTCCAAGGGAGGAAGTGCTGGGTTTTGTTCTGCTTTTAAGTTACCCACCCTAGCTGATTTCCTATCCCTGGGCATCTGTGATACCCTACTGTGTGAACCTCCCTGGGATCGCTGGCATACTCACTATGTAAGCAATTCCACCCCTGAGTTTTGGTCCGCTTTATCCCAAATTGAGATGCCCCTGTTTGGGAAAGAACCTCCCTGGTTTGGCTGTTAACTCAGACAGACGATCCCACGGTGCATTCGCCAGTTCCAGGAAAGTAATATACAAAGGGGGGGGGGGGGTCACACACAGGGGCATCCAAAATCAAGAGAATCTGGATTCATTTAGACTCCAAGGTCAGGTTTAAAGTGGTTCGGTGCACTTCAAATTAGACCAAAACTAGAGTTTTGTTCCAGATAACATGACGTCCCTTGGTGATGTGACGCGACTCTTCACCACAAAGGGGCCCCCTGAGACCATGCCGCCCAAGGGCTCACAAAAACCTGGAGCCGACCCTGATATCAAAGGCAATATTTAAAATTATTGAAACAGTGTAAACATAATTAGTGGGGACACCACTAATTTAAACCTCTGCAACAAGTAGCAGTCTCCCTATCCCATCCAACCCTATCTCCTCCCTTGCTTCTACTTCTCATCAATAAAGACAGCAGTCATTACCTGAAGCTATTACAAGAAAACAGCAGTACACCATCAGTCACCCAGTGGCACCGAAGTTGAGTGTGCACCTAGCCAAGTTGATACTGCTTCAGTCCCTCACTTTCCAGGTAGGTGACTCTGCACCTTTCAGAGACCTGATAGCTTGTGCCTACGTAAAGTAGAGAGTCCCAACCAGGCAATATTTTTTAATAAATCAGTGCCATCCCAGCACAGCTACAAGCAGAAAAAGGTCTCTCAAATTTGGTTCACTTCAGTGCTGATGTGTGGAACTCCAGCTATGGGCAAGGGCAGTATATGTATATCCACTCCCACTGGATTAACATTATTCTGGTCCAGGCACTGCAGCAACTTAGCCAGATCATGGCAATAGTGCCTCTGCGGTGCCATAATGAGCTTTCTGTGTCCTCCACCTCCTCAACCTTCTTTTCACCCTCCCATCTGTCAAGAGTTCAAGTCAGGTTTTATACTACTAATGCCAGGCCCGTCGCCACATGGTCCTGCACCTGGTAAGCCTCGGTGAACGCAGCCACATTGGTCATAAACTGCTCCACTGCATTTGCCAGGAAACTTCCTCTTTGCTGACCCCTCACCAACCAGAAATTGGAGTCATCGTTACTGACAATGGGGAGGGCTGTGCCAGAGAAAGGAAATTATGACTACTCAATGCAGCAGCCATCCAGCTTTACACCACAGTGCAATTTCCAACTGGACCATTGGCGCTGAGGCTCTTTGAGGAAGCCACTCTTCTCACCAGTGGGGAAGACAACAATGTAAAACAATGTCCCTTGTTTTATGTATTGGAGAAGGTCACGTGGGCAGAGGAGTGCCAAAATAGTGAACCACTGTTACTCTATAGTGGCTTGTTGAGACCTACCAGCATGATCTGGCATCTAAGAGGGGAGACTTTAAGCACTCACTCTTCACAACAATGACTGCTAGGGGTGCCAGGGACAGCAGCAGCAGTAGTTAAGCTAGCCATTTAAGCCTGGAGTTTCTGATGAGCAAAGCAGTCACCAACATATCGCCACCACTCAACAGATGCTAAACCACCAAGTGGTGGCATATCTGGAGTCCCCCCACCCCTTGGTAACATGGAACCCCCTGGAGTTTTGGGCAGGGAAACTGGACATCTAGCCACAACTGGCATAGTTAGCCATGTACATATTATCATGCCCAGCCGACAGGTTATTTAGTGCAGCAGAGGCTATTGTGACCCATGGAGAACTCAAGCCAAATGTGGAGATCCTCAAATCCATAACAATGAATAAGGCATGAATAACTAAGCTGCTGCTGCTAACCTACTGAGCTGACTTTCACAGGCCTTAGGGACTCCATTAGGCAACTGCTATCCAGCCTCCACTGGCTTCCACAGGCCTTAGGCACTCAGAAAAAGTAGTTTATGCAGATAATTTATTTGTTCCAGGCTCAGGATTGAAATACACACAATGGCTTTCACTGGCCTTAAAGTGGACCAACACCCACCCGTGATCGGCCCGGGAATCTATAAGATTCCCGGACCGATCACCTCCCTCCCCGCGGGACATCCGAGATCGGGATGTCCCGCGGGGTGAAACCCCCCCAAACCCCCCAAACTCCTTACCTCCGCCGCCGCCTCCCTCGCGCCCCTCTAGTTGTGCGCGCGCTCGCGCCGGCCGTCTGTGAATGGCCGGCGCGGGCACGCGCGCGTCAACAGGGACGCGCGGGAGGCGGCGGCGGAGGAGCCGCTTGTCCGCGGCTTGTCCGTCGCCGCTGACAGAGGTGAGTTCGGGGGGGTTTCACACAGCGGGGCACCCCGATCGGGGGTGCCCCACCGAAGTGGACCAAGACCCAGGATAGTCAAAATCCTGGGTGTTGGTCCACTTTAAGGACTTTATGAGGCTGCTCTGCTGTTAACACACTCCACTGGTTTTCACTGGCCTGGGGACTCTATGAGGTTGCTTCTGCTACCCACCCTCCACTGGCTTTCACAGGCCTTAGGCACTCAGAGAAACTGCCGCTGCTGTTGTAACTCACATACACCTGCTTTCACAGGTGTTATGCACTCAAACAGACTACTGATAGTGCTACCCACCTACACTGGCTTTCACAGGCATTATGCACTCAGACAGACTGCTGATAGTGCTACCCACCTACACTGGCTTTCACAGGCATTATGCACTCAGACAGACTGCTGATAGTGCTACCCACCTACACTGGCTTTTAAAGGCCTTAGTGAATCTATGATGATGCTGCTGTTAACACCCTCCAGGCTTTCACAGGGACCCTTAGGGGATCAGAGTAAAAGTGAACTGGGATGCGGCTGGTGGCACATGCTCCATTCATCTTTTCTTGCCACTCTGAGCTCAGTGGGGCAAAGAAAAATTTAAAGGGAATGCAAGCCACTCATTGTCTCATACACTGTGGGAACAAAAGAAATGTGAGTTTTCGGGCAATCCCAGGGTATACACATAGTGGCGCACCAGAAATTGGAAAAAATATATGTTGTATATGTAAGGGACGATGGAGCATGGATGATGTGTGTTATGAGTATTGTGTAAAAAAATGCCCAACAGTGAAAGGGTTAAGCTAATGTACAGCTGTTGTCAGCTCTCTTTCTCTGGAAAACCTAGTGATACCTCTATAATAAATCCCCTTTACTGGCTTCTAATAAAGTTAACTTCAACAAAAGAAAGTGTTTTCTACTGTCATTATGTCAAAAGAAGTGCCTACCATGTTTCACCAAGCTCCCACATAGGTACAATAGATACAGCATTTAACAGTTCCATTCTGCCAGCCTTAAATATATAATGATCAATTTTAATGAGACGGTATTTGTTGCTTTTAACAGTTAGCGGGCAACCAAACTGTAATATGTTATCTATTATCACCATGTTATGCTGCTTCAACGGGAAATAATTTATTCTTTAAAATGATTTGGTCTGTTTTAAACAGCTGCTGAATATTTAAGTTGTCGTCACATTTATTACTAAAAATGTAGCCTTCTATTTTTTGATAATCAAAAGTTTGATCTTATATAACGTATATGTGATGGTTTACATTTCACAAATGAAATTCAGTATATAGTCAGGATTAGGGAGTCAATATTACTGTCATAGTCTCCTGCAATTGATTCAGCCTGGCTTTTATGTTCTCCAAAGAAAGGCTTTTGTTACACTAAATCGCAAAACAATAGATGCTTCACATAAAACATTTCAGAAGATATTTAAAACAGGTCCCCAGTTTGTTTTAATTAGCACCTTAGAGTTTAAAGAACTTTACAAGGATACTTCAAAGATCTTCACGTAGCGATCCCAGCACATTTTTGCCAATTTAGCATACCAACATAAGGGATTAAAAATCAAATACGACGTAGTAAAAATGCACAGTGGCTAAATTAGCTTGCGTTAGACCATTAAGAACATGCCAGCTTGTCAGGCCTATCCAGGCACACATAATATGTTCACCCATATTAGACTTTTTAATAATAGTAAGATAGATAATTCTCCCCAAAACATACATAAATTGGGCTAAATATTGAAAATGCATGACAACCCTTATTTAACAATATTGATAGCGTAATTATGTTTTCAATAAACTGACTAATGCTAAATACGATACACACAGGATTAAATTGCTATTTTTATATCCTGTATACTGTTCAAACTGTAGTAAGTAACAGTAAAGTCTGCTGTCTATTAGTTGTAGTCAGGTTATACACAGATATACATGCACACCTATAGCAGTTTCTAGCCTTAATATACAGGTGGTACTAAGGCCCTTATTTATGAAGGAATAGCAACAGGTAGCGACTGGTGAGCGACCGGTAATGACGGGCACCGCCACGAGAACGCCGGCTCCCCACCACAATCACACATTTATCAAGCCGATCCTGCTTAGCGACTGAGATAGCGCCAGATAGCCACTCATTCATCATTATTCCAGCCTCAGCCCACAGCGCCAGCGTCCGACCTTGAACAGCGACAGGTATGACCTCTCGCTATCTGGCGCTCTCCAATGCATTTCAATGGAACAATCTTTAAATATTCATAATTAATTGTTATTAATGTTTTTTTTTTTTTTTTAAATGTGAAAAATTCTGTGACCACTTCTGCCATGTTAGATATTTTTTTTAAGGTAAAAAAAAAATAAAAAAATTTGTGCAGAATTGATATTACAGGTCTGATATTATTGTATTCATATTACTAAATTCTTTAAAAAAATTTTTTTGGGGGGTTTCCAAAAATATGGTGGTTTGGGGGTTAAAAAACTACTTTTAACACATCGCCGCCAGCGCTCTGGGGTTTAAACATGCATTTCACAGCGCTTGAATTTTTTGAGCGTGATTTTTTGATGAATATGGTGGGAGCCGGTCGCTCTGACCAGTCGCTATCATGCGCACCCATACATCGCGGAACCTGTCAAATAGCGACTCGTCACCTTGTATTCAACATTACTGCACACCGACTCAGTCGCTATCAACAACCGAACAATGGCCAAGCACAGCGACTACTAGTGGGCGCTGTGAAAATACTGCTACAGTCGCTCAACTGTCGCTACCTGCCACTATTAATGAATCGGCCTCCCCGTGTCCATTTAAGAAGCGCTCGTGCCATGTAGTGCCAAATGAACATCAGGTGAATGTCAGGTCCCAGTGCAAAAGGTGTGGTTATCAAGTCAAAAATTCAGGGCGCCTCCGAGTTCCCTACAGTGCCAGATAAGACCAGGCTCTCTTCCTGTACTGTGGGACATTATCCCATACATTTCACTGGGCTGGGATGGTAATTTTTTTGGCCACTTTCGTTTTTTTGTTGTTTCTTTTCAGAATAGTTTTTATTAATGAAAAAAGCAACGTTACATACAACGCACTCAATTTTTGCACATTATGATTCCTACCTATGGGATCCAACTTGCGCTCTAGAAACCATACAAACATGACATGAATAGTGCAAGCGCACATAAAAGTATAATTACTTAAACCGAATCTAGAATCTAGCCCATGGCTGCACTTAAATAACCCAATCCCTGGCAATGACCAGAGACACACTAGCAGAATATGGCAAGCTTTCTAATTATAACCAATAACGTAACAGTTGCTGGAGGGAAAGATAAGGAAGAGATAGAGTAAGTGGAGTAAGAAGGAAAGGGGGAAAGGAAAGCAAGAAAGAGGGAAAGAAGGTGGGTTTCAAGCCTCACAATGACCTGCACATATAGTGGTAAACTCATGATTGTCAGAAGCAACCAGTCAAAGTTTCTCGGATGGAAATGAGAAATCCAGCCCTCCCAAATCACTAAGAAGGTTCCCCTGCATAGAGGCCAACATTTTTTTCAAAGAACATGGTCTCATTTATGCGAGGGCCTAGGCGTCCAAGGGGAATATCTGACTTCTCCCAAGACTGTGCAATTATTGTTTTGGCGGCTGTTAGAATATGGACAACAAGATCAAATTGAGTCTTAGAGCAACTCGGGGGTCTCAGATTAAGTAGGGAAAGCTGTGGTGATGGGGTCAGCTGCAGGCCGGTGGACTTATTAATGATATAATATACTCTTATCCAAAATTGCCTTACCATCTTACACTCCCACCAGACATGTATATACGATCCCAAGAGTGGACCCCTAAAGCAGTCCGAGGAATAGGAGGGTCTAAATTTGTGGACCCTCTCGGGGACCAAGTACCATCACACTAAGACCTTAATATTGACCTCCAGGGCTCTGACATTTAAGAAACCTGTAAACGAGTGCTTCCAAATAGCTTTCCAGTCACTGTCCGCAAGGGTCTCCTTAAGATCAGCCACCCACCTGTGAGTGTACGTTGGTGGCCCCAACCCAGAAGCGGCACTAAGTTGCTTATAAACCAGCGAGATTGCCCCCTTCCCCAATGGATCCCCTCCACAGAAACCTTCGAAGACTGTGAGTCTGTATGAAGCGATTCCTCCCTTGAGCTTCGCCTTGGCATAGAGACTCATTTGTAAGTAGCGGAAATACTCCCCATTGGGAATGTCCCTGGTAGTTCTCAGGCTGGGAAACAACAGCAACCCAGCTGGAGCGGAAATATCTTTAATCCTTGTGAGGTTGCGCTCCCTCCATTTGTTTTGTTTTGTTTTTTTTTTGCCTGGTTCACGTGCCACAGGATTCCCGGCCTGTGTCCCCAATGCAATTCCCAGTGTTTTTTTTTCCTGCCACCCCCCCCCCCAAAATAAAAAAAATTGTGCTTGGAATCCCCTTTTTACAGCACCCATACAGGCGCTGTGTTTTTTAAAAAAATAAATTCTGACCTTTAACAGCACTCCCAGTTGGCGCTAGCAGTTGCTAGCACATGGGCTTTGACAAGCCCTGCGCTGCGTCAAGTGGGATGAAGCAAAGGCAGAGCGCTTTGCAGAGCGGGTGCAGAGAGCGTCTCGCAAGAGACGCTCATCTAGTGCCTGCCGGACAAATGAATAAATAAGGCTGTCTGGCTTGCAAAGCTCACTTTATAGAGTTCTGCAGCGCTCAAAACTAAATGTCATCTACTACAATTTAATTAATTAAAATAAAATCAGAGGACACATTTGTAAAACAAGAAGTTACACTGACATTTCATGACACCTCTGTTAATTGTAACAGATTAAACTGGACCAGTAGCCAGGGCCAGCCTTACGCTGATTGGCACCCTGTGGCAAATTTAAGGATGGCGCCCCCCTCCCCCCCAATAAAATGACACGTTCTTTACTTATTACCACTATACAATATTTAGGAACTATAACTTCTCTGATATCTGACAAACAAAACTTTAAAGCAGTTGTAAAGCTCCTGGAGTTAAAAGGTCCTGGATTCGGAAGTCCACCAGCCTGCCCTCAGGGTATACTATGTACAATCCTCCATATTGCATGCTTTACTGATCTTTAAGTGGGGCTTCCAAGGCAATGTCTTTGCTGCTGGCCGCATCCCTGTCTTTGCTTTAGCTTCCACGCCCAGCCATTCATATTGTGCATCCAATAGAGGGAAGCCAGGGATGTGGCCAGTAGGCTAGTTGGGGAAGTTATCCATCATTCTTTACATTAGGTACTTGGGCTGGTGTGGCCCACAGAGTTTTGTGCTGTTTTAATCATCACATAGCATCCATATGACTGGATATGAATATATACCCTTAACAATGAATTTGAGACTGCATGGATGTGGCCATGTGTGTACCCAGACCCCCATTTTGTCATTGACATTTAAAGTGTACCCCTTACCAGAGATATGGCCTGTCAGAGATAGAGCCAATATTATATTTCATTTTAATTCCTGATACTTGGCCCTTTTCACCCTGAGACTACTCCTAACAAAAGGTCCCCTGATCAATAGCCATCTGCTAGCATATGGGTTATTCTGCTTTAAAAGACACTCTGCATGCCTTTCACACCCAAGCCCTGCACTGCAGCCACCAGGTCTGGCCAACAGACTACCCCAAGCAGAGAGCATGTTCTCTTCAAACATCCTACCGGAGCCGACACAAAACCAGTAATAACTGGGCCGCCATCCCCCCTAGCCCCAAACCCAGTACAGTGTCTGAGCCAGGAGACCATGCCACATTCACCCCAAGTTGTCTCTGTAAACCCTCTAGAACTGGAGATATGAAGATCTTGGGTTCTGATCGATCTTACCCCCCCCCCCCCCCATTCCCAAATCCAAATGATGCAGCACGGCAAGTTCAGTATTTCAACTCTGGAATCGTACGTTCCTTCATTTAGAAGTTATGCCCAAAACAGCTTCTGCAGGTTCTAAACAGTGTCAGGTAGAGGGGGGGGAGGGCTGGATAACCCACCCAGAGGGGTGCTAGGAGTGTCCAGATTAAGTTAAGTACTAGCTTCCAGTCAAGGGGAACTTTTCCATCTTCCCGGGGATCACCTATATGTGTCAACAGTGGTTCCAGGTTCCCTGCAGGCTGCTTTATGCCCCTGGAGGCCGCTCTGCCTAACAAATCATCTGAATTAATTTAAGGTAACTTGGCATCTTTGCTTGTAATTAAAATAATAATATTGTAATGGTGGATCCAGCAATTCACCCAGAATAGCTCCACACCACCGCACCCCCTCCACGGTAATCAATAAATCAACTAAATATATATTATGAATTCATAGATTATTTATTGACAAATACCCATAAGAATCACATAACAAACAATTAAAAAACATATAAGACTAGACCGTACATTCCCAGGGGCATCCCAGTTTTACCCATAATCCCAGCCCTATAAACATCATATTTCAGTAAAGTGCCAATATTATAACCAATCCATAAAGTGCATTAGGGCTAAATCTGTGCAAATACAATATTATTAATATAAAATGTGGCAAGAGAAAAAAACAGACTCACTTACTATCTCTCATTGAATACTCCAGATAATAAAGTCGATTCACAGTCTCGTTGAACTGCATTTATACCTGAAAAAGTGTGTGCATGTGTATTTTTTTTTTTAACGTATGAGGGTTTGCGTAAGTACATTTAAGTCATTTCGTTTCCATATCTATTGTGTATTAGCTTTGTGTTGTTTTCACGTTGATGCGTATAGTACGTCATTCTTATGGGTTTACGTATGATTCAGAGCCTTAATTAGGCATGATTTTGCCTTCGAGACAGGCCAATAAAACTTTTTTTCACGCTCAACTTTATATCTTGGTGAGAAGGTGTTTTCGAGGTGTGCAGGAAAGCGTAAAGGAGCCCTCTGAGGAATACTTTGAGCAGTATATGAGTGTCTGCAACATTGCAGCGTTCTGTGCATGTGTTTCTCGGACTTAAGATTGCATCGACCACGTGTGGATGGCAATTGCATGCACAATGGGAACTGCAGTAGTGTAGTGTTGCCTTCTTCACACATCAGTGTGTGTCTTTCACAAATTATACTTCCCTAATGTCTACGCACCGAAGTTCTGAGATATGACAACTTCCGGCAACCACTGGGGCACATCAGGTGCCGCAGAGACCCCTATCGAAAATGGCACCCTCGCTGTTCACCCACGACCAGCAAGAGACCATAATGCATGTACGTACACCAAATGCCTGCATTTGCACCAACATCACCTACACTTACACCCAGATCATCCAGCATTGGTCGGACCTGAAAAGGAGGAAGCCCCGGGTATGCGACCCACCCAGAGGCGACGAGTATGGCCAATGCTGGCCAGATAGGGTGGAAATATAGGTGGCATCGGTCAGGTGCCAACATCCTCACCCTCCTCTGCAGGTGACTCACCTGAACCAACCTGCAGAGAAGTAGGCCCAGATGTGGGGCAGGGAGCCCCAAGATAGTGGCCATGATGAGTCAGGTATGAGCATCACACATAAACACACACAGGAAGATACAGACTACACACTCACACATATGAGTTCTAATGTTGTCTTTGGGGATATTTGATTCTAGATCAGAACAGGGTGGGACACAGAGGTTGGGATGCCCCAGTAAGAAGAAAAAGGCCACACACAACACAAGCCATTTCACACCTCTAACACATTACCTAACAATTGTTTTTGTTTTCTTCTATAGACTAGGACCACGAGATGTGGCAGGTCCCAGTGAGAAGGGTGGTTCCCCAAACCCGATTCCCCCACCAGCCTTTAAAGTTTAAAGACATGTGACTATTTACTAACATGCCTTCTTCAACAGCTTTGCAGGAAGCAGAGGCTAGACATTAATTGTTTGATTTTTGTCTTTTACAGTACACAGAGAAGATGCACAGCAGCGCCTGCAATAACCTCCAGCTGCTGTGCATAGGCCGGTGGGGGGGATTGATGAGGTGGCCACAGCCATGGGGAGCCACACACCTTAAGGCACTGGGAGCCTGCCACCTTCTTTTACCAACTTCCACCATTATATATCTTTTTTTTTTATTTAAATATTTTTGTCTAATTTTTTATTTAAAAATGTAAATTAAAAAAATTATAAAAAAATGAAAACATTCCAAAAAAATCATTAAAATTAAAATATTTGTAATGAATAATTTAATAATGTTGTTGTGTCTTTCTTTAAATATAATTTGCAACCATAGTTATGTTTACATTATATCAATGCGGGCATCTCAAATATACAACTATCAAGGAGAATGAGCTTCACTGGAGAAAAGAAAGTGATCAAGGTAAGCATTAGGAAGAAGAGAAGAACAATGCATGCCAAACATGAAAGTTGAAAGGTAAGCATTATGAAGAAGAGAAGAGAATGCATGGGACATCCTAAACTAAGACCAAGCCAAGCAGGAGAAGCAACGCTGGAGAGAAGGATGGATAGAGCTAAGCACTTTGGAGCAGAAAAGACTTGGCACAGCAATAAGTAAGTAATGGAATACCAGGGCCAGGGGATGAAGAATGGAAAACAATAAAAATAACAGGCTTGCATATTCATACAAAACTGCGTATGCGTATATATTTCGGATAAACATCTAAAAAATGGAATTTACAGGCTAAATTAAGGGGAAAAAACTGCTCTTTTCCGAAGGAAACTAGTAGGACCTCACCAGACACTAAAACTTTACGTGGCAAGGTACAGTGAAAAACACCCTATAAACGCTTGAGGACGGGTTGTTCACTTCAACATAAACAAGACCATTACCTAAGCCACGAAAGCGGTACGCACACTGCTTTTGATGGCTTATGCAACAACGAGAACAGAACGAAAGGATCTTGATGGAAGCTCTGACAGCTTCCAACAAAGCTCCAACAAAGCTCTCTCCAACAAAAAATATGTGTAATGAACGTTCTTACGCACAAAAATGAAAACTGTTATAGAAGGCTCTGATTCAGCTCTATTGTTCCCTCATCTAAACTCCACATCTGCAATTCTCAGAGGGTGGTGGCCATCTTCTTGTAGCCTAAAATCAGTCAGCTGCCTTGGAAGTCAAACAGTATCTCTACTGATGCAGTTTGCCATCTTTCCTTGGCCAAAAATAAATCTTTATGGTGGCTGTTCAGAGGTACAGGGAGCACACAAAAACATAATTAATTTATCAAACATCGACCCTTCATCCTGCGATATGTACGTGTGCTTCGCACTGGAAATCAGTGGCCTGTAGTGCAGCTTTCCTGGGGAGTTTCTAGTACATAGGCAGCTGTGCTGGCACCCCCTGGAGGTAAACTAGAGCAGCGACCTGTGCGGCCACGCCACCTGCACACCCCAAAGGCTGTCAGCCTTGCACAATTTAAAAGAGAACTCCCAAATCTCCCTTATTTGTAATCACTACTTTGTACAATGTTACAGAAGTTGATAGCTCTATAGTAAACAATAATTATAATGATACTGCATTATTTGAAGACACGTACAACAGTTTTTTACAAATTAGGTGCATACAAAGTAAAAATACAAAGTAAAAATGGGATATGTTGTACGCACTGTTTTGAAATCTTAACTTGTTTGAGCAGACCTGGAATCAAACAACTTGTCCAAAGACTGAATGTGTGTCTTAAATTTTACAAAGTTTAGCCCCAAATCTTTGTTATCATTCTTAATTCCTAAAGACCGTATTATTTATAGTAACAAAAAACTCTTATTAGCAGTCACTTGTATCTAAAACGCGATTATTGCAAGTTGTCTTCAACACAGAGATATATCAGTATTGGAAAGAAAGTAGTGACAGATCATTTGGGGAACAAAAATTTTCACAGTGTAACCTGAGCATATGTTTCTGCTGTGATATCTGCTACATCAGTCTCTGTGGCAATATATTAACTTGCTGATAGTTTCCGTTCTGTTAAATTTACAACATTAGCAAGTGTGAGTTTTCTTAATCATATAAGGAATACTGCAATTCTAGCATTTCTTTGATGTGCTTACTGCAATAAGAACAAGGGGAACCAATCAGTTACAGCTGGGTTAAGTTCTGCCTACCAGAAGAACTGGGCAGTTCACAGAGCTGTTCAACCTTTGAGTACATAACACATACACGACCAATCCATCTGCAATGAGAAGACAACATACCACAAAGTAGAGGTTTTCCATGGAATTTCAAGAACATTTAATCATGCTGAGTACACTAAAATCACCATTTCTTATTTGCTCATTGGTAGACATAACAACCTATCAGACATACACTTTACATGAGAATTGTTCAACTATAAACTAGGCCACAAGAAACCCCCTCAAGTAGACTTCATGATCAAATCTGACATTGCCTGCAACAGGATTTTACAGATTGTAAACTGTATGAATCAATAACAACGTCTGATGATAACAAAAACATGGTGACCCTACAGGAATATGCAACTACTGCTACCTTATACTGTTATCTAGTATGATTGAGACCATTTATTATGTTAAAATCTATCTTAGACAAGACTAAATATTCTGTTCCTATGTCTAAAAGTTCTTTGGTCCTCCCAATGAAGGTCTTAATGTCCCTTTTTTATGGATGTGAATCGGTTCACTTCCATAATCCACCAATGCTAACAAAGAGAATTGTATACTTCTTGGTACAGCTTCCATTCTCTGTGGGACATCTACTGTCATGTTCTCAAGTCTGAGAATATAAACCGCTGAGTGCTCTGGGCTCTGGCATATGGTTCTCTGGCCACAATGGGGTATGCATTTCCATAGCTGCACCTTCAACTCTAGAAGTTGAATTTTTAACTCCTTGCTGTCTCAGACTACACCCAAGCCCATCAGAATGTCATCAGTAGTCTAGATATTCCACTTAATCTGAAGAAAGGAAGAGCAGATGGTAACATTGTCTAACCTAAGCCACCAGCCTCCAACTTTGACATCACTTTGGAAGGAAGAACACAAATGTCCAATGTCAGGGTTGATGTATGGACAACTGCAATGGTCTGGTGAAAAACTGAGCATACAGCACCCCTTTTTCTTTAATACCAGACCTGTAATGACAATTCTGCATAAAAATAAAAAAAAATAAAAAAAGTTTTCAAAAATGTATTTAAATAGGCCAGGAAAGGTCACACAATGATTTGATACAAAACAAAAAAAAATTAGAAAAAGAAAGCCCTGTTTAAAGAGAAGAAAAGTCCATTGAAATTGAAATGTATGGGAGAGCGACAGGTAATACCAGGCGATCTGGAAGCCAGAGCGACGCCGGGATCTGCTGAGCTGTCTGTGATGAATCGGTCGCTACATGTTGCTGCAAGAGGTGCCCACAAGAATCGCCTTCATAAATGTGGTATTGCGTGCCGCGGCCGGCGTTCACCTGCCGCTACCTGTCTCTTACAAGGCACTACCTGTTACTATCCCTTGATGAATAAAGCCCATATTTAACATCGAGCTATGTTGATGAAATGATTTTTAAACTTTACATCAGGAGCTTCTGAAGCGCAACAAATTTTGGTGGCCTTATTGTTTTCCTGATAAAAAATACAGTATAGAACCAGTATCTTGGGTACAAATATAAAAGCTGAAAATAATAAAAGGGAAGCCCAAGGGCTGGAAGTAATCCTTTCCGTATTCTTGTTTGAACATTTCCATCTGGACCCACAGTCATACAAATGATCACACAGAGAATTTTTATAGCAGTCGTTCCCAAAAACACAGCAGGGGGCAGGGAGGTGGTATCCTTTTTTCTGTGTATCACAGAGAAAAAAGAAGGGTCAGATCAAAACACAACACAAAACATTTAGGAACATTCTGTGGTCAGAATCTAAATTTGGCAGCAGCATCAATATAGACACTATTGGGGCAGGGCGCCTTTAATGGTGCATCTGCTGTCACATTGCCTGCAGTCTGTAGCATGGTTATCGTTATTCATAACTATAAATTGAGCACAGACGTTGTTTACTGACCCTCAAAAACAATAAACAAGTGTAGTTAATAAAGTGTAAAACGGAATGTATTTTCCCATTGGCATATGTATGGTTGTATTTTTCCCAGGCATTTCTATTCTGTTTAATATAGTATTTTATTTGCGAACATCATATGGAAACATTCTTACATTATATTTTTAAAGTTTAATATGAGTCGGAATGTGCAGAATAAATGACTTTATATCATTTTTAATACTTACCCTTTATATGTCCAGATATATTAATATACTGTATCTAATAGGGCAGTATAATGAAAGAGTAACACACTTGCCTTTTTCTGACTATATAAATCTGTCCAATGAGGAAACTTGAATGAAAGGGCTCAGCAACTGATAAACACATTCCACATATGTAATCTTTTATAGTAACTGAATTATATCTTCCACCTCCAAAATTAGTATTTTGTAGCAAGAAACTAGTATCTTCACAGTTAAATACAAGTTATTTTATGGAAAAAATATTGATTAGTTGTTATTTTGTTTTATCTGCCTTTATTCATCTCTTAGCATCTCCAAAGCAAAATAAGGAGACTGTCAAGCTCCTACTATACCTGCTTAGTTATTTCCTTTAAAAGAAATGAAACATTTTCCTGTAAAGACAAACAAATGATTACATTTAGGGATGAGCGAATCGATCCGGACGAACCCGGATTCGATCCGAATTTCATAAAAATTGGATTCGAATCGAATCCGAATTTCCCCGCGATTCGATCGCTCGAAGTTCATCCATTCATTTACATACAGGCATTCTAAGATGGCGGACGGGACATGTCTGGACATCTATCCCGCGCCAGTGCAAGCTGGGGCAGTCACATGCAGCCTATCAGCAGCCAGCAAGCCCGGTGACGTCACAGCGCTATTTAAGTCGGCCATCTTGCTTTTCCTTCCTCATTTCTCTATTGCATTAGTGAGAGACAGAACGTTGTAGTGAGGGAGTGAGGCAGTTAGACAGGCAGGGACAGACAGGGACAGGCTGGAGACAGGCAGGAGACAGGCAGGAGACAGACAGAAAGTCAGCGAAAAACAGGGAAAGTTAGGAAAAATCGGAGGCAGTCACAGGGAGATGTATTTTTTTTTCATCCAGCCTGAGTGTTTGTTACTGGCTGGCTGACAGGCTTTGTTAGCGTTTTCAGGCTGCTTATACTAACTAACTGTGCATATATAATGAACTGATCTTAAGTCTGCTGTGAGGCATCCCATTCTGTGACTACACCAGCCTCTGTTTAAGACCATATAACCATTTGCACTTATTCTAATTGAAATTAGGCCTGATAAAGACACTTTTGCTGTGCATAGCACTACTTGTCCCTGCCAGTTGTACTTACTGCTGGTTTTTAGGGCATCCCATTCTGTGACTACAGCAGCCTCTGTTTAAGACCATATAACCATTTGCACTTATTCTAATTGAAATTAGGCCTGATAAAGACACTTTTGCTGTGCATAGCACTACTTGTCCCTGCCAGGTGTACTTACTGCTGGTTTTTAGGGCATCCCATTCTGTGACTACAGCAGCCTCTGTTTAAGACCATATAACCATTTGCACTTATTCTAATTGAAATTAGGCCTGATAAAGACACTTTTGCTGTGCATAGCACTACTGGACCCTGCCAGGTGTACTTACTGCTGGTTTTTAGGGCATCCCATTCTGTGACTACAGCAGCCTCTGTTTAAGACCATATAACCATTTGCACTTATTCTAATTGAAATTAGGCCTGATAAAGACACTTTTGCTGTGCATAGCACTACTTGTCCCTGCCAGGTGTACTTACTGCTGGTTTTTGGGGCATCCCATTCTGTGACTACACCAGCCTCGGTTTAAGACCATATAACCATTTGCACTTATTCTAATTGAAATTAGGCCTGATAAAGACACTTTTGCTGTGCATAGCACTACTGGACCCTGCCAGGTGTACTTACTGCTGGTTTTTAGGGCATCCCATTCTGTGACTACAGCAGCCTCTGTTTAAGACCATATAACCATTTGCACTTATTCTAATTGAAATTAGGCCTGATAAAGACACTTTTGCTCTGCATAGCACTACTTGTCCCTGCCAGGTGTACTTACTGCTGGTTTTTAGAGCATCCCATTCTGTGACTACAGCAGCCTCTGTTTAAGACCATATAACCATTTGCACTTATTCTAATTGAAATTAGGCCTGATAAAGACACTTTTGCTGTGCATAGCACTACTTGTCCCTGCCAGGTGTACTTACTGCTGGTTTTTAGGGCATCCCATTCTGTGACTACAGCAGCCTCTGTTTAAGACCATATAACCATTTGCACTTATTCTAATTGAAATTAGGCCTGATAAAGACACTTTTGCTGTGCATAGCACTACTGGACCCTGCCAGGTGTACTTACTGCTGGTTTTTAGGGCATCCCATTCTGTGACTACAGCAGCCTCTGTTTAAGACCATATAACCATTTGCACTTATTCTAATTGAAATTAGGCCTGATAAAGACACTTTTGCTGTGCATAGCACTACTGGACCCTGCCAGGTGTACTTACTGCTGGTTTTTAGGGCATCCCATTCTGTGACTACAGCAGCCTCTGTTTAAGACCATATAACAATTTGCACTTATTCTAATTGAAATTCGGCCTGATAAAGACACTTTTGCTGTGCATAGCACTACTTGTCCCTGCCAGGTGTACTTACTGCTGGTTTTTAGGGCATCCCATTCTGTGACTACAGCAGCCTCTGTTTAAGACCATATAACCATTTGCACTTATTCTAATTGAAATTAGGCCTGATAAAGACACTTTTGCTGTGCATAGCACTACTGGACCCTGCCAGGTGTACTTACTGCTGGTTTTTAGGGCATCCCATTCTGTGACTACAGCAGCCTCTGTTTAAGACCATATAACCATTTGCACTTATTCTAATTGAAATTAGGCCTGATAAAGACACTTTTGCTGTGCATAGCACTACTGGACCCTGCCAGGTGTACTTACTGCTGGTTTTTAGGGCATCCCATTCTGTGACTACAGCAGCCTCTGTTTAAGACCATATAACAATTTGCACTTATTCTAATTGAAATTAGGCCTGATAAAGACACTTTTGCTGTGCATAGCACTACTTGTCCTTGCCAGGTGTACTTACTGCTGGTTTTTGGGGCATCCCATTCTGTGACTACACCAGCCTCTGTTTAAGACCATATAACCATTTGCACTTATTCTAATTGAAATTAGGCCTGATAAAGACACTTTTGCTGTGCATAGCACTACTGGACCCTGCCAGGTGTACTTACTGCTGGTTTTTGGGGCATCCCATTCTGTGACTACAGCAGCCTCTGTTTAAGACCATATAACAATTTGCACTTATTCTAATTGAAATTAGGCCTGATAAAGACACTTTTGCTGTGCATAGCACTACTTGTCCCTGCCATGTGTACTTACTGCTGGTTTTTAGGGCATCCCATTCTGTGACTACAGCAGCCTCTGTTTAAGACCATATAACCATTTGCACTTATTCTAATTGAAATTAGGCCTGATAAAGACACTTTTGCTTTGCATAGCACTACTTGTCCCTGCCAGGTGTACTTACTGCTGGTTTTTAGGGCATCCCATTCTGTGACTACAGCAGCCTCTGTTTAAGACCATATAACCATTTGCACTTATTCTAATTGAAATTAGGCCTGATAAAGACACTTTTGCTGTGCATAGCACTACTGGACCCTGCCAGGTGTACTTACTGCTGGTTTTTAGGGCATCCCATTCTGTGACTACAGCAGCCTCTGTTTAAGACCATATAACCATTTGCACTTATTCTAATTGAAATTAGACCTGATAAAGACACTTTTGCTGTGCATAGCACTACTGGACCCTGCCATGTGTACTTACTGCTGGTTTTTAGGGCATCCCATTCTGTGACTACACCAGCCTCTGGTTAAGACCATATAACCATTTGCACTTATTCTAATTGAAATTAGGCCTGATAAAGACACTTTTGCTGTGCATAGCACTACTGGACCCTGCCAGGTGTACTTACTGCTGGTTTTTAGGGCATCCCATTCTGTGACTGCAGCAGCCTCTGTTTAAGACCATATAACCATTTGCAATTATTCTAATTGAAATTAGGCCTGATAAAGACACTTTTGTTGTGCATAGCACTACTTGTCCCTGACAGGTGTACTTACTGCTGGTTTTTGGGGCATCCCATTCTGTGACTACACCAGCCTCTGTTTAAGACCATATAACCATTTGCACTTATTCTAATTTAAATTAGGCCTGATAAAGACACTTTTGCTGTGCATAGCACTACTGGACCCTGCCAGGTGTACTTACTGCTGGTTTTTAGGGCATCCCATTCTGTGACTACAGCAGCCTCTGTTTAAGACCATATAACCATTTGCACTTATTCTAATTGAAATTAGGCCTGATAAAGACACTTTTGCTGTGCATAGCACTATTTGTCCCTGCCAGGTGTACTTACTGCTGGTTTTTAGGGCATCCCATTCTGTGACTACAGCAGCCTCTTTCTAAGACCATATAACCATTTGCACTTATTCTAATTGAAATTAGGCCTGATAAAGACACTTTTGCTGTGCATAGCACTACTGGACCCTGCCAGGTGTACTTACTGCTGGTTTTTAGGGCATCCCATTCTGTGACTACAGCAGCCTCTGTTTAAGACCATATAACCATTTGCACTTATTCTAATTGAAATTAGGCCTGATAAAGACACTTTTGCTGTGCATAGCACTACTGGACCCTGCCAGGTGTACTTACTGCTGGATTTTAGGGCATTCCATTCTGTGACTACAGCAGCCTCTGTTTAAGACCATATAACCATTTGCACTTATTCTAATTGAAATTAGGCCTGATAAAGACACTTTTGCTGTGCATAGCACTACTTGTCCCTGCCAGGTGTACTTACTGCTGGTTTTTAGGGCATCCCATTCTGTGACTACAGCAGCCTCTGTTTAAGACCATATAACAATTTGCAATTATTCTAATTGAAATTAGGCCTGATAAAGACACTTTTGCTCTGCATAGCACTACTTGTCCCTGCCAGGTGTACTTACTGCTGGTTTTTAGGGCATCCCATTCTGTGACTACAGCAGCCTCTGTTTAAGACCATATAACCATTTGCACTTATTCTAATTGAAATTAGGCCTGATAAAGACACTTTTGCTGTGCATAGCACTACTTGTCCCTGCCAGGTGTACTTACTGCTGGTTTTTAGGGCATCCCATTCTGTGACTACAGCAGCCTCTGTTTAAGACCATATAACCATTTGCACTTATTCTAATTGAAATTAGGCCTGATAAAGACACTTTTGCTTTGCATAGCACTACTTGTCCCTGCCAGGTGTACTTACTGCTGGTTTTTAGGGCATCCCATTCTGTGACTACAGCAGCCTCTGTTTAAGACGATATAACCATTTGCACTTATTCTAATTGAAATTAGGCCTGATAAAGACACTTTTGCTGTGCATAGCACTACTGGACCCTGCCAGGTGTACTTACTGCTGGTTTTTAGGGCATCCCATTCTGTGACTACAGCAGCCTCTGTTTAAGACCATATAACCATTTGCACTTATTCTAATTGAAATTAGACCTGATAAAGACACTTTTGCTGTGCATAGCACTACTGGACCCTGCCATGTGTACTTTCTGCTGGATTTTAGGGCATCCCATTCTGTGACTACAGCAGCCTCTGTTTAAGACCATATAACCATTTGCACTTATTCTAATTGAAATTAGGCCTGATAAAGACACTTTTGCTGTGCATAGCACTACTGGACCCTGCCAGGTGTACTTACTGCTGGTTTTTAGGGCATCCCATTCTGTGACTACAGCAGCCTCTGTTTAAGACCATATAACCATTTGCACTTATTCTAATTGAAATTAGACCTGATAAAGACACTTTTGCTGTGCATAGCACTACTTGTCCCTGCCAGGTGTACTTACTGCTGGTTTTTAGGGCATCCCATTCTGTGACTACAGCAGCCTCTTTCTAAGACCATATAACCATTTGCACTTATTCTAATTGAAATTAGGCCTGATAAAGACACTTTTGCTGTGCATAGCACTACTGGACCCTGCCAGGTGTACTTACTGCTGGTTTTTAGGGCATCCCATTCTGTGACTACAGCAGCCTCTGTTTAAGACCATATAACCATTTGCACTTATTCTAATTGAAATTAGGCCTGATAAAGACACTTTTGCTGTGCATAGCACTACTGGACCCTGCCAGGTGTACTTACTGCTGGTTTTTAGGGCATCCCATTCTGTGACTACAGCAGCCTCTGTTTAAGACCATATAACCATTTGCACTTATTCTAATTGAAATTAGACCTGATAAAGACACTTTTGCTGTGCATAGCACTACTGGACCCTGCCATGTGTACTTACTGCTGGTTTTTAGGGCATCCCATTCTGTGACTACACCAGCCTCTGGTTAAGACCATATAACCATTTGCACTTATTCTAATTGAAATTAGGCCTGATAAAGACACTTTTGCTGTGCATAGCACTACTGGACCCTGCCAGGTGTACTTACTGCTGGTTTTTAGGGCATCTCATTCTGTGACTGCAGCAGCCTCTGTTTAAGACCATATAACCATTTGCAATTATTCTAATTGAAATTAGGCCTGATAAAGACACTTTTGCTGTGCATAGCACTACTTGTCCCTGACAGGTGTACTTACTGCTGGTTTTTGGGGCATCCCATTCTGTGACTACACCAGCCTCTGTTTAAGACCATATAACCATTTGCACTTATTCTAATTGAAATTAGGCCTGATAAAGACACTTTTGCTGTGCATAGCACTACTGGACCCTGCCAGGTGTACTTACTGCTGGTTTTTAGGGCATCCCATTCTGTGACTACAGCAGCCTCTGTTTAAGACCATATAACCATTTGCACTTATTCTTATTGAAATTAGGCCTGATAAAGACACTTTTGCTGTGCATAGCACTATTTGTCCCTGCCAGGTGTACTTACTGCTGGTTTTTAGGGCATCCCATTCTGTGACTACAGCAGCCTCTTTCTAAGACCATATAACCATTTGCACTTATTCTAATTGAAATTAGGCCTGATAAAGACACTTTTGCTGTGCATAGCACTACTGGACCCTGCCAGGTGTACTTACTGCTGGTTTTTAGGGCATCCCATTCTGTGACTACAGCAGCCTCTGTTTAAGACCATATAACCATTTGCACTTATTCTAATTGAAATTAGGCCTGATAAAGACACTTTTGCTGTGCATAGCACTACTGGACCCTGCCAGGTGTACTTACTGCTGGATTTTAGGGCATCCCATTCTGTGACTACAGCAGCCTCTGTTTAAGACCATATAACCATTTGCACTTATTCTAATTGAAATTAGGCCTGATAAAGACACTTTTGCTGTGCATAGCACTACTGGACCCTGCCAGGTGTACTTACTGCTGGTTTTTAGGGCATCCCATTCTGTGACTACAGCAGCCTCTGTTTAAGACCATATAACCATTTGCACTTATTCTAATTGAAATTAGGCCTGATAAAGACACTTTTGCTGTGCATAGCACTATTTGTCCCTGCCAGGTGTACTTACTGCTGGTTTTTAGGGCATCCCATTCTGTGACTACAGCAGCCTCTTTCTAAGACCATATAACCATTTGCACTTATTCTAATTGAAATTAGGCCTGATAAAGACACTTTTGCTGTGCATAGCACTACTGGACCCTGCCAGGTGTACTTACTGCTGGTTTTTAGGGCATCCCATTCTGTGACTACAGCAGCCTCTGTTTAAGACCATATAACCATTTGCACTTATTCTAATTGAAATTAGGCCTGATAAAGACACTTTTGCTGTGCATAGCACTACTGGACCCTGCCAGGTGTACTTACTGCTGGATTTTAGGGCATCCCATTCTGTGACTACAGCAGCCTCTGTTTAAGACCATATAACCATTTGCACTTATTCTAATTGAAATTAGGCCTGATAAAGACACTTTTGCTGTGCACAGCACTACTTGTCCCTGCCAGGTGTACTTACTGCTGGTTTTTAGGGCATCCCATTCTGTGACTACAGCAGCCTCTGTTTAAGACCATATAACAATTTGCAATTATTCTAATTAAAATTAGGCCTGATAAAGACACTTTTGCTCTGCATAGCACTACTTGTCCCTGCCAGGTGTACTTACTGCTGGTTTTTAGGGCATCCCATTCTGTGACTACAGCAGCCTCTGTTTAAGACCATATAACCATTTGCACTTATTCTAATTGAAATTAGGCCTGATAAAGACACTTTTGCTGTGCATAGCACTACTTGTCCCTGCCAGGTGTACTTACTGCTGGTTTTTAGGGCATCCCATTCTGTGACTACAGCAGCCTCTGTTTAAGACCATATAACCATTTGCACTTATTCTAATTGAAATTAGGCCTGATAAAGACACTTTTGCTTTGCATAGCACTACTTGTCCCTGCCAGGTGTACTTACTGCTGGTTTTTAGGGCATCCCATTCTGTGACTACAGCAGCCTCTGTTTAAGACGATATAACCATTTGCACTTATTCTAATTGAAATTAGGCCTGATAAAGACACTTTTGCTGTGCATAGCACTACTGGACCCTGCCAGGTGTACTTACTGCTGGTTTTTAGGGCATCCCATTCTGTGACTACAGCAGCCTCTTTCTAAGACCATATAACCATTTGCACTTATTCTAATTGAAATTAGGCCTGATAAAGACACTTTTGCTGTGCATAGCACTACTGGACCCTGCCAGGTGTACTTACTGCTGGTTTTTAGGGCATCCCATTCTGTGACTACAGCAGCCTCTGTTTAAGACCATATAACCATTTGCACTTATTCTAATTGAAATTAGGCCTGATAAAGACACTTTTGCTGTGCATAGCACTACTGGACCCTGCCAGGTGTACTTACTGCTGGTTTTTAGGGCATCCCATTCTGTGACTACAGCAGCCTCTGTTTAAGACCATATAACCATTTGCACTTATTCTAATTGAAATTAGACCTGATAAAGACACTTTTGCTGTGCATAGCACTACTGGACCCTGCCATGTGTACTTACTGCTGGTTTTTAGGGCATCCCATTCTGTGACTACACCAGCCTCTGGTTAAGACCATATAACCATTTGCACTTATTCTAATTGAAATTAGGCCTGATAAAGACACTTTTGCTGTGCATAGCACTACTGGACCCTGCCAGGTGTACTTACTGCTGGTTTTTAGGGCATCTCATTCTGTGACTGCAGCAGCCTCTGTTTAAGACCATATAACCATTTGCAATTATTCTAATTGAAATTAGGCCTGATAAAGACACTTTTGCTGTGCATAGCATTACTTGTCCCTGACAGGTGTACTTACTGCTGGTTTTTGGGGCATCCCATTCTGTGACTACACCAGCCTCTGTTTAAGACCATATAACCATTTGCACTTATTCTAATTGAAATTAGGCCTGATAAAGACACTTTTGCTGTGCATAGCACTACTGGACCCTGCCAGGTGTACTTACTGCTGGTTTTTAGGGCATCCCATTCTGTGACTACAGCAGCCTCTGTTTAAGACCATATAACCATTTGCACTTATTCTTATTGAAATTAGGCCTGATAAAGACACTTTTGCTGTGCATAGCACTATTTGTCCCTGCCAGGTGTACTTACTGCTGGTTTTTAGGGCATCCCATTCTGTGACTACAGCAGCCTCTTTCTAAGACCATATAACCATTTGCACTTATTCTAATTGAAATTAGGCCTGATAAAGACACTTTTGCTGTGCATAGCACTACTGGACCCTGCCAGGTGTACTTACTGCTGGTTTTTAGGGCATCCCATTCTGTGACTACAGCAGCCTCTGTTTAAGACCATATAACCATTTGCACTTATTCTAATTGAAATTAGGCCTGATAAAGACACTTTTGCTGTGCATAGCACTACTGGACCCTGCCAGGTGTACTTACTGCTGGATTTTAGGGCATCCCATTCTGTGACTACAGCAGCCTCTGTTTAAGACCATATAACCATTTGCACTTATTCTAATTGAAATTAGGCCTGATAAAGACACTTTTGCTGTGCATAGCACTACTGGACCCTGCCAGGTGTACTTACTGCTGGTTTTTAGGGCATCCCATTCTGTGACTACAGCAGCCTCTGTTTAAGACCATATAACCATTTGCACTTATTCTAATTGAAATTAGGCCTGATAAAGACACTTTTGCTGTGCATAGCACTATTTGTCCCTGCCAGGTGTACTTACTGCTGGTTTTTAGGGCATCCCATTCTGTGACTACAGCAGCCTCTTTCTAAGACCATATAACCATTTGCACTTATTCTAATTGAAATTAGGCCTGATAAAGACACTTTTGCTGTGCATAGCACTACTGGACCCTGCCAGGTGTACTTACTGCTGGTTTTTAGGGCATCCCATTCTGTGACTACAGCAGCCTCTGTTTAAGACCATATAACCATTTGCACTTATTCTAATTGAAATTAGGCCTGATAAAGACACTTTTGCTGTGCATAGCACTACTGGACCCTGCCAGGTGTACTTACTGCTGGTTTTTAGGGCATCCCATTCTGTGACTACAGCAGCCTCTGTTTAAGACCATATAACCATTTGCACTTATTCTAATTGAAATTAGACCTGATAAAGACACTTTTGCTGTGCATAGCACTACTGGACCCTGCCATGTGTACTTACTGCTGGTTTTTAGGGCATCCCATTCTGTGACTACACCAGCCTCTGGTTAAGACCATATAACCATTTGCACTTATTCTAATTGAAATTAGGCCTGATAAAGACACTTTTGCTGTGCATAGCACTACTGGACCCTGCCAGGTGTACTTACTGCTGGTTTTTAGGGCATCTCATTCTGTGACTGCAGCAGCCTCTGTTTAAGACCATATAACCATTTGCAATTATTCTAATTGAAATTAGGCCTGATAAAGACACTTTTGCTGTGCATAGCATTACTTGTCCCTGACAGGTGTACTTACTGCTGGTTTTTGGGGCATCCCATTCTGTGACTACACCAGCCTCTGTTTAAGACCATATAACCATTTGCACTTATTCTAATTGAAATTAGGCCTGATAAAGACACTTTTGCTGTGCATAGCACTACTGGACCCTGCCAGGTGTACTTACTGCTGGTTTTTAGGGCATCCCATTCTGTGACTACAGCAGCCTCTGTTTAAGACCATATAACCATTTGCACTTATTCTTATTGAAATTAGGCCTGATAAAGACACTTTTGCTGTGCATAGCACTATTTGTCCCTGCCAGGTGTACTTACTGCTGGTTTTTAGGGCATCCCATTCTGTGACTACAGCAGCCTCTTTCTAAGACCATATAACCATTTGCACTTATTCTAATTGAAATTAGGCCTGATAAAGACACTTTTGCTGTGCATAGCACTACTGGACCCTGCCAGGTGTACTTACTGCTGGTTTTTAGGGCATCCCATTCTGTGACTACAGCAGCCTCTGTTTAAGACCATATAACCATTTGCACTTATTCTAATTGAAATTAGGCCTGATAAAGACACTTTTGCTGTGCATAGCACTACTGGACCCTGCCAGGTGTACTTACTGCTGGATTTTAGGGCATCCCATTCTGTGACTACAGCAGCCTCTGTTTAAGACCATATAACCATTTGCACTTATTCTAATTGAAATTAGGCCTGATAAAGACACTTTTGCTGTGCATAGCACTACTGGACCCTGCCAGGTGTACTTACTGCTGGTTTTTAGGGCATCCCATTCTGTGACTACAGCAGCCTCTGTTTAAGACCATATAACCATTTGCACTTATTCTAATTGAAATTAGGCCTGATAAAGACACTTTTGCTGTGCATAGCACTATTTGTCCCTGCCAGGTGTACTTACTGCTGGTTTTTAGGGCATCCCATTCTGTGACTACAGCAGCCTCTTTCTAAGACCATATAACCATTTGCACTTATTCTAATTGAAATTAGGCCTGATAAAGACACTTTTGCTGTGCATAGCACTACTGGACCCTGCCAGGTGTACTTACTGCTGGTTTTTAGGGCATCCCATTCTGTGACTACAGCAGCCTCTGTTTAAGACCATATAACCATTTGCACTTATTCTAATTGAAATTAGGCCTGATAAAGACACTTTTGCTGTGCATAGCACTACTGGACCCTGCCAGGTGTACTTACTGCTGGATTTTAGGGCATCCCATTCTGTGACTACAGCAGCCTCTGTTTAAGACCATATAACCATTTGCACTTATTCTAATTGAAATTAGGCCTGATAAAGACACTTTTGCTGTGCACAGCACTACTTGTCCCTGCCAGGTGTACTTACTGCTGGTTTTTAGGGCATCCCATTCTGTGACTACAGCAGCCTCTGTTTAAGACCATATAACAATTTGCAATTATTCTAATTAAAATTAGGCCTGATAAAGACACTTTTGCTCTGCATAGCACTACTTGTCCCTGCCAGGTGTACTTACTGCTGGTTTTTAGGGCATCCCATTCTGTGACTACAGCAGCCTCTGTTTAAGACCATATAACCATTTGCACTTATTCTAATTGAAATTAGGCCTGATAAAGACACTTTTGCTGTGCATAGCACTACTTGTCCCTGCCAGGTGTACTTACTGCTGGTTTTTAGGGCATCCCATTCTGTGACTACAGCAGCCTCTGTTTAAGACCATATAACCATTTGCACTTATTCTAATTGAAATTAGGCCTGATAAAGACACTTTTGCTTTGCATAGCACTACTTGTCCCTGCCAGGTGTACTTACTGCTGGTTTTTAGGGCATCCCATTCTGTGACTACAGCAGCCTCTGTTTAAGACGATATAACCATTTGCACTTATTCTAATTGAAATTAGGCCTGATAAAGACACTTTTGCTGTGCATAGCACTACTGGACCCTGCCAGGTGTACTTACTGCTGGTTTTTAGGGCATCCCATTCTGTGACTACAGCAGCCTCTGTTTAAGACCATATAACCATTTGCACTTATTCTAATTGAAATTAGACCTGATAAAGACACTTTTGCTGTGCATAGCACTACTGGACCCTGCCATGTGTACTTACTGCTGGATTTTAGGGCATCCCATTCTGTGACTACAGCAGCCTCTGTTTAAGACCATATAACCATTTGCACTTATTCTAATTGAAATTAGGCCTGATAAAGACACTTTTGCTGTGCATAGCACTACTGGACCCTGCCAGGTGTACTTACTGCTGGTTTTTAGGGCATCCCATTCTGTGACTACAGCAGCCTCTGTTTAAGACCATATAACCATTTGCACTTATTCTAATTGAAATTAGACCTGATAAAGACACTTTTGCTGTGCATAGCACTACTTGTCCCTGCCAGGTGTACTTACTGCTGGTTTTTAGGGCATCCCATTCTGTGACTACAGCAGCCTCTTTCTAAGACCATATAACCATTTGCACTTATTCTAATTGAAATTAGGCCTGATAAAGACACTTTTGCTGTGCATAGCACTACTGGACCCTGCCAGGTGTACTTACTGCTGGTTTTTAGGGCATCCCATTCTGTGACTACAGCAGCCTCTGTTTAAGACCATATAACCATTTGCACTTATTCTAATTGAAATTAGGCCTGATAAAGACACTTTTGCTGTGCATAGCACTACTGGACCCTGCCAGGTGTACTTACTGCTGGATTTTAGGGCATCCCATTCTGTGACTACAGCAGCCTCTGTTTAAGACCATATAACCATTTGCACTTATTCTAATTGAAATTAGGCCTGATAAAGACACTTTTGCTGTGCATAGCACTACTTGTCCCTGCAAGGTGTACTTACTGCTGGTTTTTAGGGCATCCCATTCTGTGACTACAGCAGCCTCTGTTTAAGACCATATAACAATTTGCAATTATTCTAATTGAAATTAGGCCTGATAAAGACACTTTTGCTCTGCATAGCACTACTTGTCCCTGCCAGGTGTACTTACTGCTGGTTTTTAGGGCATCCCATTCTGTGACTACAGCAGCCTCTGTTTAAGACCATATAACCATTTGCACTTATTCTAATTGAAATTAGGCCTGATAAAGACACTTTTGCTGTGCATAGCACTACTTGTCCCTGCCAGGTGTACTTACTGCTGGTTTTTAGGGCATCCCATTCTGTGACTACAGCAGCCTCTGTTTAAGACCATATAACCATTTGCACTTATTCTAATTGAAATTAGGCCTGATAAAGACACTTTTGCTTTGCATAGCACTACTTGTCCCTGCCAGGTGTACTTACTGCTGGTTTTTAGGGCATCCCATTCTGTGACTACAGCAGCCTCTGTTTAAGACGATATAACCATTTGCACTTATTCTAATTGAAATTAGGCCTGATAAAGACACTTTTGCTGTGCATAGCACTACTGGACCCTGCCAGGTGTACTTACTGCTGGTTTTTAGGGCATCCCATTCTGTGACTACAGCAGCCTCTGTTTAAGACCATATAACCATTTGCACTTATTCTAATTGAAATTAGACCTGATAAAGACACTTTTGCTGTGCATAGCACTACTGGACCCTGCCATGTGTACTTACTGCTGGATTTTAGGGCATCCCATTCTGTGACTACAGCAGCCTCTGTTTAAGACCATATAACCATTTGCACTTATTCTAATTGAAATTAGGCCTGATAAAGACACTTTTGCTGTGCATAGCACTACTGGACCCTGCCAGGTGTACTTACTGCTGGTTTTTAGGGCATCCCATTCTGTGACTACAGCAGCCTCTGTTTAAGACCATATAACCATTTGCACTTATTCTAATTGAAATTAGGCCTGATAAAGACACTTTTGCTGTGCATAGCACTACTGGACCCTGCCAGGTGCACTCCTTTTTGGGGCATCCCATTCTGTGACTACACCAGCCTCTATTTAGGAACCTAACCATTTGCACCTATTCTAATTGAAATTAGGCATGATAAAGACACTTTTGCTGTGCATAGTCTTACTGCTGCCTGCCAGGTGCCCTCTGGTTTTTGGGGCATCCCATTCTGTAACATACCATTAGCCTCTGTATTTACTGTAAGCTGCACAGTTATTTACAGAAATTTGGCCTGTATGAGCCTGCTAGCACACTGCTGCTGTGTGCATATATACTGATCTCAAGTCAGCTTTGGGGCATCCCATTCTGTAACATACCATTAGCCTCTGCATTTACTGTAAGCTGCACAGTTATTTAAAGAAATTTGCCCTGTATGAGCCTGCTTACACACTGCTGCTGTGTGCATATATACTGATCTCAAGTCTGCTTGGGGCATCCCATTCTGTAACATACCATTAGCCTCTGCATTAACTGTAAGCTGCACAGTTATTTAAAGAAATGTGGCCTGTATGAGCCTGCTAACACACTGCTGCTGTGTGCATATATACTGATCTCAAGTCTGCTTGGGGCATCCCATTCTGTAACATACCATTAGCCTCTGCATTTACTGTAAGCTGCACAGTTATTTAAAGAAATTTGGCCTGTATGAGCCTGCTAACACACTGCTGCTGTGTGCATATATACTGATCTCAAGTCTGCTTGGGGCATCCCATTCTGTAACATACCATTAGCCTCTGCATTAACTGTAAGCTGCACAGTTATTTAAAGAAATTTGGCCTGTATGAGCCTGCTAACACACTGCTGCTGTGTGCATATAAACTGATCTCAAGTCAGCTTTGGGGCATCCCATTCTGTAACATACCATTAGCCTCTGCATTTACTGTAAGCTGCACAGTTATTTAAAGAAATTTGGCCTGTATGAGCCTGCTTACACACTGCTGCTGTGTGCATATATACTGATCTCAAGTCTGCTTGGGGCATCCCATTCTGTAACATACCATTAGCCTCTGCATTTAGTGTAAGCTGCACAGTTATTTAAAGAAATTTGGCCTGTATGAGCCTGCTAACACACTGCTGCTGTGTGCATATATTCTGATCTCAAGTCAGCTTTGGGGCATCCCATTCTGTAACATACCATTAGCCTCTGCATTTACTGTAAGCTGCACAGTTATTTAAAGAAATTTGGCCTGTATGAGCCTGCTAACACACTGCTGCTGTGTGCATATATACTGATCCCAAGTCTGCTTGGGGCATCCCATTCTGTAACATACCATTAGCCTCTGCATTAACTGTAAGCTGCACAGTTATTTAAAGAAATTTGCCCTGTATGAGCCTGCTAACACACTGCTGCTGTGTGCATATATACTGATCTCAAGTCTGCTTGGGGCATCCCATTCTGTAACATACCATTAGCCTCTGCATTTACTGTAAGCTGCACAGTTATTTAAAGAAATTTGGCCTGTATGAGCCTGCTAACACACTGCTGCTGTGTGCATATATACTGATCTCAAGTCTGCTTGGGGCATCCCATTCTGTAACATACCATTAGCCTCTGCATTAACTGTAAGCTGCACAGTTATTTAAAGAAATTTGGCCTGTATGAGCCTGCTTACACACTGCTGCTGTGTGCATATATTCTGATCTCAAGTCAGCTTTGGGGCATCCCATTCTGTAACATACCATTAGCCTCTGCATTTACTGTAAGCTGCACAGTTATTTAAAGAAATTTGGCCTGTATGAGCCTGCTAACACACTGCTGCTGTGTGCATATATACTGATCTCAAGTCTGCTTGGGGCATCCCATTCTGTAACATACCATTAGCCTCTGCATTAACTGTAAGCTGCACAGTTATTTAAAGAAATTTGGCCAGTATGAGCCTGCTAACACACTGCTGCTGTGTGCATATATACTGATCTCAAGTCTGCTTGGGGCATCCCATTCTGTAACATACCATTAGCCTCTGCATTTACTGTAAGCTGCACAGTTATTTAAAGAAATTTGGCCTGTATGAGCCTGCTAACACACTGCTGCTGTGTGCATATATACTGATCTCAAGTCTGCTTGGGGCATCCCATTCTGTAACATACCATTAGCCTCTGCATTAACTGTAAGCTGCACAGTTATTTAAAGAAATTTGGCCTGTATGAGCCTGCTAACACACTGCTGCTGTGTGCATATATACTGATCTCAAGTCAGCTTTGGGGCATCCCATTCTGTAACATACCATTAGTCTCTGCATTTACTGTAAGCTGCACAGTTATTTAAAGAAATTTGGCCTGTATGAGCCTGCTAACACACTGCTGCTGTGTGCATATATACTGATATCAAGTCTGCTTGGGGCATCCCATTCTGTAACATACCATTAGCCTCTGAATTTCCTGTAAGCTGCACAGTTATTTAAAGAAATTTGGCCTGTATGAGCCTGCTAACACACTGCTGCTGTGTGCATATATACTGATCTCAAGTCAGCTTTGGGGCATCCCATTCTGTAACATACCATTAGCCTCTGCATTTACTGTAAGCTGCACAGTTATTTAAAGAAATTTGACCTGTATGAGCCTGCTTACACACTGCTGCTGTGTGCATATATACTGATCTCAAGTCTGCTTGGGGCATCCCATTCTGTAACATACCATTAGCCTCTGCATTTACTGTAAGCTGCACAGGTATGTAAAGAAATTTGGCCTGTATGAGCCTGCTTACACACTGCTGCTGTGTGCATATATACTGATCTCAAGTCAGCTTTGGGGCATCCCATTCTGTAACATACCATTAGCCTCTGCATTTACTGTAAGCTGCACAGTTATTTAAAGAAATTTGGCCTGTATGAGCCTGCTAACACACTGCTGCTGTGTGCATATATACTGATCTCAAGTCTGCTTGGGGCATCCCATTCTGTAACATACCATTAGCCTCTGCATTGACTGTAAGCTGCACAGTTATTTAAAGAAATTTGGCATGTATGAGCCTGCTAACACACTGCTGCTGTGTGCATATATACTGATCTCAAGTCTGCTTGGGGCATCCCATTCTGTAACATACCATTAGCCTCTGCATTTACTGTAAGCTGCACAGTTATTTAAAGAAATTTGGCCTGTATGAGCCTGCTAACACACTGCTGCTGTGTGCATATATACTGATCTCAAGTCTGCTTGGGGCATCCCATTCTGTAACATACCATTAGCCTCTGCATTAACTGTAAGCTGCACAGTTATTTAAAGAAATTTGGCCCGTATGAGCTGCTAACACACTGCTGCTGTGTGCATATATACTGATCTCAAGTCTGCTTGGGGCATCCCATTCTGTAACATACCATTAGCCTCTGCATTACTGTAAGCTGCACAGTTATTAAAGAAATTTGGCCTGTATGAGCCTGCTAACACACTGCTGCTGTGTGCATAATATACTGATCTCAAGTCTGCTTGGGGCATCCCATTCTGTAACATACCATTAGCCTCTGCATTGACTGTAAGCTGCACAGTTATTTAAAGAAATTTGGCCTGTATGAGCCTGCTAACACACTGCTGCTGTGTGCATATATACTGATCTCAAGTCAGCTTTGGGGCATCCCATTCTGTAACATACCATTAGCCTCTGCATTTACTGTAAGCTGCACAGTTATTTAAAGAAAATTTGGCCTGTATGAGCCTGCTTACACACTGCTGCTGTGTGCATATATACTGATCTCAAGTCTGCTTGGGGCATCCCATTCTGTAACATACCATTAGCCTCTGCATTTACTGTAAGCTGCACAGTTATTTAAAGAAATTTGGCCTGTATGAGCCTGCTTACACACTGCTGCTGTGTGCAAATATACTGATCTCAATTCTGCTTGGGGCATCCCATTCTGTAACATACCATTAGCCTCTGCATTGACTGTAAGCTGCACAGTTATTTAAAGAAATTTGGCCTGTATGAGCCTGCTAACACACTGCTGCTGTGTGCATATATACTGATCTCAAGTCTGCTTGGGGCATCCCATTCTGTAACATACCATTAGCCTCTGCATTTACTGTAAGCTGCACAGTTATTTAAAGAAATTTGGCCTGTATGAGCCTGCTAACACACTGCTGCTGTGTGCATGTATACTGATCTCAAATCAGCTTTGGGGCATCCCATTCTGTAACATACCATTTAGCCTCTGCATTTACTGTAAGCTGCACAGTTATTTAAAGAAATTTGGCCTGTATGAGCCTGCTAACACACTGCTGCTGTGTGCATATATACTGATCTCAAGTCTGCTTGGGGCATCCCATTCTGTAACATACCATTAGCCTCTGCATTAACTGTAAGCTGCACAGTTATTTAAAGAAATTTGGCCTGTATGAGCCTGCTAACACACTGCTGCTGTGTGCATATATACTGATCTCAAGTCAGCTTTGGGGCATCCCATTCTGTAACATACCATTAGCCTCTGCATTTACTGTAAGCTGCACAGTTATTTAAAGAAATTTGGCCTGTATGAGCCTGCTTACACACTGCTGCTGTGTGCATATATACTGATCTCAAGTCAGCTTTGGGGCATCCCATTCTGTAACATACCATTAGCCTCTGCATTTACTGTAAGCTGCACAGTTATTTAAAGAAATTTGGCCTGTATGAGCCTGCTTACACACTGCTGCTGTGTGCATATATACTGATCTCAAGTCAGCTTTGGGGCATCCCATTCTGTAACATACCATTAGCCTCTGCATTTACTGTAAGCTGCACAGTTATTTAAAGAAATTTGGCCTGTATGAGCCTGCTTACACACTGCTGCTGTGTGCATATATACTGATCTCAAGTCAGCTTTGGGGCATCCCATTCTGTAACATACCATTAGCCTCTGCATTTACTGTAAGCTGCACAGTTATTTAAAGAAATTTGGCCTGTATGAGCCTGCTTACACACTGCTGCTGTGTGCATATATACTGATCTCAAGTCAGCTTTGGGGCATCCCATTCTGTAACATACCATTAGCCTCTGCATTTACTGTAAGCTGCACAGTGTTTTAAAGAAATTTGGCCTGTATGAGCCTGCTAACACACTGCTGCTGTGTGCATATATACTGATCTCAAGTCTGCTTGGGGCATCCCATTCTGTAACATACCATTAGCCTCTGCATTAACTGTAAGCTGCACAGTTATTTAAAGAAATTTGGCCTGTATGAGCCTGCTAACACACTGCTGCTGTGTGCATATATACTGATCTCAAGTCAGCTTTGGGGCATCCCATTCTGTAACATACCATTAGCCTCTGCATTTACTGTAAGCTGCACAGTTATTTAAAGAAATTTGGCCTGTATGAGCCTGCTTACACACTGCTGCTGTGTGCATATATACTGATCTCAAGTCTGCTTGGGGCATCCCATTCTGTAACATACCATTAGCCTCTGCATTTACTGTAAGCTGCACAGTTATTTAAAGAAATTTGGCCTGTATGAGCCTGCTTACACACTGCTGCTGTGTGCATATATACTGATCTCAAGTCAGCTTTGGGGCATCCCATTCTGTAACATACCATTAGCCTCTGCATTTACTGTAAGCTGCACAGTTATTTAAAGAAATTTGGCCTGTATGAGCCTGCTTACACACTGCTGCTGTGTGCATATATACTGATCTCAAGTCAGCTTTGGGGCATCCCATTCTGTAACATACCATTAGCCTCTGCATTTACTGTAAGCTGCACAGTTATTTAAAGAAATTTGGCCTGTATGTGCCTGCTTACCGACTGCTGCTGTGTGCATATATACTGATCTCAAGTCAGCTTTGGGGCATCCCATTCTGTAACATACCATTAGCCTCTGCATTTACTGTAAGCTGCACAGTGTTTTAAAGAAATTTGGCCTGTATGAGCCTGCTAACACACTGCTGCTGTGTGCATATATACTGATCTCAAGTCTGCTTGGGGCATCCCATTCTGTAACATACCATTAGCCTTTGCATTTACTGTAAGCTGCACAGTTATTTAAAGAAATTTGGCCTGTATGAGCCTGCTTACACACTGCTGCTGTGTGCATATATACTGATCTCAAGTCAGCTTTGGGGCATCCCATTCTGTAACATACCATTAGCCTCTGCATTTACTGTAAGCTGCACAGTTATTTAAAGAAATTTGGCCTGTATGAGCCTGCTTACACACTGCTGCTGTGTGCATATATACTGATCTCAAGTCAGCTTTGGGGCATCCCATTCTGTAACATACCATTAGCCTCTGCATTTACTGTAAGCTGCACAGTTATTTAAAGAAATTTGGCCTGTATGAGCCTGCTTACACACTGCTGCTGTGTGCATATATACTGATCTCAAGTCAGCTTTGGGGCATCCCATTCTGTAACATACCATTAGCCTCTGCATTTACTGTAAGCTGCACAGTGTTTTAAAGAAATTTGGCCTGTATGAGCCTGCTAACACACTGCTGCTGTGTGCATATATACTGATCTCAAGTCTGCTTGGGGCATCCCATTCTGTAACATAACATAACCTACCTACCATACTAAGCAGCTCTCTTATTTAAACTAAGCAGGCCTCTTGGAGGCTGATTGTCCACTTTTGGGTGTGCATTTATATTCGGTTTCATATACAGTGGGGTATACCAATTTGTAAGATAACCTACCCCAACCATGTAAACTAAATTGGCCTGTTGCAGCCTGAGTTTCTCTGCTTGCGTATGGCCTGCATTACAATCTGTCTCTTTCAATGACACTGCTGCCTGGGGTATCCCAATTTGTAAGATAACCTACCCCAAACATGTAAACTAAAGGTTACGTCCTTCCAGAAGGAAAACTTATACCGAACACTATTTTTGTTAGGGGCATTGACCTTTGGTTTGATCGGCATGAAATTAAGTTTTTTTTTTTCAAAGTATGGCGCTGTAAAGAAGGTCAAAATTATGTCTCATACTTGGATTATTGTTACTTTTTGTTCAGCTTGAAATATAACAGGACACACGGGCATCCCAAGGCATATGCTATTTTAACCCTATCTGTTATACAACATAAGCGTTGATCAGCATCAGCTGCTTTATTAAGCTACTTCAGTTTGCACTTGTTTTTGACTGCTTTTAATAAACCAGGCCGCAGGGCACCCCAAAGCTGCACCTTGCACCCTATCTGGTATACAACATAAGCGTTGATCAGCATCAGCTTCATTAAGCTACTTCAGTTTGCACTTCCTTTTTGACTGCTTTCATTTAACCAGGCCGCAGGGCACCCCAAAGCTGCACCTTGCACCCTACCTGTTTATACTAAATAAGCATCTACAGCCTCAGCTTTATTAAGTTATTGCATTTTGAATTGGTTTTGGTCTGCTTTAAATACACCAGGCCGCAGGGCATCCCAAACCTGCATGTTGCACCCCATCTGTTATACTAAATAAGCGTTGATCAGCATCAGCTTTATTAAGCTATTGCATTTTGCATTGGTTTTTGTACTGCTGCCAAAACACTAGCCCATATGGGCATCCCAAACCAGCACATGTCACCCTATCTGTTATACTAAAAAAGCTTCTACAGGCCCTTTTTTTATTTATTTATTTATTTTTATTTATATAGAGCTGCAATAGCTTATATTGTGAGGTTAATTTGCCATTTTGCAGCATAATATAGAGCAGCCCCTGTGTAAATCTGAGGGGCAATAGCTTATATAGTGAGGTAAATTTGCCATTTTGCTTCGTTATATAGAGCAGGCCCTGTGTAAATCTGAGGGGCTATAGCTTATATTGTGAGGTAAATTTGCCATTTTGCAGCATAATATAGAGCAGCCCCTGTGTAAATCTGAGGGGCAATAGCTTATATAGTGAGGTAAATTTGCCATTTTGCTTCATTATATAGAGCAGCCCAGTTGCCATCTAAATCAACTACTGTCCGGCCAGTACAGCTTTTCCAGGGCAAACTCTGCTAGTTGCGGGCACAAGTCAAGTTTGGCTTCCCAGCAAATCCAGTGGATCCTGAAGGTGTGTTGGCATGGTCATGTCAAGGTATGACATGACCTGCTGTTTGAGGTCCAGCTCCAGGTCTTCCTGCTGCTCATGAGTAGACTCACTATGCGGGTGTAGAAAGCTACTCACTAGCGACTGAAGACTGAGGCTGCTGCTGATGGAGCTGCTGCTGCTGCTCCTTCCACCCCCCCAGCAGCCATGGCAGTGGAAGGTGATCGCAGAGGTCCCCCCGAGTCAGACCTGCGGGAGTATGGGCCATGGCGCAGATAGACATCGCCCAACTGACTATGTGGGATGTCTCTGTAGTAGGTCAGTTTGTCCTCCCTCTCAGTGGGCGTAAAAAATGCCCCCATTTTGTGCCGGAAGCGAGGGTCCAATAAGTTGGAGAGCCAGAAGTCTTCCCGCTGACAAATGGAGACAATTCTGCGCTCACTAGTACGCAAGCATGTGAGCATGCATCGTGCCATTTGTGCAAGTGACTCGGAGGGACTACCTGTCTCCATCTCCACTGTAAACTGCCACGGTGTGTCTGGGTCCTCTGTCTCGCCTTCCTCACAACCCTCTAGCTCCTGTGGCTGCTCCTGCTCCTCCTCTCCTGTCAGATGACTAGATAAAATGGTCATTTTGTGAAACCTAAACTGTGGTTTGCTGTGCCCCACCCCCTCCTCCTCCTCCACTTTAGCCCCCACAGGCTTCATGTGGCTGTGAAATGTATGTGCCATGTCTCCAGTGCCCTGAGCAGCCATGGTTTCCAACATGTGCTGTAGTACATGAAGCAGTGGAATCTCATCGTTCATCTCATAGTCCTGGCAACTGACTAATAACGTAGCTTCCTCAAAGGGCCTGAGCAAACGGTCGGTGTCACGTATGAGCTGCCAATGGTTTACATTGAATTTACACAGGGGTGTCCCCCTATCCGTTTGGATCATCCAGAAATCCGTGATGGCTTTTCTCTGTTCCTATAGTGCAGTGGTCCTCAACCCTGTCCTCAAGGCCCACCAACATGTCATGTTTTTTGGATCTCCAAATAGCCAGCTCTATTGCTCTGCAGCTGCACTAATTACTCCACCTGTGCATCTTTGTGGAGAACTGCAAAACCTGGCCTGTTGGTGGGCCTTGAGGACAGGGTTGGGGACCACTGCTATAGTGGATCCTGCATATGGAGGGTGGAATTCCAACGGGTGGAAACATCGCAAATCAGACTATGGTGGGGTACACCGTTGTGACGCTGAGGCTCAATAAGGTTGTGCTTGGTGGTGTAGGAGTGCCAGAAGTGCATGCTAACTTTCTTTCCTGTTGTTCTTTCAGATGGAGGCAAGACTTCAAAACTAGACTGAACACGTGTGCCATGTCAGGACGCATGACTCTGGCTTCCTTGTCGCAGCGCAAACAAGATGTTCTTCCAAGTGTAATGCAGCAGGCTGGACTTATGGTGACGCTGTCTGAGAGGAGAAATCCCTCAGACATCAAGATTAAAAATTCCAAGAATTTTTGAGGGCTAATTATTCAGAGGCAAATGATAGCTAGTTGTTTCTGATTTAATTACAAGGTGGAAACACACCCTCAAACAAAACTTCACTTTGGCAACACTATTGCATTTGTCTATTCATAATTTTCTGTATATACACTAACTAACCTACTTTTTCTCCACAGGATGCTGCATGAAACACTGCCACATCGCTGAGTAGCTGATTTTTCCGAACAACAGTCTGCGATAATCTGCTGCTGCTGCTGCCGCCGCCACCGCCGCAGACTCCAGGGACCCTCTTCCACTACCTCGGCTTGCAACACCTCCTCCCACGACACTCTCCTCATCACTAATTGCCGGCTAGTGGAAGAAGAGGCGAGTGTCTCCTCCACTTCTTGGCTGGGCAGTAGCTGCTGAATTTTATGATTATCAGATCTTCAGCAATGGATAGTGGAGCTGAACCCAAAGCATAACAGACAGACAGTTGACTGGGGGTGTCAGATGCCACTTGTGATGCAGTGGACTGCTTTTGCAGCACTTCGAGACAAAGTTGCTTCATTGGCTGACACAATGACTGGTAAAGCTGTGGAACATATGGTTGAAAAGCAAGAATAACCATTTGTTTTTATATGAAAAAGACCCTGGTTTATACAGACTTTTTTTTCCAGAGACTGCCCTGCGTGGAAATGAATGGCGCATGGATCATCCAAGCTTTCCTCCCAACAATGCCTGATGTATTCCAGTAGATTGATGACGGGGCCAGACCTACACTAAAGAAAGATGGATCGCGCAAAACAGATTTAAGGCGCTGCTCTCCAGTTACAGACATTCTTCCGCATCGGACCACAAGTAAGTATTGATAAAAAATCCTTTACGTTACTCTTACTTTTTATTAATATTCTTCGGATAAGACGGATCAGACATGATTCCAGATTAAAAATTCCAAGAATTTTTGAGGGCTAATTAGTCAGAGGCAATGATACCTTCTTGTTTCTGATTTAATTAAAAGGTGGAAACACACCCTCAAACAAAACTTCACTTTGGCAATACTTTTGCATTTGTTTATTCATAATTTTATGTAGATATTACTAACTAAGCTACTTTTTCTCCACATGACTCTCCACAGGGTGTGATTCATCCAATTTTTGGGCTCCTGAAGCCAACCCCAGGGTCTCTTTAAAGTAATGTTTGGGCTCCTGCTGCTGCTGCTGTCAACTCCTGCCAACTCCAGGGTGTGATTCATCCAATTTTTGGGCTCCTGAAGCCAACTCCAGTGTATATTTGGGCTCCTGCTGCTGCTGCTGCCAACTCCAGGGTGTGATTCATCCAATGTTTGGGCTCCTGAAGCCAACCCCAGTGTCTCTTTAAAGTAATATTTGGGCTCCTGCTGCTGCCAACTCCAGGGTGTGATTCATCCAATTTTTGGGCTCCTGAAGCCAACCCCAGGGTCTCTTTAAAGTAATGTTTGGGCTCCTGCTGCTGCCAACTTCTGCCAACTCCAGGGTGTGATTCATCCAATGTTTGGGCTCCTGAAGCCAACCCCAGTGTCTCTTTAAAGTAATGTTTGGGCTCCTGCTGCTGCTGCCAACTTCTGCCAACTCCAGGGTGTGATTCATCCAATTTTTGGGCTCCTGAAGCCAACCCCAGGGTCTCTTTGAAGTAATGTTTGGGCTGCTCCTGCTGCTGCTGCCAACTCCAGGGTGTGATTCATCCAATTTTTGGCCTCCTGAAGCCAACCCCAGTGTCTCTTTAAAGTAATATTTGGGCTCCTGCTGCTGCTGCTAACTCCAGGGTGTGATTCATCCAATTTTTGGGCTCCTGAAGCCAACCCCAGTGTTTCTTTAAAGTAATATTTGGGCTCCTGCTGCTGCCAACTCCAGGGTGTGATTCATCCAATTTTTGGGCTCCTGAAGCCAACCCCAGGGTCTCTTTAAAGTAATGTTTGGGCTCCTGCTGCTGCTGCTGCCAACTTCTGCCAACTCCAGGGTGTGATTCATCCAATTTTTGGGCTCCTGAAGCCAACCCCAGTGTCTCTTTAAAGTAATGTTTGGGCTCCTGCTGCTGCTGCTGCCAACTTCTGCCAACTCCAGGGTGTGATTCATCCAATTTTTGGGCTCCTGAAGCCAACCCCAGGGTCTCTTTGAAGTAATGTTTGGGCTGCTCCTGCTGCTGCTGCCAACTCCAGGGTGTGATTCATCCAATTTTTGGCCTCCTGAAGCCAACCCCAGTGTCTCTTTAAAGTAATATTTGGGCTCCTGCTGCTGCTGCTGCCAACTCCAGGGTGTGATTCATCCAATTTTTGGGCTCCTGAAGCCAACCCCAGTGTCTCTTTGAAGTAATGTTTGGGCTGCTCCTGCTGCCAACTCCAGGGTGTGATTCATCCAATTTTTGGGCTCCTGAAGCCAACCCCAGGGTCTCTTTAAAGTAATGTTTGGGCTCCTGCTGCTGCTGCTGCCAACTTCTGCCAACTCCAGGGTGTGATTCATCCAATTTTTGGGCTCCTGAAGCCAACCCCAGTGTCTCTTTAAATTAATGTTTGGGCTCCTGCTGCTGCTGCTGCCAACTTCTGCCAACTCCAGGGTGTGATTCATCCAATTTTTGGGCTCCTGAAGCCAACCCCAGTGTCTCTTTAAAGTAATATTTGGGCTCCTGCTGCTGCCAACTCCAGGGTGTGATTCATCCAATTTTTGGGCTCCTGAAGCCAACCCCAGGGTCTCTTTAAAGTAATGTTTGGGCTCCTGCTGCTGCTGCTGCCAACTCCAGGGTGTGAATCATCCAATTTTTGGGCTCCTGAAGCCAACCCCAGTGTCCCTTTAAAGTAATGTTTGGGCTCCTGCTGCTGCTGCTGCCAACTCCAGGGTGTGATTCATCCAATTTTTGGGCTCCTGAAGCCAACCCCAGTGTCTCTTTAAAGTAATATTTGGGCTCCTGCTGCTGCCAACTCCAGGGTGTGATTCATCCAATTTTTGGGCTCCTGAAGCCAACCCCAGGGTCTCTTTAAAGTAATGTTTGGGCTCCTGCTGCTGCTGCTGCCAACTCCAGGGTGTGAATCATCCAATTTTTGGGCTCCTGAAGCCAACCCCAGTGTCCCTTTAAAGTAATGTTTGGGCTCCTGCTGCTGCTGCTGCCAACTCCAGGGTGTGATTCATCCAATTTTTGGGCTCCTGAAGCCAAACCCCAGGGTCTCTTTAAAGTAATGTTTGGGCTCCTGCTGCTGCTGCTGCCAACTCCAGGGTGTGATTCATCCAATTTTTGGGCTCCTGAAGCCAACTCCAGTGTATATTTGGGCTCCTGCTGCTGCTGCTGCCAACTCCAGGGTGTGAATCATCCAATTTTTGGGCTCCTGAAGCCAACCCCAGTGTCTCTTTAAAGTAATGTTTGGGCTCCTGCTGCTGCTGCTCCTGCTGCTGCCAACTCCAGGGTGTGATTCATCCAATTTTTGGGCTCCTGAAGCCAACTCCAGTGTATATTTGGGCTCCTGCTGCTGCTGCTGCTGCCAACTCCAGGGTGTGATTCATCCAATTTTTGGGCTCCTGAAGCCAACCCCAGTGTCTCTTTAAAGTAATATTTGGGCTCCTGCTGCTGCCAACTCCAGGGTGTGATTCATCCAATTTTTGGGCTCCTGAAGCCAACCCCAGTGTCTCTTTAAAGTAATATTTGGGCTCCTGCTGCTGCCAACTCCAGGGTGTGATTCATCCAATTTTTGGGCTCCTGAAGCCAACCCCAGTGTCTCTTTAAAGTAATGTTTGGGCTCCTGCTGCTGCTGCTGCCAACTTCTGCCAACTCCAGGGTGTGATTCATCCAATTTTTGGGCTCCTGAAGCCAACCCCAGGGTCTCTTTGAAGTAATGTTTGGGCTGCTCCTGCTGCTGCTGCCAACTCCAGGGTGTGATTCATCCAATTTTTGGCCTCCTGAAGCCAACCCCAGTGTCTCTTGAAAGTAATATTTGGGCTCCTGCTGCTGCTGCTGCTGCCAGCTCCAGGGTGTGATTCATCCAATTTTTGGGCTCCTGAAGCCAACCCCAGTGTCTCTTTAAAGTAATATTTGGGCTCCTGCTGCTGCCAACTCCAGGGTGTGATTCATCCAATTTTTGGGCTCCTGAAGCCAACCCCAGGGTCTCTTTAAAGTAATGTTTGGGCTCCTGCTGCTGCTGCTGCCAACTTCTGCCAACTCCAGGGTGTGATTCATCCAATTTTTGGGCTCCTGAAGCCAACCCCAGTGTCTTTTTAAAGTAATGTTTGGGCTCCTGCTGCTGCTGCTGCCAACTTCTGCCAACTCCAGGGTGTGATTCATCCAATTTTTGGGCTCCTGAAGCCAACCCCAGGGTCTCTTTAAAGTAATGTTTGGGCTCCTGCTGCTGCCAACTCCAGGGTGTGATTCATCCAATTTTTGGGCTCCTGAAGCCAACCCCAGGGTCTCTTTAAAGTAATGTTTGGGCTCCTGCTGCTGCTGCTGCCAACTCCAGGGTGTGATTCATCCAATTTTTGGGCTCCTGAAGCCAACTCCAGTGTATATTTGGGCTCCTGCTGCTGCTGCTGCCAACTCCAGGGTGTGAATCATCCAATTTTTGGGCTCCTGAAGCCAACCCCAGTGTCTCTTTAAAGTAATGTTTGGGCTCCTGCTGCTGCTGCTGCCAACTTCTGCCAACTCCAGGGTGTGATTCATCCAATTTTTGGGCTCCTGAAGCCAACTCCAGTGTATATTTGGGCTCCTGCTGCTGCTGCTGCCAACTCCAGAGTGTGATTCATCCAATTTTTGGGCTCCTGAAGCCAACCCCAGTGTCTCTTTAAAGTAATATTTGGGCTCCTGCTGCTGCCAACTCCAGGGTGTGATTCATCCAATTTTTGGGCTCCTGAAGCCAACCCCAGTGTCTCTTTAAAGTAATCTTTGGGCTCCTGCTGCTGCCAACTCCAGGGTGTGATTCATCCAATTTTTGGGCTCCTGAAGCCAACCCCAGGGTCTCTTTAAAGTAATGTTTGGGCTCCTGCTGCTGCTGCTGCCAACTTCTGCCAACTCCAGGGTGTGATTCATCCAATTTTTGGGCTCCTGAAGCCAACCCCAGGGTCTCTTTGAAGTAATGTTTGGGCTCCTGCTGCTGCCAACTTCTGCCAACTCCAGGGTGTGATCCATCCAATTTTTGGGCTCCTGAAGCCAACCCCAGGGTCTCTTTAAAGTAAAGTTTGGGCTCCTGCTGCTGCTGCTGCCAGCTCCAGGGTGTGATTCATCCAATTTTTGGGCTCCTGAAGCCAACCCAAGGGTCTCTTTAAAGTAATGTTTGGGCTCCTGCTGCTGCTGCTGCCAACTCCAGGGTGTGATTCATCCAATTTTTGGGCTCCTGAAGCCAACTCCAGTGTATATTTGGGCTCCTGCTGCTGCTGCTGCCAACTCCAGGGTGTGAATCATCCAATTTTTGGGCTCCTGAAGCCAACCCCAGTGTCTCTTTAAAGTAATATTTGGGCTCCTGCTGCTGCCAACTCCAGGGTGTGATTCATCCAATTTTTGGGCTCCTGAAGCCAACCCCAGTGTCTCTTTAAAGTAATGTTTGGGCTCCTGCTGCTGCTGCTGCCAACTTCTGCCAACTCCAGGGTGTGATTCATCCAATTTTTGGGCTCCTGAAGCCAACCCCAGGGTCTTTTTAAAGTAATGTTTGGGCCCCTGCTGCTGCTGCTGCCAACTTCTGCCAACTCCAGGGTGTGATTCATCCAATTTTTGGGCTCCTGAAGCCAACTCCAGTGTATATTTGGGCTCCTGCTGCTGCTGCTGCCAACTGCAGGGTGTGATTCATCCAATTTTTGGGCTCCTGAAGCCAACCCCAGTGTCTCTTTAAAGTAATATTTGGGCTCCTGCTGCTGCTGCTGCCAACTCCAGGGTGTGATTCATCCAATTTTTGGGCTCCTGAAGCCAACCCCAGTGTCTCTTTAAAGTAATATTTGGGCTCCTGCTGCTGCTGCTGCCAACTCCAGGGTGTGATTCATCCAATTTTTGGGCTCCTGAAGCCAACCCCAGGGTCTCTTTAAAGTAATATTTGGGCTCCTGCTGCTGCTGCTGTCAACTCCTGCCAACTCCAGGGTGTGATTCATCCAATTTTTGGGCTCCTGAAGCCAACTCCAGTGTCTCTGTAAAGTAATCTTTGGGCTCCTGCTGCTGCTGCTGCTGCCAACTCCAGGGTGTGATTCATCCAATTTTTGGGCTCCTGAAGCCAACTCCAGTGTCTCTTTAAAGTAATATTTGGGCTCCTGCTGCTGCTTGCAACTCCAGTGTGTGATTCATCCAATTTTTGGGCTCCTGAAGCCAACCCCAGGGTCTCTTTAAAGTAATATTTGGGCTCCTGCTGCTGCTGCTGCCAACTCCAGGGTGTGATTCATCCAATTTTTGGGCTTCTGAAGCCAACTCCAGTGTCTCTTTAAAGCAATGTTTGGGCTCCTGCCCCTCATAGTGATGCCACTTCAACTCTCTGCAATTGTGCCGCTCTGCGATTCTATTAGCGATGCCTCTGATCTGCATGTGATATTTATTCAAAGTATTATTTAACTAACCCAGCACGCATCCTGTGCGTGTTACAGCAAGGCAGAATGGTTTACAACCCTATTGAGGCTCTAGGAGGCTCAGAAATAGCCGTTTTTAATAGCGATTCGTCGCGAATTTATTCTGGTCGAAACGATTTTTGTCGGAAAATTCGGCGAATCAGTCGAATCGAATTTTTCAAAAGTTCGCTCATCTCTAATTACATTATTTGGAGAATATATATATATATATATATATATGCTCCCAGAAAGGGTTAATGTGAATATATAAAAATGGGAACGTGCTGAAATATTCCAATATGCTTGAAACAGCAGGTCACATCAAAGCATCCTTGTTGTTTAAGAGAAGATTATCTAAACGCACTGATAATATTCATGACTCTTTTCAGTGGTACTTAAAGTATTGATTTATATCCTTGACCGTTATAGAAAGGTAAAAGGATAACTCACCGATGCCCTTTGCTTACTCCAATTTACAGCGGCTCTAGGGTGGAATCCAGGTTCACTTATTACATTCTCTGTTAGGGGTTAACCTCCAGTGATATCTTTCACTTAAAGGTCCTCCAGGATTACTTCATCCAATGTCTGTAGGTCAAAGTAATGAGAAGATGAACCAAAAAAGACACTCCAAAGCACCATGCATGTTAAAACCAAAAGATCATTTTATCTTTCTATAACTGTGCTAATAATCCGTGTTTATAGATAATCTGCTCTCAAACAAGGATGCTTTGATGTGTTTTGCTGTTTCAAGCCCATTGGAATATTTCAGCGCATATATATATATATATATATATATATATATATAAGCAAATCTATGTTTTATGTTTCAGTATAGGTATTGTTTTAGAGAGTAAAGGTTACATGCATGTGGAAATACTTGAGTAACTTGTGTATACTATGTTACATAGAAAAGGTCTCTAAATACTAAACATGCTGAATACCACATTAGGCCATTTCCTCAATAACATTCCTTTCAAGAACTTATATGCATGTAATTAATAGGACTTAGTAAATACCAGGGTAAAATGATTAAGAGGTAGTAGAAATGAGGAAATGAGACAAATATTATAACATATAAAAGGAAAGGAAAGAAAGGGATTCGAAGAAGAAAGAAAAAAGTTGTTCGCTTCTATAAGCCGCCCCCTCCATTGCCTTACAGCGCTTCTTTCCCTAATGTCTGTTTGACATCGATCACTACCTAATTTGAAATTCCCATATTCTTAGTCCATGGGTCCCATGTAGAGATGAGCGAACTTTTGAAAAGTTCGATTCGGCCGATTCGCCGAATTTCACAAAGAAATTCGGGTTCGGCCGAATCGAACTTTTACGAAGTTCCCCATCAAGCCGGCCGGCCCGCTCCCACCATGCCGGCATTTAAAAAACAAAAAAAAAACAAAAAAAAGCATTTTTGCCGGCATGGTGGCAGCGGGCCGGCCGGCTCCCACCATGCCGGCATTTAAAAAAAAAGCAAACACTTACCTGCAGGTCCGGAGCGTGGAGGCCGGCGCCGCTCTCAGCTGTCATCTGAGGGCGCGTCATCCGGGCGCCGGCCTCCACGCTCCGGACCTGCAGGTAAGTGTTTGCTTTTTTTTTAAATGCCGGCATGGTGGGAGTGGGCCGGCCGGCCCGCTCCCACCATGCCGGCAAAAATGCTTTTTTTTTTTTTGTTTTTTGTTTTTTAAATGCCGGCATGGTGGGAGTGGGCCGGCCGGCTTTACCGGCCCACCGGCCGGTTCCGCTGTCAGCGCGGAACCGGCCGGCCCGCTCCCACCATGCCGGCAAAAATGCTTTTTTTTTTTTTTTTGTCTTTTAAATGCCGGCATGGTGGGAGCGGGCCGGCCGGCTTTACCGCCCCGCCGGCCAGCCCGCTGACAGCGGAACCGGCCGGCCCGCTCCCACCATGCCGGCTTTTTTTTTTTTTTTTATTTCAGGAAAAATTCGATCGGCACGAACCACAAAATATTCGGGTTCGTGCCGAATCGAATATTTCCTGAAATTCGGAGCGAATTCCGGTTCGCTCATCTCTAGTCCCATGTTAATAAAAACAATTCCCTTTGTCTAACATGGTGGAGGAATTTTTTTTCATTGATAATTATCCAATTGAGTTTCTGTGGTATGATCTATGTTGGGATGCTTGGTTTTTGCCATGATGTTGCTATCACTATTTTAGGTTTAGAATTAAACCTATCAACCTCTTAATGTGTTTTGGTATGAGCTCGTACGGGATCCAATGGAAACTTGATCTTTAGTATTTGATGGACTAGGTTAGGAAATGTGCACAAAATCAAATCTGTGTTTTGGATCAGAGGTTCCTAACCAACCTTTTTTGTTTTTCTAATCAATTACCACTTTCTGCTTTCTAATTACATCAAGTACCATGACCTGATGGTACATATGTGCTGTTAGAAAAAAAATATTTAAAGTACCTTATATGCACCTAAGTGCAAACAAATGGTTGTTATCACCTTTTGCAATTGTTTTGTCTTTATGGAGCAAATCAGGCTTCGGTATAGTTGGAAACAGGTTTGGTTGGGGTACAAATTAGTCTGCAACCTGGCTGAGTGTCATCTGATAAGAACGAGTTGTAATTGTGTCAATGGTTGGGAACCTCCTTCTGTAGATTTCCTACAGTTGGTTGGCAACCTACAGTTTCCTCTGCATCATGGGCTTTGCCCATCTTGGGAACCAGAAGTGATGCAGACAGACAGCAACTGGAATTTGGTCCGTTCTCTTATGGGCATCCGCGGTGCGTCCTTGGTCCTTGTGATATTTAAAGCAGCACAAATCTCAAATAAAAATTACCATTGTGACATTTTGTTCTTGGATTCAAGCACTGGAGGCAGAAAATGGGTAGTGAAACTTTAACTTTTGATTTGAATCTGGGGACACAGCTTGTTTAAAGTCAACATATCACCAGGATTTTCAAAATCTTGTAGGTTTTAGTCCCACCTGACACACCCTTTCTTTTTTCCCAAAGCACAGGCATGGGCTCTCATCCAATCAGCCACCAAGTCACATTTCTGTGCTTTATGATGTGTGTAAAGCAATGAGTGGATTAGAGCCTGCGCATGTGCTTTGGGGTGCAGCTGCAGCCTAAAAACACGGCTGGGGAGAACTGAAAATGTAGGCTTAGAGTTGATATGTCCACTTAAAATCTTTAGTTATGAGGCTGGACACTAATCAATGTTGTTTACCAGTGAAGGGGAACAATAAGGCTACTTACACACTATAAGCCTGATTCTAAGCCTCTCTGAGATTTCTCTTTTTTTGCGGAAGCATACTCGGAAACGGGGAAGCTGCGAATGCTCATGTTATTCTCAACCATGTGGCGAGATTTTAACGGCCAGACGTACTTGTCAGGGAACCGCGGGTCACGTGATCCCACTATCAACCAGGGACCTCCAGACACACAGACCGCGTTCCCCAATAACCCTTGTCCGAGTCCCTCCTATCAGGAATACCAGGCCCAAAGCCTGCGGACACACAGATTCTTGGTTTAAGGCAAACAGATCGCTCAAGTTAAAATTAATGCTATAAGCACACTAGGCAGTGATAACAAACATTTGGCTATGATGGAATATGAAATGATACAGATGCTGTTCTGAGAAGGTTACAGGATACAGTGAGTTACACAGAGAAACAATAGTTAGTTACCTTAATCCCATGGCATCCCATGTATTGTGTGTCCCCAGTGAGACTCACCTTCTTCTTCCTTGTTCTTACCTGCTTCCCCCTATTGGTTGCTGCCACCTTCCCCCACCCCAGCTTTACCTTTGGCACCCGGCATGAATCATGTTTGTAGTAAAAAAACACACCACACAGGATAATTATGTTGTTTTAACGGTTGGGTTTTATTTTGAAATTTTTATTTGTGTTTTTCTCTAAATTAAAATTGGATTTTCTCTAAAATGTCTCATAATATTTCTTGTTTAAAATGTTTTTTAAATTAACAACTTTCGATAATTAAAAAAAATTGAAAAACACTAGAACCCATATGGTCCTCTGCCCCTGGCTCTGCTCCATGGCACCTGTAAATACAAAGGAAAGGCATGTTAACATCTGCTTGAACACGTGTGCCAGTTCTCCCTGGCCAATGCACCCAAATGCTCAATACTTACTGCATCCCTGTTGTTGGCCATTTTATGGAGCCACTCTCGGCCTCGGCACAATGCCATTCTTGGGATATTTAAGGAAATTAAAACAGAGCCCACCTGAGTCTTGTGAGGGTCAGGCTTCGGGTGGCCCCATAGATGCATACTGTCCCTGGTCCTAGGAGTCTGTAGGGAAAGAGAAGCACTAAACACCAGCACTTAACATACATGTCATTGGGAGTTCTGTGCCTGGAGCTGTGTGTTTTTTGTCTGTTCTGTCCTACCTGAGTTCTGTAGCGCTGGATGTGACTCCAATCCCAACACCTGGGTCTTCTCCTCATTGTCTGGTTCCTGTGCTGGTGTTGGGGAGTTTGAAGAGGAGGATGAGGATGCTGGCAATCTTTGGGGCAATGCCCTTCCCACACACCTAGTCTTTGGCGTGACACTGATCGACAGTTATGCTCCAGGTGGGCTTTATTCTCTACCAGAACTCTGATGCTAGAAGTTAAGCACAATTCAGTCACACAGTTCAACATGAGTGGGCAATTTATCTATGGAGCAGCCACTTACCTCTGAAGTTCTGACAGCAAACTGCCTCAACTGGGGCCTCTGCCTTCTTTTGAGGTCCGATCAGTGCTGCATAATTTGGGTATGTGTGTAAGCCATAGGCCCCTGGTCATTCAGATGTGTGGCCACCTCTATTGCCAACGTCCTCTTGGTGTGGGTTTTGGGCTTGAAGTCATAACACTCTGTCATAAAAGTCTGCAATGTGAAAACAATTAAAAGGTCATTTTACTGTAATCCATGTATTGTCCTAGTTTAGGTCCCCATGCACACTAACATTCCCCTTCAAATACATGTGTCTAACATTTCCCTTCTGTGCAGCAAGCCAGGCTATGTATTGGCCTACCCATTTAGACCATGCCACTATGAGCATATGCACCATTGTGTGCAGGCGCATGACACTATTTCAAAACAGCACGTGCATAGGCATCTCCCAATCACTCCCAGCTCTCTAGGCCGCCATTACCGGCAGATTGGACTTGCTGACTCAACTCGGCGGACCAAGCTCTCCAGGCTGCCATTGCTGGCGGATTGGATTCGCTGACGCACCTAGGCAAAGTGGCAGCCCCAGCTCTTCAGCCTGCCATAACTGGTAGATTGAAAGGTATATGGGCTTGCCTCATCCTGCAAAAGTGTCCCCTACCCCTCAGCATACACACATCTGAGCTCCCCAGCTTCCCCTACAAACAGGCAAGGGTGGTACATGTTACAGTGGCTGGAGCGCATGATCACCAAGACACATGTGGGGTGACACACTAATAGTTGTGGACTATTTAACATCTAGGCCTTTAACAGGCACACAGGGTTGTGGTGTGCACATTTTTACACTCTTAAGTTGACCCAAAATCTTTGAAAACTAGGCCTCCGCCATTACTGTTCAGCCTGCCATGTGCCTTGGTTCATATGCCTCCACTCCAGTAGCCAGTCTGTCACCTGTCTGCCCATTTACCTGCTTGTAAAGGGGCAAACATGCGTAGGCAAAGCATGGCATATCATGGATACTTACCAGCACTCCGGCTCATCACAGGTAAACAGGGATGGTGCTATGGTGCAGAGAGTCTCTTCTGGCTTCTTGCAGCAGCGTGATGCACCCCTGCGCCAAGGCACTGCCACGCCGATGCGCCCTAGTGGATCCCAGAAGTGTGTTGTCGGATGTGTAGACACCCATTATGTTGTAGACTCTAAATAACAATGCCTGAGCTCGCCTGTTAAATAAAGCATAAATTGGTGCCCAATTACTCACCCACTTGTGTCTAAAAGCACACACATGGTGCTTGTACTTTGATGGCAGTGCTTATTCTGGTCTGAACCACCACAGTCCCCAGAGCCCGGAAGCCAGGGAATGCAGCACCTGGCCAACGAAATCTGGCGACACGGGGAAATCTTAAAACGGTGGTAAGTGGGGAGGGCCAAGAGGAATGCTTCTGGGCTACACATTTAACCATTCATAAGTTCATCCGTTTGTGTTTGGTTTGAGGTTGCAAACTGATGGAGGGTTAACCAAAACCCTTTGAATTCACACACGCAGAGCAGGAATGCTGCACCCAACACCTACCAGGGGGTGTCGTGGACCACATACATCGGCCAGTAGCATCTGCCCACCAGTGGTAAGAGTTGCCTCCACAATGCTTAATTTTGGAGGTGGGAAAGGATCGAAACCACAAACAGTTTGCACAAACATGAGTGGCCAGACACACGTAACAACTGTGAGTGCTTAACTAGGACATAAATGTTTGCCAAGTAAACGCACAGACCTACAATTGCAAGTCCAAACAGCCATTTAAATTGCTTGAAAAGGTTTGGTGAGCACACATTGCTGTGGTGCCCAGTGTCTACCCCATATTGAGTTTTTTACATTGTTTTTTCCTTGCCTTGCAGCACCAACCCAGCCACTAGCCGTTGCTCCATATCCAGCACCCACTGGGCCTCCAACAACCTCAGCTCCACTTACTCACAGGATCCAATGGCCAGACCTGGCCCATTAACCAACCCTACCCACAGTGTGGGGACTCAACCCTTAAATAAGGTAAATGTGGGGTCCCAATATGCTGATGGTAAGGGACATGGGGGATATGTAGGCGCAGGCTAATGAAATGAAGTTATGTTTTTTCTGTGTGGGACCGTGGCCCGAAAGAAACACTAATGCTTACCTTTATCCACACAGACCCCACCTCTTCTGGAAGCCATCCAGGACCTGGAGGAGTCCCAGGGACAGCAGAGTGAGCAGATGTCCCCAGCTCCATCAGTATGGTCCAGGCAACAAAACCTGCTGGTTAACCCTTTAACTGCCAGCCTGCCTAGAGTTTTTGTCACCTTCTGTTGCCAGATCATTTTCACAATTTTGCGCTATATAGTTCAGCTGTGATTTTTGAAGGGATATTCAGGGAATTCCCATGAAAATTATATATTGTTTTTTGCAGCAGTGTAGTCTTAGTCTGGCCTTTAACATGAAACGTCTTGTTTGTTAATTTTGTAGTGTATTCTCAATATTTGTGAGTGAAATATGTGCAAAAATTAAAAAAAAAACATTTTTTTTACAACGCCAATCTTCTGGAATGCCCTCCTGCACCCAATCCGCCACTCCACAACACTCAAAACCTTCAAAGGCGCCCTCAAAAATCACTTATTCAGACAAGAATATAATCTGGCTTAACCAATCTTCTAAAGGGCATATGCCACAAAGCTCAATACTGACTGTTTGTGATCCTTCCCCCTCGTCTTCACCCCTCTTCCTTTAGACTGTAAGCTAGCAAGGGCAGGGCTCTCTCCCCTATTGTATCCTGTACTCAGAATATCCACTGTCAAATCTGTAAAACTGCATTTGAAATAGTATATGTACCATATGTTTCTACCCTGTCTGCAATTACTACTCTGTAAAGCGCTACGGAAGATGATGGCGCTATATAAATAAACAATAATAATAATATTTTTTTTACAATTTGTATTTGTAAGTTTTTAGTAATAGAGTTTTTTGTACCCATTTCTACACAATTTTGTTACAAAAAAAAATATGTATACATATGTATTGGTAGACACCCTTTCCTGCCCAGGAGACTCCCCCAAACTAAAACAGCGCTTTAGGAGATTTTCAGATAAAATACAACTGCTATGCGTACCCTGCAGTTTTTTAAGAATAACAACCTTTTAAATTTGAAATACCCCCCCCCCAAATATATACTCTGGAAGTATGCCCCTCAAGCTTTCTCGCCGTACCAGGCTTGTTGATGTGAGCGCAGTTTGCACACAGTGAGTAGAATCCAGATGTAACCTCAGGAGCACCTCAGTAACCCAAACGTAAAAGTACCTCTGCTGCCAAATTCAGATGCAGGTTATATTTCTACTTTTTTCTTTTCAAATAAGCCCTCACTCCAGTGGCCACTAAAAATGTATAAAGATCATGGAATTACCTGGGAAAAAATGAGACCAGTCTACTGAATACAATAGTCTGCTTGCTGTGCCATGCATTGAAGCCTCTGACTGCCATCTCGAGCCTTCCTGACTTGTGCAAAATCCTTGTAGTCTGGTGCTATGCAATGTACCTATGTCAAGTGGCATGCCCATGCACAGCTTTTTTTTTCACCCATCACTTTACCCCTTCCAACATTATTACAGTGACAGGAGCATTCAGCGCTATAATCTGTACACAAGTAACTGGAGCCAGAGGAAGCGAGGGTGATGAGTAAGGATTATATGTCCAGACAGGAACTTTAAACTAAAAGTTCTCCAGGTAGGGAATTAAGCAAATTATATTTGTTAAAGCGCCCCTTCACTCTGAATAAGAGTCTATCTTATATGTTTCCCACACCCTGTACATACAGATTTCTCAAATTAAAAATCATCCCACCTGCATATACTGCATGTTATAAGCCTTTAAACATCCAAGATGGCGGCTCATGGAACATCAGGCAGCCTGCAAACAGGCCTTCTGACTGTGCTGCTCTGCATTCTGGGATTGCTGACCCCAGCTCTGCTCTGTCTGAGCAAAGCACAGCTATAACCTGCCCCCTGTACTTTATCCCACTCTCCTCTCCTCAGTAAGTGTGATGCTTCTGAGTCAAGATGGCGGCGCCCGTATCCTAAAGTCCTGAACAGAGTTGCAGCCTGGTGGGGGAAAGAATAATAAGTAAGTGACTAAGAACTTAAAATATATTAATTTTAGGTGCTGGGGAATTGTTATTTAAGGGTTTGGGCTTTTCAATAAATCATGATGAAGGTCAATTCTGTTTAAGGTCCAAGAAAAATCACTACAGAACAACGCGCCCTCAGTTCTGCTCTCACACCCCTCACTTACAAATTCTAAAGAATGTAAATTAACCAGAAGGACAGATTATTTAAGTCTGCTATTCCAGATAGTCCTCTTTGCAGAATGTGCATTGAGAAAGAAGAAGTGGCCATTTCAGATTTTTACCTCCTGCAGTGAAAAAACCCGTAGAAACGTAGCATTCTTTCTCCCCTTTGATCAAAGTGGAAGAAAGTGAAAAAAAACATGCCACCTTAGGTTCTTTATACCTCTGTATATAATGCATTCACCTTTAATGGAATATATATATATATATATATATATATATATAGTAAGATGTCTTTTTTAATTACAGTAGATGTGTAAAAACTTTAGAGACAACTTTAGAGACACCAAGTGAGACACCCTCTCTCCGCAAATGCCTTATATATCTGTACATTTACAAAGTTTGTATTATTTTCAATGGCAAAACCTGTTAGTAATCCTAAACTGAGATCTAGTGGCAGACCTTAAAGCTGAAGGTCTAAAAAGGTAAACAAAGTTTGTCAATTAATACAGCAATAAAATTGCATTGAATTATCGAAATTAGTGAAAAACAACACATTAAATACAGTAAGTGCTCAAGAATGTGCCAAATAATACTATTCCCAATAGTAGTCCAAAAAGATATCAAAAGACTATACTTTTGAACAGAGCAAGGCTTCACTAAATGATAGTACTTTAATAAATGATTAGTCCACCACACCAGCCTATACCAAAACTCAGATCTCAATTAGCCACTCCTTATATTGGTTATCCAGACAGAGATTAGCCAGAAGGGTAAGCATTCCAACTTACACAGCTTCTTATAAGATCTTGATCCAGTCAAATAACATAGAAACAGAAAACATAACAAAGCAGAATATTGCTTTACAACCCAATATTCATTAAAATAGGTAATGCACTCACATGTGCCACAAATAAAATGAGCATATCCAAAGCCAGAGTCCCTCTCCCTGCATGGCCAATTAGGAAGGTGGACAATGCAACCAGCCTTGTGAAAGTTGCATCTGCATTGGTTGTCCTGTGAACCTTTTGGCCTTGAAGTACAAATGTGTATGGGTGCCACAAGGCTCCCGTGCTTACCTTGCACTGCACCCATGTCATTGATCATGCTCTTGAAGCCTGGTGTCGCGCTTCCAACTGCCTGAAGGTGAATTGTGGTGTTTTTTTAAGGCCTTGTACACTGCGCATGTCCACCTACAGTATAAGCCAAAAATGCAACACTTATACTGGGGTATGGGACCTCAATGATTGCCAAAGAAGTGGGTAAAAAGTAAGCAGAAAAGTTTTGTGTCCCCCTCCTATTCCTGATCTGAGGTCTCGCAATAGAGCCTATATAAGTCTACTTACATTTAAAATTGGAAACTTTAAATATTTGTTTTGGATTCTTACAAGTTATTTCATTTTTTGCTTTGCCCCACAACAGAGAGGTTAGAATGGAGAAGACCAGTTTTACTGAGGGACATTAGTCTGGGTGCAGCTTATTCAGAAAAGCTGTGAGAAAAGTTGTGAGGCTTTTGAGGGCAAGTATTTCTCTCCCCATAGTGGAAATATGTCACAAATACATTATAAATAGCACAGAGCTTGTATGCAAACAGATAGAAAACAGACCGAGACAGACACAGTGACCTTTTAAAGACTGCCACCACATGTGTAACAGCCAGAAAGATTTATCAGCAGCAAGAAAGAACGTGTGGAAAGAATGAGGAAAAATGAATAAGAGAGAAGAGTAAGAGCACAACTGCATACAGAGAGGGTACACAAAGCTACACATAAGGGGGAGCATGGCTTCTCCATAACAGCCATAGATTTGGCATTGTCTCCCTGCAAGCTTCTGGCAGCCTCTGCACAAGTCCAGTCAGCACCAGTAACTGGCAACTGTTGCTAAGCACAGCTGGGAGGGAAATCAAGACTTCTGTGGGGTGACAGACTAGGCTGTATTTACCACTTCAGGGCCAGGGCCCAGGGCAGCAACTCTCAGGGTGAGTTCTAAAATATGTTCCTCTTGTCTTTTTTTCTATATATATCTAGATATTATTTTTCTTACCCTTCTGAACATTTGCTAAACCCAGTGTCAGAGTTGGGGGTACAGAGGTATATGGCAACCAGCTAGTAAACCAGAATTCCAGTAGCAATTTGGATTTTCAATAGAAATATAGAAGACTAGATAACCTTTGTCCTTTTAGGATTTTGCATCAGTCTTCAGCTTTAGTCTAGGATGTCTTATGTGCACGGATTTCCATTTCCTGGTAGTAACCCTTAAAGGGTGTCATGTCTAGGATCACGTGAACCCTAAATACTCTTGATGACAGAGTGAAAGAGATGTAATGTGGGATATCAGTTTCTGTTATAGGTTGACATGATATTCCACCTGTTTTAGCGCTGTACTCATCAAAGTGACACAGCCTGACATACATAGCATATCTAAAAACAGATCAGCAACTCTGGGTTTCTTTAAAGCAAAACTACACCTATTTTTAAGAAAAAGGGTGTTGGCCGCAGCACAGGAGAGGCATTGTGATTGTTGATGCACCCTACACACATACACTCTATACAAGACCCCTTCAGCTTTCCTGCACCAGGCTCCCTCAGTGAAACTGTGCCCTGTGATGAGCTGCTGACAGTGACATGGTAAAGAGTCCCTTGGGTGGTCAGAATCCCAGAGAAGGATTTCAGACCAGGTGACTGCCAGCTGCCAATCACTCGGCTCGGTTTTACAAGGGGGGGGGTGAATTATTGCAGGTAAACCAAATGTGTCTCCCAGCAGTAATGTTTATCCCAGCAGTAAACAGTATCAATTTTTTTTCTTTAAAATTGGTGTTTAGAACCTCTAGCAATAGCAATTAGGCACAATATTAATATTAAGGGCTTTTAAGTGGTAGAGGTCCAACATAAATTCTGTTCACAGATTATGTTCTCCTACTACCGACCTGTAAGACGATGATTTTCTTTAATAAACAGGTTGAACTGGATGAACAAAAGGCTTTTTTTAGCCTTATATTCATTGTTCTTTCATGCTTAAAATACATTATTTTAAAAGGAAACATTAGCACTATACTCTTTAGTTAAAATTGACCCCCACTCTATTCACAAAAGTCCCTATAGAAATCCAGAAAACTGGATATTTCTACTTACCCAGTCCACTCTCCTGCTTCATGTGACTACTGGCAGGCAGTTGCAGTGCCAGGCACTATGAATGCACGTCCACTTAGTAAAGAATATTGGTCACCGGCAGAGTGACAAACTTGAGGATGTGGCTGTCACGTCCATGGGAAAGTAAAGGATGGGCATTTTGCATGATTTTCAGTCTTCCTTGGGGGTACTGTGGGTCCTCTTTAAAGGATGACTTGTACTGCATTATTTGCAGATATTTTAAAGAAGTTGGTGAGTGTTATTTGTAAAGAGGGAACCATATGCAGATTTTCAGACTGGCTGACTGGCCTGTCACTCAAGTACAGCTGTCCATAATATTTTATTCTAAAATACAAATGGGACTTCTGACTTATTTGTATTTAATTTGAACAGGGGTTCTAATAACACGGGCCACATAAGTGATTTTGAACCTGGTTGTGGGCCCATTTTAAATTGCATAATGAAGGTAACATTAATGAAAAGAACAGGATAATGAGGAAAACAGAATACCCACTTTCTTGACAAACTCCACTTGTATGTTCTTCCACAACATCCCTACATTCATATGCAACAATCCTCACATGCTAGCAATGCACATACTGATTGGCTTACCTCTCTGAATATATGGGCCCGTTATTTATAGCCCTTCTCTAACTCACATATTAACCATGTCCCCAATACTCAACCCATCTAAGCATATTACACACAGGTGTGGTGTTGTATAATCAATGTCACCAGGTTGCTCCTAGTCACTGGTATCTCCTCTATTTGCCAATGTGCCCCTCCTAACTTACTCTCCCGTCAACTGGCCATCCTGTGCCTTTATTTAACTACTTTACCCAGTTGGCTCTGAGCCACCGGTTGAGCATCTCTGAATTTGAACAATTTTTCAGGCATTGCTTAGTGGTTTTCTCATGCAGTTTTCGAGGTGATTTTGATGCTTTACAGGGAGCATAAAACACAACTCACCCCCCCCCCCGCCAGTTCCCCAAATGGTTGTAGAAATTGTAGCTGGTTCTAAAAATTGGTGAGAAGTGGTGTCCCAGAACCAGCACCTTTACCAGAAGTAACGCAGAGTGTAGAAAGTAGAGGTCTCACCATCTTGTCTCAGTGCTATGGGGAGGTGACACTAAAGTCACCAGTTTGGCAACTTTTGTTCCCCTTAAAGCTCAAAATATAAATGTGTGCAACATGTACCGCACCAGCTGACTACTAGCAACCTGATTGTTGAAAAGTTTAATCCGACCTCTGCCTATAGGAATCAACAACCACTCTGACTCAGAAGGTTCAAGTTTCCAGGCTTTCTTGCCTCATCTCTAGATTCTATATTATCTACATTATCAGAAAATGTTATTTGAGCACTCAGTAGAAACAGAGCTGTAGAGCTTGGAAAAGAGACTTGGATGGGAAAACTGACACCGTTAAGAGTAATAAGAACTCTACTGTAGTAAAATGGCAGGGAAAATAATATATTTGCATGCCATGCTTGAGGATGCATAAAGAAAGATAAAAATCTGGAAAATACATTTATAAGATGTCATTAAGCCCTAGAAGCTATGGCTGACTCAGAAAAGGCCACCAAAGAGCCGGGCCCTAGTAAATACAGAAATACCAGAGAAGCTAAAATTGACTGGCTCCTTGAGGAAGTGGTCCTGAACCCACGGAACGCGTGGGGCAAAACTCCAATTGGCACCAGCTGGGATTCCATCCACACTTTACTGTGGTCATTAGGATTTGGACTTTTTGCATTATTTGATTCCTGTTATTTATTTGCACAATAGCACTTTAGCACAAGTTTCATTGACACATTGGCACTTTTACATATGAATTATACATATGAACTTTTTATCTGTTAATATTGGCTATATATCTCTTTGGGGGATAAATTTGCACTATGGATGGGATGCCCTTGCTGTGTATTTGTTTTTAATTGTATATGTGGTATGTCATATTTTTAATACATTTCTGATGATTTGAATTGACTATTAGGTGATTGGTTGGGATGACTGGTGCAGTTTGGTTGCTGCCCTTTTGTGGTAGCTGGGCCACATTATTTTGTCTATTGATTTATGGTTGGTGGAAGGGTGTCCTCACTGGCACGTCCTAACTATTTATATATCTTTGTGAATTTGGTGGTGCAGAGTCATTTTCTTTTTTGAATATTAAGAGAAGCTGAAATAGGGAATAGTCTTTGTAATATGTAAAGGTGGAGAGGAGGTTCCAAAAGGGTCTTTATAACGTCACAATAGGTGGCAATTTTGGTATATTTTCTAACTTACATTACAAAATAGCACTGTTCCTCATGACTATAAGAGAAGGCTGGAGCATGAGCTGAGAACCCCATCTAGTGGTTTAAGAGCAGTTTGCACTCTAGAAGTAAAAGTCTTATGACTACTCATCCTGAAATCCTAATTTTTTTTTTACTGTAAAATGTTATGTTTAATTACATAACTACTCAATTAAAATTAATTACAAAAAATATGTATATTGTTTCTTATTAACATTTTGTCTTTTTGTTGTAGAAACCTTGAAACCAAAAATCTTTGAATTAACCCACTACAGTTATTTGTATTCTAAAAACTATTTATGGCAATATTGCCAGGCAATGGCAATATTAAGGTAGCAAAGAGATCACCTGAGGCCTGTCCCATGTAACATAGTAACATAGTAACATTGTATGTAAGGCCGAATAAAGACTTTAGTCCATCCAATTCAGCCTGTTTAACTCCTTCCAGTGGTCTAGTAGCCATAGCTGGAAATGTTATTACATGCAAGGAGGGCATCCCGGCCACTATAGATCTCCTTCCAGTGGTCTAGTAGCCATAGCTGGAAATGTTATTACATGCAAGGAGGACATCCCGGCCACTATAGATCTTCTTCCAGTGGTCTAGTAGCCATAGCTGGAAATGTTATTACATGCCATCAAGGCCACTTTTGAACATTTTTACTGTATCCTTCATAACTACCTCCTCTGGCAGTGAGTTCCATAGTCTCACTGTACATTTCCTCAATTTCCTGCAGCCCGCTGTAGATGCTGTAGCAGTTTGTCCTCCTTTCAATTCCATTTCTCCACCAGCACCTTCAGATGTGGTCACATGGTCCTCCCTGTACTGCCACTTCCAGTCTGAGCAAACCCAGCAAACCACAGTGGTCACGCTTGTCGGGCTCATGCAGACTTCTCCCTTACAGGACAACATTTAAACCAGAACAACACCAGTTTTTTAACAAAATGTGTGTTGTTCCCTGGACATAGGGATATTCTTATTGTTGGTGCCCCCCACCCCCGTGCTGCATCGTCTGCTAAATCAGATCATTTAACCTTACTTCACCTTACTTACAGTGTAACCAGGTGTTTCGGAATTTCGATTCCGCCAAAGAAACGATTTGAAAGGTAAGATTATTTGATTTTGTGAGTGATACAGCAGGGGGAGGGGGGGTGCAATTGGGATGCCCCCATGTGCAGGGAACAAAATGAATAAGCAAGCAAAAAAAAAATGTTTACATGAACAGAAGAAATTAGCTTTATACATAAAACAACAACAGACATGCATAAAAGGGAAAGACAACAAAGAATTAGCATAAAGAGCACAGGACCAAAAAGCACATAAGAAGACCACTACAATCAATCAAAACGAAATGCATAAAATCCATCAATAAATTGTACCATTTTATAAAGAAAAAAGTAATCACAACATTGTAAGGACTCTCTTCATAAACATAAAAAAAGTCAAATCCTCCTTTTCTCCTCCTTTCTACATGCTCCATCCAAGAAAAATAGCATTAAAATCTGCCCCAAATGTACTAAAGTAACTAAACAGGTAAATAAAAAAACTAAAAGATACTTTCCTTTTGTCCCGCACAGATAATCAGTCCCGGGATCTGAACTCCATTCAACGTTGCTTGCAGCCCGGGTCATAGCTCCTGCAATCAGTCACTTGCCCTCTCCATTCACTACAACTGGGCGGGGGGGGGGGTTTCAGGCCTTGGCATACTCCCTCTATTACAATGAATGGAAAGGATGTGGCAGCGCTCTGTAACTGATGGCAGGTTGCAAATTAAAGTCTGTTTTTAAATCACCTGTGATCTCATAGATATTGAGTATCCAATATTGACTGTACGCCTTGTCCCTTGTGCACATAAATTTCTCCTGATCATCTGAATCTTTTTAGGAGAATATATGGCATATTTAGATCTTCGCAATGTTGCATTTGTTACACCATCTTTTTTGGGGAACTGGGTTGCATTAACCATAATACATAATAAGACCTTAAATTATGTATTGATAGACTATCCCAACTTTTCACAAGAATTTTGTCTTGAGAAACCCTGAATTCTAGACCTATATAATTACTGCTACTTTATTTGGAATGCTTTAATTTGAAATATACTAATTGAAAAGCCTAACTACTGACTTGTTTCTTCTGAAATTGCAAGTGTTTGCCTCCCAAGAGAACAATGTTGATTTTAACCCCAAAAAGAGCAATATTACTGATCTTATGAATAGCACATGGTTGAAACATCACGGCAAACTGACAGAGGGGATGGAGATTGATGTTGCTACACTGGTGAGAGCATAGCAGACACTCCTACTCAATATGGACGTTTACATGGGAGTATTGTTAAATATTTGTGAACTTGGCTTTCTAGACTGCTTCATTGCTCTGCAGTAATGGAAAGTCTGGCCTTTTCTAATTGTATGTGTTTGTACACTCATTCACACTGGTAAAGGATATATTGTGGAAGCAATAGGTGTTCTATATCCAATTATCTATTTGCATTAGTACAGGATGGCATAAAGAATTGCAATATATATATACTCAAGGAAGCTTATAGGCAAAATAGATATCTTTGCAGGGAGAGAAAATATCAGCCCCTCCTCACCCCCCATATGGTGCTACTACTGTCCCATACACTTATGTGCCATGCTGCGCCTCTTCTTTAGCAGCGTGCAGTGCCCCTCCTTGTGACTGAGCCCCATATGGGGTGATGTGGTGCTTGTCTTAGGGCCTGCAACACTAACAATGGCCCTGACTCATCTACAGAAAACAGGATGTGTGGGATAAAGGCAACCCCAATGGCCCTGCTTGCCCTCCCCCAGAACATTTCCTCTATAAACTATATATTATATGTGTCATTGTTTTGTTTATCTTTGGAAATACACCATATACAATGTTTGTAGAATTATATTCTTGGACGTTGCTGACACCTACTGGATAATTTGTAAATGACATCCTTTACACAATTTGACACAGTACGGTATTTATTTAATATTAAGATTCCTGTTTAGAGATAAAGCTGGTTACTAATTGTGTCATTTCCAACATATACAGACATACTGGGTTGAATTCAGTACCAGGTGTAAAAAGTGCAGTTAGGAGTAAAAAGTACACTCTAGGTATAAATTGGAAGGGAAGTGCATTTGTTACACCTGGTGCTGCAAAAACTACTCCAAAAACAACGTAGTGCATTTTTTACAATGATGCCATACATGGATGTCCTGCCCTACTGGAACGCTGTTCCACAAAGTTATTTGCAGCTGGATTCATAATTATTAAAAACTTCCTGTTGCCCTATGCATTTAAACTACAACATGGCCTGTACTGTTTTAGTTATTACTTCAACACACCCTGCTATACAGTTATTATTTGCCAAACTTCAATTGCACCTGCTTTCATCTAGACAACAACCTACCTGCTTTCATCTAGACAACAACCTACCTACATGACAAACATTTAATGTTAAAGCCCAGACTCTGATACAAGCAATATAGAATTTTCCGGGGAATCCGTGGAAATCCCTAACAAAAAACACACTTGAACATGTGTAGATCAAAATAGTGAAAAATGGTCTGGCAAAAAAGGGTGACAAACACTCCAGATAGGCTGATAGTTAAAGGGTTAAAATTACCAGTATAGAAACAAATACTGGCACTGCAGTGCCAGTGGCCAGTAAAGTAAAAAAAAAAAAACGGCCAGGTGTCAACCCTAACTGTCAACCCTAACTCCAACCAACTTGCTTCATCTGTACCATAACCTGACATCCCCTCTGGTGAGTAAACTTGTAAATTAGAATTTGTCAAGTGGTTGTCATGGAATCTATAGTTAAATGTCTTCTCCTAAATCTTGACACAAGCAAAGCATCGGGCCCAGATGGAATACTCTACTCATGCCTAAAGCATGTGCAGCTTAGTTTCATTCTTGGTGGGAATCTACAACAAATAGTGGAATGAGTGGTTCCTGGGTGTTTAAATGAGTCAACCATTATGCCCATCACTAAGAAGACTCCAGCAAAAAACATAATGACTACAGACCAGTGGCATTAAAACCATTAAAGAAGGTTTTCGAGAAAATAGCAATGTCACACCTACAAACAACAACAAAAGACTGCTGGGACCCATTGCAGTTTGCTTATAATACAAATCCACTAAGGATGCATTCTGACACACTGAGCAACCAGGAGCATATGTAATAGTATTATTTGTTGATTTCAGTTTGTCATTTAATATGTCTGACATGAACATAGTTATCAACAAGCTAGAGCCAATATCTGTATCTCCAGAAACTTGCAAGTGAATTAGGAGGTTTATGACAGGAAGATTCCAGTGTGTGAAAATCAAAAACATCATCTCTAACTCCAGAGTTGCCAACTTTGGGGCTCCACAAGGATGTGTACTGTGTTCCCTAATCTTCACCCTGCACACAGATGATTGTATTTCCACTAAGAAATCAGTAAACTTGCTTAAATTTGCTGATGACAATGTTGGGATAGTGCAACAATGATGAATCAATGTACCACACCGTAATCAACAAACTGAGCTGCTGGTGCAGACTCAACAGTCGGATGCTGAACACTGCAAATGGTGATTGACTTCAGGAGTATTCCTTTAGAGCTCCCTCGTCTGAGCATTGATGGTGCAGCAGTGCAACAAGTGCAAAATACAGAATTCCTTGGCACAATTGTTTCAATAGGTCTAAAATGGAGCAAACAGATTATACTGAAGGAAGCTACACACAAAGTCTTAGACTTATGATAGCAGAATAAATAGGGCATTCCACAAAAAATATTGGTAACCCTCTTACAATGCAGTCATTGAATTTGCTGTGGGCATCTGTATCGTAGTATGGTGTAGGGATGCCACCAGAAAGACTCATTGGTACCCTTTATTGATAGCCACTTTGCCTAAAGACTCAAAACAAAAGCTGGGGAAATCATTAATGACCCGTTCCATCACTGCTGACCATTCTTCAGCATACGTCTGTCATGTCCCTTAAAGCGGCTCTGGGTCCACCGCTTATCTATCCACCCCCCATGCCTGCGCAGCCATACGCTGCTGCTGGCCAAAGCCACGTCTTGATTGGCTCTCTCAAACGTGCCACTGTGATGAGGAGCAAGCTGGCTGGCCGCATCCCCGGCATGCTGTTCGGCCACACGCGAGCACCTGCCCCCAGCCATTCAGAAAGACTGGGAGCAGAAGCATGCACGACTGCAGAGAAGCCGGGGATTATCAACGCACAGTGGGTCATCCGGTGTAGGATGTCCGGGGCCAGGCTAGTGGCTGGGCCTGAAATGTTTTAGATTCCAGGGCCCGGCTGCAAGAGTTATGCCCGCTTTAATTTTCCATAACCAGGGATATATAAATGTTTATCCCTTTCAGTGCCAAGCACTACGTGCTCACTTCCACTCCTTTTAAGTGCCAAGCACATAGAATCTACAGTACAATAAAAAACTACAGTAAAAACTAAGTAAAAAAAAACACTCACCTGATGCCTTAGTTCGATCTGGTCAGGTCTCTTCTTTCCCTTGGGGGCCTCTGATCCTCCCCTCGGGCTCCTCCGGCTGCAGGAGAGTGCCCGGTATAGGGCACACCCCCCCCCCCCCACTTCAGCCATCGCCAATTCCGGTTTAAAAAAAATGACATGTACTTACCTGCGTCTGGGGGGCGTCGTTCCCCCAGCTACCGGTGGTTCTGCTCTCAGATGCCGGTGATCGCTGGGCAGTGGAGGAGGGGGCAGGAGATCATCTGATACCCTGCCTCGCCCCTGCTCTGGCTGGCAATCACCGCATCTGTCACTGGATCCTCGAGGGACACAGGAGCTGAGAATCGGAGGTAAGTAAAGTAATTTTTTTTTTTTAAATAAATGACAAAGCTGGCCCCTGTGCCCTGTTCTACAAGCCCCCATAGCTGGTTCTGGGCTGGTTATGCTGGGTATGGGGGACCTCACGCCATTTTGGGGGGGGATTTTTAGGGGATTTTAACCCTTGAAACCCCCAGGAGTGGGGACCTTATGTCATTTCTTTTTAAATTAACCCCATGTTACCCAGGGGCGTAGCTAGGGGGGAGCAGGGGAGGCACTTGCCCCGGGTGCAGCAGGTCAGGGGGGGCACCAAAGGGAGGTCTGAGAACAGGTGGGGCGCCATTTTGAATATTTGCCCCAGGTGCCAGAAAACCTAGCTACTCCTCTGATGTTACCTGTCACCCAGAAGGTATAAAAGGTTTCCAGCAGCAGCAGAAAAGCAGAAGCCAAAGTGATCAGCGTGGGACACAGTACTCTGGGATGGATGGGAGATAAGTATTAAAACAACAACAATAATAAAATATTTTTTTCTCTGTGTCTGTGGTTTTTTTTACATGTAACCCGTTGTGAACTGGTAAGGGATCTATGAGTCCCCTATACCAGTTCACAAGGCTCTGGGTCTGGCAAGTCACCTATGGCTAGGGGGTGACTTGCCATTAACCCCAAGCCCCCCATTACCTGCCTCCCCAAAGGCCAGGGGGGAAGAAGAGCCTAGGGATATTAGGCATCAGGGTTTGAAGCCTGCAGAGCCAGGGGCCATCAAAGCTGGCCCCTGCACCCTGTTCTACAAGCCCCCATAGCTGGTCCCCGGGCTGGTTATACTGGGTAGGGGGGACCTCATGAAAGTTTTTGGGGGGATTTCTAGGGGTTTAAACCTGGGAAGGGGGACCCCATGCCAATTTTTTTTAAATTAACCCTTTATAGTGTGGATAGTAGTATTTTATTTGTAAATGTTATAAATGTGCTCTTTTCAATTTGGGAGGTCTCCTGGACAGGAACAGGGGGCTACCTATACATATGTGGTACAGTTGTAATAAGGATAAATGGGGCTTTCATATGCAATATGGTTTCCTTTAATCAAATAAATGTTTTATTTAAAATAAATGAGACAATTAAAAATATATATATATTTTTTTAATTTAAAAATATTTAAAAAACAGTAGAAAAATTACAAACAAGACATTTCATGTTAAAGCCTAAACCCATGCCGCAAAAATTTATATATAATTTTCCTGGAAATTCCTGCAAAAATCACGGTTAAACAAGAAATAGATAAATGTCAGGGTCTACTTACCTGCGGCCCGTTCCAGCGATGTCCCCGGGCGGCCGGTCGCAGCTTCCGATCGGCGGCCGCGCCGAGCGGCGGCTGGCGCACCTTCGTGCACGGCCATCCTCCCTCCTCGTCTCCGCCTCCCTCAGTCTCGTGCTTGCGCGCTGTTCTCAGCGCGTCCGCCGGAGGTAGCTGTGCTTGAGCCTGTGGGCTCGGTCAGAGGAGGAACTCCTCCCTCTCCTCTGTGTTGGGCCAATAAGCCCGGGTATTGTTCTGTGGGCCAATGAGCCCTGGTAGGGACAGCTCAGGTGTATTGCACCTAGTTAGGGATAGTTCACTCCCCTATGTTCTGGCCAATCTGGACTTGGATCCTGTGTGCACCAATCACTTACTATCCTCTCTCATGGCTGTCCCTATAAAGGGTTTCCCCCCTCAGTTGTCCATTGCCTGTGATAGCGCCCAGTACCCTGTGTTACCTTGTCTTGTATAGTGAATCCTTGTTGCCGACCTCTGCCTGAACTGACGCCTCTCGATCTGAACCCTTGTTGCCGACCTCTGCCTGAACTGATGCCTCTCGATCCGAACCCTTGTTGCCGACCTCTGCCTGAAACTGACGCCTCTCGATCTGAACCTCTATTGCCGACCTTGCCTGTACCCCGACTACGTTCTGCCAGACCCTTGGTGCCGTTGCTATCTCTGCCTTCCCGTTATCGACCTCTGGCTTGTCTCTGGACTTCCGTCACTCCCGCTCTTGCTATTGGTTCTCCAGTCCTCCCACATATAAGCTTACATCCTTTGAGCCATTAAGTCCTGGGGGCAACCGATCCCGGGTAGGTGTATCTTGCGTCCCGGCAAGCGGGGGCTCCTACAGGTGAAGCTGGCTGTGGAGATTGGGGGTTGTGAGCTTATTAAGAGGGCTGGAGTACCCCGAGTGTGACAATAAACATTAGATATGCAAGTTGGGTTTTTTTCTGACCTTGCACTTTCAGATTCAGTTTGTTTTTCTTGCTTGATATTTTAGGAAAAGGTGTTTTTTTCTGCTTTTTTATACATTTTTTAGGGAAACTTTGTGCAGCCTAAGAATTCTTCGAGGGATTTCTTCCAGAAAGATGAGCCCACTACAACAAGCTGGATACGCTTAGAAAGCTTAATGTATGTGCTTTCTGGGAAAATATAGTTTGTGGAGGGTATTCCAAATGTAAGCAGTGTCTTGGTAGAAAAAGTGCAAGGTGCGCACTTTGTCTGCAGAGCTTAATTTTTCAAGTAAAATTACTGTTATGCACATGCTTTACTTTGGGGTCTTTGGCAACTCTTCCCTTGATAGTGCCTATGTATGTTGGGTATTGTTCTGTTCGGGGGATGTTGCTTTTTTAGATTTAGCTTGATTTTTATTGTTTGCATATAGTTTTTTAGAAAAATGTGGCTTTGATTCTCCTTTTTTATTCTTTTTTTTTTTTTAGGGAAACCCTGTGCAACCAAAGAATTAAATGAGGGATTGCTTCCATAAAACTGTGCTCACGTCAACAATCCTGGTATTCATAGAAAGCTTGAGGTGTGTACATCCAGAGAATATAGTTTGTGGGGGGTATTTCAAATGTAAAGGGTTGTTTTTCTTGCAAAACTGCAAGGTGTGCATAGCGCATAGCACAGTTGTATTTTATCTGAAAATCTCCTAAAGCACTGTTTCAGTTTGGGGGAGTCTCCTGGGCAGGAAAAGGTGTCTACCAATACATATGTGGTATCATTGTAACCGGGAGAAATTGGGATTTCACACGCAATAAGATTTTATTGACAAGCTTACATTTTTTTATTACAAGAAAAAACACTGCAAATTGTAAAAAATAGTTTTTAATTATTTTTTTGCACATATTTTACCCAAAAATTGAGAATACACTAAAAATGGCCAAACAAGACATTTCATGTTAAAGCCCAGACTTCTGGGAAATCCTTTCAAAAATCACAGTTGAACATGTGCAGCACAAAATAGTGCAAAATGGTTTGGCAACAAAGGGTGACAAAAACTCCAGGTAAGCTGGCGGTTAAAGAGTTATACTTGGTAAAAAAAAAATATATACAGAATATACTTTGCAACAATAATTCAGATATAAATTTTTCTTCACAAAGAAAATCTATCGTCTTTAAATTATCAGGGGTATATTAACATATGGCCTGCTTTTCATATCTAGACAGATTATAAATCTCACCCCTTGAGGTGAAGTTCCAGGGAGAGGATCTTTTGGACAGTCATAAGCCTAATGTGGGTAAAAAAAAAGTATAAGACATCAGACAACTCTTTGTAAAAACTAGACAAACCACAAGATGCACAGAGGATTAGTTTGACCTCCAGAGTTGGGGGCCTGATGCCAAATTAACCCAAAATCCAGAGAAGCAGAAGTTTATATCGTAAGAGTGGGTGCTCCTGAATATAAATAAACCTTGACTTACAAGCATTTTGTCTATGGTTAAGGGCTATCTAGTAGAATGTCAGTCTTGTGGATTCATGTGATGGACGCTGTGACTGCTTGGTTTAATCTCCACCTTTCTAGGCATATTTCTGCTAACTTTGCATAGCTAGCTGCATGGTTTCATCCAGGAGCTCTGGCTGGAGGATGACACAATATCCTTTCCTTAATACCAGGAAATTGGCTGCACAAGGCCAGGTTATTCCTACAACTGTCCACAGTCCAGCTACAGAATCAGGTCAATACTTATCTGCCTTGCATTTAGGTTTTGTAGTTTTCCTTTAGATATGGAGGTCTGGTCAGGATTGAGAATAGAGTCAAAAGGCCCACGTCAGTTTGTCTCCCAGAAGACGAAACAACAGTACACACATTCTCTGGGTTCCAGAGTCGAAAGAATGAAGACCAAGTTAAAAATAGAGCAGTCAGGATTGATTGATGTTGGACAATGTGTTGTGGGAAATAGGCAGCACAAATCCTCCTACAGCCTGGGGGAAAAGGGACTCATACTGCGATGGTTTTATAAATAAAAAAAAACAAATCACCTACTAGTCTATAGCAAAGCTCAAACTTAAGGCTTCAAAGGTCAATGGACATCCAGGACATAACAGTAATTGATGGCACAGGAATGGTCATGGTTTACCAGTTTCAGCTAGCAGTCCCCTGTGTACAAACAGGGGCAATAGGTAAAAAATGTTGTCCAGGGTAAATTAAAAAGTCATCTAAAGTTTCAGCCAGAGATCTAGACAACCAGGCAGGGTCGTTCTAAATGACTTTGCTGAACGTTGTTAGCCAGGCTTGTAGTGGTCAGCAAGGGGTCATACAACAATACACATTCAACCTACACACACACCCACTGTAAATCCAACTTTATACAACCTAAGCCAAGTAGGTGACAGCAGCAACCCTGTAGAGCTCTTGCGGTACTATCAAGTAGGTATACATTCAACATCCCTGCAGATTAATGGACACTGGGTTTTGCAGGCCTAACCCTCTGGCTAAACGTGCACTCCGCTTATTCCAGTAAGTTGCAGAAGAGGTTATAACTGGAACTTGTGCTGCATCTTGTGTGCATCCTCAAGAGCCTGTCAGTGAGGCACAGCATGGTGGTGCATCATGATATTGTGCATGATAAGCAGTTGCTGTTACTGTTTTAATGTATATGTTAACAGGTCAGTGGGGTGCCATTGGGTAGACACAGATATCTCTCAAGTTTTTACTCTTTATGCATGCATGTTGATGTATTATGCTGGCCTGAATATTTTGTTTCTTCATTATAATGCCCCATTATTTAAATGCCAATAGAGTTGACACTTTAAAGTAATATAGCAGTCAAGGGTATTTTTACACCATTGCAAGGGAATACGTTTGCCACTGTCCTAAACTGTTTTCCGTTTTAAATAGAAGACCAAATGGCCGAGATATCGAGGTTTAAAATTTCACCTTTTTCTTCTGAAAAAAGTGGGCATGGTCCTTGGGTCTGTGATGTTGCATAATAATAAGCATAATGGGCGGGGTATATTATATTTCCAGAACTTGCATAAGACACCATGGCTGTGCAATGTGAATCTGGAGGAGGAGGCTGAGGGAGAGGTGGGAGGAGGAAGGCAGGGACCAGCTATCTGTCCCGCTCTGCTGAGCTGATTAAATTGATTCAATTTAGGACATTGCCAAATGTAGCCTTTTACAATTACAACAATTACGTTTGCCTGCAGTAGCACTTGGCTGGTTGCTAAGGTGGTCTTTTCTTTCTAGGGCATTTATTCTAAGTATGTCACGCTTCAAGAAATTCATATTCGTGTGGGTAATACTGACCTGTAGAGGGCGATATGCAGAGATGCCAGGAAAAAAGAGAGCCCCTCCCGGGCCATAAATACCTGGGACCTCCCACTCATTACCCAGTCTTCATCTCTGCAGTCTGCGAGCAAGTCAGAAGATGCGGTCTCCTCCTTGCACAGGGGGATTTCAGGTAGCCGGGATGACTCTTTAGTTATTTATTTCTGCCTGCCCTTTAGTTATTTATTTCCGCCTGGATCTTTTTTTCTGTTATCTCATGCCTCCCAGCCTAGGCTGATGGTCCGGGTGAGGGTAGAAAAGCACCCTTGGTGCTTAAGAGCAAATGCTCTCCCGTGAGACCCTATATAAGAGGGTAAGCGGTCATCCGGGACGGTGACCCCGGTTTGGGATGCCCCGTTCCTTGGCCTTACACTTTGGGTGGTCCCCCCCTTTGGGTAATGCCCCTCTCTCTAGCGGGATAGTGGAGGGTAGGAGCAGGGCCCCTTATTCGGTGTTAGGTCCAAATTTTGTAATCATTAATTCTTAATAATGTTTTAATGTATTAATTTATTAAATTATCCTCCCAATAGTTATTAACTTATTTATTACTTCATAACAGATTGTATTTCTCTGTCAAAACGGCACTGTAGCCGCCATTTTTATGCAGGCTTTCTCCCTGAGGTAAAAGGGGCGGGGCCGGGCGTCAGGGTCAAAGCCACGGCCCGCTCCCCTCCTTCTGTCTCTTCTGAGACCGGCGCCGCGGCCGCGGTGCCGGCCTTTTTGCATTGTCATGGCGGAGGGGAGCTTCTCCCCTCACGCTTTCACTCTTGGGGGCGGGGCGGGCCGGGCTTTCCAGCGCTGCGGCCCGCCCCTGTGTCACAGGCACTGCTGAGGTGCTTTTCTCTGTGCCTGTTTCCTCAGAAAGAGCTGGCCACGCCCCCCTTCTCTCCACAGAGCTGCTCTTCAGGACCACAGTGAGTGGCCCGGTGGGCCCCCCTTCTGTCCTATCACCTATAATTATATATTTTTGTCATATATATATATATATATATATATATATATATATATTTTATACTCCGCTTTTCTTATTAGCCTTTTTTTATTATGGATGGGGCTCTAAGCCCAAACCCGCTGCCAAGCCAGCTCAGCAATGAGGGGGTGCCCTCACCCATGTGGGTGGGGGGACGGCTGCAACACTTCTCCCAGGTCTGGGACCGGGAGGTCTCGGACAGATGGATCCGGGAAGTGGTGACTTCCGGCTACAAGCTGGAGTTCGAGCTCCGGCCCCCTCTCAGATTCTTCAGGTCTCGGGTGCCTTCGGACCTTCTGACCGCGCAGGAGCTCCAGGCGGCAGTAAAGAGTCTGTTGGATATGGCAGTTATTTGCCCAGTGCCCCCCTCAGACAGGGGTCGGGGCTTTTATTCCAATCTGTTCACGGTGCCCAAGAAGGACGGCTCGGTTCGACCCATTCTGGATCTAAAGATCCTCAACAGGTTCGTCCGTCCGTGGAAATTTCGCATGGAAACGCTGCGTTCAGCTATCCATTCTCTTTAGCAGGGGGACTTTCTGACGTCCGTAGACATCAAGGACGCCTATCTGCATGTGTCGATTTTTCCAGCGCACCAGAGATTTCTCAGGTTTGTGGTGGAGGATCGGCATTTTCAGTTTGTGGCACTTCCTTTCGGTCTTACCTCGGCTCCAAGGGTTTTCACCAAGGTGCTGGCCGGGGTGATGGCTCTCCTCAGAGCCCAGGGTATTCGCATTGTCCCTTATCTGGACGACCTTCTCATTATGGCATCTTCCTTCAGCCAAGCGGTATTGGACACCAGAACTGGGGTTTCCACTCTGGAGAGATTCGGGTGGGTGATCAACTACCCCAAGTCCTCCCTTTCTCCGTCCAGGTTAGTGTCTTTTCTGGGAATGTCCCTGGATACTTCCCAGGCCAGGGTGTTTCTTCCTCAGTCCAAGGTTCTCTTGATTCAGGAGTTGGTTCAACTCCTCCTGTCTATCCCTCGTCCGGCCATCAGACTGGGGAAGAGGCTGGTGGGATTGATGGTAGCCTCCTTCGAAGCGGTTCCCTTTGCTCAGTTCCACACAAGGACACTCCAGCTCCATCTGTTGGTGGCCTGGGACGGGTCGCCACTGTCGTTGGATCAGTCCTTCCTGATGACCCCCCGAGTTCGGTGCTCCCTTCAGTGGTGGCTGGATCCAATCAATCTGTCGAGGGGCAGATCCTTTCTGGCCCCTTGTTGGGAGACGGTCACCACGGATGCCAGTCTATCAGGATGGGGGGGGTTCTGGAAGGATCGTCAGTTTCAGGGACTGTGGGGGCCTCAGGAGGCTCACGAGTCCATCAATGTTCTGGAATTGAGGGCCATCAGGATGGTTCTGTTTCGCTTGACTCATCAGTTGCAAGGATTGCCGGTTCAAGTCCGGTCGAACAATCGGACGGCGGTCGCCTAAATCAATCACCAGGGAGGGACTCGCAGCAGGAGTGCCCTCAAGGAAGTGTCTTTGATTCTGGCCTGGGTGGAGACCCACGTCCCGTGCATTTCAGCAGTTTACATTCCGGGAGCGGAGAACACGGAGGCGGACTCTCTGAGCAGGTTCTCAGCTCGCCGGGGGGAATGGTCTCTCAGCCCCAAAGTGTTTCGCTTGATTTGTCGCAGGTGGGGGTCCCCGGTGGTGGACCTCTTTGCCTCTCGTCACAATCACAAACTTCCAACATTTGTGTCTCTCTCACGGGATCCACTGGATGTCTCTGAACTGGAGGGATCTGGGGTTTCTGTATCTGTTCCCTCCGTTTCCCTTGGTGGCCAGAGTGGTGTGCAAGCTGGCCCTGGAGGGTGCATCAGCAATTCTGGTGGCTCCAAGGTGGCCAAGACAGGTTTGGTTAGCAGATGTGGTAAGGTTAGCAGAGGATCAGTTCATTCTGCCCCTGCTGCCGGATCTGCTCACCCAGGGTCAACTACGTTATCCCAATTTACCAACGCTGGCTTTGACGGCGTGGCTGCTGAAACCTCCATCTTGAAGGAGGAAGGTCTTTCCGATGCTGTGATTCGAACTCTCATTAGTGCTAGGAAGCGGTCTTCCTCTAATATCTACTATAGGACTTGGAGGTCTTATATTGATTGGTGTGAGATCAGGGCGTTGCCTTGTAGGGAATTTTCCATCTCCAGAATCCTGGAGTTTCTTCAACATGGTCTGGACCTGGGGCTCCAGCTTAGTACTCTGAAGGGGCAGGTTTCTGCCCTGGCGGTGTTCTTTCAAAGGTCATTTGCCCTACATCCTTTGGTTAAGACTTTTTTCGGGGAGTCACGCACGTGCGGCCTCCTAGAAAACCTTTGCTTTCTGTTTGGGATTTGAATTTGGTTCTTTCTGCTCTTCAGGATTCTCCTTTTGAGCCCTTGAATGATATTGCCTTGTCTTCACTTACGCAGAAGGTGGCCTTTTTGGTAGCCATCACTTCGGTTAGGCGTGTCTCTGAGTTGGCGGCTTTGTCCATTCAAGCCCCGTACTTTGAGGGGCATCAGGACAAGGTGGTTTTTCGTTTCAAGTCCGATTTCCTTCCTGAGGTTGTTTCTGCCTTTCACCTAAACCAAGACATTGTTCTGCCCTCTCTATGTCCTAATCCCAGCAATGACAAGGAGAGGGCCCTGCATTCTTTGGATGTGGTTCGCGTTGTGAAGTATTATTTAGAGGTAACGTCTTCCTTTCGTAAGACGGATGCCTTTTTTGTGGTGCCCTCCGGGCCCCGAAAAGGCTTGGCGCCTGCCAAGTCTTCCATTAGTAAATGGATCCGTCAGACCATAGTTGGGGCCTATTCTGCCAAAGGGTAGGTACCCCCTTTTCGTGTTACTGCTCATTCTACTCTTGCGGTTTGGGCGTCCTGGGCTTTTCAGCACCAGGCCTCTGTTGAGCAAGTTTGTAAGGCTGCTACTTGGTCTTCTGTTCACACTTTTTCCAAGTTTTACAAGGTTTGGCCGCAAAGTTCTGCAAGCTGCAGTGGATTAAGTTGTGCCTTGTTGCCTTGTTTTGGATCCCCGCCCTTTATGGACACTGCTGTTGGATGTCCCACACGTTATGAATTTCTTGAAGCGGGGTGTGTGACATACTTAGAATAATACCATTTTGTGAATACTCACCTGTAAAATGGGTATTGTAAGTATGTCACACACCCCGCTTCACCCTGCCCTTTTGTATTTTGGATCCTTTATATGGTGAAATTTATGGACCGGGAGGGGCTCTCTTTTTTCCTGGCATCTCTGCATATCGCCCTCTACAGGTCAGTATTACCCACACGTTATGAATTTCTTGAAGCGGGGTGTGTGACATACTTACAATACCCATTTTACAGGTGAGTATTCACAAAATGGTATTATGTCTAGCTGCTAGCTCACAGTACTCCAAGTCTCACTTCAAGTTGTACGGGTGGTGTGTGGTCAGTAGTGTGCTTAACCACCCCCCAACCATGCAATTGCATGCCCCCCCCCCCCCCTTTAAGGGGGCCCCCAGCTCTGCAGAACGCACATTAGAAGCAGCTGCATCTTACTGCTTATACAAAAAATGTCTCTTTGATTCAGGCCCCCAGATGCAAGTTTGCATGGTGCCCCAACAATGATAAGCCTGTCCCTGTTTGTGGTTCCTGGTGGTAGCAGGGCTGTTGCAGCACAGTCTTGCTGTGAGACTTTTGTTACCTGATATATAATGTATTGAAGATGAATTGCATAATAAAAAATAAAGTAAGGTGCAGAGGTGAACGGAGGGTGGCAGGTCTGATTGCCGGGCATGGGACACCAACTGCTCCCCAGGTGCTGAAATCAGGGCAGCCCACCGCTCTGGGCATGTGTACACTCACTGCACAGATGGATTAAATGCGGAGGAAGAATCCCTATGTCTGTGCAAGCATAAAATAGCCGCCTATGCCCCCCCCCCCGCAAAAAAAAAATGGTGGCTCTCACACACTTTGCAGCATTGTTGTACAACTTTGGCTTAAAAAAGTGCTGCCTGAGAGCTTGTGTAACTGAATTAAAATGAAAACATTATGAGGACAGACATTAATGAAAGTCTAATTTACAGCACTTATGTGGTATGTCTGATAGTTTGCATGTCATGTGAATTGCAATATATTGGTTGTACGATCAGAAAATGTAAGCGACGAATTGCTGAACACATTGCGGATATCAAGCATAATAGGGCAGGGTCCATATCCAATGCTTCTAAGCACTTTAAAGATATCCATGCTGGAGATCTGTTCTCTTTCAAATGTAGAGCGATTGAGAAAGTTAGATTGGGGCCCAGGGGGGGACACCATCAAAAGAAATTATTGTTCCAAGAGACAAGATAGATTTTCAATATGGACACCAGGGTCCCTAAAGGTCTGAATCACAGATGGGATGTGGATCTCTGCACAAGATAGGGTGCAGGGCCAGGTTTAATCTATCTAGTAAAATTGCCACAATTCAGGGAGCATAGGGTTAAAAGATTACATGCAGTTTGAATAATAGTTTAGTTTCTAACACTGTCCAGTGAGGGTAAGATTACAGGGGTAAACCAATCATGGGATATGCAACAAAATAATATATGGACATATTATATCTTTATTTGCTGTTAAGGTTTTCCCTGTTAGTTTCTGAACACTTGTCCTTTTTTTATTATGATAGTAGATTGCACCATGGGGACTGAAAAGTAAGAGCTTGTATTTATTTCATATTACATACCTATTGATTTCAGTCCACTTGAAGCCTGGAGTGCAATACAGACTGTGAGGTGTCTCTTTAAGAATACCTGGATGTGAGCTCTGACTACTGGCCTCTATCTGAGCATGTCACTGCTAGATTCCCCGTCACTCTAACATATATTTGTATAACTTGAGATGTAAGTAATGACGGAGGTGATCTGTGGATGGGGGTACAGCATTGGGGAGAAGGGGTATGTGTAATATGGAATGTTTTGAATTTAAATCATTTTGCACTGATGGAGCTGCACACTGGTTGTGATTAGATATGTTTATGAGATTGCCCACTCGGGGTGTGGTCTCTGCTCTCTGGCTACTATATAATGATTGTAAATGCATTGGAGATATTGTCATGAGTAAGAACCCGTGGGGTTTGAAACGCGTAGACATACGTGTATTTTACTGGGAGTATTTATATCTGCACAATGCTATTTTTCTATTGAATTGGAATAAAGGTCTTTGGATTTTAATGAGGAAACACTTTTGCCTGGCAATACTTTGTCTTGTCTTGTGTTAAAAAGTCTAATTATCCTGATTTGGGATGTCCTGCTCTAGTAAAGTAAAGAGAGAGTAAAAAAAAAAAAAACTCACGTGTCTCTCATTCCAGAACTGTAAAATGTGGCATCTCCTTCCGATGCGCTATACAATCTGGCATTGTTACACTGCCAACACTAACATGCGGAACAAGCTGAGTTTTAACTCTCTTTACTTTCAAAAGCCAGAATGCTCACTAGGGAAGAAGTTTGCTGTCCCACTGCATACAGCTGGTTTACCTGGTCCTGACTTTCACTTACCCTCACGCCAGGAGCTCAGCACTACAGTCTGCCAAGCAGCAGAAGCTACAGGCCTTTTAATTTTTGGAGGGGAGTGAAATGTTTTACTTTCCTTTTCTTAATTGTGCCAAGCTCTGCATAAAAAAAACACATTTTAAACCCCCACCTTTTGAAACTCACTTTACAACAGGGTGGCAGGAAAGAACGTCTGATTCTTTGTTCATTGTTTTCTTTTGGCTGCTGTTTCCTCTAGATTGACAACCAATTTAATAGCCTCTAGCAGGACCAGAATCAGATATTTCGGGGGCCCATACAACCACAATTTATGCAGAGGTCCTGAGTGGAGCTGGGAGGGATGGATGAGTGGAGCTGAGGGATGCTGCTTAGAGAAGGTGGGTGAGTGACCAGGCTGCCTGATTTATCTGATGAGCTGGGTCTGGTGAGGTTGCTGTGAGGTTGCTATCCAGGCTGGCAGCTGGGCCCCATACAGAAGGCCTGCCTGTACTGCCCTGATGGCCTCTCTGGCCTTCAGCTTTCCACTCAGCGTACGCTTCATTTCCCACAAATCAGAGAGCCAGCCTGTTCTTTCAGAAGAGCATAATGGAGCTAAACAGGCCCCATCACTTTGCTGGATCTTCTGTCCTTGGAGTAAGGTGAGTTTAGGATATTTTAGATGAAACTACAGTAACTCTTGTTGTTTGTTGAGATTAAGCATATTTTAAACTCTACTGAGTAAATAACTCACTAATACACATAAGGGTATGGCATACAACAAAAACACCGTAACATTGCTTAATACTGGTCTTCACTATGGTTAAAATGAGGCTAGGTATCTCAAATCCCGAGAAAAACAGAGCAAGCAATCATTTTGTATTCCAAAATTAAAAAAAAATGTGACTGGAGTCAGGCTGTAAGCTTTTATAACTATAGTGCACACAGATTGTGCGGCTAGTGTTAGTGTTCATGGAATGAAGGAAATGTATAATGAACACAAACCAGCACATTTGCCTAAAATATGCAAAATGTTGTTTTTTGCGTTGTTGTTCTCAGTTGCAGCTGTAGATGGTGCTGTAGTAATGCTTTTGATAGCAATGCCTGTAACTCCAGAGGCAGCTCTGATCTTGTTTCACATGGTGGCGTTGTTCCGCAAATCTAGAGAAATTCCCATAACAATCACAATTTCTTCCGCTGTACACTATTTAAGGAATTAAGCAAACAACAGCTTAGGGGTATATTAAATATTTATCAGTGGATTTAACAATGATCTGCTGATAAATGCTTGTTTTTCTGGTTTGTTACAGTAATATATATTAATAAGGACTGAATTTATGAAGATTGCAAACAAAAGACTAAACAATGTTGCCTAAATATTAGTATAAATTAAATTAGTACAACATTGTTTATGCTACTAGACTATTAAATAGTCTCTTTATTTAGTATGTCATTGCATTATTTACATGTTATTTGTAAGTTTATATTTGTAGTGTACCTGGTATATCTAGGCATGGTGTATATATTGTAAATGGTGGCGTTATTTAAATTGTTAGGTGTGGCTGTGCTGCTCAGCTATACACCTATTTGGTTTGAAAGCATTTCAACCTAATTCTCCCAAAAATATAAGAATTGGTTGGCCTCATTGATATTGAAACATACAGGCTGATTCATTATTAGTGCCAGGTAGCGACAGATGAGCGTCTGTAGCAGGCATTTTCAGAGCGCCCGCTAGTAGTCACTGTGCTCAGCCATGGGTCGCTACTTTATAGCGACTCAGTCGCTGTTCAGTTATGTTGAATACATTGTGAGGAGTCGCTATTTGACCAGTACAGCGCTGTATGGGAGCGCATGGTAGCGACTGCTCATAGCGACCGACTCACACCATATTCAGCAAAAAAACAGCCTCACAAATCTCTGGCGTTGAAAAATATTTGTTTGAAGCCCAGAGCGCAGGAGGCGGTGTGTTTAAAGTCTGTTTTCAAGCATCTATCCACTAGTAACAAAGCGAAAACATATGGAATTACATTGTAACAACATTGTAAAAAAATTATGAAAAAAATGCTATTTCAATGCCAGAAGAGGTCAAAGAATTATTTGTGATTTAAAAAAAAAAAAAAAAAAACCTGTTTCAAGAGAAGAAAAGGATCGTCCATTGAAATGTATGGGAGAGCGACAAGTAGCGAGAGGTCATACCTGGCGCTGTGCAAGGCTGAACGCTGGCGCTGTTCCCTGAGGCTGTGAAAATGATGAATCAGACGCTACATGGCGCTATTCCAGTCGCTAAACAGATTCTGCTTGATAAATGTGTAATTGCGTGCCGTGTCCGGCGTTGACCAGTCGCTATCTGTCGCTACCTCTCATCAACCAGGCGCTACCTGACGCTATCCCTTCTTAAATAAGGGCCTAAGGTGATATGTTCTGGATTCTGGAACGAAACCCTAATGCCTCCAGATTACACGGGAAGAGCACCAAACATCTTTGAAACAATGTGCTAACAAAATAAATTAGAGCTTCTCTTTATCCTTCTTCTACACTAAAATAAATTATTTCCCATCTAGTATTGTACACATTTGTAAACTCCGGTTAAATAGGGTCTCTATCATTAGATACAGATGTTTTACAATATTGAAAGGGTTTGCTCTCTCATTCTCGCTACTACTACTATACTACATTTTTCTATTTTGGGATACCTCTAGGTTTATATAACAATGTTTAAAGTGATTCAGCAGTCAAATGAATGTGTACTTATCTTTTGTTCCCCACAGCAGTCCTAGCCTGATCCCTGGGTCTGCTTCCCTTCTTCCAGAAAGAACACCAAGCCCATGCTGACAGACACAGGCTTTTCCACACCCCCCCCAGGCATTAGGGGTGCTGTTATAGGGTGAGACAGGTAGGGAATGACAGGCTTGTGGCTTGCAGCTCCCCTGCACTGTGAACTAGTATAGGGGTCCATTGAACCCATTACTAGTCTACAAATAGAAATTAATAAGATACCAAAAAATCTTTAATTTTCTACGTTTAACCAACTCATCCGTACCTGCAGTGGCAGGGTCCCCTGCCACCTTCTCTTCAGGCAGGAGCAGTCTTTTAAGGCAATCGGGGACACTAGTCTCCCATCTGTGTGCTGTGGCTGCCCTGCCACTACTGGGGTTCCCCCAGTGACAGCTATTATGTGCTCAGATGCAGGGCTTCTGAGTATGTGTGTCACTGGAGGGCAGGGCATGGATGGAGTTCACGGAAAACCATTGTCGATGCCTGTAGGAATGGGCCCAGTGCTTTTCCTAAAATACCATAGGGGCCCTGTGGAAGGCATAGGGGCTGGTAATGAACCAGCGCCAGGGGCCTATGACAAGATTATTATAGAGCAGGGGTTTCCAAGCAGACTGATAGCCACTGTGTATCACACAGTTAATAGTGAAGACAATCAGAAAATGGAAAGTGGTGGTTAATCAAAAAAAAAAGGTTGGAAACCCCTCATTCTAAAGTATACTCATGTATGATTGTCGTCAGTAACAAATTCTTCTTCTTCTTTTCTCAATATGCATATAGAATAAGAATACGAATAATAATAACATTTCCATTTTCTTTTCTGTATAGTGGATGGGATATTTTGCAGTTAGCACTTTGAGGGCACTGACACTTTGGCCCTTATTTAACAAGGGACAGCGACTGGTGAGCGACCGGTAATGACGGGCACCGCCATGAGAACGCCGGCTCCCCACCACAATCACACATTTATCAAGCCGATCCTGCTTAGCGACTGAGATAGCGCCATATAGCGACTCATTCATCATTATTCCAGCCTCAGCCCACAGCGCCAGCGTCCGACCTTGAAGAGCGACAGGTATGACCTCTCGCTACCTGGCGCTCTCCAATGCATTTCAATGGAACAATCTTTAAATATTCATAATTAATTGTTATTAATGTTTTTTTTTTTTTTTTTTAAATGTGAATAATTCTGTGACGACTTTTTTTTTAAGGTAAAAAAAAATTTTAAAAAACATGTACAGAATTGATATTACAGGTCTGATATTAATGTATTCATATTACAAAATTATTTCAAAAACTTGTTTTTTTTTTGGTTTCCAAAAATATGGTTGTTTGGGGGTTAAACTACTTTTAACCCATCGCCGCCAGCGCTCTGGGGTTTAAACAAGCATTTCACAGCGCGAGAATTTTTTGAGCGTGATTTGTTAATGAATATGCTGGGAGCCGTTCGCTATGGCCATTCGCTGTCATGCGCTCCCATACAGCGCTGAACCTGTCAAATAGCGACTCCTCACCCAATATTCAACATTACGGCAAACCGACTGAGTCGCTATCAACTACCGAACAACGGCCAAGCACAGCGACTACTAGCGGGCGCTCTGAAAATGCCGCTACAGTCGCTCAACTGTCGCTACCTGGCGCTATTAATGAATCGGCCTCCCCGTATTATTAACTAGCTAGTTAGCATTTGCACTTTATTTAGTACTTATTTGATAGCTCATGATGAACTCTATCTGCACTTTCTTGGCTGGTAAATCCCCTTTGTGGATTATGAGATTTTAATTCTTTGTTGTTAGTGTACTTTTAAAGCAATAAATACATGAATTTAATGTGAGATGACTTTGTGATCTGTTGGGGCATTGGTGCCTGGGGTTTCCTTTATTGTGGTTGCTGGGGCCACATTGTTAATAGAGGTTTGTATTTGTATATTGTTGGATAACCTTTCATTGGGAGTAATATACTTCTGTGTTGTGGTCTAACATTTCCATGTACATTAAAGCAGACCAACAGTTAAAAATCACTTAAACTAGACCAACACAACAAACATTGCTCATATGCACCCCTCCCCAGGGCAATTTAGATTTCTGCACATAAGCATTAATTTACTGTTTTTCTTACTCCTGTTATAGTGAATTTTAGAAACAAGATGGTGGCTCATGCATTTGCAGGCCACCTGCAAACAGGAAGTGCTGCTGAGCTTCCTGTTACTGTGCATTGTCAGTTGTGTCAGTTGAATCCAGGCAGCCGCATGGCTGAGATGCTCCAAAATGGCCGCTACCTTTCTTTTCCAACTGTGACAAGCTGTTGGTCTGGTTTAAGAAAACCCCAAATTTGCTTTGGCAGGTGTGTGTTTCCAAGTAGGAAGAGATACACTATCTATGTATATGGCAAAACAATGTACTAAAAATAAAATACTACATGCTAAGAACCAAATGTATAGACCGGAGTGACACAGCAATGCAGTACACCTGGTATTGTGATGCCATCCACTGAATGGATATGTTATTTAGTGGCCGAGCGACTAAAGGGTAAAAGCTAGGTTAAAGTCTAGAAGTTGTGCAACACATAGATTTGAAGCATCTGGCTGAGGGTTGCGGTTGAACTAGGGATTGCCCCTGGTGTGTGGGATCTGTAAAAATCTTCTATACAGGCTCATTGCTTCTCTTTTTATACAAATCCAGGGGGGCTGGTAATGGAGCGTCCTTGATCCCTTCAGCAGCATGGCAGGTATAGAGTGGGCAGCAGCTATATATGTACTGTACACCTGCATCTGAAGACAACATCCTCCTCAGAGACAAGTAGGCGGACACTAGTAGTTTCAGCATAGCTGGATTGAATCGTTTAGTGTCATTAGGTTCTTCATCTTGCCTTTTTAATGTCTGGCTGTCTCAAAGCTGTGGCAACTATAAATTGAGAAAACAAGACTTGCACTCTCCTTGACATGAAAAGTCTGCACTTTAGTGATTTCTATAACAGGGCACCAGCAGTTTAAACTAAATGCCAATGTTTTACCTTTTTGTACCCCCCCCCCCCCCATCCAAAGAGGCCAAAACCATGAAGGAATATGAACTGGTATCCCAAGATCCTTTTCTTTAAAGGTGTGAGTTGTGTTTTTGTACTTTTTGAATACTAGTGAACTAAATATTAGTTTAAAGATTAGGGGTTTCAACAAGTGACCTGCTTGGAATGGGGCCTTTCCAATTCCACCACCCCAATATTGCTTACTTTCTGTTCCCCAGGCATGTGGAAGAGCCTGAAACACCCCTGAAAGAGCATTGGACGTGGCCACCAAGCCCTGGAGATATCAACTTCAATGGCTGGTACACTGAGTTAGTAGCACTGCCAAATAATTCTGTAGAATATTCTACCCCAATTGCAAATACTGGGGACCAATTGACCTAATGGCTGCCAAGCAGCCCCCTATTTGGCTCATTACGCTTATACTTTTGTGTATTGCGATCATATACTGCTGTCAATCTCTCCATATGTAAAAACAGCTAGGCTATCATTTGCCATAGACATTTGGCACTAGTACATATCTTTACAACCATGAAATATGGTAATGATCTGATATTTCATTCCCTACCCACTCTGTAATAAAATTCCTCCCATTACACTTTTTGCAGAATCGCTGACTTACTCAGGATTGGTAGTTTTGATTTCGACATCCTCTGTTGGCCCCCTTTACTAGGGCACTATAGTTCTATACATTGCTTCAATGCTGAGTACCTAAAGATGTCATAAATGTAATTTATTTTGGTTTGGCTTCATGTGGGCTCGCATGGGCTCACTTACCTGTGGTGTGCTGTCAGCAGTTGTTTGAGATCTCGGTAAGATGCAAACCAAGCGTACCTTGCTATACAGTACATGGCACAGAACCTCGGGTAATAGGCAGAGAGGGCTTTCCTAAAACAGAGAGTATTTGTATGGGGCATACAAGCTAAGGATAAAAGTATTTCTCCCAGAATCCCTTGCAGTAGGTAGAACTGTTCAAATGATCTCTTTACGCATCTTTGTATCATGGTAATCACATATCCCCTAGAACACTATGGTGTTTTGTGTTTACATCTCCAACCCCCAAAAACACCTTTATATATTAACAAACCAAACCCCTCATTTTGAATTAGCATCCCTGAAATGCTCCTCCTGTGAAGAGTACCTTTTGGAAATTTTCAGTGCTCCTGCTTCACTCTGCTCCACGCTAATGCGACCTGTTTTAGCTGCAGGTTGCACCTTATTATGTCATTTCTGCTGTTGTGAGTGCTGTGATATCATTGCTGCACCTATGCAATGAGACTCGCCTGCCATCTCACCAACAGCGACAGCTGGGGCTTTTCAGTGGCTTTTGGTAACTTAATTGGTCACAGTGTGTATGTGTGCTAGGGAATACTGACTACTGACAGACAAGGATTGGTGTGAATGATTCCATGTTCTCTAAATCACAAATAGACATTGCTTTTGTGGCAGGAAAGTGCTAATTTTTATTTTGCTTACTATGCCAAATCAGTCCACCTTATGCCCAAAACCCACCAACTTATTTTTAAATCCTTTTACTAAATACTTCCAGATTAGATAGGAGATATGAAGATGGGCTATGGGCATCATAAAGGCTCAAATGGAGATAACAAAAATATGAGGCTCCTCTGCTATTGATAAGCATCTGGCTTTTGTGATACCCTGGCCTTAGATACCCTAGATCATCAGTGTAACTTCCAGTCAGCCGTATTCTGCTTTAAAAATCTCTTAACAAATGGCACCCAAAATCATAGAAGTTTTGATATAACTGTAATGGGGCCTTTGCTTACAATGTATAGTTTAGTGTATGTGATGTTTTTATGGTGTTTGATACATATAAATTCTGGTGTCATCATTTTAGTAGATAAGTATATCAGACTTTTTTGTAAAGGAAAAAGACAGCATTTGCAGTTCAACCTCCCCATGTTGTCCTAAATGACGCAAAATCAATGTGCATTATGAAAGTGCCGGTGATATGTATTGGAAACTGTACACAGCTTTTATAACACATATTCATCAAAAGCCGGGCACCTATGACCACAGCTAGCTTCTGCATGACAATTTACTGAACAATCTATAACTCAGTGAGGCTTATTTAATGAAGCAGGGCAAAGAGCAGCGCCGGCGTGCAAAGTGCAGCAAATCAGAGCTTTTACTTAGAACTCTGAAAAAATCAATGTAACCTCCACTCTAGGGTCTGTGGAGCCTATATATTGTGGTATTGCGGATCATAGTACTTACCTATCGACCTGTAATACAAACAGATCAGACTACTGTAGATTCTTAGGGGGAAACAAGAAGCTGTAGTAATTTAGATCATAATATTACATATGTAATAATTGTAAAATATACATGAATATACTGCAATGTACACCAATGTCATGTGTACGCTTTCTAGTTATATTAAAAACTGCAGTACTTTGAACTTTAAATCACCTTTTAATAGATAATGATATAATACAAACATGTATTAAATATTTTCTTGTCTTTTCGGTGCATTAGAAAACTAGGATGTTTAAATATTGTATGATTTACGATTATCAATAAACTTTGTGTAATTTAAACAACCTCATCTGTACAAAATATTTTAATATATAGTTATTACTACAATACTGTCATAGTACAGTCAGTTCCCCATCCATATCCAACATTTAAAATGTTGTGCCTATTTTTTTTAATTTAGCATTATTCTAGGAGGATTGCACCATATTTAAGGCCTATTAACCTGCATACATTTGTGTTACATGTTCTGCTTAGCTACACTGAACAATTTGTACTTTTGGCAATATAGTTTATCCTCTGTTAATTTATTATCACATTTATATCCAGGATGTTACTAAATAAATATATATATATATATATATATATATATATATATATATATATTTCTAACCATTACTTTGTAAGACATTGTTCAGCTTACCCTGCTATATTCTAGAGTATAAGTTCTATTTAGTAAGTTAAAGTGAAAGTCCTAGCAAAGTGTTTTGTTGCATATAAAACTAGGCTATGGTGCCCACAGAGAATAATGGACACCTTGGTATTTTGTCATAAGCTAACACACAGCCCAACGGAGGCCCAAAGCTGGAAGTGTGGGACCTGATATTGAAATGGCCACATTATAGGCCTTTGATAGAGCGGCAGGCAGAGCCAATTAAATATTATTACCGTATATAGACAATATTTTGTCATAATACTTTAATACATAGCCTCTAACTGGTTTTATAACTGCCCAACCTTTTTCTTTGACATCCCAAAGATTTAAATATTACTGTTTCTGTATACTAAAATGTTACAACATTCACAATCATGTTTTTCATCCTTTCATATAGCAAATAGTTTAGAGTTAGTCTTTTTCCAAGAGACCATACTATCAGTTTGCCTTCAGTTCATTCTAATAATATCTAGTAAAGGGAAAAGCCACCATTAAATACACATCACAGCATAACCTTGCCGTCTTTAATTTAGTTTATGTGTTTGATCAGTAGAGGAGCAGGCTTTGTGTGTTAACACACATCTAAAAATAATAGCCCTATACACATGCATCCAGCAGGGTCAGCACAATGCTAACCTCTTTGTGTCTACTTGCTTGTCCTAATACAAATGGAAGTAGACACATCATCATAAGATTTAAAGTCAGAAAATCAGATGTAGCATCACATATCTGAAAATGTGCTAACAAGAAAGCCTTTAGCTAAATAAAGCATCGTAACCCAAACACCCTTTTCTTTTCACTAAGTTTAAAACAAAGCAAAGAACAGCTACTGGAATGACTCGAAGAAAAAAAATATTTATGAAGCAGACGGTTTCCAGAAAATAAAGCAATTTATTGTCAAAGCATTCAACATACTCAGATAAACTGTTCAGTTTAATAAAATCTTTTCCTTATTTAGGGATGGGAAAATAAATCAAGATAAAAAAAAAAATCAAGTTGTGGTCTGGATTTCACTGGCACAATATTGAAGGAAATACACATTGATGACAGTCTGTCTGAAGTCCATACAGTTCTGTGATATGGATCATGCATCGCCTGGGTCATTGCATTGTCCTCTGTGATATTCACATTGATTGATAAGGTTTAGAACAGGACAGCAGGTAGTGCACAAGCTAACTACAGTATGTCCGACCCAAATAACCCTTCAATATTTTAAAGGAAACATAACCCCTAAATACATTAACATCTAAACCATAAGTGCTCTATAATTTAAAGTAGAAATTATGACAAATGCATCAATATGCTGCAATATATATATGACATTTTTATAAAATGTACTCTTAAAAAGTGAAAATACGTGCATTCAGAGAAGGAAAAAAAAACTCAACACACTTGTGTAAGATCAAGGTCTCCATGATCCTATGTTGTCTGTCAGAGTGATGAGTATTTAAAGGTTCTTGTAGCAAAGTTGTTTATTAGTCTAATTATGAGAGGTCATGTGTCTGGATAGGTGGTGCCGTTCCCTGAAGGACTCGTTGCATATGGGGCATTTGAGTTTCTCCTCTCGCCTCCTTTTCACCAGTGGCTCCATAGCATACTCCTTTTTGTGGTGGGACCTCATGTGATACACCAGATCTGAAGTCATCCTGAAAGATGCATTGCATTTGGCACACCAATTTTGAGCTGGCAGGCATAGAGAGGTGAATGAAGGAGGCAATAGGGTTAGGGTGGAAGGAAGCTGCAGCTGAAGAGCTGATGAGCTCTTTGGCCAAAATGTGGTGGCAAAAAGAAAAGGACTTTGCTTTGGCAAGCTTCCTGGTAGTGAGCAGTTGCCATTTAATTCAGGGCCCTGGAGCTTGACTGAGAGGGGATCAGTTGGAAACATCCTTCCTGGGCCAACACTGTCTGCATGGCAATCCAAGCTTACCCCACTGGGCATCAATTTTTGTCCCATCACCTGAAGAGGAGCTACATGGCTAAAGCTGCTTCGGGTGGGCTGGGAAAAAGCACTTTTCCTCTCCTGGTCTGTATTTGTCAACTGGGAGACACTGGTAAAAGCACTACCAAGGGGAGAGTTTTCCTCTGCCTGGTTTTCTGGTCTAACATGTAGTCTTTTGTTTTCACTGGGGCTGTTAGAATTGGCTGTAGAGATCTCTTTACCCTCTGTGTTGGACTCACTGTCTTCTACCCCCCTTGATGCCTTCTTTACTTCTGTAAAAGCACTCCTCTTGGCTTCTCCGGTTTCTGGGCTTGGGGGAGCATATAACTGTTCACCTTCCTCAACATTGAAGTATGAGTTACCTCTAAATGTCTGAGGGCTACACACTAAGTCCTCCTTGGAGGAAGGCATAGGCCTGTCCAAAAAGCGTCCTGATGGCTCGAGCCTTCTGGATCTGGTATCATCCAGGTGTTCCTCATATTTTCTCTTGTTTTTATGGATGTTTTCATTTGTGCCCTCAGATTCCTGACGTGAAATGTTAGATTTAGGGGAGTGGGCAGAACTGAACGATGATGAGCAAGGTCCTCTGAAATTCTCTAAGTCTCTGGCCAAGTTGTGGAAGTCTGTGGTGGGTTTGTGGTTTTCCTTCTGAGGCTGATAAATTGATACTTTGTTAAATTTGGGTGTCGAGATCATGGTATTTCGAGGCTCCAGTTCTCTTGTGTCCTTTGCCTGCTGCTCTGAGTCTACATTATGAAGTCTTTTGGGGCAGCGGAACCTTACATGGGCTGCATAGGGGAAATCGTACTGAAACCTTTGGTTACACTCCAGGCAGGTGAACTGAGAGGATCCTGAAAAACACAAATAGTTGCAAATGAATGTGCCATGGAATTTCAAGGCAAGAGCAGACAAAGGCAACAATATTAACTACTTAATATAATAACTGCATAACCCATTCATGGCAAATGACAACAGAGTAGTATTTACATACATCCATGAAGTGTTGTGTGATAGAAGCCTGTGACCCTTGTGTTATCAGGCATACCGTATGACACATGTATGATGCACATGGAACATTGAGGTGTTTAATAGATACATTGTCTTAATTTAACATTGCATGGAAACAGAATAATTGATCATGATAATTCAACTAATCTATTAATATCTAAAGTATACAAGATGCTAGGCCAGTAACAATTTCTTCTTAAAAATACCATTGCATTGTATATTATATAAGTAGACACAACAAAGCACACAAAAAGTAGTGGTGTAGGGAAAAGGGAAAGTCAAGAGGAGGAAAAAACATGTGAGAGACAAGGTTGAAAGAAGACAGCATAAGTGTGGCCAAGATGAAAATGTCAGCAAGATGGGTACAAGTGACAAAAGATGGAAAGAGGACAATGGGGGAGACTGAGAAAAAAATAGAAAAAAAGAGTGAGGGAGCACTATAAAAAAAAGAATGACAATGAAATAATGTGCTAGACAGAGAATGAGAAATATATGGATTTGAGGATTTGTGAACAGTACAGGTGACTGAGAAGGAGACAGACTAGTAAGAAATACCAGTGAGGGTGAGAGACACTGAGATAAATAGAGAAAATATAATGAAAGGTGTAAAGATAGAAACCAGAGAAAGTGGGGAGTGCAAAAAAAATCAAAAAGAGACAATAGGACAAAGAAAAAAGTAAAGACAGCAAGAAGGAGCAGCAATATACTGTAGTATACCTGACCTAGAGATGGGGAAAAGGACAGATGGAGGCAAACAGTAGAGATACCGATATAGAAATCATGGCGAGGTTAGGAGAAGAGTTGTAACCAAGAGAAAGAAAAAAGACAGAAGGAAGGGAGATACATCAGAGGATGAGGCAAGTGTAAACACGAAGAGAAAAGAAAAAGAATGGAAAATGAGCTAGAGAAGAGATAATTAGAGGCTAGGACACAGGGGGTGCAGGACAATGACAGAAATAGAAAAAGTAAACAATGAGAAGGAAAGAAAGAGATCGGGAAGCAGAATTGTCCTGTTGGGTGAGATGGGGATGCCTACCTGCGGCTTTGGGCTGCGCACGGGCGGGGTTGAGGAGCAGGAGGTCGATGAGCTCTTTGCCGTACCAGACCAGCAGCTCCTCGTCCTTGGCGATCCTGCGCAGAGAGCGGTAAAAGAGCTGCCCGTTCTTGATGTAGGCTTCCAGATTCTGCTCGTCTTTGTTCCTGGCTGACTGGACCAGACGAAGCCACATGAGTCCCTCAGAGGAGCCGTTGGCAGCGGAGGTGTCCACCTGCGTGGCAAAGCGGATAATGAGACACGGGAGGCTCAGCCGGTCCCCGGTGACGGCATGCCGATAGAATGGGGGTGGGGGGCAGCTACATGAATAGAGATCGCCTGTCCTACACAATCACACAGACCTGACTTGACAGCACTCCATATGGTCCTTCTGAAACGTGCCTCACATCAAGCCGCCTTCCAGATTGCCGGCACCGCCAGCGCCTTATCCCTGCGTCTGGCCAAAATCTGTGCCTATCCTCAGCCAGGATCTGTGCCTACCCTCAGCCAAATCTGTGCCTATCTTCATCCAAATCTGTGCCTATCAGCCAGGATCTGTGCCTATCTTCAGCCAGGATCGGTGCCTATCCTCAGTCAGGAGGATATGTGCCTATCCTCAGCCAGGATCTGTGCCTATCTTCAGCCAGGATCGGTGCCTATCCTCAGCCAAATCTATGCCTATCTTCAGTATCTCCTACCTGTCACCTCTATGAGAGGCTCCCCACACCGCTGTCAGCCACGCTTTTCCCTCTATTAAAAGCCATAGGCACATACAACTTCTGAAAGTCATATGTCTGTATTAATACATAGCTGCCATTTCTCCCCTAAATATTTGCATTTACTAACATGTCTACCCTTACATATTGTATATGTACACATTACTCTAATAGTGGCCATCTATAAATCGCTATAGATCTCTTTAAATACAGTATGTTATCAGCCATATATATCTGCATTTGACCGGGTTCCTTGCCAGAAAAACTTTCATGAGAAGTAATTTCTTTCCTCGACTTTCTATTTTTCTTTTATTTTGTCCCTTTTAATTATTACATGTTCTAGCAAACGCGTTATATACTTAAATAAGTCTGTCTTTATCTCTTTCTTTCTTTCTTTCTTTCTTTCTTTCTTTCTTTCTTTCTTTCTATCTATCTATCTATCTATCTATCTATCTATCTATCTGTCTTTATTAATATATTTGTATCTTCATTTATGTATTTATCAATCTTTATCTATCTATCTATCTATCTATCTATCTATCTACTTATCTAACTTTACCTGACCCTATAGCTAGATATATGCATAGGCATGTTTGAATAGCAATCCAAAATATCTGTCTGTATTAAAAATGGTCTTTGGTGCTATCTATCTATCTATCTATCTATCTATCTATCTATCTATCTATCATCTATCTATTTAAGTATATTTTATAATTTTTTATATTATATTCTAAATATATAATAAATTCTATATTTCTGTTTGACTATCCACATTTATCTATCTATCTATCTATCTATCTATCTATCTATCTATCTATCTCTATATATATATATATATATATATATATATATCGCCTATGCTTAAATAACTCTAAATATTTGAATATTTGTCTGTATTTCTTTTTGTCTTTTTAGCATTGTTCTTACAGTATGTCTTTTTTTCTGCTCTCTCTCTCTCTCTGTAGCAGAAATGTGTCTGTCAATCATTCTAATTTGTTTACTCACTTTTTATCTATCTATCTATCTATCTATCTATCTATCTATCTATCTATCTATCTCAGTGCCTGCTTTGTGTTTCACTTAAACTCTATTTTCTAATATTGTTACAAGTCACTGGTAACATATAGTCACTAAGCTCTCTGAGTTTGCCTTTGGCCAGGGCAATAGAAGATCTCCGCAGACCTGAAGTAGGGAGCCCATGGTAGTGGAGAAGGTGGGGGTCATGCAGGGCTCTTACCCGGAATATGTAGGGCACGGTCTTCTTGTCGGTGGATTTGAGGGCGATGAAGGCGATGCTGTCATACAGGGAAGTGTGGCTCAGGACACATGGACCGAAGATAGCATTTTCTGGGATGTCACATGTGGTGTAGACACTGGTGAATATATCCGTCAGGCATTGCTGGACAGCTTTGGCATCCCCATCCCAGGATGCTTTCTGGAGGCCAGAGTCTTCCATGAGGGACATGGTTGTCCTACAAACAGAAGGGATAGGGACGCATTAGTCTGATGGAGCTAACACTTCTCCTAGTAGTGCTGGGTATCTCTCGGATGCTGACAGGGGCGGGGGGGGGGGGGGTGTCTGCTAGGAGCATAGGAAATTGAGCTACTGATTTGCTGTCATGTAACCTTTCTCTTCGGTCTACCCATTACCATAATCTAGCTCCGGCCCCTGGAGACCTTCATCAGAGGTAACTAATCATCTCCCCTTCACATGGCGATCACCCCTATTTATGGGCCAGTTACCCTTCCCGGGGACACACAGCTAGCTTTACTGGACACTTTTTGTTATGTGGTCGCTTTTTGGATACATATAAAACTAGAGATGTCTGGTAACTACTTTGTGACCATCAAATTTAGCTGACAGGATTCTCCAGCAGGTGCCTATGACCATTTTCCTTCTTATGTCACATTGCAGGATGAAGGTAGGTTACTTTGTCAGATTCGGCCTTAGGAAAAGATTCCAAAGCGGTGCCCCCAACACATCCTACCAGAACACAAATCAGAGAGACTGAAGGAACACAGAGAAGAAGAAAAGATGAGGGATCATGAGGAAAGAGAGAGAGAGAGAGATGGAAGGAGCAAGAAAGAGAGGGGAAAAGAAAGCCTGAACAGAGGGTAAAAAGAAAGACTGTAGTAAGTGGGAAAAAGAAAATAAGTGTGAAAAGAGAGGGATGTGGAAGGGAAGGTATGAAAGAAAAGGAGAAGAGGTGAGTGTGGAAATATATGGAGTGAATATGGGAAAGAGAAGTATGGGATAATATGGAAAATGAGATGGAGGGAATGGAAAAGAGATGAAAAGGGGGGAGGTGGGTACAGAAAGAATCAGGGCAGAGCAGAGGAAGAGGAAGGGAAAGAAAAAAGAGGTACCATGGATAAAGAGAAAATCAGGAGAAAATAGATCTTCTGAGCAAGCATAGGGCGTTCTCTCTGAAGGGGTGTCTGAATAGGACCCCCCTGGTACCCCCATGTAACTTAACAGCCTACATGTGAATAACATTTTCCAGCCGGGAACATTATGCTTTGTAGATAGTGTTAATAACATTATTAGTAATATTACCACTAAAAAGTGTAAATAAAAGGTAATTAAAATAAGTTGGCAATACTTAATATAGTATTTAGCTTATATTAATAATAAAGGCATTTGTACTCCTAAGCAAGGTCTAAATTAGGGTGGTGAGATGGGTTGGTATTTTGGAAGATGTATTGTACAACATGGAGGAGTAAGTATTTCGGCTAATATGCCATATGATGGATGATCTGGGGAGCCCTGTATAGGGAAGCACTGATGTGGTGTATGGTGGATGGAGAAGCCCTTAGCTCTGGCTATGACCCCTCATGTCAGACCCCAGCCCCCCTATCTGGAGCCTGGCATTGTTTGGCTGCCCCATTGTGTGGGATGACAGGGGAGGCATGCATTGTCACTTACCAGGGATGCTGCTGTCACGATATATAGTCCAAGGGATCGGCCGATGTCCTCAGTGCAGGTCGGTTACTATAGTATCCACATGTCAGAAGTGAGGCGTGCTGCTGCCCCTGTGCCCCGGAGATGGATGGACGGATGGATGGATGGGCTGAGCAGCAATGAGTGACAGGGAGCAGGCAGGAGCCCGGGCAGGAGATGGCAGGCAGGCAGGCAGGCAGGGAATAGTGCAGATGGAGCCTCGGCAGTGACTAGTGACTGGCACACAGGCACACACACACTTTTTGTTTGCTGCACATCATCTGTCCAATGACGCGTGACAGCCCCCCCGAGCCCCGCCCCTTAACTCTTCCCTGCCCGCGGCAGAGCGCTACCTGTGTCCCCATCACACTAAGCGCAACTCCGCCACCGCCTGTGTGAGCTCCCCTCCCAGCTACATTGCACTGCCTGTCCTTCCCATCATAACATTGTTCGCTTATTCCATTCCTGCAGTGACACCCTTTATCAGTGGCACCCCTTGTCATTGATAAACCTTACTGGTGGCACTCCTTACCAGTGACATACCTACCAGTGACACATCTTACCTGTGACACCCTTTATCAGTGACACCCTTACCAGCGACATCCCCTACCAGTGACACTTCTTATCAGTGACACCCCTTACCAGTGACACACCTTATCAGTGACACCCCTTATTAGTGACACTCCTTATCAGTGACACCTTTACCTGTGACACCCTTACCAGTGACACTACTTATCAGTGACACCCTTACCAGCGACATCCCCTACCAGTGACACACCTTATCAGTGACACCCCTTATAAGTGACATACCTACCAGTGACACCCCTATATCTGTGACAGCTTACCAGTGACACATCTTACCTGTGACACTTCTTATCAGTGACACCCCTTATCAGTGACACCCTTACCAGTGACATACCTACCAGTGACACCCCTATATCTGTGACAGCTTACCAGTGACACCCCTTACAAGTGACACCCTTACCAGTGACATACCTATCAGTGACACCCCTATATCTGTGACAGCTTATCAGTGACACATCTTACCTGTGACATCCCTTACCAGTGACACTCCTTACCAGTCACACTCCTTATCAGTGACATCCTTACCTGTGACACCCCTTATCAGTGACACCCCTATATCTGTGACATCTTACCAGTGACACCCCTTACCAGTGACACCCCTTACCAGTGACACTCCTTATCAGTGACACCTTTACCTGTGACACCCCTTATCAGTGACACCCTTACCAGTGACACCCTTACCAGTGACATACCTACCAGTGATGCCCCTATATCTGTGACAGCTTACCAGTGACACCCCTTACAAGTGACACCCTTACCAGTGACACCCCTTGCCTGTGACATCCCCTACCAGTGACACCCCCTACCAGTGACACCCCTTACCAGTGACACCTTTACTTGTGACACCCCTTATCAGTGACACCCTTACCTGTGACACTCCTTATCAGTGACACCCTTACCAGTGACGCCCCTATATCTGTGACAGCTTATCAGTGACACATCTTACCTGTGACACCCTTTATCAGTGACACCCCTTACCTGTGACATCCCCTACCAGTGACAGCTTACCAGTGACATCCCCTACCAGTGACAGCTTACCAGTGACATCCCCTACCAGTGACATCCCTTACCAGTGACACCCCTTATCAGTGACACCCCTTACCAGTGACATCACCCACCAGCGGCATCCCTTACCAGCGACCCACCCCTTACCAGTGAACCCTTACCAGTGACAACCCTTACCAGTGACATCCCCTACTAGTGACACCCCTTACCAGTGACACCCCTTACCAGTGACATCCCCTACCAGTGACACCCCTTTACCTGTGATATTCCTTACCAGTGACACCCCTTACCAGCGACATTCTGTACCAGTGACATCCATTACCAGTGATATCCCTTACTGTTGACATTCCTTACCAGTGACACCCCTTACCAGTGACATTCCTTACCAGTGACATGCATTACCAGTGACATCCCTTACCAGTGACACCCCTTACTATTGACATTCCTGACCAGTGACACCTCTTACCAATGACATCCCTTACCAGTGACACCCCTTACTATTGACATCCTTTACCAGTGACACCCCTTACTATTGACATCCTTTACCAGTGACACCCCTTACTATTGACATCCTTTACCAGTGACACCCCTTACTATTGACATCCTTTACCAGTGACACCCCTTACTATTGACACACCTTACCAGTTACACCCCTTACCAGTGATATCTATTACCACTGACATCTATTACCACTGACAATTCCATTAGCAGGGACAGTTTACCAAGGGCTCACTTATCAGAGACAGTTTACCAAGGACTCCTTTGCCAGTGACAGTGTAGCTAAAGCACCCCCTCCTTTGAGTAATTGTTTCACACACTCCCTCTAAAGTTAAGTCGGGGTATATTATTTTGCTTACAGTCACTACTGTACAGTCCAAGCTGTTCTTGTGTGAACTAATTTATGGCAAATATTTAAACTATACTGAGTTTCTCATAATTTACCTGAACATACCTTTTCGTCTGAGGTATTACTACAGCTTATTCTATGATTATTATAGTCTTCTTCTTTCTCTTACCTTCATATTTCTACTTCTTCTCATTCATGTTAATAATATTATATATATATATATATATATATATATATATATATATATATATATATATGCTTTTTTTTTAGAAGAAAAAATCATCATATGTACTATTCCCCAAGGCAACCCTGGGGGCACACCCACTTATGTTTTCAGCTTTCAGCAACCTAGGTTTAAAAGTATTTCTGTGTAGGACACACTTGGCCCCTCTAATAATAATATTAATAATAGAAATCTTCACTAAAGCTGAAGACTAATAATGAATATTATTAGTCATCATCATAATCGATAGTATACAGAATATACAATACAAATTAATACAAATACGTACAGCATGATGGTAATGGGGATCTTTAAAAATAAAGGCATTGTTTTTACCTTTTCTACCTTTTGGTATGTGGTATATGCCAAGCAGAACAGGATAGTAGGAAAAGTGATGCAGTGTACCTGCAGGTAAAAACTATTGCTTGAAGGGTAATTCCACTCCCCGGCCTCGCTCTCTCTTTCTCTCTCTCTCTCTCTCTCTCTCTCTCTCTCTCTCCCTCCTTCTCTCTCTTTCTCTCTCTCTCTCTCTCTCTCTCTATTTTATGACATACAGGTATAGACTGAAAAGTTGTATATTATTATTTCATAGTTTTAGTTTAGCTTCATATGAACTCACATCAAGTTTTCTCAAGTGTAATCTTATGTTAATGTATGATCTCTTAGTCCCTCTTTTCTCCTAATGCAGGAAGTCCATTAGATCTCTGTGTGTACTTTCCACGAAATTTATAAATCATAGCTTTATGCCTTGGGGGGCAACAATGTTCCCAGTCTTCATGGCACATCCTCCTCATCCCATTATGGGGGAATTGCACGAAACTAGACTGGGCCTCTGCTGTCTGATCATAAAAAGGTCATTTTTATAAATTAACTAAGACCTGGGTAATGTATTTTGAACCTAACCCAGATTACTGGTGCCACCTAGTTGTCTGTGCCAGATATGTCAAAGTAACCTCTTACAGTTCCTGGAACTCAGACATAATAATCACAAATCGAATATAGCAGAGATATGTTGCCTTTTCATAGTAGCAGACACTCCGATGCCTTAACACTGTGCATTATGTTACAGCTGGTTGCTAATATATATTTTTTTATAATTAAGCATTTATTTAAATTGATAGGAATATTTGAAATGAAAGTCACCATCTGTAGTATATATATCTATATAATTATACCGTTTATACATTGTTATAGCAATATATTAAAGCTGTAGTGGATTAAAAACTAAAATAAACCTGATATATACAAATAATATAATAATAATATATATATATATATATATATATATATATATATATATATATATATATATATATATTATTTTAAAACGCTGCCACTCCGCATCCTGAACTCTGCTTTAGCAGTAACAAGAGCAGTCACAGAAATCTGTAAAGCCCTGTATGTATCCCACTTGCATTAACTTTTGTCACATTAGTCCCCATAGACCCCCACAATGTTAGTAACAAGAAGTGGGGTCATGCAGCTGCTCTGATGGCTAAACGAGATGAGATCTGCCTCCCTGAATATTAAACTACTTGATTTCTCTTTTTATTTAGTGGTCGTTTCTAGTAATTTAGCGCTCCTTTAACTTAAAGCCTGGGGGGAGATTGGGGTACAATAAAGGGTGGAGTGCTCAGCCGAAAGTGCCTGTAAATCACCGGCTCATTGTGCTGGGGATCTAGACCACTGTGTGTGCTCATCCACAATTGTCGCATCCTCAGCCTGCTTACTAACTGGCTTCTTCAGCTGGCTCCAAAGGACACATTCATTTTCATTGTTACATTTTTTAAGAACCTACTAGAAAAATCTGTATGGCTAGAAAAAGATAGAAACAATAAATATATAGAATATAAAATAAATAAATATAAGAAATAGATAAAGAAGAGATGGATAACATGCATAAATAGTATTAACATAAATAACAGTTAAATATCAGGACAGTGATAGATGGAAAATGCAGAATATATATATATATATATATATATATATATATATACACACATATATGTGTGTGTGTGTGTGTGTGTGTGTGTGTGTGTGTGTGTGTGTGTGTGTATTAGACAGTCATGTGTAGATAGACAGATGGATGGAAAGAAGAGGCAGATGGATGAATAGATGTGGCAGAATGGTTAGATTAGGTTGAAAGATTTCCTCACATGGGATATGTGTTAACTCACAGATCTACCTAACTCACAGGTGACATATCCTGATTCCCTTGAGTTATAAAAGATTTACTTTGATATAAATGTATAAATAAACAATCAGGAAAACAGATACAGATATTTTTATTCTGCAAATTAGTTCTTATGAGTAATTCTTTTTGGAAAGGAGATGTATCCAGAGCTACAACAAGCTACAATGATATAATATGTATTGCACATACATAAAATTTGTTTTCATTTAGAACTTCTGCAAGTCTTGATAACTGATCAAGACCTTAGCTAGTGATTAATCAAGCGATATGACAGGGTGCGCCTCATGGGCATACATGGGTACACAATGTCTTAGGTGAAAAACATATTTATCAATATTTTCTAATATCAGCACATGCTAAAAAGACATTTAAGTTCTTATTTATGAAGTGTGTTTTAGCAGCTTTCTGGTGGCTATAGTGCCAGTTTTGGAGCGCCAGCATTTTCATATTTTCTGGCGCTGTGCTGTGGAGTACAAGTCGCAGTAGCAAATGCTTGCTAATTTGCTGTAATTGTTGCACTAGGTATTGGTCTGCCTGTGTCAGCGCCTCTTGGAGCCAGCTGCAAATTACCCCAGCGCCAGTGAGCGTCACTTTGTAGCTGCACATCATATTGATGAATTTTTTCCTCCTTGAAAAGATTGGCGCTGTATTTTTCCGATGCTGGTTACTGTTTCATCATTACAATTACAAGAAATCACTGCTGGGAACTAAGAGGACAAACTTTATAGTGCCTTTAGGCTGCATTTTAGTTGTTAAATTACACATTTGTAACAAAAAGACATGTTTTTATTATTTAACAAAATGTCATTTGGTGACATCTAGGTCCTGCATTTCCATTATTGACAAGTCACATTGCAACTTCTCTACAAATAAACGTGTGTAATATTAGTTGTAAGCATAAAAAACTTTAGTCCAGTTCTGCCCATTGTGCTCTGTGGGATCTTGACCTACAGTGCCAGGTTTCATCTGGCACTGCTTCAATCAAAGCGCCAAATGCTGTGACCTTTTGGGTGCTAGTGTTAAATAAGACACTAGCTGGTGGGGCTTTCACACAGTGGGGCATCCCGCTATAAGATGCCCTAGGGGAAGGCTAGCGAATGGCCCTGGAGTCTTTTATATTACAGAGCTGGCTCGCAAAGTTTTAGCTCAGATTTAAAGTGGACCATCACCCTCCCGTGATCGGCCCGGGAATCTATAAGGTTCCCGGGCCGATCACCTCCCTCCCCGCGGGACATCCGAGATCGGGATGTCCCGCGGGGTGAAACCCCCCCAAACACCCCAAATCCCCTTACCTTGTCTTCAGCAGCGGTCCCTCTAGACGTGCGCGCGCCCGCGCCGGCCGTCTGTGAATGGGAGGCGGCGGCGGAGTCCGCTGCTGTCAAATCGCTTGTCCGTCCGCGCTGGGAGCGGGGAGAGGTGAGTTTTTCGGGTGATCGGGGGGGTTTCACACAGCGGGGCACCCTGATCGGGGGTGCTCCACCGAAGTGGACCAAGACCCAGGATAGTCAAAATCCTGGGTGTTGGTCCACTTTAAAAGCCAGCTTGCTACTAGTTGGCTGCACTACGCGGGGGAGGGGGGTGGCTTACACCATGGTGCACTCAAAAAACAGCATAATAGACCATAATATGTCGAGCCCTGTGCTGTTAAAAAGGTGCACGGTAAAAAAAACTAGTAAATCATGGCAGAAGAGTAATGAGTATAACCAGCGCAGTTTATAGATAAAACAGCACTCAGCAACAGTGCGAGAAGGGCAAAATTCTGCCCCCACCTCACACACCAGGGATGTGCTATGCTGGACCTCTACCTTAGCAGCAGCCAGTGCCCTGTCCCCATGACTGAGCCCTGGGGATAGTGGGCCTTTTTTATGGCCTGCACCACTAACAGTGACTTATCTGCAGAAAACAGAATAGCTGGGCTACAGTAGCAGCTTGAATAGTAATAAATATATTTCTAGGGACAGGCGAGCAGGTGAAATGCTTTGGGTGCCAAGGCCACCATTAGGGGTGGACTGGCCATAGGGAGACCCAGGACAATTCCCCATGAAACCACTGCTTTTGGGCCAGATGGGCTGCTGCTTTTAACACCCACATTCAATCTCTGCCCCTTTAGTCTGCTTCTCAGCCCTCTGTACCCAGCTTCACTGTACCCACAAGCCAAGGAACCCCCAACTCCCCATAATATAGTCCTAGCATCATGGTTGTATGTGGGGGAGGTGCTTATCAGAGATGTCTCTGGCCATGGGCTGGTAAAATTATACCAGGATATACCAGCATGTCATTTGGGGTGTGTGAGGTGTGCCATCACATAGGGCGTCATGGTCAAGGGGACCATGCCCTCTCAAAGCTCCGACCAACACTCACACAAGCTCGCTCCCCCGATGACCTGTTTGATTTCTTTGCCACCAGTTTGCCTGTTTCATCGCTCTCCTGCCCTCCCACCTGCCTGACCTTTTTTTCCACTGAATTTCCTGGTGGGCTGGGGCTTAATTGGTTTCTGGGGGTATTTATTTTCCTGGGTTGAGGGGAGGGACACCATGTGCCTGTTCACTCCTGCCAACTCCTGGGTGTCAACTGGAGTTACTGAGGGTGCACAGTTGGTTGGGCCAGAAAAAAGGGGTTCCAGGTTCACCTCTGTTCTGCCTGCTTTAAAGTGGGCCAAGCCAACATCACAGTGTGAGGTGCCTCACTGTGTGAAACCCCTTGGGATCGATGGCATACTCACTTTGTTTATTTGTCCACAGAGGCCAGCATAAAGCACACGGAGAAGCTGGCAAGTCATAATGCCCATGCAAACGCCATGGGATTGTTTCACAAAGTGGGGGCAGTCCACATTGGGATGCCTCAGCAATATGGAGTCAGCTAGAATTCAGGGCCAGCAAATTTTGCTTTTGGTCCAATATAAAACAGAACAGCAGTCAAAAATGATGCTGGCTCATTTGTCCCGACTCCCTAGCATCATGCCTGATACCAGAGAACCCCCCTCTTTTCTGCATTGCCTTCTCATCGGCTGCCATTTCACCACCCCACATGGGTGGACACATGGGGGGGGGGGTGAACTGGCAGCCAATAGCTGGGGATGGCTTCTGTAAGTGGTTCCTCTGCCTGGCATCTGGCTAGATGCTGGGTTATACTGTTGGCAACCATGCGGGGCAGTGGGCCTGTAGTAAGGAAGCACAAAAGTGTGTTGGGGAGCACCAATACCCTAGTCTCACACGTAGAGAGCTATTTGGCATAGAAACTGCCTTGTACTGTATTGTATTTTATTAAACTTCCCTGTCAAATATGTATCACTAATTATGTCTACAAATGTTGCATACTTACCATTAGGCTCCATTCAGACTGTGGTGTTTACTGTGAATGCGAGGAGATTGTGATCGCCCTGCAGTCGCCTGGAAGATGCTTCCCTATGTAACCTATAGGCGCTTTCACACAAATACAGTGAGTGATCACATAAAAAATATGAGTGATCACATCTCCCTGCAAGTGCCTTGGCTGCAGCAATAGCGATCTAACATAATGAAATGCACAGTATTAAGAGAAGCAAAAGTTTGAGCAGCAACATTCGATAATATTTTTTATACATTTCCTAAGATAGGTGGCAGATATTCTCTGATCACTTAGGACTTCAGCAGGTTTACTGGGTATAACGCCTAGCCCAGAAACTGTTGAACTAAAAGTTTCAGCAAGCCCTGGCACAGAGGTGATGAACCTGTCAGCATCTACATTTGGAACTGATAGATATTAGCTGCCCCTGTGCTCCGTGAATGATAGACAGTTAATTGAGGCACAAGTGGGACTGGTGGTCATAAATAAATGATGGCTGAGCTGGAGTTCTTACAAGTAGTGGGGGATCTGATCATTTACAGTGACTGTGTGGATGATTTCACTGATCAAAGTTTCTCCACTGTTCATGTGACAGGAGCTGAGGCCACCGGTGTGTCCTGGAACAGCCTGGTGTTATGTGTGCTTCCAGAGCATTCCTGATGGGGATTTTCCTGTGCACAGCAATGAGAGGATGGCTAATTGGCACAAGATCAATTAAAAGCAATGAGTGCAGGAAACACATGGCATAAGTATTTCGACTCCAAAGCAGCCCATTTTTCCAACCTGTCCCAGCTAAATACTCACACAAAGAGACAAAGGCAAAGCTAACAACCTTTGTCATGGCCACTTAGCCCATTTACTTCTGTGGTGCAGCAGTTCCTAGCCCTACAGCCTGCAGCCATGAAAGGGTGAAGTGAGGGAAGAGACAGCTCCTGGTCACCACTCATATCTCAAATACAGTACATTGATATTCTCCCATCAGGGTCTTTTACATTGGAGACAGAGAAATGTAACATGACAGGAAGGTTACAGAATGGTAGAAGAAAAATGGAGGAATACAAAAAACAAATTAGGTATAGACATCAAATACCAGAATGGTGCTGAGTGGTGAGAAAAGAAGAGAACAGAGGAGAGAGAAAAATGAGAGAAATGCGCAGGGGAAAGGGGGCTAAAGGAAAGAATGAGAGAGAAGGGCAGAGGGGGGAAGAAGAAAGCAAATAGGAAAAGAGGAGTAGAGGTAGATATGCAGGGGTAGGCAATTGTCTGGGGAAGGGGGTGACAATGCAGGAGTGACGAAAAGAGAGAGAGACAGAGAAAGTAAGAGGAGAAATGGGGTATCAGAAGTATTAATAATTAATTAATATTAAAGTTGACCTAAACTTTCCCTCAGAAGTCTGTTCCAGAGAAGGTTTAGTCTGTTGTGATAAAAAAGACCTCTCTCCCTGCCCCCAAGCCACAGATTGAGCGATATGTACCCCTTTCAGGCTGGGTCTCTGCCCCTAAAGGGAATTGTAAACCACAGCACACACTGGGTGGCAGTTAGGGTCAGTTGTAAACAAAATGTGATCCTAGGCAAAACTAAAAGTGGGGCCCCAAGTCCTCCTCTAGTAACCAAGGATTTCTTCAGGAAGGTCAGATGAAGCCTACATAAGAGAAAGTGTGAAGATGGATTCTGCAGAAGAGAAAGGCAGTGGGGGCAGTGCGGCGGATTAATAATGCCCATGGTTGCTGAAACCATGAAACGAAATGGTACTTGGTTCTCTTCGCTACTTTATAAAGATATAACAGATTCCAGATCTATATGCTTTAGGGGGTGTGGTATGAAGGGTGACTTTTGCAATATCTGGTGGCTTTGCCCAAAAGCTAGATTTTTGGGGAATATAATGTTCCAACTGTTAAGGAAAATAACACAGACATTACTAGATTGCGGCCCTATTAGGTTTGGAGGTCCCAATCAGTAAGCTGATTGATGGAGAGCAAAAAAATGAGTAGCATCTTACCTAATAAGCAGCTTCACTTTGACCTGATCTGGGACTTGTGGATTCAGTTCACTAGAGGAAAGAGCTGGATTTGATGGGAGCCCAGGGTATCCCTTTACTTTTCCCTTTTTTTCCTCTCTTTTTTTTTAATGTCCTCCCTTCCCACGGGGGGCCGGAAGCTAAGTATGTAATGGTCATAATTAAGTAAATAATATATAAGCATAATTTTGTGGTAATATATGTTTATTTCCATATGACTGTGTAATGTAATCTGAGGGGGAGGGGCAAGGGGAAGGGTTGTTTTTTCTGTTTCCATGTTTACCTATGCATTTACTTAAAGCGGACCTTCACCCTGAATAAGAGTCTATCTTATATGTTTCCCACACCCTGTACATACAGATTGCTCACATTAAAAATCATCCTACCTGCATCTACTGCATGTTATGAGCCTTTAAACATCCAAGATGGCGGCTCATGGAGCATAAGTGTCTTCTGGCTGTGTCTCTCTGCATTCTGGGATTGCTGACCTTCTCCGGACCCCAGCTCTGCTCTGTCTGTGCAAAGCACAGCTATAACCCGCCCCCCCTGCACTTTATCCCGCTTTCCTCTCCTCAGTATGTGATGCTTCTGAGGCAAAATGGCGACGCCTGTATCCTAGGGTCCTCAACAGAGTTGAAGCCCAGTGGGGGAAAGAATAATAAGTAAGCAACTAAAAACTTAAAATATATTAATTTTAGGTGATGTGTAATCGTTTTTTAAGGGTTTGGGCTTTTCATTAAATCATGGTGAAGGTCCGGTTTAAGAAATGATTGAAATTAAAATAATGGCTGCTGAATCTAGTGCAATTACTACAGTAGCAGTGGACATATTTTGTAATGGCATCAGCAATGGTAACACTGCATTTAACGCTCTGGGCAATAGCACACTTCCGGGGCCCCTTTGGTGGGGCCCTGGGCCAATGCCCTGTTTCCTACCCCCCCCCCCCCAACACTGGCCCTAGCTGCTGTGTGTGCTGTGGCTTCCAGTCATATTTTAGGCACAGCTGGAAAGAAGTGTGCCAATTTGATTTGTGTCTTTGAGTCTTTGCCCCCCCCCCCCATTTCACCTATATTAGCTTTTTAAATACCAAATCTGACTTCTTGAAATGGAGGGAGGCACTTTGGCTGTTATAAAGTCTTTTGATTACTTTTTGGACCAGTGACTTGAGGCAATAAAAAAGAAACTATATGTGTTTGAAGTTGTGCCAGCTCACAAGTCACACAAATCACATTCTGCTGTCACAGAATGCGGCAGCAAGATGTCTTCTTCTAACAACCATTCACTGGAGTGAAGTGGAATTAGGGTGTTGAAGTCAAGGGGAATCACACTAAAAAGTTCCATTTCCTCAGAAAACATAGAAACATAGAAATATAGAACAGATAAGCACACATCTATCCCAGGCATGTTTAAATTCACAGACAGTCGATTTTTCAACTTCAAGAGACCATTACTCAAGAGAGAGTATTTTATCATATTGAAGATGCCTCGTAGTTTCTTAAAGTGGAACAAGACCTTGGACTTTGACTTTTCTGAGTTTTGTTCCGTTCCCCTGGGGCATCCCGAATTAGCATGCCATACTGTGTAAATCCCCCAGAACACTGAGTACCAATCACTTCTTCAGGGTTCCAACGGCGCATGCGTGGTCTCCTGTCCAATGAGAGACGCCTGCCTAGACTATTTCAGTCTGCAGGTGGCTTGAATGGGGAGCGTGTGCTGCCACATTCCCACATCCTCGAAAACATCCCGTTGTCACAGCACTTGTGCAGGCTCTCGTCCAATGAGACCCGCCTGCTGTGACTACCTCATTCGGCAGACAGCTTTCATTGTTGTCAATGGGGAGCATTCGCTGTCATATCCCCTGCAACCCTGGCGGTATGCGCACAAGCCCGCCCCAGCCATTCAGATAGGCTGTTGTCACAGCCTATCTGAATGGCTGGGGTGGGAGTGGGTGTTTGGGTGCCCCGAGCAGTTTCACACAGCAGGGCATGCCAATTTGGGATGTCCAAGATTAAGGCAAATGGTTGGGCCTGGAATCTTTTTTTCCACCTTAAGGGGAAGTCACCCATTAAACATATAACACCTCCTCCCCGCACATATTGAAATAGTATGCCCCCCTCAATACTCTCCTTTTTCAGTGGCCATTCTACTATTTGGTCTGCTTTTGAAAGTCTTGGTCAACTTTAAGCAATGATAACTACTATGAGAGGGAGCTATTTCTCAATCGTCATGTTCTTTTGCTGGAGAAGAAAGCTACTCGATGTGTAATGGGAGGAGGAAAATCTTCTACTGAGCAAACCAGAAAAATTAAAGCAGACCTTCTGTCAAGAAAATAACGTTTAGTAATTTTCTCCCCCAAAGCCCCCCTTTGATGATCAATGGCCTATGCTGTTTTAGAGGGCTTAACTCCATGCAGATGCTGTCAGTAGTTTGGAATTTTGAAGCCCACACCAAACTAAGAGAGAAATATTTACCTCAGACAAGGGATCAGCATATCTGGCATGTTACACACACTCACACACTGAATCTGCTGAAGGGGATAAATCGAACTATGTATCTATGTAAGTCAATGGCCTTGGCAGCTGCTGAGCATTTTTACAATGTTGATACAATGTTGTAAGAGCTTTCTTAGCATTGATGAATTACAGGTGATGGCTTTTCACTTCTGTCTAGAAATAAAGCATTAATTCAATGAGATATAGGTTTTTACTTGACTGTAGGTCTGGGTCTTTCAGAAGCTGGACTGTCAGAATTATGGTAATATGGCATCTACCATGCAGTTCAGTAGCTTAAAATCCTCCTGCTGAGTTAAGCCCTGTCTAATATCTTGTGACACTAATTGTCAAGGGGGTCTTACTAAACTTGAGTTTTTTGAATGGAGGTTCACTTTAAGGTTGTAGATTACCCTACACCCTGAAATTGTTAACCTCACTAGTATGCACATAGACTCAAAACCATTTAGGCCACTTTATAGTGGACCAAAATCCAGAGTTTTCACTATCCCCGGTTTTGGTGCGCCACCCCCCTTTGTGTGAAACCCCTTGGATCACCTTTCCACAAGCCCACAGTGCAGGCACAGCTCTCCTCCAATCAGCTTCTCTGGCCCCGCATATTAATGTGAATGAAATCCTAGTCGCACACACAATCAGTGAGAATCATCCCATGCACAGACATTCAGTTACAGTGGGTGTGGCTATACACAGCCAGAAAAGGTTGCAGGTGATGCTCGCGGGCATGTTGGTGAGATTAGCAAAACCAGGGACTGGGGCGGGGGTTCCCAATTCGGGCGTCTGTATTAGGACTTTGCGCCAAAATATGCACAAAAATGAGCATTGTGATAAAAGTGGCATATTTTATGTTAACCTTGATAAGTTTGGGCCTTAGTTTCTACTTTTAACACCTTTAGTATGAAAATGGTCACAAGTGATTTTTTGTTGTTGTCAATCAGTATATTTGCATAAGGTCTCAAATCTAAGTTGCTATGGTTCTTTGATGGATTTCATCACTAGCTGTGTATGGAGATTTTTTTTAGCTCTATTAAAGGAAGTAGAGCAATGAACCTACCAGTTAAACATACAAACACCTCATACACTCACGTGAGTGGCAGCATCATCTCTAGCCTCTGTGATGTCACTCTTCGGCTAGAAAGCTTGCTGCTAACTGCTGTTCTGTTATCATGGTATTTGTTGCGGTTCCCACTGCAGCGCCTTCACCAGCACTGTGCAGGGGATAATGGGAATTGAGATGGTGCTGCCATACCGAGTTCATATGGGTGAGAGTTTTAAAAACTGCTCTGTTCCTCTGATGTTCCTGATTAAAGAGCACATACAGTTGGTCTTATTCACGCACATAAATGTAGGCTCACAAAGGAGCTGATTTATTTTTCTGTATATTGATTTACCAGAGATCTTGTTAGGTTTATGTGATGGGTTTTAGATTTTGGCTATTCTGTGTTTTGCATTCGAGTGCTGATTTACTATAGGGGCTCAGTGTGTACATAGTGCATAGTGAGTACTGCATTATAATAATGTAAATACTACAATGGGATCCATTGTTGGATAGCTCAAAAAAGTATGCCGATTAAAAATCTATTTTTACTCAAAGCAATAGGGCTGTCCTAAGGAACATTTCTATTTTGTTCTTAGACTATACCAGTTAAGTACAGAAATTAGGTGATAACTTTTGTAGGCTAACTGAATATATTTTAGGTGGGCTTTCAAGGATACATGTTCCCATTGCAGTCCGGTGGAAGTCCCTGGGCAAAAAATCTGGTTGAGGCCCCTAGGGAGAAGATCTGGTGAAGATCCCTGACACAGTACTGTTTTCTTTAAAGTAATAGCCCAGTGCAAACCCCCTATGAACATGCCTGCCAGGGGGGCACCTGCCATCTGCCGCTCACTCACGCTGTGCCAATCTGAGTAATCCTGCTGCCCTAGCCACCAAAGCTCCTCTTATCCACCTCTATTGGACCCGACGGTAATCCTTGGTTCCAAACATCACCACTACTGGTCTATGGGGCTCCAGTACTACCAGCATTATTGTTTCAACTGCGGAGCCCACATCCCTGCCCTGTTTGCACACTCCTTTCCTTTTGCCCATCATTGCCATCCAGGTTGATCTTGCTACTGTGCAGTGGAGGCTGCTCACGGGGAGCTCCAGAAGCCCCTTCCTATCTTCACTAAAAGTCTGATGTTTACTGTTTTACTGATGCAGGTGTGCTGCCACTGGCATATTTCCTGCCTTGACCTCCTGATGACTTCAATGAACACATGGTGGAGGTCTCCTTGATATAGCAAATGGTCATGACCCAGGGGAAAGAACCCCTTAAATTGTGCCTATAATCCAGCTCTGCATATTCCTCTTCATCAAACATGATGTTACCAACCTAGAAGAGGACTGCCGTGCTATTGTTAATGCAGGGTTTAGAGCATTGTAGTGAATATGTTTTTTGCTCGCCTGCTGTGTGCAGCGATGTTAAAGAAGTTTAGTAAGTACATTTATGTAATTTGTATGACCTACATATAGTGGAAAATTTGATCCACCTTCATTAACTGAGGCCCAACATGTCTCTACTTTAGACAAAGTCAACTGCCTCACATCTACTTCAATACTGATATTAATCAATACCTTCAAATAATTTCTAATTCTGAGTAAATCATCCACTAAAATTCTCTTATCAGATATGTTTTATTTTCTTCTGTCTACTTGCAGTATCCATTAAGTGTAAGTATGCAAAAACAGCCAGTGTGGTTTGCAGGCAAGTCTTGAACAGTTCCTTGCCACACTGGGTCACGGGGAATAAAAGTAAGCAGCTGCAATTAGTGAAGCGTGTGATCACTGTATTGTTAAAGCTAAACTGTTTCATAAGGAAGCAAAATGGAAGCAACATATGGAAGTGTGTGTAGCTCCTAATGTCACTGAGCGTATCAATAATCTAGACATTTACTATATTAGTGGTGAACACAGAAGTCTTGCTTTCCCATTAGTAGCGACCTTGTTCTTTTTCTAAAACCCTATGTGAGCTCTGGTAACATCAAATCTATAATAAGCCTATTACTTAGAATAGTGTAAATAAAGGCAGGAAAAAATAAAGCCAACAATAAGATTTTAGCTATTATTGTAGGTTCAGAATGAAGAAAAGTAGATCTTCCACATTCCTTGTACAAACTAGGTTATTATACTCTTGTTTAATGAGCTAATAGTTTTATCGGCCTGCAGCTTCTGATAATACAATAGCAGCTTGACAAACATTAGTTTACTTGGACCCATACCAAGAAGCCAAATCACCTGCCAGATAGGCTGGAGGGGTGACAGGATAGGGTTTAGGTGCAGAGGGTAATCCTAAAAGTGAGGAAAACATTAGGCTGGGTCACTGCAGTGTGTGCTGTGGCTTTAGTTTCCCTGTTGGATGGAAATCTGTCCTGGAAGAAGTGGGTGTTCCTCCTTTTGGGCTTGGGGATGGTAGGAAGGGGTTTAGGGTCACAGTAGTCATAGTAGTTTTCAATAGGCAGACTTCACAGATAAATGTGTGCTTTATAGGCTCCCTGACAATTTTGCCCCAGGCTGGATCCTGGTCCACAGGGATCCTAGCCCATTCCCTGCTGACCTCCCTGCAGTGTAGGGGGACTTAGATTTAACTTGTGTTGCTCTAACAGGGGCCTAAAACAGCTCAGTCGTCCACCTACTGTATTGGAGAAGTTACAGTTGTTTCAAGTGTGTGCAACCATTTCTGCTGCTTATAAATTTACATAAGCATGAAGATCCTATGTGTCTATACAATGAGGTTTCAGCAGATGTTTCCAGGTGCTGGGATGACTCGGTCTAAACCGTCTGATCAAATATTTCCAATAGCTAATCAGATAGTCGGTAAGGATTCTGCCACCAATAACAGATATTGGCCACTCCTCAGACTTCTTTAAAGACAACCTTTAATGTTTAGCCTTACCAGGGGGATTTTCTGGGACCCACGACCGCTCAATCTCACTCTCTCTGATGGTATATCAACCATCCTGTAAGTAAAAAGGAATGGCGGGGATGCGGCTGCGGCTTTTACATACGCAGTTGGACCAGGAAAGAAGGTAACTGTATGGGTGACCTGGGGGGTTTTACACAGCACGGCATCCCAATTTTGGATGCCCTCGGGGGAAGTTGATCTTATAGATCCCGGGCCAATGGCCGTGGGTTTTGGTACACTTTAAAACATGCTATTTAATAAAAGTTTTGCACTCACAACAATCCAAGTTACAGAGTGCATCAAGGGACACCACTATGGTTCCATATATGGGGTAAATCCTCAATCAGAGGAATCCAGCAAATTTACCTCAATACCCGTGGCCATCAGGTTTTAGGAGATTCAGCTGTACAATAGCAAGTGCTCGTAACGTTGATGCATTTAAATGCTCTCTCAGGCACTTTTATGCTGCCTGGCAGCAAGATCACCAGGCAGCAGGTTAGATAACTTAAGGGGATGGTAGTGCCCCTGCATCCATGCACCCTACCTGGTGTCTCTGTGCCAGAAAGGACAAACATGTTAGATCCATTTTAAAGTGGACCAAAACCCAGGATATTGACTGGGTCTTGGTCCTTTCCCCCGGGGCACCCTAATTGGGGATGTGTGAAACCCCCCAGATTGTCCGATCTCACTAACCCTTCCTCGGTCCTATGACGCATGTGCAGCCTCTCATCCAGTCAGCATGCTTGAATCTGATCCCGCCCCTTCATCCAAAAGCTCATCTAAGGCGAGTGGCCGACAGCTGCATTCCCCGCTACCCTCTAACAAGGAGCATATGCGCGCTGGCCATTCATAAATGTCTGGCACGCGCCCTACTAAAGGGATAGTGGGGGATGCGGCCGCTTTCTGGCATGCGCTGTTGGACCATGAAAGAAGGTGATTTTCTGGCCGACCTTAGGGGGGGGGGGGGGTTACAAAATAGGGGAATCCCAAATCTAGATGCCCGGGGGGGAGCGAGTATGCCTGCCCTGGAGTCTCATAGACTCCAAAGGGGGTTTTGGTCCACTTTAAGTAAGAGTACATTTTTTTAAATGTATTTGACAATAGTTGTATACACACACCTACTGTGAAGTGGATCAATACGATTCCTGTTTGCTCTGTGCCAAGGAGGTTCCAGATTCATAGGGACACTAAACTCATGTAACACACTTCCTTATGCAATCAGTGAGGTATACATTAGGGATATATATATCTTTTACTATGTAAGATCCATCCGATGGGGGGCAGGAGACCTCTTCCAATAGGAAATATGCTTAATTGCAGTGTGCAGCTATTTCCTTTTCTCCATTATACACAGCACCATGCCTTATTTGGGCCTTCTAAATATTTTAATTGCAGAGGAATCCTAGACCAGGATGCCCCAGGGGCAATTGTTAAAAGTCCAGTCTACTTATAACCCCAAGGCCTGGTGCTGAGGCAGGGCGGGGGGGCTTACAACAAAAAAACGACTTACCTCACCCTGGACCTTATGCTGTTACCGGTGCTCCTGCCCTCCCTGCTCTGTGTGCATGACATCCTGTCTGCTAAAGTGAAAAGTTTTTTTTGGTAATTTCAGCCCCGCCTTAGTGCCAGGAGAGAGTGGCAGGACAGAGGGGTTATAGGTAGACTTCCGCTTTACACCGTACAAACACCCTTACAAGAAGCAGTGCTCATATGCTCCAAGGGCAATTCAGATTTCTGCAAATAATTTACCTATTTTAACTCCTGTCTTGTCAAATTTACAATCAAAGTGGTGCCGGTTTTTCTGCCTCTGTACATTGTGGGTTATGTCAATCTAACCAGCAGCTCGATGCTGGGAAAGAAAGCTTCAAAATGGCTGCTACCAGGAGAAAATTGATGAGGTGGTGGAGCTTTGAGTAGCAAATGTAAGTGCTGACAATAATTCAGTATCATACATGTAGAAAAGGCAAGTGAGTTTTTGTTCAACTGTGTCACACTGTGAAAAGTGGACCAATACCCAGGATTTTGACTATCCAGGGTTTTGGTACTTGCCCCCTGGGGAACCCCGATCGGGGATTCCCAGCTTTGTGAAACCCCCCAGATCGACGAAACCAACTCACCTATTCCCGGTCCTATGGCACATGCACGGCCGCTCGTCCAATCAGCTAGCTCGGATCCGCTGACGTCACATCGTCTAAGCCTTTGCCTAAGGCGAGCGTCTCCAAGCTCGCTGACGGCCGCATCCCATGCTACCCTCTAACAAAATGCCCGCGCCGGCCATTTAGAAATTCCTGGCATGAGGACGCGCTCTGCTACAGGGATAGCGGGGAATGCTGCTGCGGCTCGCGCATGTGCTGTTGTCCTGGGAAAGAAGGTAAGTGTTTGTGCGACCTGAGGGGTTTCACACAGCGGGGCATCCCGATTTTGAATGGCCCGGGGGTGGAGGGAATCGATCGGCCTGGGAATCTTACAGATTTTAAGCTCTTATATAGGTTTTTAAGCAATGTGCAATAATGGAAACAGCAAAGAATTTTAAGCTAATGACCAATAAATACTGATTAAAACTGAATCTAATATGATATGTCTGAGCCACTGGACTTAGCTTAGCTTTGCTTTAGGGCATGGCTTTAAGAACAACACAGCAAATTGGGTTGCTTAAACTATCACTACAGATATACTATGAACTGGGAACCTTAAATGCCTAATAAGCAGGGACTACAAATAATAAAATACTATGATGCACAAAAGCCACCAGGAACAAAAAAACCTGAGCAAGCTAAGCAGTGACCCATGTTACAGTAAATACATTATTAAAGGAGATGGCTGATGAAGACACCATGATACAATCAGATGTGAAATAATCAAAACAGTGGGCCAATCTCCCAAGTAATATAGCTTCAAGCAAGAAGTCAGTGATGAGGAAGGCAATAATGAAAACTGCACAAGGTAATTATGGAAGGCCTAATTGGCACTTATGCTAATATGAAATCAATATTAGGTTTACTGCAACAAAGATAATCATGATTTTAATACAATATTTATTTTATGTTTAATGTGCAAATAAGCAGGAATAGCATAGTAGCAGCGTAGTCCCATCCCTCACTTTGTTGCAACTCGGTGTACAGTGGAAATGTATCCCTTTCAAAGATTGAAAATCATACCGAGCACCACTTAAAGGAACGGGAAAAAGGAGATTTATTTTTCCAGTCATAAATCTCATCCCCTTGTTCCTCTGCCCAATGAAGCATGAGAAATTCTTTTCTAGAAAGTATTCAGCATTAAAAGGACAAAGCTCCCCAAATCAGTAGCCATCTGCTTCCACCACATACTCTGCCCAAGTAGGAAGGCAGAAGACTGCATGAAAAAGGTCACCCCTGTTAGGACTTCTGAACAAATGGGAGATCACTGAATAGCACTGGGATCCTTTAGTGCCCCTTGTATATGTGCATCTATAGAGAGGGAGAAAGAAAGGCTGCTTTATATTTCTGTAACAATTGCTAAACAAAAAAGAGAGAACTGGCATTCTAAAAAGGGGCAATATAGCACCAAAAAGTGTTTAAGGAGATGAAAAGGGAACGCTCATTGGAATAGGCGTTACATTAAAAAGGTTACAATCCCACCAAATACTGTGCTAAGCAAACTGTTTAAGTCATACAAACTATATTTAAAAAAAAAAATCAAAATTCATATATAATTGTCAACAAACACAGATCTATCTGTTAATTTATATAAAATGTTCATCTATCTGCCTTTTTATTTGATTCTATGTTTTTATTACTATCTATGTCTGTCTATCAGGTGTAACGAAATGTGAGCAGACCTTGGGGCCCCGGCCTTGCTTATGCTGTAACCTTTTTCGTGTCACATTCAGCCCTTAGGACGCTAATTTAATAAAATCTTTCTTCATGTATGACCCCTTTTTATCTAGATATATTTATCTGCAATTGTATTTCTTTTTTTCGCAGTACTATCTTCTATCTATCTATCTATCTATCTATCTATCTATCTATCTATCTATCTCTATCTATCTATCTATCTATCTATCTATCTATCTATCTATCTATCTATCTATTTCACTGACCTGTAGTGCTGTTGATATGTTTATCTTTCTCTTGTTTCTATTCATTTATCATATAAAAAGCTTATGATGGAATAGGCATGCTTAGGTATTCAGTCGTCTACAATGATCTGCACGTGAAACCAGGAGCAGATTTTGCACATCCCACTGGCTTATTTTTGTCCAGCAGAAGCCATGAATGTAAATCCTGCTAATAATTGCCAAAAGCTGCAAAAAATGCCGTTTGTGCTCGCTAGACCCATTTATTATTTCGACCCTGTATTGTGTTCTCCTGCTCCCCTATTGTGAGAAGGAGACACATGAGGGGCCCTTGATGGTTGAGTGGAGGACAGAAGGCGTATGTTGCCAAGCACTAGTGTCCTGATGAAACAACAAATTTATTGATTAGTGCCTGTGAATAAGGGGCAGTGTTAAAAGGTTTTTACTGGCAAAGGCCATCTAAGTGTCACGGCTAGCTTTGTCACCTTTTTTTGCTGTGGACACCCAGACTTTGCAATGAACAATGCCTCAATGCTAAAATTAGGTCATTTCACTTATATGCATTTGAAACCCTTCATTAGCTTAGTAGTCCTAAATTAGAATAGCACTCGGCCTCTGTAAACAAGCAAAGCTTGTTCCTAGTTAAATTTTACACAAATGCTTTAGTAATATCAGAAAAGGCTTCTGTGATCACTGCTTGTAAATGGATAATGCAGAACTGCGAGGCTGTCTCAGGGCTTAGGATACAAGGACTGAACCTCACTGTCGCAGACTATGGTCCCTATTTATGATGTGTGCCGTTTAGCATCTTTCTGGCGGCTATAGCGTTAGTTTTGCAGCGCCAGTATTTTAATCTTGTCTGGCTCTGTGATACTACAAATGGCACTATAAGTTGCAGAGGCAAACGCTAACCAATTTGCTTTGATTGTTGCACTAGGTATTGGCCAGGCTGTGTCAGCGCCTGTTAGACCCGACTGCCGATTTTCACAGCACCAGTAAGTGTTACTTTTTACCGCTGTATTTTTGTCGCTGCACAGCATATTTATGAGATTTTTCCTCCTTGGTGCTGCATTTTTCTGGCGCTGATCAGTGTTTTATCATTACAGTTACAAGAAATCACCACTGGGGATAATTAAAGTGCGAATATGCTGGGTTTTAGTTGTCATCCAAATTACACATTGTTAAGCAAAAGAAGCAACAAATTTTTTTTTTCTCAAAAAAAAAGTCATTTGAGGATATCTACATCCTGCGTTTCCATTACTGACAAGTCACAATGCAAGTTCTGTTCAAATTAATGTGTGTAATATGACTTATAAGTATAAAACACTTTGAGCCTAATTTATTACTAAAATGTGGGGCGGCACTTGAGTGTCTCGGGACGCCTGCGCTGCAGAGAGCTGGCACTGATCCCTCGCTCGCTCCTGGTCGACGCTTAGGCACTAGTGCAGGGCTTGTATAAGCCTATGTGCTAGCAACCCCTAACGCCGGCTGGGAACGCAGATGAACAACAGGATTTAAGTAAAAAAAAAAAACACAGTGCCCGTGCACTTTGTGGACCTCATGTTGTGGGAGATTTTAACCTTAACATGCCTTACTATGGAGCTGCAGGTAGCTTGCAAACAGGAAGTGCTGTTGGGTTTCCTTCCAATATACATTGTGGTCTGCAGGCCTCCTGCAAAGAGGAAGTGCTGATGGATGGCATTGTAAGTCAGTTAAATTCAGGCTGCAGCACAACTGGGAAGCAGGAAAAGGAAGCCTCAAAAGGTTTTTCCAAAATGGACACTACCAGGAGTAAATCGCTTAGGCAGCTTTTCAGCTTTATGTGGAGCAAATGGAAATGCTGACAATGATTTAGTATCATGTGTGCAGATGGGACAGGTGTTTATTATCACAAGTGTATATTACCACATTAGCACCTAGTATCTATCAATATTTATTCACGTCACTTTTGCAATGCCTGTTTTAAACCCCATTCTGCCGGGTGACGTTAAATGTGGACCACCATGGTAGCTCTGTGCCAAGAAGAGGTCATAGCCCACCCCCTAATGCCCCTCATACTGGACCCACAATACCGCTCCTCGTGAAGAAGGCTTGCTTTTCCAGCCGAAACCTTAAGATCGACTTTATCCACCCAGTGCTGCAACCATCCAGCCTGTCTACATTTGACAGGATGTATTGAGGGACGTCCATTGATTTTCTTCCAGGGGATCTCACTCTCTTGACTCCAGGATCTTTCTCAACCTATTTGCTCATATAGACACATTTTTGTATACTTTTCTTGTTTCAATATTTTTATTGAAGTTTCCAACGGTACAGATCTGCAAGACATACAGCAGTGTATTGCCATCCCACGCAGGGGAGGTGTATAGAAAATGAAAATGGGCTAGCAGCATACAGTTTACAGTACAACAGGTTAACCAGATCAGTATTTTAACAATTCTCACAGTAACTACGAGCATGGAGAGGCACCGGACATACGTTCGGTACTACCAGTGCAGTTTACGTTACGTCACGACTGTGTCCAGGACCGTGCGGATCACGGAGCCCCGCGGTGTCCGCGACCAGCCCCGCCATCCGCACACCCACGACCACACGCCAGTCATGCCACATCCCTTGGGGTATGCCAGTGGGCTGTCCCACACAGCCGTACGCTTGCACAGAAGGAACCGTTCAGAAACCGTCAAAAAACAGTAAAGCTCTTATGTTGTATACTTTTCTATCTTGTGATACATGTACCATGTTTTGTATATACACTTTATTGATGTCACCAATTTTTGCTAACAGCATTAGAAATTCTTCCTTTTAAATGCATTTTGGTTTGAAGGGTGTTCAATATTACATCTCTGCATTTGTATATAGCCCACCCCCTAATGCCACCCATAACCACAAATGCCTTAGAACACTGTAAACATAAACACCTGGGCGTGACAGTGGGAATAATATTTTTAGACTGGCTTTAGTATTGATGGGTACTGTTAAATCACAAATGTCTGTAATAATATAACTATAGAATTTGAGGCCAGCCTTCTGACTATTTGCCAAACTAGCCATAGACTGACACTGGTGAAGGGAAGTATTTCTTTGCTATAAATAGCATTGTTTTAAAGCGAGTTTAGGATCTTTTGCGAGTTCTGGTTGTATTTTCAAGTGAGGTTGTATTATAAGTGAGGGGACTTTCATTAAGGGGAAAAAAGCATTGTGTTACTGTTTTTTTTCTCGCTCTTGTATTGCAAGGTTTAGCCCTATATTTAAATGCATTGGTTGCTTGCATTTGATAGAGAGCAGAATTAATTGGATGGGGTTGTTGCTGCCTAATTAGAAGCCTATTTATTTAATGTGAGGCCAGACTAGCCATAGACATAGACTCTGTTGAAGGGAAATATTTCTTTGCTATAAATTACAGTGTTTTAAAGTGAGTTTAGGAGCTTTTGCGAGTTCTGGTTGTATATTTAAGTGAGGTTGTATTATAAGTGAGGGGACTTTATGCTGGGGGACTTTAAGTGTTTATTGCCTAAGTGTTAAAGAGCTAAAATAAGAAGTTAAAATCCAAAGTTGCTGCAACTGTACGCACTAAAATTGTGTTTTAACTGTGTTTTAATCAGTTTTTTTAACTGGGATAATGGCCAGCAATATTGGAGGTCTACTTCAGTGCACAATTTGTCATATGTATACATTCCAGGAGCAGCAGTGAGCAGAGTGAATACCGCTGTGTTAAATGTAAGCATATTGCAACCTTGGAAGCTCGGGTTAGAGATCTGGAGGTGCAAAATGCAACACTGAGGGAGATTGAAAATATGGAAAAGGTTATTCTGCTCACTGAGCAGGCATTAAACCAAACCTTCACCATAATTTATTGAAAACCCCAAACCCCTAAAAAACGATTCCCCAGCGTCTAAAATTAATATATTTTAAGTTTTTAGTCACTTATTATTCTTTCCCCCACATGGCTCCAACTATTTTCAGGACTTGACTCACCTTGACTCAGAAGCATCACACTTACTGATGAAAGGAGATTGGGATAAAGTGCAGGGGGTGGGGTTATAGCTGTGCTTTCCGCAGACAGAGCAGGGCTGGGGTCAGGAAAAGGTCAGCAATCCCAGAATGCAGAGCAGCACAGTCAGAAGGCACTTCCTGTTTGCAGGCTGCCTGATGTTCCATGAGCCGCCATCTTGGATGTTTAAAGTCTCATAACATGCAGTAGATGCAGGTAGGATGATTTTTAATGTGAACAATCTGTATGTACAGGGTGTGGGAAACATATAAGATAGACTCTTATTCAGAGTGAAGGACCGCTTTAAGTGGGGTAGAAACAGAAGGTGGAGTAATGGGTCAGGAGGAGCAGATACGTAGCTGGATAAATGAGGATGGGGGAGTAGAAAGGGTGCACAGAAAAGGAAGGCCATAATCGTGTATGTGCCCCCTATTAAAATTGCCGGGAGGACAGCCCAGCTAGTGAGTGGGTGTTTGGGACTGCAGGTAGGACTGGATAGTTAGTGGTAATAGGGGATTCTATTATCAGGCAAACTGTGAATGGTTTGCTATCTTCCTGATGCCAGGGTTCAGCATGTGGTGGAAAGGGTGTATAAATTGCACAGAGTGGCTGGGGATGATCAAGCTGTTGGGGTCCACGTGGAGACCAATGACAGAACTAATGGGAGATGGAGGATCCTTTTGATACTTTTAACAACTTAGGCACCACGTTGAAGAGAAGGACCACCAAGGTTGTATTCTCTGGAATACTGCCTGTGTTGTGCGCTACACATAGGAGCTTAGAGAGTTAAGCGCATGGCTGGTGCAGGGCAGAAGGATTCTGGTTCCTAGAGCACAGGGCTGACTATTCATTGAGGTACAAACTGTATTCTACAAATAATTTGCACCTGAATGGAAGGGGGGATTCTGGGCTGGATAAGAGGATACTAGAAGGGGTGGAGGGGTATTTAAACTAGAGATGAGGGGCGAGAACAAGAGAGAAAACATAGGGAAAGACAAGTTACTTAGGGCACAGCATATTATGGTGGGTGGAGAATTAGAAGGGGGGAGGACTGCTGTGATGGATAAGGAGATCCATGTGTTGCAAACCAGCAGTGAAAAATTAGGAAGATGCATTACTGTAGAAGCTAATACTATAGCTCAAAGTGTCAAACTAGATGGGAACTTAAAGTATATGCTCACAAATGCCAGAAGTCTGGCATTTAAAGTGGGGGAGCTTGAGGCTCTGGTACTGTAAGAAAATATTGATGTTATTGGTGTGGCTGGGACATGGCTGGATTCCACACATGACTGGACTGTCAGTCTTCAAGGTTTTGCTCTCTTTCGGGAAGGGAGAGTAAATAGGAAAGGGGGCGGAGTGTGTCTCTATGTAAAGCAAGAATTCAAAGCACATATTAATGAGGGGATACTAGCAGAAGATTTTGAGGATGTAGAATCCTTGTCGGTAGAAGTGCGGGGGTTGGGCAATGTAAACAATGTTAAAATACAATTTGGTGTAATCTATAGACCCCCCAACATAACTGAGGAAATAGAGGGTCAGCTGAATAAACAGATAGAGCAGACGTCACAGGCTGATACAGTGCTGGTGATGGTGGACTTCAACTACCCAGGTATTGACTGTAGACATGGTTCTGCTTCTTCTACAAGGGGGAGAGCATTCCTCAGCCTGCTGCAAGATAACTATATGAATCTGTTTGTGGAGGTACCTACTAGGGGTGATGCTTTTTTGGATCTGGTGATGATGATGACCTGATAGGGACGGTAACAGTCCATGAAAATCTTGGTAACAGTGACCACAATATAGTTGTATACAACATAAACTGTAAGGAAGATTGTCTGCCTGGGCAAAAACACTGAATTTTAGGAAGGCCAACTTCCCCAGGCTCAGAGCTGCACTCCAGGACATAGACTGGGAGCATCTGTTGAGGAATAAGGATACAGATGCCAAATGGGAGTGCTTAAAATCAATTGTGAGTACCAATGTTGCTAAATTTATTTCTATGGGCAACAAATATCAGCGGCAAAAATTAAATGGCTGACAACTGCAGTTAAAAGGGCAATAAAGAACAAGAAAATGGTGTTTAAAAATTACAAGGCTGAGCTCTTAGCTGTAAACCTTGGCAAATAAAGCATGTAAGAAAGAAATAAGGCAAAAGTACAAATTGAAAGAGATATGGTCAAAGAAAGCAAAACATACCCTAAACGTTTTTTAATTATATATGAATTCAAAGAAAACTAAATTAGAACAGGTAGGTGCCCTAATTAAAGATAATGGGGAACTCGTCACTGGGGATAAGGAGAAGGTGGATCTGTTAAAGATCTTTAAAGTCTCACTAACAACTGGTATAGTGCGAAGGGACTGGCACAAGGCAAATATGGTGCCCATTTTTAAAAAGGGCTCTAGGTCTTCTCCAGGAAATTACAGACCTGTAAGTTTAACATCCATTATGGGAAAATTGCTTGAGGGGCTTTTAAGGGACTACATACATGAGCATCAAGCTGACTTGGACACTTTGGGTGTCTGGCCATCCACTTGGCAAATGAAGTTCACTGTGGAGAAATGTAAAGTCATGCATTTGGGGTCTAATAACCCGAAGGCCACATATGTCCTAGGGGGAGTAAAACTGGGAGAAAAACACTTGTTGAGAAGGATCTGGGGGTACTGGTAGATCAAAGACTAAATAACAACATGCAATGCCAAGCAGCTGCTTGCAAGGCCACCAAGATATTATCATTCATTAAAAGAGGCATGGAATCATGGGAGAGGGATGTAATTTTGCCTCTTTACAAGGCACTTGTGCGCCCTCACCTGGAATATGCAGTCTAGTTCTGGGCAGCAGTTCAAAGAAAGGATGCTCTGACTATGGAAAGGTTGCAGAGTAGAGCCACCAAACTAATAACAGAAATGAAAGATCTTAGTTATGATGAAGGATTAAGAGAATTAAATCTGTTTAGTCTTATGAATAGATGAATGAGGGGGAACATGATTTTCTTGTGTAAATATATAAATGGGAAATGCAAAAAATATGGATAAACACTATTTCAGGTAAAGTCAAGGGGGCACTCCCTTCGAATGGAAAAAAAGAAATTCAATCTCCAGAGGCGACAATCATTTTTTTACCATAAAAACTATAAATCTGTGAAATAGCCACCTACAGAAGCTTGTTACAGCATCAACCACTTCAAAAAAGGATTAGATGCTTATTTAGCAGAAAATAACATTAACAAAAACTTCCCCTATCCCAACACCCTTGGTTGAACTTGATGGACATATGTCTTTTTTAGATGTAATAACTATGTAACATGCCAGTGATCTGTCCGTCAGTTTTACATTTGCCTAAAATATTATTAAAATCTTTTCTCTGCATGCATTGTCAGTGGATCAATGGGTTGTATTTACTTTAGACTAGAGGTCAAAGGCAAGAAAACTTTTATATTACTTGTACACTCACTTTCCCTTCAGTCCCCAGTGAGTGTTCATGGATAATATAATTATTCAGTGGTTGTTAATTGAGCAGAATTGATTAATACCTTGGCCATGTGAATTCCTCTACAGATTGACCCAGTCAAGACCTAATGCTTGGTCAGTACATTGGTGGGATACTGGATGCAGTTGTTCTTCACACTTACGAGGCAGGCAGCAGGGGTGCTTTTTGTAGTCTTTTTGTGTGTTTGCTCCTTTTAACTCCTTTTCTTCCTGCTAATGTGCTTTGTTTTGCTTCTGATAAATTAACTCCATTGTCAAGCGGCACTTGTTTGTAACCTGACTGCCGGAGAGCTTCCCTCTACCATTGATAATGATTTGGCATCAATTACTTGGTACACTCGGCCTACAATGAGCCTATTCTGTCCCTCTGTGGAGCGGATGGCACATGAAGACGTCAGAATGGAAAGCAGGCACTTTATGGCATATGGAATTGGCAAACAGCATCGGGGAGAAGGGGAGATACAACTGTTCACTAGAGTAAACAATGGAATAACACTGCTATTAAATGCTAATCACTCAGATTTATCTGCCTTGCTTCCTTCATGATATCATCCTTGTAAATAGACAAGGCAGAAGATTTGACCACTAACAAAGTGCACCTATTATCTGCTTAGATTTTTATATTACTCTTTATTTATTTCAACCTGTATTCTTCAAAATTTTCATATAGCGTAGTTATTTTTTTTATCTGCAGATTGTTATGTAATTCTTGGATCCTAACTTCCTTTACGCATGAATTGCAGGATTCTCTGACAAGTAAAATTAATCCTAGTCAATCTGTTTTTATGCCACTATTAAAAGCGATAGTGACTTTTGCATAGTAAAACTTATACCAAACACACAATGCTATGCTAGTACACTAGATGTTTCAAAAAGTTACACTCCATATTGAATATTGTGTATATAACTATATGTGATATTCAATATGGAGTGTAGTATTTTGACATACATTCAAATGAATAACTGGCGTGTTAAATAAGATTAATATATATAAATATAAAAAGAAAGACTGGTGAGGAATACATACACATACACATCTTTAAATGTAGATATATTTGTTTTTATATATAAAAGCATAAAGGTAGGTGTTTAGATATTTATCTATAGACAGGCATATCGAGGGGCAGACAGACAAACAGTAGATGCAATGCACATGTAGATATGTAGATATGGACATAATGACAACAATACATAGATTAAAATTCATTGTCATCATCTGTCTACCTACATATCTATTTATTTTTTTAACCATATATTCTTCTGTTGTTAATGTATCTGTCTATCTATCTATAGAATCATGCATCTATCTATCTATCTATCTATCTATCTATCTATCTATCTATCTATCTATCTATCCCTCTGATTGTCAGCATCTATCTACCTATCTAGCTATATCTTTCTATCTATTTTATCTATCTATCTATCTATCTATCTATCTATCTCTCCTTTTCCAAATATATATATATATATATATATATATATATATATATATTACTATCATTTAGCCGCTTTGTCATTGAATTCGTCCATTAGACCAGCATGTTTGCATTAATGAAATCAGTCAGAATGTTTCTAATTGTTAAAATGATGTTACCACTAATAATAGGATATCTACAAATGCTAATTAGAATGAGTTGTTATGGAGTTGTTATTACAGCGATCATGTTCTGTGGCTGTATTGCTCCCCAGAGCAGAGGTCCCTCGGCCAGTAAGAACGCACACACAGTTTCTAGTAACATCCATCAAGCAGAGTAATCAGGCAGTGGAGGGGAATGCTGTAATGTTCAGCAAGACAAATCGCCTTTCCCCTCTCCACCACTTGGGGAGCTGTGGACACTCCAGGGATGCAGTTTATGTGCTAAATGATTCATGGATTAACCCTCAGCTCCATGGAGGAATATACTTGCACTGCGTATGCTGGTATCTGCATGGCACCCAGAGCACAGTAGTCTCTGTTAACGTCTTACGGGTACATACTGTACTTTTTCTAACAAGCACTAACATCCCATTTTCATACAAACAAGTTCAAACTTATAGGTTATAGGTTTCATAATAATAAAAATAGGATGACATTAATGGTATAATTGCAATTGTATCACAAAAGCTTGTTTCCTATTTTACCTAGCTATTTGTAAAATGTTAAGTTACATTAATAAGATGAGTAGGATACATTGAACATATTGCAAGCATGAGATGTTCGCCCACCATCCTTTTTACGAATACCTGGGTGTAACGAACATACAGTTAGTGTCTGAGGAATAATGGAACAATAGCCAAACCTCACACACCAGAAGAGCATTTGCATTCAGAAGCCATGGCTGTGCTACTTCTCTATTAGAATGCCAGTTAATTACCATTCTAATAGCCACATCAAAGTGAATCCACCAGTTTCTTACCTCAGTGTAACCACGCAGCAGAGACAGAAAAGAAGAGCCCCCAGGGGCTGCACAGCACAAATGGGATGAGCAAGACAGTCTACCTGATTACTGATCAACCATTGTCTAATTAGAGGACACTCATTACACACAGCACACACTGAGAATCTTTGCCAGCCGGTTGGCCATAATGACAAGAATAAAAGGTGCACAAAAGATGGGACACTTAGCACAAATGTATCTTCTACCTGGTATTTGCTGGTAAATCGAAGCACAGCATGTATTATGTATGACTATACTGGATATATATATTATAATGTAAACTGTTACAAAACACATATGCATTTGTTTAAATGTTCTGTCTAAGCACAGAAAAAAACTATACTCATGAAATAGATCACTATGTGTGCAATCCAAATGTGGACTGCCTGCTCCCAGCGTGAGTGCTCCCAGCAAACCACAGCTGTTGCTCTTGCCAAGCTCCTTTCCATCATGACCTAGAGGGATAAAGGCGGCTGTGCGACCACATTTGTAGCATGGTCATGGAAACATGGAAAGAAAATGGAGAAATTCTACAGAATATGTTGGAAATGAAAGATTTTTGCTCTCCCATTATTCCTTTGGCTTGACTGTCCCTTAAATATTCCACATTATCTTGTATTCATGGAATGGCTGCATCCTTTTTTATAACTTTTTGTCTTTAGCAATCGTGACCTGGGTAAAAACCTCATGTAGTGGCATATTAGCAGCCAAAATCAATACTAGTGAAATATATTAGTGCTAAGATTATGCACAGCAATGTACATAATATCAAAGGGCTGCATTGTTTTAGGTCTCACCTTGACATGTTTCACTCAAAAGGAGATCTGGCAGGCTGAGTCATCACTAACGCCAGGTAGCGACAGATGAGCGTCTGTATTGCGGCGCTATTAGCGGCCGCTAGTGGCCGCCACGATCAGCTGTCAGTCTCTATTCCAGGGCTCCTCAGTCGCTACCTGCCGTTATTGGAAATCATGCTGCCAACGTTGAATATGATGTTTCAGATGTGCTTTAGAGGCGCTGTTGAGTTGTTTCACCGTATTCAATATAGCGCCTGAGCGTTTCTTTGCTGTTGTATAGAAATCAATCTGTAAAATTAGGAAATGTGATCTAACACTATGCAAATAACACATGGAAACATTTTTTTTGGATTTATTTAAGCAGATATTTGGTTTAATAAAAATAAAAATAAAAAAAACAGGTTTTGCCATGTTCATGGTGCCTAAAATGAGAAAAAAAGTGTAGTTAGTTAATGTTGCTTCAAAATATATTTTACTAAATCCCCTTTGTTTGTTGGGGTTGAATTTAATTACATAACAAACACCTTTAAACTTTAGAGATTGAAAGCAAGCTACTTTTGCTTTATCCATATCAACTACCACCCCCATATTTTGTTTTTTAATTACTTTAAGCTACACAATTTTCTGGGTAATAATTAGAGACCAACCGCATATTTGTCAAGTAATGCTTTGAAGGGCCCTGTAGTACAGTAGTTGTAGTATAGTTAAGGTGACCTAGCTTACCGAAAAAAAAGAGGTAATCATGCTTTCCCGTCGCTCAAACCCAGTCTGGGTGTCCTCATGACTGTCTGCGGCCATGTTGGGGACTTCTGGCACCAGTGCTGTTTCCTCGGGGGGTTCTATTCGGTGACATATGCAAATATTGTGTAGGACAAAGCATGCAAGGATGATTTTGGAGACCTTTTGTGGACTGTACAACATCTCTCCTCCTGGGCGTGCCAAACAGAGAAAGCGTGCTTTCAGCAGGCCAATGGTTCTTTCCACAATGCATCTGGTTTTGCGATGTGCTGCATTGTATCGTACTTGGGCAGTGGTCTGTGGTGTTCTGACCGGAGTCATTAGCCACATTTTCTGCCCATATCCCTTGTCCGCTGTAGAATAATCAAATTGAGAGAGAGCAATTAGTCAAGTACCATGAACATAATGTGTACATTAAAGCTTCTGTTATCTAGTTTGCCAATTTACTAGGCCACATATCAAACTTGTAATTATGTCAAGGATTATTAATTACCCAGTAGCCAGCCAGGTGGCATTTCATTGTTCTCAAACTTCCGGCACAGGACTGATTGCTGGAGCACGTAAGAATCATGGCATGAGCCGGGGAAGGCAGATCTCATGGCCCACAGCTTCATGTGATGGTCACACACTACCATATCGTTCATTGAATGGAACTGTTTAGGATTTTAATAATGCAGCTCCTGTGCACGGGAAGGGCAGAAAGGGATATGTGTACCATCCACGCACCCTAGCACATTAGGGATCCCTCCCATGCGGTAGAACACACATTTTATATTGCCAACCTCCTCCTCATCCTCAGGAAATTTGATATAAACAGGGATAAGGTTGCAAATAGCCAGGACTACCTGGTACAATATGCGGCTCATTGTAGCCTGACTGATCCCGTTGAGGAGGGCAGAGGTTGCCTGGAAATTCCCCCGTGCCACAATATTTAGCATGGCACACGAACTATGCCAGGGATGGAATGGGTGCGTCTGGTGGATGAATCGATTTTGGTCTTAATCTGATCATATAGGAACTGTAGTGCTGCACGATTCAGACAAAAACGACTTCTGATCTGCTTGTCACTTAAATCCCATAGAGAGAGGCGGATGCCAAAGGATCGGTGTGCCCTAAGCCTCACAGCACCCTCCTCCCTTGACTCCTGACCTTCCTGTATGCTGCCACAACAATACATCCATAATCCAAACATCACCCTCTCATTGATCTCACAATCACTGGCTATAGCTCAGGCACTGCACAAAAAACAAAAAACAATATCAACACACACACAACCACTCCACATACACAATCACAATCCTCAAACAATCACACAAATGCAGCTCACCACGAAACCAGATGTATAGTGGCTAGAACCATCAGGCTGCTGAAAGTATGCTTTCAAAGTTTGGCACAACCAAGAGGGGAGTTGCTGCACAACCCACAAAAGGTCCCCAAAACAATCCACACTTGCAGTATGCTACACAATATTTGCCACCAATGCCACCAAAAAAAATCTCACAAAGAAACAGCACTGATGCCAGAAAAGCTCAACAAAGCCACAGACAGTACTCAATAAACACAGCCAGACACTTTGTGCAAGCTAGGGCTTAGTAACTGAAAACACCACAGCCTTTGCCACAGTGTATCATGAAAAGAATGCTTAAAGTATTCTGAATTTATACTTAACTTATCCAAAGGACTGGTCCACTTAGCCGCCTCTTGCGTTTCTTAGCAGTTTCCGGTCTGTAATTAGCTTACCACAGGTGTGGCGGAAACACCTAGCGCTTGCATAATAGCGTACTTTAGCGGCTCTGGTTGCACAGACACCTTTTGTACAATCAAAGGTATGCTGTTCAAAATTCAAATAGCCGTTTTTGGGACACCATTTCCAATGTTGTTAAGAGCCATGGATCCCATTACTTCATAATGTCTATGTGGGTTGTTAATTAGCCAATTAATGACTTTATTGACTGCAACACATGTTTTCCACAAACATCATTTATTGGAGTCAAGATGTATCTCAAAACACCTGTACAGTATGTGTCAATCAATTAACTGGGCCTGTTTGTGATTGGTTCCTAAAGCACATAAATTGGGGCATACACATTCAGCATTTGTTGCCATTCTGTAGGTTGCATGCGTCCTTGTGTGTGTGTTATTTGGTGGTGTGCAGCTACAGGATGGAGCCAAATTCTGGGCATCTGCCAGCCACTGCTGTGTCTTCTGCTGGGCCCAGTACCAGTGGTGTGTGTCGTGACCGCAGACCTTCCTTAAGGAAAAGGGCACAGGCATAAGGTGAAGCCCCACCCAAGGCCAAGCGTCCATTTGCCAAGAGGGAGCCAGAATTTAATTTGGCGGATAATAATACTCTTGTGCGTCTGACACTGGCTAAATGGGAGTTATTATTTGGCTCCCAAAGTCAGTGTTTAGGCAAACAAGAAAGGAGCAAATTGTGGGATGCCATTGGTGAGCAGCTTACTAGCACTGCTCAATACCCACGCAGTGGCGCAGCCTGCAAGAAACGCTTCTACACTTTGCAAAAGGCCCTTATGGGAAAGATGAAGAATGATCTACTTGTATACAGTGGGACAAAGCAGGGTCCAAAGAGTAAATACAGGCCATATGAGGAGATGCTGAAGTCTGCCGGCTGCAGGGGGTGGATGCTGGGGATGACACCACAGGTTGGGGTGAAGGTACATTCATTTAATCTTGAAAGTGATTGTTGATAATCATGTTGTTACATTTCTCATAACCAAATAGTTCTCATAATAAAAGTAGGTCACGGTAAGTATTAGATTTTAGCTATGTCGTTTTTTTTTTTCATTCAATGATTTTTATTGAAGTACACAGAAGTAACAAAAAAAATGGCACTTGCAAGACTTATAGATATACAACGAGGAGGTAAAGCATTCCTGGACATCGTTATAAATGTAACTCTAACAAGAACTATCAGGTAAATCAGAGGGACTTCTCTTGCTTAAACTAATTATCACATCAAGATTGGCGTTCAGGGGGCGATCCGGTCCGCACTAAAGACTTGAATCTACTCGCTATCCGGAGCGCCTCCTGAGTGTGTTGACGTAAATACATCAAAGATAGATCAAAGACGTTCCGAAAAGCTAAAAGAAGAGCGTTATAGAAAGTAAGGGAAGGGGGGGAGAGGGATAATAGGAGGGGAGGAAAGGAATAGGGGTCTGATATTTATTGTAACTGTTTTTTAAACATACCGGGGTCTAAACGCTTAAAAGGTCCCAATTGAAAGTGCTAGGAAAGATCTCCCTGATCCAGGGAGCCCACACTTCTCGGAACTCCTCCAGTCTGTTTTCATGGATAGCTGATAGTTTTTCCATAGCTAGTGTGTTATTGACCCTGTTTTTTAACTCTGTAAAACTTAGTGTGGAGGTCTTCCATGCCTTAGCGATGACTAACTTAGCACAGGTAAGGACATGGTACAACAGTTGTCTCTGTCTGGCCTAGGATCCTACTAGAGGTTCATTTAACAATGCAACCCAGGGGTCTAAGCCAATGTTAGTTTCAAAGATCTTACATAGTAAGGTTTGAATCTTATCCCAGAAGTTTCTAGCTATCCCACAGCTCCACCAAATGTGGCCGTTCGAGCCTGGTTCGTCGCAGCCGCGAAAGCATTTATTTTGTGCCCCCGCAACCACGTGTGCTAATTGCGTAGGGACTAGGTACCAGCGCAAAGCTACCTTCAGGTTAACTTCTATCGCCTGTACAGAGGGTTTTTTGCCAAAAGATGCCTGCCACATCTTATCCCAGACTTCAGGGTTTCTTTCTTCCCCCAGGTCGAGTTCCCACTTTTCCCTATATGTTGGGGTGGCACCGTCTAAGTTCTTGCAAAGTGAGTAGTATATGCTAGCAATAGCACCTTTGTCTCTCGGGTTGCGCAGGCAACGATGTTCAAAACAAGTGTAATCGTCAAGTTTTGGGGCATTTTTCGCAATAGACTTTATGAAGTGATGTAACTTGGAGGTATCCAAAGAAGTCCTTTGGCAGGAGACCAAACTTATCTCTGAGGTGTGAGAAGGAGGCTATATCAGATCCGTGGTAGCAATTATGTACGCGTTGAATCCCCGAATTACGCCACCTATTAAACCTATGTGGGTCTGTAATTCCTGGGGGGAATAATGAATTATCCCATAATGGCATTAGGGGCATGTGTGGAGAAGCCAACCCGCCTGAAAATTTAATATCGTCCCACAGCCGAAGAGAATGAGCCATAATCATATTGCTTTCAAAACTTCTGGCCTTCGGTATGAGCCACAGAAGATCGCTGATCGGTGAGGACGGGGACATAGCTGACTCGATACGAACCCAGCCTGGTATGTCAACAATGGCATGGTATGAAAGGAGCTGTGCGGCTTGCGCAGCTTGATAGTATTTCTCGAATCTCGGAACCCCCATGCCTCCAGCCGATTTTGACCGCAGCATAACTTTCCGTGCTATCCTTTGTCGTTTCCCGCCCCAGATAAACCTTAGGACTTGTCCTTGAATCTCTTTGAGAAAGTTAGATGGGAGCTTTACTGGAAGAGTCCTGGCTAGGTACAAACATTTGGGCAGTAAGGACATCTTGACCGCCGCCATTCTGCCCAGCCATGACAAATTGCACTCCTGCCACTTCGTCATTAAGGTACTAAATTTTCCACGCAGTGGTACGAAATTTGCTGCGTAGAGAGAATCATATGTGTTAGTCAGGGCTATACCTAGGTATTTAATTGCCTGGATTTCCCAGCTAAAGTGGTAATTGGCCTGCAGCTGACGCCACGTTCCGTCCGGGAGATTAACATTCAATGCCTTGGATTTTGCGGTATTAGCTTGAAGGCCGGATATTGCCGCAAATTGACCCAGGATTTGCAATAGGTTAGGTATGGATATGAGAGGGTTGGAAATACTTAGCAGGACATCGTCCGCAAATAGGCTAAGTTTATGTTGCTCTCCCGCTATTTCCACTCCTAGGACATCTGGGGAGTCTCTTATCATTTGAGCTAATGGCTCCATTGCCAGGGCAAATAACAAGGGGGACAATGGGCATCCCTGTCTCGTTCCTCTGGCCAGCGGAAAGGGGTCCGATCTATATCCGCAGTATTTTACAAAGGCTATCGGCGCTTTATAGACTGCTCTTAGTATAGTCAGAAAGTAGGGGCCGAAACCCCACTTCTCTAGTAAGTGGAAGAGATACTCCCAGGATACCGAATCAAAGGCTTTTTTGATATCACGCCCGAGATCTGAAGCATCCTCCTGATGTTGTCTCCTGCTTGTCTCCCCGGTATAAAGCCTGTCTGGTCGTTATGGATCAGGAGTGGCAAGTATCTAGATAGTCTATCTGCAAGCACTTTAGTAAAAATCTTAACGTCTAGGTTGATTAGGGAGATTGGTCTATAATTAGTCCATGTCGTGTGGTCTGTATCAGGCTTTGGTATCATACTTATCGAGGCGGTGAGTGATTCCTTCTAGAATGACTCACCTCCACGAACCGCATTAAAGGCCGCCGTCAGCTTTGGAGCTAGTATAGAAGTGAAACATTTGTAATAAGCGGCAGGGAAACCATCAGGTCCTGGCCTTTTATTAGGTTGTAGTCCCGTTATTACTTTTTGAACCTCTGCGGCTTCAAAGTCCGAGTCCATAAGGGTTCTCAGCTCCTCCGGGATATCGGGCAGAGAAATTCTCTCCAGGAATGCAGAGATTCCCTCTCCCTTTGGTGGGTTGGGATTAGAATATAATTTAGAGAGTTGGTCTCTAAAAATGCCTACTATTTTAACCGGGTTACTTGAAGCTATCCCTCTTTTCAGCTTGATCGGTCGGTACATCTGGTCAGGTGTTTTCAACTTTTTTGCCAGTAAGGCGTCTGGTTTATTAGCTTTGCAGTAGTATTTGTGTTTGAGGTGTCTCAAAACATTCTCTGCTTTACCCGCTAGAGCTAGGTTTAGTTCGTCTGTTACCCTATTTAATTTAGCCCTGATATCTATCGTCATCTGTCGTTTGGCCCTTTCCGTCAATTCTAGATATTCCTTTTCTAACTTGTCTATATGGGCATTCCTCTCCTTTTTTTTCCGTGAGGCTAACTGGATTAGTTTACCCCTTATAGTTGGTTTATGTGCCTCCCAACAGATCGTGGGGGAGACCTCCCCTGTTTCATTCAACGTAAAATACTCAATTAGTGCATCAGAGATGGATTGGGTTAAAACCGGGTCTGAAAGGAGAGATATATTTAGGGACCATGTTGATCCTAGCGGTCTGCTTAGCAGGGAGTGCAATTTGAGTAGCTGGGCATCGTGGTCGGACCAGGAGATCGGGACAATGTCTACAGCTGATAATTGAGCCAGAGTAGGAACGGGTAGGAGGATGTGGTCTATCCTAGTGTATACTGAGTGTGGATGGGAGTAGTGCGTAAAGTTCTGGGTCCCAGGATGAGCTTCCCGCCAACAATCAACCACTAAACAGGAATCTAGTAAGTTCCTAAAGGCTTTTGAGTTCGCAAGTAGTTGGGCTCCTGCCAAAGAACCCTTCACGGACTGTCTATCCAGGAGGGGGTTTAGTACTAAATTTGAGTCTTCACATATAATTGTTGTCCCTTTGGCCACAGCCATTACTTCTTTCAGGAAGCTTGACAGGAAAGGTAACTGGTTGGTGTTGGGGGCATAGTAGGTGGCAAACGTTACCTCAATGTCCTGCATTTCACCAATAAGGATAAGGAATCTCCCTCCTTTATCTGAGATTTCCTTGGAACAATGGAATTGAGTACCCCTTTTAAAGCCAATAAGGACTCCTTTCTGTTTAGTGTCTGCACAGGACAAAAAGATTTGTGGGTATTTAGCATTAAGGAATTTGGGCCTGGAGGAGCCCGAGAAGTGTGTCTCCTGGAGGCATATGACATCCGGGTGTAGTGAGTTAATTTTACGGAAGGCCATACTTCTCTTGTGGGGGGAGTTAAATCCCTGAACATTCAGTGAGAATACTGTAGCCATGTTGTTTGCCTGTGAATGGGGGGGGGGGGGGTGAAAGGGAGGGGGAGGAGAAGGGGATCAAGATAGAAGACAAAGAGTGAAGATCCTCGTTCGGGTAGCCACTTGATGAAGCAGCCACTAGTAAACAAAAAATTACCAGCTAAGGATATTGAAATAGGTTACCTGCTCGGTTCTGTGCCAGGGGGCGACCCTATGGTCAGCACTACAACTAGCAACTAAGGTCGGGCCCAAGCGGGCCGTCACCCCGCACAGAGCCGAACAGGCGAAATGTGCGCTCTTGGGCTCTTCTTAGTTTTAGGCCAAGGGCGCACTAAGTCTAGAACAGATTATAAAGTGAAAAATAAGCTAATCTATTAATGCAATGGTGTCAGTCACCCAACGTGGAGGTAAGGACCTCAGGGATGAAGACAAAAAATCAAGAGGTATACTACCCCTGATTTATCTTTCAATCTTTTTATTGAATTTTCTTGACAATACAACATTTCAAGATCACATTGAAATCAGTAGCGTTACATGCATAGTAAAAAAGAACTGTGTCAAAGACATCAAGACAGTATACTAACTATTGTCTGAAGCCAGATGCATAATGTGGAAAATGGCTGGTCCGACCCGAGGGGCAGGAGGCATAAAGGGGGGCCTCCCCTTCTCCATCTCCGGGGATACCTCCCACTATCCCGAGTACAGACCAGCCATGTCATGATACACAATACATAATACACGAATCATGTCTTTCTGGTTCTATCAACAATCAGAGGTATGGTTTCAACAAATAAAGGGGAGGGGAAGGAAAACCACAAAGGGGAGTGACTAGGGGAGGGGGAAGGAGGTAAGAGGTAAGAGTCCCTGGTCCGCTCCTAATAGCTTCTCTACATATTCATCAATTCAATGCTAGCATCGATATGTTAGGGGTTGCAAATTGGATCCATGGCTCCCAAACCTCTAGGAAGTGCTCATGTTTATCATTCAAGATGCTGGTAAGTTTTTCATTTATCAAGAATCCATTTAGTCTAGCTTTAACCTCCGAGATAGAAACCAACTGCTGTTTCCAGGCCTTTGCAATCGTCTGTTTGGTGGCCAGCATGATAAATGAGAACAGCTTGTTTTGGAGCCTATTAAGTTCAGGGGCTTTATGGCGTAACAGCGCCACCCAGGGGTCCCTTTTGGGGGAAACATTCATGATCACAGCTACCAAGCGAAAGACCTGTTGCCAAAGGCGTGATACAAAGGGACAGGTCCACCATGTATGAAGCAACTACCCCTGATTTAACTGGAGAGCGGCATGGAAATGCCACCGAGCGCGTGGAGCTGTGAATAACAAAAACCATATAACTAAGGCAGGCTGCGCTCTTGAACTTTGTAACACATAAATTATAAAAACTTAATGCTTTGGAGAGGCGGGAAGACAAGAAGAAATATAGTAAGAAAATGGCATTACATTAGTGTTGAAATCTAGTAGCACCGTCATACAGTATTGTATCAGAGTGTCAAGTATAGAGAATAACAACTTTAACGATAACTGAGTTGCTCAGCGTCGAGCATGGTGTTATGGGGGCATGGGTGCTTGCTAGTCTATGGGGAGTATCAAAGACCAGCATAGCTGTGGGGCGTTCAGTCTTTTATGCATCATCGTATATTAAGCGAGTTCCACGACCACTTGTAGAAGTCCAGCGTTTCTGTCTCTTTCCTGAGCGTTGTGATCTAGGGGAATCTTCTACAGGTCTGGCCGACTTAGACCCCAGGATTTTCGGGAGTTGCATAGCTGAAATATGTTGCTGTAGCTCTTCTAAGGAAGTTGCTCTATAGGATTCACCTTTATACGAGAAAAGCACTCGGAAAGGGAAGCCCCATTTATATTTAATGCCGTGATCCCTTAGAGTAATTAGTAATGGCCTGAGTTCCTTCCTTCTGGCCATGGTAGCGGCAGAGAGATCGGAAAAAACCTGAAAAGCACACCCTTGATAGCTGAGGTTTGTTGCTTCCCGGGCAGCCTTTTGAATTATTTCTTTGGTGGCATAATAGTGAAATTTGGCGATAATATCGCGTGGCGGTTCCTCGGGCGCTCGTCTTGGGCCTAGGGCTCTATGGACCCGATCTAACTCTAGTCTTTCAACTGACAAGTCCGGGGCTAATTCTTGACACAGCCCTATTACGACTGCTTTTGCGTCCTCCATATTCTCGGGGAAGCCTCTAAAACGTAAATTCGCTCTGCGATCTCTGTTCTCAAAGTCTTCCATTTTGGTGCTCAAAATATAGTTATCTCTCCTAAGCTGTGTAATTTCCGCTTCCAGGGCCCCTTGTGCTGTGGAAACGTCACTTATTTTCTTATCAAGTGTAATTAAGCCACAGGAGACCTTGTCAATTTCTTTCGTCAGATGCTCCATTATAAGCTGTGTGTTTGAGGTTAAGGCTGTTTGGAGCAAGCTTTCTATTTTAGGGAGTAATTCCATGGCCATTTTATCACTGCCCGCCAGCTGAGCTTCATCTGATTCACTGGCCACCACTTCTTCCATCTCGGCTATAGATAGATCTTTTAATATGTTCCTAGCTTTTGCCATGGCTGGGAATCCTTTCAGACTTAGATGAGTATATGGCTCAGGGTTGTAAGTGTGGCTATAGTTGCCGCTTGCTCAGACAACTAATTTAAATATTAGTGTTGGGTATTGTTTGCCTCTGTGTAACTTGGTATAAAGGGGTTCTCCGGCCGCAGCTGGCTGGGACTGAGTGGGTATTTCCCTTTTAGCTTATATAGGCTCCTCAGCTACTGTCTCTAATTTCTCCACAATACTTGAGGGATCACGTTATAAAATGCAGCAGCTGTTATACATATTAGCCTCCCACTCCTTGGGTTAAGCACACTGGTAATGCTCTCAGCAGCACGTGCTGCTAATATACTCACTCCCCCTCCCTCTAGCTGGGGGGTCTCTGGAGCGCTGTGATGGCGGTTTCTACACCTGGCTGGGCTGCACACAGAAGCTAGCTCACTGACCTGCCATCTGCGGTCCCGACGTCTCCATCTTCGTTCCCGCCGGTCGCTCAGAGGTTAGTGTATGGGGCCGTTCTGTGGTGCTTGCTGCGCAGGCTTCTGGGCTCAGGCTGCGGGTCGCCGTTCCCGCCCTCCGCTCTGCGCTGTGAGTGAGGCCCTGTAACAGGCCCGACCGCAGCATCCGATCACTGTTAGCTGCTACGGCGGGCTCGGACTTCACCGCCGCAGCTCCTGTGGTCTCCCGCCGCCTCAGGCTTCCCGTCTGCAGCTGATCGCGGGGTAGATGATGCGCCTGCCGCTTTTCAGCCCATTCCAAGCGCTCGGTGGGCACGGAGCTCACTTACCACACCGCCATATGAGTTCCGTGCGCATGCGCACTCCAGCTATGTCGTTTTTTATAAACATTTTTCTGGATTGATGCATAGTGGCACATGAGGACTCACAGAAGTCGGGTGATGAGGTGACCCAGAATCCTGCCTTCCCCCAGCCTCAACCTTAACGCAGTCTGCTGTTGAAGGTAAACAGTCTGTATATTTTTTTTGTTTTCTTTTTGCAATTTTTTTGGACAAATTAACAATGCATAATTATTTGCTTTTGATTATCATAGATGCCTTCAGAATTGCACCAGCATCTCCTCATGAGGCTACCTACTCTTTGGATGCCAGTATGTACCAACCTGGCTTGGGTTTAGGTAATATAAATGTGTGAATGTCTTTCAATCATGGTTTGTAATTGTAGGGCAAGTCCCTGCTTCATCCTTGGACCCCACTTCCTGTGTTGCAGGCCTTCAGGACCCTGTTGGTGTGTATTGCAAAGCACACTGTATCCTTTGTAGTTTTTGGGTAACAATGTGTATCTTTTCATATGTTAAAATGCCAAACCCTGATACCTTACTTTCCCAAATGGATAGTTGTTTAGGTTTGTGCAACAACCAGATCCTCTTTTGGCATTTACAAATGATGGAAATGCATTATACATGTTTTCGCGTTAAGCTGCTATTGTGAAAAAATGTCATTAACAATACTATGGGAGATGCTAATTATATCCATTCTGCTTTATTTTAAGCCAGAATACAGGAAGTGCTAGTCCTGAAAGGGCCCGTCACCGCGCGGCTGCTAGGGATGAGGGTAAGAATGTGTTTGGTTTTTTTCAAGTAAGGATGTTGTTTGACCAGAAATGTTGTGTGGCTCTTGACATTTGTTCTGAACAATGTTTTTGTAGGGCAAAGCTCTAGTGATGGCCTAAGTCTGGACATCTCAGATGTGGCGGGTATGTGTGTTCTTAGATATGTGATTATGCTATTTGTTGACACAATCCCCTCGATTCAAAGAGCCAAAGTTAATTGATTTCGTATCGAGAATCGTAAGTTTGGGTGGGTGTTTGTCATTTTTTCTTGTTTTTTTGGCCATTTCGTATTCGCACGATCGTTCGCGCATAGACGTATATGAACATACGCATTTCGTACGAGAATCGTATAATTTGCGTTAGTTCGTGTGTTTTTCCCGTCCAAATCGTATTATTTGCGTCCGATCCTATTTTTTACGTCCTTCACATGGGCTTGCGACCAATTCAGAGAGGTGATTGCTAATTGTTTGGAAGCCCATTAAAGAGCTGCTTTACGAAATGTTTGCCGGCAGCTATTTGGCCTCGGGAGTAGGATGGAGCGGAGCGAGTTTGTGGCACATCAAGGGCTTATGCTTTTTGGCATTGAGTTGATCGAGATGTCTGAGAGCAGATTGCCCCTGCGTCGTCGCATGAACATCGATAGCATGAATGATGTTGAGCTGTTCGAGCTGACCAGGCTTAATCGCGCTTCCCTCCATAAATTATATAGTGAGCTGCGGCCATGGTTAGCCCGCACCACAAGGAAGGGGCATGCAATTTCAGGTATGACCAAGATGCTTGGCTGCCTGCAATTTTTGGCGAACGGCTCGTTCCAGAGGCTGGGTGCCCTCTCCGTGGGGATGTCACAGCCTACGCTGAGCCGCGCACTCTCTAAATTTTTGGAAGGCATGGCTGCCATAACTCAAAAATATATTTATTTTCCGGATGATATGGCAGCCAGAAACGCCATTAAGCTTGGGTTTTATAATGTGGCCGACATGCCCAACGTTATTGGTGCTATTGACTGCACACATGTGGCACTCGTACCTAGGGCAGCCGACGAGTATATATATAGGTATTGAGATTGGTTATTATGTTGGCCAACGTGTAATGTAACCTGTTTTCCTTTGCGGCAGCATATTTGTTTATCCCTCATTTGTGTAGCTGCTTTATCTAGGCTTTTCATTAGTATTTCCCAATAGAGTGCAGACATGTTTTGTTGTTAATTTTTTATTTTGGGTCAAATATCAATTACCCTTTTTGTATGTTTTTGCCTTAAGGAATCGTAAAATGGGACACTCCCTTAATGTCCAGGCCGTGGTTGGTCCGGACATGCGTTTTATGAGTGTCCTTGCCGGCTACCCAGGATCGTCCCACGACTCCTATATCCTCAGGCGATCTGGGTTGTTTCGGAGATTTGAGGCAGGTGAATTTTCGGGGGCATGGCTGCTTGGTAAGTGTGTCCTATTTGTGTGCTATTAAATGTTGGATTAATCTTGTATTTGTTGATATGTTAGTATTTGAATTCTTTACATAAGCCTGAAACTGCCTTTTTCTTGGGTCATATATTATGGACTTCCAAAAAAAATGCTTGCCTTGCTTTGTCCTTCAGAATGTTTTCCCTTTAGTTAGGATGTCTGTAAGTTCCATGTCCCTAAATATATTGGTTGGGAGTTTATACCCAAGGATCTTTGAGCTTTGTCTCCTTTTGTACTATTGTTCTTTAAATGTCAAAGTGGACTTAAACTGCATACATTGTAGTTTCCATATAAATGTGGATAGCCCCTCAGCAGCATCCTAATTGTAACATGTCTGAAAACTAAAAATATATGTAAATTCCAAATCCCCTTGGCCGTGCAGATGTTTGTTAATTAATTGGTATATTGAAGTGCCATTTTTAATTAGGTACTACATTAGTGGCAATATTTATTTTGCTAATGTGCCCTGGGTGTTTTTTTTTCCCCTTTACCTTACATCATTATGATATATGTTAAATTATTTGTGTTTGTTGTGTTGCCTTTTTAATTTTGATTACATTTAATTGTCTGTTTAAGGTGATTCCGGGTACCCACTTCTACCCTGGCTCATGACGCCTGTGCTGCGGCCCCAGGATGCCTCTCAGGAAGCGTACAACCGTGCGCACCGCAAGACCCGGGCTGTTGTGGAGAGGGCCTTTGGCCTGTTGAAGACACGTTTTCGTTGCCTGGACCATACTGGGGGCGCCCTGCAATATGATCCCAAGAAAGTGATCGACATTATCATGGCCTGTGCTGTTTTGCACAATTTTGCCATCCTGGAACGTGTCCCACGTTATGTGGATAGCCTGCCCTCTTCAGCCGTAGAGGATGATGTCGAGAATTTTGGGGGGCCACCCAGTGAGTCTGGCCAATCAGTTCGAGCCAACCTGATCTTGCAGCATTTTACTTAATTTTATTTCGTGTCTCAACATTCTGTGTGTCTGTGTTATCCTTTTTGTTAAATATGTTGTTTAGCCGTAATGTGGCATTACCTCAAAGTAAAACATTTTTACCTTAATTGTTGCCTAATGTATTTCATGTAGTTTCCTTAGCTTTAGATTTGCATTGTTACACCTCTTCAAACCAAAAATATCTGGTTTAGCCCAAGCTGTTTAAAATGTGTTCCCACTAAAAACGCCACAAGTATTGTAAGTGTGAATTTTTTTTTACTTAGAAAATTAAAAATTATAGTGCTTAACAGAAAACATTCCACATACATCTGTGGTTACAAATGGATAACATTTAAAAAAAAACATCGAGCACATCTACACCTGGAAGTGAGTGGCACAACCAAACAAGGACACCCAGTCCAAAGGCCAGCCTAGTCCAGTCATTAATATTGCCTGTGCCCAGGGATATTTGGGCATGGCCATAATGTCACACAAACATGTCTGCAAACAGGAGGAGCACCAACCAAATACATATTTAGAGCCATAAGTGGCCAGATACCCTCCACATAGACCTATGGCATTGGCTAGTGGCCTTAAGCATTACTCTAAGGAGCTATATGGGAGCAAATACAAAACACAACCTGCATGAGCAACACAAAATGGATTGTTTGAAACCTCAAAGGACAAGTAAATACAGTGGGGGTTAAGAGAAAAGATGTCCCACACAACCATGGCTTAATAGGGTGGCTGCCCATAATACCCAGGTGGAGGTCCAGGTGGAGGTCCATGTGAATGGGACCTAGCCTGGGCCATGGCAGCATTGTGAATTTGAAACTGCTCCACAATGTTTCTCTGCATATTGGTCATCTCAGCCATGGCTGACTGGATGCCATTACTTGCAGTGACCACGTTGCTGTTGAGGGTACGCAACTCCACGAGGATGCCCTGTAGACTGGTATTGATGTTGACCATGTCGGCATGCCTTTGCTCACGCTCTGTAACGAGCTGTGCCTCATAAGAGTCCCTTTGTTGGGTCCATAATTGAAGCAGGGCACTCTGCCTCCCCTGGGAAATTGTGGGGCGGCGTAATGGAGTCCGCCGCACAATTACCCTGGCTCTTGGGCGTGCCCTGCCGCGTGGTGTCGTCCCCTCAACAGCAACAGGCCTGCTTTGCAAATCCTCAGCAGCAGAGTGAACACTGGGGACTGTAGTGTCAGTCTCCCCATGTGCATGCACAATGGATGGAGATTCACTCTGCTGCTGAGGATTGGCCAGAGAAACATTATGGAGCAGTTCCAAATTGGGACCCAGGGGGAGGTCATCCGACGTGCCCTGCATGGAGACATCATCATCTTCCTCCATGTCCTGGATCTCTTCCATGAGTGTGCGGGTCTGTAGGGACATATAAAAAAAAAAGTGTAAGTTGGCGTCCAAATTTGGGATTCCCACAGTTTAACACATTCTTAAGCACTTGGTAGTATTTATGGTACTAAATTAACTTACCGGAAATCTCGGATCTGGGCTCCTATGCTGTACGGACCTGGTAGGCATAACCAAACTGGGGGGTGAGTTTACCCTTGCTGAGGGATCATGCTGGGCTGAAGAAGAGAAAAACAAACCACGTAAACACACACATAACCATTTTTGGGATAGGTAATCAAATAAACCTCTATTTGTAATATTAATCAACTCTAGAGCAATGGGGACATTTGTTCAAAGACACGCAAGTTTAGATAGGTGCAATGGCTCGCGAAAACTGCTAACTGACCTCAGTTCTAAGTCAGGAAGTGTACCCAGTCAGCATACAACTTTCAACGCACATTTTTGGATTTAGACTACCATTCGCTAGGTCCGGGGTACTCAAACAATTGTTGGAAAGGTCCATTTAAAGGTATGTGGTGAGAGGTGAATGTCTGGCCATGGGGCTGACGCAGGGGGTGTCTAGTTAGAAATAAACACACTGGTGGAGGGGCTGGAGATTTCCAAGTGCAAACTAATAAAGGCTGCTTGCCCTTGCTGGGCTGGATGGGGCAGAGCTGAGGGGACAGGGATTGGATGGCTAAAGGGGGGAGTTAACGTATTGATGGTGATGGGATGGATGGAGCAAATCTGTTACAAATGTATGGGGCTTATGTGGGGGGGGGGCATGGGGGGACTGTGGCAGATGGGGCAGAGCAGGGGCAGCGGGACACGATTGTGGCAAGAGAAAGTTTTACCAAGTTACTGTGTACCTTGCAATGCCACTTCCTGTGCAGTACTTCATATTGCAATGCTATGTTTCAGGGAGCCATCACATTGGGCAGGAGAACAACCACTACATCGCCGATCAAGGGGGCAGCTATGAGCACGTCAACACAGAAGTAACTGAGTGCAGGGCTGTCTGGGCAGGGGTCCTGGAATCTGGTGCCAAGGTCCGCATTGGGACCCCGGCCCGCCAGTTGAGTCTCGCTGCTCTAGGTCAGATATGTTTGGGGGTGGCTAATTACATTGTTAACTCAAACACAACTCACACAACAAATAGGCAACCCATACATAATGATGTGTGTTTTGTGATTGATTCAAAATATATCACTTTTCAGGAGAAACTTCATGACTTTACCAATCCTTTGGGAAATTTGATCTTTGCCATAATGGATGTGGTCCTAAATGTGTGATTCCCAGGGACCAAAAGAGGACACAAACAGGCACAGTAGTGCGAGGCCAAGCAAGGCAAACCATAGGGGCATCCCGTTATCTTGTTACTAGTGAACTTTAGATTATTTAGCAAACAGGCAAACATGCAGATTTAAGAGTACTCACCGTGGGTACGGGTCGGTGAGTCTGTGTCCCTTAGACCAGCATGTCCACCGACCGCGACCGGATGGAGAAGTCCCAGCACAATCTCCTCAGCAGGGGTAAACTCCAATTTAGAAGGAAAGCCACCTCCAGTTTTCAGGCTGAAAAGAGAAAATCGTTTGGTACTCAGAAAAGGTGCATACAGTACATCCTAAACATTATATTTGGAGAAAACATTTATTTACCTGTAATTATGCCTTTTAATTTCTTTTTGACGTACAGCATACTTCAGATCAGAGATTTTCTTCTGAATTTGGGACACATCTTTCCTCTCTTCCCCCGCTGCATTTACTTGTCGTAGGATGGTTTCAAACAATTCCATCTTGCGCTGCTTTGTGGTGTGTTTTGATTTGCTCCCATAGAGCTCGTCATAGTATAATGTAAGGCCACTAGCCAATGCCATATTTTGGTCATGGGAGAATCTCCCACTCAACTGGCCGCGGCGCAATGTGCGGCCAGATGGTTGGCTTGGCTGCTCCTCCATGTGTGCAGACACATGTGGTGACATTATGGCCTGGGGCTGGGTAGGGGAATGGCCGGATTGGTGGCTTCCCAATGACTGGACTGGACTGGCCAAGGGACTGGGTGTTCTGGCGTGGCTGGCCACCGAACTTCCAGGTGTAGATGTGGTCATGGTTGCAATTCTGGGCCCTCTTGGGGGGCTATGTTCCCGGCTGGTGCCAGGTCGGGGGCTCTGTTCCTGGCTGGTGCCAGGTCGGGGGCTTCTGGCCCTGGATGGGGTTCTTCGGGCCCTGTAGGGGCTTCTGGCCCTGGATGGGGTTCGGCGGGCCCTGTAGGGGCTTCTGGCCCTGGATGGGGTTCGGCGGCCTCTGGCTGGGCTTCTGGCCCTGGATGGGGTTCGGCGGCCTCTGGCTGGGCTTCTGGCCCTGGATGGGGTTCGGCGGCCTCTGCCTGGGCTTCTGGCCCTGGATGGGGTTCGGCGGCCTCTGGCTGGGCTTCTGGCCCTGGATGGGGTTCGGCGGCCTCTGGCTGGGCTTCTGGCCCTGGATGGGGTTCGGCGGCCTCTGGCTGGGCTTCTGGCCCTGGATGGGGTTCAGCGGCCTCTGGCTGGGCTTCTGGCCCTGGATGGGGTTCGGCGGCCTCTGGCTGGGCTTCTGGCCCTGGATGGGGTTCGGCGGCCTCTGGCTGGGCTTCTGGCCCTGGATGGGGTTCGGCGGCCTCTGGCTGGGCTTCTGGCCCTGGATGGGGTTCGGCGGCCTCTGGCTGGGCTTCTGGCCCTGGATGGGGTTCGGCGGCCTCTGGCTGGGCTTCTGGCCCTGGATGGGGTTCGGCGGCCTCTGGCTGGGCTTCTGGCCCTGGATGGGGTTCGGCGGGCCCTGGCTGGGCTTCTGGCCCTGGATGGGGTTCGGCGGCCTCTGGCTGGGCTTCTGGCCCTGGATGGGGTTAGGCGGGCCCTGGATGGGCTTCTGGCCCTGGATGGGGTTCGGGCCCTGCTGCGGGGCCTGGGTTGCCGAACTGCCCTACTTGAACCCATGGCCGGTGTGGGCTCCCTTGTGCGGCCTCTTCTGGGGGCAGAGGTGGTGGGTGCTGCAGTTGGCTGCTTTTTGGCTGCAGGGGCACGTGGCTTGGGGCCCCTTTTTTGGGTTCCTGAGGGTCCAGGGTCCCTTGGTGGGGCTGAGGTAGTAGTCTTGCCTCTCAGCTTTCTCCTACCTTGCTGGGACCTTGTTGTTGGGCCCTCCGCGGTCTTGCTTTGCTGGGGTCGCTTGCTCATAGGCTTTTTAGGTGCCATCTTACACAAATGCTCAAAGAGAATGAGCTTTGGGTGCAGGGACCTTTAAATAATGAGCCCAGCGTGTGACGCCTATGCGCACGACTACGCGCTCGTACGAACGTACGTTCGAGCGGAACCAGGAAACCGCTGGGGTTTCACTTATCTGCTGCCTTGAAGAAGCATAAAGATGGCGCCCACTATCTTCACCCGTCAACAGGAAGAGATCCTCATGCTGGTAAGTGGCTGCCTGTGCATTTTAATCTAATAGTCAATGATGGCCTAAATGTAAATGATGCGTTTGGAACTAGTTTGGGGTCTCTTAATGTTTAATCACTGGCTCCTCACACTTCATCCTCAAGGGACGAGCCTGGCCACGTTTTCACCTGTCTATGCTGATGTCCTAATTCGGCCAATTGCTCCGGCTTAGCAACAGTTAATTAACCTGTGGAGTAGCGGGGCTAGCTGGCAAACCTGGCGTGTCTCGGACCTTGATGCGGATGTTTGAGGAACACTGTTTTCATAAGCCATAAAAACACAACGGGAAGCCACACACGTGGTCCAAAAGCCTAAGCATTAGCCTACATCTTGGATGTTTAAACCATCCTAACATGCCATAGATGCAGGTGGCCTGATTCTTGAAGTTGGCTATTATCTGTATGTACATGGTGTGTGATAAATATAACATAAGACCAGACTCTCATTCACAGTCAACGTCCTCTTTAAGGCACTCCCCAAAAATGGCTGCCACTCTAAATGTGTGTGTTAATGACATGAAATTCTCAACTTGTGATGCAAAACATATGGGTGTGTGTGTAAAAGTAAAATCTCTGTGTCCATTATGTTTTTCAGATCATGCTTCAGCGCCGGTATGACTTCGCGCCCAATGTGTGCGAGAAAAGGGACATCGCCCGGGAGATCATCGCCGAGATACACCGTGTCACCAGCACCACCTTCACTCACACCCAGATAATGCAGCATTGGTCGGACCTGAAACGTCTGCACATGCCCCGGGTGCGGAGGTTTTTTGGAATCCATTTCCCAAGTAAGTAACAAGCAATTGCATGGTATCTGTTCCAAATGTATAAGTTAGGCCTTTATTTATAATGACTTTTCTTTGGTAGTGTTGGAAATGGATTTCAGAATTCGCCGCACCCGGAGGCGTACAGGCCGACCAGTGCTGCATGAGTCTGCATCTGTGAGTGAAGGTGGTGGATCTCCCGGGCGACGGACCTACCCCTCCTCTGTGGCCTCCTCAGACCAGCCCCTGGACCTTACCACAGAGGAGGGGCCCAACCGCGTGGGCGTGGAGTCATACCTGGCCAGGCATGGGGAAGGCTCTGGTATGTGACTCTTCATGTATAGGCACAAAGATATAAATGGCAGGCCAAAAACTAAGTTATCCTTTATTATGTATTTGTAGAAGCTTCTGGTGCGGGTGAAATAGTGGAGGAGGAGGCAGCAGAGATGCTGGAAGTCGATCCTGGCGAAGGTGAGTGATGTCAGCCAGACTGGGAGCCAGATATGTTGGGAATAGTGACTCTCTACAAGTACTAACCAAATGTCACATGTTTCTCCAGGGACTTCTTCACAGCATAGCCAGGACCAAGGGCAGCCTGTTGGCCCCAACCAGCCATCTGTCGGCCACCAACTCCGTAAGTCTCCATGCCATTATTCATATTAATGTTTGGTTAGCTAATAACACACACATAACTAAAGGCGTAGCCAATGTGTAGTTCACACTTTCATGTGGGCACTTCGTTAGCTTAAAGAGGACCCTAACTTGTATTAAGAACCTAAGAATTAGCCAACAGGCAGCATGGGATACAGATTGAAAAAAGTAAGGTGCTGCCATGCATTGTGGGACTGATGACCTTTCCCTCAACCCAGCTATGCTCTGGATTCCCAACGCACCACTGTAAGCTACTCCCCTGTACTTTATCCAACTCTCCACTCCTCATTAAGTGTTATGCTTCAGAGTCCAGATGGCGGCGCTGTAATCCCAAAACCTCCAAAATGTACTTTGATCTGGTGCAGAATCATTTGGGAATAGTTATTGGTTTTCATTAAATAATGTTGAAGGTCCGGTGTCAGGAGTTTAAAGACTTACCTGTGGGAAATGCATTAACTTTATCCCTTGGAAGAATGACATATGTCATGCATTTACATGTATTTGATTAACCCCAAATCTATTTCCAGCATAAAAACCGGTCTTGGACTCCTATTTATGTTTATTTCTCTATTGCTTACAGGGATTATCCCAAAAACCGTGCATGAAAAAAAAAAAAGAATCAAGGAGTTGGTGGCCGAGCTGCTGGCCATACAGGCGACGTTGGGGCCAACAGATGAAGAAGAGGAGGATGATTAGTGCCCTTGGTCCTGGCTACTTTTGTTAACTAGTTTTACATTTTTTTATGTATTTCCAAATTTTTAATGTTTTTACTAAAAAAAAACACTTTTACTATGTTTGGCCAAAAAAAAAAAAAAATTTACAAGGTTTTTAAACCCAAAAAAAAAAATGTTACTATGTTTGGAAAAAAAAACAAAAAACTTTTACTATGTTTGGCCAAAAAAAAAAAAAATTTTACAAGGTTTTTAAAAACAAAACAAAAAAAAAATATATGTTTTGAAAAGAAAAGACAAAAATTTGACTATGTTTTGAAAAAAAAAAATATAAAACATTTTACTATGTTTGGACCAAAATAAAAAAATAAAATGTACTATGTTTGAAAATAGCCAAAAAAAAAATTAAAAATAATAATTTAAATAAATTATATTTGAAGCCTTCATAAATGTGTCTTTTATAATATGCGCACCCAAAAACTATTACACAAAACAGAAATAACACGCTTATAAACATATAGACATATGTACATTATGTGGTTTGTGTAAGTTTTAGGGTCGTCAACATGAAGAAGGATGCAAGCGCTAAGGGGTTTAGGTAAGTTTTAGAGACCGAGAAATGAAGTTGGATGCAAGCGCTAAGGGGTTTAGGTAAGTTTTAGAGACCGAGAAATGAAGTTGGATGCAGGCGCTAAGGGGTTTAGGTAAGTTTGAGGGACCGAGAAATGAAGTTGGATGCAGGCGCTAAGAGGTTTAGGTAAGTTTGAGGGACCGAGAAATGAAGTTGGATGCAAGCGCTAAGGGGTTTAGGTAAGTTTTAGAGACCGAGAAATGAAGTTGGATGCAAGCGCTAAGGGGTTTAGGTAAGTTTGAGGGACCGAGAAATGAAGTTGGATGCAGGCGCTAAGGGGTTTAGGTAAGTTTGAGGGACCGAGAAATGAAGTTGGATGCAGGCGCTAAGGGGTTTAGGTAAGTTTTAGAGACCGAGAAATGAAGTTGGATGCAGGCGCTAAGGGGTTTAGGTAAGTTTTAGAGACCGAGAAATGAAGTTGGATGCAGGCGCTAAGGGGTTTAGGTAAGTTTGAGGGACCGAGAAATGAAGTTGGATGCAAGCGCTAAGGGGTTTAGGTAAGTTTGAGGGACCGAGAAATGAAGTTGGATGCAGGCGCTAAGGGGTTTAGGTAAGTTTGAGGGACCGAGAAATGAAGTTGGATGCAGGCGCTAAGGGGTTTAGGTAAGTTTTAGAGACCGAGAAATGAAGTTGGATGCAGGCGCTAAGGGGTTTAGGTAAGTTTTAGAGACCGAGAAATGAAGTTGGATGCAGGCGCTAAGGGGTTTAGGTAACTTTGAGGGACCGAGAAATGAAGTTGGATGCAAGCGCTAAGGGGTTTAGGTAAGTTTGAGGGACCGAGAAATGAAGTTGGATGCAGGTGCTAAGGGGTTTAGGTAAGTTTGAGGGACCGAGAAATGAAGTTGGATGCAGGCGCTAAGGGGTTTAGGTAAGTTTTAGAGACCGAGAAATGAAGTTGGATGCAGGCGCTAAGGGGTTTAGGTAAGTTTTAGAGACCGAGAAATGAAGTTGGATGCAGGCGCTAAGGGGTTTAGGTAAGTTTGAGGGACCGAGAAATGAAGTTGGATGCAAGCGCTAAGGGGTTTAGGTAAGTTTTAGAGACAGAGAAATGAAGTTGGATGCAGGCGCTAAGGGGTTTAGGTAAGTTTGAGGGACCGAGAAATGAAGTTGGATGCAGGCGCTAAGAGGTTTAGGTAAGTTTGAGGGACCGAGAAATGAAGTTGGATGCAGGCGCTAAGGGGTTTAGGTAAGTTTTAGAGACCGAGAAATGAAGTTGGATGCAGGCGCTAAGAGGTTTAGGTAAGTTTCTGGTTGAGGGTGCGCATGCGCAAGATCTTATAAACATACGAACGCACGAATCTAAGAGGCCAAAAACCAATGAAAACCAGAGGCAAACGCAAGTAATTGGAAGAGGTGGACGATGGAAGCAGCCGAAAAAACAGGCTGCCGCCGCAACAGGTGAGCACATGAACGTGATTTTTACGATTGCCAACTGACTGAGGCAAGTTCGGGAGATATCATACGAACGGACGTATATTTTAGGATAGAAACGTATTTGCTTATTGAATCACTCGCAAGTTCATACGAACGCACGAGCGGACGTGAAAAATAGGATGATCGTGAGCCAAATCCAAGCTGTTACATGTTTCTTTGAATCAACCCAAATGACTTTATCGTGTTGATTAAACAAACAGCTTTCTTCCTAATATCTCAAAATTGACAAGGGTGTGTGTATTGGCCAATGGGTTACTTTGGACAGGTATTGCCTCTATACTGGTTTGACAAAATGGACACACATTATGAACCTAACAAATAACAGGACTTTTCGAATTAGCATATGCGATGTTGACGCCACTCTCAGATGACGATTTGCTCCTTTCTGGCAGCCAGACACCTGTACTATTTGAGGAGGAGCACACTCAGGTACTATTGATGAATTGGTTATAGTTGTCCAACGGTTACATGTTTTTGTGACAATCAGGTTCCCCCATGTAACATATAACATACTTTGATCATAGCAGGAATTGTTTGCGGCAACCCAGGATGTGCCCTCCTCACAAGTCCCATGTGGCCAGGCTACAGAGGCAGAACCTACGGTACATGATAATGTAACCATAGATGTATGCGGTTTTGATTTATCTGCTAAATCCAATCTGGAAAATAATATTTGGTTGTTTATGTTTTAGCCTGCGCAACAACCAACTGCCCGAGGTGCCCCCACAAGTGCCGACCTGTGTGAGCTAGGGGGCAAGATGCTGGAGGCCTACAGTCGGCAACAGCCGCATGATGGAATTCAGGAGCGCATTGCGGCGTTGGAAAACCAATCGCTGGTGGACCAACAACAAATTCGGGACCTGAGACAAGAAGTTAGAGATTTGAGAAACCACCAACAGTCTGAAATGATGCAAGCCATCCAACAAATGATGCATGGCATCCAACAATCTCTAGTGCGCCAGGAAAAAACTTTGTTGTTGTTACATCAGCTAATACAGCAGCAGTATATTTTTTTTACTGCACTATTGTCCCCCAACACGGCCCCTAACAATGAGTCGGCACCACCCAGGCCACCAAGGGACTAATTATTATTTTTCTGTGTCAAATCCAATGCTGTTACAATGTGGTTTTACTTTTTGTGATGTAATAAATCTTTGAAAAAATATACTAATTTGAGTTTGGTAACTAATTACATAGCTAATAACCCACACATTAAGACCTCTCTATATCTAGATATGTGAATGGTTGGCAAAAATTACTACTGTAAATATTTAGGAAACATTACAATGCTTTCTAAATTTAAGGCCTAACAATGTTTTACAGAATGATCCAAATAATGGGTTGTTGTACACTTTAACTATGGTGTAAACGTCAAGACACACTTCAAGTTTGAAACGGATAACAATGTTTAATAATGTTAAAAAGGCCAACATGGCCAATATAAAAATACGCACAGCGGATCAACCCATACCCCCCACCCTGTGGCTGTTTCTTCTTCCCCAGCAGCAGATATCGGCTCCGCCGGACGTATTGCCACAGTCTGCTATGCTCATTAATACAAGCTGTAGTGCGAAAAAACCCTCATTAGTGTGGTAAAATGGATCCAAACGTAAGCATATTAATTACAATGTATTAGTAGTGACTCATTATGTGGCCACATAATTCTCATTAGACTAAACTATGGAATTATCAGGTTACATGACCTTCATTTTTGGGGCTTACATGTGCATTTTTCGGCACTACCCTATATATTGACATACCCTCTTTTATGCCTACTTAAGATTGTGGACATTGTTTTTGCGGTTTGCATAAAGTACTCATGTCCATAGTACTAAATAAACAAATCCTTATGCGATTCATATGATAGTTCATAAAATTAAGATTGAATGGGTTTGTTAGTGAACAAACACACTCACCGGTGAAATGTATTATGTGTTTACGTTTAAACAAAGGGGAGGCAACAATCTGGCATGCATACATGCATTTCTGATTGTGGGTGGCCCAAATTACATCTACATGTTTGCTAATTAAAGTGGACCAACACCCAGGATTTTGACTATCCTGGGTCTTGGTCCACTTCGGTGGGGCACCCCCGATCGGGGTGCCCCGCTGTGTGAAACCCCCCCTAACCCCCCGAAAAACTCACCTCTCCCCGCTCCCAGCGCCGACGTACAAGGGAAGATCTGGAACGTCTAAGCGGCGGCGGCCGCCGCCGCCTCCCTCGCGTCACTTTTGACGCGCGCGCGCGCCCGCGCCGGCCATTCGCAAACGGCCGGCGCGGAGGCGCGCACGCCTACAGGGGCGCGAGGAAGATAAGGTAGGTGAGTTGGGGTGTTTGGGGGGGGTTTCACCCCGCGGGACATCCCGATCTCGGATGTCCCGCGGGGTGGGGGGTGATCGGCCCGGGAATCTTATAGATTCCCGGGCCGATCACCCGTGGGTGTTGGTCCACTTTAACCACATAATGACCTTTCCCCTTAGGCATGGTTATTTGTGAAGACATAAGTTTGAAAAGTATGTCTTGCAAAAAAGTCATTGTACTCACCATCGCAGCTGTGGGTTGGGGTCCATGCTGCTGGGGGTTTCTGGACCTGGGGTGGGGAGTATAGTGACAGGGTCCGTCTGCATGGAAACATCTGGGGAGACAAAAACAACACCACAAACGTCATAAGCTTGTGCCCTGAATATTATTCTTCTACATCCACGTGTTTTTTGTCTCCTCTAAATCATGCTAACATGGTTTGACACATATTTCCAACATCTTAGCAGATTTATTGTTTCATAAGGTCAGCTGTATGAATTTTTTAATGCCACATGGAGCAAACTATACCATTTTTGGCACACATTGCAATGCAAATTCAAGATTTTACATTGACATCAACATATTTATATTTGAGTCTGGCACATGTGTTAGCAAAAAAAGAAAACATTGGCTAACACATTTGCAATGCAGCATCATGCTCTAATGACTAAAATGTTAAATTTGTTGGGCTTGCATTTGTCTTGAACTGGAGTTGTGTTAATGAAGTTTATGAAATTTGCACTACAATATAATGCTATGTAGCATCAAACATATCTATGTAGTTTAAAATATCATTACATACACCATGTGAGTGATAACAAAAAACACTTACCACGACTATGCCCGAGTGCAACGTCTGGCGCATAGCTGCTGGAGGTGCCGGCTCTATGATGCCCTGAAAAACAGATAATGATGGCACAGGATATTTAACAAAGCACATATTCAACCTGAAACAGACAAACAACAATTAGAAATGCACTCACCAGGGGATGAACTGCCGCTGGTAGCCCAGGGAGGACTCTGGGGAGGAGACATGGAGCCTCTACTCCTCACATTCGGACCAGAAGAGACCAAAACCCATGGGCCACCCTCCTCCCTCTCACTTCCTGATCCTTGAGGGAGTGTGGGCGAGTCCATGTCCTCCTCCCCACTTGGACTCCCCACTTGAGAGTGGCCACTAGGGTTTAGAGACTCAACTGAGTCCGAATGTGAGGAGCTGAGGCTCCATACTGCCCTCCCCCCAGCAGCATGCTCCTCTGGGGCGTCATCCCCTTCCTCCCCTGGGTCCTCTAGATAGGACTGGCGAGAGGGACCTTCCCCAGCAGACTCATCCGAGCCCACCACTCTTATGCGGGGTAGGACACCCTTCCCATGTTTCCCAGGGGAGGACGCTTATCTGTGTTGAGGGGAGAAAAAAAAAAAGGACACCTCAAAAAATATTCCAAAAAGCTACTACATTATACAACGACATTATTGTTAGGATTAACATGTTGTCAGGTCACACTTACCTGAAGCATAGGCATCATAGAGCCTATATACGCCCTCATTGTCCCAGCGCTTGAAATCTGACCACTTCTGGATGATAGAACGCGCAGTCAGATGCGTCTTGAAGTGCCGGGACACAGTGGCTTTCACCTCCAACGCTATGCGCCTTTTTGCACCACGGGCATAGTCGTACTCACAAAAATGCTACAAAAAAAAACATCAACACATGTATATATCCATGCAAAAACATATATACAAAGCTAGATTATTGCATCTGACGAATAGAACCTATACTCACTTTCACTACCTGCCCGTTAACCCCCGGATCCACCCTTTTCCGCGTGGCCTTTCTGCTTGCGGGGGGTACACGGGATGTTGATGGGCCAGGGGAGACAGGGGTGGGAGGGGGGGGCTGAATCAGAGGAGTAGCTGGGGAGACGACGTTCAGGGCGTCTAGGCCGCATGACGGATCCTCGTAGGTGTAAACCGGAAGGTGAAAAAACTAAAGTGAAAACAAAAAATATGACACTCCTTGAATTAATCATACGCTAATATACGCTTAGGAAATCGCAAGTGTACGCTAAGATCTCATCCGCTACATGCACACACGCTAAAATGTATTTGACATATTTTGATTAATGCTGCGTAATTATTTTTAACAGCGTAAGAGCATCTATATATACATGTGTGAATGTGTACAAAATCAGACTCCAGATATAGCTTTAGATACATTGGAATGCTTCAATAATGAAAGGTGTCAAAATGTGTGGCACAATGTGATGCCTAATGGGTATATTTGCTTGAACTATGGTTTCCAGGTCATGCTAGAATAAGGTTCAGGAGGGAAGTGTTTTTAAGAAGGAACTTAATGATAGAACAAGGGGACACAACCTGAAGCTAGTCGGGGGGGAAGATCAGGAGCAATGTTAGAAACTATTATTTTACAGAAAGAGTAGTAGATGCTTGGAACAAACTTCCAGCAGAGGTAGTTGAAAAATCAACAGTCACTGAATTTAAACATGCCTGGGATAAGCACACATCTATCCTAAGATAAAGAGTACATACAGTATACACATAAGGGCAGACTAGATGGACCGTATGGTCTCCTTCTGCCGTCAACCTTCTATGTTTCTATGTTTCTATGCTAGTGCTGTCAGATGCGCGCAAATGTCTGCTGCGTATTCTACAACAGCGACTCTGGGCGTTACAAGGTATTTCTGCACAAAAACAACAAATGCACATGTATGAACAGCACAGCGCCGCAGCCAGCGACACGTAGCGACTCTGCATAACGACTGGCCCACGCCGCAATAACCCCAATTCAACAAGGAAATTTCTAGGAAACAGCATGGGTGCTGTTTTTGGCTGACTGCGGCATAGAGCGCCAGACGCGGTTAGCAAAAAGTGATTGTTGTAAAAAATAAAAAACGCAAAAAATAACGGGAATGACATTGGGGTAGGGGTGTGAGTTTAACATTTCATTGACACATTACAAATTAACTTTGGAAAAAAAAAAAAAAAAACGATGGAAACATTACATACACTTCAGAAACAAACTTTTGCATTTTAACCAAAAAAAAAAAAAAAAAAACCCAGAGAGCCATTCTAGTGTCTGCCATTAGAAATGTATGGGAGAGCGCCAGGTAGCGAGAGGTAATACCTGGCGTTTGGCAAGGCTGAACGCAGGAGCTGTTCGCTGTGGCTGGGAACCTGTTGAATCTTACGCTACATGGCGTTCTCCCAGTCCCTAAACAGGATCGCCTTCATAAATGTGTGATTGCGTATTTGAGCCGGCGTTCTCGTGGCGATACCTCTCGTTACCTGTCGCTAAAGAGTCACTACCTGACGCTATCCCTTCATGAATAAGGGCCTTTTAAGTCTTTTGTTGTATCCTGTTGACTGTGAGCCCAGATCCAGTTCTTCAACAGCATAAATGCCAAAATTAATGAATGCAGTTCTAATGGGACTTTTTTTAGTCTATGCTTGCCTCTATGGTCCTGTCGTTGGTTGCAAAGCATGTGGAGTTTGAATCACGATTATAGTAAAAGGTGTACCATGCACACCCAGGAATCTATGTATGGACTCATTTAATAGAACAATGATCATTTATAATTTTCATAGTTGTAAAACATGGCATGAAGCCAGTAGCAAATTAAAATCAGCTAACTAAGCAGAGAGATTCAAGAATCCACACTTGGGAGATATCTGCCCCACCTCTATCACATCAACACCTGCCATGTTCACTACCTTCGGGATATATTTTCCATCAGGGGGGAAACACTCATGAACAAAAAGGAATCCCTTTATCAGCTTTGTCAGCCATTACCACCAGGGACTGGATAGAACAAGAGACCCAAATGTCACATATGATGTCTTAACCTCTCTGCACCTTATCACCTTTCTTAGCATTACTGATTTTGATTATGTTGATATATATATATATATATATATATATATATATATACCATATTTTTCGCCCTATAAGCCCCAAAAGTGGGGGGAAAATATCATTGCATTTTATAGGGTGGATGTAAAAAAAAACGTACATTCCATGGATCCGCCGACTAGTTTCCGCTTCCTTCCCTTTCCGCCCCAAGTTCGGAGCCCTCCGGTTTTGACCCCTGGGTAGGGCGTGGCCTGTGACCCCTGCCAACGTCAAATGACGTCCAATGAGTGGGGGGGCACCCTCCTCTGAACTTGCGGCGGGGAGCGGCAGGAACACTGGGGAATGTACAGTAAGGCCCTTATTTAAGAAGGGATAGTGTCAGGTAGTGGTTGGTTAATGAGAGGTAGCGACAGGTAGCGACTGGTGAACGCCGGACATGGCACACAATTACACATTTATCAAGCAGAATCTGTTTAGCGACTGGTATAGCACCATGTAGTGTCAGATTCATAATTTTCACAGCCTCAGCGAACAGCGCCGGCGTTCAGCCTTGCACAGCGCCAGGTATGATCTCTCGCTACCTGTCGCTCTCCTATACATTTCAATGGACGATCCTTTTCTTCTCTTTTAACCAGGTTTTGTTTTTTGTTTTTTTTCCAAAAATCACAAATAATTCTGTGACCTATTCTGGCATTGAAAAAGCAGTTTTTTCACAATTTTTTCTTTTTTTATATATTTCTTCAGAAATGACATTACAGGTCTGCCATTAAAGTGTTTATGTTACAATGTTGCTACAATGTAATTCGCTTTGTTACTAGTGGATAGATGCTGGAAAACACAATTTAAACACACCACCTCCTGCGCTCTGGGCTTCAAACAAGCATTTTTCAGCGCCAGAGATTTGTGGGACTGTTTCTTTGCTGAATATGGTGTGAGTCGGTCGCTATGAGCAGTCGTTAACATGCACTCCCATACAGCGCTGTACTGGTCAAATAGCGACTCCTCACAATGTATTCAACATTACTGAATAGTGACTGAGTGGCTATGAAGTAGCGACCCACGGCCGAGCACAGTGACTACTAGCGGGTGCTCTGAAAATGCTGCTACAGACGCTCATCAGTCGCTACCTGGCGTTAGTGATGTATCAGCCTGCCCGTCTTTTTTTTGCTTGGTTTTTAGGGTATGCTGCGCACTGCCTGTATTGTGGATGCCCGCACACTGCCTGTATTGGGGATGCCCGCACACTGCCTGTAATTTGGGATGCCCCTCACTCCCTTTAATGTGGGATACTGCTTACTGTCTGTAATGGTGTCATTGGGGGGAATTCTGCACACTCTCTATAATGGGGTGATTGGGAGGAGGTATTTTAGCACACAATTTCTTTCCTAATTTTTCTTCTCCAAATCCAAGGTGCATCGTCTTATAGGGCGAAAAATACGATATATATATATATATATATATATATATATATATATATATATATATATATCTCATATGTGCTTACCATTTACCTTGCTTCTCTATGTATATTTATATGCATCATTAAATCAGTCACCTTTTGCATTATATTGTTGTTGGGTGTTCACTATATATACAGCTATTTTATATTGTATACGTATTCCATGTGCTGTGTGAAGGGCAGACACAGACGGCTGTATACTGAACCCCGTACCCTTTCTTTCCTAGGTTTGCTCACAGAATGATACATATGTAACTTGATTATATTGGATAATTGCACAGGGTTTACCTAAAAAAAGAATAAAAATGCAGGCCACATTCACCTAAAAAAACAATATGCAAACAAGAAAAAACCCAAACTACTAGTCTGCAAAAATCATGAGGACAAACTTGTTATACTGTGACAAGACTAAACTTCAATTTTTTGGCCATACTGTAGTTCAAAATTAGTCTTTTTTCTGCAGCTGGAACTAGGGCTTTAGTTAGGGTGGAAGGAATTATTTATTATATATTTTATGTTTGCAAGGAAGAGTGGGTAAGATTGCCAGGTTTAGATGTGCCATGCTGAGTAAGCCCTACACATAAAGACTGAATGCTGTCTTAAATTCAAAGGGTATTTTATGTTTATTTTTCCACTATTAAAAGTTTGTGTATCAATGGAATTGAATTGAATATAGGTGACATTTACTGTAAAAAATGGTGTGAGATTATTCCTCCTAGGCTGATTTTCTTATAAGACAAACACCTGCCATTCTAAGAGGGTGTGCAAACCTGTTACATCTTATTATTATATATATATATATATATATATATCCTTTGAATAGGAAGTACATTTTCACAGAACACTGAAGCTTCACCTACTGCTTGGTGTCCTCATGCAAGGGTGACTGCTGGGCTTGACCATGGTGGCAAGTAAAATAAGCCAGTTGTTATTACCTTGCATATAAAGTATGCAGTTATGAGATCAGAAATGTAAATGATAAGCTTTCACACTTCTTTTGTCCCTAACAATTTTATTTCTGACCACAAGGCAGAAAAGCAGAACACTGTCAAATGTATAAAGGTGTTTTAGTATCAGAAATAATGTTGTGAAGAAAGGATATTCATAAAAAGTGATGGCTTTGGCCAGTGTTGGGCTATAAAGCATTGCATCACAACTTTGTGTGAAATGTTGGCAGTGTTTCCAGCCGCACATCTGGTAGGTGTGGAAGGCTTTCATTGTAGCAGGTTGTCCTATTAATGATATGCCAAAGTCCTGGCAGCTCTATTGAATGCCAGTCATTTGCCCGCTGCCAGATTAAATGCACATCCGTTCAGAGATGGCTCCAGTCCACCGTGGAGCTGGGACATGACATAAATTTACCCTGAGATGCTTCATAACACCAAATAAAGCTTCACAGATTTTTAATCAGTAACATAAATGATAAAATTTATTGACAGCCTATTCCAAAATATATACAAGCTACTCAGCTAGGGGTGATGCATTAAGCCCATGTGTGTTACGAGTGCAAGTTATGTTAAAATTGGGCATAACAGAATTTGGGTAAATATAAAACATTCCCAAATTATCTCAAACAAGTCCAACAGCCAAGTCTGTGTATAGGTGTATACCTAATGAAAGAAAAAGGAAACCCACTGACCCAAAGATGCTGAAATGCTTAAATGGTCCATAAGACCAGACCAAACCAGAAAGCTTATAAAAGGGAGCAGTAGCTAGATAGGTGATCCCCTTATAAAATAAACAGGGTTACTCAGACTGTACTCTCTGAAAGGAAAGCATACAGCTGAGATATCCCCAAGTGTCCCCCTTCAGAGTAGCGCTGGCAGTGGCTGGTGACCTCTGTCCCTAGCAATGAGGAGCTGGACAGCAACCAAGAAGCTATGCGGGTGTTTACACACGATCACAGTATTATATCAAGGCATGGTGTGACATCAAAGGTGGGTGGCTTGTGGTGGGCTAGGAGTGGATTGGCTGGCTGCCTCGCATGATTTTTGAACACTGCATCCAGGGCGACCATCTGGAAATTTCCATATAGCAGAGATGTCTGGGTCCCGCTCATAACCATCAATATATGATGGCTTGGCCCCTAGTTTAAGTTGAGACATTGGCTCCAACACAGCCATGCTTATCTCAAAATCCAGACAGACCATATAGGAAACAAAAACTGTAGAGACTAGGAGCCCAGCCATCACATAATATTTTATGGGGAACAAGACACAATATAGGTATAGAGACTGTGCCCCTCTTTACCCTGTGTGTGATGGATCCTAGTTTGATTTGGGCCCCAAGGCAAACCAGCCTGGGGGAGGGGACAGACACCCTAACTTATCATCAATGCCAGCAGCAATAGTGTGGCAGCCTGGATGTTCCATGTCAGGGTGGTGATTAGGGCCCCCTCTTTACTGCTATGCTCCTTGGGTCCCATACTGGAGTCTTGACTGCCCTTTGCTTCCTATTTCTACTGTAATTCCTACTTTGTAATATGCATTGCACACAGCAGTGATTGGACCAGAGCCCACGCATGCACCACAGGAACACAGGTAAATTAGGTTTTAGGGGCAATCTGGGGCCTTTCAAGAAGGGGGGCATCCCAAATTAGCTTGCCCCAGCAGCACAATTGGAAGGGAGCTAACAGGTGAAGATCAGTGGCAGCCCTAGAGACCTCTGGAGAGTCTAGAAGGAGAGAGTAAGCCTAGTGGGGCCCTGATCTGCTAGCTATATTCTCAACAACTTTAGGACATCCATTTGGCAAACAATCATTTACAAAAATGCCATTATGCCAATTAAAAGCAGACCACACACTACACACTATCCAGTGACACTCATCCTAGGTCCAAGAACCCACCTTGTTCCTCACACCCTCCCTCACTAGGCGGGTGGAGGGGCCTAATTTATGAACTTTACATTATATATTATAGCCACAGGCCAGTGATACATGGTGCAGTCTGTCTGCATCTAAACTGAATCCTACCAAGAGTGGCTAAGCCGTTCTCTCTCATCATAGAAGATTGCTAGTGTGAGCGTATACACTCTTAATAGGCAAAAAAGAAGTGGATCCCATGACCCATAAATGAGTATACACAGTGTGGACCCTTCCCCTACCACAAGAGACTGCAATTATTGTACAGAGTCCAAGTGGACTTGCCCCTACCAGAGACCACAATTAATGGCTAGAATGTAAGTGGATCTCCTTCAGGTCCACAAGTAATAGGCAGAACATGAGTGCACCCTCCAAGGCCCATCATTAGTAGGAAAAGGACAAGTGAACCCCCTTAAGGGCCCACAATTAAAGCAAACCAAATCCCTGGTTCACCCAGCGCTGGAGTCAGGCGATTTCGGATGCCCCGTAATGTGATTTCCTACTATTGCCGATGCCCAGACAAGGGGCCACACATGTAACAGGGTACCCCAGATCAAGTTTAGTATCAGGTGAACTAGTGTAGCTAGTGTAACTAGTGTATAAAATCAATAGACAGAGTGTGAGTGAATCCCCCCCTTCACTGACCCCAAATAACATAAGGCAAAATGTGAATGGACCCCCCCTCTACAAATAATTTTATTTATTTTAGGAAACATGAGGTAATAAAATGTAATCAGAGATTTTCAGGTGCTTATTTTGTACTGTTCCCAAGGTGGAAAAGTGGGGAGAAAGTTAGGGTGTGTTTGGATGCAGACTTCAAGACCTTTGCTTTAGAGTGTTTCTTTGTGGTATCCAGCAAGGCTTATTGCGCCATGTGTTATATTTTTATGGATGTCGTTGTGAAATTGCCAAAAGGGTATTCACCAGACTGAACTACAGTGCTAGGATTTGCCAGCTCACATGGGTGCACAGGTACCAGGACATGCTAGAGTGCGCGTAATCGTTTTTAAATAGGCGCTAGGCCACTAGCATGGTTCCTGTTAGTCTTTTGTATTTGCTTGTTTCCATGATGTTCATGTATTGCTTCTCTATGTACAAGATTGCTTCTCCTTGACCCCCAAACTCTGGATTCATTCTTCATGTATGACTTGGCCTTGGTATGTGACACTGTTTCAGACTGACTTTGACTGTTCTCTCGGTTACTACCCTGGGCAGCCTGCCCACCAATCCTGTGCTAACCTTGACCTTGACTCATCCTTTGATTACCATCCTGTACAACCATGTTTTTGTATTGTTCTATTGAACTGTAATCATAACCAATATTCCATTCAGCTTCTTTTTCAATGCAGCCAGGCTTTAATTGACCATTATAAATGTGAACAGAGCAATCACATTCTATATAAAGGGTCAGAAACATTTATACACAGTGAAAATCCTATATAGAGTCCAGGGTAGTCCTGTTCTACCTGTCATCATTTTGATAGTTACGCTGCACCCTGGCCACCAAATTAGATGTCGGTAATTAGCTTCTAATCAAAAAAGCAACCATGTATGTCTGATACGGAAGACATAAACTGGGCATGTCTAAGTGTAGTCTGCATTTATTGAGAGAAAAAAAAAGAAAATTAGTGAAATAAAGCAGCTTTTCTAGTGTGACAGAAGTCTAAACCTAAGATTCATGTAGGCAGAGATTTGAAAGCAACATGATCATGAATTACAAATGTGGCAAGTGATATCTGTTATTTTTAACTACTTTTCATACATACATTAAGATGCACATAATTAATATTGTGGATCAACTAAATTAATGTGTAAAGTATCAATATCTGGGATTTTCAAAGCCATTGTGCCAAAATCACAATATACCTTGCCAAATGCTTACACACACAATTACTGCTGGCAAAGGGGACTACTGTAAGGATAGAGACATAATATAACACCATCAAAATAAGGAAACAAATCTTAATATCACTTCATACAAACTGGAAATAAAATAATACATACTTAATGCTATAACACAGGGGTTTCCAACAGGTGCTAGTAGTACTGGTGTTACTCAAGACTCCCTCAGGTGGTAGCCAACATGGCTACAGACTTACCTGTACCCCAACATTATCTGCTGTCATCGGCACTCAAGCATAAACTGCACCAAAAATACGGCCATTTCTTGTGCGATTCATTTACTTCAAAATCGCTGTTTTGTGTGTTTTGATAATGGTTTTAGGTGACTGACAACACTGATGCACCAGCCAGGTGGTACTTGATACAACCAGAAAAAGGAAAGTTGTACTTGATGAAAAAAAGTTTGGGAACCCCTTCTATAACATATAAAATCAAAATCGTTATTTGGGGGGAGTCTGTCTGGATTACCAAATCTGAGATGTGCCTACAAGACCAACAGTAAACTCTCAAACGTAGACTCAAGGTGGGCAACAGGAAGTTACTTACTGATGGTGAAAAGGGTGATAACACAGATTTTCCATAATGTAGGCCCAGCTAGACACATGGATGTAGGGCATGATTGGACACACTGATGGATGCACGGCTTTACTGAGGGCAGATCTCAGCCCTCAGCACGGCTTTACTGAGGGCAGATCATGTCAGACCAATCTTATTGATTTCTTTGACAATGTCACTAAAGTGTTAGATGAAGGTGGTGCTGTGGATATCGCCTATCTGGATTTTAGCAAAGCCCTTGACACTGTACCACATAAGGAGCTCATAGATAAGTTATTGAAGGTAGGACTCAATCCCTGGATAGTTCAGTGGATTTCCAGTTGGCTGAGGGATCGGTATCAGAGCGTTGTTGTAAATGGCGTGCAATCTGAACAAAGGCGAGTTACAAGTGGTGTGCCGCAGGGCTCTGTCCTGGGCCCCATTCTTTTTAATATATTTGTAAGTGACATAGGAGAAGGCTTGGTAGGAAAAGTTTGTCTGTTTGCTGATGATACAAAGGTTAGTAATAGGGTGGATATTCCTGGAGGTGTCTGCAACATGGAAAATGATTTAGCTTTACTGGATAGATGGTCAAAACTGTGGAAACTAGAGTTTAATGTCTCTAAATGTAAAATCATGCACTTGGGTAGAAGGAATCCCTGCTCTGAGTACCGTATGGGCAGTACTGTGTTAGCCAGGACCTCGGAGGAGAGAGATTTAGGGGTACTGATTACTGATAGCTGCAAGATGAGTGGACAGTGTAGCCAGGCAGTGGGAAAAGCAAGCAGGATGCTCGGCTGCATAGCTCGAGGCATCACCAGTAGGAAGAGGGAGGTTGTGATGCCGCTGTATAGAGCCCTGGTAAGGCCACAGCTAGAATACTGTGTGCAGTTCTGGAGACCTTACCTGCAAAAAGACATTATTCAAATAGAACTTGTCCAAAGGCGGGCAACGAAAATGGTGGAAGGACTTAAACTTAAAACTCAAAATCAGGAGAGACTTAAAGAACTTAATTTGTACAGTCTGGAGGAAAGAAGGGAGAGGGGGGACATGATTGAGACCTTTAAATATGTGAAAGGATTGAATAAGGTTCAGGAGGGAAGTGTTTTTAAGAAGAAACTTAACGATAGAACAAGGGGGCACAACCTGAAGCTAGTCGGGGGGAAGATCAGGAGCAATGTTAGAAAATATTATTTTACAGAAAGAGTAGTAGGTGCTTGGAACAAACTTCCAGCAGAGGTAGTTGAAACATCAACAGTCACTGAATTTAAACATGCCTGGGATAAGCACACATCTATCCTAAGATAAAGAGTACATACAGTATACACATAAGGGCAGACTAGATGGACCGTATGGTCTCCTTCTGCCGTCAACCTTCTATGGATACACAGATACAAAGCAGGCATGACTGAACTCAAGAGATGCAGGGCACAGATGGACTCACTAGATGTAGCCATAGTGTAATACAGTGGATGCATGGTACAGATAGACCCATTGAATGCAGTCATACCTAGGAACAATATATGCAGAGCTTGAATGCACTCACTAGATGCAGGTATGGTTGGACCCAGCAGAGGCAGGCCATTGATGGACTTATCTGAACACGATAAATGCAGTTCATGGGTGAAATCAATGGCTACAGAAAGAGGATCCAAACACTCAGCATAATAATTGCTTTATTAAAAGCTGACTGCATGGCCTGGAAGTTTAATCAGTGCCATCAGCGAGCCAATAGCAAGTGTGTCTGTCTACCAGTCGAGCATCCCTGGAACTCCTGGAAGTGTAAGCAACACATCTCCAAGCATTGGACAGATATGAAGCTAAGCTGAAACTTCAGATGTCACTGATGAAGTGTCTAATACTCTCTCATACTGCCCGTATACCAGATGTATAGTATAACTAAAGCCTTCTTCCCTGGTGTGGGTATAAAAACCGTGCCCATAAATCTTTACTTTGTAATCTAATCTGAATTTTCTTTTGTGCTAAAAATACAGAAAGATACAGAAAGGTGTGTTTACAATTGCCATGTTGTTGACCACAAAATGCCTGTATGCTTGAAATTGAAATATATGCAAGTGAATGATCTGCTGATTTCTTTGCTTGCATACAAATACAGTTATTTGGAAACAATAGGTAGGATGATGTTATTGCACCCTTATTTCCAAAATGCATAGCAGAGGCTAATAGCAGGTAATAACATTTCAATATTGTATATGGGACTATTAGCATGGACCTGGGATTTTTATTGCATACAATGCTAATGTTGCATACAGATAGGCTGCAAGTAGAAGTAAACCACTGCTCTCCAATTAGCAAGGAATACTTTAGTGCATGTTTACCACTGGGAGCCTGATTTATGAAGCGCCAGTGCCATTTAAATCCACTTATCACCAAGAGCTTTAGCACATTAGGGTTGATTCAGAGGCACATTCGTCTGGACTTCCGTAGCTGTCTGTGAAAGTTTTTGTGTGTGTTTGTCTTTTTTTGGTTTTTTTCGTTCATTTTTCATTCGTACGAACTTTCGGGCAAATGTGTATATGCGCTTTGGATGAACGAAAGCAAATCCGAACATTTGCGTTAGTTCGGATCATTTTCCCATCCAACTCTGATATGTTTCATTCGTTCAGATAATTTACGTTATTGGTATGGGCTTGCTTCTCATTCAGAGAGGTGATTGCCGACGGACCACCACCCTATAAACCCGTTTCCTTTGCGATCCCCTTACGGGACCATTTTGACCTCGAGACTAGCAGCTATGGACGACTCTAGTGCATTTGAAGAGCATGAGGATCTGCAGGGGCATGGGCATTGAAATTGTCCGGAGTGCCGAGACCAGATTGCACCGGCGACGCATGCACATCGATGGCATGCATGACGTTGAGCTGTTCGAGCTTAATCGCGCTTCCCTCCATAAGATGTATAGTGAGCTGCGGCCATGGTTAGCCCGCACCACAAGGAAGGGGCAAGCAATTTCAGGTATGACCAAGATGCTTGGCTGCCTGCAATTTTTGGCGAATGGCTTGTTCCTCTCCGTGGGGATCTCCCAGCCTACGCTGAGCCACGCGCTATCCAAGTTTTTGGAAGGCATGGCTACCATTAGTCAGAAATATATATTTTTTCCTGACGACATGGTAGCCTGGAACGCGCTTAAGCTGGCATTTTATAATATCGCTGACATGCCCAACGTCATGGGTGCCATTGATTGCACCCACGTTGCCTTGGTGCCTCCGGCAGCCGACGAGTACATCTATAGGCAAGTTCTATTTTTTTTTTGGGATATAGTTGTCATAAATGATATTTTACATTTATCTTAATTCCTCCTTGTAAAATCCCTCCTTGTAACTAGTCCTTGTGAAATAGCTGTCTATGTATTTCTCTTAATCCCTCCTTGTAACTAGTCCCTGTGAAATAGCTGACTCTGTATATCTCTTAATCCCTCCTTGTAAAATCCCTCCTTGTAACTAGTCCCTGTGAAATAGCTGTATATCTCTAAATCCCTCCTTGTAAATTCCCTCCTTGTAACTCGTCCTTGTGAAACATTGGAGCGTATTTAGCTTATACAATGTTTTTCATGTCGCACAAAGGAAAACATTTTCATGTGGTCCTTAAATAGGCAATTTACAGTTAATCTTTACTTGATGCAACATACCTCTCCTTTTTTGGGGTGAAAAATACTTATGTACTTAGTTATTGTTATTTGGATTGGCCAACATGTTTTTGGGAGGGTGTTAGGAGTTAGTGTTTGAGTAGTTTACCTTGCCTTGCTAATTTAGTTTTTGTTCCTTTTCTCCCAGGAACCGCAAAATGGGCCACTCAATGAATGTCCAAGCAGTGGTGGCCCCGGACAGGCTCATCCCATGACGCCTACATCTTGCGTAGATCTGGATTTTACCATCGGTTTCAGTCTGAAGAATTCTCCGGTGGCTGGCTCCTTGGTAAGTTGACGCAAATAACGTCATTCACTTTTCAATGTATGCCTATGAATATAGTTTATGACCCATGTCTGAAACTATGGCTGTTTTTACCCCTTGATTACATGTGAAACCGTACCTTAACCATTATATTTAGCAAACCACAAAACCTTTACAAATGTTTGACCAGCATTTCAAAATTAGAAATGTCAACTTTCTAGTAAATTACTTATTATTCTTCCCCACACTCGGCTGCAATTCTGTTCTTGCCTTTCTGATAGGGTCTGCGCCATCTTTGCATGACACTTACATGCCACCTAGCAATTGTGCACATCCCGGACTTTAAAAGTAATGCACTCCAGGGCAAAGTATTTTTGCAAAAAAAAAAACATACAGACATAGGGAGCAATCATTTGCATGTCAATATTGGCCCAGTAATACATAGGGCCACAGACACACCCTCTCCTGCTTGGTCACATTTGCCACAGGCACAGGTGTAAAGCAGCCATACCTATGCCACATCTACGCCTGTAAGTCAGTGGCCCACCCAAACAAGAAGCCCCAGTCCAAATCCAAGTCCAGTCCAATCTCTGCCAGGGTTTAAGGTTTTTAGTTTGCCAGGCCAGAATGTCCCCCAATCATGCCTATAAACAAGATGATCCAGAAGCAATGTAATTAGGCCCAAGCCTGCAGCGCAACAGCTTGAGAGGCAGGTTCAGTGAGGCTTGAGCTCAGGCATTGGCACTCTAATGAGCTATATGGCCGCAAATCCAAAGCATACAAGGCAAGCCATACCAAAAGGCTATATTGGTAGGGCTCACCAGACAGGTCAATACAGGGGGGATGTAGAGCAAAGATATGTAGTAGATACAGGGCAAATAGGGGTTAATATGGTTGATGCCCAAAAAACCCTAGTTGTGGGCCTTGGAGGTGGCCCATCACCTGGGCATGTGTGGCATTCATAATCTGCAACTGTTGCAACATGTTTCTATTGGTTGTTCGAACTTCATCCAGCATGGCACTGAAATTACTACTTAAGGTGGCCATGTAGGTGTTGCTAGTTCGAACTTCCTCACGCATGGCTGTGAAACTTGTGGCTAAGGTGGCCATGTGGCTGTTGGTTGACCTAAATTCTGTCAGCATGGTGTTTAAGGTATTATTTAAGGTCTCTAATTGTGCATGATGCTGCTCGTTGTTTCTTTGATTTTGTTGGCAAAATAAATGCCTCTCATGGTGCCATACTGACTCCATGATCGGCACACGCCTCCCCTGGGAAACTGAGTGACGTAGCAGACTACGCCTCTCAATTCCCCAGGTTGGGGCAGGTGCAGATGATGGTCCTCTAGTTCGACCAACAGCCACAGATGTACTTGGCAAATCCTCTGCAGCAGACATACCACTGGGGACTGTAGGCTCAGTCTCTGCATGCTGCCCACGATGGTCTGGCAGCATGCGGCCAGCTTCACTCTGCTGCAGAGGATTTGGTGTAGAAACATGTTGGGACAGTTGCAGATTATGTTCCAGGGGGGTCTGTTGTGAAGGTCCCATCAAGGTGGCATCCTCCTCCAGCTCCTGGATTTCCTCCATCAGTGTGTGGGTCTGTTGGGACATGTAAAAAAAGGTTCAGTTTGGGCCCTAAATATTTTTGTTGTGCAAATTATTCATGTAAATTCACATGCATCAGCAGATTCTGAAAAATACACTTACCGTATATATCGGATCCTGGCTCCTAGGCAGCATGGAAGTTGACGGCGTGGCCAAACTGGCCGAGGCTTCCACACTAACTGAGGGATGATGCTGGCCTGTATTGTTTACAAAAAGGCATGTAAACACACAAATATGCCTTGGTGATCTGTATTACTACATATGCGTCGCTAAAACACGTGGCCAAGCAGGAATGGCAACTCCCTGAACGGGCCAAGTTGGGCTTCACTATGAATTTCATTATCTGTTAGATGTATTAAGCAACATGTACATACACATTGGTCACCTTAAATAAAATAAACATGCATGTACTGGCTGTTATGAGGCTTCACACATCCCTAAAGGGCCATTAGGGGCCCACACTCAGCTTGCAAATAGCATTTGGCTTAAGAATATGCTGGTTGCCATTCTTCCTAGGTAGACCTTTCCCTGACCCCAGATCAAGTATTTGAGACCAAAGCACAGCTCAAACCCAAGTGGCCTAAAGACAAAGATGGAAGTGTTGGATCTGATTGACTCGAATCACATAACAGGCAGTCATTTGCTAATGTAAAGACTTTTATAGTGTCCATAAATACTCTCCAAGGTCATGTATGGCCAAGCTAATTAGAAAATTAACATTCCACAGACATTACACACCCTGCTAAAACTGTAACCTCCACTACAAGAAACTCCCTAGGGGCATGTGTTCATATATGCCTTTGAGTCTCATTTTACACGTTGAAAACATTTCACATACAGACTAACATTACTAACCTGCAGGAATAGTAGGGATGTCCGTGTCCCGTCGCCCCGAGTGTCCCTCTAAGGCCACGGGATGTATCAGGCCCAGCACTACCTCCTCAGCTTGGGAAAATTGTAATTTAGTGGGGAAGCCTCCCCCAGTTTTTAAGCTGAAAAAGATAGTTTGGCAAATGTAGGAAATGGGGACAAAACAAGAAGCAGACAAATCCACAAAGCAGATATGTACCTGTAATTTCACCATTTATTTTCTTTCTTTCGTGCTGCATACTTCAGGTCCGATATTTTGCGTTGAATCTGCTCCACATCTTTGAGCTCATCCCCCACTGCATTGACCTGTCTGGTGAGCTCCTCTAAAATTTCTGCTTTGCTTTTTTTGCTGGTTGCTTTGGATCTGCGGCCATATAGTTCATCATAATGTAAGGAGAGCCCACTAGCCAATGCCAGAGTTTGTGCCTCCCCAAACCTGGCACTCAAGTGGCCTCGGCGCAATATGCGCCCTGTTGCTTGATGTTCTGGCTCATCAGTGGTTGCAGGCAAATCGGGGGGACATTCTGGCCTGGCTGTGTTGGGCAGAAATGTAGGACAGGTGGCTGGCTTCAGATTGAACTGGACTTGGATATGGACTTGGGGTTCTTGGCTGGGTGGCCACTGAACTAGCAAGTGTAGCTGTGGCATATGGAGAGTGCCTTGCCACCTGTGCCAGTGCCAAATGTGGGCGCAGAGGAGAGGGTGTGGTGGATGATGTTGGGCTTCTTGCCCTGTGCCTCTGTGGCCCCTTCACACTTTCATGCCCCTGGGAGGTTGTTGGACGTGGGTGGGGTGATGGTTAGCTCTGGCTGCTGGGGCTTCTGGCCCAGTGGGTTGGCCTCTTGCCATGGGAGCTTTGCCCACGTGGGTGGGGTGATGGTGAGCTCTGGCTGCTGGGGCTTCGGGCCCGGTGGGTTGGCCTCTTGCCATGGGAGCTTTTTCCACGTGGGTGGGGTGATGATGAGCTCTGGCTGCTGGAGCTTCGGGCCCGGTGGGTTGGCCTCTTGCCATGGGAGCTTTTCCCACGTGGGTGGGGGTGATGGTGATCTCTGGCTGCTGGGGCTTCAGGCCTGGTGGGTTGGCCTCTTGCCATGGGAGCTTTGCCCACGTGGGTGGGGTGATGCTGACCTTTGGGGGCTGGGGCTTCTCACCCTCTTGGTGTGCTTTTTAGGGGCCATACCTGTGTGCTTGCTGGCCTGGGCCTTCTTCTTTGGCGCTGGCTCCTTTGGTTTGGTGCTTGTTGGTGCCTTTGTGGTTGTGGTCGCCTTGGCCTACCCACTGCGGGTTTCCCACAGCTTAGCCTTTAGCAATTTTGACCGAGTGATGGGGCTTGCAGAAGCCTCCTCACACTTCTCTGCCTTTTTGCTGCTGCCCTCCTTTGCTGCTTTGGCCTTAGCGCCGGCTTTTTTGGGTGCCATAATGTTGAGGCTCTGAAAGAGAATGAGCTGTGGGTCCAGGACCCTTTAAATACTAATGCCGGGGTATGACGCTTACGCGTTCACATACGCATGCGTCCGGCCGTTCGGAACCCGGAAACCGCTGGGGCATTACCTATCTGCTGCAGACAAGAGGCAAGATGGCGCCCACAATCTTCACCCGCCAACAAGAAGAGATCATCATGCTTGTAAGTGTCTTTTAATGCTTTTGATTGGCCATCTAAATGCATGCCTAGCCCTTAAGGAAGCGCAGGAATAAACGGTTTGTTTTATAAGTGTCTAAAACTCTGTGCCAAACAGAAGTTAGGGCCCACATGTGCAAACAAAAACTTATGCCAGCTACAAGGATTGTATTAGGCTAGAAATGTGTCTGTTAATGTCATTTAGTCAAATTATCGATTTGTGACAGATATTTGTATGCAGTTTGATCCAAATCCTATGTTTTTTTTGTGTTTTGTAGACGATGCTGGAGCGCAGGTACGACTACCTGCCCAACTCATTTGAGAAGAGGACTGTCGCCCTGGAGATAGTTTCGAGAATCCAACAACAGACGGACACCACCTTCACCCACACTCAGATCATGCAGCATTGGTCGGACCTGAAACGGCTGCACATGCCTCGGTTGCGGTGGTTTTTCGGACTCCATTTCCCTAGTAAGTACCTAGCGATTGCATGCAAGATGTAACTAATACAGAAGGTAGGCCTTTAGTTATAATTGCTTTTTATTTCTAGTGTTGGAAATGGAGTACCGAATCAGGCCGACCAGTGCTGCATGAATCTGCAGCTGGAAGTGAAGGTGGTGTTTCTCCAGGGCGACGGTCCTACCCCTCCTCTGTTGGGTCCTCTGACCAGCCCCTGACCTTTCCACAGAGGAGGGGCTGCACGGCGTGGGCAGGCAGTCGTACCCAGCGACGCAGGCGGGAGCCTCTGGTATGTGACTCTTCATGTAACCGCACACACATATACATGCTATTTACTATAAAGCTAATTCCCTTAATCTGTTTTTCTGGATGCTTCTGGAGCGGGTGAAGATGTGCAGTCTGCAGCAGATCTCGCCCAGGAGGCACAGGAGAAGGATTGAAATTGACATTTGATGACTGTTGACTAAGACATTATAAGTCACCCTATTTGCCATGTCTCTACAGCCTCTACTTCACAGCAGAGGCAGGGCCCAGGAAGTAGGGTTGTCCCCAATGAGGCAGGCGTCGGCCAGCAACCAAGTAAGTTGTAATGTCATTCTTTGTAGTATGTGGTAATTGACATGATCACCCAGATACATCAAGCCATAGTCAATGGCATTAGCAGAATGACCTCTGCCCACTTCCTTAGATTAATGACTTAGCAGAATGACATCTGCCCACTTCCTTAGATTAATGACTTAGCAGAATGACATCTGCCCACTTCCTTAGATTAATGACTTAGCAGAATGACATATGTCGTCATGATTTAGGTTGGCAACTAACAAACATTCCATCCACAGGTGAGAAACATGTACTTGACTCAAAATAATGTTTATTTTTACATTTTATACAGGGACCACATGGGCAAGAGTTGAATAAATGAATAGAAGGGTCCTTAAGTTGGTGGCCGATATGCAGCAGCTGGTTGACTCGTTGGGGACAACAGAAGAAGACTAGTGTTCTGGGTCCTGCCACTGTGCTGTATATATGTATATATTTTAAATATTTTAAATTTTTACAAATTTTTAATGTTTTTAAAAAAAAAAAATAAAAGTTTGTCACATTGTTTAAAAAAAAAAAAAAAAAAACATTTTAAAAAAGCCAAACAAAAATGGCCTTCTGCTATTAAAAAAAAAATAAATAAAAAAATGTCAGTGTCATTTTTTCCAAAAAATACATTAACACCAAACGAAGGGTAAAATAAATATTTAGAGATGAAGATTCAGATAGCCGCGAAGTGATTTTAGTTTTAGGGGCCTAAAATGGAAGAAGAACCTAACCGCGATGTGATTTGGGTAAGTTTTAGGGGTCATACATGGAAGATGTAGAAATGCGCAAAGTGGTTTAGCTAAGCATTGTAGTAGAAGTGAGTGAGCCAAATATGTAGGCGAGCACTTTAATGAGTTAAGTTTGTAGTGCGCAGGCGCAAGATCATAAGGATTTACGTCCGGAAGATTATTTATTGAAAAAGGAAACAGAATCTAACGGGAAACGTAAAGGATTCGTGGGAGGAGACGATGGGAAAAGAGCAAAAACGAAAGCCTAAGTTGTAACATGAGAAAATGAAATGGAAAAGTCACGCTGGAAAATGACATCCTCGTACTCGTACTCGTATGAACGGACGAAAACTTTACAGAAGGATAGCAATGCATGCACAGAATCGCTCATACACTCATACGAGAGCGGGAACATTTAAAAAAAAAAAAACAGATTGGCACAAAAACGAAAGTCTTTTTTTGTTTCTCTGAATCAACCCTATTGTCGCTTTATGCTTTATTTGAGGCGTGAATGACAGCGCCAATTTGTATAATAGATGGCACCAAATGAATTACTTGCGCCTTTTTTCACTGTGATGACCGGCTCATGTATAAGGAGAACCATTTTAGACTGTTGCTGAAGCTTAAGCTGCCATAGACCACAATAGAAACAACTGTATTGAAGTGTTTTTTACTTATAAATAGGGTTAAACATATTTATTTTTAGAGAACCTGTTTGGCAACTTGTCACAAACGTAAAAGCAGGACTGAGATAGAAAAAATGTAATATTAATTTGTTGAAAAAATGTTTTTCCCACCACTGTGTTCTTTGGAGCATAAAAATAAAAAATGAGCCTAAAGGTTTTACAAATGTTGGTACTTTTGTTCACAGCAGTCCTTTTGTTAATCTCTGACTGTAATGAAGACATAGACAGACACCTAGAGTGGCATCACAAGGCTGTGTGGGAGAATCGCTGTTGATGATGTGGCTCCCAGCCCCTGTCATCTCTCTAGTATCCAGGCCTTATCCACATGCAGTACTTAGAATAGTAGCTATGGCCAAGGACAATACATGTGTGTCACGACCCACTGGATTAACCTTTTTTAGTAAGCTGCTGCAACGCCACAAGGTCAGGAATCAGATGGTCTCCCCGAACACTGCTTAATCTGGGATATCCTGACGCGCTGGTATTCCACCCTACATATTCTGGGACTCCTGTACCAGTAGCAGAAAGGTGTAAATGATTTCCTCATGCAACAAACAGCCAATTTTCCAGCCAGTGTGGTTTTCAGATTTGGCATTGGCAGCTGATCAGAGACACATGTATGCTGAGGCCTTTTGAAGAGGTGACAAGATTTCTTAGCAGGGACAACAGCGGAATGAAAGATGTTATGCTACTGATATTCATTTTGGAGCAAATGCTCTTGCCCATGATTCAGCAAGGGATGGAGGAAGGATTCCATATGGCACACAGCACGTTGGATGTAGAGAAAGAGGGGGAGGAGGATGAAGAGGCGAGGGATTTCAGACCTAGGGAGGTGGATTTGGAGATGGAAGCAGTCAACTTATCACAGGAAGGGGTAGGGGAGGAAACACGTAAGGATGATGGTGACAGCCATGATGGTGATGATGATGAAGAAACATGACAATTTGGAGGTGGAACCAACCAAGCCCTTGGAAATGCTGAGAGGGATGGCGAACTGTAAGCTTGGGTGCTTGCGAGCTGACAGTTGCATTGTTAGCATGAAGCAAAAAAATGAGTACTGGATTGCTACACTTTTATATCCTTGGTATAAAACCAAAATGGGGGAAATTTTTTTACGCTTTCCTAGAGGAAGGCAAAAATGGCATTATCGAGAGATGCTGCGCAGCCAGCTAATCATGGCTTTTGGACGGCAGACATCTGCTGCAAGCTTGTCTGACCGGGTGTCATCTCTCGGCTGCCTACCGAGTCAATGCGCTACCTAACCAACAGGCCTCTGCTAATGCTACCACTACCAAGCCATCACTTTTTCTTCAGCTAAATTTTCAGGATGCCAATCTGCTGCTACCCCTATACAAATGATATATATTTTAGAGGGCTTGCCCACTACAGCAAAGCCCACACAACTGCAGATCAACCCTGTGATGCCCAAAATGGGCACAATTTTGACCGCTTGCTTCAATTACATTTTCAGGGTACCAATACTGCTGCTACCCGCATCACACAAACAAAGGCGGGCCGCAGGCGAACGATACATATGCTAGTGGCGAGAGTAGCCGTGGGAGATTCATAGCTAATTAGCCCACTAATTTAGGGTCATTAGTGTTTTTAGGCTAAAGTTCGGTCAGAACGAATTCAGTCCGAACCAAACTTTTTTGGAAAACTTCACTCATCTCTAATTCTCAATGCATTATATATTATATTGCTATGGGGAATGCAAACACATTCATATGTTAGTATACAGTACTGCTTTTATTATTATTCAATTCTGTTCCTCACATGTAGAACTGTCTCATCACAGCAGTAGGGGGTTTCTAGAAAAAAACTAGGACAAAGGGTTTTTTAAAACTTACTTGTATGTTTAGTGAGAAGTGAGAAAGTCTCAAAACTTATGTGGGGCCCTGGTGCGAACACTAAATGGGGCACTGTTAAGGCTCATACAGTACTTTTTTCAGTCTTTTAACTCGATTGGATGCAACTGGACAACTAAAGATTGAAACAATAGGGATATATACTGCATTCTTTCTCTAAATGATGCCAAGTGAGCACAAATATGATAAATAGTGTGGAGGAGCAAGAATGATGGGGCCCCCTAATCTATTGGGCCCCAATGTGGTCACACCCCCTGCACTCCTTCAAGTTACACCCTTGTTTCTGCATCCATTCTGATGCCTAATACATTTCTGTTAATGATCTTCTGCTTTTGCTCTTCGGCCCAAAGTAATTTGTTCTTTGTGCAATGCCATACCATGCTTGCCATTGACCTGCAAACCGAAAAGGTTGAAGATGGTATGAAGAACATTGTCAGTATAGTATCTTTCCATCGAATACAACTGCTGTCACTACTAGGTCATTGTTGGAAAGGTGTGTTTTTTGAGTGAAGAATTTCCATTGTTTCTGTGCCAGTGACACCCTTCAGCTCCAGTTGATGCCTATGGCTTATTTTTTTCAAATGATACACCTCTACTACTGATGAGACCCAAACCACTTCTCAAATATTTTGTATATTATTAGCACAATGCTAATTGTCATTCCATGCAATTTAGGGGCATGTAGCTGTTGACATTTGGGTCATCCACATCCGAATGTCTTTCTTTTTTTGGCACTGCTATTTTGACAGAATGGCGCAGCAAATCACAACGCCCAATGTTAACTTATTAGCTTTGATTGGTGAATTAGGTGTCTGCCGATCTCTCCTGCTGTCACTGACAGCTCGCTTCCCGCTGAGGTGCCTAGGGAGGGGCTAATTATAGTGGAAGTGACCTGCCAGGAGCTTAGCTGGGGATGTCAATTTCTATGGAGACCAGCGTGGGACAGTGGAAACCAGCTTGGGACAGACTGGAGGACAGCGAGAGTGCAGGTGAGTTAAAGATTTAAGGGAAAAGTTTGGTTAGCACGAACCCTAAAAAATTTGGGTTTGTGCCAAATCAATTTTTTTTGAAATTCGGAGTGAACTTAGGTTCATTAGAACCTGACCACTCATCTCTAATTCTGACATAAGCTTTTTGTTATAGATCACAGTTCCAATTACAGTGTACTGCAAGTTCCTGCTTTACAGAAATAGCTGAGTGTGCTGCAGGTAATTTATGGTATCACACTGTAGACAACAAGCCCCATCAAAAAAAGTCTAAAACCTTAAATCCTGTTTTCCTGTTTTTTCTCCATAGAACTAGCAGTTCTGGCAGTGGTGCATATACTCTCCCCACATAAACAGTAGGCTCAGGTAAGCCAAGCATCACTGTTACTAGCTTACCACTGAAGCCATCACTGAGCTGTCAGATCGCTGGTATTTATGGCCATCTTTAGTAAGTCATCCTGTTATGTTTTATTCTTGCATTCAAGTGTATAGATAAAAGATTGTTTTATTCCCACTCTATCAAAATTCAAGTACCAAAGCTTTAAGAAGCCCCAAACTTATTTGCATAATCAAAGATAATAATGATAATGACACTAGAAAACATACAAAATCCATGTTCAAAAAGTCTCTTAATTAAATCGTTCTCATTCTTAATAACTTCTCATGTGTATAGGCCTGATGAAGAGATAACAAGAGAAGAATATTCCCCACAGAACCACTTAAGATGTGCATTGTTGAGATGCAGCTTGGCAGGTGTTTTTTTTTCACTGGTAAACGGTCACTTTTGAAGACTTAAAGATCCTTTGTAACGGAGAAGAAAGCATTATGTATTATTCAAACATTAAAACACATTTGGAATAATGTCATTTTATTTGTCCTCTGCAATATATAACATTATCACCTGTGACACATGTACAGAAGACTTCTTCTCCCTGACACATTTCCTTGCCCAAGGAAACAACTGGTATTAAAAATGCATGGATGAAGGAATGCATTGATCATTAAATCTGTGCCATACACCCGTGCTTTAGTTCTGTCTTGTGAAACACTCTAAAGAGCATACACGCCCAGTAAATGTCCATGTCATGTATGAGCTATTCTAAAAAGCATAGATGAAATGCAATATTGATCTATACATTTGTAAATTTTTTCTATGCAAAAATATTATGCCATAAAGGGAACTCCATACCACCAGGACTGATTACACACTGTTTTTCAAATCTATTGAATCCTATTAATAAAATATTATGGTACAAAGATTTTCCTTAATGTGATTGACCACCTAAAAAAAGGACAAATGTTTTGCCCCCCCCCCGCCCCAATCGGTCCAGCTTCGATGCTCAGAAACTCCAGTTCAAAGCAAACTCTAGTCACCGGCATCTCAGTGTCAAGCTCATGCCCCCCAACATCCATCACTGACCTCAGCAACAGGTTGTGCCCTCCACTCAGCTTATCAGCTGCAAATGTAAAAGTGTCATTTGCTTGTATACTTGTGTTGTCATTAGTCTGTTGTCTATATTTGAATTTAAAATTAATAATATTTGATACTTTTTTATATGTTTTGTAGTTAGTGGTGCTATTTTCATGCAATAGTATTTGCAGCTTCTCCAGCACCATTTGTTAGATAGCAGATGATTTTCAAATGTGGTAAGAGTAGGTCTTCTTTTCAAAGTTTGGAAATAACGGCCCTATGGGGCAAAATTATTCTGCATAGCCTTTAGTGCCTGCTATTTCCAAACTTTAAAAAATACTCTTACCCCATTGAAAAAATGATGCCCCTCACTTTTAAAAATGTCTCATCACAGGTACAGGTGATATTATTTGACAAAAATTGCATAGAAACATTTTATTGCACTTTATTGCGCTTCTTGTGTGCTAAAATTAAAAATCTCACTGAGGTGCAGGTTGCAATTCACACCGTAAGGCACACTGCTGGTGCACCTTGCTTTCCCAGATAATTACCATGACATTGCCCTCTCAGTCAGTGGATTCTGTCTACATTAGACTCTAACCAGACAGAGGTGATCAAACCAGAATTTCTGGTTAAAGCCTCAAGTAGACGAGTGGCTGAGCATACAGTTGTACAAAAAAATGGAAATGTCTTTTTTTTACATTTATTTGTGATTGTTTTTTTTTTTTACTAATACTTTTAAGTAAATAATTAATTCACCATTCAATCCTTTAAGCGCCAAGCCCGTAGGTATTACGGGTTTGCTTCTCCGGTCGTTAAGTGCCAAGCACGTAGTACCTACAGGCTGGCTGTCCCCTCTGCTAGTTCAAAAAATAATGTACAAAAATCTGACCCCTCGTTCGAACCGGCCTGGTCTTCTGTTCACCCTGGTGGTATCGATTACCCCTCAGTGCTCTTTTTGCTTTAGGAGGGGGCAAAATAGCCACCCCACCACTCCGGCAACCGCTGCTGCTAAGTGTAAAAAAAAATGATACTTACTCACCTCCATAACCGATCCCTCCTGCCGGGTCTCCTCTTCACCGGGGGGGGGGGGTGAAAAGGGGGATCAAAACTTGCCCCCTCCAGCGTTCACGATGCTAGCCCTGCCCCACAGGATTGGAGGTAAGTGTTAAAAAAAAAAAAATAATAAGTCTTTTTTCTCTGTGTCTGTGTCTGTGAGACTCCTATACCAGTTCACAAGGCTTAGGGGCTGGACAGTCACCAATAAAAATGTGCCTGTCCAGCAGAACTAAAGTTTTGGGACCCCCCACAACCCAAAGTTTAACATGGCAAATTAGGGGGATGTAGCCCGGTCTTGGGTGTTTGTAGCTTGCAGTGCCTCAAACCTCTCCAGCCTTGTTATGTTGCGGGCAATCTCGAACCATAACTGCTTCTGCAATGCTTTGGGTGTTAAATGGGACCAGGATCCATCCATTTGTCCATCCAGCAGAAGCTCCAGCTGGGCATCATTAAATTGGCCACTCAACCTGCCCCTTGTTAGTTTGTGTCCAGGGTAAGTGGCTGATGCTATGGTCTGCTGTGGGGTGTCTTAGCTGAAGATGGAGACACTATGCCCACTCCCATGCCCAATCCCATGGATTTCAGGCTACTAGCTGGGGAAAGAACAGTCCTAGCAGTGGCAATGCTGCTCAACCTTTGGCTCCCCCATTGGCTCTGCATGAGGCTCCGATGTGGACTTCCCAGTAAGAAGATCTGTCCTGGGGTCTGCATAGTGCTCTGATGCCCTGACTGTTGGTTGACCCATGGTGGGCTGTGCTGGGAGGCCCGGGGGTCCTGGCTTTGTGACTCCCTCTGCGGATGCCTTAAACTGCTGTGGGTGACCTGCTCAGAGTGGCTAGTGTGGGTATCAGCAGGGGAGTGCCTGTGGGAGGAACGGTGGGTCCTATGTCTGGGGCTGCGGTACCTGGGCCGGGTGCTATTGGTTCCTCGGCTATGCCTGCTTTCCTGGTTCTGGGGGCTGTGATGGCATCCATGGTGTGGCATAGTGAGCTCCTAAGTCAGCAGTTACAATAAAATCTGACCCTCAGCTGTGTTCTTTTATGAAAAATGTCCATTGTCCAGCACTCAAGTGTTCCTTAAAATTTCTCCATTTATTGGTCAAGTTAAAAATTACATGGTTTCCATTCCAAGAATAGTTCACATATTACGCGTTTCAGGCAACATCCTGTGCCCTTCCTTGTGATATGAGGAAGGGCACAGGATGTTGCCTGAAACGCGTAATATGTGGACTATTCTTGGAATGGAAACCATGTAACTTTTAACTTGATCAATAAACTGAGAAATTTTAAGGAACACTTGAGTGCTGGACAATGGAAATTTTTCATGTATATGGACCTTGCTGGTGAGTCCTGAGCCTCAGTGCATCTGTGGAAGCTGCAGTGGGATTGAGCTGGCCGTCTATACTTTCATGAATGTGTTCTTTTATACCTAATTTGGTTTACTTAACAGCCCCTCAAAGGTGCAAGCAACATATGGGCTACATGTGCGTATGGACGTAAGCACACTTCTGGGGTCCGCCAGATGGGAGAGCTGGATTAGTTAGCATTGGTATATACTAGCATATATAAGGCTTGGGTGGTTGCGGTGTCCCAGAAATGTACTTAAAGGAGCAGGAGCGTGCATGTGGAGCTAAAGGAAACCCAAACAGAGGACATAAGTTAATGCACATCTGTTGGTCGTTTGCAAACATGGAGCAAAGGTATGACTTCAAGCTGAACACATATGAAAAGAGGACATTGGCAGAGGAAGTGGCAGATCACCTTCACCCAAGTAATGCAGCACTGGTCAAATCTCAAAAAGCGAAAGTGGCCCTAGGTTCTACAGAACTTCCCAGGTAAGTGGATGTACAACAGAAAAGGTGAGCTATCAAGGTAATGAGTAACTTGTTTTACAAATATATATTTTCTTTTTTAGCGGGGAAGTTCTGGCTTCGGATCAAGCCCACCCAGAAGCAAGGAATCTGACCTGTGAGATCAAGAAGACAGGGTGTGGGTGTAAGGCAGCAGCCCCGAACCCTGCCGATGTCCTCTTACTTCTCTGAAGCATCACCAGCCACCACCAGCCATGGAGCACACTGAAGAGGAGAGTGTGCTGGGCTTGGAATTGCCCACAGCTTCTGCACACTGCGGTAGGCCAATACCCCCCAAAAAATCACACACAGGTTGTGCTGGTCTAATAAGTCTAATAACATATGTGCTGGTGTGTTGTGCTTCTCTTTCCCTACAGAATCATCAGAGGGTGAGTATGCGGCGATAGGGCCACCCGAAGCGGAAGCCGCGCAAGACTCAGGTGGGTGTGAAGCCAGTGAAGCAGAACAATACCCAAGTATTGTACAAACAAGACATGGTCATAAATAATACAGACCCTGAAGAAGGGATGGCTCAGATGAGAAGGGTGGCTCCCTAAAAGTATGCATCAACCAGTTTTGGTAAGTATGTAAAAATGTGCATGTACAGGCACACATGTTGACAAACAAGTAATGTATATTTTTTTCTCTTTGTAGGTGCCATGTTGGTCCCAGACAAATGTTAACAAAAATGAATAGTTATATATTTTTAGTTTAATCTCTTTTTATTAACTGTTTTTAGCAGGGGAAAAGAAAAACAAATACAGACAATATCCAACATTATAGGCATACATGGACATGAGACATGAATGTGTACAAGTAGTATGCACAAATGAAGAAAAAGAGACAGTCCCCATCACCTCGGCCACCCCCGCACACCCATGGGTAGGATGGCGCTCACTTCCCCCTTCCGCCTCTGAAAAGAGGCGCAGACAGGGGAGGAAGCCAAGCCCACCCACTAGATACACTCGCCCCCCATGCCGCCCCAGTCAGAGGTCCACAGCGACCCGGAAGGCGAGCGCACCAACATCCCCTCCTAATGCAACAGCACACCCCGTCATATGGAGGCCGGTTTTGGTTTTGTAGTTCGGCAACCCATCCAGCCACCCCCCACGGGGGCCCACCAACCCCCGGAGCCACAAAACACCCCTGAGGGGCAGCAAGCACCCCGAAGGAGAAGGCCCGCGGGAGGAATCCGTGCCCCCACATAGAGAATAGAAGGGGGGTAAACAAGTCGGTCGTCCCCCAAGATCACCAAGATGAGCTCAGCTCTAATAACGTCAAAAAAGGAGGGGAAGGGCGGCCGTGCGGGTGGCAGCAAGTGCCTAAAATATGGGCTGGTGCGAGGGAGGTGGAGGACACGAAGGGGGAGGAGGGGGGTGTAAAGGCGAAGAAGAAGGAAAGCACGTAGGAGGCAAGGGGGGTAGGTTAGGGGAGAAAGAATGGCCTCAACCCTCCACCAGCATAAGACCAGTAGACGTCATCCCATCCACTCGGTCCCACTGCGGACGAGAGAGTCGCCTCGGTCCCATCAAGCATCCGCCGCCAAGAGGGCCTTCACTGCATCTGACTCTTTATACTTTGAATAGTTATATATTTTTAATAGAAATACAATTTTTCTGTTATTGTTTTTAAATTAGACAATAGTTTTAAAGTTATATGCTGTTTGATGGCGTGTTTTTATACAACAACATAAAGCAGATGGAAGCCAAACATACAGCGGTGTAAAACATAACACCAAAACAGAAGGTGGCCGAAGTAGGAGGTGAGTAACAGTGGGTAGAATCAGACAACATGACAACCAAGGTGCCAATCAGTGGCGTTGCTAGGGCTGGTGTCACCCGGGGCGGTAGGAAATGGTGTCACCCCCCCCCCCCCCCCAAAGAAAAAAAATTTTTGTATGTTGAAAGAACTCAATGGCAGAGAAAAGGAGCACACCGATTACAGACAGCTGGAGGAGAAAAGGGGCGGGCCAGACAGGCAGCAACCAATAGGAGTCGGGGCAGGGCCAGACATCGCACCTGAACAAAAGCGGGGCGCGCGCCTATTATAATCAATGTATGATAGCAGAGGCGCTTATGCATTGTGCAGTACCTCACTAGCACACATACATCGGCCTGCACGCTCCCTTTATGTCCATTAAAAACACCCATCTCCCGCCAGGTAACGCGCCCACCATGCAACACCACCACACACGCCACTGAGCAGTTACAGCTATAAATCCCCGAATAAACAGGAACAGCGTGCGCTCACCCCAGCAACACCACACACGCCCTCACCTGTTTCTGGCGACGAATACCGCGCGCGCTCTCAGCAACAGCGAACAAAAGCTCCCACCTCGTCCACGTGACCTGCTGTGCGCGCACACCATTGGTCCACAGATTCTGGACAGGCACCAGCAGCCGCTCCGCCTCCTGCCAAATGGCACTCGAGCGCTGTGGGAGAGATGCGTAGGTGTCGCCGTGAGGGCATAGCATCCCCACAACTGACTGCTCTGTGCCACAGGCTGGCAATAATTGAGGTGACATAATGCTATAGTGCGGTGTCACCAGGGCCGTATTTAGGGTTCATGCTGCCCTAGGCACTATTTGTGCATCTGCCATCCCCCCCCCCCCCCCACCAAGTGGGAGTGTGGAGTGAGTGTAACACCCCGTAGTAAATGCGAGATGCAGCGAGAAAGTCAGCTAAGGTGGTGGAAACAAGGTCTGCAGGGATTAGCAGTGATTGAATGGAGTTAGTTCATCAGAGGTGATCTCCCATCAAAGGTGGGAGATCTGGAAAGTGAGCAAATAAGTTGTACTTGCGCACTCTGCATGGCATAAGCCTGAATCACCTGACATGCCTATGAAATATATTGCTGCAATAATCCCCTAGGGCAAGAGGTTGACAACATTCACACCATGCCCAGCACCCCAATATTGTTGCAATAATCCCCTAGGGCAAGAGGTTGACAACATTCACACCATGCCCAGCACCCCAATATTGTTGCAATAATCCCCTAGGGCAAGAGGTTGACAACATTCACACCATGCCCAGCACCCCAACATGCCTCGTGGCTGTACTTCTCAACATGTGTAAAGCAGCAGACCAAGATATTCAAAAAGGGATGCCCCCAGCCATACATTCAGAGACCACACTGTCCACTTTACCACCAGTGGGGACACCTAGCCCTTTTGCCGGGGCTTTCATCAGACCTTGGTGCCCCTCTCAGCCATTCCACTAACCTCATGTGGATAAGTCCGCCATTCCATCTATCTCTCTCATAGCCCAAGTATAGGTATTAAAGCCCAACTCCAATAATTTGACAGATTTTAATAAATGCCTGAATTATCATTCTTTTCATGGGAGATGAGAGGCCAAAGCAGATGGACTACTAAAGGGGAATCGTCCTATCTACAGAGCCATTGTTCTGAGCTGTTAAAGTGGACCAACACCCAGGGGGGTTCCTCCCCGCGGGACATCCCGATTTTGGATGCCCCGCGGGGAGGAACCCCCCAGGAGGCCCACAATCCTTACCTTACCGGCGATCCAACGGCGCATGCGCGAGACGCGGCCGCGTCTCTCGCTTCCCTCTAGCAGGGCGCGCTCCTGCGCCGGCCATTTTGTGAATTTTGTTAGAGGGAAGCGAGAGACGCAGCCAATGACAGCGCTCTGGTATGCGCGTCCAAGCGGCTTTGGACGCGCATACCAGAGCGGCTCTGAGCGCTGTCATTGGCCGGACAAGGTCACGTGGGAGCGGGGAGAGGTGAGTTTTTGCGGCGATCGGGGGGGTTTCACACAGCGGGGCACCCCCGATCGGGGTGCCCCACCTAAGTGGACCAACACCCAGGATAGTCAAAATCCTGGGTGTTGGTCCACTTTAATAGTGGAAAACAATAGCAGTGCCCTTCAATACCATGTGTGAGGAGTTCAACTAAAATTCCCTCTAGAGTCAAGTTAAAGTGGGGCACTCCCTTGAGTCTATAAGATTTTTTTTTTTGTTTACCTCGTTATGTAGCATCCCAAATGGAGATGTCCCAGTGTGTGAAACCCTCTGGATTGCCCGATCTACTCACCTCTTCCAACAGCACACGCAGCATCTCTGTGCCACAGCTGCATCCCCAGCATACCTGTAGCTAGGTGTGCATATATGCCAGGCCTTTCTGAATGGCCAGCACGATCACACCCACAACTAGAGGTAGTGGTGGGGATCCGGCTGCGGGGCTCACTCTTTTCAAATTTACTTGCTGCACTGACGTCAGTACAGCAAAGTAAATCTGTATGGAATGAGCAATGCTGATTGGCTGAGAACCCTGCGCATGCACCATGGAGATGGTGAGTTTACAGGTAATCCAGGGGGACATGCACAATGGGGCATCCAAATCAGGAAAGGAGAGACCCCAATAAAGTCACTTTATTGGGTTTTAAGAAGAGCAAAATCCTAATTTAGACTTTTGGTCCAGACAGAAAATTTTGAGGGGCATCCCAAAACCAAATAATAGTTTTTTTCATTGAAAACCCCTTCTGACTGATCGCCATACTTTGGGATGTCATTTCTGGGATCCCAGAATGGTATGGCAGTCAGCTACTTTAAAGTGAGTAAAGTCTCTCAAAACTGGCTGCATAGAACATCCCAAATCAATGATGCCCCGCTGTGAAGTACCTTCTGCTAAGTACGGGCACTGCATCAGCAGTATTAGGCTTGACATCATGTTTGTAGGGTGACACTGTACAGAGGGGCATCCCAATTCTATGCTGACTTTACTTCCTCTTTAACTGGTGGCAAGATAAAAAGTCTATTGATGACAGGGACTGCTGTCAAATAAAATAAGAAAGTGTGGAGGCATTGACACACACTCTGTGACTGGACAAATGGCAGGGCACAGCAGCATCTAGCAATGTGAGATAATCTGGGACACAGAGAAAGGCTTCCTAAAGGGTTACTCTGCCTGCTGAGAAACGTGCAGCTCTGCCTGCAGCCCTACTCAGCAGTCACACAAGGCAAAATCAGTCTCCATTCCCCCCTCCATTACTAAACTCACATGAGGCATGCCGATGCTGGATTCATTCTGTCAGCTTCCATTTCTCCTTCATTTCAGGACCAAGCTGTAGCTTTGTGACACACATGTGTGTATGGGAGGGCGGGCTCCATAACGTGCTGGCTGTGCGCTGCTTCCTGAAGGCAGCTCATACAATCAGTAGCAGCCTGTGTCCACAGGGGGCAGCAGCGTGCAGTATTGTGTGGCGTGAAGAACAGCTCTCTTCTCCCGTCCTCCCTGCATCCCCGACCAAGAAAGGGGCATCGCTGATTGCAAGTGATTTTTTTTTTATTAAATTGTTGCTGGTCGCCGCCCCGTACCCGCCCCTGCCTGTAGCGCCGCCCGAGGCACGTGCCTACCCGTGCCTAGTGGTAAATACGGCCCTGGGTGTCACCCTCTAGGTCTGGTGTCACCCGGGGCGGTCCGCCCCCCCCGCCCCCGGGTCGCTACGCCACTGGTGCCAATGTATGTATGTGCAAAGTGTAGCAGACAACATGGGGTGCCCTAGATGCCAGCAGGAAAAAGAAGGTAAGTATGTGCAAGGACAAGCAGATGACATGGGATGCCCTAGATGCTAGCAGGGGGAGAAAGGCAAGTATGTGCTAGGATATGCAGAATACCATGGGATGCCCTAGATGCCAGCGGGGGGAGAAGGTAAGTATGTGCAAGGACAAGCAGACGACATGGGATGCTCTAGATGCCAGGTGGGGGAGTAAGGTAAGTATGTGCTAGGAAATGCAGACTACATGGGATGCCCTAGATGCCAGCGGGGGGGGGGGGGGGGAAGGTAAGTATGTGCTAGGAAAGGCAGACTACCATGGGATTCCCTAGATGCCAGCAGGGGGGGGGGAGGTAAGCATGTGCAAGTGACATTTATGGATTTTAATTGGGGTTTCTTGCCCTTACCGTGGTTTTATTAATTTATCTAATAAAGTACTGGAGATTTTTTTAAGTGGATCTTTTGACTGAGAACAAAGTTGTTTTGCTGGAAACTGGAGCGGAGCGCTCACAGCTGAGCCGAATCAGCACATGATCTGGGATGTAACCTGCTATCAAGTTAGAGCTGACTCTTTTTTCTTGTATATCATGTGCAAGTGCACGCTGACAACCATGGGTACAGTGGCGGGGGATGTCCAAAACAACAAAAAATGCCTGCGCTGGAAAGCCACTTAGGGACACAGCACACCGAGAACAATGGGCTCTACAACAAGTTACATCCGAAAACAGGTAAAAACTTGACATCCAAGACTACAACTGCAAATGCCATGAATTCTCAATTAACTTTTCTCGGCACGCGGCTGTGAATGGGTCGAACGTTTGGAATTTCCTAGTTACCGAGATCAGTTCCTGAAAAAAACGTGCATTCACGGGTAGGCTCTGAATCAGGCCATATATCAGGGATCCAAAGTTTCGTCCTCCATTCAATTCTATTCTTTATGACGACTCTCCAAATGTGAATACACAACTACCCACTGTTCCTAGGGTGAGCGAGACCAGCAAGCCACAGTGGTCACATTTGCCAAGCTCGCTAATACTAGGAGTGTTGAGGGGAAGGGAGGACATGTGACTGCATGGAAAGGAATTGAGGTGCAACACTTTGCTACCTACTGTAGTATCTAAATAAGGAAATACTAATGTAATGCACAGCCACTAATATGCATAAGAGGGTGCAGGCCTCATGGGGACCTTGGTACGAAGTACCACCTAAATTGATACTAAGAACAATGAGCCGCCAGCACAAACTCAAAAAGTCCCCTTCAAGCAAGGCCGCACAAACCAAAATGTAAAATTGTGGATCTTTATTATCAAAAAAGTACCAATACAATTAAGACAAACTATACACTACACATAAACAAAGACTATTTAAAAAACATGAAGGACAAGGCCCTCTAGTGGCCAAACCTTTGATGACTCTAATAAAAATGTTTATACACTGCCTGACTCATTTAAAAGTAAATAGCTAATAACTATGTGACTTCATGATACGTGAACAACTAATATATCACAAAATAATAAATATTACAGTGTAACTTGGTGAATAATTAATAAATAATTAATATAGCAAAATAAGAAAATTAAAAACACAACCCAAAAAAGCAAAAATCCTTATGGGAATGTATAAACCAAAACTATGGTTTATACATAGCCCAGCATAAACAAAAGTGCAATGTGCTACAAACAAAGACCACGTGTGCAAAATTACAGCATGTGCAAAACGTTGCATGTGCAAACGATCAACCTAAACACAAAGTCCATAATGCAATTTCATAATATATAAGAGACAGGCATATAATTAAAGAGAAGTAGAGCTCATATCACCATAATACTTGAGAGTCCCAGGCTGCCCCTCAGGGGGCTATATCAGCATCTACGCGTTACGTGGGCATGACCCCGCCACTTCCTCAGGATGCAGATCACCTGATGGGCAAAAAAGCTTAAACCCGGCGCGTGTGTGGCCGAGCGCGCCCTCCTCCCTCTTCCACTGTCATTCTACTCGTGCTTGCGCGCGAGTACAGTCAGCTTATGTCCTCCGGTGGTGCTATACACAGAGTGGCCACTGGAGGCTGTTTAAAAGAGCTAAACCTAGGAGGTGCAGTTCTGGGTAGTATGCCTTTGGATTTCAGCTGGGGCAATCAGCCCAGAGCTTTCTAAGTGCACCAATCAAACCACAGATCCGAAGTGCACCAATCAGCACACAGATCCAAAGTGCACCAATCACAGCCACTGCCTCCCTGTCCAATCCAGCCGGGTTCAGTCCTATAAAGGGATTACCTCTTCAGTGTGTCAGTGCCTGTGATAGCATTTAGCTGGCTTGTTATTGTTCCTGTGATTGCCTGTTTATATCGTTATTGACCATCTGCTTGAATCTCGACCAAGTCTTCGTCTCATCCCTTTGTACTGCGCAGCTCTCTGACCTCCCGTTGTGACCCCTGGCTTGAAGTCTGACTTCGCTTGAATTCTCCTGAGCACCCGAATAGCTTCCAGTATTACCTGTTTCTGAAGCACCCAAACTGTTTCCAGTACTTACCCGACATTGCCCAGTCTGGCCTCTGGTTCATCTGCCTTCAACCCCTGTAAGCTCACATCCTTTGTGCTATTAAGTCCTGGAGGCAACCGTGTCCGGCGAGGCGTATAAAGCGTCCGGCAAATGGGGGCTTGTCTAAAGGTGAAGCTAGCAGCGGGGGTTGGGGGTTGTGGGCTTACTCTGAAGGCGGGTGTCCCACGGGCCTGACAAGTTGCCTGTTTCTTCTCTCACACTACCATGTATGCAATAGAACCATCTAAAGTCTTATTGACAGCTACTTAATTTTTTTCTCAGAAAGTGGTCTTTTTCTGCTGGAGTCCCAGTCACTAACAATCCTCCATAACTGAGAAACTTGCTGGCGTAGGAAAGTAGTAACAAGTGTGTAACAATGCCCGAAGACAAGATGGCCTGCTAGTCTCTATATTGAATTGACTAGGAATGGAACATTGTAGGATTGAGAAATACTTCTGTACATATGGTCCAATAAGATAAAGGGAATGTTGGTGCTAGTTTAAGCTATGTGGTGGTGCTTGGTGAATATTCTGATGCAGGGTCAGGGACCTCCTAGAGCAGAACAATGGAAAGATAAGTAGGTGAAGGGTTAGGGTGCTATGAGTTAGGACTGAGTAGCCCATGGGTTAAAGGGAAAAAATAATCAAGCTGGATAAAGGAAGTTATGCTGCTTTATATAGTCCCTCCATTGTCTTGTCTGTTTTCACAAGGGATGTGTGAAAACTGTAGCTTTTGGGGTAGATGATCAAGGGGATGATGGCAGTGCTACATTGACATTTTGTTTGTGACTATCTGCTCCTTTTCTCTTTTTGATTGGGTTTTAAATGAATACAATTTGTTAGCTCAAATCCCATTATTTATGATATACAGAGAGATTTGGGGTTTCTGGTAAATAGCATTTGTGTTTTGTCTTTTCATTTTATATCCACTTGCTAGATTAATTATTCTAATACTAATCTGATTTTGTGATAACAGAAAGCAGCATGCAAGTGAAGGGAAAACTATAATTTTCTATGGCATATGGCACTTCAAGTGGCATATGCACCGGCTTTCAGTGGTGCTGGCAAAGAGAAATGTCGTGGTTGATGCCAACTGCCAAGAAATCTAAAAACAATTATGCAAACATCCTGGTGTTTTTGCAGCACATGTTGCTTCACAGTAGACAGTTAACAAGATTTCTAGCTATACCTATATGTATAATAATATAGGAAACTCTCGCCTATCCACATCTTACTCAGTATTTGTTCCTACAATAAAGCAAATAATTCATTGGCACAGATAACCTAGCCAAATATGTTAGTCCTAATTAATGCATAAATGAATGTATTCCTTGCAATTTCCAATTGCGACAACATCTTAAAAAGTAATAGATACATTTCTCTGCTTGCCACCACCTGAAAATGTAACAGCTGGTCCGCTTGATTCTGTTCCATTTAATATGGTATGATTCACAGAAAATTGACTAGCCACAGTGCTGCTATATAAACTTTAGTACTCTTAGGCCCTTATTTAACAAGGGGTAGCGACAGGTAGCGACTGGTGAGCGGCCGGTAATGACGGGCCCCGCCACGAGAACGCCGGCTCCCCACCGCAATCACACATTTATCAAGGCAATCCTGCTTAGCGACTGAGATAGCGCCAGATAGCCACTCATTCATCATTATTCCAGCCTCAGCCCACAGCGCCAGCGTCCGACCTTGAACAGCGACAGGTATGACCTCTCGCTACCTGATGCTCTCCAATGCATTTCAATGGAACAATCTTTAAATATTCATAATTAATTGTTATTCATTTTTTTTTTTTTTTTAAATGTGAAAAATTCTGTGACCACTTCTGCCATTTTAAATAATTTTTTTAAGGTAAAAAAAAAAAAAAAATTACAGAATTGATATTACAGGTCTGATATTAATGTATTCATATTACTAAATTATTTTAAAAACTTGTTTTTTTTGGTTCCCAAAAATATGGTTGTTTGGGGGTTAAAAAACTACTTTTAACCCATCGCCGCCAACGCTCTGGGGTTTAAACATGCATTTCACAGCGCGATAATTTTTTGAGCATGATTTGTTAATGAATATGATGGAAGCCGGTCGCTCTGACCATTCGCTATCATGCGCTCCCATACAGCGCGGAACCTGTCAAATAGCGACTCCTCACCCAATATTCAACATTACGGCAAACCGACTGAGTCGCTATCAACTACCGAACAAGAATTGGTCCAGTGTTTTGCCTGGGACACCCCTGGAAACCTGTGGTTGGTACTTAGCCATTAGAATCATTGAGACCCCAATACCAATTTGCACTTTCCCCTATTGTTTACAAAACTTAAACCCATCAGTTCTGTCCAGGGCCGGATTAAGTGTGGTAGAGGCCCCTGGGTAGAAATCTGGTGGAGACGCCAGATGCAGTATTTTTTTTTCTTTAAAATAATAGTCAAGTAACTGATTGGTGGTTGTTTGGTAACCCGCATACTTACCAGAACGTCAGATCGAGTGACAGCTCTGTATGCACCCATCACTGTAGTGTTGCTGGCGGCGGCTTTGCTGCTCTAGACTCTCCATCCTGCCCTGTGGTGGCTTTGGCTGCAGCTTTGCCAAAACAAAAAAAGGCTTGACCAGGCACGCCCCCACTGCTTGCCCACCCCTCAGACTAAAGCCTCCTGGACCAGATCATAACCCAAGGTTGGTGTAGGCCCCCTTTGCAGGGCAAGTGGTGGAGGCCCCGGGGCACGTGCCCCTTGCGTCCCCCTCATAATCCGGCCCTGGTTCTGTCTTTTGTGTTATCTGATGTCTTTCCCCAGCTTCCGTGTTACAGGACCTTTTCACATTTGTGTCCTGAGTTTCTGCCTCCTACTGGCTTGTAGATTAGCTACCCTCAAGCCTTTTAATTGCAGAGGAGTGCAGGTCCCCATCTCCCTGTTACAGGGAGAGGCAGGAAAAGGTGCCCCTCTTGGTGTGATAGTGATATTGATCTCATGAAAGAAGTAGAAAAAGGGGGACTACACCTTTTTGGTGATATGAATGTTTTATCTTCTTTAGCTTTCTAAGGACTGTTGCACCTTTTATTTAAGAAGTATTTTTCTTTCAGTGAATTATCTTTTAATTAATGGCTCCAGGTAAACTTGAAACAAGAAGAGAAAAGTTGAAACAAGTGCTGTATTCTTCTTTTTATCCTATGACCCCATTGTGCAGTGCTACCTGGAAAAAATATCAGGATTATTACAAAACTATGCCCCTTCTGCAGCCACATTACTCCACCTCTCTGCCATTTACAACCATACCCAGGTTTTGCAGATTACAAGCAGATTCCCCTCTGGCCATCACAAATTATTGGCAAGTGCAAACAAATGTCCACAAAAGTTTGATCCTGTTTACTTCGGGATCAAACAATAAACAGGAAGTGTTAAAGTTCCTTTCTGTCATTTAAGAAAACATTACATTGCCAAATATACTTTCAAACCATTTGCAATCTCTTATTCTCTGCCAAGGACCACCTTTGGCAGAGTTTCAAAAACTGGAATAGAAGCGCTGCTTAGCGTTGTTCCCCGTAGAGTAATAAAACTGCACTTCACTGTGCGCATACAAGATGCAGGCAGCAGTAGTTTGTTCACAGAGCCAAGGTGGCTGACTGTAAAGATCACACACTCTAAAATCCCACTAAAACAGGAACATAATTTGTAATGGTCAATATTTGGTATTGAAGGTACTCAGATAATCCTTATGAAATGAGGTCCCCCTCAAATGAGGTCCCCATGGCCACATAGGAAGTACTAACTAATGCATTTAATTGCAGACAGTACGTCAGAGAGAGGAAGAGAGTCAGGGAGATGAAGATAAACAGTATGGCTGGGTTTGACAATTATTCAAAGTAGCTGGCACAGCAGGAGGGGAGAACTTCCCTTTCCATTCTTCCATGACCAGGCTCTGAATGGGGTCACATGGCTGCCCCTGTTCCTCTGAACTCCAGCGAGCATGGCAAGTGCCACCACTTTGGCTTGCCTGCCTCAATCATGCTGGAAGTGCTGGGGGACAACATCAGCTGTGCAACCACATTTGTGTATGGTCGGGGAGGAAGGAAATTGAAAGTAGGGGCAAACTTTGGAGACCTGCCATGACATCTATAGTGCACTGAAGGAAATGGAGTTGAGGCACACAGGACAGTCATCAGGTGAGCTCCTTGCTGTCTAATTATGGCCATTGACTGGACTTTCCCTTTAATGTGAAATATAGCCTGATTGTAAGAATTAGGGTATGATGTGCCCTTAAAATGTCATATCCTCTTTACTTCTTTCTATGCTTTTCTGCTACTTTAAAGTTGGGCTATAATATAAGTCCATATTTGTTTTATGAAATAATATCTAAATTAGTCCAACAACAGCAAATGGGTGCTGGACTGCTCTGGGGCAGGCAAGGGGGGCACCCTGATTGATGGAATTGCTTAAAATGAAAACACCCATACTTGATAAAAGCATATATGATGAAATTGTATTCTCATCATATATATATATATATATATATATATATATATATATATATATATATATATTCATAGATATAGGGTATTAAAAAAGCCAAGCAGGAGAAACATGTTTACCCAGTCAAATATCACTCGTCAAAATGTAAGAAGACATTTAAGTACACATTATACTGTCTTGTTATGTGTGAAATTGCCCTTTGATGGGGTTATAGTCTATGTGTAATAGGAATTTATTTTAATAGACCAAAATAAATCTCAGATGTTTTAACCTTAACATGATATGTTGTGGTCAAGTTAACAGGTGAATGAAGAGAGGTCTTTTGCCTAGGAGTCTGGTTTAAGTGTAACCCCATACTTGTACCAATTGCCCATGTAGAAATTAGGGGGTGTGATAAAATAAAAAATCGACTATAATCCTAATGTAACCAAAGTTCACTCAGAATTTCATGGGGAAATTCGATGTGTACCAAATCTTTTCCTGAAATCCTTAACTAAAAAAGGAAAAACTCCCCTGCTCTCTCGCTGTCCTCCGGTCTGTCCCGCACTGCTCTCCAGTCTGTCCTACGCCACTCTCTGCAGCATCCACAGCCCCAGATGGGCTTCTAGCATCTTGCTCCCCACCACAGCAGCTCACTTTGCTGGTACAAATAGCCCCTCCCTGCAGTGGGGAGTGAGATGGCATATTCCGAATTGATCGGCAAAAGCCAGGCATGGCGCAAGACCCCTATACCAGTTGTACCAGTATGGATGTCTCGCCCCTAAGTATCATAGCTGTTGATGGCTCTGCGCGGTCAAGGTGGGCCGGTACCTTCTAGTTTCACCCTTTTTTTCTCTGCTATGCATCTCTCTGCCCTTGTTCCTTTGTTTGTAGACTCTAAAATGCTGCAGGAGATTGATTGGTGTAATGGTTACTGTGTTTGCTTTTTAATTAAAAGATTCTGGGTGACGATTACACAACTTACCCTAAGAAAGTCACTTTGCATTGGATGTAGGGACATCGGCCAGTGGTGGCGCTGGAGATTTAAAGTATAAAAAAGGCTCTGTACCATCACAAGGCATCCCTTAGGCTGCCTTCACATTGGAGTGAGGCAATAGAGCGATTAGCGTTTTCTTAGCATAGTGAATGTGAAGCGATCGGAGAAGGATAGAGGTTGTGAATTCTTAATCAACCAACTTTATTTAATATGCAGCAAACAAATGACACAGAAAATAGAGCATCTGATTGGCTGCTGATTGCCTCCGAATCGCTAAAGCAATAGTGATTGAAAAAAGATTGAATTGCCATTGTGAAACGACTACATTGACTTCTATGGGATCCCTATCGCCCATCAACTGCCTGGAAAGGCAGAAAGAGTAGTAGATGCTTGGAACAAACTTCCAGCAGAGGTAGTTGAAAAATCAACAGTCACTAAATTTAGACATGCCTGGGATAAGCACACATCTATCCTAAGATAAAGAGTACATACAGTATATACATAAGGGCAGACTAGATGGACCGTATGGTCTCCTTCTGCTTTCAACCTTCTATGTCTATGTTTCTATGAAACGCTGCATGTTGGAATTTTTCATACCAACCTGCAACCACCCAATAATTGGGATAGATTTGGGCTTTCTTGTATATGAACTGTAGTTTGCATGGGATAATATCCTTAAGGTTGCCTTCTGCTGTTAGGTCAGGCTAGTGATGTTTGATAAATGCTGTTGGCAATTGTAATGCATGAAAAAGCTCAAAGAAGGTTCTTTGTTTTTTTCGTGTGTTCACTCTTTGTGCTATCTGTTGATGACTTGTAACATCGTGATCTTCTTTGATGACCTTGTCTATTTCTTCCTTTTTTGTAGCCTTTTTCTACAAAATTTTCCTTCAATAAATTTGCTTGTAAGAAATATACCTTGTCATCTGTGCTGTTACATCTAGCTTGGGATATTTGACTCTTAGGGATGTTGTGTATCCTTTTTTGATGGTGACAACTGGTAACTGGAATATAGCTGTTCCGGTCTGTTGGCTTGAATTAGGTTTTTGGCTGCCATCTTCTATATATACCACAATGTCCAAAAATTGTGGTTGTATCTAAACTTGTGTCTCAGACTGTTCAAACAGTTTTGGCTTGATTCAGAGCCTCCACCGATCAGACCTTATTTTGTTCCGTTTTTGTGAAGTCCTGCTTTCCTTCCGTTTGTCTCGGGGTTCAAATGTGATTCAGAGCCGCCATCGTGAGAGCTCCGTTACTGATCCGTTTCTGTGTCTTCATTCGGGAAGTGTTTTTTCCCCTCTCGGGTGCTTTCCGTGTGTTCGTGGTTTCCGTGCCCATTCACACGGACGATCCGTTTTTGGCTCCTTTTTAATGCGTTTCCAAACGTAGCTTCTTTCCATCTGTTTCCGTTTTCACCCCGATTCAGAATGTTTTTCAAAGTATACTTACATTTCCAGGGATTTCCTGTTGACAGTCTGGGTCCACGCAAGCGCACATCCCTAGTCCTCCCTCAAGCTTTCCAGATCCAACAACCTGACACTTTTTGCAACCACAAAACTTACCTTCAAATAAGATTATTATTCTTGTTCCCTGTCTTTAATGCTTACCTTAATGTCTTCTCCTTCTCCTTCTCAGGTTGTATATGTGGCTGGTTGGACTCCCTGCCGTGCGACTGTCCCCCCCCCTGTAGTGTCAGGTCCAGTGGCTGATCATAGTCACTGGCAGAGGAGGGGGTGGGCGTTGGCACTGGCGTGGCACCACCTACACTTTCACCAGTACCTCCCAACACTGGGCTTCGTCTTCTTGTCCGGGTGGGGTGGAACCGATAAGTCCATTCATGCACTGCAATATAAACACAATCATAAACACAGGCCCAGGCAAGGGCAGTGTGTTTTTTGCATGTCATGTACCAAGACTTACCTGGGAAGTGCTTGACAAAGTACCGCCTCACCCGGGGCCTATGCCGCCTTTCAAATCCGACCAGTGCTGGGCGATCTGGGTAAAAGTGTAGGTGGTGCCAGTGTTCCTGTATATGGCGTCCACCACCGCCAGTGCCAACGTCCTCTTCTCGTAGTCGCACGGCAGGTAGTCATAATGGTTTCTCAGCATCATCTGTAATAAAAAGCACAATGGCCGAGCATTAGTGACATTCTAGATTACACACACTCATCCACTATCTAAAGCAAGTTTCTGAGCCTCATTGCTACTCACATGGGCCTACTTAGTCTATCTGCCTCTGGGCTAGTGTGCTGCTGCGCACATGGATCAAACTAACCTGTTCTAGTAGTTGCGTTTTACAAAAAAGTTTGTCCTCATTAATATGGCCCTGCCATGGCTAATATTTGTGCGCGCACATAAACGCATGTTCGCCTACTCACATCCATGATAATGTGGTCCTGCTCCTCTGTGTAGATAGCGGGCGACATCTTTTTCCAGCTTCCGGATCAGGTAGAGAGCTCCACAGGTGACAGCTCGACAGGCACCCTGCCATTATCACATAGAACCCCCCACAGTCCTTCACAGTCACCCATCAGCCCAGACATTTTGTATAAATAGTGATTGAGCTGCTCTCACCCCCCTTTATTCATTTGAATTGCCATGAGCACAAGCAGGGAGGAATTCAGTCAATATGGATTTCTCCCTGTGAAGTGTTCTAAAGGGAGGCTGGCAGCTTCTATTTTTCTGCATTGCATGTCCCGATGTTGGGGACTCAAAATTAAGAAGAGGGACCACACTAAATACAGAGTGCCTTGTCGGGGGTGTGTGGCTTCCACATGTATCTGCAGATATATGCAACCAAATCTCTGTCTTTCCACACAGCTAGACATGTTTGTTGCTTGATATTTTGTTGATGAGAGGGTTAAACTGGGTGGTAAATTAGTTCCCAGGCCCTGAATAATAATAATAATTTTGTATAAATAGTGATTGAGCTGCTCCCACCCCCCTTTATTTACTCCCCAAACAGCCAGCCATCAATGTCGTCTGCTGCCGGGGACACCACACACCCATGTGGGCGCCATCTGCGACGTGGCTCACTTACAGCCCGTTTCTGCGATGTTCAAAGCATGGCTGTAGCCACTGGTGTTTGTGAGCACTATGATGCCCTATTTGGGCGTCATTCAAAGTCAACCCCAAAGCATGCCAAGCAGGAGATTTGGGAGAACATTTGCAGGTAAGTGAACAGTGTTGGGTCTGTGAGGAGGGATGTAGAGCAAATTAAGCGAAAATTTGGGGACCTCAAATATTATGGAAAAAAAAAATGGACATGCGCCGCCAGCAGAGGTAAAGCCCATTTAGAGTGTAACTGAATGGACAGGCTGCTTGGTAGCAGTATGTAACACTTATTATGTGTGCTTTACTCTTCCCCAGCCTACAGACAGGGGGTGGTATCCCTACTAAATTCCTCCTTACCCCAGCGGAAGAGCATGTGTTGACCTATATTCACCCGCCTTCAGGGCCTGCAAGGGGGCCAAGACACAGACAGGAATGTCAGGTCTGGAGGTGAGTATCTTTTTACATTGAGACTTTTGAATGAGGACCCAAACAGTTGTATACTCCTTACAACACACTGGTCTTTGGTGAAGCTCAAACATTATCTCGTCCCAGAACCAACAGATGCCACACCACAAGGCCAAGCTACCCCTGCATTGTCTCGGAGGAGCACACCACAACACCAACCAACCAGAGTGTACGGATGAGTTAAGTCAATGGACCACTGTGTAGCCAAATAACATTGCACTTGCCTACATTGAAGTTAAAATAGTGGACTCACTACCTGCTACCTTTCTTGCCAGACCCTAACCAGCCCACCCATTATTGAAGTAATTCGTGATTTGGAGGAGGAGGACACAAGTCTGCTGCAGCCAAGGCCACCAGACCCTGGCCAGGAACATCCAACACACCAGCCCCAGCAAGTGCAGCCCCTGCTGTCCACTATCCACATCTAAGGGCCACAAACCTCTGCTGCCGTGGACAGTGGCCGCACAACAGACTCTGCGGCCAGGCAGCCATCTGCAGCCACTCCATCAGTTCCAGACGCACCCACCCGTGCCAGTGGCGGAACACAGCAACGTCGCCATATCAGCCAGAGGAGGCATCTGCAGCTAATGGAGGAAGCATGGCACCATGAGAACGTGGAGTTTGCAGCTAACACACAGAGGTTTAATGAGACAGCGTGTTCCCAAATAACCTCCATGTCACAACAACTAGAGGTATTGAATCAAAATTTGTCCTGCCTGCTTGCTGAAACAAGAGAACAAAGCAGGCAGATGACGGGAATGGTCCAGCAATGGCAGTTAATCAATCAGAGCCTTGCTCATATTGCCGCTAACATGCAGCAACCCCATCCATCAACTTCCTCCTCCTACTCTACCTACCACTGAAGGCATGTGTTTAGGTATGGATTCTGGGGAGCAGGACACAAAACTACCCTAACCCAAAACACATGTTGTTCCACAACCCCACATTAACAGGAAAAAAATTATTCAACAATGTTTGTCACATTAAATTTGTTTGGCTATCACACAAAAGAAAAAATGCCCACATTGGCCAAAATGCGTGAAAATTAAGCAAAAACGTCCACAAGCTGGGACCGGATCGCCTGTGCCGACCCACTTTGTGTTCCAGAGTAGGGAGGTGTATAATCTTCAGAAATGTCTAAGGCGTCCTCAGGCAGATCAGTGTATCTGGTAACACGGCTACGGATGGCGAGGTTGTGCAGGACCCCACACGCCACAATTATTTTGAGCACCTTGGCGGGGTCATACTGCAGGGCACCCCCAGTCTGGTCCAGACAACGGAAGCGCATCTTCAACAACCCAAAGGCACGTTCCACCACTGAGCGAGTCCTCCTATGTGTAGTGTTATACCGGTCCTGGGCCTGCGAGGATGGGTGGAGGGTGGGGGTGAGTAACCAGGGGAGCAAGGGATAGCCAGAATCACCTGCCAAAAAAACACAGAAAACAAAAAATAAGGACACACCATAATCAAAAAATCACATGACAAATGGGCCCCTTTGCCACATATGTAGTGGCAGGCCCCATAACTAGTCTTGAGAAAGTTGGCTACCAATGAAACGCGTTGACGGCGGCGGACGGATCTTATCAGTACGCAGGCAAGCTACACTCCAGGGATACTTCCCTTCCCCTCCCTCCCTCCCTCCCTCCCTTTGAGACATCAATTGGCCTAGACACATTGAGGGTTTGGTGAGAATCTTGCCTGGCGTCTCCTAAATACTTGATATACATTGTTTTTATGTGAGTGCATTTTTAACTTAATCAGGTAAAGGATTAACACACGTTGAGCAATAATAATTCAATAATTTAATAATTTTAAGAAATATGAGCGCGGTTATATTTCATCTTTAAAACAGGCCCCATAACTAGCCTAGACATAGAAACATAAACACCAAAACTATACATTGTATCTAAACAAGTCCCATCCTGCTACTAACGAAGAGCCACAAGTACATTACATGCTACTTACAAATAATGCATGTTAGGTTACTTAAAACTGCAAAGAACAGGGAGCAACAGACAGAGAGCTAAGGGGAAGAGGCTCATTAATGTGCTGCTTAGCATTCCAGCATTATTGAACAGGGACATAGGTCAGCTGTGCAGTGTTAGTGCAAAGCACAGTTCTGATGAGGCAACATGCACATCCACCCAGCACACTCCTCTACAATGACTCTGCAACATAACTAAGAGGGCGAGGACAGAAAGGTATAGTGGAGAATCACAAGCAAGCCCATAGGAGGAAATACTGGGAAGTAAGTGAGTGTAAACTTCTACTGTTTCATTGGAGTCTCTAACACATTAGTGGGGTACAGGCACAGACCAATCAAAAAAATCATGCAGGATGGCAACAACAATTTGTTAACACATACCCAGTAGCCATCCGCAAGACAAATCTCCAGATTGAAACCGCACAAAGAGGCTGGAGTTCCTCAAAATGTGCGAGTCGTGTGTGGACCCAGGGAAAGCAGCAAACATATTCAGAAATTGCAGCTCTGGGCCTGACACTGCCTGCACATTGATAGAGTGGCCCATCTTCCTGTTCCTGCAAAAGAACAATATAACAGGAATTAGTGGGCCCAAAAGGCAAAACACAATAAAAAAGATGCATTCACATAAGCATTTAAAACCACTGGATGTTTGGTATACACAGGATGTAGGTCTGCTTTCATCCATTGAAAAATACTCCACATTGCCCAAATGTAAATGTATGTGCTACATTGCAGACACATGCTGACCTAAACCACATACCTGAACAGATATTCCTGCGCATCTGGCGGAACCAACGCAACGTGGGTACAATCGATGGCACCCATGACGTTGGGCATGTGGGCTATATTATAAGAGCCCAGCTTAACCGCATTCCAGGCTTCCGCTGTGTCAGGGAAAAATATGTATTTTGGTGCCAGGGTAGCTATGCCATCCAAAAACTTGGTAAGGCTGCGGCTCAGCGTAGACTGGGACATCCCCACGAAGAAGGCACCCAGTCTCTGGAACAAGCCGTTTGCCAAAAACTGCAGGCAGCCAACCAATTTGGTCATACCTGCAATTGCATGCCCCTTCCTTGTGGTGCGGGCTAACCATGGCCGCAGCTGCCTATACAAGTCCTGGAGAGAAACACGGTTAAGGCGGGTGAGCTCGAATAGCTCAAGGTCATGCATGCCATCAATGTCCAGACATGTGCGGTGCAGCCTGGTTTCTGCCAGGCTCAAAAGAACCAGGCCGCTTAGCTGTCGCCGTTGATGCTCGTGCATAGCAGAATACATTTCTAGGTCACGGAGCACATATACGGCTGCTAACACTGGCCGTAAGTTGAGCGCCCATGCCCTCGTTATATTGGGCTGATTTCAATCGGAAATCAAGGCTCGGAATCAGTAAAAAAAAATGACCAGTCCGTTTACACGGAGTCCTGCCTCTTGCGAGACGACACATGTAAAGGCGCATGCCGAAACACCTGATCGCACACACGCACACAAAAAGCAACGGAGCACCCTTTAATGCCCCAATCACAGCCCAAAACCAACGGCAAAACCTACGGGATAGCTGAACGAGGAGGCTCTGCATCAGGCCGTTTGTGTGTAAGGAATTTACCTCTGCCAGGGGGCCGGCGGCGAGCATCCGCGGGGCGACGCAGCACTCCTGCTGCTGGGAGCGCGGCGCGTCACTCTGGCAGCCCCTCTCTAGCTGTGCAGGCGCGCGTCCCGCAGTCTGTAAATTTTGCCACTAGGAGGCGCTGTGCTGTGAGTGGCAGGCAGCGCAGAGTGCTCCACACCTGATGGGAATCATGGGCTGATCAGCCCTGCAGCCAAGACTGACCAGCCCCTGGATAGTGTGTCCAATCACTCACAGTGTTGTAAGTTACACCAATCAGCACATACACTCCCCCCCAGGGTGGCCATTGGTCGATTCCCAAATAAATATGGAGTCAGCCCAGCACTCAGGGCCCGTGATAGTCTCTTGTGATTAGGGTGTGATTCTGTTAGCTGTTATCTGATCCTGACCCGGCTTGATCGACCATCCCTGTCTGCTGCCTGTACCGACCTCTGCTTTGTCTGACTACGAACCTGCCTGCCCCTCTGGATACCCTGCGATCTCTGACCTCCTGGCTTGACCCATTGGCTACTCCTGACTACGCACCTGTCTCATCCCTGTACTCTGACGCACCCTCCGGATTGACTACCTGTGAACGACCTCGGCTTCGGGATACCCTCGTGGTTCATCGGCCTTCACCGTAAGCAGCCATCCTTTGCGCCTATTAAGACCTGGGGGCAACCGTGTCCGGTGAGGCGTGCCTAGCGTCCCGGCAAGCGGGGGCTTGACTATAGGCAGAAGCGGCGGTGGAGATTGGGGGTTGCCTGCTTACAGAAGGCTGGTGTCCCGCTGGGCATCACATTATCACGGGCCCTGAGTGCTGGGCTGACTCCATATTTATTTGGGAATCGACCAATGGCCACCCTGGGGGGGAGTGTATGTGCTGATTGGTGTAACTTACAACACTGTGAGTGATTGGACACACTATCCAGGGGCTGGTCAGTCTTGGCTGCAGGGCTGATCAGCCCCTGATTCCCATCAGGTGTGGAGCACTCTGCGCTGCCTGCCACTCACAGCACAGCGCCTCCTCGTGGCAAAATTTACAGACTGCGGGACGCGCGCCTGCACAGCTAGAGAGGGGCGAGGGAGGCTGCCAGAGTGACGCGCCACGCTCCCAGCAGCAGGAGTGCTGCGTCGCCCCGCGGACGCTCGCCGCCGGCCCCCTGGCAGAGGTAAATTCCTTACATTGTGTTTACTGACTATATGTATTGTTCTAATGTTTCTTTGGACCCTTTCCAGAGGGAAAGCAGTCATTTTTTTCCAGTATCTGGGCTCTTCTGGAGCCTGTCATTCTACAATGTCTCTTTCCCACTGGCACATGAATATAATAGCCAGGCTGGAGGCGTATTTGCCCTCCATTGCTGCTCCTAATTGCTGTAGAAAGTATTTACCAGAGAGCCAAAAATTAATGATGCAATGCAAAATCAAGGCATTTGCTGCAAACAAAGGGTTGTTGTTTGGCTGGTATGGATGTTTCTTTTTTATTTATTATTATTGTGTATAATGCTGATACTGTTACCAGTATGCAGTATTGCCAATCTACAACGCCTTTAACAAATTGCATAAAGTCATTGGAATCTTCCAAATAAAAGGTTAGGTTAGCCATAGTTGGTTGAAGAAAGGTGTCAATATATTGTCCCAAATCGCTGGTTAGGGAATCTATGCCACTTATAATTGGGTGGGGGGTTGGCTTATGTACTTTTGGTAAATGATAGAAAGTGACCATATGTGGATTTTGAATATTCAGATAATCAAATGATTTTTTTGTTACTAGATGGCTCTGGAATTCTCTTGTGGGGTTGTTTGGTAAGACCTTGTAAGTTTGTGTGTCCTCTAATAGTCTTCCAGCTTCTTGTATGTATTTATTTACCCAGTTTTCTTTATTCTGTAATTTTTTAATTAGCTTGATCATCTTTTTTATTTTGTATTGAGTGTTTTTCTCTATTTTTAACTCATCCTGATCTTCCATTACCATGTTCTTTAACATTTCCATTGAGCTATTTTTGCTGGTAGGATTAAATAGTTATTATTCAATGTGTGTTTAAAGGTAGTGTTTAAAGGTACTGTTCTCTACTCTTTATTTGTTTTTGGTTGCAAGTTTTCCATTCTATATTTAGTACTTTTTAATTTGCAATTATCTTGTGAATTATAGTATGTCAATGTACCCCTTGTTGATAGGATTCAGGTGTACATATTTTGGTCTAAGAGATCTATATTTTCAGTATCAACTATTTCTTCACTACCAACCTACCCCACTTTTCAGAGCTTCACTGCTCTGAATAAACTGTTTAAAAGTTAAATAGCTTTTGTTAATCATTTTGGTGAAGTGCATTACACCTGGAAAATATTAAAGCAGAACAAAACCCAGGAATTAGACTTTCCAGGGTTTTGTTCCATTCTCCAGGGGAATCCTGACTTGGGATGCCCTACTGTGTGAAGCCCCCCAGAACACCCAGTACAACTCATTTCCTCCTCGTACATATGGCACATGAGTGTGCACAGCCAATCAGAGTTTGACATCAATGAGGAAAAGGGGCAACAGGGCATTCCTGGGCTCTTGTCCAATGAAAGCCGGTCCAACTTTGCATGCCCGGGCTCTCGTCCAATGAGAGCCGCCTGCTGTATCTATGTCATTTGGCAATGCGGGGGATATGTCAGCGTGCTCCCCCATTAAAAACAGTGAGAGGATTTGGGTTGTGGGTGGGTTTTGAAAGGAAAATGAATAAACCACCCACAAGCAAGGTGTGCCACATGCGGAACATTTTGGGAAACCATGTTCCACAGTACACTTTTCCTTTAATACAATAAATATTGAAAAGCATTGTTATAGAAACTGAACTGTAGTTTGTTATTAATTTACTATATAAAAACTCCCTATATATATCATAAGTCTATCGTACTGTTTAAATCTAACATGTCAAACTATTTCAAAATATTCAACTTTTCAACATTACAAAAACAATTACATTTGACTACTTGTCATTTTTGCACAACACTTAGGGATGTCACTATATGTGTGATTGCTGCTTGAAAGAGTTATTACATTTATGACCATCATTAAAAAGCTTCTTGATCGTGTTTTAAAAAGGTGTTCTGTCTCGAGGACATTAATAGATTGTTGCGATAATCAACACAAAATTCAGCGTGAGTCATTATAAAGGAAGTCTGTATGACTTCCTGCTTCCCTTAAGCAATACAATACAATAAAAAAAAATCTTGGAGCTGCTACTTACATCTTAAACCCTACAGTGATGTTTTTATGACAAAAATAGCTGTGTTATATTTACTGATGCATAGACTATTTACAGTAGATCTGAATGATTAAACAGCATGCTATGTGTTCAGCAATGATTATGGATAAGAAGATTTGACGCTCTGACATATTTATTAAATCAAAATGTAACTGGTTTGATACCTGTCTTTGTTTTTGCCTTTTATGCACCAAAACTTTATATTAATTGTAGGTTTTTATTTGCAGAATTTTGTAGTCTAGTCACTGGTGTTGCTAAGAGCTGGAGATACCAGCGGCAACATACAGAGGAGACAATGGGGGTTATTCAAGAAGGGATAGCGCCAGGTAGTGCCTCGTAGTGGCAGGTAGCATCTGGTGAACGCTGGGCGCTGTAGGCAAAACCCCATTTATGAAAGCGAATCTGGTGAGCAACTCTTAACAGTGCCATGTAGCGTCCAATGTATTATTACAGGTGGCTCAGCTTCCAGAGTCATGTATTACCTTTCGCTCAGTCTCACTCTCCTATACACTTCAATGGCCTTTCATTTGCTTCTGTTTAAACAGCGTGTTTGACATTTTTCATCTTTTTTGCTCTAATCACCGTGTGACCTCTCCTGGCTGCAAACAAACACTTTTAGAAACTTTTTTGACTTTTTATATTTTTATGCAGAATTGTCATTACAGGTCTGGTACTAAAGTGTTAATGTCACAGTGTTAAAACAATATATTTCCATGTGTTTTTGCTTTGTTACAGGTGGATATGTGTTTAAAAAACAGACTTTAATCACACAGCGTCTGGCTCCTTTGTGGAGGGCCGAGAGTCGCTCCCTGCAGCATTATACTGGTGTTAGAGTGCCCAACATACTTCACATTCATCAATGCCGGCAAGGTTACTACAGAGACTGAGGCGCTCTGTTACAGGGCCCAATACCCACTTACAGCATCTACTAGCAGTTGCTCTAAGCACCGCTATACAGATGCTCATCTGCCGATACCTGGCACTAGTAGTGAATCAGCCTCAATATCTACGGAGTCTTCTCCATCCCACAGCGCAATGCACACATCACATTGCACTGTGAGCTATCTGAATTCCAATAAAAGGATCATGACTGCTTTAGAAAGAGTCACAGCTGATTACAAAAAAAACAAGATAAATGGCATAGAGATGGCAAGTCAGGTCAAGTTTATTGGTCACATACATATCTATAAATAGTATCCTGTAGTGAAATGTTTTGTTCAGCTGCTTAAGTACACAAGAGATAAAAACATATAGATCACACAATTGATAAAATCATTTAGAGCTACACTACATTCAACTGATAAAATACAGCGGATAAGAAAGAAGAAAAAGAGAAGGTACAACGGTACAACACAATGCAATAACACTGCCATAAGCCCTAGCGCATGCCTCAAGGTGCATATTGGTGTAAAGTAGCAAGTTAGGCATGTACGTGACATGTATGCACCCTTATGGTAAAGTCTTTGATTGAATTACTTTGATTTCCATTTATTCTTAGCGTCAGAAGGGACTGCCTTGGAACTGTATGGTTGGGAACCCCTGCATTAGAGCAAGGATCCCCAACCTTTCTTATCCTGAGGGCCAAAATCAGCACTGAGAGATTCACGAGCCGCATCCAACTTAAAATGTTTTTCAACTGTAATTCCTGTTGATAGTTACTATGCATTCAGCCTCCTGTCCTTCGAACTTGGCCACGGGGCCCCTTGTCAGTGTGCTGTTAGTGAAAAGACTTAAATAAAACACTCCCCACCTTTTCTCCTTTGGACTTCTAAAAACCTGTGTATGTTGTTTCTACAAGACTGGTGGCTTTAAATTTATAGGCATAATAGCACGTGTGGGTTGCTAATTCTGTTTAATTGAGTTTAATTGTACCCACTATCACAAGAGGAGGAACAGGAGAATATATATATATATATATATATATATATATATATATATATATATATTTGTCTGTCTTATTTGCCAAAACACACTTCTGTAATAATACATCTTGGACACTGTTGTAGGCTAAAATAATCCCACAAGCTCAAATTTTACATAAACTGCAATTGCCATCTGTGTTTAGTATTGTGCTTGTGCAATGATCCCTGTACTCTAGTTATAATAGCACATGAACTGTATGCCCCAACATTGTTACTCTGTCTTGAGCAGAGATATACTGTCACATTCAAGGTAAGCTCAGTGTAGGGGGGGTGGGTGTGTGAGAACATATTTATGGATATCTGTCTATACATATATATATATATATATATATATATATATTTATTTATAAGCAGATAAAAAACACATTTCAAATGTCTTCAAACTTTGTACTTTCCTATATATGATTTTTCAAGTACTTCTGCCAGACAATGCCATTTCGTGCAAATTAAAGTTGTGCAAAATGTGATTTCTAAATCTCTCAGCATGCTGCTGCACCATTATTGTTTAGTAAATGTGTTTCTTGCAGTTCAGCAATATGCGCAAGTGTGAAATAAATTATATTTTTCACTACTCTAATTTGCACTGATATAGTACTGTCTGGCATAAGTACTTGATAAATCAAGTCCCTAATTTTGCCTTTTAGCATACCTATATGGTAAACATAACATTGAATCCTGCGGGCATTTTCTGACCTGTACAATGATTTGTATCAAAGATACATAAGTCATGATATGTTAGTCGTGATAACTGTCTGCCGTTTACTGCAAAATAGACCTACACCTGCAAGTGCAAATGATCCTATACCCAGAAAGGAAGTTTATGTCGTCACCTTCTATCTCCAGCCCAGTGCCCTAAAACAGCCTGTGTTTCTATTTTTATTTTTTTTAGGCCTTATGAGAACTTCTGTCCTGGCCATGTCAAAGTTCTCTTTGATGAAAATAAGCCGGTTCCTGAATGTCTGATTTTATTGATCAGACAGGTTTAACAATGTTACACCGGGGGTCATGCTAAGTTTGGAAACAACAAAACCCTATGGGCTATGGGGCTATGCAGAAAATATGGTAAAATCTTTAGCATAGCTCATAGGGTGCTGTTCTTTCTAAACTTTAAAAATATATCCTTACATAACTGGAAAAATAATGTACATAAACTGTAAAAATGTGACATCACGTGTACAGGTGATTTTCTGGTGGAAAAATGTAGAACAAAGGCTTTTTTTGCACTTTTTTGCGTGTTATCACTAAAAAGTTTACCAGGATGCAGGTTGCAATCCACACCACAATGCACACTGCAAGTCACCCAGGTTTCACCAAATATTTAGCATGACTCCCATAGTACTTAGTTTGGCCATGAATGGTATCTAATGAGGTACATTGTAGAAAGCACACATACAGACATTGTAGAAAGACACCAGAGGGTCGATTCATGATCATGCGCCTACAAAAACCCCCAAACCAAGCGCCAACAATTCCGCATGGATCTAGGCGCCTTATTCAAGGTTTTGTATGGTGCACATGTGAAGTGCCGGGAGTGACTGCAAAATTACTCTTTAGACTCCTTCCGCCTGAAATTCTGCTTTTTTGAAGAGCAAAACACCCTGCCCATTCGCTTTTGGCTGGCTAAGCCCTTAACCGGTCCCGATGACCCCCCATATTTCTCTCCCCTTTCTTTACTGTTTCTCAATTGAGATTTTGCCTCTCCAGCTTCTGTGTTTTAGGTGAATTTCTATTCTCCATTTCGGAGTGTATTCTCTGTCAGGTGACAGGGAATACACTCCAAAATGAAAAAAAAAGATATTTACCTAAAACACAGATGCTGGAAAGACAAAAGCGCAATTGAGAAACAGCTAAGAAAGGGGAGAAATATTTAGGTGCCGTATATTTATATGTGCTTTTTTCCTCCTTATTTTTAGGTGTCATGTTTTATTGGGGATATCCTGATTCCAAGTCACCTCCAGTTTTGTTTTTCCCCCAGTCCTGGATGTTCTCTTTACCCCTGCCTCCGTGCCCTGTTTTGCATATTAGTGCTTAATGATTGTGCTACTAATGTTTTTTTTTCTCTTACTATTTGGGGCCTAATGTCCACCTCTTTGGTGTTTTTATCAGAAAGCAAGAAGTGGTGCACTACAAATACCGATAGGGCTGTGCTACACTGCAATACTTAGAATACAGAACACGATTAGGCCCATGGAGACAATCCCCATGAGTCTAAGGACAGGAGCACCAGACAATATTCAAAAGTGATATAATTTATTAATAGAAAATCCATATACAACATACACTACATAACACACTGTACAAGACTAACAAATTAAAAACACTGCATAGCACCCCAAATTTTCATCCAGTGCTGTATAGTCCAGCATAAAAAATACCTGGGAAGACTCCTAATATAAACACGTAATCAACCCCTAATAGTAAATAGTAATATCCTACTGTGCCGGCACAGATAACCCCTATAAACTACACTAGTACCAATATACAAATAAAGTGACAGTGCATAACCATAAATGATGATAAGGGTAATAGGTACTACATAACACATAAATAACACTAGAAATCCTAATATAATATGAAGTGAAGGTGCTAAGTGCATATATACAAATAACCTACAAGAAATGATCATGTACACCTGTGAGTAGACAAATCAAATCAAAGTGACAATAAACTGAGCCAAAATTAAAGGCACACATATAACAGCAAACAATGCTAGCAAGAAAGAAAAAGGGGTGAAAAAATCACGTGGAATCACGGAGTGGGGTCTGGCAGTGGGGCCACCTACGTTCGCGGCCGCCCGTGCCGCTTCGCTGGGTGAGTAACTTATCTAACACCAGAGCCTGTTATAAATACCTGTGCAAGTGGCTGAGTGGGTGGGCCAATACCGCGCGCCATGTCAAGATAGAACAAAGAGTGCGCGCCATATAGTAGATGTACGAATCCAATGCGTACCTTCCGGAAGGAGGTCCTATCGTCTCGGGCATGAAAAGCCTTCTTGAACCAATTTGCTCGTTTTTGGATTTATTCTTACAGGCACATGTGCTTAGTCTCCAGTCTTATGTTCGAGATACAACCAATCTTCTCCAAAAATTGGAGGATATTCACTTGCCACCTGATACATTGCTGGTCACATGCGATGTTGAATCGCTTTACACAATTATTCCCCACCACCTGGCCCTGTTGGCTGTCAAACATTATCTAGACAAGGAGTCAGTAGAGATATCGGACCTACATGGGTTCCTGTTAGCCCTACTTGACTTCATATTGAAACATAATTTTTTCATGTTCAATGGCCAGTATTATCGACAAGTTTCGGGGGTGGCAATGGGGGCCAAATGTGCCCCCTCCATAGCCAACCTCTTTCTTGGGTGGTGGGAGGAGTGTACGGTCTTTTCTGTTGAGTTAGAGCGGTACCACCCCGCTATTCTGGGGTGGTACCGCTACATTGATGACATTTTGATTCTTTGGCAGGGTACCGAAACTTCCTGCCAAGCCTTTCTAAATCAACTGAATGACAACACATTCAACATCTCTCTAACTTGGACCATCTCTACAGTAGAAGTAACTTTTCTTGATGTTAAATTGACTTGCAATACAGATGGCAGAATAGATACTAGCCTGTATAGAAAGCCGACAGCTGTAAATAGCTTTTTGAGGTACGATAGCGCACATGTTGCACATTTGAAAAGGGGTATCCCCTATGGACAGTTCCTCCGGGCTCGGAGAAACTGCACAAAATCCGAGGATTTTGAAAATGAATCCATTGAACTGACCCAAAGATTCTTGACACGGGGTTACCCGGAGAGGACAGTAAGACAGGCCTATATGAGAGCTAAACGACGAGACAGGACGGAGTTGTTAACATATCGTCCACCTCAGAACAGAGCATCTAGGAGGCCTACAGAGGAGGTACGTTTCGTAACAGATTTTAGTACACAATGGAGGCAAATACATGGGATCCTCTCCAAACATTGGTACATTCTAACTTCCGAACCATCATTGGAATCAATAGTGGGCCCCAAAGTGTCGATGACAGCCCGACGGGCCCCAAATTTAAGGGACTTTCTTTGCAAAAGTCACTTTGCATCACCAGGCACTTGGCTACAGACACAACAGACTTTTGGATGTGCCCCGTGTACAAAATGCTCTATTTGTGCACATGTGGAAAAGACCAAGCATTTTACCAACTTACAGACCGGCAAAAAATTTAAAATCAACTCTTTTATCAACTGCAGGACGCGGTCAGTAATCTACTTGTTACAATGCGGCTGTCCGGTTGCCTATGTGGGGGAGACACAAAATGCATTGAAGACCAGGATACAGGCCCACCTGTCAAATATCCGATTGGCGAGCCGGGACAAGGAATTAGGTAAGACTATTTCACCCGTGGCTGCACACTTTTTGGATAAGCATGGGGGTGATCCCAAAACACTCAAGGTGATGGGAATAGAGAGAGTATCGGTGGGCCCCCGTGGGGGGGATTTGAAACGACGGCTCCAACAACGAGAGTTGAGGTGGATTTTTCTATTGAATACCAGGAGCCCAAAGGGTTTGAATGAGGACTGGACCTTCTCCCCGTTTCTGGGATAGATTACCAGCAGGCCCCTCCCCTCTGAATCCATCTGGATCCTAGGAGGTGTACATGGTAGACATTGAGCATGTATAAGTACATAAGGGAGAATTATTCTTTGGTGTTCTGTCTTCTGCACCAGAGGGTTTATTTAGGTGCTTTCACCTTAGCTTGTATATAATTTTATATATTTAGCACATTGTTTGGTCACTTTTTCAGGGTTGATAGGAGACACTTCTTCTTGAGGTGATCTTCAATTTTTTGGTGTTTACAACTGCCCCGCTGGATATGGTTGGGACATGGTTTTGGTTGTGGGTTTACCATTGATCTACACAATATTGTCAGTTTTCTTATATTGCACAGTTTTTGTTGACAATAGTGGGCACACTACGTCAACTAGTATTCACGTTATTTGTCTCATTTATGTTATTTACACTTCACTTCTTTATATTATTTTGTGTATGTGCATTATCCCTAGTGGATATGCACATAATTGCACCATGTTTGTTTATTTACATATATATTTTGTTCTAGTTTGGCACGGAACTGCACATTTGGTGTTGAAGCATGAAGAACATCAAACACTTGAAGAATGTCCCCTTGGATACAGAGCTCAAGGACTCCTCTACACTCCGATGGGGTCATGCCGATACCTCTCCACCCATCACTATACGACAATTAGGGCTGTCTATAGGCCTACAATTATACCTCACATCAGTGGACTGTATTACATCAGTTACAGTTCCACTAGGTGGTTGTTTGGGCTGGCACCTGCCCCACGAAGCCTACCATTTGACATAAGTAATTGCAGTACCTTCTTTCTCTGGCCATGAGTGTCATTTGACAACATGAGCCTAGCATATGCTCCTTTTTTATGTCACTGTGTAAGCATGATTTTTCTGCTTGGATTGGTCTTGGTTATGATAACATGATTATGATAGCCACACTCAGATTATTGGACTGACATTAGCCAATAGGCCCTTTTTATTATGTATATACTATATAGTATTTGATAAATACTGACTTAATTAGATATATGTCTATAGTATCATGTGTCTTATGTGTTTTTTATGTTTTTTATGTTTTTACACCAGAGCCTGTATGTAGTTATATATAACCAATATATTTTAATGTGTACAGCAGTGGCTGCGCCCCTGATATAGGTGGCGCCCTGTGTGTTTTCTTTTTTGGCAATTCCGTTCATCTGCCAGTATTCATAGCAGCATGCACGGCCTCTACCTTTCCCTAGGCGCTTTATGGGTGGGCGTGAGCTAGGCATAATATGGGAATATGGTGCCTACATTCGGGACATTAAAGTCCTGGTTTCGATTGTGGAGATACGGCTCGATCAGTGGAGCGAACACTCCTGTCGTCCGTCCCCCCCCCCTTCCCTGACAGCTTCCGCCCAGCCTTGACAGGGCTGCTGGCCTGACAGGCGCAATAACGCCATTTCCGGTGGCAGCAGCTGAGGCCCCGGACGTGACGTCCATATGGTGACACGCAGATGCGTGCCACGGCCTCCTTCCGGAAGGTACGCATTGGATTCGTACATCTACTATATGGCGCGCACTCTTTGTTCTATCTTGACATGGCGCGTTATTGGCCCACCCACTCAGCCACTTGCACAGGTATTTATAACAGGCTCTGGTGTTAGATAAGTTACTCACCCAGCGAAGCGGCACGGGCGGCCGCGAACGTAGGTGGCCCCACTGCCAGACCCCACTCCGTGATTCCACGTGATTTTTTCACCCCTTTTTCTTTCTTGCTAGCATTGTTTGCTGTTATATGTGTGCCTTTAATTTTGGCTCAGTTTATTGTCACTTTGATTTGATTTGTCTACTCACAGGTGTACATGATCATTTCTTGTAGGTTATTTGTATATATGCACTTAGCACCTTCACTTCATTTTATATTAGGATTTGTAGTGTTATTTATGTGTTATGTAGTACCTATGGGAGTCTTCCCAGGTATTTTTTAAGCTGGACTATACAGCACTGGATGAAAATTTGGGGTGCTATGCAGTGTTTTTAATTTGTTAGTCTTGTACAGTGTGTTATGTAGTGTATGTTGTATATGGATTTTCTATTAATAAATTATATCACTTTTGAATATTGTCTGGTGCTCCTGTCCTTAGACTCATGGGGATTGTCTCCATGGGCCTAATCGTGTTCTGTATTCTTTGGTGTTTTTATCATTAAACATTTTGAGATCTGTCAACTTTTGTTTTCTTATCGCCTTTTTTTTATCACCAAAACTCCCAAAAACTTGCGTCTGACACTTTCATTGCTAAAATGCATGCGGTTGCTGCCGCCGTGTGTTTTAGGAATGAAATAAGCCTAATAGTCTCTAAACACCCTATAAATCAGTTGCCAATTTGTGTTTGCGGAAAATTGCAGGCACAAGTTTCCGCACTGGCGCACACTCGGGTTCAAATATTCACCTTAAAAAATGTGCTTCAAAATTAGAAGATCATGAATCAGGAGGACCCCAAGTGCAATTTGGCCCTCAAAAAAACATGTGGAAATGCACATGAGCATGAATAAAGGAATAAAGGAGAGCTGCCAAAAAAACACAATACTCACCTTTTTCCCACACAAACCATCGCTCTTAGGCCCTTATTTAACAAGGGATAGCGCCAGGTAGCGAATGGTGAGCGAACGGTAATGACGGTCACCGCCACGAGAACGCCGGCTCCCCTCCGCAATCACACATTTATCAAGCCGATCCTGCTTAGCGACTGACAGAGCGCCAGATAGCGAATCATTCATCATTATTCCAGCCTCACCCCACAGCGCCAGCGAGCGACCTTGAACAGCGACAGGTATGACCTCTCGCTACCTGGCGCTCTCCAATGCATTTCAATGGAGCAATCTTTAAATATTCATAATTAATTGCTATTATTTTTTTTTTTTTTTTTTTTTTTAAATGTCAAAAATTCTGTGACCACTTCTGCAATGTTAGATTTTTTTTTAAGGTAAAAAAAAAAAAATTGTGCAGAATTGATATTACAGGTCTGATATTAATGTATTCATATTACAAAATGTTTTGAAAAACATGTTTTTTTTTTTTTTCTAAAAATATGGTTGTTTGGGGGTTAAAAAACTACTTTTAACCCATCGCCGCCAGCGCTCTGGGGTTTAAACAAGCATTTCACAGCGCAAGAATTTTTGGAGCGTGATTTGTTAATGAATATGCTGGGAGCCGTTCACTATGGCCGTTCGCTGTCATGCGCTCCCATACAGCGCGGAACCTGTCAAACAGCGACTCCTAACCCCATATTCAACATTACCACACACCGACTGAGTCGCTGTCAACAGCCGAACAACGCCCAAGCACAGCGAATACTAGCGGGCGCTGTGAAAATAACGCTACTGTCGCTCATCTGTCGCTACCTGGAGCTATTAATGAATCGGCCTCCCCGTCACTGTGAGCTTGCACGCCTCCCACCATTCACTGCAGCGTAAAAAGGCATGTTAGGTCTTCACACGCAGAGAATGGTTCCAAGAAAATCAAAAGGACCGGCACTCCATTTTTAAAAATGCTTGTATTCAACCTTCATGCAAACATTTAAATGCACGCAGGAAAAGACAATAAATGTTCAAGTCCATAAGACGGCGGAAGGACAGTCCAAATAATCCAATGTTTCGGGGGTCAGAAGCCCCCTTTGTCAAGGAAGACTGTCAACTGTCAAAGGTTGACAGTCTTCCTTGACAAAGGGGGCTTCTGACCCCCGAAACGTTGGATTACTTGGACTGTCCTTCCGCCATCTTATGGACTTGAAAATTTATTGTCTTTGGGTGTTTGTAAGAATGCACCAGCCACACTGTACTTTTTCACGCAGAGAATGGAGGGGGCGTAACAGCTGACAATGACTGATGGTGGGGGTCTCTCCCCGTCGGAGGATACAAAAAAAGATGCGCGATTGGGCAGGCGGGACAGGACATGGACCCAGCGGGACCAAAGGTCTCTGTCCTCAGAGTGGCACAACCAAGTGAAAATTGGTGTCACATGGGCACTGATGTCACTTGGATGAGCCACTCAGGGAACGGAAAGCCAAATGCAAAAACTTGGTAAAAAACCATCACTGTCCAGGTGCACTCTGGCCTGTCAATGCTGCCAACCCGGGGCACTAGTATGCTATAAGGCCCTATACCTATAGTACATCTCTGAGTAAAACTGCAGCTGGCAGCCAGTCAGTGTCAGGAGAACCTGCAAATAAATTGCAAACATAATTTTTTTTGCTATTTGTTTCAAGTTCTGGCAACAGACTGAGATTTGTGATTAAAGCAGAACAAAACCTGGGATTTTCACCATACGGTTTTGTTCATTGTTTTGTTCCTTGCATGAGGAGCATCCCAATTCAAGGTTCCCTGCTGAAACCCCTCTATTGCCCATAGAAACTGACTGTCACCCAGCCTTACAGCGCATGCACTGGCTCTTGTCCAATCAGCGTTGTAAGCGTGCATATTAATGAATAGCATATGGCTCTGTTTACACACAGAACTCGGCAATCAAGAATGAGAGAGGCTGCATCCCCAGTTTCTTTAGATTGGGACACGCTTGTGTTCTCAGCTTATCTGAATGGCTGGATGGGGGAGAGTGCCTCAGCCAAGAGATGCTGGGGATGCTGCTGGTGCTTACATCACTGTCTGAGCCAGGACCTAGGTGAGTTTTGCGGAGACCTAGCAGGAGTTTCAAACAGCAGAGCAACCCGATCTGGTATCCCCCGGCGAAGGCCAGCAGTTGGCCCTGAATACTTTTAAACCCCAGGGCTGGCCGCTCCGGGTTTTGTTCCTCTTTAAGACAGGTGATGTGCAATGTTTTCTTCCACTGACTATTAGTATAAGATGGCCATACTTGCTGTTTAAGCAATGAAAACAAGCTTACCAAGAGCGACATAAATTACTAATTACATTGAAAAGGTTACAAGATTTACACACTGTTTAATATACAACATTTAAAGGTTGAGGCAATTAGACTTAAAATGCAACAGATTATTGATACAGTATTCACAGTATATTAAAGTAAAAGAATTTACCTGAACATCCTTCGCTCTGCTGAATGTCTTTCTTCTTATCCATGACCAATACCCCACTATTGCAGCAAATGGTGATCAGCAATCTCACATCACAGTGTATGTTAGATAAGCATTCATGGCTTGATGCAGAGCCTCCACGTTCAGCTCCCCCGTGCGTTTTCCCGTTGGTTTTGGGCTTTGATCGGGTCAGGAAAGGGTGCTACGTTGATTTTAGTGTGCGTTTATGCGCTCAGGTGTGCGCTCAGCCGTCTTTCCGATTGTCGGCTTGCAAGAGGCTGTTTGCCGGCAAAACGGACGCCTCGTTCATTGGTCCGTTTTTTTCAGTGATGCAGAGCCTTGATTTCTGATTGAAAACACCCTAATGAAACGGGGCCGCCGAGCCTTCACTTACGGCAAGTCAAAGAAGCCGTATTTGCACTCGGGCAATAATATGCAGTCCTCTGTTGGAGCACATCAGCGGCGCCAGCTCCACGGTCTTGTCCTGCTGAGTATGGCAGAAACCAGGCTGCACCGCACGCCTTTGGACATCGATGGCATGAGTATTTGATATTTTTTTTGGTTTTTTTTTTTGGGGTCCTTTTTACAGGGTCTCCATAATTTTTATTTTATTGTCTGTGTGCAGGCATTTGAAGATGGGACATAGGATAAATGTGCAGGCACTGGCTGGCCCTGATTTGGTTTTTGGGAGTCGTTTTTCTGGCTTTCCCTGCCTAGGAATTCCTGCCTACATGAGCGATTCAAATCAGCCGATCTTTTTGGTGGATGGGTATGTGTATGAAACTTGTATTGGTTACGCACCCTGTCTGACTGTGTTTTTTCCCTTAACACACTATTTGGTAACTATTTTCGTAGTATATTTGGAGCTCAATTATTGATCTACAAATTAAATGGGTTAAGTGATTGTACCCTATTGCGTCATGTTCCTGCCCTCTTATGTAAGTAGTATTCCCCAGACTTTTTTAAGAGAGTACAGGTTGGATGTGCATGTAGTCTCATTACAAATGTCCTTTCCTCCCACCCTACCCCGCTCACCTATTTGTCCCTCTTTTCTATTGTTGCAATGCACACCTTTTTTTAATTTTTTTTTTTTTTTGTTTTTTTGGGCAGGAGACTCTGCCTATCCTTTGGTCCCCTGGATGAAGACCCCCATCCTGCACTGATCTTCACAGGCAGAGGAGCGCTACAATACTGCCCCCAGGAGGACTCGCTCTGTGTTGGAGCGAGGCTTTGTTCTCTTGAAGATGAGGTTCCGTTGTCTTGATGAGACTGGGGGGGGCACTACAACAATAGATGCCTGCAATGGTCCTAAACCTAATCATGGCTTGTGGGCTACTCCACCACCTTTAGTTTCAGCCCTCCCCACCCCTCCTTTTTCTTGCACCCAAAGTGGCACCGCGCAAACCATACATGCACAACTAGAGTTTAGTGTTTTTTCAGAGACCACATTTTTTGGGGGGTTTTTGTTTTTTTTTTATTTTTCAAACAAATTTGGTTTTGTCATTTGTTTTTTTGGGCACAAAAGAAAAATTACACGTGGGCTCAGAAAATGGATTCCCCACAAATTAGTGGTATGTTGGGTTGCATGGTGACGAGGAATTGTGCCTGCAAATTGGTTGCAATGTGGGCCAGGCTTTGATTAATCTCACCCATATGGCTGGTTAGGGCAGAGATATTTCTGTTTAATACCTCTACTTGGGCGTTGAGGTTTGTGAGTTGGGTGCACACAGTCTCATTGAATTGCTGTGTTGTCGCAGCAAAGGCAATATTTTCCTGCCTCCATGTTTCCTCCAAAATTTGAAGTTGCCTTCTTTGGGAAATATGGCGTCTAGACTGGGTAGGAGCAGTGGGACGGGTGGTTGGTTCTGGTTCCGAAGGTGGTTGTGGATGTGGTGGCTGTGCCGGGGTTGACTGCGTTGCTGCCACTGGTGCAGTAGTGGTTAGTGACATATGTGGGGTGTCCTCCTCCAAATCTCGTATATGGTCAATGATGGGTGGGCTTCCTGTGGTCTGTAAAGAAATATAGCATCCTTTTAGTTTATTTCTGTCCACAAAAGCTCTCAAATATCAATGTTAAAAGTACACACCAAGGCCCATTGACTTACCTCAGCGCAATCCACAATTTGGGTTTGTGGTGTAGAAGCCTGGTGTGCCCTTGGCCTCGGTGATAACGCAGGGGTTTGTGGGCCTTGTGTGTGCTGTTGACTTTGGCCTTTGAATGAAGATTAGCTAAATGGCAAAGTACTGTGTGTTGTGTAGCATAACACTGCCTTTTGGTTCTTTTGAAAAAAGGTCATGCCAAATTCATACTCACCTTGGGACCTTACATTCCGGTCTGTGTCTTGTGCCTCTGCCAGTCCCTGGTTGCTGGCCGGGTGTATGAATGTATATACATGTTCCTCGGCGGGCGTAAGGATAATTTCAGTGGGTAAGCCACCCCCTGTCTGTTGGCTGGGGAAGATTAAATTACACCTAATAAGTGTTACATCCTTTTAACAGTGTGACTAAAAAATGTCCTTTACCTCTGCTGACGGCGCATGTCCATTTTTTTTTTGCTGTAGTATTTCAGGTTCCCAAATTTCCTTTTTATTTGTTGAATATCTCTCTGGACTGATCCCACACTATTGACCTGCCTGCAAATATTAGTCCAGATTTCCATCTTAGCCTGCTTTGTGGTTGTTTTGGAGGTGCGGCCAAATAGGGCATCATAATGTTCGCAAACTGCATTTGCCACCGCCATGCTTTGAGCATCGCAAAATCGGGCAGTTAGTGAGCCACGCCGTAGTTGTCTGCCACATGGGTGTGTGGTCTCCCCTGCCTCTGAGGAAATTGATGGTTTGGTATCTGGGGAGTCGTGTGTGCTTCTTTGGCTTATGGGGCAGGGGGATGTTGTGTGTGTGCTTCTCTGGCTTAATGTCTGGGTTCCTGTTGAGCTATCAGATGTGGAGCTGCATGTGGAATCTGAGGTACTGGAATTGGGGGAACCAGAGGGTGGAGGTGGAGGGGTGGGTGACCTGGGTGGGGTGGTGGTTTTTGCAATGCGCTTACCCTTGCTTATGTGTTTGGATTTGTGGGTATGCTTGGTGTGTGGAGGTGGAGGATGCTGCATGGTCTGACTAGATGGGGCACCCTTGTGTGTGCGTGTTTTTTTTGCAGGTGGTGGTGAATGGGTTAATGTACCCTTGGTCCTGCGTTTTTTTGAATGTGCCTGTTTGTGTGGAGTATCCACCGTTTTAGTGGGGGCATGTTCGGCGTGTGTCTGGTGCCTGCTCTTCTGTCTTGTGGAGGATGAGGCATGTGTGCGGCTGCTATGTGCCTCACCCTTGGTTGGCTCTTTTTGCTCCCTTTAGGTCTGCCCATATTGATATGGTATCCAACACAGAGCTGAGTGCCTTGTGCTTTAAATATGTTTCCCGTGTGGGCGTGGTCAACAGAGGGTGCGCACCTGCGCGCACGTCACCGCGGGGGAACGTCAGAGCTATACCTTGCAAACCCAGAAAAGCTGTCGGCCGCAATCTTTACCCCGGAGCAGGACGACATCATCATGGATGTGAGTATGCGCACGTGCGTTTATGTGCGCACACACATTCCTTGTAATAAAAAAAAAAAACAAAGCGCCAGAATAGTCTGAAACAACTTAGTTTTTCACGTTACATACAAGCCCACCTTAGTTTAACACATGTACGTAGCTCCAAACTAGGCTACATGCATATAGCAGAACTAGGGCAATGTGAGACAGCAAGAGGTTCAAAAAGTGACTTTAGTTAGGCCAGCAAACTTGTTAATGCTTTTTGTGTACATGAGACAACAACAGTCTCTAATATCAGTGTCTTTGTCATGCAAACAGATTCACAGCAGCAACCAAGGGAGCAAGAATGGAGACTCCGCCCCTGACGCAATATGCGCTTAAAACATGGTAAGTGGCGTTTTTGGGTACCAAAGTAAATGAACCAACAATTCCACTGACCACAAAATGTAAAAACCAAAAAAAACAAAAAACAAAGACTTTGTCTAAAAAGCCCTTAAAGCGGACCTTCACTCAGAATAAGAGTCTATCTTATATGTTTCCCACACCCTGTACATAAAGTTTGCCCACCTTCAAAATCATCCTACCTGCACCTAGTGCATGTTATGAGGCTTTCAACATCCAAGATGGCGGATTATGGAAGCCGCCATCTTATCAGGCAGCCTGCAAACAGGAAGTGCCTTCTAACTGTGCTGCTCTGCATTCTGGGATTGCTGACCTTTTCAAGAGCACAGCTCTGCTCTGTGTGAGCAAAGCACAGCTATAACACACCCCCTGTACCTTATCCCACTCTCCTCTCCTCAGTAAGTGTGATGCTTCTGAGTCAAGATGGCGGCGGCCGTATACTAAATTCCTGAACTGAGTTGCAGCCCAGTGGTGGAAAGAATAATTATTGATTGACTAAAAAATGACAATCTATTATTTTGAGATGCTGTGGAATCTTTTGTTAAGAGTTTGGGCTTTTCAGTAAATCATGCAGAAGGTCCGGTTTAAAAAGGGCCCCAAAAAAACCACGCACAACCAAACCAAATAAACAATGCTAAACTAATGTTGTTTTTCATTCACAGATGCAAGAAAATCACAGCCACAAGACACCGAGGCCTAAAGAATTTTAATTTGGCTTAAAATGAAAATAGTTTATTTGTTAAAACATTTAGATTCAATTATTTGTAAAAAACTTTGTTTAAAAATTTCAATTTCCAACGTTGGAATAAAAAAAAAAAAAAAAAAAAAAATTGACAGTTGTGTTTCCTGCAAATGTACAATCACACAACATCATGACACATTTACATGACACAAAAAGTTTAGATATGGGACAATAAATCCAAAACAATCAGAAAGAATTAAGGTATGCATTAATGGCAAGGAAAAAGGAACACAAAGGAGATTAAGGTATGCATTAATGGCAAGGAAAAAGGAACACAAAGGAGATTAAGGTATGCATTAATGGCAAGGAAAAAGGAACAACCCAAATTTATTGTTCCCAAAAACATATGTGTCAAATTGGCAGTGGTTGCCATATGTATATTTCAATGGAGTTTGAGGGATGTGCGCTTGCGTGTAGCCAGATTGGCAACTGAAGAGCCATGGAGATGTAAGTATACTTGCTAAAACCACCAAAATGGAAGGTCAAATACGACGGAAACCAAGCAGGTACGTTCAAAAAGGCAGGAAAAATCAGGGAAAAATGGGCCGCCCGTGTGAACGTGAACGGGAGCCCCGATCAAATTGAAGGCACCCGAGAGAGCAAAAAAAGCTTTCCGAGTAAAGTGAAATTGACGGATCAGTTAGGGAGCCGACGGAGGCTCTGCATCACATTTGAGCCACGATTCAAACGGGAGCCCCGGACAATCGGAAGGTTTTACGGGCAGTTCAGAGGAGGCTCTGCATCAGGCCCTCAGTTCTTGAAGAAAATTGGAGTATTTTATCTAATAATGCCAGACTTAAAGCAGAACAAAACGCAGAATTTTTACTATCCTGGGTTGTGATCCTTGCCCCAGGGGCATCCCTATTTGGGAAAACCTCAGCTGTAACCAGGTGTATTCAACTAGGTAACTGGCAAAAGAGACACACAGAGTGCCAGGAATACTCGTTGTGAGCTGCTGTGTAAAAGGCTGCCAAAGAATAAAGATCTTATCTTGAGCTTGTACCTTGATTTTTTTCACCTTCAAGTGGATCTAAAGTCACCAGGGCCTTCTGCGGGTTTCTTTCTTCCCAGGAACTGAGTGAGTACCTTGCCATCCCTTACCCTAGCCCAAATCTGGCCCAGCTCTAGGATCACCTCCCAGCCTCCCCTAAAGCACGCCCAAACCGTAACAAGTTGTCAGTGTTTGCTATAAGGGGTTATCCCAGCTATTCTGCTCCCCTTTCCTGGAAGAACCCCTCTCCCACCTATCCAGGGGTCATCCTTTTACCACCCCTAAGGCTTCTTTCACACAGAAGCATTGCGTTAGTGATTTCCACAGAAATCAGTATCACTAATGCAATCACCTTTTGTCCAGAGCTTTGCAGCTGATTTACAAGCAATAGCAAACAACAAGCAATAGCAAGCGAAACTGGCCAAAAAATGCAGCAAGCGACACTTTTGAGACTGCCCTGTGATCGCACCTCTGGAGTGTGAAACGGCTCATAGGCTACTAAGGGCAGAGTTTCAGAGCTTCAGTGTGATTTACCCAAATCACACAGGGTATCCCAAAATTATACATTTACCTCCAAAGCAGCTTCCCCAAACCTTTGCAAATTTGTGCAACAAAGGACTCTCTGCTTTTACTTAATGTAGGTAGGCTGTAGGATTTGTTGCTGGCTGGTGGAGTTTTGTAGTGCTAGGGTAGCTTTATTAATTGTTGGGCACACTTATTTAATCTTTATTAATGAATTTAATCACATTGCTAACATTTTGCATAATTGGGAAATCATCTTAATTCTATTCAAGAAACTGTCAGGTTCTATTTGATTATGTTTATAAAACAGCACAACTAAAGAAAAGCCTTTTATGTAAACTGGTGTGTCCTGTTCCTTTACTGTCTGTCGTGGTATTTACATAATTTTCTCGACAAATGGCTAAAAGCGTTGTCTGGTCTCTGCTACATTTTCTCCCTGCAATGATATTATCCTGCTTGCAACCCTTTAGGAGCAATACTTCATCTTTCATCTGAATTAAGGATCCAGACATTTAAGATCTTCACTACTTTGGGTGTCAGGCATGGAACAGTTGCAGCTGCTTCCACAATCCTAATCCAAAAAGGTTTCAAATTTCCAATCCCTGTTTCAGACAGAAATCCAGACCCATTGCCCAATAATGAGTGGAGGGATGGGGCTAAACTAGTATTGGGTGGGGGGGGGGGGGGGGGGTGAGGGTGTGAGTGCCAGTCTGGGTACCTTGCAATTAAAACTTATAGGCAGTTGTCCTGTTTATATATAATGCCACACGTGTCCTGGAGCCCTGAAATTTCTGGATCACATTGATTGGCAGGCGCTTGTAAGACCCATGTAAGTGACCATACTATTCACATTGCTAGCCTATCCAGGTCATCTGGATCCAAGCAAGGATAGAGTTAATATTGCGGTTCCATGACGGGGTTTGTGGGAGACGGGGAGGCCGATTCATTAATAGCGGCAGGTAGCGACAGTTGAGCGACTGTAGCAGTATTTTCACAGCGCCCGCTCGTAGTCGCTGTGCTTGGCCATTGTTCGGTTGTTGATAGCGAGTCGGTGTGCAGTAATGTTGAATACGGGGTGACGAGTCGCTATTTGACAGGTTCCGCCATGTATGGGTGCGCATGATAGCGACTGGTCAGAGCGACCGGCTCCCACCATATTCATCAAAAAATCACGCTCAAAATATTCTCGCGCTGTGAAATGCATGTTTAAACCCCAGAGCGCTGGCGGCGATGTGTTAAAAGTAGTTTTTTAACCCCAAAACCACCATATTTTTGGAAACCAAAAATATATATATTTTTTTAAGAATTTAGTAATATGAATACAATAATAACAATTAATTATGAATATTTAAAGATTGTTCCATTGAAATGCATTGGAGAGCGCCAGGTAGCGAGAGGTCATACCTGTCGCTGTTCAAGGTCGGACGCTGGCGCTGTGGGCTGAGGCTGGAATAATGATGAATGAGTGACTATCTGGCGCTATCTCAGTCGCTAAGCCGGATCGGCTTGATAAATGTGTGATTGTGGTGGGGAGCCGGCGTTCTCATGGCGGTGCCCGTCATTACCGGTCGCTCACCAGTCGCTACCTGTCGCTATTCCTTCATAAATAAGGGCCCATGTATGGGGAGTAGCGACATCAGTAGCCCACTCAGGAATTTTACCCAAAGGGTGGGGGGGTCCAGTAGAGCCACCAGTGAGCCCTGCATTAGAGACCCATTGCCCAATAATGAGTGGAGGGATGGGGCTAAACTGGTATTGGGCAGGGGGGCGAGGGTGTGAGTGCCAGTTTGGGCACCTTGCAATTAAAACTAGTGAGCCCTGCATTACAGAAATACTCACAAATTCCAAGCAGAGCGCCATCAAATGTCAACAGAAAACAGTGCACACATTTGCAGCAGCCATTTACCCTACAGTGTGCATTTACTTCTTGCCTCCATCATACAAAGCTCACTGCATATTCAATGCATTCAAAAGATCTTGCAGTGTGGGACCTCCACATTCTCTGCCAGTCTCTGCTGAGTTCAACAAAGACCGACTGAACACAGCAGAGACAGCAAAGCTGCTGCTGCCGGGTCCACCGATCTTTGGTGCCTAGTCCTCACTACAGCCACTTGGTCCTCTGCACTTTTTTCCCATCACTGCTCCACCAGAAACCACACAACTACAACACCCCAGCAGCCACATCCCACTCCCTTCACAGCCACAGTTACACTCCCCCTGCAGCACCCCAGTCTATAAACTACTCCCAAGCTCCACCCCACCTCTGCCCGCCACTGCATCCCATCTCTGCCTGCTCCCCACTCCATCACCATCTCTGCCCTGCTTCCAACTGCACCCCCCATCTCTGCTCCCTTCTGCACCCAATTTCTGCTCTGCTGCCCACTGCCCCTCCATCTATACCATGCTCCCCGCTGCACCTCTGTCCTACTCCCATGCTGCACACCATTTTTGTCCTGCTTCCCACTTCATCCCATGTCTGCCCTGCTTACATGCAGCATCCCATCTCTTTCCTGCTCCACACTGCACCCCGTGGTCCTCTGGCTCTGATCCCAACTGCACCCCATATCTGCTTTGGCCCAGCTGCCCCCCAACTTTACACTTGTCTCTCCTTCCCCTCTCCCTAGAAAACTTTCACTATTGGGAGACTGGGACTCAATTGTGCTTTGATATGTGATAATGAACATTTTAGCACTAATAAAGCACTGGGAAAAAATATAAATCAGTCAAGCACTGAACTTCAAATCCTAACTCATGTCTACACAGACACGAGATGCTCCGGCATATGTATGTGAATGCAGGGGCAGACTGGCCATAAGAAGCACAGGGAGAATTCCTCATAGGCTGCACTACTTTGGGGCTGGCTAGGTGTGACTCCAAGCCATAGTTCCTCTCCCCAAACCCCCTCTTCTTATACCTGGCCCCTATACTATAGCTTCAACGTCATTGATGTGAGGGTTTATACCCACTCCTTCCGCATTATCCCCCCCCCACCTACAATACAAAGCTTCAGTACTCGTACCTCTCAAGAGGAAGTCCGTCCCCCTGTTCTATGCCCAATTTGAGCAATAACATAAAAAGCACTCACTAGTAGCCACATTAAAAAGTAGCCATATCCACCTCTGTCCATGCCCATGAACTGTCACTGCAATGCTATAGCCTCAGCTATGGCAGCACTAGCTGACTTGCTGGGGAGCATGCTGGATACAAGGTTCAGCCGTCTGCTCACTGGCCGATGCCAGTAAAATCCTGTCCTTTTTTTTGGCCCTAGTCTTACCCTGTGTGACTTTGTGGTATCTTCACTTTGTTTTGTTTTCAAATAGTTGTTTCTAATTGGAAGTGGGGCTAATGCTTCTTTAGCTGTCTATAAGAAATGCAGTCCACTCATCAAAATTTTTCTAAAGCTTTGCCTTTGCATGTCATTTTTTTTATTACATGGTACTGTTTGTTAGCAAATGGCAACCTTTTTAATTGTGTTCCATGGAGTATTAGCATTGCAGGTGGGTAAATTATATAGAAGGCAAATAATAATACATTTTAATAGAAGGTCAGCAGGGGCAACACCATTCTTCCATAGTTTTCTGCCAAGCAGGTTTTCTTTAAAAAACGAAAGTGCACTGCCAAATAAAATGGGCCTTCATTTGCAGCAAACTGGCTCACATTATCACTCAAAGTTACCATTTGTACGATCCCCCTGGGCTATCGGTTATAAAAACATGCTGCTTGATAACCATATGGATCAATGCTCTGCTCATGGCAGCTCAGTAGCACCTAAAATGGTGTGATTTCTGAATGCAATTGTCATTATAAACTGTAAAGTTTAACTGCTGAACAATAAAAATGCAGATGTTCAGAAATTGTTTGCACCCAAGAAAGCCACTTAGCTTTATACATTAGAAGGCTTACATATGAACATTAATCCTGATTCCCCAGAACAACAGTTCAGGAGCAGACATTGGGCTTAACGTATGCAGACACTGAGCTGAATTTGTCATATGTTTACTAGTAACACGTATAAGTATTTAGGACATGTATACACAGGAAATGATTTTGAAATTGCATTTCTCTGTGTCATTAGTCACTTTGACAGAATCCATAATTTAACGTTTATTTATCTATCTACATCTTCCATAGTTAGGCAATTCTACTGCATAACAAAAAAAGGCTTATGCAAGGAGTTTTTCTGCCATGTGACTATTGCGTACAATAAAGCCATGTGTGGCCATGTGTGCAATAAACCCATTTCATGAGGACAAATGGATATTTCAAGGTTGCGTTTATTATCTTATCATTTTCCTGTTTTGAAATCCAGAAAGTATGATAGAGTGAGTTAGTGCAATACTACTTTTGGGCTAAAGTCAAATGTAAACCCTGGAAGAACACTGGACCCATGGTACCCAGGAATGGATGTGGGTAAACCATGCGCCACAGTAAACCATGGCCAAGCCACCAGCAACCAGTACTCCTCACTGACAGCCTGCAAACCCTGTGTGGACCCTTGTATGTACGAGTCTCAGCAGACCCTTTTTCTGGTGTAAGTCACGTCAATCACAGCAGTAAAAATGCAAGTATGGTAGATACTGCCAACACTTTAGTGAAATCTATTGAACACTCTATAATAGTTCTAGCATGCTACAGAGGGCATTGATGTGAATATAAGACATTTTCATCTTACCAATGTCTCACTCACTTGTTCTAGTCGTACAGTAGAAAGAGAGAATTACGACCAGCTACCACCAGAATTGGGGATGCCCTGTTCATTAAACAGACATTGGAATCACCAAATAGGCTAAATAATTAACTCAGTGTGCTCTTTCATTGCTATCACGCCCCACTGGCTGCCAATAGGATTTTGTGTTTGTGTGTGTGTGTGTGTGTGTGTGTGTGTGTGTGTGTGTGTGTAGCCACACATGGCACAAGCTTGGCCAATTAGTGAACCTGATCCTCTCAACAGAAATCAAGGGGGTGGTATGCCACAGTAATCCCATCATCGCTGCTCCCGAGTTATTTTACAGGACTGCTCTGTTAAAACCCTGATTTCAGGCTTACAAGGTACTGTATGTATAACTAATGGGGCTCCTGGGGTGGTGATGGTAGTGGGCCTTCAGTCATTAAGTACTGGGGTCCATTTTAGTAGCCTATGTCATGTGGTTGCTTACCCAGGTTTGAAAAAAAAAAACAAGCATGAAAACAGGCTAAAACGTAACTTTTAAAAACTGTGCTGGAACCACGGTCTCTGTAGCAGGGAAGGTTGTTGGCAACCTATTAGGCTTGCTTCGTGCACCCAAGGCCAGCAGTCACAAACAGAAAAGACAGAGGTAGACCACTACTACAGAACAGCTGCTCTATGAGGTAGATGCAGGTGAATTTTAGGGGCTTATTTTATGTTTTATTCCAAATTGGCATGTCCCCTAGGGAGGCTATTTAGAGACCTTTACATAATTTAAATTGATTTAACGCTTATGGCGGTTATTGTAGGACTCTATAAGGTTGGTGTCACAGTGGCTGTGGCCACCTGTACCATGTTTGAAACCAGCACATGAATTTAAAGTTCCTGTCCAGACTGATAAAAAAAAGATAGGGAACATACCTCCCAGACCCCAAGCTGGATCCCACAGTCCCACAGAACTGGAGTCCTGCATGCTTCAGCCTGCCAGTTTCAGTAATGTCAGCTTTGGAGCCACCAGTGTGCTCTGCATCTCACCTTGTGGTGTGTCCACACATTTCACCTCCACTATCTGTTCTGCCCCTGTGACCAAATGGGTCATAAATGTTTCTGTGTGTGCATTTCTTGTCCCCCCCCCCCTACATGGGTCTACCTTCATCTCACCCTCACAGACCTAAATGCAGGGTTAATGGTGATAACCCACAAATATGTCCTCTCCTGCTTGCTCCCCCCCCCCACCTAGTAATAACTACAGAGTCATAAAACCGCCAGAGTGTTTGGAAAGCAAAATAAACATGTCGCATAACAGATCCCGAGAGAGATCAGAATCAAGAATCCAGAGTGTGAGGTTCCTCTCCTGAATGTGTTCCCCTCCCTCCCTTGGATTGTGCTCAGCAGGTATCATATAGCAGAAATGGGATTGCAATACTCGGGGACAAGCTGTGAAACCAGCCCCCTGGTAGGAGCCAACCAAATCCCTCTTTGAGCCAGTAAGCATGGCTGGCAAGAATGGCTAGAGAAACTTGAATCTTACCATCAACGGTAACACACAGTCCATTTTAACTTCTTAGCAGGAGGAGACCAGGAACCGTTGGTCATTGGAAAAAATGTGAGGACTTGACAGATAATTTATTTGATCGAACCGCAGCACAGACTCCTAAGTTTTTTTCCTTTTTATCTCCTTTTTATTGATATTGCTATCTACTTATTTGTACCATATTTTATTTTTAATCCTGTTCACCTTGCGCGGCTTACCCCTTTATTTTTGTTTTTTTTTTTAAATAAATTCTGAAAATACAGCAGGGGGCTCACTGATGCTCTGAATTAAGGATCTAGTTCTGAAGAGCCTGGCTATATTACTTCCTAGGACCCTTGATTGCCCGTGCCTGAAAGTGGTCATGGGTCAATTGATTAGTTCCATCTGATTGTGTTGTGTGTGTGGCCTAGATAGTGGAGAACAAGCCACTGCTTTGTGTTCTGGTGGCAGCCTTGTATAGCCATATGTGTAGCCAGTTGAACGACGTTTAATGTGCGGTGACACACGTGGGGTGCGATTGGCCGGTTTGATTAGATAACTGATCAAGAGGTCTAATCAAATCTTGCAATCGCCACAGGCCCCTCTGCTTGGGTCTCCTCTCCTCCACTGCAAGCTGTTGACTGCTGCTTACTGTTGTGGCTCACAGAAACACCTAACCTGCCTGCCTCCTTGTGACCCAAGGCCATTTACTCCTTTATTTCACTCCTTTGCTAGAGCGTCATTGATTGGCCATGCCTGTATTTTCATAGGCCCCCCAACACTTGCCCAGAATAGCCATGCACTGATGTCAGCCTTGCATGAAACCATGGGTAGGATGGGGGAACAGGACGATTAAGTGGGCCATGAGTGCAATGGCAGCTACATGTAGAATAAGGCAGTTTTGGCAGCTGCAGATGAGATGTGGGAACATGAGGCAGTGTCGACCATGAGTGACATGGGGGTGCAAGAAACTGGGGAAGCTACAAGTGTTATGGGGTGGCCATGGAAGGGATGGAAGAACAGTGAACTGGCAATTAAACTTTTACAATGAAGAACATTGTCTGGGCTCATTAGGAAGACAATACAGCTTTTTATGGAGGCAATATAATATGAAATAAAATATGAAAATAAGAAAAAAAGTTCAACCAGTATTTTGCTGATCTGGTTTGACCAGAACAGAGTATGTCCAAAATACTCTGCACTAGAACAGAGTATAGCAAAACTACTATTAACGTTACTATTAAGGTTCCTCCAGCAGGTCATGTTTTGGGGACATCATAGCTTGCCCCTTGATGGTTGTCGGGGGGCATCTTTTATTCGCCAGCACTTTGTATTCCCTGATAAACCCTATTAAACTTTAGCTTTTATGCTGACTCAATTATCAGGGTCCCATCCCCCAGTCCCCTAGCTGATGGCCACTGGGCAGTCACGTGGGCCATGGTCGCAAACTTGGCGCGGGACCTCTTTCCCAAAGTGAAGGTTAGGATATCGGGTGTTCGGGGGGGGGGGGGGGGGGGGCAGCATTCTGGAGGCCTCCCGAGCTTGTTCTTATTCTCTGTATGAGGGACCGACACCTGTTAAAGGAAAAAGGGGTCCAGGATAAATAAAGTTTGATGGCTAAACATGAAAATAATTACATAACAGTAAATAGTTGATATATTCAAATTTTTGCTTTTTACTATGCTGGGTATAGATGAGTGTCATGTTAGCATGTCAATATAACTTTGTTTAAATGTACCTAGGTTCCCTATGAGATTCCCACAGTGCTAAGCGCCTGGCTGCAGCTACACAAAGATCAATGCGATTGGTTGTGACCATCTTGCTGTATACAAATTCGGGTGCTCTAGCATTTGGGTAAAGAAGTCTGTATATATACAGATGGCAACCATGTTGGTGGAGACCAGTGGCCACTATAAAAAGGTCACAATTGGGCAGGGAGGGGGGATTGATGCAGTTGCCTGCCAGAAAGGAGGAGCTGCTGCAGGCATTGGCAATGTTATATGACCACCAGGGCCGGATTATGAGGGGGGTGCAAGGGGCTAGAGCCCAGGGGCCTCTACCACTTGGCCTGCAAAGGTGGCCTCCACCAATCTTTGGGTTATGGTCTGATCCAGGAGGCTTTTCAGTCTTTGGTCTGATGGGCCGCAGGGATAGCAACAAAGCTATCAGTGGCAGTGGGGACACTCCTGGGAAGTCTTTTTTTTTTTTGTTTTTGCCAACCTGCAGCCAAAGCCGCCACAGGGCAGGATGGAGAATCTAGAGTGGTAAAGCTGCTGTCAGCAACGCTACAGTGATGGGTGCGGGCAGAGCTGTCACTGCACATAAGCCACCAAGCACAGCCACTGGCAGCTCAATGCAGGGAACTGTTTTCTGCTGGAACAGCTGGGTAACTACACCCCCCGTCCAGAATGGCAAAGCAGGAGTGCCCGAGCAGCTCGCACACGCACAAGGATGGCACAAGGGACTCGATCTGACGTTCCAGTAAGTAGACAGGTGCCAGACAACCACCAATCAGTTACTTGTCTGGACTATTACTTTAGAGGAAAAAAAATACTGTATCTGGGGCCTCCACCAGATTTTGTGCCCAGGGGCCTCCACCACACTTAATCCGGCCTGAAGACCACTGTAAAGCCAGTAATGATGCAGAAGAAAATTGGGAGTGGCCCTGTGTGGAAAATTGGGTGATAACAACACTTTACCCATTAATAATATTCCTACGTAAAGGTATAATTTCCATAAAAAGGACCGAGGTCAGAGAATAGCCCTAAATAAACTGGATGGTGTAACAAGCTATAAACACAGGAAACGTAGAAAAGAGATCCAGGAATTAGAGCAGCGGTTCTCAACCTGTGGGTTGGGACCCCGGAGGGGGTCGAACGACCAAAACAAAGGGGTCGCCTAAAGCCATCGGAAAATACATATTTCCTATGGCTTTAGCCGCTGGGAAGTCGCGCTACCATCTGCAGCAGCGTTATTCAGCTGGAATGCACGCCGTTATGGATGCGCGTTCCAAACTGAATGCTTGCGCGCATGCGCAGGCGTGATTGCATTGCGGGGGAAGCGGGGGGAGCGCTCCCCAGTCCATAGCGGCACATTACGTGTGTCCGGGGCTTGCTGACGTCATCAGAGGGCGGACGCAGCAAGCGCTGGAGGACAGAAGCCTAGGAGGCGGAGAGGCAAGAGAGCCTGCGAGACAGCCTGCTGGTGTAAAAAAGGTTAATAATGTAAAAACAGTACACACACCATACACACAATGCTGTGTAAGTGTAAGGTGCTTTGTGTGTAATCATTACACAGTACACAAAGCACCATACATTTACACAGTGTGAACTACATTGGTCTTATACTATAAGAGACCACTATAAGATGTAGTTCATACTGTTCCCCAATGTATAATTATCTCCCATATCTTCCACTATTTTCCCATATTCTGAATGAGGAAACTGCTGAAATCAGCGGTTTCCGGCAATGAATCTGCCTCCTATTGATTTCATTGTGAGTGCGGCGGATTTTGTGGAAGAGAGCTCGAGTTACCACACAATCCGCCGCAGCCTCCTATTAATTTCAATAAGAGGCGGAGAAATGACAGTTTCCGACACATGCTATGCCATGGTGAAATGTTATTTATTGGAATTAGTAATAAATATTTCTCAACATATAATTAAATATTGTTTTTGTGATTAATCACTATGTTTAAATTATGTTTGATTTGTAGCAATGAGAATACATAATGCATATCAGGTATTTACATTCCGAATCATAACTGTAGCAAAATTACAGTTTTGAAGTAGCCACCAAAATGATTTTTTGGTTTGGGGTCACCGCAACATGAGGAACTGTATTGCGGGGTCACGGCATTAGAAAGGTTGAGAACCACTGAATTAGAGCTAATTATATACATCAAAACCTACTTTAAAATTATAGCAGGCCAACAGTCAAAAATGAATTAAACCAGACCAACACAACAAACAGTGTTCATATGCATGGGCAATTTAGATTGCTGCACAAAAAAATCATTTACCTTTTTCTAAATCCTGCTGTACAAATTTTAGAAACAAGATGGCCGCACATGCATTTGCACCTGTAGACAGGAAATGCTGCTGGGCTTCCTGTTACTGTGCATTGCCAGTTATGTCAGTTGAATCCAGGCAGCAGCATCCTTTATGTGTGTCTGTCTGGTATGTTATCTGTTATATGTTTTTTAGTGTTTTTAATATGTTTTGTCTAATATGTCATGTGGATCTTTATTGAATACAATTTGATACTGGCTTTTTTATTTAGATTGGTGTGCCCCCCTTTTTGTTTGTTTGGATACTGATGTATGGCTCATATAGTCGTGGGAGTGGCACCCGCTTTACATATAACTCTTTGAATATTGGATGTGCATGCCATTTTGTATGCTTTGTTAGGTACATGGAAATAAGCTCAATGCTGCGTAGATGAGGCCCATGAATGCTCTTTGGGAGCATGGAGCACGGTAAGCGATCACTGATTCTGAGGAGTGTGGGGGGCTTCAGTCAGTGGCGGGCATCCCAAAATGGCATCCTTGCTCTGTGTGCTCTGCATTGTGTGCCTGCCGGGGGGCTCAGAGTGAGGGGATGCTACTGTGTGCTCTTTTAGCGCTGTATTTGATTGCTAGGGATCGCAGAGTGTTGAATATGTTGCTTGGGCTTAATAAATGGCTAGTATACATCTCTAGGCCATGGCCCCTCCCTTAGCATTTCTTCATTCCCTGGATCCCTGCTCCTCATCTGCTGTCCACCTCTGACCTGCATCACTCCCTCTGCCTGTTTGTTAAAGGACAACTATCATTAGAAACCTCTAAAAATTGTGTGTGCTTGTATTTTGGACCTTGGAAAAAGAAACATTTTGCTAATATACTGTATTTAGAAAAAAACCCTTATGTTTTTTTCCACTAAAGGGGGAAACTTGGCGAATCAGAAATAAACACAATAAATGCAATACATAGCACCGGTAGATAGGAATTGTGATGTGGGTGTCTGAGGATACAGCACTGTGCTTGAAATCTTTGCAAGCAGACACATATTGGGCACCATTCTCCTGTCAGGCATGACAGAAGCAGCACAGGCAATAAGTGATTTCAAGCACCTGTACCTTGATAAAGTGGCCTGTGAGCAGGGGGCCACGAAACGCGTTGGGGGGATCGCTACTTGACCTTGGCATTCCTGGGGACACTCAGAGTTATACACTCAGGTGATGTGTATGTCTATTATTTATATTGGTTGTTCTGATATTTGAGTCTGTCTGGTTTTCTCTTGCCACATTTTATATTAACAATATTGTATTTGCACAGATTTAGCACTAATGCACTTTATGGATTGGTTATAATATTGGCACTTTACTGAAATATGATGTTTACAGGGCTGGGATTATGGGTAAAACTGGGATGCCCCTGGGAATGTACGGTCTAGTCTTATATGTTTTTTAATTGTTTGTTATGTGATTCTTATGGGTATTTGTCAATAAATAATCTATGAATTCATGATATATATTTAGTTGATTTATTGATTACCGTGGAGGGGGTGCGGTGGTGTGGAGCTATTCTGGGTGAATTGCTGGATCCACCATTACAATATTATTAAGTGATTTCAAGCACAGCGCTGTATCTTCACACACATCACAATTCCTCGCCCGTCATAAGCGCCAGTTCTGTGCATAACATTTCTAGTGACTTCTGCTGACTCATGTCCTGTCCTGTTGCGTGTTTCCAGGGAAGATTTTTTTGAAATAAAGTATATAGGTGAAATGGTTCTTTTTCCCAGGGTTTCCAAGGTTTCCGAGGTATAATATAGGTCCAGAGGTTCCAGAGGTCTCTCATGCTAGTCGTCGTTTAAAGAGGAACATCAGACCTTTTCTGATGTTCCTCTTTAAACCTCCCTCCCTCACTGCGTTTTGGATGTTGCCGTTTTCTAAAACGTCGACATCCGGCTGTATTCCTGGCCCGATTCCACCCCCTCCCCCCTTATTCGTCCTATAGCGACGGCTACAGGCTTAGCCGACTTACCTTTCACTGTCTTTTTTCAAAAGTCCCTCACATATTGCAGCCTATGCAATGACATTGCGCATGCGCAATATCTGTGGAGGATGGGGAGCGGAGAGATGCCGATGCGCCTGGAGAGGTACATTTACATTTATCTTTTTGACAATCGGAAGTGCAGGGGGCCGGGCAAGGCAGGTCTGGGGAGTTTATATTAACACCCCATGACCTAGAATGTTCCTCTTTACCTCTAGCTCCTGTACTAAATGCCAACCAGCCCTTTATACTGGCTGTAGAATACTGGGCTAAAACTATAACCATGTAAGAGAGAATACCAGGAAACATGTATGTGTGCGCAGTGTATGAGGTAAAATAACAACACATTTCACATTGAAAAGTTTATTAGTTTTAAAATAACCACAAGAAGGTTCTTTGCTATGAACATGCTCCGAACGTTACTGTGTGTTTAACATGCAAGTATCTGAACCACTTGTACGAACATGTAAATACTGGGCACATATCAACCAAACCTAGCTGACATTCTGTCCTGGCAGGTAAAACATAACACTGCGAGATGTATAGATTCTTATGGCACAGTTTGCTGCTGGCAAACACGTGTGTTCTTTGCTTTGCTGGGTGAATTGGCTTCACCTCAAAGATTGCAGGTGTGCTTTTAAAATTGTTCAAGTGAGACACTGCGTTGATTTAGAGCTTGGTGATAAACTCACTTCTTTTTTAGGAGAGAAAACTGCCATTCACCTTCTTCGTCTACCTTGGGGCTGATTCATAGCCGGGTGAAAATTTATACCCGGTAGACAATGAAAGCGAATGACCGTTTTTTCACCAGGCTCTAATTCGACTCCATATAGAATAAGTGGAACAAAACCCTTTGAATTTGTTTCATGCCCCTGGGCCATCCTGAATTGGGAGGCCCTGCTGTGTGAAACCCAGCCATACAACTCACCTGTCCAGGCTCCAATGGCGCTGCTCTCATCCAATGAGACTACGTAATTTGTCAGACGGCTTTCATTGAAATGAATGTGGAGTGCACCTTGCCGCATTCCCTATTACCCCGGCTGAGGGAGCCTATCTAAATGGCTGGAGTGGGAGCGATGCCTGAGATGTAGGGGATGCGGCAGCATGTGCTCCCCATTGTAAACAATAAGAACCATCTGACGAATGCAGCCGGCTCGCATTGGAACCAGAGCTTGTGCATGCTCCAAATTTATACCCGGTAGACAATGAAAGCGAATGACCGTTTTTTCACCAGGCTCTAATTCGACTCCATATAGAATAAGTGGAACAAAACCTTTTGAATTTGTTTCATGCCCCCGGGCCATCCTGAGTTGGGAGGCCCTGCTGTGTGAAACCCAGCCATACAACTCACCTGTCCAGGCTCCAATGGCGCTGCTCTCATCCAATGAGACTACGTAATTTGTAAGACGGCTTTCATTGAAATGAATGTGGAGCGCACCTTGCCGCATTCCCTGTATCCCCGGTTGAGGGAGCCTATCTAAATGGCTGGAGTGGGAGCGATGCCTGAGATGTAGGGGATGCGGCAGCATGTGCGCCCCATTGTAAACAATAAGAACCATCTGACGAATGCAGCCGGCTCGCATTGGAACCAGAGCTTGTGCATGCTCCATTGAAGCAAGGAAGTGTGAGTTTTTATGAGGGTTTCACACAGCAGGGCATCCGGATTCGGGATGCTCAGGGAGAAAGCCAGCAGCCAGCCCTGGAATCTTTAAGATTCCAGGCCATCCGCTGCTGGCTTTTGTTCCACTTCACGTCTTTTTAATACTTACTCAAGGCCCCATTTGGCAAAAGGGCCCCACACTTAAAGCGGACCTTCACTCTGAATAAGAGTCTATCTTATATGTTTCCCACACCCTGTACATACAGATTGCTCACATTAAAAATCATCCTACCTGCATCTACTGCATGTTATGAGCCTTTAAACATCCAAGATGGCGGCTTATGGAAGCCGCCATCTTATCAGGCAGCCTGCAAACAGGAAGTGCCTCCTGACTGTGCTGCTCTGCATTCTGGGACTGCTGACCATTACCTGACCCCAGCTCTGCTATGTCTGAGCAAAGCACAGCTATAACCTGCCCCCCTGTAACTAATCCCACCCTCCTCTCCTCAGTAAGTGTGGTGCTTCTGAGTCAAGATGGCGACGCCCGTATCCTCAATTCCTGAACAGAGTTGCAGCCCAGTGGGAGAAAGAATAATAAATTAGTGACTAAAAACGTGAAATATATTAATTTTGGATGCTGGGGAACCGTTCTTTAAGAGTTTGGGCTTTTCATTAAATCACGCTGAAGGTCCGGTTTAAGGGTAAGAGACCTCAGACCAGATGTGTACTCATATGTTACACTAATACACAAAGACCATTGCAAATAGATTCTGTTACCTTTTTTCAAGTTGTCTAAAATATATTTTTCAATTCTTGCAGCGCATATGTAGGTAGTAAAAGTAGCTTCTAGTTACTTAAAGGGACTGTAAACCCAACGGCAATAATAAGGCAGAAAACAGCCTGTCACATGTGTCTCTTTTCCATTTCTTGCAGCTCAAGGTAGAAGCTGTAACAGGGCTCCAAAGTTCTCCTCCTTTAAATTTTTCCGCCCCAGGAACAAGCAAAAAAGTTGTCTAAGATCAGCTCTGTCCCTTGGTGTTCTCAGCATGAGTGCATATGGCAAGTCACAGTGGTCCCTCAGCTGTCTCTGACAAGACAGAATGCTCAAGACTCAAAGCTGCACCATGACATTCCTTTTCCATCTCATCTCACCGTCATGACCCGGAAATAAAAGCACATAAATCATCTTTGCTTAGAATATATAAAGCATTTACAAGCGATCTAAGACTTTAAGAGGCTTTGACATGGCTTATTTAAACTTTTCCTGAGGAGGAGGTATTTAGTGTTTGCCGTAACAAGGACTTTAACTATACTGCTGCCTATTTTTTTTTAATGGAGTGGAAGACAGAGACCTAAAAATATCTTGGTGTAATAGGAAGCAATAATTTTCATTTGTTGGGCCATCTTTCTTTGCCTGGTAGAAGGGGGGGGGGGGAGTCAAGAGTCGGAGTGCTGGATCTCTGTACTTAGGGGGGGGGGTAATGACTCATTGGAGGAGTCATTGGAAAGGGGAGAGCCTGAGTTATACACCCCTTCAAAGGCATGTGGATCAAGAGGCAGCACTGCAAATTCCTGGTACAGTTGCTCATGGATGCCAGGGTGGTACACTTCCGAGTGCCAGATCTAGGGGTACAACTCACTGAAGGTCTTTGGAAACGGTGGAGCCTCAGGTATACACCCCTACACAGGCATGTGGATTCTGGTACCCCAACTATAGCCCCAAAGTTGGTGGAGGACCTCTTTCAGTGCAAATGGCGGAGGCCCAGGAGCACACACCCCTTGCACCCTGTCTATAATCCGGCCCTGGTTATGTCAGTTGAATCGAGGCTACCTTTCTTTTCCAACTGTTGGTCCGGTTTAAGTAAAAAGGGTAAGAGTAACATTCAAATAATCAGGTTGGGGGGGCAAGTTTCATTCTGAGTCTGTTGATAGACTTGTTACATCAACATGGATAAGGAATTTCACAACTCACCTGTAAACTTGTCTTTCTACTAGACATTTGTGGCTGTACCCATTAAGTACACTCTGCTCTATTACAAACAGAGCAAACTTCTAATAATACGGATTGTTTGAACGTCTTTTTTTTTTACAGGAAAAAGCCAGCGGCCGCAAAAACGGGGGGGGGGGGGGGGGGGTGGGGCTACTCCGGGCTCTCCCCTTCCTCCGGAGGAGCCCCGACGGGGGATCGGAGCCCCCCAGGGTGAAGAGGAGACCCGGCCGGTTCAAATGAGGGGTCAGGTAAGTGTTTTTTTTTACATTTTGCAGGCGCTAGCAGCCAGGCGCGTAAATTTTACGTGGCTGGCGTTTAACGGTTGGAGAGGCAGCCACGTAAAATTTACGTGGCTGGCAATAGAAGGGTTAAACCGGATCTGCAGCATTATTTAATGAAAAGTCCAAAGTTATTCCCTAGCATCTAAAATTAATATATTTTATGTTTTTAGTCACTTATTTATTATTCTTTCTCCCACCGGGCTGCAACTCTGTTCAGGACTCTAGGATATGGGCGCCGCCATCTTGACTCAGAAGCATCACACATACTGAGGAGAGCGGGATAATGTACAGGGGGCGGGGTTATAGTTGTGCTTTGCTCAGACAGAGCAGAGCTGGGGTCAGGGAAAGGACAGCAATCCCAGAATGTAGAGAGACACAGTCAGAAGACACTTCCTGTTTGCAGGCTGCCTGATGCTCCATGATGTTTAAAAGCTCAACAAGCAGTAGATGCAGGTAGAATGATTTTTAATGCGAGCATAAAACTGAACTGGCTAACTGAAATTAATATAATATATATATAATATATAATATATATATAATATAATTCGAAAGTAGCAAATGTAAATGTCCTATAAAAATATACATAGCTGATAATGGAGAGCATACCAAAAGGAAAGTTCTGTATGCTGACATCATGACATTAAGAATGTGATGTTTTGTCAGGCATGGTGTAAATCCCAGGAAACTTAATATGGAATTGTCACTTTTTTATGCAGATAATAATGCATTTCATTTGAATAGGCTCTCTGTTCAAATGAAGCGTCTGTTCTGGTCCGTTGAAAGCAGCAGACCTAATTTTCTTGGGGATATCTGAATGCAGACCTTATTAATGTCTTTGGTGCACTAAAAAATGTACGAAAGCACTTGGAAGACCTCCGTCACTTCACAGTCCAAAAGGTGTCAGTAAGACAGCTCACCAAAAAAACATATTTACATGCCAGAATGCGGAAGTGCATGGTAACTGGTAGTTGTGCGATATAATATTCAGGTTGGTTATGTTATTGCTCTAGTTTAGACCTCACAAGAATGTGTGGGGATCCTTTTATAGATGTATGAGTGGAGAGTTAGGGCAAAGAAAGAGGTTTGGCTGACTCCTCAGAGGTATCATTCTACAGTATTTCCTGCACTTGAAGTGAGAAATGTAGGATAGTCCTATACAGCCCCATGCCTTGAAGTAAATACTATTCTTCTGACCTTGGCTTTTGGTGTCTGGAAACAGCCAGTGACTTTGGGTTTTTTCGTTCCTAGTATAGGTCTTGGGAATTCATGTGAGTGACTTAACTGTGTTGCTCTGTGCACAGGGCTGTTTAACACTTTTCTGAGCTATGCAAAAACTATTAACATATGAAAACCAATAAATCCAAAGTGAACAGTAGACTTGAATCTATTCCCTATCCAAAGTTTCAATATATGAATATAATATAAATCTTTAATGGTTAATCTGTGCTTTATAGGTTTTCTTCCCTGTGGTTTGAACCCTTTTACCTTGCTGTTTATGATTAGATCTCCAGTCCTGCTCTATTGTCACAGATCTTTAATATCATACATACCTTACCTTAAATTAAATGGATGAAAAACACTAATCGACACAGCCTGGTGTCATGTACCTTATTGGAGACAAGCCTGATGTTGATACAGACAGCTGCCAGGAATAACGCCTGCGAAAGGCCCAGAGAGTAGAGATAGGGGAAACTGAGCAACGGGGAGTGCCGGAGTGTCAAGTGTGCGTATAATGCAGAATCAGGAACACCAGGCAGTAACAAAAGAAGATCTGGAAAGCAATAGGGAGTTAAAGCTGAGGGGAGCCAGTGGGGAGTAATTGGTAGATTGCTACACCATGCACTGTTTTCAGCATGGGGAGTCTGCTGACAGCCTTCTGTAAGGAGGGTCGAATGCGCTGCAGATAAGTCGGGGCCCCACTACTGTTGCCAATAGCCAGTGAGCCCAAATATCGGAAAAGTCCAGTCTGGGTTTTCGGGGTAGCTGATGCAGGGAAGCCAGGGAGTCCAGAGCCAGGAAAAGCAGTAATCCAGTGCCATAGTTCCGAGAGCCATAACAGGAAGTCATCCAAGCTGGGAGTTGAGAGCCAGAGAGAGGTCGGTGTCCAAAGCCAGGGCGTCAGAGCCTGAGCAAAGTCGTAATCTAAGAGTCAGAGGGTCAGAGCCGGAGCGTGTCGAAATCCAAAGGACCAGATGCAAGCGTCACTCCAAGAAGATCTTCAGGCAACTTCCCAGTGCTGCAGGCCCCCTTTTAAAGAGCCTTAGGCACCCAGGAAGTGCCTGCCACGCATGTTCAGTGCACACAGAGTCAGGAGCTGCCCAGACATGCACAGAACAGCGTACCAGTCACCTACATGACAGCGCATGCCCCCCGGCCATGCACATCCTGAATGGAAACACCTGAGGGGCTCAACTAAGTGCATGCACACTCACGGGGATGAGTGAGTAGGACCAGTCCTCCGATCATGAGACCCGGTCACTGTGCAACCGGGAACTGCCAGAAGATTCACATTTATGTGATACCAGAGCCATCTTCGAACGTTGGTTCTTGTGTTCCTCTTTTTTCTGTGTTCCTCCATCTTGTTTTAGTGTGCAATCTGTCACACCAATTTGTTGTAGATATTTAGGCGCTATTGGGTTGCCAGACCCATTTTTGAAGTTTGTTGAGGTTTGTTTAACCCCTACAAGGCAGATTTAAAGAGTATCTCTCTCATGCAGGTCTCACGGATGAAGTGAGAGGATAAGTTAGGTTAGTTTAGTAAGATTTGGTCCTCATTAACTGAAATGGATAGAGAATGTAAGATGTGTAGAGTGACTGCTAAGCAGTGTTGTCTATGAAGGCAAAGCTTTCTTATCTTGGATCTAAATGTGTTAGCAATAAAGGTACAAGATACAGTAAAGATGAACTATTTTTCAAAGGGCTTTTCCCTGTGTGACACCACACTGGGGAGATCTCTAGCAGATTGCCATCAGCTGTGAGCTGAGCAGCTGCCATTACAGCTTGGCTCCTGTTACAATATAACACAGCAGTACATCGGTCTGCTTGTTACATTGTAACACCGGGACCCGTCCCGCTTGTGCTTGTGAAAACAGCTTTCATAAAACACACATCGCATCGACTGTGGACTTTCCTTTTAAAGCACTGCATAAGCTTTTATAGTGTGCAGAGGTGAGCAGATGCGGGCAGAGGTGGGAAGAAGTGAGCAGATGTAAGGAGTGAGATTGATAGAAGTGAGGTAAGGAAAAGGTGAAGTGGGAAGAGGTGAAATGTGAAGATGGGAAGTGAGGTATGATGGGAAGAGGTGGGGAAGAGGTGAGGTAGGAACTGGTGCAGTGAGCAGAGGTGGGAATAGGTGAGGTGAGACAGCTAGCATAGCAATACAAAACCCAAACCAAAAGTGAAAGTAGACCTTATAGATAACAGGCTATCTTATTGGTTTCAAGCCCTTTCCCATCCAAAACATTTTGTCTGGATTTGATCTGTAACTTTTTCTGGGCTATGCCTTGTTGACTCAATGCTGGCAGTCTTTGCTTGGACTACTAATTGTTTAGATACAGTAAAAGTACAATACCCCCTGCTACCTAATAGTAACATGCATGTCAACCACCTCTACAGGTGTTCCTCACCTCCTGCTTCAGGAATTAGCACTGCACTGCTTCTAGTGGCCAGCCACATGTACTGCAGGAAAGGCAAGCCCAGATTTCCAACATCATAACATTTAGAATTATGGGTGCTGAATGCTACAACTAAGGGCAGTGCGGGCTGAATGGTGCTCCGGGCCATAGGTTGTGCATCTCTGCTCAAAACACTGCTGCCTTTGTACAAACTTCAGCTGAATCTCCATGACAAAAGGCTGGAAATATATAAAAATAAACAGCCCATATCAACTTATTCTGCCTGACCCCTGTTCACTTCTTTCCACTTAACCTCAGCCCACCTCACCTTTTCCCAGCTCACCTATTGTCCACTTCTTGCCACACCTCAGCCCACCCCACATTTTCCGGCTCACCTCTTACCCACTTCTTCTCACCTAACCTCAGGCCACCTTGCTTTTTCCACCACAGCCTTGACCACCTCATCCTGACTCACTTCTGCTCATATCTGCTGACCTCTGCACATACATAAAAGCATATACAATGCATAAAGATCACAGATTTCCTGCAGTAAATTGTTTACATTTTCTCTTAGATTTTATTGCGGCCTGTTGAGGTGGCCCTTGGACCAAAAAAGCATGGTTTAAAGCAGGGGTGGCAAACACATTTTCACAGAGGGCCACATTCTGGTCGCCTTCAAAGGGCCGGTAATAACAAATGCAAAACACAAAACAAGCACAACCATTAAAATATATACATATGTTTGGTTACATACACGGAAGGGCTGATTCAGCGCCATATTTTTTTCTCACTTTTTTATATATTTTATTTTATATATATTTTTATATTGATATTTTCCTTCAATCCATTCCTGCAATTCAGCACCAATTTTAGTTGTGCATATTTTTAAATAATTTGCACAACTAAAAATGGCGCTGAATTGCTTTAAGGAAAGAGTCAAAATACATTTTTTTGCTCACAAACAAATGCAAAAAAAAAATCTCATGGTGCTGAATCAGCCCTAGAGAATAATTATTCCCAGGACAGCTACAGACGCAGAAGTATTTTGCTCAGCCACAAAGTTATTTAGCTGAGGATAGCCATAGAATTATTTTTCCCAGGATTGATGAATTATTTTGCCCAAGACAGATGCACAAATATTTTGCCCTGGACAACCACCAAATTATTTTGCCCATGATATGCAGATGCTGAATTATTTGGCCTATGATAGCCATCACTCGACACCCTGCCAGTTTCAGAAGCCTTGGAGTCACTGGGTTGGCTATAAGGAGTGCTGTCCAGCTGATGCCATTTGGCAGCTATCACAGGGCCACCTAAAGAGGCTTGGTGGGTCACATCCGGCCCTTGAGTTTGACACATGTGGTGTAAAGTGATGTGTTTTCTATATTTAATAAACACAAAGTTTTAGTTGGAAGCCTGACGGGCAGGCTGATTCATTAATAGTGCCAGGTACCAACCGATGAGTGTCTGTAGCGAGGCTTTGAGAGCTACCGCTAGTAGTCGCTGTGCTCGGCCATGGTTCGCTATTTCAGAGCGTCTCAGTCGCTGGCCGGCATTGATGAATATATTGTGTGAGTCGCTCTAACACCAGTACAGCGCTGTATGGGAGCGAACGGTAGAGCCAGCTCAGTGCGACCGACTCACACCATATTCATCCATAAAATAGCCCCACACAGCGCCATCCCTCAAAATCGGGTAGTTGTAGTCCAGAGCGCCAGACGCTGTGTGATTAAAGTCTGTTTTTGAACACATATCCACTAGTAACAAAGCGAAAACATATGGAATTACATTGTTTTTACATTGTAACATGAACAATTTAATACCGGACATGTAAGGACAATTCTGCATAAAAATATTATAAATCAAAAAAGTTTTCAAAAATGACTTTAAATAGGCCAGGAGAGGTCACACAATTATTTGATAATTTAAAAAACAAAAAAAAAACCCTGTTTAAAGTGAAGAAAAGTATTGTCCATTGAAATGTATGGGAGAGCGCCAGGTAGCGAGAGGTAATACGTGTCGCTCTGCAAGCCTGGGCACCGGCGCTCTACGCTGAGCCTTGTGTAATAATGAATCGTACGCTACATGGCGTTGTTCCAGTCGCTCACCATAATCGGCTTCATAAATGTGGAATTGCGTGCCAGGCCCGGCGTTCACCTGCCGCTACCTGTCGCTTACAAGGCACTACCTGTTGCTTAGCCCTTCATGAATAAAGACCCAATTCGGTTGGGGAGTAGTTATATAGTGAATATATAGGCCGATTTATTAATAGCGCCAGGTAGCGACAGATGAGCGACAGTAGCGTGATTTTCACAGCGCCGGCTAGTATTCGCTGTGCTTGGCCGTTGTTCGGTTGTTGACAGCGACTCAGTCAGTGTGCAGTAATGTTGAATACGGGGTTAGGAGTCGCTGTTTGACAGGTTCCGCGCTGTATGGGAGCGCATGACAGCGAACGGCCATAGCGAACGGCTCCCAGCATATTCATTAACAAATCACGCTCCAAAAATTCTCGCGCTGTAAAATGCTTGTTTAAACCCCAGAGCGCTGGCGGCGATGTGTTAAAAGTAGTTTTTTAACCCCCAAACAACCTTATTTTTGGAAAAAAATAATAAACAAGTTTTTATAAACATTTTGTAATATGAATACATTAATATCAGACCTGTAATATCAATTCTGCACTAATTTTTTTTTTTTTTTACCTTAAAAAAAAAAGATATAACATTGCAGAAGTGGTCACAGAATTTTTGACATTTAAAAAAAAACAAAAAAAAAAAAAAAACAATAATATCAATTAATTATGAATATTTAAAGCTTGCTCCATTGAAATGCATTGGAGAGCGCCAGGTAGCGAGAGGTCATACCTGTCGCTGTGATGGGATTAGCAGCGGCGCTGTTCGTTGCAGTCGGCTACATGATGAATCCCGCGCTAGCCGACGCTCTCGCCGGCGCTAGCCTCATTTAGCGTGATAAATGCGTCATTGTGTTCGCAGCCTGGCGTTCTGGAGTCGGTAGCCGCCGATAGCTGGCGGTACCTGGCGCTAGTCAGACACTACCTGGCGCTATCCCTTGATAAATAAGGCCCATAGTTGCTGTGACCTGAGTGTCACAATAACCAGAGGATGTAAATAGTACCAAACCTTCACATTATTATTGCTCACCACCTTCAGATACTGATGATATTTACTGACTGTCTTAATTTCCAGATGTCAATGACGGGTAAAATATCAGTGCCCAATGAAATCACCAAAAGTTGGTTTGGCTGCATTTGGGCTTTAAGTGTCACTCAGACAATGAATGCCTTCAGTGCTGTTCCTCTGTTCATGGATGAATATAAAATAAGATGATAAATTTAATGACTTGTCTGTTGTTATCTGGGAGTATGTGAAACATGCCGCTGCTTGGGATGCCAGACTTTATTTATAGGTTTGGCTTGGCAGCTGACAATGCAGCTATGATAGGGGAATTCAGATTCCATGTGCAACAAATTAGCATGTAATGCTTTGAAACAGCCTAATGAGTGCTGCGCTAATATCAGTTGTCTTCCTAAATGACAATATGTTTCAACAATTTGGTAATAGTGCGTTTTCAATATTTTATTGTTATTTTCAAGTAAACTACAATGTCACTTGTGATCTAATGCACATACTGTAAGCCTGGTCTTGTTATCTGGACATCACACACCCATCTTTCCAGAAATTCCTTAAAGCTGAGGTCTACTCTCATACAGAAGGGCTTCGTGTCATGGTATAAACAGACGTCTGTTTATGCTATAGCCTCCAGCAATGACCCATGCGGACATATGCATAATTTACAGCTTTCTATATTTTCTCTTTGCTGGGGTGCATTGCAACAGTAATGTCCCCTAGAGATCTATATAAGTGGTTCTAATGTTTTTCAATCACAACTCTACCGACGGGGAGGCCGATTCATTAATAGCGCCAGGTAGCGACAGATGAGCGCCAGTAGCGTTATTTTCACAGCGCACGCTAGTATTCGCTGTGCTTGGCCGTTGTTCTGTAGTTGACAGCGACTCAGTCGGTGTGCGGTAATGTTGAATACGGGGTTAGGAGTCGCTGCTTGACAGGTTCCGCGCTGTATGGGAGCGCATGACAGCGAATGGCCATAGCGAACGGCTCCCAGCATATTCATTAACAAATCACGCTCAAAAAATTCTCGCGCTGTGAAATGCTTGTTTAAACCCCAGAGCGCTGGCGGCGATGGGTTAAAAGTAGTTTTTTAACCCCCAACCATATTTTTGGAAAAAAAAAACATGTTTTTACAAACATTTTGTAATATGAATACCTTAATATCAGACCTGTAATATCAATTCTGCACAAATTTAGTTTTTTTTTTTTACCTTAAAAAAACATTGCAGAAGTGGTCACAGAATTTTTGCCATTTAAAGTGGACCAACACCCAGGATTTTGACTATCCTGGGTCTTGGTCCACTTCGGTGGGGCACCCCCGATCGGGGTGCCCCGCTGTGTGAAACCCCGCCGAACCCCCCGAACTCACCTCTGTCAGCGGCGACGGACAAGCCGCGGACAAGCGGCTCCTCCGCCGCCGCCTCCCGCGCGTCCCTGTTGACGCGCGCGTGCCCGCGCCGGCCGTTCACAGACGGCCGGCGCGGGCGCGCGCGCACGACTAGAGGTCTAAGGTAAGGAAACTAAGGTAAGGAGGTTGGGGGGTTTGGGGGGGTTTCACCCCGCGGGACATCCCGATCTCGGATGTCCCGCGGGGAGGGAGGTGATCGGCCCTATATATATAGATTCCCGGGCCGATCACGGGTGGGTGTTGGTCCACTTTAAACAAAAAAAAAAAAAAAAAACATTAATAGCAATTAATTGAGAATATTTAAAGATTGCTCCATTGAAATGCATTGGAGAGCGCCAGGTAGCGAGAGGTCATACCTGTCGCTGTTCAAGGTCGCTCGCTGGCGCTGTGGGGTGAGGCTGGCGCTCTGTCAGTCGCTAAGCAGGATCGGCTTGATAAATGTGTGATTGCGGAGGGGAGCCGGCGTTCTCGTGGCGGTGAGCGTCATTACTGTTCGCTCACCATTCGCTACCTGGCGCTATCCCTTGTTAAATAAGGGCCTAAGTCCTGATAAAACTTAAGCGTCATCAAAACATGGCAAAATTGTGAAAGTAAATCACTTTACTATGACATGGCCTTTCCTGCTGTTTGGCCATATTGTCTTTAAGGCCCTTATTTATGAAGGAATAGCGACAGGTAGCGACTGGTGGGCGACCGGTAATGACGGGCACCGCCACGAGAACGCCGGCTCCCCACCACAATCACACATTTATCAAGCCAATCCTGCTTAGCGACTAATATAGCGCCAGATAGCCACTCATTCATCATTATTCCAGCCTCAGCCCACAGCGCCAGCGTCCGACCTTGAACAGCGACAGGTATGACCTCTCGCTACCTGGCGCTCTCCAATGCATTTCAATGGAACAATCTTTAAATATTCATAATTCATTGTTATTAATGTTTTTTTTTTTTAAATATGAAAAATTCTGTGACCACTTCTGCCATGTTAGATATTTTTTTTAAGGTAAAAAAAAAATTGTGCAGAATTGATATTACAGGTCTGATATTATTGTATTCATATTACTAAATTCTTTAAAAATATTTTTTTTTTTTGGTTTCCAAAAATATGGTTGTTTGGGGGTTAAAAAACTACTTTTAACACATCGCCGCCAGCGCTCTGGGGTTTAAACAAGCATTTCACAGCGCGAGAATTTTTGAGCGTGATTTTTTGATGAATATGCTGGAAGCCGGTCGCTCTGACCAGTCGCTATCATGCGCACCCATACATCGCGGAACCTGTCAAATAGCGACTCGTCACCCCGTATTCAACATTACTGCACACCTACTCAGTCGCTATCAACAACCGAACAATGGCCAAGCACAGCGACTACTAGCGGGCGCTGTGAAAATACTGCTACAGTCGCTCAACTGTCGCTACCTGCCGCTATTAATGAATCGGCCTCTTATTCACATATGTACTACATTCTTGTACGAAAGTTTATCTGTTCCTCTCAGCATCTAATATGTTAATAGTAAAGCCATCGGAATGTGAAGGTTATGATAACCGCTAGTTCTATCCCCCCCCCCCCCTCACACTATTTACTCTATTAAAAGCAAGGGGATTTCCTGGATATTCTGAGTTTTAAGAGACATTAAGAGCTTTTTTTTCGCCATGCACATAATGAAGTGGAAAGTTTTCTTCTTTTTAAACCAGACCTTAACCCACCCTGTACATACATATTGCCCACATTAAAAATTATTCTACCCACATCTACTGCATTTTCTGAGCCTTTAAACATCCAAGATTTTTTTCTGATTCAGGGATTGCTGTCCATGCTGTTCTTTTCCTGACCCCAGCTCTGCTCTGTCTGTGCAAAACACAGCTATAACCCACCCCCCTGCAGTTTTCCCCCCTCTCCTCTGTATAGGATGCTTCTGAGGCAAGATGGATATCAGGACTCTAGGATATGCCCATATCCTAGAGTCCTGAACAGAGTTACAGCCCAGCGGGCGAAAGAATAATAAGTAAGTGACTAAAAATGTAAAATGTATTCATTTTAGATCATGTGGAATATTTTTTTAAGGGTTTGGACTTTTCCACTTATTTATGCTTGAGGTCCCAAATTGGGATTCCCCACTGTGTGAAACTGTGGGTTGCACAAAAAACTCACTTTTGCCCCTGACTCACGTGTCACTGAGGATGTGGACGCTCTTTTTAACTGGTTTTCCCTTGGGGCATCCGAAGTTGGGATTCCCCACTGTGGGAAACTGTGGGTTGCACAAAATACTCACTTTTGCCAACGACTCCCCATTTCAGGCTCCCTATTGAAGCCTAAAATGGGAGATAAATTAGATGGTTTATTCAAACCTTTGGAAAGCACCTACATTATTCAAATGCCTCTAAAATGCAATGGAAAGCCCCATAAATAGCTTTTGACTGACACAGTTATGCTATAGGCTTTCCTATTACCAAATGTTTACTACAGGTAAACACCCATTTTAGACATTAACAAATTAAGGATTCACATTGGTGTACTAAGATTTTCCCCACTAAATAATAGCGCATCTGTACATTTCTGTAGCGCAAGGAGAAGGCCAGGGCTCTCCTAGGGGCAGTGGCTCAGTGCTCAGTGCAGCAAAGGACAATCTGTTCAGACCAAGCACTGCTGTTTGGCTGAGTGGCCCACGTGGGAACCAGCAACAGGTGAGTTTTTGGGCAATCCATCGGGATACACACAGGGGGGCATCCTAAACTGGGATGCCCTGTCAAAAAGTACCTGAAATTTTTGAGTTTTTTTCCTATTTAAGTCTGGACTATTTTGATGAAGGTCAAGCAGCCCACATTGTGAGTGAACAAGCAGATCAGCCACATCTGCACTGAATACATTTTCAGAAAACACATAAACAGCAGGGAAGGTGAGCAGGGTATTCTTGGAATATCTCAAATGGGACATGTTTCAGGTGAGCTCCTTGATGCCTTATTGTTGCCATTGCATTGAATATCCATTTAAGGTTGTCCATGCCCAAAGAACATAGGCTTGATTTAATTCAATTAGAACACAGAATGGTCATCTACTACAACTGATTTATTGCTATTCATTAAAAAAAACATAAAATTTCTCCTGTATCCACCTTCATTATTTGACACTACTTTCATGGGGGAGGAGGAGTGAAAGGCCAACCAACCATAGGATGGTCCTGGTCTGCAGAGACTCTAAATAGATCTAACCCATCCTCTCACAACTCTGGTAAACTAGGAGGCCGATTCATTAATAGCGCCAGGTAGCGACAGATGAGCGACAGTAGCGTTATTTTCACAGCGCCCGCTAGTAGTCGCTGTGCTTGGCCGTTGTTCGGTTGTTGACAGCGACTCAGTCGGTGTGCGGTAATGTTGAATACGGGGTTAGGAGTCGCTGTTTGACAGGTTCCGCGCTGTATGGGAGCACATGACAGCGAATGGCCATAGCGAACGGCTCCCAGCATATTCAATAACAAATCACCATCAAAAAATTCTCGCGCTGTGAAATGCTTGTTTAAACCCCAGAGCGCTGGCGGCGATGGGTTAAATGTAGTTTTTTAACCCCCAAACAACCATATTTTTTGAAAAAATAAAAAACATGTTTTTCAAAACATTTTGTAATATGAATACATTAATATCAGACATGTAATATCAATTCTGCACAAATTTTTTTTTTTTTTTTTTACCTTAAAAAAAATATCTAACATTGCAGAAGTGGTCACAGAATTTTTGACATTTAAAAAAAACAAAAAACATTAATAGTAATTAATTAAGAAAATTTAAAGATTGCTCCATTTGAAATGCATTGGAGAGCGCCAGGTAGCGAGAGGTCATACCTGTCGCTGTTCAAGGTCGCTCGCTGGCGCTGTGGGGTGAGGCTGGAATAATGATGAATGATTCGCTATCTGGCGCTCTGTCAGTCGCTAAGCAGGATCGGCTTGATAAATGTGTGATTGCGGAGGGGAGCCGGCGTTCTCGTGGCGGTGAGCGTCAATACCGTTTCGCTCACCATTCACTACCTGGCGCTATCCCTTGTTAAATAAGGGCCCAAGTATTTTCACTTTTAATGACCAAAGAGCCATCCGACAAGGAAGCTTCAAGCAGCACCTGAACCCTTACCATAAAGGGAATAAAGCTGTTTCCGGGGCCCCCAGCAGTAAAAGGAAAGTACAGATGCAGCTTTCTTTAACCGTCCATTATTACATTGGTGTATCGTGCTATCTTGAAATCTTAAATGATTTTCAATCACAGATTATCAGTGGCAAAAAGAGATGGTTCAAGACAATATTAAACAATCTGCACACATTTCTCAGTGTCCATGAGTAATTTATAGCCTTGATCTATTAAATATTTTAAATAGAGTTCTGAATGTTTAGGGAAATGTGTATGTGTTTCAAAATCATGAAATACTGGGGCCAGCAGCGCACTCGGATCCACACGCCTTAGACGAGCTATTAGACGAAGGGGCGGGAGTCTATCTGAGCATGCTGATTGGATGAGAGGGCTGCTTATGCGCTGTAGGACCGGGGAAGGGTGAGTGAGATCGGTGACCAAGGGGGTTCACACAGCGGGTCACTGTCCACTTTAAGGTAGCTCTTTCACAAAATTCATACAAGCTGGTATTCCTGTAGCTCGCAGTTGGGAGACCATCCACTCCTGGGAAATTACCTTGTAATATTTTGGTCATTATATGGGCTGTATTTCCTATTATTGATTGACCTGTGCCTAGGGGTTAATTCTCAACTTTTTTAATTATTACATCTTATGTTTTTATATTAATTGTTTGTTGTATTGAACATTTGTTTTACATTATAGTGTCAAAGTTGGGGGAGGAGATAGGTGTAGGCTATTTGGTAACCTGCTCATCTATTGTAAACCTAACCACTGAAAGCAGTTTGCTTTTTCTTTAGAAACAAAGAAGCTCGAATTATGTTTTTTCTTTTTTGCATCAGATCCCAGCTTTGGAGCATGTGTCTTATCATGCCTTGGTTTTATTTTCTGACTGTAATAATTTGGGGTAATAAATAATGGGTGTGATTGGGTGTGAAGGATGCAATGATTAAAAATTGCCTAGGGTGGTGTGAACCCTAAATGCAACCTTGTTTATTGTTTCATTCGCCTAGCAGATACATCTCTTCTTTTCAGATGATATACAACCGAAAAATGCCTTGTATCTCTAAACACCTGCTGACGAGAACCAATATATGTGGATATCCCCGATTCCCCCTAGCTCAGATGGAGCCCTGGACCTACTATTCCGGACACGGCCCTGAAATGTAAGCCCCCCCCCCAGTGTTCACTAGAGCCTCCTGCAAGGGTGTTAGACTTGGCTGCTTGAAGGGCCACAGGTCTTCCCAGGGGAGCGATCAAGGATCTGAACCGGGAGACAGAGTTCACCAGAGAAGGTGGTGGAGATTGTGGTCAAGTGATAGCTAAGGTCAAGAGGCACAAGGCAGAGCTAAAGCCGAAGGTGGAGGTATGAAACAAAGGTGCAAATTCAGACATAATGAAGGTCATACATGGAGGAATCAGTCCAAGAGTAGTCCAGTAAGGATAGATGAGAGAAAAGCCAGAGTTGTAACCAGAAAGCTCCCAAACTAGTCCAAAGGGAAGCATGCCCAAAACTCAAAAGTTACATATAATCAAATATTTTCAGATGCTTTGAAATGGCTCATTTTACCATGGGAGATAAGATGGGATAAAGTGTGCACATGGACACAAACTTTATATTATTGTATCTCTTACACATTAAACAACAACATATCTCTAACATATTAAGCAACATTTCATACAACTCATAGTAGCTACTGGCTAGACTCTGCAACATGAAAAGTCTATTGCTAAATTATTTAGGTGATTACTCCAGTGAAATATTTACTCCTAAGTACAGCATTATCACAAGCTGTTCTGAGGCTGAGCATATTACTAATGGGTTTAGCTTTTAGTGCTCTAAAGCCTTTCACCCATGTACACATTCAAAGAAACCCAGCTATGGTTGCATTAAAATACCTACATGCGCAGTGCATTATTAAATGGCACACTCTAAATTTCTCGCACATTCTCCCCCTTTGAAAAAAGTATAAAATGAGCCATTTCAAAACATCTCATAATGTCTGATTTTATCTCAATCAGTATGCATTCTAAACAGACGTGTTTGCTTTGCTTCCATTTTTGAGCATAGCTGAGCTGGGAGGGGCATTCAATGGTAAAGCTTTAGAACTCTTGAGCCTGCTCTTCTGTGGTCAGAGCCAGCTGCAGGACCACTGAGGCTTGCTGTGCTTGTTCACGCTGGGACAGAAGGGACAGAATGTAAGAGTTCATTGGGGAGGAAAGTTACACCAAAACGTTTCTGGGTTCTGTGGATTACAAACATGTCTAGTGCTGAACTTAAGAGTTTGGTCATTGTTACCGAAAACCGTCAAACTTTTTGCCGATCAATTTTTTCTCCTTTTTCTCTGCATGTGGCTATTAAACAGGATGCAATAGGCATAGGGGCTGGTAGCCTAGGGCTTGAATTCTGATGACTGGCCTTTATCCCTGCAGGCATATCAGCCCCTTTTCTCTGCAGCACAGGTTCCTTTATCCAGGGGTGCCTGCCATTCCCCCGTTGTCTCAGCTGTGTCTCTGGTGGTGTCCCAGGAGTTTTGTTCTTCATGGGGTACAGTCTCCCTTTTATTCTTCTCTGGTGTCCCACCAGAGGAATGATGCTGGGGAGAGGCCCTTATCCCTCAGGCTGAGATTATAGTAATTTCAGGAACCCCTGGAAGACAACTGGGCCTTTGCTGATGGGCATTGGTGCTGATATACGTGCAGGAATAGAGGCTGGCTGCTTGGCTGCCAAATCCTGGGTTATTAGTGACTAGACGCACTAGGCCCATGGAGGGAAGGAGGGCAGTTTAAAATAACAGCAAGAATATTCATCAAATTTCCCCCCTAATTATTTACAGTCTTCTGCATTGGGTTTCTTAAAACACAAAAAGATGGACACCTTTGGGTGAACATCCTTTAAAGTAGACCAAACCCCCAGATTTTGACTATCCTGGGTTTTGGTCTTTGCCCCCCCCCGGGTACCCCGATCTGGGGTGCCCCGTTGTGTGAAACCCCCCAAGTTGCCCAATCTCAATTACCCTTCCCCAGTCCTACGGTGCATGCGCAGCCCTCTCGTCCAATAAGCACACTCAGGCGGCTCGAGACCCTTTTCCCAGGTGCTCGACTAGGGCAGTTCCGAGCATGCTGGCGCTACTCCTTAACAAGAGAGTGCTCGCGTCGGCCATTCACAAATGCTTGGTGAGGGCACGTGTCCTGCTAAAGCAATAGCAGGGATGCAGCGGCTGCTGAAACGCAAAATTATTCCATGGCTTTCCTTGACAAAAAATACCTGTTTGAGTTACATTATAACCATAAATTTGAACGTTTGTGTTGCGTTTGTTATTTTCCGGCCCTTTGAAGGAATGCTGACATGGCCCTCGGTAAAGATTAGTTTGACATCCCAGATCTAGAGGAAAGCTGTATTATGCTTCCTCTGTAATACAATAAAGATACCTTTTTTTTGTCTGATCTTTCAACCTTTTCAGTGCCAGCCTACCTAGAGATTTTATCACCTCTTGTTGCCTAGCAACATTTAGGCATTTTACACTATATATGTTTAACTGTTTTTTGCAGCAATTTCCAGGAAAATCATATTGTTTTTTCAGAAGTTTGGGATTTAACAAGAAATGTCTTGTTTGTAATGTTTTCAGTGCTTTCTCAATACTTTTGGGTGAATCCATGGGAGAAAAATAAAAAAATATATGTTCCTGTAGCATTTTCTGTTTAAAGATAATGTAAGTCTTTCAAAAAATCTTATTGCTGGTAAAAGCCCCATTCTTCAGGACTAAAACAGCACCACATATGCATTAGTGGATGCCTGCACCCGTTCAAATAAAATGCAATTACTATGCCCCCAGCCCTGAAGGCTACTAGCTCACATAGCTCTGCACCCCTCTGGCCTTTGAGGATGCAGGTCATGGGGCAGGGTTTTGGCAAGTCCCCTGATTATCGACAGGTGACTTGCTGGCCTGTCCTGCCCTTTGAGCTGAACTCAAGGAGACCCCTTACCATGTTAAAAAAGTGTAAAAAGATATTTTTTATTTTTTTAAGCTAGTACCTCCTTTCATCGCCGGGTGCTCGCCCACGTGGTTGATCGCAGCTGGAAGTGAGCACTGGAAGCTGGGAACGTGACAGAGAATTGAATTTTGTAGCTTTTTTTAGGTGTACGTTTTTTCAACGTTTTTCAAAAGCCCCATTCCTCCCAATAACAGCAGTGCCACATATGTATTGGTAGACACCTGTTCCTGCCCAGGGGACCTCCCGAACTGAAAAGAGCAATTTATGAGATTTGCAAATAAAATGCGACTGTGTCCAATACCAAGGGTTACACCCCTAAACTTTTTTTTTCTTTAATGTCCTTTGGGTTTGGGAAAGACCCTATGCTTTTATTTTTAATTTAAATTAAGTTAAACTCTTCCTCCAAAAAAATTAGTAAACAGCTAATACACCAGTTTTTGCTATTAAAGAGGAACATCAGACCTTTTCTGATGTTACTCTCTAAACATCCCTTCCCCCTCCCTTTCTGCCTTTTTGATGTTGGCGTTATCTAAAACAACGACATCCGGCAGCATTCCTGGCCCTTTGCACCCCCCCCCCCCCTTAGCCAACCTAGAGTGAAGGCTTAGTCGTACTTACGCTTCACCGTCCCACTTAAAATGTCCCACACTGCTTTTCAAATGTGGTATTTGAGTGTCATTGCAGCCTATGCCGTGACACTGTGCATGCACGAGATCTGAGGGGCGGAGCAGAGCATGACAGGACAGCAAGATGGCGCTGCCTACGGAGACGGTGCAAGACCAAGGGGTGCTGGAGTGTGATGTGACTGGACAGGTAAGTTTAAAATTGTAAATTGTTAAACTGGAGGAGCAGGGGGGTGAACAAGCCAGGTTTGGGGAGTTTTTATTAACTCATCAATACCTGAACTGTTCCACATTAAATATAAAAATAAAAGTGTATTGAGATACAGTTCCCCATTCACCAGTAAAACCTGCCCAAGCACCAGCTATGTGGGCTGGTAGACCAGATTCAAATAAAGAGCCAGCACTTTGAAGTCAATGAAAAAGTCTTGTTTGTAATCCAAAGTAAGCAGTATTAAGTATCCAAGTGTATAACAGACAATGTTTTGGAGGCACAGAGAACTCCCTTCCTCAGGACCAAGATCAACCAGATTGTGCTTAGTGCACAATCCAAAGTAAGCAAAATTAAGTCCAAGTGTATATTGGTTGACGTTTTGGGGGCACAGAGGACCCCCTTCCTCAAGACCAAGATCAACCAGATTGTGCTTAGTGCTGAAGTTAAATAAGCCCAGCGGACCAACCAGAGACTGCCACTGCAGCTCAAAATTTGTGTCTGACATCAGAGATTACATCACCTACGCCATCATAACACATTAAACATGCTCCATGTGTCAAAATACAAAGGGAGGCTAACAAAATTAGAGAAGGATATTAACACATATTCAGACCGCCTGAAGGAATGTGACCCACAAAAACTCAAACATCTTCATATAGGGAATACACCCACCCACCCTACACCATATACCGGCTAAAGTAAGAGCCTATGTGGACATAGGTTAAGCCAACATATTGATTTCTCAAGAGACAGCTGAATTTTTATATATGGAATATCTCATAATAACTGTGATCTATGGCCTACCAAAGGTACATAAGGGTTTGAGCCCCTTGAAATATTATCCCAAAGTCACAGGCACAAGGCAACAACTCAACCACTGGCACAGTGGTTAGACTTTTATCTGCAGCCTTATGTGAAAGAATTGCAATCCTATCTAAAGGACACTGGCGACTTCCTTAAAAACTCGACATGGTGAAGGTCACCTCATGGTGACTATAGACACCTCTTCCTTGTAAACCAACATACCCAATGAGGAAGGTATTAAAGCTGTGAAACACTTCTTAGTAAGAAAGCCCACAAAGAACCCCTATGAATATTTCCTGATGGGGTTTCAGTTGGTACTCCACAATAATTTATTTCAATTTGAGTCCTCTTTTTATTAGCAGATCACTGGAACTGCCATGGGGAGTGCGGTTGCTCCATAATGTTAGTGGTTGGTAATCGGCACACCACACAGTAGAAGAAAAAATGGTAATCAGAGAGGGTGCTCATAAGATCCAGGGTGTCTCGCCACATTAACACCCATATAGACTCATAGAAAAGGTTTTTTTGATCAAAGGCACACCATACTACAAAGGATACTTTACAAATAAAAATTGTATTAGGTATCAAGTGAACATATACATATATACAAATATACAAATAATGAAATGTAGGTATACAACACAAATGGCAAAAAAGGATACAATAGGTGACTCTGTATAGGCGAAGGTCAGGATGTCGTCAGGAACATTTGACCACCTCAGCAAAAAAAGGAAATTATAGCATTAGCACTAACATGTATTTTATCCAGAAAAAATGTAACCACATATTACCATATATTTATGAGGGGATACTGTCACGGTCCTGATGAAAGGTATGCAATGCAGGCTGTCTGATCAGTCAAGAAAGATAACAAGTACATGGGAACAATATATATGTTACATGAAATAAAGTTTCCGGTCAGAAAAACTGCATATAGCCCTGCATCATACCAGAATGTAACCTTCAGTATAATACATCATGCAATACAAGGTTAAATCATGACACCAACATAAGATCATTTAGGCAGTATATTGGAAAAGTATTACCAAGTGGCAGTACAATAGCATCTGATCGCAACTAGCACGCCCACGTTCCGGAGCCCACGTTCCCACCCGAAGCACCTGATGGACAATCTCCCCATTTCTGGTCAAATTCTGGGACTTCTACTCAGGAGTGACAACTACAGAAGATGTACTCAGGGACAGGGGATACCCCGATACAGTGCTACAAATAGCCAATACCAAAGTTCTTAACATTTTCCAGAATAAACCAAAGAACAAGACTAAGGAATCGTTTTGAAATCGTATCCTGTTTACAAAAAACCTTCTGCCGGACATCTACAAAGTACCATTTTGTGAATACTCACCTGTAAAATGGGTATTATAAGTATGTCACACACCCCGCTTCAAGAAATTCATAACGTGTGGGTAATACTGACCTGTAGAGGGCGATATGCAGATATGCCAGGACAAAAGAGAGCCCCTCACAGTCCATAAATACCTGGGACCTCCCACTCATTACCCAGTATAAGAACAGCAGTAAGGTAAGGGACCAGGAAGAGCCCAACACAAAGCATAACAACGCAAAGTTCACCATATAAAGGATCCAGAATACAAAAGGGCAGGGTGAAGCGGGGTGTGTGACATACTTATAATATCCATTTTACAGGTGAGTATTCACAAAATGGTATTATTCTAAGTATGTCACACACCCCGCTTCAAGAAATTCATAACGTGTGGGACATCCAACAGCAGTGTCCATAAAGGGCGGGGATCCAAAACAAGGCAACAAGGCACAACTTAAACCACTGCAGCTTGCAGAACTTTGCGGCCAAACACAGCATCCGCTGAGGCCCGAACATCAACCTTGTAAAACTTGGAAAAAGTGGTAACAGAAGACCAAGTAGCAGCCTTACAAACTTGCTCAACAGAGGCCTGGTGCTGAAAAGCCCAGGACGCCCCAACCGCACGAGTAGAATGAGCAGTAACACGAAAAGGGGGTACCTTCCCTTTGGCAGAATAGGCCCCAACTATGGTCTGATGGATCCATTTACTAATGGAAGACTTGGCAGGCGCCAAGCCTTTTCGGGGCCCGTAGGGCACCACAAAAAAGGCATCGGTCTTACGAAAGGAAGACGTTACCTCCAAATAATACTTCACAACACGAACCACATCCAAAGAATGCAGGGCCCTCTCCTTGTCATTGCTGGGATTAGGACACAGAGAGGGCAGAACAATGTCTTGGTTTAGGTGAAAGGCAGAAACAACCTTAGGAAGGAAATCGGACTTGAAACGAAAAACCACCTTGTCCTGATGCCCCTCAAAGTACGGGGCTTGAATGGACAAAGCCGCCAACTCAGAGACACGCCTAACCGAAGTGATGGCTACCAAAAAGGCCACCTTCAGCGTAAGTGAAGACAAGGCAATATCATTCAAGGGCTCAAAAGGAGAATTCTGAAGAGCAGAAAGAACCAAATTCAAATCCCAAACAGGGAGCAAAGGTTTTCTAGGAGGCCGCACGTGCGTGACTCCCTGGAAAAAAGTCTTAACCAAAGGATGTAGGGCAAATGACCTTTGAAAGAACACCGCCAGGGCAGAAACCTGCCCCTTCAGAGTACTAAGCTGGAGCCCCAGGTCCAGACCATGTTGAAGAAACTCCAGGATTCTGGAGATGGAAAATTCCCTACAAGGCAACGCCCTGATCTCACACCAAAAAATATAAGACCTCCAAGTCCTATAGTAGATATTAGAGGAAAACCGCTTCCTAGCACTAATGAGAGTTCGAATCACAGCATCGGAAAGACCTTCCTCCTTCAAGATAGAGGTTTCAGCAGCAACGCCGTCAAAGCCAGCGTTGGTAAATTGGGATAACGTAGTTGACCCTGGGTGAGCAGATCCGGCAGGGTGAACTGATCCTCTGCTAACCTTACCACATTTGCGAACCAAACCTGTCTTGGCCACCTTGGAGCCACCAGAATTGCTGACGCACCCTCCAGGGCCAGCTTGCGCACCACTCTGGCCACCAAGGGAAACGGAGGGAACAGATACAGAAACCCCAGATCCCTCCAGTTCAGAGACATGGCATCCACTGCCAGAGCCAGTGGATCCCGTGAGAGAGACACAAATGTCGGAAGTTTGTGATTGTGACGAGAGGCAAAGAGGTCCACCACCGGGGACCCCCACCTGAGACAAATCAAGCGAAACACTTTGGGGCTGAAAGACCATTCCTCCCAGCGAGCTGAGAACCTGCTCAGAGAGTCCGCCTCCGTGTTCTCTGCTCCCGGAATGTAAACTGCTGAAATGCACGGGACGTGGGTCTCCGCCCAGGCCAGAATCAAAGACACTTCCTTGAGGGCACTCCTGCTGCGAGTCCCTCCCTGGTGATTGATGTAGGCGACCGCCGTCCGATTGTCCGACCGGACTTGAACCGGCAATCCTTGCAACTGATGAGTCAAGCGAAACAGAACCATCCTGATGGCCCTCAATTCCAGAACATTGATGGACTCGTGAGCCTCCTGAGGCCCCCACAGTCCCTGAAACTGACGATCCTTCGAGAACCCCCCCCATCCTGATAGACTGGCATCCGTGGTGACCGTCTCCCAACAAGGGGCCAGAAAGGATCTGCCCCTCGAAAGATTGATTGGATTCAGCCACCACTGAAGGGAGCACCGAACTCGGGGGGTCATCAGGAAGGACTGATCCAACGACAGTGGCGACCCGTCCCCGGCCGCCAACAGATGGAGCTGGAGTGTCCTTGTGTGGAACTGAGCAAAGGGAACAGCTTCAAAGGAGGCTACCATCAATCCCACCAGCCTCATCCCCAGTCTGATGGCCGGACGAGGGATAGGCAGGAGGAGTCGAACCAACTCCTGAATGAAGAGAACCTTGGACTGAGGAAGAAACACCCTGGCCTGAGAAGTATCCAAGGACATTCCCAGAAAGGGAGGACTTGGGGTAGTTGATCACCCACCCGAATCTCTCCAGAGTGGACACCACAGTTCTGGTGTCCAATACCGCTTGGCTGAAGGAAGATGCCATAATGAGAAGGTCGTCCAGATAAGGGACAATGCGAATACCCTGGGCTCTGAGGAGAGCCATCACCCCGGCCAGCACCTTGGTGAAAACCCTTGGAGCCGAGGTAAGACCGAAAGGAAGTGCCACAAACTGAAAATGCCAATCCTCCACCACGAACCTGAGAAATCTCTGGTGCGCTGGAAAAATCGGCACATGCAGATAGGCGTCCTTGATGTCTACGGACGTCAGAAAGTCCCCCTGCCGAAGAGAATGGATAGCTGAACGCAGCGTTTCCATGCAAAATTTCCGCGGACGGACGAACCTGTTGAGGATCTTTAGATCCAGAATGGGTCGAACCGAGCCGTCCTTCTTGGGCACCGTAAACAGATTGGAATAAAAGCCCCGACCCCTATCTGAGGGGGGCACTGGGCAAATAACTGCCATATCCAACAGACTCTTTACTGCCGCCTGGAGCTCCTGCGCGGCCAGAAGGTCCGAAGGCACCCGAGACCTGAGGAATCTGGGAGGGGGCCGGAGCTCGAACTCCAGCTTGTAGCCGGAAGTCACCACTTCCCGGATCCATCTGTCTGAGACCTCCCGGTCCCAGACCTGGGAGAAGTGTTGCAGCCGTCCCCCCACCCACATGGGTGAGGGCGCCCCCTCATTGCTGACCTGGCTTGGCAGCGGGTTTGGGCTTAGAGCCCCAGCTGTATCCTGGGCGGGCACGTCCTCTGCCCCTGTTCCAGGAATCTCCTCTGGCTGCGGGGAAAACAATTCCTCTGCCAGCTCTAGCCCCACGAAAGGAAGGAGCAAAGGAACCCGCCCCCCGAAAGGGACGACGCTGTTTTTTGCGTTGAGGTAACTTACCACCCTTGGCAACTGAATCCAACTTCTCACCAAAGAGCCGTAATCCTACAAAGGGAAGAGCGGTCAGCGACTTTTTAGACACAAAATCAGCCACCCACTGGCGCAACCAAACCGAACGCAGAATAGTCACCAATAGAGCCGGCGTTCTGCCACACATCATCAGTGTGTCATCCAAGGCGGCTAGTACAAATGACAAAAACAATTCACACCTTTTAAGGCCAAGGAACTCGTCACTATCCGGATCTAACCCGGAAGAAGTCAACAGGTCCCTGACCACCGACCTGGTAGCCACCACCAGCAGCGCTGAAGCACAAACCGGCCTCATGGCTGACCCAACACTGGCAAAACCATGACAAGCCATTTAGTCAATGCGTTTATCCTCACCATCTTTAAGCGTGGTGCAATCAGGAGAATTTAAAACAGTAGTTTTGGATAAACCCAGAATCTGTGCATCCACCTCGGGAGGGGACGCCGAACGCTTAACCGTATCCAAGGGAAAGGGATATTTTTTTTTTTTTTTGTCCCAACCCTGAGGGACACCTGGGAGCCGGGCAGGCCTCTCCAATGCCTTAGCGATAATCCCATCAAAATGCTTTTGGTTAGGAAATTCCAAGCGTGGCCTGGATTCTTCGAAAAATTCCCCCTTTTGCTGTGGAACCACCTCAGGAGGAGAAATAGCCAAAACCTCAAACATCTGAGCCAGAACATTAGGAGTATCCGAAGACCTCCTCAAGCCCCGCTTGGTATCAGCACCCACAAACTGCTGATCGTCTGAATTATCTGATTCTTCATATACCTCCCCTTCCTCAAGTTGGGAGTAATCAGACCAGTCCAGATTATCAAGATCACCCAAGTCGGCCGCCGGTGAAGACGGCGACAAGTACTTTCTCTTAGCCGGAGCCTTTCTGGTGACCGTGCTGGAGAATAATTTTTCAAGATTGGCCAATCGGGCACACATCTCTGATTGCAACTGCCCGCTCATGACAACGTCAGACTGGGCACGGATCAAACTGGGAGGGGGGGGAGGAGAGACCGGCGGCGCTGAACCAGACGCCTGGGGTCCGGACTTCCGCGTAATAGTCTGCTGTGCGCATGATATACACAGATATACATCATCGCCAGTAAGGGATGCCCCACACCCCTTACACTTCCGGGATTGCCCTGAGGGGAGCCCAAGCCCAGTATCCGGGGATGCCTCCCTAAGGTGAACTTATAGTTGGTCGCAATGACCGAGGGAATTACGCATATAAGCAACCCGGGATGCCCCTTTAATGTCCCAAGTGGGAGGATTTGCAATAAGCCAATTAAGAACCCAGGGACCCTAGGACCGGGAGAAACTCCCTAACACCACTGTAGGATATATCTGAAAGACATAATAAAAAAGGCTAATAAGAAAAGCGGAGTATAAATATATATATATATATGACATAAAAATATATAATTATAGGTGATGGGACAGAAGGGGGGCCCACCGGGCCACTCACAGTGGTCCTGAAGACAGCTTCCTCTCTCCGTGAGGTAAAGAGCAGCTCTGAGGAGAGAAGGGGGCGTGGCCAGCTCCTTCTGAGGAAACAGGCACAGAGAAAAGCACCTCAGCGGTGCCTGTGACACAGGGGCGGGCCGCAGCGCTGGAAAGCCCGGCCCCGCCCCCAAGAGTGAAAGCGTGAGGGGAGAATCTCCCCTCCGCCATGACAATGCAAAAAGGCCGGCACCGCAGCCATGTGCGGCCGCGGCGCCGGTATCAGAAGAGACAGAAGGAGGGGAGCGGGCCGTGGCTTTTACCTCAGGGAGAAAGCCTGCATAAAAATGGCGGCCACAGCGCCGTTTTGACAGAGAAATACACACTATTGGGAGGATAATTTAATAAATTAATACATTAAAACATTATTAAGAATTAATGATTACAAAATTTGTACCTAACACCGAATAAGGGGCCCTGCTCCTACCCTCCGCTATCCTGCTAGAGAGAGGGGCATTACCCAAAGGGGGGGACCACCCAAAGTGTAAGGCCAAGGGACGGGGCATCCCAAACCGGGGTCACTGTCCCGGATGACCGCCTACCCTCTTATATAGGGTCTCACGGGAGAGCATTTGCTCTTAAGCACCAAGGGTGCTTTTCTACCCTCACCCGGACCGTCAGCCTAGGCTGGGAGGCATGAGGTAACAGAAAAAAAAGATCCAGGCGGAAATAGATAACTAAAGGGCCGGGAGTCATCCCGGCTACCTGAAATCCCCCTGTGCAAGGAGGAGACCACATCTTCTGACTTGCTCGCCGTCTGCAGAGATGAAGACTGGGTAATGAGTGGGAGGTCCCAGGTATTTATGGACTGGGAGGGGCTCTCTTTTTTCCTGGCATCTCTGCATATCGCCCTCTACAGGTCAGTATTACCCACACGTTATGAATTTCTTGAAGCGGGGTGTGTGACATACTTAGAATATATAGCATGCATCACCAGAAGACATCGGGATATTTTAACTTTGGATAAGAACTTAAACCCTATAGTGAAGCATCCAGCCTTACGGGTACACAATAGAAGTAGAAATCTAATAGACCTGCTTGTTCGGGCAGACCTGGTTGAAAAGCATACTGTACCAAACATATGCATTCCTTTTCCACCAAAAAGGGATTGCTACAGAAACAAAAATTCCAATAATTTGTGATTCACTAATTCTGGGTCTACAGTTTTCATACCCCTATACTGGTGAATATTACAAAATCAAGGGATAATAAAGTTGCAACACAGGCTACTGTGTGTATATTTTGAAATTCCCCTATAGTCTAATCTATGTACTGTAGGTAAAACAATTAGCCCTTTCAAAAAACATTTTCAAAAACATAGAATTGATATAGAAATCAGTTTAGAAAAATCCAAGAAAGTTGAGACTCTAGACCATGACAAATCGATTGCTATACATATCTCGGCATCCAGTTGCCAAATGCACAAATTGCGTGGCATGGTAATTAAACAGGTCCCTAAACCTCACAGAGGCGGCAACAGAAACCGCACACTTCTCCAGCGAGAGATTTTTTTGATTCACAAATTGGATACTGTTCAGGCTCAGGGACTCAATACCTCCTTTGGATATACTTGCTTTCTTGGACGTAGATCATTCTCCCAATATGTACATTGGTCTCTTCTAAGCTAGTGTCTTTCACTTTGTTATTTTCTTTTTCCTTTCGATCCTTTTTTTATCCCTTTTGTTTTTTGTCCCCTCTACTGTTAGACTTTCTGAGCCCTTGTCCTGAACTCAGGCCTCTCTATTTCCTCTTTATTCTTTTCTCTTTTGCTTTCCATCTTTTTTTTTTATCTTTTTCTTTTTCCTTTTCTTTTTCTCCCTTGGTTTACAATTTTCGTCTCCCTCTTTCCTTCTTGTTTAGCCCTCACGCCCCTTTTGGTATTTCTTGTCCTTTCTTCTCCTCCCCTCCATTTTCTCTTCTTTCTTTTTTCTCTTACTGTTCAACCTTGCCTGGCTTTAGCTGCCTTTCTTTTCTTTGGTCTTCTCCTTTCCCTTTCTCTTTTTGTCCAGTTCCTTTTTCTTTTGCTTTTCTTTTTCCACCCTTCTGCTTTCTGACTTTCTCTGTACTCCTTTGTCTCTTTTCACCATTTTCTGCCCCCAGGGTCCTTTGATTTATTTTTCCTCTAATACCTGATCTTATTCTCTTTTTCTAATGTCTGATCTCTCTTTCCTCTATTTCTTTTTTTTTTGTTTGTTTCTTTAATTTTTTTCTTTGTTCCCTTTGCCTTTTTTTCTTGTTTCTTTCTCCTTACTTTTCTTTTTCCTGACCCCCTTTGTGTTCCCTCTCTCTCTCCCTTTCCTCCTGTATGTTTGATTTCTGTGCTTTCACACTTCCTTCCCATTGCTTTTTTCCTTTCTTTGTGATTTTTCTTCTTTCTAATATCAGACTTTCTCTTTTCTGGTGTCTGTTGCTTATTCTTTTTTTTCCGTAGTACTTCATTCGCAATTAATTTAGTTTTTAATACTTTCCCTTCATCTGGAAGGCTGGGAGAGATGAGCGAACACTGGACCGGTGGTCTCCTCTGCCAGTGCTGCACATTATTAACCCCATCCCTGCTGGGGTGCCCGGGCAAACGCTGATGCTAAGCTCCGTCTCATAGGTGCCTTCCAATCATGGGGTGCCTGTATCTGACATCACCTGTTGCCTGGCAGACTTGCCCGGCCAGTGATATTAGTTCCAGCCTTCTATGACTGGAGGAGTTGCTAGGCAACCCGGTGAGCGGAGGCCTGATCTAGGCTCTGTATATACCCGGTGGGGAGGAGGGTGGAACACAGGGGCCCATGGCAATGGAGGTGAGGAGCCTCTTTTACATGACATATGGGGGTGGCGGGCCTGCTTTTGTATTTTGACACATGGAGGTTATGACAGCGCTGATGATGTCATCAACTTGCCAGCCCCTCAAGTATCCCTTACCAGTTCACAGGCGGTTAAATGTAAAACACACACACACACACACACACTTAAAAAAGTCCTTATTATATTTTTTTTCTACTTACCTCTTTCCATCGCCAATCCCACACTGGCCGCTGCTCTGACTGCCATAAGTGATCGTCAGAAGCTGGGAATGGGGCAGAGCACCCGACTTTTGCCACTCACTCTCACTTCTGCAGCAGGGAGGGGCCTTTTATACTGGTGGAGTAAGATGATGTAATCTCACTTGCTGGTATGCTGGCCCCCAGCAGAAGAGGAGAACCCTAGTGCTGGATCCTGGATGGAGGTAAACTTTATATTTTTTACTCTAGTGGGAAAAAATGCCAGCCAAGCAGAATCTACGATGCTGGCACTTAACTGTTGGAGAGGCACAGCTGTCAATTCTACGTGGCTGCCCTTTAAACCAGTTTGTGTGTGATGAATGGGTGATTGGTGGGGTTTAGAGGTGTGGCTTATTTATGTTCTATTGAGGAACAAATATCTACAGCATTCTATGCTACTCATGTGTAGAATTAGATTTAGGCCTGGCATTAGCCCTGGCTCCAGAGGTCTTTGGTCCATAATAGACTTTGGTGATTGAGCCAATGCTCAGCCAATCCATGCGTTTCACTCCGGCTATTTAGACAAAGAGTCAGAGCAGTTGTAATGTGATCAGGGACAGGTTTCCCCATAATACCAGCAAAGTGAGATATTTAGGAGTACTCAGGAGTTTCCGTTTTGCAATTTTGCAAAAGCAGGACATCTTGTCAATTTTATGCTACTATGTTACTGACAGAAATAGAAGTGTGATTCTCTCAGTTTAGTCAATTTAATCTCTCTCTCTCTCTCTCTCTCTCTCTCTCTCTATATATACACACACACACACACACACACACACACACACACACACACGGACTGGGGCCAAAAATCAGTCCTGGATATCCTGGTAGGCCTGAGACATCCCTGCTGTGGCCCCCCAACCCTGATGCCGGGACTATAGCATTGGGGGCTGGGGTTCATTGGTTTGTAGGTACAGTGGGGCTGGATACAGGGGGCTGAGAGGGAGACTAAGGGGGAGGGATTGAATGTGGGTGTTAAAAGCAGCAGCCCAACTGGCCCCAAAGCAGTACAGCCCACCGGCATTGTCCCGGGTCTTTATATATATATATATATATATATATATATATATATATATTATCAGCAAACCGTGCAACACTGCTTAAAATCTGGGTGACCTGTTCCACCTCTGCTAAGCCCCAAGAACAGGTGATATTCAGACAAAGGAAGCCCTTTGATTGAGTCTGCAGCCTGAATTTTGTTTCATCATAGCAACTATTTCATTTACAATTTCCCTATTCTTTGAACCATAGGACATTTTTCATGAAAAGTAGAAAATATTGCTGTTAAGAAAATGAATCTATTTCAGTTATTCAAAAAATAGCATTGTTCGAAAATGTGCACAAACAACCATTATTTGTATTTGGTAACGGAGAGGTATTTGTGTTGGCAGGAAGTTTTTGTCCGTAATGTTTTGGAGCTGAACAGTTTAACAGAACTAGAGCAAACTTTGTTCAGTGTGCTTTTAAGCTGGCAGTGGAGAGAGCCATTCCCCACCCCTTCCAGGCACACTCACGCTCAGCCCTCCTATCACAGCCTTTTTCAAGCCGTAGGCTATGAAGAGATTTCTTGTGCCTTGCCTCTTTCTATATAAGGCTGAGAGACAGCACGAAAAAAGTCACCAACCGAAAAAAGCAGGACAAAACCTCAAAGTACCGGCAACCCAGCCAAACTTGGCCGAAGGATTGAAAAGAAAGACTGAGGGGGAATTGCTGTGCCAAAGATCAATGTTATGATCTGAAGATCTCTGTCTGGGACTTACGACAAGAAAAAAGACGGTACAGTAAAGCAGAATGAAAAACATGGACAGGGAGCTTTACAGAGAGGGGGTGGAAGGTCTAGATCAGTGTGCTAAATGTGTGAAAGAGAAAACAGGATGCCATATGCTATTAGGTGTGTGTGTGTGTGTATCTTTGTGCGGGCGTGTTTGAAGACAGCAATACTATAACAAAGACATACTGTACAGCATGAATGGAGAAGTCCTAAGATTGTCCCTGAGGCTGTTTCCTATTGTACTTTATAGATCTAAATCATCCACACCCCAAGTCTGAAGAAAGAGAAGAAGATGAAGAGCGGCAGGACTGACGAGCTCCCAAGGCTCTGGAGGATGCTGTCTGGGATGCTGCTGCTGTTGTGTTGTTGTAGTCCCCCTCTCATTCTGGCGGATGAGCCTAACTGCCAAGGAGCCTTCGACCTGTACTTTGTGCTGGACAAGTGAGTATAGAGTAGTGAGGCCTAAGCTGAGAAGCACAAATGCTGCATTACTGGGTTTGGAAGAGGTTAATAAGGCTGTGAGCTGACATTGCTGTTAGAGTTGAAGCATCCTCCCTCTGCTAAGCTGATCTCATTGTGTGTGCGCTGATCAAATTTCCACTACTCTCGTGAGTGCATGAAAGGTCAGGCAGATGTTTGACATGGAGCAGGCATCTGGCCTCCACAATCACGCCATTCTGCAAGGGAAAAAAGCCTGCTAACATTAAAAGAATATCTACTGTCACTAAAGATTTTGTCACAATACTGAGCAGGCAACACCCTAAAAGATAAAACACACTAAAGGACAACGCTGTTGTATCCTGTTTAGAGAAAAGAAAGTTCATCCAAGATGTGTGCACAGGAGTCACCATGTTTTATATCACCCATTTTAATGCAAAGGGATTGACCTAAAATAATTAGTTAATGCATGCAATTAAAGTACTCCATCACAATTACTGACCTTAAGAAAACACATAATAAGCTTTCCAATGCCCAGTTAATATTTCTGCTCATGTTTTGTTTTTTTTTTTTACAAATTATTCCTCACCCCCTTCTGTAAATTTGCATAAATGTCCGCATAATCGCTGGTGATGAGGCTTTGTGGATTGTGGAGGGTGTTAGCGCTTTCTACTGAGGTGGAATCACTAGTGCCACACCCCCAGACGCTGCCAGAAAGACTTTTGCAAAAGCAGATGTTAAAGCACCCATAGGGCCCTATGGGCAGCGTTTCACGGGTGAATGGGGGAGCTCGCCTGAAAGCATGAGAGCCCCACAATCACATTGGTCTGAAACCAGCCTAAGCAAGTTTTTAGTCACACATGGCCTTTAATCAGTCTGTCACCATCGCTGTCACAGTCTGTCACTGTGCTAATGGTACCTGAGACTGGTTCTGGTCTGTCTGTCACTGTACTAATGGTACCTGAGACTGGCCCTGGTCTGTCTGTCACTGTGCTAATGCTACCTGAGACTGGCCCTGGTCTGTCTGTCACTGTACTAATGGTACCTGAGACTGGCCCTGGTCTGTCTGTCACTGTACTAATGGTACCTGAGACTGGCCCTGGTCTGTCTGTCACGATGCTAATGGTACCTGGGCCTGGCCCTGGTCTGTCTGTCACTGTAGTAATGGTACCTGAGACTGGCCCTGGTCTGTCTGTCACTGTGCTAATGGTACCTGGGACTGGCCCTGGTCTGTCTGTCACTGTGCTAATGGTACCTGGGACTGGCCCTGGTCTGTCTGTCACTGTGCTAATGGTACCTGGGCCTGGCCCTGGTCTGTCTGTCACTGTAGTAATGGTACCTGAGACTGGCCCTGGTCTGTCTGTCACTGTAGTAATGGTACCTGAGACTGGCCCTGGTCTGTCTGTCACTGTGCTAATGGTACCTGGGACTGGCCCTGGTCTGTCTGTCATGGTGCTAATGGTACCTGGTACTGGCCCTGGTCTGTCTGTCACTGTGCTAGTGGTACCTGGGACTGGCCCTGGCCTGTCTGTCACTGTGCTAATGGTACCTGGGACTGGCCCTGGTCTGTCTGTCACGGTGCTAATGGTACCTGGGACTGGCCCTGGTCTGTCTGTCATGGTGCTAATGGTACCTGGGACTGGCCCTGGTCTGTCTGTCACGGTGCTAATGGTACCTGGGACTGGCCCTGGTCTGTCTGTCACTGTGCTAATGGTACCTGGGACTGGCCCTGGTCTGTCTGTCACGGTGCTAATGGTACCTGGGACTGGCCCTGGTCTGTCTGTCATGGTGCTAATGGTACCTGGGACTGGCCCTGGTCTGTCTGTCACGGTGCTAATGGTACCTGAGACTGGTTCTGGTCTGTCTGTCACTGTACTAATGGTACCTGAGACTGGCCCTGGTCTGTCTGTCACTGTGCTAATGGTACCTGGGCCTGGCCCTGGTCTGTCTGTCACTGTACTAATGGTACCTGAGACTGGCCCTGGTCTGTCTGTCACTGTGCTAATGGTACCTGAGACTGGTTCTGGTCTGTCTGTCACTGTGCTAATGGTACCTGAGACTGGCCCTGGTCTGTCTGTCACTGTGCTAATGGTACCTGGGACTGGCCCTGGTCTGTCTGTCACGGTGCTAATGTTACCTGAGACTGGCCCTGGTCTGTCTGTCACTGTGCTAATGGTACCTGAGACTGGCCCTGGTCTGTCTGTCACGGTGCAAATGGTACCTGGGACTGGCCCTGGTCTGTCTGTCATGGTGCTAATGGTACCTGGGACTGGCCCTGGTCTGTCTGTCACGGTGCTAATGGTACCTGGGACTGGCCCTGGTCTGTCTGTCACTGTGCTAATGGTACCTGAGACTGGCCCTGGTCTGTCTGTCACTGTGCTAATGGTACCTGAGACTGGTTCTGGTCTGTCTGTCACTGTGCTAATGGTACCTGGGACTGGCCCTGGTCTGTCTGTCATGGTGCTAATGGTACCTGGGACTGGCCCTGGTCTGTCTGTCACTGTGCTAATGGTACCTGGGCCTGGCCCTGGTCTGTCTGTCACTGTACTAATGGTACCTGAGACTGGTTCTGGTCTGTCTGTCACTGTGCTAATGGTACCTGAGACTGGCCCTGGTCTGTCTGTCACTGTGCTAATGGTACCTGAGACTGGTTCTGGTCTGTCTGTCACTGTGCTAATGGTACCTGGGACTGGCCCTGGTCTGTCTGTCACTGTGCTAATGGTACCTGAGACTGGTTCTGGTCTGTCTGTCACTGTGCTAATGGTACCTGAGACTGGCCCTGGTCTGTCTGTCACTGTGCTAATGGTACCTGAGACTGGTTCTGGTCTGTCTGTCACTGTGCTAATGGTACCTGGGACTGGCCCTGGTCTGTCTGTCACTGTGCTAATGGTACCTGGGACTGGCCCTGGTCTGTCTGTCACTGTGCTAATGGTACCTGGGACTGGCCCTGGTCTGTCTGTCACGGTGCTAATGGTACCTGGGACTGGTTCTGGTCTGTCTGTCACTGTGCTAATGGTACCTGGGACTGGCCCTGGTCTGTCTGTCACTGTGCTAATGGTACCTGGGACTGGCCCTGGTCTGTCTGTCACTGTGCTAATGGTACCTGAGACTGGCCCTGGTCTGTCTGTCACTGTGCTAATGGTACCTGAGACTGGTTCTGGTCTGTCTGTCACTGTGCTAATGGTACCTGGGACTGGCCCTGGTCTGTCTGTCACTGTGCTAATGGTACCTGGGACTGGTTCTGGTCTGTCTGTCACTGTGCTAATGCTTTTTATCAAGATTCCTGAGTGACCCAGCCTTTAGCATAGTAATTAGGCCACCACATGGGTCTCAATCCTGCTCCTTCTCCTCCCTGGACTACAGCGGACTGTATCTGTATTTTCCAATGAGTGGCATTTCTGGGATAGCGCACAAGTCCTCCAATGTATTAGTATTTTTAAAGAGATTCTAAATACCAAAAATACTTTAGAATCACTTAACAAAGCTCCTTGAGGGGGGGGGGGGGGCAATGTAATGTAAGAAAGCTTGAAACTGAGCTAGATTCTCAGGTTCTAGGTTCCCACATCAGCAAAACTACACCTGATAGGGGCAAGAAACAACTGCACACAAGTGAAGTTGCCTCAACTACTCTAATAGGAGGAATGAGGAATGCAAAAAAGTGAATGTTATAATTTAATGAGAGATTAGTGCATACAGTAAGGCCCTTATTTAAGAAGGGATAGCGTCAGGTAGTGGCTGGTTAATGACAGGTAGCGACAGGTAGTGACTGGTGAACGCCGGACACGGCACGCAATTACACATTTATCAAGCAGAATCTGTTTAGCGACTGGGATAGCGCCATGTAGCGTCTGATTCATCATTTTCACAGCCTCAGCGAACAGCGCCAGCGTTCAGCCTTGCACAGCGCCAGGTATGACCTCTCGCTACCTGAGCTCTCCCATACATTTCAATGGACGATCCTTTTCTTCTCTTTAAACGGTTTTTTTTTTTTTTTTTTCACAAAAATCACGAATAATTCTGTGAGCTCTTCTGGCATTGAAATAGCAGTTTTTTCATATTTTTTTAAATATTTCCTCAGAAATGACATTACAGGTCTGCCATTACAGTGTTCATGTTACAATGTTGTTACAATGTAATTCCATATGTTTTTGCTTTGTTACTAGTTGATAGATGCTTACAAAAACAGACTTTAAACACACCGCCTCCTGCGCTCTGGGCTTCAAACAACTATTTTTCAGCGCCAGAGATTTGTGAGGCTGTTTTTTTGCTGAATATGGTGTGAGTCGGTCGCTATGAGCAGTCGCTAACATGCGCTCCCATACAGCGCTGTACTGGTCAAATAGCGACTCCTCACAATGTATTCAACATTACTGAACAGCGACTGAGTTGCTATAAAGTAGCGACTCACAGCCGAGCACTGCGACTATTAGCGGGCGCTCTGAAAATGCCTGCTACAGACGCTCATCTGTCGCTACCTGCCGCTAATGATGAATCAGCCTCTAAGTAATAAAACAGTAGTCATTTGTATAGTGGGCTTAAAGAGGAGCTGAGTTTAGAGGTGATCTAGGGGATTTCACACAAGGGAGCATTCCAAAATGGAATGGCCTGAGAAAGAGGAACAAAACTCGGAGCCTACATCCCTCATCATCAGGGAATCTCGGTTTTGGGATGCCCATCAGCATTACAGATCCTAGGAAGCCCAAAAACAGTAATAATACATATTACATTATATTATTCAAGTAAAGAGTCTAGGGCTGTTGGTCTCCCTCTTTGTGGGGCATTTTGACTTGGAATGCCCCAAAAGGAGAACCCCCTCGGTTTGCCAAAAAAGTACCCTACTGGTATTTTATCTCATATTTAATCTTGCTCTTAACCCTTAACTGGTGGGACATCCCAGATCAGGATGCCTCCAGACTGGGGGAATTACTTTTTTAATCAGCACAAATGCATTAGTTTGTTAAATGTGACTTAGAATTAGATGCAGGTAAATATAGTTGAAGAGGATTCTTCTTTGAATTTAATTAATTTTTTTTGCTTAAACCTCCCTAGAGCCTATAAGACTCTAGAGCTGGGGAATCATAAATTGTGATGCCCCACTGTGTGTATCCCTGGGGAACACCCAAAATACTCACCTCGCCGACGATCCCACACCAAATCCCTGGGCCACAACCACATCCCTGCTATATCTTCAGCTTAGGAATGTACCCATGGTGGGAATTTCTGAATAGCTGGTGTGGACAGGCCCCACTGCTGGAAGTGAGCTCTGTCCAACTTTTCTTGCCACTCGTGGGAATAAAAGGAAGGCAGTGGCGTTGCTAGGGCTGGTGTCACCCGGGGCGGTAGGAAATGGTGTCACCCCCCCCCCCCCCCAAAGAAAAAACATTTTTGTATGTTGAAAGAACTCAATGTTAATGCTCTTAAAAAATAACGTTTATTTTAAATGCAACCTTTACTGAATAAATAAAAAAAATTACCCCCATACACCAGCATCCCCCCGTCATCAATAAGCCTGCACCCCCATACGCCAGCATCCCCCCTGTCATTACCCAGCCTGCACCCCATACCCCAGCATCCCCCATCATTACTCAGCCTGCCCCCATACCCCAGCATCCCCCCTGTCATTACTCAGCCTGCATCCCATACCCCAGCTTCCCTCCTGTCATCGATCAGCCTGCACCCCCATACCCCAGCCCCCCTGTCATTACTCAGCCTGCACCCCATACCCCAGCCCCCCTGTCATTACTCAGACTGCACCCCATACCCCAGCCCCCCTGTTATTACTCAGACTGCACCCCATACCCCAGCCCCCCTGTCATTACTCAGACTGCACCCCATACCCCAGCCCCCCTGTCATTACTCAGACTGCACCCCATACCCCAGCCACCCCTGTCATTACTCAGACTGCACCCCATACCCCAGCCCCCCTGTTATTACTCAGACTGCACCCCATACCCCAGCCCCCCTGTCATTACTCAGACTGCACCCCATATACCCCAGCATCCCCCCTGTCATTACTCAGCCTGCATCCCATACCCCAGCTTCCCTCCTGTCATCGATCAGCCTGCACCCCCATACCCCAGCCCCCCTGTCATTACTCAGCCTGCACCCCATACCCCAGCCCCCTGGCTGTCATTACTCAGACTGCACCCCATACCCCAGCCCCCCTGTCATTACTCAGACTGCACCCCATACCCCAGCCCCCCTGTTATTACTCAGACTGCACCCCATACCCCAGCCCCCCTGTCATTACTCAGACTGCACCCCATATACCCCAGCCACCCCTGTCATTACTCAGACTGCACCCCATACCCCATACCCCCTGTCATTACTCCGACTGCACCCGATACCCCAGCCCCAGCATACCCTAGCATCCCCCACACACACCATAGCACCCCCTGTCATCACTTATACCAGCCAAACCCCCGCCCCGCGCAGCACAGAACAGCTTTTGACTTACCTTACAGTCAAGTGATGGGGAGGTCACGTGATGCCGCCAGCGAGTCGCGGGTGTTCTTTCCTCTCCAGCAAACGAGCGCCTGCGCCTGTGATTGGCCGGTGCCCGGTGGAGCCACGCACCAGCCAATGAAAAGCTGAGTTTTGAGTTTATGGGGAGGGGCGGGGTTTATCAGGAGCAGGCGCCGAAGGAGAAGCGGCGCCTGCGGTGTGATGCTTTTTTTTTTTTTTTTTCACACCTGCCCCGGAAACGCGCGGACGGCGAGCGCAGCTGCGCGGGGAGGCGGGCACGGGTGCGCGGCCGCGCGGCCGCGCAGCTTAGCGGGAACACTGCCCACCAGGTCCCATGGTAGGGCCGGCCCTGGGTGTGCGATGTCACCCTCTAGGTCTGGTGTCACCCGGGGCGGTCCGCCCCCCCCGCCCCCGGGTCGCTACGCCACTGAAGGAAGGTGAGTTTTTGGGGGCAATCATGAGGGTATACACACAGCAAGGCATCCCATATCAGAATGCCCCAGGCTGGAGGAACAAAGGCCAGAATAGTGAGGAGCCTCTAGCTTTATATACAGATCTTTTATTTACTCAAAAAAAGAGATTTGTTACAGGGCATGTCTAGCATCACATGAAGATGTTCTAGTATAGTTGCACTATACTTTGGTTATTCTTTTACTGTAAAACTATAATAACATTGTTAAAGTGGACCAAAACCCAGCACGATCGACCCAGGAATCTATAAGATTCCTGGGCCGATCTATTCCCTCCCCCTGGGGCATCCAAAATCTGGATGCCCGCTGTATGAAACCCCCCCAGGTCGTCCCATACACTTACCTTGCTTCCTGATCCAATGGTGCATGTGCATGTCGCGGCCGCATCCCCGCTATCCCTCTAGCAGGGTGCGTGCACAATGTTTCATCAGACATTTAGTAGTTTTCCTATGCAAGGGCAATTTAGATGCCTTACTAAGACCATAAAATACAACCCAAACTCTCACTATAGACTTGAATGCTGTTTGGATTAAGGTCTTCCTGTGGCATATTCACCCAAAACTATACATGGCAAATACACTGAAATGATAAGTCCACTTTTTATGGGATTTTTGAAACTTTTTGTGCCAAAACTATGCGCTCAGGGTGCTGAGTTGATCAAGTATTTAGCACATTTTAACAGTTTTCAGTCCTGTACACACAGGCCCTTATTTAACAAGGGATAGCGCCAGGTAGCGAATGGTGAGCGAACGGTAATGACGCTCACCGCCACGAGTACGCTGGCTCCCCTCCGCAATCACACATTTATCAAGCCGATCCTGCTTAGCGACTGACAGAGCGCCAGATAGCGAATTATTCATCATTATTCCAGCCTCAGCCCACAGCGCCAGCGAGCGACCTTGAACAGCGACAGATATGACCTCTCACTACCTGGCGCTCTCCAATGCATTTCAATGGAGCAATCTTTAAATATTCATAATTAATTGCTATTAATTTTTTTTTTTTTTTTTAAATGTCAAAAATTCTGTGACCACTTCTGCAATGTAACATTTTTTTTTTAAGTTAAAAAAAAAAAAAGAATTTGTGCAGAATTGATATTACAGGTCTGATATTAAAGTATTCATATTACAAAATGTTTTGAAAAACATGTTTTTTTTTTTTTCTAAAAATATGGTTGTTTGGGGGTTAAAAAACTACTTTTAACCCATCGCCGCCAGCGCTCTGGGGTTTAAACAAGCATTTCACAACGCAAGAATTTTTGGAGCGTGATTTGTTAATGAATATGGTGGGAGCCAGTCGCTATGGCCAGTCGCTATCATGCGCTCCCATACAGCGCGGAACCTGTCAAACAGCAACTCCTCACCCCGTATTCAACATTACCGCACACCGACTGAGTCGCTGTCAACAGCCGAACAACGGCCAAGCACAGCGAATACTAGCGGGCGCTGTGAAAATAACGCTACTATCGCTCATCTGTCGCTACCTGCCGCTATTAATGAATCGGCCTGACAGAACACTGCCGCTATGGCCACTGCTGAAGTGAGGGAGCTCTCTCACACTTACACATGCCTAGCAGCAGTGTTCTGTGCAACTATCTGCACATTGCCAATAGCAACAGATAAAAACCGTTGCCATAAAATGCACATTTGCTTACTCAGAAAACGTTAAAAAATGCTAGATGAGCACGGCACCTTAAAGACATTGTTGTCACACAAACATATACACTCAAAAATTCTATCGAAAGTGGGCTCACCCTTTAAGATTATAGGAAAGACAGAATCAGGAAGGAAGCTGAACCACAAAGCAAAACGTCCTACTGCAAGTTTGAGCATATATCTTTAGTAGTGCGTGGCTGTGAAAGAGTTAAGGCCGAGCTCCTTCCTGTTTGATGTTGTCTTGTGCTAGACACATGCTTGTGCTGTACACTACAAATGTCTTCCACTGAAAAGATTGCTTACACTGACCCTGAACATTCCTAGCTGTACCACATGAATCAGCCTGCCGCCACTGCACACAAACCAAGTACTGCTAGGACATTAAAGGGAAAGCCCATTTTTTAAATCATTTTAAATAATAATACTTACCACCCTGATAGATAATTACAAAATGGAAGTGATATAATAGTTCAACTAGTGCTCTAATACTTCTAATGTTTGGCAAGATTGTACAGTAATAGTAAGGTGTGTAGCCAGGGTAAGATAAAGTTTCTGCAGCTTTAGCAGACGGGGTGGCCGATTCATTAATAGCGCCAGGTAGCGACAGATGAGCGCCAGTAGCGTTATTTTCACAGCGCACGCTAGTATTCGCTGTGCTTGGGCGTTGTTCGGCTGTTGACAGCGACTCAGTCGGTGTGCGGTAATGTTGAATACGGGGTTAGGAGTCGCTGTTTGACAGGTTCCGCGCTGTATGGGAGCACATGACAGCGAACGGCCATAGCGAACGGCTCCCAGCATATTCATTAACAAATCACGCTCCAAAAATTCTCGCGCTGTGAAATGCTTGTTTAAACCCCAGAGCGCTGGCGGCGATGGGTTAAAAGTAGTTTTTTAACCCCCAAACAACCATATTTTTAGAAAAAAAAAAAACATGTTTTTCAAAACGTTTTGTAATATGAATACATTAATATCAGACCTGTAATATCAATTCTGCACAATTTTTTTTTTTTTTTTACCTTAAAAAAAAAATCTAACATTGCAGAAGTGGTCACAGAATTTTTGACATTTAAGAAAAAAAAAAAAAAAAATTAATAGCAATTAATTATGAATATTGCTCCATAGAAATGCATTGGAGAGCGCCAGGTAGCGAGAGGTCATACCTGTCGCTGTTCAAGGTCGCTCGCTGGCGCTGTGGGGTGAGGCTGGAATAATGATGAATGATTCGCTATCTGTCAGTCGCTAAGCAGGATCGGCTTGATAAATGTGTGATTGCGGAGGGGAGCCGGCGTTCTCGTGGCGGTGACCGTCATTACCGTTCGCTCACCATTCGCTACCTGGCGCTATCCCTTGTTAAATAAGGGCCAATGTTTTAGAAAGCTAATAATGATAGTGCTGTTATTTTATTTGCTAATGGTTCCCTTTTAAAGTGGACCAAAACCCACCAAACTTGGCCAAAGCCCCTACCGATACTCCCTTCTTAGGGTGTAGAACTTGAAATGGATATTTTCGAATCACCCTGGAACAGTTTTTTTTTTTTTTTGTAGTCTCTCTCTGCAAAATGGCAGGTGATCAGTCATTGCATAGGTGTGGCAATGACATCACTGCCACACACATCAATGGCAATGAATGGAGGAGACGGAGCTTTACAACTAAAACAAGGGCCATTATCTGGGATTAGAGTGAATCAGGAGCTCTAAAATTGGCAAAAGGTTCTCTTCATAGGGGGAGCACTTCAGGGGATGCTAGTTACAAATGTGGGTTTTGGTCCGCTTTAACATCTCATCAGCCACAGAAGGCTAATGTTTAATGTCACAATGCACTGCTCTTTGCCTCTTCATTATAATCACAGACGCCTAAGAATCGCCATGTACAGGGTAAATTAGAACCAGACTCTCAGAGGCTGATTCATCATTAGCGGCAGGTAGCGACAGATGAGCGTCTGTAGCAGGCATTTTCAGAGCACCCGCTAGTAGTCGCTGTGCTCTGTCGTGGGTCGCTACTTTATAGCGACTCAGTCGCTGTTCAGTAATGTTGAATACATTGTGAGGAGTCGCTATTTGACCAGTACAGCGCTGTATGGGAGCGCATGTTAGCGACTGCTCATAGCGACCGACTCACACCATATTCAGGAAAAAAACAGCATCACAAATCTCTGGCGCTGAAAAATACTTGTTTGAAGCCCAGAGCGCAGGAGGCGGTGTGTTTAAAGTGTGTTTTCAAGCATCTATCCACTAGTAACAAAGCGAAAACATATGGAATTACATTGTAACAACATTGTAACATGAACACTTTAATGGCAGACCTGTAATGTCATTTCTGAAGAAATATTTAAAAAATGTAAAAAATGTGAAAAAACAGCTTTTTCAATGACAGAAGAGGTCACAGAATTATTTGTGATTTTTGGGGAAAAAAAAAAAAATAACCCGTTTAAAGAGAAGAAAAGCTTCGTCCATTGAAATGTATGGGGGAGCGACAGGTAGCGAAAGGTCATACCTGGCGCTGTGCAAGGCTGAACGCTGGTGCTGTTCGCAGAGGCTTTGAAAATGATGAATCAGACGCTACATGCCGCTATCCCAGACGCTAAACAGATTCTGCTTGATAAATGTGTAATTGCGTGCCGTGTCCAGCGTTGACCAGTCGCTATCTGTCGCTACCTCTCATTAACCAGCCATTACCTGACGCTATCCCTTCTTAAATAAGGGCCTAAGTGTGATGTGAGGACAGGGATGAGGGGGTTTGATGCTGGTTTAGGGTATTGCCATCCCCGGCTATTGTGGTATTTGTCGGTGAGTTGGGGTCTTTCTCCTGAATATATACAAATAGGGGGGGGGGGGATTTCTCCTTGTACTTGTTAGGGGGGAGAAATCTGTGTGGGGAGTTTTAGGTTTGACCCTAGAAGGACGTCCCTTTCCTTCCTATGAAATTCATGTTAAACCGTTTTCATATGTACATAACAAATAATAGATAAACAATATGTGTAAGACAATAGTACCATGTACAATGTATGTGATGTGAGGACCACCCAACAAAACATAAGGAGACTTACCTGATCACTGGATCACTTCTAGTAAAGCCTGGGGCCCAAACAGCAGTTAGCAGCACTTCCATGCCCTGCTGGTGCCCTCTGCCCACAGCTTGTTTGTCATATTAAAGACTGAAGTAAACCAAATTAATATACAAGTTGGTGGGATTTTCTTGTGAGGGTGTAAAAGGAATCCTTCCTTCTTCCATCTAGAATGTCTTTTTCAGTTTTCTTCCCCTACTTTTCTCCCCTATTTTGGAAGTAATGGGGGGGGGGGGGGTAAACCAATCCCCTATCAGGAGCTCAAAGCTATATAGCTTACAGCCGTGCGGTATACAGCAGTTAAGTTTAACTACTTAGGGGGTTATTTAAGAAAGAATAGCACCAGGTAGTGCTTGGTAGCGTCAGGCAGTGTCTGGTGAATGACGGACGCTGTACGGGAAACCACATTTAAGAAAGCGAATCTGGTGAGTGCCTCTAACAGCGCCATGTAGCATCACATGTATTATCAGAGGCGGCTCAGCGTATAGTGGGGCTCAGGAGCATATTACCTTATACTATAGCAGGATGCCCTGCTGTGTGAAACCCCCTGGGGTCGCCACTACACTCATCTTTCCGGGCAGCTCCTGTGATGCTGCAGTCGCCGGCACCACATCCCTGGCTTCTGCGTAGCTTTGTACGCTCCTGAGCCCAGCCTTTCTGAGTGCATGGTGTAGGAGCGTGCGTGTGCCCCACCTTAATGCCCAGGGATGTGGCCGGCCAGCTGCACCTCCTCGACACTACAGCCTTGAAATCAGCCAATCAGCAATCTCAAATCTGACGTGGGGCATGGCTTTGGCGGTGCTAAAGCCTCTTTTTTTTTTGTAACCGGGCCACTGTTGAGTCGGTCACATCGACCATGCTGCTCAGACGGGGGTTTTGAACCACTTTGAGGCCGATTCATCAATAGCGCCAGGTAGCGACAGATGAGCGACTGTAGCGTGATTTTTTCAGCGCCAGCCAGTATTCGCTGTGCTTGGCCGGCATTAGCTTGATGACAGCGACTCAGTCGGTGTGCGGTAATGTTGAATACGGGCTGGGGGGGTCGCTGTTTCACAGGTCCAGCGTTGTATGTGAGCGCCTGACAACGAATGGCCAGAGCGAACGGCTAGCTTCATATTCATCAACAAATCACGCTCCGAATGTGCTGTCGCTGTCCATTCCTTGTTTAAACCCCAGAGCGCTGGCGGCGATGTGTATTAACTAGTTTTTAACCCCTAAACAACCATATTTTTTGAATGTAACATTATACATGTTTTTAGAATCATTTTGTAATATGAATACATTAATCTCAGACCTGTTACATCAATTCTGCACAAAAATAAATCCTAACATTGCAGAAGTGTTCTCCGATTTTTTGACATTAAAAAAAAAAAAAAATACAAATAATACCAATTAATTATGAATAATTATAGATTGCTCCATTGAAATGCATTGGACATCGCCAGGGAGCGACAGCTCATACCTGGCGCTGTGAGGGAATTTGCAGCGGCGCTGTTCGGTCCAGGCGGCTTCATGATGAATGCCGCGCTAGCCGTCGCTCTCGCCGGCGCTAGCCTCATTTTGCTTGATAAATGCGTCATTGTGACCGCCGCCGGGCGTACTTGAGTCGGTAGTCGCCGTTAGCTGCCGCTACCTGGCGCTCGTCAGACACTACCTGGCGCTATCGCTTGATGAATAAGGGCCTTAGAATCTCTCCCCCCTGGATTTTAATTCCTACCTGAAGCAGACAACCACAAGCTTGGAGGAAGTTTTGTTTCAGTTCAGGTGTATAAGTGACCCCCGCCTCTCATTTGCCAACTGATTTTTAATATTACACAGTTTCGCAATAGAGCGCCTTTAAGGTTATGGGTTTAGGTCTGATTTCAGGGTCCAAGCAAAGGGTCTGTTTCTTAATGGTCTACAAAGTACATGTTTTAATGTGTCACTTCTAGCTTAGTCATGCATATGATACAAGAGTTGCCTCAGGAAATCACTTTACTCAATACCGAATCACCCAACAGGAAATCGCCTTCCTGGCACGCATTATACTGTGATGACAGCACAGGTAGTGACAAAACATTAGCATTATACAGGCTCAGACTGGATCACCGGTGGGGATTTAACACACACACACACACTACAGTTTGGCATAATGTTTCTGAGCATGGGCCCTTAATACAAGCTGGTAAAACTTTCATCTAATGCGGGGTGGGGCCCGAGCTACAGGTCTACTGGTGGACCCCAGTTTGACACCGGCATCATATTACCCGGTAAAATAGCAATATTTACATTTCCATATTGTCAGGTAGGCTGGTATTATTGTCTGAAATTTCCATTTTCCTCTCCAGAGAGTGCACAAATATCTAGACTCACCATACCTCCTTGCAGCCAGTTATATCTGTTGTAAAAAACACTGCAGGTCTTCTTGGGCTGAGGCTATGTTCTTGCTTGTTACTGGGTAGGTGCTGTAAGGGTTATTGTAAGGGATCAAGGCTGTGGAGTCTAGGTGAGTATCGTTGTTTTTAGTCCAAATATCGCATTAATTGACATGGCTAACACCAGTTTTTTTCTACTGAGGTTTTTTACACCCTGAGAATAGGCATCTTTTTCCACCATACCAACTTTTTTCCCCATACCTTTTTTTGGTGCCAAAGGGTGGAGGCAGTGATGCCATCAGGGCAGTACTAGCAGGACTCCAGTGTGGAGCCCGCTCCCTCATGAGGGGTCCTACCTGGATAGTTGTCCTGAGATCTCTCACCTGCTCCCAGGCTTTCAGGGAATCCATTACCAGCCCACCACTTCTCACTTCTCAAGTAATTCACTTGTGTACAGCCACTTGCATGGTGTTTATTCACTGGTGTGTTCAAGAAGTTGTGTTGTTCACAGTGCAGGGGTGGGTAAAAGCGGAGAAAGAATTCTATGTGTACATTGGCACACAATAAGCACTATTGCACTATTATCACTATTATAGGGTGAATACCATTATAGGGTGAATACCACTGTGTTAAATGTGTTAAAGATCTGGAGGTGCAAAATCCATCACTGAGGGAGATTGATAAAGGGCATTCTGCTCACTGAGCAGGCATTAAGTGGGGTAGGAACAGAGGGTGGAGTAATGGGTCAGTAGGAGCAGATAAGTAGCTGGATAAATGATAGAGGGAGTAGAACAGAACAGAAAGGGAAGGCCATACCTGTGTCTGTGCCTCCTAGCAAAATTGCCAAGTTGGGTAATGATGCAAGAGTATCAGTCTCTAGCGCAGTCCCTAACAGCCAGGAGAATAGTCCAGCTAGTGAGCGGGTGGTTGGGACTACCGGTAGGAATGGACAGTTAGTGGTAATAGCGGATTCTATTATCAGACGGACTAATAGAATAATTTGCTACCAAGACCAAACAAATGGTTGGAGCGCATGCTCCATGGACCAATGGAATTAGTTTGCTGTCTCTCTGCTGTCAGAATTTGGCATGTGGTGGAAAGGGTGGATACATTTTTGGAAGGGACTGGGGCTGACCCAGCAGTCATGGTCCACGTGAAGACCAATGACAGAATTAATGGCAGATGGAAGAGAAGGACCTCCAATGTTGTATTCTCTGGAATACTGCCTGTGCCATGTGCTACACATGAATGGCAGTGGGGGCTTAGAGAGTTAAACGCATGGCTCAAGTCCTGGTACAGGACAGAAGGATTTGGTTGCCTTGAGCACTGGGCTGTCTTTTCACTGGGGTACAAACTGTATTCTACAGATAATTTGCACCTGAATGGAAGGGGAGCTTCTGTGCTGGCTAAGAGGATACTAGAGGGGGTGGAGGGGGTATTTAAACTAGAGATGAGGGGGGAGGGCAAATGAAGAGGTTCACAAGTTTCAAGCATGGCAAACAAAGTGGAAACATGTAAAGTCATGCATTTGGGGTCTAACAACCTAAAGGCAACATACTCGGGGAAGTAAAACTGGAGAAACACATGTTGAGAAGGATCTGGGGGTACTGGTAGACCACAGGGTAAATAACAGCATGCAAGTTAAGCAGCTGCTTCCAAGGCCACCAAGATATTATCATTCATTAAAAGACATGGAATCACGGGATAGGGATGTAATTTTGCCTCTTTACAAGGCACTGGTGCGCCCTCACCTGGAATATGCCGTCCAGTTCTGGGCGCCCATTCATAGAAAGGACGCTCTGACTATGAAAAGGGTGCAGAGGAGAGCCACCAAACTAATAAGAGGAATGAAGGATCTTAGTTATGAGGAAAGATAAAGAGGAAAATTAGATCTGTTTAGTCTTGAGAAAAGACGACTGAGGGGGGACATTACTAACTTGTATTAATACATAGGCCCTTATTTATCAAGGGCTAGCGCCAGGTAGTGTCTGACGAGCGCCAGGTACCGCCAGCTATCTGCGGCTACCGAAGTACGCCCGGCGGCGGTCACAATGACGCATTTATCACGCTAAATGAGGCTACCGCCGGCGAGAGCGTCAGCTAGCGCGGGATTCATCATGTAGCCGACTGCAACGAACAGCGCCGCTGCTAATCCCATCACAGCGACAGGTCTGACCTCTCGCTACCTGGCGCTCTCCAATGCATTTCAATGGAGCAATCTTTAAATAATCATAATTAATTGCTATTACTTTTTTTTTTTTTTTTTTTTTTTTTAATGTCAAAAATTCTGTGACCACTTCTGCAATGTTAGGTTTTTTTTTAAAGTAAAAAAAAAAAAAAAAAAAAAAATGCAGAATTGATATTACAGGTCTGATATTCATGTATTCATTTTACAAAATGTTTAGAAAAACTTGTATAATTTTTACATATAAAAAAAAAGGTTGTTTGGGGATTAAAAACTACTTTACACACATCGCCGCCAGCGCTCTGGGGTTTAAACAAGGAATTCACAGCGCGAGAAATTTGAGCATGATTTGTTAATGAATCTGCAGCAAGCCGTTCGCTCTGACCATTCGCTGTCAGGCGCACCCATACAAGCGGAACCTGTGAAACAGCGACCCCTAACCCCGTATTCAACATTACCGCACACAGACTGAGTCGCTGTCAACAAGCAAACCCCGGCCAAGCACAGCGAATACTAGCTGGCGCTGTGAAAATCACGCTACTGGCGCTCATCTGTCGCTACCTGGCGCTATTAATGAATCGCCCTCATAAATGGGCAATACAAAAATATGAGGAAACACTATTTTAGGTTAAATCCCCTCTAAAGACAAGGGGGCACTCCCTTCGACTGTAAAAAAGAAATTCAGTCTCTGCAGGCGACAATCATTTTTTACCATAAGAACTATAAATCTCTGGAAAAGCCTCCCACAGAAACTTGCTACAGCATCAACTGCTGACAGCTTTAAAAATGGATTAGATGCTTGTTTAGAAGAAAATAATATTAATAGTTACTATTAGCTGTTATCAATAATAGAAAAAATTAAAATAACTTCCCCTACCCTAACACCCTTGGTTGAACTTGATGGACATATGTCATATTTCAACCGTATTAACTATCAGGCTGATTCATTAATAGCGCCAGGTAGCGACAGATGAGCGTCAGTAGCGTTATTTGCACAGCGCCCGCTAGTATTCGCTGTGCTTGGCCGTTGTTCGGCTGTTGACAGCGACTCAGTCGGTGTGCGGTAATGTTGAATATTGGGTGAGGAGTCGCTGTTTGACAGGTTCCGCGCTGTATGGGAGCGCATGACAGCGAATGGCCATAGCGAACGGCTCCCAGCATATTCATTAACAAATCACGCTCAAAAAATTCTTGCGCTGTGAAATGCTTGTTTAAACCCCAGAGCGCTGGCGGCGATGGGTTAAAAGTAGTTTTTTAACCCCCAAACAACCATATTTTTAGAAAAAAAAAATGTTTTTGAAACATTTTGTAATATGAATACATTAATATCAGACCTGTAATATCAATTCTGCACATTTTTTTTTTTTTTTAGCTTAAAAAAATATCTAACATTGCAGAAGTGGTCACAGAATTTTTGACATTAAAAAAAAAAAAAAAAAAAAAAGTGCAATTAATTATGAATATTTAAAGATTGCTCCATTGAAATGCATTGGAGAGCGCCAGGTAGCGAGAGGTCATACCTGTCACTGTTCAAGGTCGCTCACTGGCGCTGTGGGGTGAGGCTGGAATAATGATGAATGATTCGCTATCTGGCGCTCTGTCAGTCGCTAAGCAGGATCGGCTTGATAAATGTGTGATTGCGGAGGGGAGCCGGCGTTCTCCTGGCGGTGAGCGTCATTACCGTTCGCTCACCATTCGCTACCTGGTGCTATCCCTTGTTAAATAAGGGCCTATGTAACTAGGGGGTTTATTCATCAATGGATAGTGGCAGGTAGTGCCTCGTAGCGGCAGGCAGCGTCTGGTGAACGCTGGGCGCTATACGCAATAACACATTTATGAAGGCGGTTCTGGTGAACGACTCTAACAGCACCAGGTAGCGTCCGATGTATTATTACAGACAGCTCAGTGTATAGCGCCGATACTCTAGCTTCCAGAGCACCAGGTATTACCAGTCACTCTCCCATACATTTCAATGGACTTTCCTTTTCTTCTGTTTAAACAGGGTTTTTATTTAAGTTTTTTTTTCTCCCAAATAATAGTGTCGCCTCTCCTGGCCTAGAGTCATTTTTGACATTTTTTTTATATTTTTATGCAGAATTGTCATTACAGGTCTGGCATTAAAGTATTAGGCCCTTATTCATCAAGTGATAGCGCCAGGTAGTGTCCGACGAGCGCCAGGTAGCGGCAGCTAACGGCGACTACCGACTCAAGTACGCCCGGCGGCGGTCACAATGACGCATTTATCAAGCAAAATGAGGCTAGCGCCGGCGAGAGCGACGGCTAGCGCGGCATTCATCATGAAGCCACCTGGACCGAACAGCGCCGCTGCAAATTCCCTCACAGCGCCAAGTATGAGCTGTCGCTCCCTGGCGATGTCCAATGCATTTCAATGGAGCAATCTATAATTAATCATAATTAATTGGTATTATTTTTTTTAAATATTTTTTTAATGTCAAAAAATCGGAGACCACTTCTGCAATGTTAGGATTTATTTTTAAGTCAAAAAAAAAAAAAAAAAAAAATATGTGCAGAATTGATCTAACAGGTCTGAGATTAATGTATTCATATAACAAAATGATCCTAGAAACATGTATAATGTTACATTCAAAAAATATGGTTGTTTAGGGGTTAAAAACTAGTTAATACAGATCGCCGCAAGCGCTCTGGGGTTTAAACAAGGAATGGACAGCGACAGCACATTCGGAGCGTGATTTTTTGATGAATATGAAGCTAGCCGTTCGCTCTGGCCATTCGTTGTCAGGCGCTCACATACAACGCTGAACCTGTGAAACAGCGACCCCCCAGCCCGTATTCAACATTACCGCACACCGACTGAGTCGCTGTCATCAAGCTAATGCCGTCCAAGCACAGCGAATACTGGCTGGCGCTGAAAAAATCACGCTACAGTCGCTCATCTGTCGCTACCTGGCGCTATTGATGAATCGGCCTCCCCATGTCACAATGTTACAACAATGTCATTCCATGTGTTTTCGCTTTGTTACTGGTGGATATGTGTTCAAAAACAGACTTTAATCACACAGCGTCTGGCGCTCTATGTTTATAGCGACCAGATCCAGAGCGCCGGCTGTGTGTGTCTGGTTTTTTTGTTGAATATGGTGTGAGTCGCTGAGAGTCTGTCGCACGGAGCCGGCGCTACCTTTCGCTCGCTGCAATGCTGTACTGATGTTAGAACGCCCAACATACATCTCATTCATCAATGCCAGCCAGGTTACTACAGCAACTGAGGTGCTCTGTCACAGCGCCCGATAGCCGATCACGGGTGTATGCTAGTGGTTGCTCTTAGCGCCTCTGTACAGACGCTCATCTGCCGATAGCTGGCGCTAGTAATGAATCAGCCTGTAAGTAATATTAATTAAAGTGTGCAGCCATGCATAGCACAACTCATTACTCATTACTCTAGTTTAGCATTCATAGCATTAGAAATGTGCTGCTTCTCATTTTTATTCTATGCTGTTTCTCCGAAATATTTTCAGGGATGATAACAATGTTGCAACTGCTGCTATTGTCTCCAGGGAATGTCATGTGATTCTGGATTGCCAGCCATATGATATCACTGCAAGAAAAAACACTGTGAGGTCATTAATGTGGCTAACAACACTCGGGGTTTCTCTTTATGCTGTAAGTGCTTTCTGGTTAATATATTACTAAGGCACCGCCAAAGGCAACAAGTAAAGTTTCAGGTTACATATAATATCACATAAAGGCCACATCATATGCACCAGCTAGGCCACAACAGAACATTATAGGCTTCTCTGACTTTTTGGAAATGTATAGAAATATCAATGTCTGTGAATTTGTTTCTTTTTTTTAATGAGCAGTACAGTAAATATGCATTAGGTTCATGCCCGGCCTATGTGTGGTGATCTAATGTGTAGTTGCACATCATCCCATTTCCACATTCCCTCCTTCATTTTCTCTTTTCCACATTCTTTCCTTTTTTTCTTGCTTTTCCACGTTCCCTCATTTTAAAGTGGACCAACACCCAGGATTTTCACTATCCTGAGTGTTGGTCCACTTCCGCGGGGCACCCCGATCGGGGCTGTGTGAAACCCCCCAGAAAGCCCCTAAAATCTTACCTTATCGGCAACGGACAAGCGCCGGATAAGCTGCCGCCTTTCGCGTGCCCCTCTTACAGGGCGCGCGTCCGCGCCGCCATACACAAACTGCGGGCGCGGGTGCGCGTCCTGCTAGAGGGACGCGCGGGAGGCGGCGGTGGCAGCGGCTTATCCGTCGCCGATAAGGTACGTTTTTAGGGGCTTTCTGGGGGGCTTTCACACAGCGGGGCATCCCGATTTCGGATGCCCCGCGGGGAGGGAGCTGATCAGGGGTGGGTGTTGGTCCACTTTAACTCTCTTTTTCTTATTCACTTCTTCTGTCATTCTTTTCCACATTCACCCATTCTTTCTACTTTCCCTTCTTCATTCTCTCTTTTTCACATTTCCTCAATCCTTGGCTTATTTTCCCCATTCCTCCTTTTTATCTTTTCCACAGTCCCTTTGTTATTCTCTCTTTTCCACAGGCCCTCCTTCTTTCTCTCCTTTCCACATCCCTCCCTCATTCTCTTTTCCACATTCCATTCTTCACCCCTCTTTTCCACATTCCCATTTATTTTTCTGTTTCCTACTCTCCCCCTTTATCCTTTATTTTCCCCTCTTTCTTTTTTCCATATTCCATTCTTCCACTTTTTTTACATTCCCTCCTTTCTAACTTTTTCCTCATTCCCTTCGTCTGTCCCTCATGCACACATTCACATGTTTATTTTCAATATCCTAAATTAGATTTTATTTAATCTAGATGGCTACACAGGCTACCCTGGGCTCCCAAATGGGCCCCGAAATTTCCTCCTATACAGTAAATATAGTTCAACTCACAATGTAATTGTAATAATATTACATACATCGCCCCCTAAAAACACTAATGCAACGAAATTAAACTATAAAATAATCTGAGACTGCCCCCTGTGGACCCTGTCAGCAAGCCCCCCACCTTCAAACACACCATCCTTACAATGATCACAAACGTTATCTCCCTTTATCCCTGGTCTTCATGGGATACCGCCCTCAATCGATGCCATCAAGTTATTTCAAGCTGCCAATGCGACCCCTCCTATATCAAGTTCCTGCTACCTTCCATTGTTACTAAGCCTCTTTTTAACCCTTTTTGCAACAAGATTCTATGGCCCTTATTTAAGAAGGGATAGTGTCAGGTAGTGGCTGGTTAATGACAGGTAGCGACAGGTAGCGACTGGTGAACGCCGGACACGGCACGCAATTACACATTTATCAAGCAGAATCTGTTTAGCGACTGGGATAGCGCCATGTAGCGTCTGATTCATCATTTTCACAGCCTCAGCGAACAGCGCCAGTGTTCAGCCTTGCACAGCGCCAGGTATGACCTCTTGCTACCTGGCGCTCTCCCATACATTTCAATGGACGATACTTTTCTTTTTTTCTCTTTAAACAGGGTTTTTGTTTATTTTTTATTTTAAAAAATCACAAATAATTCTGTGACCTATTCTGGCATTAAAAAAAGCAGTTTTTTCACAATTTTTTCATTTTTTATATATTTCATCAGAAATGACATTACAGGTCTGCCATTAAAGTGTTCATGTTACAATGTACCTACAATGTAATTCCATATGTTTTCACTTTGTTACTAGTGGATAGATGCTGGAAAACAGACTTTAAACACACCGCCTCCTGCGCTCTGGGCTTCAAACAAGCATTTTTCAGCGCCAGAGATTTGTGAGGCTGTTTTTTTGCTGAATATGGAGTCGGTCGCTATGAGCAGTCGCTAACATGCGCTCCCATACAGCGCTGTACTGGTCAAATAGCGACTCCTCACAATGTATTCAACATAACTGAACAGCGACTGAGTCGCTATAAAGTAGCGACTCACGGCCGAGCACAGTGACTACTAGCGGGCGCTCTGAAAATGCCTGCTACAGACGCTCATCTGTCTCTACCTGGCGTTGATGATGAATCAGCCTGTATGTATCTCTGCCACTACCATCACAGCAGATTGAGGAGGCACATCATACAGCTATGAGAACTTCATCTGGTCCCAGGTCCATGCATTTAGCATGTCTGGTCTACATGTTTGTCATTGTAAGCCTAGATGGTAATTATCCTACATTACATCTGCATTGGGCAGATTTTTGACTGGCGAGCTTGTAATGTGTGATGACGAGTACACACTATGGTTGGATTGTAAATCCAGAGTATTTCAGTTACAAAATGCTCACCTAGTGGAGCTGTAACGCTCTATTTACACTAATCCTGCTTGTGTTTTGTTGTGCAGCACACAGTGCAAGGGAAAACACTGCCTATTATTTACAATAATATATATATATATACATATATATATTGTATAATATAATATATATATATATATATATATATATATATATATATATAGCCAAAAAACAGCTATCATGTTAACAGAAGGTATAAAGCCAACCTCTCACTTTAAAGTCTTTCAGTGAGTCTGTGAGACTGTGAGATTGTCTTGCATTCTCTGCTCTTTAGAGGTCCATCCACAGATTTTCTGTGAGGGACTGTGAGTGACCATAGTAAAACCTTCAGCGTGTGCATTTTGAGGTAGTCTATTGTAATATTTGAGGTATGTTTAGGATCATTATCCATTCGTAGAAGCTATTCTCTTTTCGGCTTTAGCTTTTTTACAGTTGGTGTTCCGATGTTCTGCAAATCTGTCTGGAGCTGAATTTTGTGTTCAGGATACAGGAGAGGTTTTCTTCTGATGCTTCCTCAACGAAGGCTATATTGGTGCGAATAGCGCTGAACAGTAGAACAATGTACCACAACTCCAGGGTCTGCTGAAATGTAGTTTGAAAATGAGTGGCATGTTCAATACTTTTGTCTACGTGTTGTAAAGAAAGAACATAACATTGGACCAAATGGTCACGCAATTGCTTGTCAACTTGTCACCCCTGTAAAGTTTTATTGGGAACATAATTAAGGGAAAAGTGCATAAACGCAAAGCGGAAGAAGAAAGCAGCATGTGACATTTCCTCATGCACTGGCAAAAAGATAAAAGCCAGACAGACAAGATCAGGAACACACAAAGGAAGGTTAGCCATCCACATGGGATTTCATTGCCGAACATTCAGAACTACTGCCAAGCTTTTTGTCCACAGACAGAGCTTGCAATAGCAGAAGGCATGTCTTGAGAACAATGGTGTTCATCAAAAGAAATGAAACTTTGCCAGTGCAATCTACACTGATTGGTGCAAGCTAAATATATTATAGTATACCTATAACTCTTTACTATGGGCATACTGTAAGTATAGTTTGAATTACTGCCTAAACCTGTCACAGTCCTGATTTTGTGTTATAATTTCTTAAAGATTTGATTTGGATGAAATTGCTCCCAAGAAAACAAAAACCAACAAACTCACCTTGCCCCCTGCTATCCTCCAGCACAGGCATCTGCAGCCAAGCAGATGACACACATCCTTTGCCCTGTCAGCCCACACGCCAGTGCTCCCCGCTGTAGGGAGGCGCTTTTTATACTCAAGGGGTAAGCTTCTGGGGGAAGCCCTCCTTCCCTGCCCCATAACATCACAGTTTTTTTTACATTTTTGACTCTGAAAAGTAACCCTCCCTAGCCATTAAATAGTCCATCCGACTCTTTTAACTGGTATAGGCGTTAGAGATGAGTAGAGATGAGCGAACTTTTGAAAAATTCGATTCGACTGATTCGCCGAATTTTCCGACAAAAATCGTTTCGACCCGAATAAATTCGCGACGAATCGCTATTAAAAACGGCTATTTCTGAGCCTCCTAGAGCCTCAATAGGGTTGTAAACCATTCTGCCTTGCTGTAACACGCACAGGATGCGTGCTGGGTTAGTTAAATAATACTTTGAATAAATATCACATGCAGATCAGAGGCATCGCTAATAGAATCGCAGAGCGGCACAATTGAATTCAAGAGAGTTGAAGTGGCATCACTATGAGAGGCAGGAGCCCAAACATTGCTTTAAAGAGACACTGGAGTTGGCAGCAGCAGGAGCCCAAAAATTGGATGAATCACACCCTGGAGTTGGCAGAAGCAGCAGCAGGAGCCCAAACATTGGCTGAAAGAGACACTGGGGTTGGCTTCAGGAGCCCAAAAATTGGATGAATCACACCCTGGAGTTGGCAGCAGCAGCAGCAGCAGGAGCCCAAATATACACTGGAGTTGGCTTCAGGAGCCCAAACATTGGATGAATCACACCCTGGAGTTGGCAGCAGCAGCAGCAGGAGCCCAAATATACACTGGAGTTGGCTTCAGGAGCCCAAAAATTGGATGAGTCACACCCTGGAGTTGGCAGAAGTTGGCAGCAGCAGCAGCAGGAGCCCCAACATTACTTTAAAGAGACACTGGGGTTGGCTTCAGGAGCCCAAAAATTGGATGAATCACACCCTGGAGTTGGCAGCAGCAGCAGCAGGAGCCCCAACATTACTTTAAAGAGACACTGGGGTTGGCTTCAGGAGCCCAAAAATTGGATGATTCACACCCTGGAGTTGGCAGCAGCAGCAGCAGGAGCCCAAATATACACTGGGGTTGGCTTCAGGAGCCCAAAAATTGGATGAATCACACCCTGGGAGTTGGCAGCAGCAGGAGCCCAAATATTACTTTAAAGAGACACTGGGGTTGGCTTCAGGAGCCCAAAAATTGGATGAATCACACCCTGGAGTTGGCAGCAGCAGGAGCCCAAATATTACTTTAAAGAGACACTGGGGTTGGCTTCAGGAGCCCAAAAATTGCATGATTCACACCCTGGAGTTGGCAGCAGCAGCAGGAGCCCAAATATACACTGGAGTTGGCTTCAGGAGCCCAACAATTGGATGAATCACACCCTGGAGTTGGCAGCAGCAGCAGCAGGAGCCCAAATATTACTTTAAAGAGACACTGGGGTTGGCTTCAGGAGCCCAAAAATTGGATGAATCACACCCTGGAGTTGGCAGCAGCAGGAGCCCAAATATTACTTTAAAGAGACACTGGGGTTGGCTTCAGGAGCCCAAAAATTGGATGATTCACACCCTGGAGTTGGCAGCAGCAGCAGCAGGAGCCCAAATATACACTGGGGTTGGCTTCAGGAGCCCAAAAATTGGATGAATCACACCCTGGAGTTGGCAGCAGCAGCAGGAGCCCAAATATTACTTTAAAGAGACACTGGGGTTGGCTTCAGGAGCCCAAAAATTGGATGAATCACACCCTGGAGTTGGCAGCAGCAGGAGCCCAAATATTACTTTAAAGAGACACTGGGGTTGGCTTCAGGAGCCCAAAAATTGCATGATTCACACCCTGGAGTTGGCAGCAGCAGCAGCAGGAGCCCAAATATACACTAGAGTTGGCTTCAGGAGCCCAAAAATTGGATGAATCACACCCTGGAGTTGGCAGAAGTTGGCAGCAGCAGCAGCAGGAGCCCAAACATTACTTTAAAGAGACCCTGGGGTTGGCTTCAGGAGCCCAAAAATTGGATGAATCACACCCTGTGGAGAGTCATGTGGAGAAAAAGTAGCTTAGTTAGTAATATCTACATAAAATTATGAATAAACAAATGCAAAAGTATTGCCAAAGTGAAGTTTTGTTTGAGGGTGTGTTTCCACCTTTTAATTAAATCAGAAACAAGAAGGTATCATTGCCTCTGACTAATTAGCCCTCAAAAATTCTTGGAATTTTTAATCTGGAATCATGTCTGATCCGTCTTATCCGAAGAATATTAATAAAAAGTAAGAGTAACGTAAAGGATTTTTTATCAATACTTACTTGTGGTCCGATGCGGAGGAATGTCTGTAACTGGAGAGCAGCGCCTTAAATCTGTTTTGCACGATCCATCTTTCTTTAGTGTAGGTCTGGCCCCGTCATCAATCTACTGGAATACATCAGGCATTGTTGGGAGGAAAGCTTGGATGATCCAAGCGCCATTCATTTCCACGCAGGGCAGTCTCTGGAAAAAAAAAGTCTGTATAAACCAGGGTCTTTTTCATATAAAAACAAATGGTTATTCTTGCTTTTAAACCATATGTTCCACAGATTTACCAGTCATTGTGTCAGCCAATGAAGCAACTTTGTCTCGAAGTGCTGCAAAAGCAGTCCACTGCATCACAAGTGGCATCTGACACCCCCAGTCAACTGTCTGTCTGTTATGCTTTGGGTTCAGCTCCACTATCCATTGATGAAGATCTGATAATCATAAAATTCAGCAGCTACTGCCCAGCCAAGAAGTGGAGGAGACACTCGCCTCTTCTTCCACTAGCCGGCAATTAGTGATGAGGAGAGTGTCGTGGGAGGAGGTGTTGCAAGCCGAGGTAGTGGAAGAGGGTCCCTGGAGTCTGCGGCGGTGGCGGCGGCAGCAGCAGCAGATTATTGCGGACTGTTGTTCGGAAAAATCAGCTACTCAGCGATGTGGCAGTGTTTCATGCAGCATCCTGGGGAGAAAAAGTAGGTTAGTTAGTGTATATACATAGAATTATGAATAGACAAATGCAATAGTATTGCCAAAGTGAAGTTTTGTTTGAGGGTGTGTTTCCACCTTGTAATTAAATCAGAAACAACTAGCTATCATTTGCCTCTGAATAATTAGCCCTCAAAAATTCTTGGAATTTTTAATCTTGATGTCTGAGGGATTTCTCCTCTCAGACAGCGTCACCATAAGTCCAGCCTGCTGCATTACACTTGGAAGAACATCTTGTTTGCGCTGCGACAAGGAAGCCAAAGTCATGCGTCCTCACATGGCACACGTGTTCAGTCTAGTTTTTAAGTCTTGCCCCCATCTGAAAGAACAACAGGAAAGAAAGTTAGCATGCACTTCTGGCACTCCTACACCACCAAGCACAACCCTATTGAGCCTCAGCGCCACAACGGTGTACCCCACCATAGTCTGATTTGCGATGTTTCCACCCGTTGGAATTCCACCCTCCATATGCAGGATCCACTATAGCAGTGGTCCCCAACCCTGTCCTCAAGGCCCACCAACAGGCCAGGTTTTGCAGATCTCCACAAAGATGCACAGGTGGAGTAATTAGTGCAGCTGCAGAGCAATAGAGCTGGCTATTTGGAGATCCTAAAAACATGACATGTTGGTGGGCCTTGAGGACAGGGTTGAGGACCACTGCACTATAGGAACAGAGAAAAGCCATCACGGATTTCTGGATGATCCAAACGGATAGGGGGACACCTGTGTAAATTCAATGTAAACCATTGGCAGCTCATACGTGACACCGACCGTTTGCTCAGGCCCTTTGAGGAAGCTACGTTATTAGTCAGTTGCCAGGACTATGAGATGAACGATGAGATTCCACTGCTTCATGTACTACAACACATGTTGGAAACCATGGCTGGTCAGGGCACTGGAGACATGGCACATACATTTCACAGCCACATGAAGCCTGTGGGGGCTGAAGTGGAGGAGGAGGAGGGGGTGGGGCAAAGCAAACCACAGTTTAGGTTTCACAAAATGACCATTTTATCTAGTCATCTGACAGAAGAGGAGGAGCAGGAGCAGCCACAGGAGCTAGAGGGTTGTGAGTAAGGTGAGACAGAGGACCCAGACACACCGTGGCAGTTTACAGTGGAGATGGAGACAGGTAGTCCCTCCGAGTCATTTGCACAAATGGCACGATGCATGCTCACATGCTTGCGTACTAGTGAGCGCAGAATTGTCTCCATTTGTCAGCGGGAAGACTTCTGGCTCTCCAACTTATTGGACCCTCGCTTCCGGCACAAAATGGGGGCATTTTTTACGCCCACTGAGAGGGAGGACAAACTGACCTACTACAGAGACATCCCACGTAGTCAGTTGGGCGATGTCTATCTGCGCCATGGCCCATACTCCCGCAGGTCTGACTCGGGGGGACCTCTGCGATCACCTTCCACTGCCATGGCTGCTGGGGGGGTGGAAGGAGCAGCAGCAGCAGCTCCATCAGCAGCAGCCTCAGTCTTCAGTCGCTAGTGAGTAGCTTTCTACACCCGCATAGTGAGTCTACTCATGAGCAGCAGGAAGACCTGGAGCTGGACCTCAAACAGCAGGTCATGTCATACCTTGACATGACCATGCCAACACACCTTCAAGATCCACTGGATTTGCTGGGAAGCCAAACTTGACTTGTGCCCGCAACTAGCAGAGTTTGCCCTGGAAAAGCTGTACTGGCCGGACAGTAGTTGATTTAGATGGCAACTGGGCTGCTCTATATAACGAAGCAAAATGGCAAATTTACCTCACTATATGAGCTATTGCCCCTCAGATTTACACAGGGGCTGCCCTATATTATGCTGCAAAGTGGCAAATTTACCTCACAATATAAGCTATTGCCCCTCAGATTTACACAGGGCCTGCTCTATATTATGCTGCAAAATGGCAAATTAACCTCACAATATAAGCTATTGCCCCTCAGATTTACACAGGGCCTGCTCTATATAACGAAGCAAAATGGCAAATTTACCTCACTATATAAGCTATTGCCCCTCAGATTTACACAGGGGCTGCTCTATATTATGCTGCAAAATGGCAAATTAACCTCACAATATAAGCTATTGCAGCTCTATATAAATAAAAATAAATAAATAAAAAAAGGGCCTGTAGAAGCTTATTTAGTATAACAGATAGGGTGACATGTGCTGGTTTGGGATGCCCATATGGGCTAGTGTTTTGGCAGCAGTACAAAAACCAATGCAAAATGCAATAGCTTAATAAAGCTGATGCTGATCAACGCTTATTTAGTATAACAGATGGGGTGCAACATGCAGGTTTGGGATGCCCTGCGGCCTGGTGTATTTAAAGCAGACCAAAACCAATTCAAAATGCAATAACTTAATAAAGCTGAGGCTGTAGATGCTTATTTAGTATAAACAGGTAGGGTGCAAGGTGCAGCTTTGGGGTGCCCTGCGGCCTGGTTAAATGAAAGCAGTCAAAAAGGAAGTGCAAACTGAAGTAGCTTAATGAAGCTGATGCTGATCAACGCTTATGTTGTATACCAGATAGGGTGCAAGGTGCAGCTTTGGGGTGCCCTGCGGCCTGGTTTATTAAAATCAGTCAAAAACAAGTGCAAACTGAAGTAGCCTGATCAACGCTTATGTTGTATAACAGATAGGTTTAAAATAGCATGTGCCTTGGGATGCCCGTGTGGCCTGTTATATTTCAAGCTGAACAAAAAGTAACAATAATCCAAGTATGAGACATCATTTTGACCTTCTTCACAGCGCCATACTTTGAAAAAAAAAAATTAATTTCATGCCGATCAATCCAAAGGTCAATGCCCCTAACAAAAATAGTGTTCGGCATAAGTTTTCCTTCTGGAAGGACGTAACCTTTAGTTTACATGGTTGGGGTAGGTTATCTTACAAATTGGGATACCCCAGGCAGCAGTGTCATTGAAAGAGACAGATTGTAATGCAGGCCATACGCAAAAAGAGAAATTCAGGCTGCAACAGGCCTATTTAGTTTACATGGTTGGGGTAGGTTATCTTACAAATTGGGATACCCCACTGTATATGAAACCGAATATAAATGCACACCCAAAAGTGGACACTCAGCCTCCAAGAGGCCTGCTTAGTTTAAATAAGAGAGCTGCTTAGTATGGTAGGTAGGTTATGTTATGTTACAGAATGGGTTGCCCCAAGCAGACTTGAGATCAGTATATATGCACACAGCAGCAGTGTGTTAGCAGGCTCATACAGGCCAAATTTCTTTAAATAACTGTGCAGCTTACAGTTAATGCAGAGGCTAATGGTATGTTACAGAATGGGATGCCCCAAGCAGACTTGAGATCAGTATATATGCACACAGCAGCAGTGTGTTAGCAGGCTCATACAGGCCAAATTTCTTTAAATAAATGTGCAGCTTACAGTAAATGCAGAGGCTAATGGTATGTTACAGAATGGGATGCCCCAAAGCTGACTTGAGATCAGTATATATGCACACAGCAGCAGTGTGTTAGCAGGCTCATACAGGCCAAATTTCTTTAAATAACTGTGCAGCTTACAGTTAATGCAGAGGCTAATGGTATGTTACAGAATGGGATGCCCCAAGCTGACTTGAGATCAGTATATATGCACACAGCAGCAGTGTGTTAGCAGGCTCATACAGGCCAAATTTCTTTAAATAAATGTGCAGCTTACAGTAAATGCAGAGGCTAATGGTATGTTACAGAATGGGATGCCCCAAAGCTGACTTGAGATCAGTATATATGCACACAGCAGCAGTGTGTTAGCAGGCTCATACAGGCCAAATTTCTTTACATAAATGTGCAGCTTACAGTAAATGCAGAGGCTAATGGTATGTTACAGAATGGGATGCCCCAAAGCAGACTTGAGATCAGTATATATGCACACAGCAGCAGTGTGTTAGCAGGCTCATACAGGCCAAATTTCTTTAAATAACTGTGCAGCTTACAGTTAATGCAGAGGCTAATGGTATGTTACAGAATGGGATGCCCCAAGCAGACTTGAGATCAGTATATATGCACACAGCAGCAGTGTGTTAGCAGGCTCATACAGGCCAAATTTCTTTAAATAACTGTGCAGCTTACAGTTAATGCAGAGGCTAATGGTATGTTACAGAATGGGATGCCCCAAGCAGACTTGAGATCAGTATATATGCACACAGCAGCAGTGTGTTAGCAGGCTCATACAGGCCAAATTTCTTTAAATAAATGTGCAGCTTACAGTAAATGCAGAGGCTAATGGTATGTTACAGAATGGGATGCCCCAAAGCTGACTTGAGATCAGTATATATGCACACAGCAGCAGTGTGTTAGCAGGCTCATACAGGCCAAATTTCTTTAAATAACTGTGCAGCTTACAGTTAATGCAGAGGCTAATGGTATGTTACAGAATGGGATGCCCCAAGCTGACTTGAGATCAGTATATATGCACACAGCAGCAGTGTGTTAGCAGGCTCATACAGGCCAAATTTCTTTAAATAAATGTGCAGCTTACAGTAAATGCAGAGGCTAATGGTATGTTACAGAATGGGATGTCCCAAAAACCAGAGAGCACCTGGCAGGCAGCAGTAAGACTATGCACAGCAAAAGTGTCTTTATCATGCCTAATTTCAATTAGAATAGGTGCAAATGGTTAGGTTCTTAAATAGAGGCTGGTGTAGTCACAGAATGGGATGCCCTAAAAACCAGCAGTAAGTACACCTGGCAGGGACAAGTTGTGCTATGCCCAGCAAAAGTGTCTTTATCAGGCCTAATTTCAAATATGATAAGAGCAAATGCTTATATGGTCTTAAACAGAGGCTGCTTTAGTCACAGAATGGGATGCCCCAAATAGGAGTGCACCTGGCAGGGTCCAGTAGTGCTTTGCCCAGCAAAAGTGTCTTTATCAGGCTAATTTCAAATATGATAAGAGCAAATGCTTATATGGTCTTAAACAGAGGCTGCTGTAGTCACAGAATGGGATGCCCTGGGCAGGAATGGACCTGGCAGGGTACAGTAGTGCTTTGCCCAGCAAAAGTGTCTTTATCAGGCTAATTTCAAATATGATAAGAGCAAATGCTTATATGGTCTTAAACAGAGGCTGCTTTAGTCACAGAATGGGATGCCCTGGGCAGGAATGGACCTGGCAGGGTACAGTAGTGCTTTGCCCAGCAAAAGTGTCTTTATCAGGCCTAATTTCAAATATGATAAGAGCAAATGCTTATATGGTCTTAAACAGAGGCTGCTGTAGTCACAGAATGGGATGCCCTGGGCAGGAATGGACCTGGCAGGGTCCAGTAGTGCTTTGCCCAGCAAAAGTGTCTTTATCAGGCCTAATTTCAAATATGATAAGAGCAAATGCTTATATGGTCTTAAACAGAGGCTGCTTTAGTCACAGAATGGGATGCCCTGGGCAGGAATGGACCTGGCAGGGTACAGTAGAGCTTTGCCCAGCAAAAGTGTCTTTATCAGGCCTAATTTCAAATATGATAAGAGCAAATGCTTATATGGTCTTAAACAGAGGCTGCTTTAGTCACAGAATGGGATGCCCTGGGCAGGAATGGACCTGGCAGGGTACAGTAGTGCTTTGCCCAGCAAAAGTGTCTTTATCAGGCCTAATTTCAAATATGATAAGAGCAAATGCTTATATGGTCTTAAACAGAGGCTGCTTTAGTCACAGAATGGGATGCCCTGGGCAGGAATGGACCTGGCAGGGTACAGTAGTGCTTTGCCCAGCAAAAGTGTCTTTATCAGGCTAATTTCAAATATGATAAGAGCAAATGCTTATATGGTCTTAAACAGAGGCTGCTTTAGTCACAGAATGGGATGCCCTGGGCAGGAATGGACCTGGCAGGGTACAGTAGTGCTTTGCCCAGCAAAAGTGTCTTTATCAGACCTAATTTCAAATATGATAAGAGCAAATGCTTATATGGTCTTAAACAGAGGCTGCTGTAGTCACAGAATGGGATGCCCTGGGCAGGAATGGACCTGGCAGGGTCCAGTAGTGCTTTGCCCAGCAAAAGTGTCTTTATCAGGCTAATTTCAAATATGATAAGAGCAAATGCTTATATGGTCTTAAACAGAGGCTGCTTTAGTCACAGAATGGGATGCCCCAACAGGAATCGACCTGGCAGGGTCCAGTAGTGCTTTGCCCAGCAAAAGTGTCTTTATCAGGCCTAATTTCAAATATGATAAGAGCAAATGCTTATATGGTCTTAAACAGAGGCTGCTGTAGTCACAGAATGGGATGCCCTGGGCAGGAATGGACCTGGCAGGGTCCAGTAGTGCTTTGCCCAGCAAAAGTGTCTTTATCAGGCTAATTTCAAATATGATAAGAGCAAATGCTTATATGGTCTTAAACAGAGGCTGCTTTAGTCACAGAATGGGATGCCCCAACAGGAATCGACCTGGCAGGGTCCAGTAGTGCTTTGCCCAGCAAAAGTGTCTTTATCAGGCTAATTTCAAATATGATAAGAGCAAATGCTTATATGGTCTTAAACAGAGGCTGCTTTAGTCACAGAATGGGATGCCCTGGGCAGGAATGGACCTGGCAGGGTACAGTAGTGCTTTGCCCAGCAAAAGTGTCTTTATCAGGCCTAATTTCAAATATGATAAGAGCAAATGCTTATATGGTCTTAAACAGAGGCTGCTTTAGTCACAGAATGGGATGCCCTGGGCAGGAATGGACCTGGCAGGGTACAGTAGTGCTTTGCCCAGCAAAAGTGTCTTTATCAGGCTAATTTCAAATATGATAAGAGCAAATGCTTATATGGTCTTAAACAGAGGCTGCTTTAGTCACAGAATGGGATGCCCTGGGCAGGAATGGACCTGGCAGGGTACAGTAGTGCTTTGCCCAGCAAAAGTGTCTTTATCAGGCCTAATTTCAAATATGATAAGAGCAAATGCTTATATGGTCTTAAACAGAGGCTGCTGTAGTCACAGAATGGGATGCCCTGGGCAGGAATGGACCTGGCAGGGTCCAGTAGTGCTTTGCCCAGCAAAAGTGTCTTTATCAGGCTAATTTCAAATATGATAAGAGCAAATGCTTATATGGTCTTAAACAGAGGCTGCTTTAGTCACAGAATGGGATGCCCCAACAGGAATCGACCTGGCAGGGTCCAGTAGTGCTTTGCCCAGCAAAAGTGTCTTTATCAGGCCTAATTTCAAATATGATAAGAGCAAATGCTTATATGGTCTTAAACAGAGGCTGCTGTAGTCACAGAATGGGATGCCCTGGGCAGGAATGGACCTGGCAGGGTCCAGTAGTGCTTTGCCCAGCAAAAGTGTCTTTATCAGGCTAATTTCAAATATGATAAGAGCAAATGCTTATATGGTCTTAAACAGAGGCTGCTTTAGTCACAGAATGGGATGCCCCAACAGGAATCGACCTGGCAGGGTCCAGTAGTGCTTTGCCCAGCAAAAGTGTCTTTATCAGGCTAATTTCAAATATGATAAGAGCAAATGCTTATATGGTCTTAAACAGAGGCTGCTTTAGTCACAGAATGGGATGCCCTGGGCAGGAATGGACCTGGCAGGGTACAGTAGTGCTTTGCCCAGCAAAAGTGTCTTTATCAGGCTAATTTCAAATATGATAAGAGCAAATGCTTATATGGTCTTAAACAGAGGCTGCTTTAGTCACAGAATGGGATGCCCTGGGCAGGAATTGACCTGGCAGGGTACAGTAGTGCTTTGCCCAGCAAAAGTGTCTTTATCAGGCCTAATTTCAAATATGATAAGAGCAAATGCTTATATGGTCTTAAACAGAGGCTGCTGTAGTCACAGAATGGGATGCCCTGGGCAGGAATGGACCTGGCAGGGTCCAGTAGTGCTTTGCCCAGCAAAAGTGTCTTTATCAGGCTAATTTCAAATATGATAAGAGCAAATGCTTATATGGTCTTAAACAGAGGCTGCTTTAGTCACAGAATGGGATGCCCCAACAGGAATCGACCTGGCAGGGTCCAGTAGTGCTTTGCCCAGCAAAAGTGTCTTTATCAGGCCTAATTTCAAATATGATAAGAGCAAATGCTTATATGGTCTTAAACAGAGGCTGCTGTAGTCACAGAATGGGATGCCCTGGGCAGGAATGGACCTGGCAGGGCCCAGTAGTGCTTTGCCCAGCAAAAGTGTCTTTATCAGGCTAATTTCAAATATGATAAGAGCAAATGCTTATATGGTCTTAAACAGAGGCTGCTTTAGTCACAGAATGGGATGCCCCAACAGGAATCGACCTGGCAGGGTCCAGTAGTGCTTTGCCCAGCAAAAGTGTCTTTATCAGGCTAATTTCAAATATGATAAGAGCAAATGCTTATATGGTCTTAAACAGAGGCTGCTTTAGTCACAGAATGGGATGCCCTGGGCAGGAATGGACCTGGCAGGGTACAGTAGTGCTTTGCCCAGCAAAAGTGTCTTTATCAGGCCTAATTTCAAATATGATAAGAGCAAATGCTTATATGGTCTTAAACAGAGGCTGCTTTAGTCACAGAATGGGATGCCCTGGGCAGGAATGGACCTGGCAGGGTACAGTAGTGCTTTGCCCAGCAAAAGTGTCTTTATCAGGCCTAATTTCAAATATGATAAGAGCAAATGCTTATATGGTCTTAAACAGAGGCTGCTGTAGTCACAGAATGGGATGCCCTGGGCAGGAATGGACCTGGCAGGGTCCAGTAGTGCTTTGCCCAGCAAAAGTGTCTTTATCAGGCTAATTTCAAATATGATAAGAGCAAATGCTTATATGGTCTTAAACAGAGGCTGCTTTAGTCACAGAATGGGATGCCCCAACAGGAATCGACCTGGCAGGGTCCAGTAGTGCTTTGCCCAGCAAAAGTGTCTTTATCAGGCCTAATTTCAAATATGATAAGAGCAAATGCTTATATGGTCTTAAACAGAGGCTGCTTTAGTCACAGAATGGGATGCCCTGGGCAGGAATGGACCTGGCAGGGTACAGTAGTGCTTTGCCCAGCAAAAGTGTCTTTATCAGGCTAATTTCAAATATGATAAGAGCAAATGCTTATATGGTCTTAAACAGAGGCTGCTTTAGTCACAGAATGGGATGCCCTGGGCAGGAATGGACCTGGCAGGGTACAGTAGTGCTTTGCCCAGCAAAAGTGTCTTTATCAGGCCTAATTTCAAATATGATAAGAGCAAATGCTTATATGGTCTTAAACAGAGGCTGCTGTAGTCACAGAATGGGATGCCCTGGGCAGGAATGGACCTGGCAGAGTCCAGTAGTGCTTTGCCCAGCAAAAGTGTCTTTATCAGGCTAATTTCAAATATGATAAGAGCAAATGCTTATATGGTCTTAAACAGAGGCTGCTTTAGTCACAGAATGGGATGCCCCAACAGGAATCGACCTGGCAGGGTCCAGTAGTGCTTTGCCCAGCAAAAGTGTCTTTATCAGGCCTAATTTCAAATATGATAAGAGCAAATGCTTATATGGTCTTAAACAGAGGCTGCTTTAGTCACAGAATGGGATGCCCTGGGCAGGAATGGACCTGGCAGGGTACAGTAGTGCTTTGCCCAGCAAAAGTGTCTTTATCAGGCTAATTTCAAATATGATAAGAGCAAATGCTTATATGGTCTTAAACAGAGGCTGCTTTAGTCACAGAATGGGATGCCCTGGGCAGGAATGGACCTGGCAGGGTACAGTAGTGCTTTGCCCAGCAAAAGTGTCTTTATCAGGCCTAATTTCAAATATGATAAGAGCAAATGCTTATATGGTCTTAAACAGAGGCTGCTTTAGTCACAGAATGGGATGCCCTGGGCAGGAATGGACCTGGCAGGGTCCAGTAGTGCTTTGCCCAGCAAAAGTGTCTTTATCAGGCTAATTTCAAATATGATAAGAGCAAATGCTTATATGGTCTTAAACAGAGGCTGCTGTAGTCACAGAATGGGATGCCCTGGGCAGGAATGGACCTGGCAGGGTCCAGTAGTGCTTTGCCCAGCAAAAGTGTCTTTATCAGGCTAATTTCAAATATGATAAGAGCAAATGCTTATATGGTCTTAAACAGAGGCTGCTTTAGTCACAGAATGGGATGCCCCAACAGGAATCGACCTGGCAGGGTCCAGTAGTGCTTTGCCCAGCAAAAGTGTCTTTATCAGGCCTAATTTCAAATATGATAAGAGCAAATGCTTATATGGTCTTAAACAGAGGCTGCTTTAGTCACAGAATGGGATGCCCTGGGCAGGAATGGACCTGGCAGGGTACAGTAGTGCTTTGCCCAGCAAAAGTGTCCTTATCAGGCTAATTTCAAATATGATAAGAGCAAATGCTTATATGGTCTTAAACAGAGGCTGCTTTAGTCACAGAATGGGATGCCCTGGGCAAGAATGGACCTGGCAGGGTACAGTAGTGCTTTGCCCAGCAAAAGTGTCTTTATCAGGCCTAATTTCAAATATGATAAGAGCAAATGCTTATATGGTCTTAAACAGAGGCTGCTTTAGTCACAGAATGGGATGCCCTGGGCAGGAATGGACCTGGCAGGGTACAGTAGTGCTTTGCCCAGCAAAAGTGTCTTTATCAGGCCTAATTTCAAATATGATAAGAGCAAATGCTTATATGGTCTTAAACAGAGGCTGCTTTAGTCACAGAATGGGATGCCCTGGGCAGGAATGGACCTGGCAGGGTACAGTAGTGCTTTGCCCAGCAAAAGTGTCTTTATCAGGCCTAATTTCAAATATGATAAGAGCAAATGCTTATATGGTCTTAAACAGAGGCTGCTTTAGTCACAGAATGGGATGCCCTGGGCAGGAATGGACCTGGCAGGGTACAGTAGTGCTTTGCCCAGCAAAAGTGTCTTTATCAGGCCTAATTTCAAATATGATAAGAGCAAATGCTTATATGGTCTTAAACAGAGGCTGCTTTAGTCACAGAATGGGATGCCCTGGGCAGGAATGGACCTGGCAGGGTACAGTAGTGCTTTGCCCAGCAAAAGTGTCTTTATCAGGCCTAATTTCAAATATGATAAGAGCAAATGCTTATATGGTCTTAAACAGAGGCTGCTTTAGTCACAGAATGGGATGCCCTGGGCAGGAATGGACCTGGCAGGGTACAGTAGTGCTTTGCCCAGCAAAAGTGTCTTTATCAGGCCTAATTTCAAATATGATAAGAGCAAATGCTTATATGGTCTTAAACAGAGGCTGCTGTAGTCACAGAATGGGATGCCCTGGGCAGGAATGGACCTGGCAGGGTCCAGTAGTGCTTTGCCCAGCAAAAGTGTCTTTATCAGGCTAATTTCAAATATGATAAGAGCAAATGCTTATATGGTCTTAAACAGAGGCTGCTTTAGTCACAGAATGGGATGCCTCACAGCAGACTTAAGATCAGTTCAGTATATATGCACAGTTAGTTACTATAAGCAGCCTGAAAACGCTAACAAAGGCTGGATGAAAAAAAAAAAATCTCCCTGTCAGCCAGCTCCGTTTTTCCTACCTTTCCCTGGCTTTCTGTCTGTCTCCTGTCTGTCTCCTGTCTGTCTCCTGCCTGTCTCCTGCCTGTCTCCAGCCTGTCTCCTGCCTGTCCCTGCCTGTCTAACTGCCTCAGCTACACAGCGTTCTGTCTGTCACGAATGCAATAGAGAAATGAGGAAAAGCAAGATGGCCGCCGTTAAATACCGCTGTGTGACGTCACCGGGCTTGCTGGCTGCTGATAGGCTGCATGTGACTGCCCCAGCTTGCACTGGCGCGGGATAGATGTCCAGACATGTCCCGTCCGCCATCTTAGAATGCCTGTAAATGTAAATGAATGGATGTTAAAGGAAAACTTCGAGTGATCGAATCGCGGGGAAATTCGGATTCGATCCGAATCGAATTTTTCCTGAAATTCGGATCGAATCCGGGTTCGTCCGGATCGATTCGCTCATCCCTAGAGATGAGCGAACTTCTTAAAAATTCGATTCGGGCAATTCGCCGAATTTCTCCAAGAAATTCGGGTTCGTCCGAATCGAACTTTAAAGAATCGCTCATCTCTGCCGGCATGTAGGTAAGTGTTTGCTACATGCCGGCATGGTGGGAGCGGGGAGGCCGGCTGCACTGTCAGTGGGCGGCGGAAGCTGGCTTCCGCCGCCCGCTGACAGCGCAGCCGGCCTCCCTGCTCCCACTATACAGCAAACACTTACCGGCATGGTCGGAGCAGGGAGGCCGGCTGCGCTGTCAGCGGGCGGCGGAAGCCGGCTTCCGCCACCCACTGACAGCGCAGCCGGCCTCCCCGCTCCCACCATGCTGGCATTTTTTTTTTTATTTCAGGGAAAATTCGGTCAGCACGAACCACCAAAAATTCGGGTTCGTGCTGAATCGAATTTTTCCTGAAATTCGGTGCAAATTCAGGTTCGTTAGAACCGATTCGCTCATCCCTAATAGGAGTCATAAGCATCCCTTACCAGTTCACAACGGGTTGAAATGAAAAAGAAAAACAGCACACACCAGAAAAAGTCATTTAATAAACTATAATTTTACACTAAGGGCCTTATTCATGAAGGGATAGCGCCAGGTAGTGTCAGGTGAACGCAGGGCACGGCGCGCAATTACACATTTATGAAGCCGAATCTGTAGAGCGTCTGGTACAACGCCATGTAGCGTACGATTCATTATTAGCCCAGGCTCAGCGTAATCTCAAATCTTTCTGACATGTATGCTGGCCTAGAAAATGACATTTTTGAAAACTTTTTGGATTAATATTTTTATGCAGAATTGTCCTTACATGCCTGGTATTAAAGTGTTCATGTTACAATGTAATAACAATGTAATTCCATATGTTTTCGCTTTGTTACTAGCGGATACATGTTCAAAAACAGACTTTTTACTCACACAGCCTCTGGCGCTATGGGCTACAACTACATGATTTTGAGCGCCGGCGATGTTTGAGGCTGTTTTTTTGATGAATGTGGTGTGAGTCAGTCGCACTAAGCTGGCGCTATCGTTCGGTCCCATACAGCGTAGTACTGTGACTCACACATCATATTCATCAATGCCGGACAGCGACTGAGGCGCTATGAAACAATGATCCATGGCCAAGCACAGTGACTACTAGCGGTCGCTCTGAAATCCGGTCTACTGTCGCCACCTGGCGTTAGTAATGAATCAGCCTGTAATATTTACCCCCTTTCTCGCTATTCATCATCCAGCGGTGTCCTCATCTATACTGCTCCATCCGCCACTGTCTCGCGATGCTTTCCAGTGAGGACAGTGGGATGTAGGCTTCCGATACCTTGCTCCCTGCTATAGGAAAGGGCTATTTATAGGCGAAAGAGTCAGGTGGTTGAAAAGGGTAGGAGGGCCTGAAAAGTCACCTGCTAGCTGGTGCCTGGGCTGGTGTAGGGCAAAGCGGGGCACCTCATAACTTTTTTTTTTACTTCAGTGTTTTAAAAAAGTGATGTGGGGGTGGGGCTTGTCCGTGAGGGCTACCCCTGGCAGCTCACTCATTGGGCTATAAAGAGCGTGAGGAGTGAGGTGAGCTGGCTTTATTTTTTCAGCAGTTTTGGTAAATTTGCTTGCATGCTTCCTTCCTGTTAATATCATTGCTATGTGTTATAGTATTCCTAGAGAGAGGAGAGATGAATATATGTAGACACTGAATTATATTACTGCCAGCAATTATCAGTGGATCCACAATAACTCTTGTAGCCCATTATGCCGTAATAGTTTTCATCTCACTGGCTATGTACAGATGTGACTGCACACATGTCTGTCTCCAGCACTTACTATGCCACTGAGAAATTCTGGCTAGCAGTCCAGGATGTCATATGATATAAGCATTACAGGGAGGGACATTGCCTATGATCCACGGAGGTTTATAAAGATTTAAATGTGGGCCAACACTGAGGACAGTGTATCTCACCTCTCCTAGCCATGCAGACCTACAATCTGTTTCTGTGCCTTCTAGTGACATTTCACATGGTATTGATATCATTTCTCAGAGTATTAGAATTAAAACCACCCAGTGGGGTGTAAATTGATGTCGGAGACTGCAGAGAACATATTGCTCTCTAACAAAAAGTTTACCCCGTTTATTGGATTCTTTCCATGGCCTCTCTGAGCTGCTTCCATGGTATGCTTTTATAGCATCTGAGCCTGCCCCACATACTTTTTAGGGAATGTTCTACAGACAGAACTGAGATTTTTATTATATTTAGGGATGAGTGAACCTATTCAGACAAGTTGGAATTTGTTCTAAATTTCAGGGAAAAAAACTCAACCCCAATGAGAATTTCTTGCCGTTAATTGTAACAAATTAATGTTTACCTGAAACACCCTAAAAGTAGACACAAACAAATTACATACTTCCTTATTTCAGCCGTGGGTGATGTCCTTATGGTTCGATGGATCCCCCCCCCCCTTGTGGTGGCTCTGTGTCCTCTTCTTCATTGGGCCATCCCATCCTCATGTCCACAGGCATGCCAGCTCTGACGTCAGGCTGGCAACCCTCCCTGGCATCTCTGCATGGTAAAGAAGGGCGACCTCTGTCTCTCTGTGTGTAGATTGGTGGCACCTTGACAGCTAACCAGCTGATGGTCACCAGCCAACGACATAGACTGCACTAGACATCGGAGAGTGTACCACGCTGAGTCAAGAAGGAAGAGGCACTGGCTTGCTGGATGAAGAGGAGGGCATGGGAGCAACCACCAGAGCCAGGGGAAGGGCCCTGTAAGTTAATTATTTATTTTTAGTTTTACTGTGATATGACATCTTGTAACCCCAACCACAACTTAAATGCCCGAGCGTTCTGATATTGCCAAGGGTTGCATGGCCAGGGACTGGATTACTCAAAAACTCAAGATTTTTTCTCACGGAAGAGTATTTTCCAAAGTTGGTTTGGACCAAACAGAGCAAAAATCAGCCAATAAGAAACCTATGAGATAAGCAAAATAGTGATTTATTTTTATTCCCCCAGAGAAACTAAGGAAGAGCTATCAACAGAGAGATCGGCTAATTTGGTTTTGCATTATTGGTGTGTTTTGTTCCACTTTAAATGCTAAAAATGTATCTTAAGCTAATGTCAAAGTTCCCGTTATGTATTTTTAAAGTGAAAAACTAAAAAACGAAGCACTCTGAAACATCTGTATTATCAGTTTAATTAATTTTATTGTTACAAAGAACGTAGTTTATAGCAAAAAGTTACTAAGGTTTACTACTCCTTTTCTCTATATACAGTTGCCTTAAAATGGAACAAAACCCCACATTTTCACAAGTCCATTTTGTTCTATGTTTCCTGAGTATACTGGCGATCCTAGGGGGTTTCCCACAGCAGGGCATTCCAAATCAAGATGGGGAATCAGGTACCTGCAGAACCAAAATATTTAAAAAAATTGTCATCAGAACCAAGGATCAATGCTAATTTTAATCCCATTATTTATGTAAAAGGCGGTTCAAGTTTATGTATCACTTTTTCATTGGATTGATTTAAATTCAAAACTATTTGATACAATGGAGAAAAAGGGTTGATGATGAAATGGATTCAATTCTTTCCCTGTTAGATCAAACAAAGCCTTTAGTATGTTTCTGTACTAAATAAACGATTGCAAATATATTCCTGGCATTTAGTTTACAAATCCAATCTGGTTGTTCAAATTGGGATTCAGATTGTAATAACTAAAAGTGCTCAGGATGTGAAAGCCAGCAGTACACATGTGGTATTTGTTACATGCGAGCAGCAGCGTCACGACTTTGCTCAGCTCTAAAGGAGCCTGACACTAAGGGCGCTGCCCTAACAACTGATCTAGGACATGTGTACATGACCAGCTTTAGCCCTGTTTCCATTTAAAAGAAAGGAGGGGGGGGGGGGGTAAAACAGAACTGATACTGACTTCTGTTTATTAATATCTATTAGTTGTGGGTATTAACTAAAGATGCAAGTTTCTTTATATCGTCTGTTAATACATTTAATTAAAGGTAATATTCTTGTTGCATGTTGTCACTGACCTGTTTAAAATTGGCCACTAGTCTAAAAGGACCTAGGATCCATTAACTAAACTGCTAAGGCATCCTGATTTGGGAAGAGACAATGTAGAGAAAGCCTGAGTTTAGGCTATGTACTCACCTTTTTTGAGCATATCTGCCCCTTATCCTGCAAGCCCAACAATGGCTTGCAGATCAAAGAGAGCATGTCATTGCCCGCAGCCCCCTCTGCTGTTGTCACATGGGATTGCAACAGGAAACCAGAAGAAAGGCAAATACATAGCCAGTTTTTCTCTACTTGGGCCCTTATTTAACAAGGGATAGCGCCAGGTAGCGAATGGGGAGCGAACGGTAATGACGCTCACCGCCACGAGAACGCCGGCTCCCCTCCGCAATCACACATTTATCAAGCCGTTCCTGCTTAGCGACTGACAGAGCGCCAGATAGCGAATCATTCATCATTATTCCAGCCTCAGCCCACAGCGCCAGCGAGCGACCTTGAACAGCGACAGGTATGACCTCTCGCTACCTGGCGCTCTCCAATGCATTTCAATGGAGCAATCTTTAAATATTCTTAATTAATTGCTATTAATGTTTTTTTTTTTTTTTTAAATGTCAAAAATTCTGTGACCACTTCTGCAATGTTAGATTTTTTTTTTAAGGTAAAAAAAAAAAAAATTTGTGCAGAATTGATATTACAGGTCTGATATTAATGTATTCATATTACAAAATGTTTTGAAAAACGTGTTTTTTTTTTCTCTCAAAAAATATGGTTATTTGGGGGTTAAAAAACTACTTTTAACCCATCGCCGCCAGCGCTCTGGGGTTTAAACAAGCATTTCACAGCGCGAGAATTTTTTGAGCGTGATTTGTTAATGAATATGCTGGGAGCCGTTCGCTATGGCCATTCGCTGTCATGCGCTCCCATACAGCGTGGAACCTGTGAAACAGCGACTCCTAACCCTGTATTCAACATTACCGCACACCGACTGAGTCGCTGTCAACAGCCGAACAACAGGCAAGCACAGCGAATACTAGCGTGCGCTGTGAAAATAACGCTACTGTCGCTCATCTGTCGCTACCTGGCGCTATTAATGAATCGGCCTCTTGGTCTCGTTACGGCACATCTTATATGAGGGCACCACCTCAGGATTTTAGGCAATGGAACAAAATTCTTTTTAGAATTGTCCACATTAAGTAGCTGCTCCCTAGTGCTCCACTGGTAGGCTGCAGGAGTCCTCTTGTACTTGCGGCTAAATATAGGTGCCCAAAGTTTGGACTGGAAGAAAACCTTGGTCCTGGCCACCTATTTTGGGAAAAATAAAATGCAGGGCTAAGAGGGTTATTTTATAAATTGTGAAGACCATTTTTTTTTAGAGCTGTTAACCTTATTTGACTGGCATTTATTAGAGTTTGGAATGTTTCTCTGTCTCAACAATCAAAAATGAATATATTGAACCTTTTTAGGAGAATGGGGAATGCAGTTTTTCAGTGTGGTAGAAACATTTTGTAAAAATTAAAAGTTGAATTTAAAAAGTTAAGAAATAGGTGAATCTGTTACCAAGAAGGATGGGGTGGGATGAAATCAATAGATTGGTTTGATTTTTTCCAAAAAAGGTGGGGTATTAGCACATTTAGTTGGAGTAGGAGGATGCAGTTGAAAAAAAATAGTTCCATAAAAATTAATTGTGTATGAAATCAAGCAGTCTTTTTCCGAAGGTCAGGTTTTGTGATGGAGGTACCTTATTAAAGTGTAAAGAACATGAAAAGGAAAGCTATGCCCCAGAGGTAGTAGAGAGGTTCATGCTACATTATTATATAACCTCCTAAATTCTCCCTCTGATGTCACCTTTCCAGCAAAGGCTTTTGACCAAAGGCAAACAAAAAAAAAGAGTTTAGCCCACTGTACGATTAGGGACATTGAAAACTGCCTCTACGCTATATGGTTTCTTTAAATGGTCTGTACATGTAAAGAAGATGAAAAAATATATATACTGATGTTTTACCCCAGCAGCAAATAAAAAGCAAAATAACATACAGTATACATTTTATTATTGAATTTAAACTTGAGAAGAAAATGGCTGTTGGTCGACTCTGGGGGGAGGTGGAAAACTCTCTAAATCTTACCCTAAACTACTTTCGCTTTGCCGGCCGCCAGCCGAGAACAGGACACATGGCCACCTATGACATGCCGACAAGTATGTTTTAGAGGGTTTGCAGGATGTTGATTGAGGGGATGACTTCAGGGATTGGGATTTCCCCCGATTTAAAAGAACAGTTGGAGAGCTTTTATAGTTACCTACAGTTGTCCTTTAATCCCTTTCAGTTGACTGTATTATAAACTTTTACTGATCTGGTGCATAGTGCAGGTGTGGCTGTAGCATACGTTAAACCTGTATGTTTTGGATGGTCCAAACATGTCAGGCAAGGCTGTTTCTAACAATTAGGGAGACACAGTAACATAAATAAGCATAAATGTGTAGTAACATAAATAAGCATAAATGTGTCGTCCCTTGTTGACGGCCTATTCTTGGTATGTTTTTCTAAAATTCATGTTTATATTCTTTTGTTTCAGGTCAGGAAGTGTCGCAAATAACTGGATAGAGATTTATCAATTTGTGGCCAATCTCACCCATAGATTTGTAAGGTAAGTTTAATTTGACCAATTTGCTTTTGTTATTCTTTTGCTCCACGGCTGTTCCTATTAAACCTGCTTGACCCAGAATGACTAGGAGGAAAGGTAGGTACTCCTTTTTGATCTGGCTGATGCATGATGCACCATTATATCCTTGAGGCAGTAAAATTAGTTGAATAGGTCAAATCACATAAGATACAATTTTTTGCTTAAAGCATATTTATAAGGTTTTTTAAGGTGCTAAAACACTATACGTCCGGTTGAAACAATTCCTTAGATATCCAAAATTATGATACCCCACGTTTTAAAACTCTAGTTGGATCACAGACAAATTAAAACCAACAGTTGCCAGGCTACAGACTCAATCCTTAGTAGTCCTCCCAGCTAATTGTTCACATAACACATAGGGGATGCTCATGATCTGTCATGTGATGTTCCCCCTGCTGCCAATCAATGAGAGAGCCTGGTCCCACATGATTGGCAGCAGGGACATGCAGCAAGGCTGGGCAGAGAGCGTGCCGTTGTCACTGGAACCAAGAGCAATGAAACCTGACTGCAGTGGTTCTCTGTGGGGTGAAGTCTGTGAACTGGCAGGAAAGGTATTTTTTTATTGCCTAGAAAGAGACTTTAGAAACTGAAAGTCAGCAGACTGCCTAAAATGTACTTCCACTCAAAAATGGGTTGAGGTCTGCTCGTAACCCCATTGAAATGACCCACAGAAAATCCAACTCCAAATACTTAGCCAACCTGGCAGCAGTAACACCTGTTTATGGATTAACAGCTCCAGGTGATCAGGAGAGTTTTCTGGCCATTTTCTGGCATTTGTGCATGGGGCACGCAGCTGGTCATGCGAGTGGCATGGGGCTGTGCAGACTCAGTAAGTTATTTTGCCAGATTTATGTTTTTTTACCTTCAGCTGGTGAGGCATCTCAAATCCAGGATGGGTTGCTGGGAACATAAGTGGGCTTCTAGGCATTTTTGATTGGAGGTCAGTGTATCTTTACTTTTTTTGAGACAGATCATTTAAATGATTTGATTAAAAAAATACAGATCAGCTGTGGGCTAATATGTGTCTCTGTCCTTCCACACTGCATACTGGGAGTGGTCACTATTCCTAGGCGTGCATTATGTGTAATGCATTTATTCACTTCTAAGTATTAATCATATTGTAGGCCAGGTGATCCAGATGAAGTAGGGTAGTATGCATGAAACCATCCTTGGGAAAGCTCCCTGCAGACTCTTGGGAAAACAGAGGGCTAATCACAATAGCAAGAGAGACATCACTTACTATTTTCCCTTATACAAATGATGTTGCAAGGTAACTGAAATGCAGTTTAGCATTTTAACTGACTTTCTAAATTCAGAAAGGTAACTTTTGATTTGTAATACAATTTGGAAGTTTGCAGAGTTCTATTGCATGTATGCCACACAATTTTTTTATGGAATTTATGGAGTTATTATTATTATTATTTATGGAGCAAAATGACAGATGGACAATCGGCAACAACGGATATATAAGAAACTGGAGTGCTGTTTAGTGCTGGAAAAATAGAGCAATGTACTTCTGTGGGCAAAATAATAATGAGTAAACTATGTGTAACCATGCATGCTACTGATGTGTAATCACAAGAATAAAAACGAAGTGTGCAGAGGCAAAACTAGAAGGCATAAGGGTTGATTCAGCACTGGGAGAAAATGCCCATCTAAAACTCACTTACATGTGGAAAATGATTTTGGCAGCGCTAGGCTGCTAGGGCTGTAATATTTTTCACCACAAAGTGTGCCCTCCTCCCTGAGCCAACCAGCCCAGTCACCAAGTTACTCCAAGAAATCCTCCTCCCCTCCAGTGATATAGACAAATGGGGAGTGGCTGTACTATTAAAGCTTCCCCACCCCAACCGCCAACATTATTCTAGTTAGGTGCCAGGATGACCTTTGTCCCCTAAACAAAAGAGTCTGGTGAGGCGTCTCCTATAGGGACCCCTGTATCAATTCAAGGGATAGGGAGGTAGCATGGCACCTTCCAGGACTGGTGCTCTATTATTTGTACCCTCTCTTGGGTACTGGGGGTGCACTATCACATAGTACTCTTCATTATGGACCTGGTGTTCCACCAGGTATGCCATCTGCCCTCTACCAAAGAGCATAGACACCAGCAGGGCATCTGAGCTCTGGGTTGGCAAGTCGTTTGACCTCTGAGCTCTGGGTTTCCAGCCCCTATGCTTGCTGCTGTGGTTTTTGGTTGGGGGGGCACACATTGTTTTTTTTTTATCAAATAGTATTCTGGTCTGGTGCTGAATTTACCTAAATTGTGCCCCTTAGGAAAGTTCTGATCGGGGGATGCCCCTCTATGTAAAACCCCCGGAATCGTTATATACTCACCCTGATCCTCAATCGCACAGCACATGAGCCTTCAATGGCATCCCCAGTCTGCATCTGCCCTGACCTGAGTCATTAACTACTATCATTTAGTTTTAAATTTAATCAGTGTCCATGCTCCAAATTAACTGTTTAAAAGCCTTACCATTGCAAGACTCTATGCTCAAAAATCTATAGAAGTTTTATACGGCTAATTTTAAACTTGGTTTTTGGTTTATTTAAAAAAAAAAACATAGCTAACAGTGTAACTGGTAATTCATCAATATTAAGAATATATCAGCATCAATTTAATAGATATTCAAAAAGTTTAATATCATTTGATTGCATCTTCCACCATTAATTCAATGGATTAAAATGTGCCTATGAATAGACTAATGAATAGACAAAGACACATGCTTTTTCCTATAGTATACTGAAGCATGCTTCATTCTTTTTCTTCCTGTATAGTACAGTTTAGATCCAAACAACATAAAGTTTAGACTACACTTCCTTTCTTCCTTCCTTAATAAAACCTTACTCAACAAATCCTCAAGTAACCTATCTAACCAATAGTCAGTAAACAACATTCCTGTCCATTTATGTAATACGCTATTTGTTCTTCTAAAGCCATTCTTAGAATCTCATGGCTGTATTTCTGTTCCTCTTTGTTTATTTCTGAGTTTCCAGGATGATGGCCTTATAATTAATTATCTGACAAGAAGTAGCAGGGGAATGTTTATACATCACTTGCCTTTATCTTTTGCCACCATTCCGTTTCCATTTACGTGCTATCTATTTGACACCATTAGCTCTCTAGAACAGCAGTTCTTTTTTTTTATCAAGTGCCATATTCCTTTTTCTAATTATCTCAAATATCACCCGCGTGGTCTATGTGGGTTGTTAGTCACCTGAAACAGTTTTAAAAAACTATAATAAAGTGCACAAAACACACCATGTTATCACATTTTGGAGAAGTGTTGTACTCATGGAGTAAATCAGGCTTCCGTAAAGTATAGATAACAGCAGATCAGTTTAGCGTACAGTTCAATTGGTTAAATGCTGGGCTGGCCATTAATATACGGGCAATGTAGCCAAAAGACACATTTTATTATCAAAAATTATGGCACCAAATAGATACATGTATGAAAAGACCAGGGTACATACATAAATTTAAAAACCGCAATTGCATGTTAAAATACAAATACATTAAACTAAGGGCCCCTGCCAGATCGACCTGGACTCCATGCACACACCCGCATTCACCTCGCTCACACAGAAAAAAATGCTGGCCAGCAAAAATCATAGGGACAACACTGTATCCTCTCTTGGAACCTGAAAGATTGTACAATTGTAAATCAGCACTTGACTTTTCCTCTCCACCGGGACTAAGCTGATGTCCATTATAGAAAAGTCCAGGGGCCTACACCTGGGTGCTGTAATACTGGTTGCAACCAGGACTCATCACAGGGACCACGTGAATTCCAGCCAAATTGCTTCAGCTCATCTGCTGAGCCACAGTATACTGACACATATATGGGATGATTCAGCTTTAATGCTCACATTCACAGCACAGTTGGAATATCAGCACTGTGTAGAAAGCAGGCATATAGGCATCAGCCTTCCAAAGTAGGTAACAGGTTCAGTGTGCATACAGCACAGTCACTCCTGGGCGCTCCAAACTCAGCCCAGAGTGTGTATATAAGGGGAGATGCAACAACCCGTCACCCCTGCATCTTGCAGCGATATTTGCCAGTGATCTCACCCCTCCCGCGTATCACCAGGAAGTCCAAGCAGCCAGTGTGTCAGGTTTACAGGTTACTTTCCAGCGCGACCATCCAGCGTGAGCAGGCGTGCGTGGTGGGTATGGTCAGGGGCCCTGACCGACAGCTGTTTCGCTCCGCCTCCGGAGTTGGAGTGTGTTGGAGTTGGAGTGTGTTGGATCAGTGTTGGATTTAGGTTAGCTGGGCGCCCTTCACTGTTATAGGGGCAGTGCCTCCCGGAGTTTTCTTAAATTTTCTTCATAGCGTACAGTTCATCCTGCAGCCTTGCCATGAACCACATTTTGCAAACCATTAGTAGGAACCAAAAATATAATTTTTATCCAAAGATAAACAATTGAATTTTTACGCAGCCTACAACAGCAAATCTGGTGGAGGCCCAGATACACCATTTTTCTTTTAAAATAATAGTGCAGCCAAGTAACTGATGATTGTATGGCACCCACCCACTTACTCAGATCGAGTCCTTTGTATCACCCTTGGTTCCTACTAATGGTTTAGTAATGTGATACATGACAAGGCTGCAGAATGGACTGTACCCTAAACTGATCTGCTGTTATCTATGGCCAAGTGCGTCTTATAGGCCGGAGAATACAGTAAATCTTAAAACAAAAACCACATTGATCTAAGGATAGCTTTCCTATAGTAACTTTGATTTATTCTAGTTACTAGAACTTGTCTTCCCCTGTTTCTCAGAAATGGATCAGGCAATTTCCTTAAAGCTCCAGATTGGATTTGAGTGGCAGGACCAGAGATTGCCATATTGACTCATACATCCAGCACCCTGGATTTGAATATGCCAGTAGTATATGTTCTAATCTCATGACACTTTAAGTCACAGATTTCAGTCAACAAAATGTATTTTTTAATATATATAAGATCACCATTGTGCACGGTTTTTATGCATAAAACATATCCCAGGCTGGTATTAATATCTCTGTAAATAATGTTGCTCACTGCAGCCAATGCAATTCATAAAGTTCAGAGTGCAGCCAAAAACAAAACCGGGCAATAACATTTAAAAAACAATATAGGCAGCAATGAAAATTATACATGATTTAGTCATATCTTTATTGCTGATTAGTCTAATACTGGTGAGCTAATGATGATTAAATTACACTGACCCTTTATGGGCAAAATCTTCATATGTTCATTAAACGTCTGTTTTCATCTTCATTCACCTAATTGGCAAACAGATAAATGCAGGGCATAGCAGAATATAATCTAATGTTTCTGCTTAACTAGTTTTAATTGTAAGGGCTCATTTCTAGAAGAAGATATTAAGAATCCATTTTGTGCTGCGTATCCATAAACACAATTGAAGATTGTTCTGCTATAATATGAACTTTATAAAACTTAAAGAAAAAACTCTGCCACTAATACTTTATTTCAAAAAATAATACCGATCGATCTTGCCCAGTTGACAGTCAGCCTGGTTATACGGAGAAGATATTTTATCCCACCAACATCACACCCTTTACCACTACAAACTTTCTAAGACCCCCACTGATCTTTTAGTGTGTGTGTGTGTGTGTGTATTTTTTTCACTTAACCCTTTGTGAACTGGTAAGGGGGCCTTGAGACCCCAATACAAGTCCAAAGGGCAAGAGGGGTGGGCAAGTCACCTGCCAACTCCCCTTGCCCCACTATCTGCATACCCAAAGGGTTTAATCCTTGATATTTATGTTAACTGCAAGGTGCGCTTAGTAGTTGCATTTTTATTTGAAAAACTCATAAAGTGCCCTTTAGGAATGAGGCTTTTCACAAGCAATAAGGTTTTCTTGAGAAACATTTTCTATTTAAAAAATAGAACTTTTTATTTTTTTGTCCACATGTTTCACCGAAAAACGTATTCCCACTGGGCATCCAGACCACAGCCCATGGTCGTGTTTCTGTCTCTGCGCTTCTTCCTGGCCTCAGTCACAATGACTGGCCACACCCACTCTATTTGTTTCACTGGACGGGGTGGGCCTGGAGCTGGCATGCCCTCACCATTGTAGTAAATAGAGCAAATGTGGACAGTCATCATGACTAACATGAGGGGAAGGATTCTGGACTCCTCGCCTCGGGGATGGCGGAGACGAGATTGCTGTTGCAGTTAACATTCAAACTACCAGCTGCGCAGGACTATAGGTGAGTATGTGTTGTTTATTGCGTTTGCCCGTACAGGGACTTTAAAGGGTGTTGTGGTAACAAGCAGTACTTTTATGCCCCTCCTCCACCAACATCACACTATCCCAGGAAATGTTGCTCACTTCTCAATAAAGCACTGCTACTGAAGAGGCTGCCTTACATGGCCTCATTACTGGTGCACCCTGCACACCATACTGCCAAAGAACACACTAAACCACACCAAACTATACCAGACCATGTCACACTACACAAGAATACACCACATTACACCACCGCACCCATCCCCTCTCAAAAAAGGCTTTCCAAGCCTCCATGCTACCAAGCCAGGAGGAAAGCAGAGTCAGCGGAGCAGTTGCAGGATGAAGCCACACCCCTGTAAGACACCACTGCTCCCAGCAATGTTACTGTAATTCAGGGGTTTCTCTAGCCCTGCAAGTTGCTTCCTCTCCAGGCCCAATTGGGGTGGGGAGCAAGCTTTCAATCTCGCAACTGGCACTTTGCTGGCCATCACCACTGGTACCCTCGGCTCTAAAAAACATACAGCAAAAATCCAACTAAGATTGGTAAATTAATTGCAGAGCATCCAAATACACCATGTGTATAATATCAGCTGTGTGATCCCAACATCAATCATATGCTCCTACCAAAAAGAGAACAATACTGCGCTCTTTTATAATCCTTCAATTGTTTTCATTTCTTTTCTTCCCTTTTATTTAAGGTATATACAAATTAGGTTTACTATAATCCTTCAATTATTGATTACTTAAACTCTTTTCTCATTCCACTCAATATTGCACCTTAGTTTGGATGAGTATAGGATAAAAGAGAAGAAGGAGAGCAATAGTGTTATACAGTTTAAAAGCAAATGCTCCTTGTTTTGTGGGGTGTGGAAAACATCTTATGTTTCCCACACCCTGTACATACAGATTGCTTATATTAAAAATCATTCTACCTGCATCTACTGCATGTTATGAGCCTTTAAACATCCAAGATGGCGGCTCATGGAACGATAGGCAGCCTGCAAACAGGAAGTGTCTTCTGACTGTGCTGCTCTGCATTCTGGGATTGCTGACATTTTCCTGACCCCAGCTCTGCTCTATCTGAGCAAAGCACAGCTATAACCCACCCCCTGAACTTTATTCCACTCTCCTCTCCTCAGTAAGTGTGATGCTTCTGAGTCAAGATGGCGGCGCCCGTATCCTAAAGTCCTGAACAGAGTTGCATTCCAGTGGGGGAAAAAATAATAAGTGACTAAAAACTTAAAATATATTAACTTTAGATGCTGGGGAATCGTTTTTTAAAGGTTTGGGCTTTTCAATAAATCATGGTGAAGGTCCGGCTTAAAGACAGGTACTCAACTTTATAAAACTTGTACAGTGCATTATATGAGGACCATATCCTCTCTCAATCCTAACTGTACGTTGTAGTTCTTACTACCTCCCAGGCTGTGTTTCTATGTTTCTCTTCCACAGCCAGGTAGCAGGTTGCATGCTCCGGCCGGTCACACCATCAGCCTCTCCTTCCTTGCAACGTAGTACTCACAGGCTTCACTTAACACGTTTCATCATAGGACTTCTGCTGTGGCTTTAGGAGCTCTGTGAGTGTCTTCTATTTACAGTGAAGGTAGCCCTTTATGTTCCTAGCCGTTTTTATCCATTCTTTTAATAGTATCCAGAGTATGGAGGACATTCTCCTTAAAGTACCTCTGTCACCACATCTCATCTTTAGTCTACCTGGTAATGGATTTTCTTTAAAAAGCAAAAGTAAATCAGGTTGCATATGTTTTTTTCCCATAGAAACAAACACAAAGCATTAACTTAACTATTTTTATATACTCACGCACACATGCTTGCACAAATGCATATATGTACCATTTAAAATGAAATCAGTCTGGTTTACTGTGCATCTTGCGATTTATTGCAGCGGCTGCCAAGTGCAATCAGTCTTGATAAACTCTACTATTGTATAACAAATAATTATCTTGTATGGCCATTTTTGAAGCATGCCAAATGCAGTCAGACTTACTTAATCTATGCTTCACTTATCCAGATGCCAGACTATATACAAGTTTTTAAAGGGTGACCAGTCTTCCTGAAACATTGTATGTTATCTAGTTAGACTAAGGCTGTTAAAATCATGATGGAAACTAGGTCTACATAGTAGCATTCAGCATACTTGGCAGTTGGTGTTCTAGTCACTCTCACTGTCTAAAGCTTTGAATTGTGCTTATTCATGCATTTTCATATTGTGCATCTGAATACGAATTATAGGCAAGACCATTCACTTCACGTTAAATAACAAGGATGTTGGAGAACTAAGCAAGGGTTTAACATTTTGGCTTGAAATATTCCCAAAGGGCATTATTTCAGAATTAAAACTACATTTTATAGTGCTGATGCTCTTAGGAAATAGTTCTTTAAAGGTGTTTGTTTAAGTGGGAATGTGCATTTGAAAATGTTTTACATTAGCCTTAATAGAATTAAAGTGGACCACCAGTAATTTTTTTTTTAAATTGCTCCCCTGAAGCCACCCTCTAGCTATTAGTGATGTAAAGGGCCATATTTAGAGTTTGTGCTGCCCTAGGTATCTGGACATGCGCCTTCTCAAAAATACGTTTTGTCACAATATAATTTGTTGCGTGGGGATCTGATTGCTGGATGCCTTGCACCGCAATACTCAGGATCTCATGCAGTCCCACATGACTGTCAGCACCCAGTAAGGTTTGACAAGCGGGCGATCCCCACTGGGTGCCGGTGTTCATGTGGGGTCTTGATTCAGCTGCTGACACAAAAGATATAGAGATGGATGGATAGAGAGCGATCTACATATATATATATATATATATATATATATATATATATATAGAAGGGGATATAGAAGGGAGATAGATAGATAGATAGATAGATAGGGAGACCATCATCAAGATACATTGTTTGCTCTGACTGAATGCTAATGTAACAGCTTTCCTCTCTGTTGCACACAGAATTCCTTCAGCAGCTATTTATTCAGTGTGTGTGGTGTGAGTAGAAAGACATCATGCTCTATGTTTCTGAGACATAGCTCTTTCTCATTTTGGTGTGCATGGCTGCTGACACTACTCATGCTTATGTATAAGCAGGACAGTCATGTTTAGTAAGAGGGCAACTCCCATGTAGTTTCAGGTCGTATTCACAAGCTTTTCCACAACATCTCCATGGAATTTAACCCTATGCCTTATGCCACTGATCATCAGAGTGGGGATTTAGGGGAGCTAAACCTTCTTGTAATGCTTGGAGATCTGATTTAACTGCCATCCACTGGCAGAGTAATTGATTGCAAAGTGGAAAATTGTGGTCTTTAGCAATCATATGCTTTCATGTAAACATGTGGTTGAGGTGACAAAATGGTTGCCACTACCAACTATCCTGTGGCTGCTACTTTAATGCATGTATTCTTTCACTTTCTTTTCAGCCCAAGATTGAGAGTATCCTTCATAGTATTTTCAACTCAGGCCACCACCATCATGCCTTTAACAGGTGACAGGTAAGACCTGATACTTTAGGAGATTTTATAAAAAAAAAATGCTTTCAGATTTTTTTGCTTGCTGGACATTTTTTTACCTTTAACAATAAAATGTTACATTCTGTTATATGCTAAATAATATTCTAGTTTTGCTTTTAGGGTCACAGTACTGTAATACAAAACTGTATTTTATTAAATGCATTGTTTTTATAATAAGTATTTCAACACTGATTTGCAATGACATCCTGTAGCGCAGTAAAACCACAATGTGAGTACATTATTGGCAGTTCCTCTTAGTTTCTTGGGCTACCTTGGAAGATTGTGGTCACTGTTTACAATTCTTAATAACTTTACATCTATCAACAACCAATGTGAAAATACTTTAATCAAAATCTAAAAATCCCCTGCCCCCCCCCCCCAAACAAAAAGGCTTATTTCTTTTACTTATAATACTTACGTTTTTCTCTTCTTCTTGTGTTATATAAGTTCTGTGTGTTCTGTGTACGGGGGTCCGCATGGGCTGCCTAATGTGCACTTAAAGTGGACCAAAACCCAGGATTTTGACTATCCTGGGTTTTGGTCCTTGCCCCCGGGCACCCCGTCTGGGGGTGCCCTGCTGTGTGAAACCCCCCAGGTTGCCCGAACAAACTCACCTTTTCCCGCTCCTACGACGCATGCGCAACCACTTAGTACAATTAGTGTGCTCAGATCCGCTCAAGCCTCTGCATCCAGGAGCTTGTCTATAGCGAGTAAAGCTCATTGGCGGCTGCATCCCCCACTTCCCTCTAACAGGGAGCATGCCCGCACCAGCCATTAACAAATGCTCCCTGCTAGAGGGTTAGCAAGGATGCATCCGCTGCTCACGTATGCGTTGTTGAACCAGGAAAGAAGGTGAATTAATAGGCGGCCTGGGGGGTTTTACACAGCGGGGCATCCCGATTCTGGATGCCCCGGGGAAGGGATTCAATTGGCCTGGCCAAAGCTTAGTAAACTTCTCCCCTAAGCCCCCTTTGGCAATCAGTGACATAAGCTATTTGGCTATTTAAGATGGCTTAACCCCATGATGATGCTGTGGAATAACATGCAGATGTTGTGCTCCCGAACTACATAGGAGAAAGCCCTACTTCTAAAAATCCTAGTCCCACAGCCAAAATCTCATATTAAATAATCCCTTAACACTAGCCAAAAGTAGAAATCCACAAGTTATAATGACTCATCATTGCTCAGGAAAGAAACATTGTAGCAACTGTTTCAATGATCCGCAAGGATACATAGTTACGTTCTCAGCACTCCTCTTCTCTAATAGCTGTTGATTTAGTGTGTGTGTGTGTGTATGTGTGTGTGTGTGTGTTATAATAAAGATGTTGTCCCATTTTCTTGAGGCATACTTCTCTCTGTGTGGTCTGGGCAGCAAAGTTTAGAGCTTTGCTGCTGCCTCCACAGTGACTGTCCGCCTTGTGTGGAGAGAAATAATAACACAGGCAAATTTCAGGCCAACAGGGATCTTTTTTTTTGCATACTTGTATACTATGTTTGGAGAGCCATTTAAACTCAAGGCTTGTGACACAGCCCTGTACTTCACAGTCAGGCTGCTCAGCCCTATCACTTTCTGCTGGCTCTATCACTTTCTCTGTCTCAGCACTTTTTTACTTAAAGTGGGAAAAAAAGTATTTATTTTCAAAATAAATTATATTAGTTAAATATTTTTCTATAGTATGTCACATAATGACATTTAATTTCCACATGTGTTTAATGATAGTTGCCCCACTTTTATTTTCTCAAAAGGTTGATACTGTCTAAGATCCAGATCTTTTGGCATCTAGGGCCAGAATAATTCAGGTCAACAGACACCAAGTGAGTGGTGACTTCCAGTGAGCATTGGATCACATGGATCACATTGGATCACATGTTTTGAGCTAGTTATTGCCTGGCCAAGCGACTTGTTCTTCTGAGACCTAGAACTTGATCAGACAAGTATCAACCCGATCCAGGATAGGGGCATCTGGTGGGAGGGAAACAAGGGAAAACATTGTTCATGTTATTATTATTATTATTATTATTATTAATAATAATAATAATAATAATGTTTATTTATATAGCGCCATCATCTTCCGTAGCACTTTACAAAGTAAGATTACAGACAAGGTAAAACATATGGTAAAGGGAACAAAACAAACTAGATGCTATGAGGTTTATAACCAAGTGTTGTGAGCACAGGAGACAATACTGTACTAAAAAACACAGGAAGAGGGAAAAGGAACGTGATAGGAAATTTACACATACCAACCTAATAAAAGATATATAGATACAGTTTGTATGAACAGAATTATTACACAAACGTTATAGCTCAAAAGACACATATATATTTAACCCTAATTATCTATAATACATACATATTACATTATATGACTATTAAGGGATACACTTATGGGTAGGGGCGGACCAGGGCCAAAAGTCAGCCTGGGATTTTATTGGTCCCAGCCAGCATATGACCAGCTCACAAGTCGCTAAGCCCCACCTCCATGGTGCCAGTTCTAAGCTGTGGCTATAGCATTGCAGGGAGAGATCATGGGTGGGTGTGGGAAGGGTACTGAAGCTTTATCACTGCAGGGGAAAAATAGAGGTTGGGGTGTCCTGGATGGTGGGGGTTAGAACAAAACTAGCTATGGAGAGGGCTGGGGGTAAGGCTAGGAGGCAGGGAGTGGATGGGGTGTTTGAAGACGAATGATTGAATTACAACACTGACTCTGGGTGAGGTTGGCCGTGTTCTGGGGGCTATACCCAGTCCAACCCGCTTTTTGACACTGCTCCCCACCAGGAATTCTCACTGTGCCCCCATGACCAGTCCAACCCTGCTTATGGGTTATCCCTGCACTGATATATTGAATATATATATATATATATATATATATATATATATATATTATAATAAAATCATAAATATATATTATATATGTGTGTAATCTTGCAGTTCTAAAACATAATAAATGATCTGATGAGGTGAGAAAAGTTTGTCTCTCTCTATGAAGCAAAATGACAACTCATGTACACAGCTTTTGCTCTATAAAATTCAGCAGCCAGCAGAGGAAATATATCCAGTTGTCTTTTCTGACTATTGCCACGTGGTTTGAATTTCTGCTGTTTCGTCACTAGCTCTACCAGCAGGAAGTCTGTTGCTAATAGGTTCCAGGCACGTGGAAATACAGTTTGCAGCTTAAGTGGTGACTCTGACTTTGCTAATAATCTTTGGATAATATTTTGTTCCTACAAATAATAATAGCTAAATAATAATAATATTACAATATATGTGGTGTTCATTAACTTGACAGGGCTATGTTCACTGGATTGATAACACATCATCAGTTTTTGATTATTAAAGATCCAGTGCTAAAAGTGTCTCTCTGTACATGCTTTACTTATTTTCCAGATTTCTAAAAAAACAAAAAAAACTAAACGAAATGCTGTACTGAGAAGCGTATATTATTTTGTTTTAATTTGAACAACTGTTGATTCTTTTTATTCTCAGTCAGTTTTAGAATTACCATATTTTTCATATTTAATATTCTAAACCAAATGTTGTGCTAAAACACCCCATTACAGGTAGTGTGGCTTTCCCCCACCCCATTCTCCATGGGCAGTGTGGAATTCCCCATTCCATTCCTCATGGACATTCCCCCATCCCATTCGCATAGGCAATATGGTATTCCCCTCATCCCATTCCCCACAGGCAGTGTGGCACCCCCCTCCCATTCCTATAGGCAGTGTGGCATCGCTCCCCCCATTGCCATAGTCAGTGTGCCATTCCCCCCATAGATAGTGTGGCATTCCCCCCTCCCATTCCTGTAGGCAGTGTGGCATTCCCTCCTCCCATTCCTATAGGTAGTGTGGCATTCCCCCCTCCCATTGCCATAGTCAGTGTTGCATCCCCCCCCCATAGAGAGTGTGGCATTCCCCCCTTCCATTCCTATAGGCAGTGTGGCATTCCCCCCTCCCAATCCCCATAGGCAGTGTGGTATTTCCCCAATCTATTTTCCATAGGTAGTGTGACGTTCCCCCAATCTAATTCCCATAGTCAGTGTGGCTTCCCCCCTTCCATATCTAGTGTGGCATTCCCCCCTCCCATACCCCATGGGCAGTGTGCCATCCCCCCGTCTCATTCCCATAGGCGGTGTGACATTCCCCCCTTCCATTCCCATAGGCAGTGTGGCATTCCCCCCTTCCCATTCCCCACAGGCAATGTGGTATTTCCCCCATTCCTATAGGTAGTGTGGCATTTCCCCAATCGAATTCCCATAGTCAGTGTGGCACCCCCCCATAGGCAGTGTGACATTCCCCCTTCCCATTCCCCATAGGCAGTGTGACATTCCCCCTTCCTATTCCCCATAAAGGCAGTGTGGCATCCCCCATTCCCCATAGGCAGTGAGACATCCCCCTCCTATAGCCAGTGTGGCATTCCCACCTGCCCATTCCCCATAAACTGTGTGGCATCCCCCCTCCCATTTCCCATAGGTAGTGTGACATTCACCCTTTTCCCCATAGTCAATTTTGCATCCCCCTCCCATTCCCATAGGAAGTGTGGCACACCCTCATCCCATTCCCCATAGGCAGTGTGTTATTCCCCCTCCCATAACCCATAGGCAGTGTGGTATTCCCTCCACACATTCCCATAGGCAGTGTGGCATTCCGCCCTCCCATTCCTATAGGCAGTGTGGCACCCCCTCCCTTTCCCCATAGACAGTATGGCATCCCCCCTCCCATTCCCACAGGCAGTGTGGCATCCCCCCTCCCATTTCCACAGGCTGTGTGGCATCTCCCCTCCCATTTCCACAGGCTGTGTGGCATCTCCCCATCCCATTTCCCATTGGCAGTGTGGCATTCCCCCATCCCCTTATTCAGTGTGGCATTGCCCCCAATCCCCCAGAAAAAAAAGGTATACTTACATGAACGCTGTCCCCACTCTGGCTTCTGGTGCTGCCACTGCCTTAGAGTGTCAGCGTGCGGTGACACAAACACCCGAGAGGCAGTGGCGGCTCCGGAAGCCGGAATGGAAAGCAGAGACTGCAGACCCGAGACTTGTGTAAGTATACTTTTTCACTTTTTTTTTTAACATTCGCCCAATAAGATGCACTAACATTTTCCTCCTACTTTTTAAAAACCTGACATTCACCTGATACTCATCTGGCACTATGTGGTCTTAGCTTTTCCTAAATAATCCCCATCATTTATTTAACACTTGTTGATGATAAAAATTTTGCAAATGCTGGTCAAGCGAGGTGGTAAACTCAGCTGGAGTAGTATCCTAATAATAACCCTCATAAGCAAAAGGTTATAAAATGTAAGCAAAATAGATTTAATTTTGTTCTTGAGTTGGGCAGTGGAAGCGATTTAAAGTGATATTAAAGGCAAAAGCAATTGTTACATCATGGTGTCCTAAAGTGTTTTCCGTTTTTAAAATTGAAGAAGGGGCACATATACCAAGGTTTACAGTTTCACCATTTGATTTCTCCTCTGAAGGAAGTGGGTGTGGTCCTTGGAGCTGTGATGCTGCATAGTAATCAGCATAATGGGCAGTGTATGGAACAGCTCAAAATCCTGCTTCAGACACCATGGCTATGCTCCCTCCCTCTCTTTTGCTTGGCAACACTGGATGCCTAGACCTGCACTCCAAAACACATGCATGCATCCTTGCACTTCTGCACACATGCACACACCCTCGCACTCCCGAACACAGGCACGCACTCTTGCACTCCCAAACACATGCATGCACTCCCAAACACATGCATGCACTCCCAAACACATGCATTCAGCTCCACACTCCCAAACACATATACGCCCTCCCAAACACATGCATGCACCCCCACACTCCCAAGCACCTGCACGCTCCACCAAACAATGCACGCACCCCTGCACTCCCAAACACACAAACTCTCAACACATGCAAGCACCTCCGCACACCCCAACACATGCCCACACTCCCAAACACATACACGCACCCTCGCACTCCCAAACACATACACAATCCCTAACACATGCATGCACTCCCAAACACATGCATGCACTCCCAAACATATGTATGCACCCCCGCACTCCCAAACACATGCAAACACTCCAAAACGGGGTAGATGGGCAGGTTAGTGGGTGACTTGGTAGGTAGGTGGACAGGCTTGGTAGGTAGGGGGGCAGGCAGACAGGGAGAGGGAAGGAGAATTCCAGCAATGGTGGTGGCTCAGGTGGACGGCAGCATGGGCATTTGGGATGGGCATACCTACCTGCAGGCCTGTAGTGGCAGCAGCGGCTTCTCTTGTGGGGCCTTTGGCATACATCTCGGGTGGCAGCTGCAGCTTATCTCCCCGGGCTCCTTCAGTGGTGAACATCTTCTTAGCAGTGAGGGCCGGGGGTCTTTTACCTACACCTCCTGCTTCCAGTGACATTTGTGCTGCCTCTGGGGGGGGGGAGGGAGGTAGAAGGGAGAGCGCTGCTAGAAGGAGTCTGGGCAGGGAGGCAGGAGTGGTTAGCTGTGTTTGATGCAGAGAACTCCATTCAAGCCAGAGGGGGCGTTGGTTCCATTATGGGATCCAAGGTGAGCTGCTGTTTATTTTTATTTCTACTTTTGACTTTACAGTCACTTTAACTCTTAGAGCCTCATTTATCAAATGCCAGTCTGTGCCGATATTTAGCCTCAGCTAACAAAAACCATCAGTGCCAATGTGTCGGTCAGCCAGTGCTCTTCTCAAAGGCTGCTCAAAGGTTAAAACCTATAGATCACATTGAGCAGAAATGTACAAAACTGTTTCTTGCTTATAATTAATTTTAAACAAAATTATTTGTACAGAACTTGCATTGGTGACTTGTCAATAATGTAAACTCAGGACTTAGATGTCGCCCAATTCTTATTTTATTTTCTTGTTATTTTCTTGTAAAATCATTTATCAAGGCTTATTTTTATTTCCAATGTGAAACACAACTAAAATGTAGCCAAAATGCACTGTAAAGTTGTCCCCCTGTGACAATTGCCTGTTCCATACATCGCCAATCCTTTTAGCGCGCCAAAATTATTTAATACAGGGTTCAGCGCCTAAAAGTTGGCTGTACGGAGTGACACTGGCATAAAGGTTTAACAGGTGCTGACACAGGCCGCTCAATACCTAGTGCCCCAATCCAATCCATTGTGACCCACATTGCTATTCTGTAAAAATAACAGCTCCAAAATATAAATAGAGGAAAGCGCCCCAAAGTGGACGTGTATGCAATCAATGCTAAATGATGCACTTATAAATAAGGCTCCCTCTCAAAACATCAAGATCATGGTAAGCAGGTGGGTTGGATGATAGCAATGTATCCAACTCCACTCCTCCCCTGACTCTTTAGGGCTGTAAAAATGTTCTTTTCTCACGTTATTTGTGGAAAAAAATTATGATTTTTTTCCTTAGTGAAATTCAGCACCATTTTTAGCTGTGCACATTTTTAAATAATGCACCCAGCTAAAAATGGTGAAGAATTGCGCCACGGCAAAAAATCATTATAAAACATGCTTGCTCGCAAAAAAAGTTGAATCATCCCTAATGTCTGTTGACGGCATTGCATGGTTCCACCCTTGAACCTTTCTCAGTTTACACCTATGGTCTCAGACAACCTATGAACTTGTTTTCCAACACCTCCAGAAAGCTATGCACTCATTCACGTCCTCAAACTGAACATGGACAAAACAGCAGTTGTAATTTTCCCACCATCCAATCCAAAGCATTATACTCATACTTATATTTAGCAAACCATAGAGCTTCTTGCATTGCAATCTTGGATATACCCCCTGACGAAGCTCCGGTGGGCGGAGCGAAACACGTGTCGGCGGACGGCCGGCCCACCTGCGTCTCCGCTCTACAGCCCTGCACGCCTGATGCCTCGGCGCGGCTGATTACAATTGTTACTGGCCATCGGGAGGACTTTGGTGCGTCACAGCACAGCTCTACAGCGGAAGATTTGGCTGATATCGTGTCCCCGCAGGCTTGTCAGATGGAACTTGAAGACATGCGGTTGTGACGGCTTCATTGGATACAGCTAAGTGCACGCTGCTATATACGGGCGGGATATGCTTAGTCCCTACATGCGGGCCTGATTTAAGAAGTCCCCTCTGATTTGGCAGGATTTGTTTCTGCGGGACTCTCCAGATTTAGTCACTGCGGGACATCTCTTTCCTGGACCCGTGACCTAGTGCCTTTTCCCAGGATATATGTGTCTCTTTTGAGGAGAACTGGCCAGTTCCAACGCTAGCGCTGGGAGAGACTATTTAAGTATTCCCCGGCAAGGGGTCTTTTGGATGCTGACTCTCCTTTACTCAGGCATGTTTGTGTAGCGAGGCTGTGAGTGTTTGAGACGTGTATGTGTGGCTGCAATAGCTGCATGGGGGGGCCCCCGTTTTTTACTGTCACTTTTATGTGTTTTTTAATATGTATGTCGGTTGATGGTATGTTTAATGTGCCTTTTTGATATTCATTAAAGCTTAGAGTATTTACATAAAATTCATTGTATAGTATATGTGCCAGTCCCACGCTGAACCTTGTTTTTTCAGTGTTTAATCTTTAGTAAGTCTACGGTTTGTGGGACGTCTGGAGTATCAGACAGTGCACGTGCAGACACTGTGGGGTTCTCCCTTCCTTTTATTTGTAAATCTTGGATATAACACCATGTAATTTATTTAGGATTCAAATCCGAGGCAATACACCCACATTTAAGCACTTACCCCTTTTCTCTAGGACAATATTCTTGAACCCTCTCCTAAAGAGCCACCAATAGGTCATGTTTTGTGGATCTTCGCATAGCTGGCTGTATAGCTCTGTCTGAGCAGTAATAACTTCACCTGTGCATCTGTGTGGAGATCTGCAGACTTGACATGTTGGTGGCTCTCGAGGAGAGGGTTGGGACACATTGCTCTAAGTAAACAAGAGAACATCATCCAAATTTGAGATGAACCACTACAGTCAATAGTCCTCCATGTTCCTTGCTCCAGGTGACTGAGAGCAGCTTATCGGGTTTGCCCAGTGATTATTCTAATCCCTTCAATGCCCTGTCGGTCATGTGATTGGTGGTCATGGAAGTGAACATGAAATATCAACAGCCTGGTTTCTGGGTTTTCGCTACACCATTGTCATCAAAATCGAGATACTGCAACGTTTTGAGTTCAGTTTTGACTGGACTCTTTCAATTTAAGTCATTACACGTGACTTATGCGGTCACAAGTGTTTTGCAATGATTAATTGCTGTACAATGCAATGCAATAGATATCTTCTTGTGTTGGCTAATATAACAGTTGACCGTGTTCTCTGGGATCCAGATAAAATAAAAGCACATATGGAGCCTTATTTAAGAAGCGTCAGCTCCACATAGCTCCTTGGCCTCAACAGCACTCAGCATGCGATTTAAAAAATTAAAAAACCATAGTGCCGATACAGCTGACAGCTAGCGTCTTATTTAACACTAGTGCCAAAAAAGGCCACAGCGCCAGACTCTCTAACCTGGAGCTGTATGTCAAGATCCCATGGAGCACAATGGGCAGAACTGGATTGATAGAATTAATATTAAACATATGTTTTTGTACAGTGCTTGCATTGGGACTTGTCAATATTGGAAACGCAGGACCTAGATGATGCCAAATGTATTTTGTTGGGGGGGGGGGGTTGCTTAAACATGTATAATTTGGACAACAGCAACTAAAATACAGCCTAAATGCACTGTCAAGTTTATCCCCTTTGTGCCCAGCAGTTATTTCTTGTAACTGTAATGATGACATGCCGACCAGCGGCGGAAAAATACAGTGGCAAAAATTTTGCAGAGGAAAAAATTCTAAATATGCTGGATAGCGCTAGAAAAACGGCATTACAAAGTGGCACTCACTGGCACTGGGATAATTGGCAGCCATGTCCAACAGCCGCTGACATAGGCCGGCAAATACCTAGTGCAACAATCAAAGCCAGTTAGTTAGTGTTCTGCGCAGTGACTGTTAGCACCAATGTAGTCCACAGTGCAGCGCCAGATAAGACAGAAATGCTGGTGGCTTACAGCTGGCGCTATAGGCACCAGAAAGATGTTTAAGGGCGCACATCATAAATAAGGCCTATAATGTAGATAAAAATCATATTTGTTTTTTCCCAGTGTATTTATAAGGCTTAGTGACACATCAAGTGGTTTGGTTTTGTAATGGGTTTTATAGTTCTGTTTTGCATTCTTATCCACTTGTATGGGAGTAAAAACATATTAAATATACTGTAAACAAATTAATCATCAAATACATGCATTGTCACATATGTTCATACTGGAATGTATGTGCTTAACAGTGCTGTTCTTCTGGGCAGGCGATATGCAGTCTAAGAGGTCTGTGCATCTTTTCCGCTGCTGTTTAGCATTTTTTAGACCTGTGATCCAAACCACACAATTATTGGAGTCAGCCCTCCACATAAAGTCACTTTCCAAAAGTTTGTATCCAGATAGACTATTGCCAGGATTTGTGGGATATGACATATACATACGAGCTAAACAAATGGCTCCAAGGGACTCTGGTAACCCTATAATCATGGTAAAGAACGCTTCAAGCTCACCTGAACTGCTAATCATTTCCAATGCTAGAAAAGGTCAGGCAGTTGCAGCAAATCTCTGGAAAGAGGCATTGCAGTGGCTGATCATAAGCCTTTCTTCGGGTGCTGTTCCCTGATCTTTCCAAAGTGACAAGAAACCACCACTTAGTAGAGATGCAGTAGGGTAGATTTAGTTATTAATCAATGCAAAGGATCTAACAGTATTTACTTGTCCAATTACTGTTAAGTGTGAATGTTGCATCAAATCCAAAGCTACAAGAGCAGCACTTCCTAAAGTCAGTCAGAATAGAGCTTCAAGAACACTTGATCTAGTTCACAGTGATGTATGTGGTATCCTAAAACCCACATGGAGCAAACTCCAAACATTTGCCTGAACATTTAGGTTTGTTGCAATAAAAAGCAAATAATCTTTCTGGAAAATATTGCCCTCATTTCTACTCACTAACATTGGACCTCTAACTATCCCTAGTACTAGCAGATACATAAACTATATTTTGGTCTGAAACTGCCTAAAGAAAATCACCAGAAAAAACTGAGCACAGATATATTTAGTAAAATCAGATGACTCTGTGATCATTGACACAAGAGAGGAACATAAACAACATCACGATGCAGAGTGCAGGTCAGAAGCAATATTGCCCAGAGATCAAATATAGGTAGGACCTGATAACATACATGCATTCTGAGATGGTTCATTCATTGGGTCAAGAAATAAATATATCAAGCAGAGCTTATGAAAGCAAAGTAGATTAAGGTGGAGCAAATCCAATCATTTTGAAAATATAATCCCATAGGCTGTACCCTTTCATAGTTTCACCCTCCCATCTTCTCTCAGTTCTCAGCAATTAAACTAGCAAATTCCTTAAGGTCCCAAATTGCGGGAGGTTTGAGTGATGGGACCAACAATTGCATCATGACCCAATACTCTGGCTTTGAACATGCAATTTTACTTTGTAATCTTTCATTATGTTCGAAATGCCTGTCCCGAAGGGATGTGCTCTGATGGTGGTGGGACCACAGAAATGGAGTTGATGTATTGTAAACATCATTTTTGGGGTTGTTGGGGTTTACAACACCAAAAAGAATAGGTCAGTGTACAATATGTCAGTGTAAGCAAATAAGAAAGTGTAAGAAAATAGCAAAGTACTTTTCTACTTCCAAAGCAGATGACTATTTGCAGGGATACTGGCTAATTTGGTTTACCTGTGTGTTTTGGTCTGCATTTAGGTTTTCCTACACTTCCGGTTGATTTATTTGCCCAATCTCTGTTTTACATTAGATTTTCTATGATTCTCTACAGTCTGGTGGTTTATGTCAGGTGTATATGTTTTTTGCCTCAGTTCACGTTGCATAATATGCATTTCCTGGGTAAGTGTAGATTCTGGTAGGCATTTAAAAGGGAGCTGTACCCTTCCATGCTTTGTGAGCATCTAAACAACAGAACACTATGGTGCCTATAAATGCATTTTATGATATGGACCCTGCTTAGTCCACATATATCTGGTAATGGGACTTATCAAATATGTCAACACCTCATGTAATTCCTATTAGCAGCATATAATGAAGTATAAAGCCATGTGATATAATGTAATACACATTTGAAGGAAAATATGTAATGCTAAGGAATTTAGTTCTGAAAACATCTGTCCTACTATATCTGGCACTTTTATATGCAGTGGAAAAGTTTAGGTAAAACCTAAACTAAAAAACATGCTCTTTTTTAAACTGCTTGTGAATATTAAATGTTTAGACTAAAGTTAGCGCAGTCCTCGATTTTAGTGCAGCTGGTGAACAAACATCCAAAACAAGCATCAATTACATAACTTTTGGAAGCATGTGCTAAATGTGTAACAACAAACATTACACTTAGCCAGTCTAGTTTAGTGTAGCAACAACATGCGCCAGGTAGTGCCAGATGAGTGTCAGGTGAAAGTCAGGTCCCAGTGCAAGAGGTGTCCCTTTTATTAACAGCACCGGTGATGGGATGAGTGCTGGCGCTGAGTTTCCTACAGTGCAAGAGTTCCCTACAGTACAGTTCCTGTTTTTTTTTTTATTGTGCTGCCATCACCCCTAAAAATATAAAATGGGGATTGCAACAGGTGCCATATGACTGGATTCCCCTTTTGACTGACAGTGCCCGTAGGGGCGCTCTGTATTTTCTTGATGAATGTGGAAGCCTTCCTCCGCCCCCAGCCGGCGCTAGCGCCCAGCGTCCAGCTGTGAGCGAGGGAAGGAAGAGCGCTGCCTGTCTCCAGGCGGCTCTGTGGTGCTCTTGCGAGACGCACATCTAGCACCCGCAGAAAAATAAGTAAATAAGGCTCCCTGTTACTAGCTTCCAAGGCAAGAAGTCAGCACATCTTCTTTTACACTACACATTTTTTATTATACATATTCTTATATTTAGCACCTAAATGAGGATTTTCACTTTAGATGTGCTCAAACAACAGTCTCCAAAATGCTTCAAGGCTTGCCTTGGGCTGTTTGCTAGATGGTTTTACTGCACCAGTTGGACTTATTTAATTGACATGACATCTATATATTTCACATTATTATGGTATCTGGTCTATGCTTCTAGCAAATGAATTATTCAACTCATCGCCTAAACCATTTGTGCTGCTACACCGTTTCATCTAGTACCAAGAATAGGGTCAAGATGCTCACTCACTTGAGATAAATCTCTAGGAAGTCAGTAATAGATGTGTGTCTGGTAAAACATGTGACTGAACTTAGACCACCAGGGGCCCGGTGATAACAAATATGTCTATTACAAAGAGAACATCTGACAACAGAGATATAGTCTAACCTATTGTTGTTTAAGTAATGATATGTGTACCCTGAGGGGTACTTTTAATAGGTCGGTAGTACTTCTGCTTGTCATATGAAGTAGATTATAACAGATCATAGTTAAAAGAAAATGAATCTTATATTGTATATACAAATATATTTATACTGGTTATCATAAAAACTATATACACTTACACATTCATTCAGCACCAGGTGTAAAACGTGCACTGAACGTCCCTGTTCAGGCAAACACTAAGTTTCTCTTACCTTGTCCCCCTTGGGAACAGTAAATAATAAGCCATTTCAAAGCACCTGAAAATCTCTGAGTGTATGTAAATACCTCAAGAATTCTAGGCGAAACTGATTTCTGTACTTAAACCGGACCAACTGCCTGGCACAGTTGGAAAAAAAACTCTCCAAAACTCACTTGCACCATATTCATGCATGATACTGAATCATTGTCAGCACTTACATTTGCTCCTGCATCCACTCAAAGATAAAACACTGATTTTCGCGTGGTAGCGGCCATTTTGGAGTATTCTTTTCCAGCATGCTGCTGCCTGTATTCAACTGACATGACTGACAATGCACAGTAACAGGAAACTTCCAGTTTGCAGGGGGGCCTGTAGCACCATATTGATTTGAAAATTGACCACAGTTGAAATTAATGGGGACCTGAGCTTTGGGGGTGGCATGTGGCAGGGGGTGCATAGTGTGCAGCAGAAGAGCACTGCTTTAACTCACCTCTGCCTGCAATCCTCTCCCTGCCAGCAGCAGTGGCAATAACAGCAACGTTTGAAACCACCCCTGCCAGAGCTACAGGCAGGTGCTGTCTGCTCCCTTGAGTGAGGACATTTCTAGTGCCAGCACTAGGAGTATCTTCACTCATTAGGGATGGCGTCATCTTGTAGCATCGGCTGGGACCGTTTTCAAACAACGCAGCTGCCGCCACCACTTCTGCTGCCACCACAGCTGCTGCTGGAAGAGGGTCGGGCAGAGGGGAGTTACAACAACTTCCTGCTGCTGCAATCTTCGGGGAAGCAGGTTGATGGGCTGCTCAGCAGCTGAAGTGGCTGAAGTCTAGGTTGGGATTTGGAGATCCAAACTCGCAAATTTTAGTACAATCCCGAACTTTGTGGTTCTGGTTTGCCCAACTCTGTTATATGCTGAGCGTAGTTAAGCTGGGAAGGATGTTTCCTGGTGCATCTTTATGAGTCTTGAGCATGCTGTGCTGGGGTAAGAGGTGGGTGTGGGACCACTGTGGCTTGCCGTGCTCACTCACACTGAGAGCACCAAGGGATGAGGTGGCTCTAGAAACACTTTTTGTGTGGTCCTGCATGAAAAAAATGTAAAGAGCAAACTTTGGTTTGCCCAAAGTAGGGAGGTGGGCAGCAGGTGGGGCAGGCAAGTAGGTAAAAGAAATAGATCATCACCCCCGGAGATTGAATCTTTTTCTCCAAATGGAGTGTGCGCCCTTTTGTCTTCAGAGAGGATTTTACAAGAAATAGCTTATATGTATTAGCCATTTATATTTTTATACAAGTTAGTCATACCCCCCTTAAACACCACCTCTCAAGACTACTTACATTTAATTCCTGTAATCTTTCTTCGTAACTAAGATCCATCATTCTCCTTATCAGTTTGGCAGCTCTTCTCTGCACAGTTTCCAAAATCAGGGCATCCTTTCTTTAAACTGGTGCCCAGAACTGGGCGGAATATTCCAGAAGAGGGCTCATAAGTGCATTGTGAAAAGGCAATAATACATCCCTATTCTGTGATACCTTGGTAGTCCTGAAAGCAGCCGATTATTAGACCCCATGTGCATTACTTTGCATTCATCCACATTGAACTTCATTTGTCAAGTGGATGCCCAGGCATTCAAAGTTTCTAAGTCAGTCTGAAGCTTGTGAACACCTTCAGTAGTACCATATTATAGTACCATAGTAAAAAAAAAAACAGTACCATTAATTCCATCTTCTATAGCATTTATAAACAAGTTGGCATCTGCATACTTATTAAATTCTCCCAGTCTATATCTTGGATTACAGCCGTGAACCTGGGGAAGTTGGCCTAAAATGGATACCAGCAGGACCAGGGGCTGGCTGGGCCAACACTGAGTCCTGGGTTATGCCTGGTGCCTAGACTAGTTGGCTCTAGGGGGTACAATTTTTATTAAGCTTGTGTCAGGATCGGGTTGCTAGCTGCAATGACAGACTCTGGAAACAGTAAAGTCTCTTCAATTCAGAATATAACAACAGATGCAATAAATCCAGTAACATAAACAGCGGTTTCCTCACCAGTTTACACAAAGTCCATTTTGTTTAGGCATGCAGTCAAGTCTCTCTCAGGCTGTCTCCCCACTGTCTGCAGGAGAAAAGCAGGCTTTTTTATCCACTGCTGAGCAAGGCCCAGCCACATGTGCAGCTGAGACAAAGGAGGCAAACCCTGGCCTGAAGGGAGGGGAACCACAGGTCCCACTACCAACCTTACCTGCCGTTCAATAGAAATCCAGGCCACAGTAAAAATGAAAGAAAATGCTTCAGTGCTCTAAAGCACTAAAGTGAACAGCCTCCTGAATCTCTCATCTCACCCAGGATAGCATTCTGGGAGAATTGTACACCCCTCCAGAGTATAGCCCACTGCATGCCAAAACGGCAAAAATCAATCCCGACTGTGATTTTCATTAAAAAAAATAAAAAACATGCTGGCAAATGCAGCATGGCTTTTTTCAATTAAAAAGCACATCAGTTCTCTCCTGCTCAAAGTTGCAAGATTTGAGCAGAAGGAAATGTGGGAAATGTCTTGCCCAGTTGTTCAAACACTCTCTGAATCACACGATTCAATGTGATATCTCTCACCAAATGAAAATTCAGTAAAAAAAAACTTGCTCCCAAAAAAATATTTGCTGTATAAAGAGATAGAGGAAAATGGGCTGATTCGAATGTGTATTATATATTTTTCATCGAGTATTTACTGCTGGCGCAGTCAGAGCAATAGGGTTATTTTACCACCTAGAGCCTTCTCCTTCTACTGGTTCCCGACCTACTGGTTTGCAATGGGGGGAGGCCAGCACAGTGTGCAAGTCTGTGCAAGTCTGCCCCTTGAACCTCACTCACTGACAGTGGTTATGTGGGGCAGCAATGCTGCATGGGCAGGGCCAGGAATTGACTTTCAGTACCAGTATGCAGAGCTGCCTATTTTACAAACCCTTTGGTCTTATTTCTTTATTGGATAACACTTTTGGTGTCCCATTCTTATATTAAGAAGGAAGTCCCAGCTTTTTGTAACCAGTTCCTCCCCCTGTGCTAAGCCCAATTCATGCATTAAAGAAATAAAACTGCTAGATCGCAGTTTTATGGATGGGGGAGGGGGCTCTGCACTAAGGCTGTGGACTTGAGGGACAGTTGAACATGAGGTACAGGCCAGTCATCCAATTCCAGAAGCAGTGGTGCCAGATCGGATGACTGACCTCTCACTCAAGGTCCCAGCTCTAGTTTCAAAGCAGTATGCCCCATCCCCAGTGATTTGTTTTTTATTTTATTGCCCAATTCAGGCAGAGCAATTAGGGGTAGGGGGAGTGTTAGTGGACCTGAAACATCTTTTGCACAATAGGTATATTTCAAATGGTTGCGAAAGTGGTTTATGGGAAATGTTGTGTGGTTTTGATTGAACCTTGTACTCTAGGCCATCACTGGATAAATATTGACTGTTGTTTATATTTGTTGCTGGCAATGAAGTTAAGTCAGTTAATGGACTTGCATTTGTAGCCCTTTGCAAGCAAGAATCTGTAAATGTTTATCACCTTTTGTTCTAAAGTTGTTTCCGTATAACTAGGTTAAAGTGGACTTACACCCTAAAGAAAAACCTGTGCGTAATGCATAGGCCTGATCTGTGATCCTCTTAGCAGCTTCCCTGAACTTTTCAGCTGAAATTCTAGGTGAAATGGCAAAGAGCACAAAGTCATCTCCTGTTATCTCGAAAAACAGTTTGCACACTGTTGCCTCACTATTAGGTACAGGATGTAGGTCTAGATTTAAACTTTTTCCTGCAGACCTCAGATCAGAACATGCCAGTGGGCACAGGATCCCCCTCTTGTCCTCCACACTACTGGTGGATGGAATATCCGAAGTACGCATTACATATGCATTGAATTCAGTGGTTGACTCCGTACATGAGGAACCATGAGTCTGTCATGAGGATAACAGGTGGAGGCATGCAGAAACAGGGTAGGCCGGGAACTATATGGGGTCTGATATTTCCACAGTGACCATTACATATTTATGCAAATTTACTGGAGGCTGGTGTTTCCTTTGAAAAAAATAAATAAAATCTGAAATATTAAAGTTAACTTCTCATGCAGAAGGCTCCGGATGGCTGCTGGAGATGTCGGGGCATTAAGCAGCAATTGGACACTTTATGGAATGAATAGGCTGGTCTGAGGTTTTGCAGGAAAGGACATTCTTACTATGTTACTGGGGAGGTGGGGGGGGGCTAATTTAAAAAAATAAAAGCAGAAATATTAGCTCTGCTTTAAGAGGTTTATACGTTGCACAGGGTCAGATTTGATGATGGAGATATTTTATGCACTAAGAGATTTATATACAAGTTTTTTGTTTTTGAATTTGACGACAGAGTTACATTAAAGAGGAACAACACCCAGGAATTTCACTCACCTGGGTGTTGTTAATCTCTGATTTGAGATGTCCCGTTGTGTGTACACACAGGCATGGGCTGCTCAGTCAATCAGCATGCTTGGTTTTGCTGGGCTCATTATGGCTCTGATAGCCGCACAGCAGAGCCAAATGGTGGCAAGTGAGACGAGCACGTCACCAGGCATATTCCTGCACACCTCTAGCTGTGGGTGAGCCAACGTTGGCCATTCAGAAAAGCCTAATGTGGGCACGCATCCCAGCTAGAGAGAGGTATGCTGGGGAAGTGGCCGCGGGGCTGAGACATGTCAAGAGCTCTGGGAACAGGTGAGTGGATTAGGTGATCTGAGGGGTTTGACACAGCCAGGCATCCAAATTGGTGATGCCCCATAGAGTGGAACTTGGATCACCCTGTAGTCTTTTAGACTCCAGGGCCTCCAATGTTCCTTTTAATGAGTGCTTGGAATGTTTGAAGGAACCTAAAGTGTCTTTGCACAAAAAATATAGTTTTATCCTGCACATCGTGTCCTCTGCTGAGACTAAATAACTGCTAAAGTAAATACATCAAGATTTACAGTATTGTTTACATATTTTATGGGAGATGTCACTAATGAATTTAAAGATACACTGAAGTCTTGATGTATATAAGCAATATGTCAGTTTGTAATACTGATATATAGAAATGATTTTAATAATAATCTGGCAGGCAAAAAGCTGTCAGGCAAAAATCCATTGACCCTCAGAGGGTCATATGGTGATTTGTGAAAGTCATAGCTCATAACGATAGAAGGCATCTTCCTATTTTTTAAAGGTTGTGGATCAAGTTTCCAATGGCTCTCTAAAAGTGGTAAATGACATGTTGGTTAGAATCCAACATTTCTGATTTTATGGATTAAAAAGGACCTTAGGCATAGCAATTGGGGAGAGAGGGGTGGGGGAGTTTTTTAGAATTCTTGGACTTCCTCTTGATTGGGAATGGAAAAACATTTGTTGCACCATAGGTATGTTTTAAAAGATTGTGAAAGCGACTAATGGTACATTGTGTGTGTGGGGGGGGGTCATACTAATTATTTGATAAAGTACATTTCTGGGTGCACATTTGGGTTCAAATTATATCCTGCATCTTCTGAGCAAAGATGTACAATAAAAAAATTTTGATTGCAAAGGGGCATTTACAGTATTTAAAGGGCATTTACAGTATTTACAGGGCATTTACAGAAGTACATCACATTTCCAATGAGGTAATGACAGTTTGTAAACCACAGCACCCTATGGAAGTGCAGAAAAATTATCCTTATCTCGTTGGAAAAATTATGCACCTCACATGTAAAAATCACACCCATGTGTTTTTTGGGGAAAAATCTGAACAATACTTTTTATTTCCAATTTTGTGAGTTAAAAAGCTCACCAAGATGCAGGTTGCAATTCATACCCAGAGTTACTCTTGCTTCATTAGCAGTTAGCATGACCCTGGTCACCTGGTCTGCTTTAAACTCTTCCTAATATGGGCACAAAAATGCCTCATAGAAACCTTGAATTAAAACCTTACACTTCAGAAAACTGAAACAGAGAAGACAAATGGTTCTTTTGTCCTGTATATGATGCCATGTGAGTACCAATGTGATAAATAAGGTAAAGGGGCAACAATGATGATCCTTGGCCCTGATGCATTTGCTATCTCAGCCCCCTCTGTATTTACACACATGATAGAAACTTTGAATAGATCCCGAATAGCATGGGTACACTGGTAAAAATCTGCACCTAATTAAAGCAGTTTTAAGTTTTAGTTACAGATATTATGATATACTGTATTAAAGAGGATTTCAAAGCCCCTTCAAACTCAATTACTCTCTTTGTCCTAATTTAACCTTAAATTTGAAATCTGTACTATAACCCCTTACCTGCTTTTTGGCACAGTCACCCGGACCAGATGGGTGGATGTTTTGTTTTATTGCATTTTATGTGACACTGTGGGTGCTGGGGGGGGGGGGAGTAGGATTGAAGCAGGCAAGGGTTTTTACAGATTTCAAGGCTTCTTTAATCTTAAACATGCTCTCAAAGCATCCGTTTTCAGAATGTAGATTCTGCATCTCGAAAGTCGTCTACTGAAAACAATGGGTAGTGTTTTGGTTGTGCTTTGAAAGCAGATCTAACCAGCTAGAAACTAAAGGCCTTGTGTGGGCAAAATAAATAAAGAAGATACTTACTTTTCCTTCTGGCCTATTTCTTCTCCTAGTAAGAAGATCAGGTCTGATGACGCATGTGCATGAACTGTGTGCCTCTGACAGAATAAGATATAAAACATATAAAAGACATGCACTGCAAACACTGTCTGGCCGCGAGCGCAACAGCTGATAGCGCTGGCAGCCTGACGTCAACTTTACTGTGCGGATGCGGACGAGGCAATCAAATGCCACCCGCACCTTTAATCCTAAATTAGCTTCCCCGTGAGGAGAGGAGAAACTGGAGGATTCTTGGAAAGTATAACCACATTATCAAACATTATTCTGAGGGCTATGTACTTCATGGATGTAGTCTGACTACCCTTGGTATTGGACAGAATTTCTTTCCTTCCCACATTATAGGCTGTAGAACCTTTATTTTGGTATTCCATGGATTATAGTGTAGAAAGACGTGTCTCTTTGCTACCTAAATAACTATGCATCTCTTGCCTGTTAAATTAAGAACCATGTAACAGTAGCAAAGACCCACATCATTCAAAATTTCATTTTAATGCTTTGAAGATAAGCTCTGGTTTCTCAATTTGAATGCTGCTATGTAACTTATTAAATAAGACTAATACTACATTCATCAATAATCAATAGCTTTGAAAATGTGCTTAATCCAGACCTTTTTTCCATCAAACAAGTGCTTGTCCACCTCGTATGCAGGGTGAGATTATTGGTACTCTCCTGCCGCCCACGACACAGTAAGATATTTTTACATTTATCTTCCTCCCTCCCCTGGCTAAATGCGGTCCTGCGATCAGCCGAGAAGGGGCACTGCCAATCAGGCTGCATACAAGGAAGGCCAGCATCCATTCAATGTTAAATGGTCTGGGTACAATGTGAATCTTTGAAACTGTTTACTACACCATATTACTTTATTTAATTTTTAGGTAAAAAAAAGTTATATAGTTATAATTAATGTTCTCTGTGTTTTTGTCAAATTCTTTTTATTATCAAATTAAGACCAAAAATTCAAGTCAAAATAGCATGTTTCAAAATGCAAAAACAAAACATGTACACTGCATGAAGGCTTTAATTAATACATAGCAATTCGCATTGTCTGCCAAATCAATCAGGCTAACATTGGCGGGCAATTTCCAGGCAGCTTCAACAAATATTTTTCCAGACATTTAGCAATTCAGTTGATACATAGAAACATCTGTGCACAAAAGTACATAAAAATGCTTTGCCAGAAGCCAGAACCTTTATTTTGTACAAATTGTTGTTTTTTAAGAACGGCGATCTGGGATTGGGTGGTCAAAGTTAATTGTGCAGTTTGAATTCCCTTTATTTGTAATAATTTTGTACTTAGCATTTCCAGCATGTTGCTGCACTGCTAATGTTTTAGTAAATGTGCTTCTTGTAGTGCAGCAAAATGAGCAAGTGTGAAAAAAATATATTTTATTTTTTGCTACTCTAATTTGCAGCAGAGTGGCACTGTCTGGCAGAAATACTTGATAAATCAGGCCCTTACAGAAGATAAGTGAGCTGGTCATGCAGCAAGCATGTGCAAAGAAGATTATTTGGGACCTCGTTCACCATTCACAAATCAGTTGGTGGATGAGACTTCACCCATTCACCACCTTATTGCAGTGTTTGGAATACACTACTTTAATAACTGATAGGAGACGTGCCAAGCATTGCCTTGGCACGCCTCCTCTAAAGGAGCTGTCATCTCAAGAGCCCTGTCTACCTGCCTCCAGTGCTGCCTCAGCTTATCACATACCACATGGGCTGCTGCATGGGATAGGACGAGAGTAATAAGTGTAGGTTTGTAAGTATTATTCTTGCTTTTGTACAATATTTGTGGGGGCAATTTCTAAAATACGGACAGACCCGGCAATACACATCAATACATGTGATCCAATTTCAGTTCATACAATGACTTTTATTCCCAGTATGTCACACACCCCGCTTCCGAATATTCATGACACTTGGGTAACTGTCCTGTAGAGGGCGATCTTGCAGAGATGACATGAAAAAAAGGAGCCCCTCCCGGCCCATAAATACCTGGGACCTCCCACCATTCCCCAGTCTTTCGTCTCTGCAGTCGGCGAGCAAGTCAGAAGATGGCTATCTCCTCCTTGCAGGTAGCCGGGGTAACCCCCGGGCCTTTTGTTTCTATTGCTGCCTGAACCTTTTTTAATTTAAACTATAGCAGTATGCCCCCCAGCCTAGGCTGAAGGTCCAGGCAATGGTAGGCTGCACCTTGTGGTGTATATGGGTGCTAGCTCCCCCGTGAGACCCCATACAAAGGGGTAGGCGGTGTCCGGGTTGGTGATCCCGGCTTGGGATGCCCCATCCCTCTTGCCCTTTCACCTATTGGTGTGGGTCTCCCCCCTACCGTGTCCCTCTGTGCCCCTTGGGGGGGTGGCCTTTTCTTCCGTGTGTTTTTGAACTTTATTTTGGGGGAAAGGTTTTGTGTGTGTGTGTGTTTACACGTGGTGTGTTTGGGCGGCCATTGCTTGCAGCTGGGCAGGCTGCTTCTCTTCAGGTGCAGTTAAGGAGGGGGCTCATCGCGGCCCGCCCCTCCCTCGATGTTGGCTCCACTGAGGCGCTCTGGTGCTGGCAGGGGCCGGGCCTGGTGTGAGGGGAGGGGGCGGGGCCAGGTGCGGCGCGCGATGTGTGCTGGCCCGCCCCTCTTCTTCCGGCCTCTCTGTCTCTCTCTTTCAACATTCCCTCGCTGCTGTGACGGTCGCCGTTTGCTGTGGTCTTGAGTAATTCCTTTTGGCATTATGTTTGTTATTTCTCCATTATATCTATTGATATATGTTGTTGTGGGGTGATGTGCATGTTTGACACTTGTCACTTGTACTCCCTGTTCTTATGTCTTCCAGGGGGATCCCTTTTTGAGGTTTAAAAAGGGGGGTTCTCCCGGTCCTAGGGTCCCTTAGAATTTGATTTAGGGTTCCTAAAAATAAAAAAAAAATCCTCCCACTTGGGACTTGAAGGGGCATCCCGGGTAGCTTTAACAGCGTAATTCCCTCTGGTCATTGCGACTACCTTAAAAATCACCATATGGAGGCTTCCCAGGATACCGGGCTTGGGCTCCCCTTGGGGCAATCCCGGCAGTGTGTGGGTTATGGAAGTATCCCTTGCGGGGGATAATGTACTTGTTTGCATACCTTGTGCTTAGCAGGCCATAATGCGGCAGTCGGGGTCCCAGGCGTCTGGGTCCGTGGGCCCGGCCTCTTCTCCTACCCCACCCTGCCTTATCCGTACCCCTAGTGATGTTGTCACCGGCGGGGAGTCGCAATCTGATGTGTGTGCCAGATTGGCTAATATTTAGAAATTTATTTCTAGCTCTGTAGCCAGAAAGGCCTTGGCTAAGAGAAAACATTTGGCTTCAGCCGCTGGATTTTGAGTTTGATCATTATGATTTTCTTGACTGGTCTGAATTTTTGAGAATTCTGATGGTTCTGACGATCAGCAATTTGTTGGTGCTGATACTGAGCAGGGGCAGGGGGATGCTGTGGACACCCCGAAGGTCCTGGCTCACCTTTGTTTGGCGATTTCTCCCCCAGAGGAGGCTCCTCCGCAAAAGGGGGAGTTCTTTGGGTCTTCTAAGCCACGCTTGGAATTCCCAAATCAAAAGCACTTCGATAACATTATTCTTAAGGAATGGGAGAAACCTACTCGGCTTCCAGGTATTCCTCAGGGTTGGGATAAGAAATATCCCTTTCCGGTGGACGTGGTAAAACGATGGTCGTCCCCTCCCGAGGTGGATGCCCCGGTGCTCGGGTTATCTAATACTTCTATTTTTGCATTTTCCTGACTCCACCACTCTCAAAGATGGTAAGGACAAACGCATTGATCAGATGGCTTGCCACGCTTTTGCTAATGTCGGTTCAGCCTTGCAGTCTGTTTGTGCTTCGGCGCTTATGGCGGTGGCTACCAGGTCTGTTGTTAGGGACCTGTTGAGTACTTCCAGGCTTGACCCGGCCAGTGATGAGTTCGCCGCCCTTAAGCGGTGTGAATTGTTCATGTCTTTTGTGCTAGCCGCCCTGGATGACGCCATGGTTATGTGTGGTACAACCTCGGCCTTGCTTGCGGCGGTCGGTGTGGTTGCACCAGTGGGCGGCTGATTTTGTGGCCAAGAAGTCGATTACAGCACTTCCCTTTGTGGGGTTGCGGCTTTTTGGAGAAAGATTAGATTCAGTCACAAAAGGAGGGAAGTTAACTCAGCGTAAGAGGCAACGTCGTCCCGTTCGGTGGCTGGCCTCCTTTAACCCTTCCTTTCATGGTGCCAGAACTGGCAGAGTTTTGGCCTTCTCTACCCTCAGAGGTGATTCCTGGAATAGAGGCAAAGGACGTGCCCGTCCAGGTCACAATTGGAGTTCCAAACCCGAGCCTGCTGCCAAGCCAGCTCAGCAATGAGGGGGCGCCCTCACCCTTGCGGGTGGGGGGACGGCTGCAACACTTCTTCCAGGTCTGGGACAAGGAGGTCTCAGACAAATGGATTCTGGAAGTAGTGTCTTCCGGTTACAAGCTGGAATTCGAGATCCGGCCTCCTCTCAGATTCTTCAGGTCGGGTGCCTTCAAATCCACTGGCCGCACAGGGGCTCCGGGCGGCAGTAAGTTATCTGCTGGACATGGCTGTCATTTGCCCAGTGCCTTCCGCGGAAAGGGGCTTGGGCTTCTATTCCAATCTATTCACGGTGTCCAAGAAGGACGGCTCCATTCGACCCATTTTGGATCTGAAGCTCCTCAATCGGTTTATCCGCTTCAGGAAGTTTCGCATGGAAACCTTGCGTTCAGCCGTCGATTCTCTTCGTCAGGGGGACTTCATGACGTCCATAGACATCAAGGATGCGTATCTGCATGTACCTATCTTCCTGGCATACCAGAGATTCCTCAGGTTCGTGGTGGAAGATCAGCATTTTCAGTTTGTGGCCCTTCCATTCGGGCTTACCTCGGCTCCAAGGGTGTTCACCAAGGTACTGGCGGGGGTGATGGCCCTCCTCAGAGTCCAGGGCATTCGCATTGTACCATATCTGGACGACCTTCTCATTTTGGCTTCCTCTCTCAGCCAAGCGGAGCTAGACACCAGAGTTGTGGTTTCCACACTGGAGAGGTTCGGCTGGGTGATCAACTATCCCAAGTCCTCCCTCTCCCCGTCCAGGGAGGTTTCATCTCTGGGCGTGACTCTGGATGCCTTTCAGGCCAGGGTGTTCCTTCCTCAGCCCAAGATTCTTCTGATTCAAGATTTGATTCGACTTCTACTATCCAATCCTCACCCGTCTATCAGGCTAGGGATTGGTAGGTTTGATGGTGGCTTCCTTTTGCCCAGTTTCACATGAGGACGCTTCAGCTCCATCTTCTAGCGACTTGGGACAGGTGTCCGCTGTCATTAGATCAGTCTTGTCTGCTGTCTCCCCGGGCTCAGCAGTCCCTTGGAGGTCCTATATTAACTGGTGCGAGGCTAGGGCCTCCGGAGTTTCTTCAACATGGTCTGGACTTGGGGTTCCAGCTTAGTACTTTGAAAGGGCAGGTTTCTGCCCTGGCGGTTTTTTTTCCATGGGGTTACTCATGTGCAGCCTCCTAGAAAGCCCTTGCTGCTGGTTTGGGATTTAAACTTGGTTCTGTCGGCTCTCCAGGGGCCTCCTTTTGAGCTGGTGCATGATATTGCTCTTTCTCTGCTCACTCAGAAAGTTGCCTTTTTGGTGGCTATTACCTCTGTTCGGCGTGTCTCTGAGTTGGCGGCTTTGTCCATTCAGGCTCCTTACTTTGAGAGGCACCTGGACAAGGTAGTTTTCCGCTTCAAGCCAGATTTCCTTCCTAAGGCGGTTTCGGCCTTCCACCTCAATCAGGATGTAGTTCTCTCTTCCTTGTGTCCTAATCCTAGCAATGACAAGGAGAGGACCTTACATTCTTTGGATGTGGTTCGCTGTGTGAAGTATTATTTGGTGGTTACTTCTCCAGGCCGTTGTTGGGGCCTATTCTGCCAAGGGGAAGGTTCCCCCTTTTTGTGTTACTGCTCATTCTACTCGTGCTGTTGGAGCATCTTGGGCTTTTCAGCATCAGGCTTCTGTTGAACAAGTTTGCAAGGCTGCTACTTAGTCTTCCGTTCATACTTTTTCAAAGTTTTATAAGGTTGATGTGCGGGCCTCAGCAGATGCTGTTTTTGCCCGCAAAGTTCTGCAGGCGCCAGTGATTTAAATTTGCATTATTGCCTTTTTGGATCCCCACCCATTATGGACACTGTTATTGGATGTTCCAAGTGTCATGAATATTCGGAAGCGGGGTCTGTGACATACTGGGAATAATACCATTTTGTGATTACTCACCTGTAAAATGGTTATTACAAGTATGTCACACACCCCGCTTCATCCCGCCCTTTTTTGGTTTCTTGGATCCTTTATATGGTGAACCTTTTTCTTTGCTGTTTACATTTGGCTCTTCCTGGTCCCTTTACTGCTGTCTTATACTGGGGAATGGTGGGAGATCCCAGGTATTTATGGGCCGGGAGGGGCTCCTTTTTTTCATGTCATCTCTGCAAGATCGCCCTCTACAGGACAGTTACCGAAGTGTCATGAATATTCGGAAGCGGGGTGTGTGACATACTTGTAATAACCATTTTACAGGTGAGTAATCACAAAATTGTATTTTTTATTGAAACAAAGTGCCAATTGTACCTCAATGAGCCAGGACATTTAGGGGGCATTTCATTAGAGTTTGTAGAGGCGCCATGCAAATCATTGCCATGCACTGGATTTTGACAGCCCCCTCAACACCAACCTCACCTCCTGCTGTGGACTAAAAGAACTAGTCTCTTTTTTATAAACATACTGTGGGCTATCCATTAGAATCAAGTAATGAAGGAAGCGCTGCAAACTAGTATAACTTACTAAAAACTTGTTTTTGAGCAAGTTGTGTGGAGTTCTTCCTTCATATATTTATAGTACAATTGCTGGAATGGGGATAAGGGAGTTTATCCCATTACAATTAGCTCCCTTGTTATCATATATTTATTCTTTTTTGTGTGCACCTATACCCTCTAACATGTTACAATAAAAAAAATAAATCATACTAGTAGAAGTCTCTATAAATTTTCAAGAGGGTGCTTTCATTTACAGATGTGTCCTTTGCTGAAAAAATCTGCATCTTAAAACTTAAGCAGAGACATGGGGGGTTATTTAGGAATGGATAGTGCCTGGTAGTGCTTCATAGCGGCAGGCAGCGTCTGGGGAACGCTGGGCGCCATTTAAGTAAACGCCAAACCACATTTAAGAAAACGAATCTGGTGAGCGCCTCTAACGTCGCCATGTAGCGCCACATGTATTATTACAGGCGGCTCAGTGTATAGCGCCGGCGCTCTAGGTTCAGGAGCGCCATGTAGTACCTGTCACTCTGTAGCGCTCTCCCATACATTTCAATGAGGCTTCATTAGTTGTGTATAAATAACGTTTGGCAATTTAAATTTTTTATTTTTTTTTGCTCAAATCAAATCAATCAACAAACACTTTTATAAATTTTTTGGACTTTTTATATTTTTATGCAGAATTGTATTTACAGGTCTGGCACTAAAGTGTCATTGTCCCAGTGTTAAAACAATGTCATTCCATGTGTTTTTGCTTTGTTACTGGTGTATATGTGTTTAAAAACAGACTTTGATCACACAGCATCTGGCACTCTATGCTACAGCGCATTCCTTTAGAGTGCCAAAGTTGTGTGTGTCTAGTGTTTGTTAAATATGGTGTGGAGCGCCGAGTGCCGGACGCACTGAGCTGGCACTCTCACTCGCTACAGCGCTATGCTGTTGTTACAGCACCCAACAGACATCACATTCATCAATACCGGCCAGGTTACTACAGCGACCGAGGCGCTCTGTTACAGAGCCTGATACCCGCTTACAGCGTCTACTAGCGGTCGCTCTAAGCGCCGCTATACAGACGCTCATGTGGCAATACCTGACGTTAGTAGTGAATCAGCCTCATTAAGTTTTTGTAAAAGATAGATTGTTGTATGTTGCAATAGAAATGCTAGAAACGCAGGCATTAAGGACTGGAAATGCTTTAAAAAAAATTTAAAAACCTTTCTAAATCCTAATGAATTACGCCATAAGGGGCATAGTCAAGTTATTTATTTGAAATAGATGTGGTCTTTTATAATGCATGGTTACTAACTTTCAGTTTTTTTTAATTTTTCCTTTACTGTTTATAGAGCCACAATCAGCAAAGGGCTACAGGATTTGAGTAAAGTAAGACCAGCAGGTGAAACATATATGCATGAAGGTTTTATGCAGGTAAGTTATTTAGCATTCTTCTTTACCCATACTTGCAAACGTGTTGACTTTTGATTTAAATTCAGGAAAATACTTTGATTTAATAACATTTTGTTACATAGGTCTCGATTTAGTAACAATTGAAATGGCAGTAAAAAAATTATTTATGAGAAAAAAGCATGAGAATTTCACTGTTGCTGAATTGGCCAGCTAGTGCGACAATGGAAGTCAATGCACTTTTTACAACAACAAAATAAAAACAGGAGTAAAAGATCACTACTTTTCTTAGGAGTAAAAAAGTAGACTGTCTACTGGCCTGATTGAGAGCCCATGAATGCTCGTTTTTTTCGGGAATCCTTTCTTCAGGGTCTAAAGAGGGAAAGAACCTGAGTTTGTATTTATGGGCATGTGTTGTTTGTCTAATGCTTCGGTATTGTTCTGCTTCACTGATTTGACACCCATCTTGTGCTGCCGGGTACTCACCCTCTGATGATTCTGTAGGGACAGAGGAGCACAACACACCAGCCAAAATTCAAATTGTATAACCCTGTCTCTTTGTGTGTATATACATTTTTATATACAAGAATTTTAACTTTTTCAATACCAGAAGATGCTAAATTGGCATTTCAGCTTGCAACATTAAGGACCATCTGTTACCAAAAATAAAAACAGCTATACTTAATTAAACATCAGCAGCCTTGATCCCACATAGCCCAAATGCTGACTGTGTGCGTCTTGTCCTTTTTGTCCTGCCTCTGCATGTTGTGTACATTCTGAGAATTACAGGCTGTGGATGTTACCACAATGCCTCATTGGTTTAGAAACAGGTCACACTCTATTATATTTTAACATCAACTTATCTAAACAAAAAAACATTAAAATGTTAAAAACATTACAGAATTTCCCATAAAAACTCTGTATTATTTTAGGAACCTACATGACCTGGAGATTTCATGAATGACATAAAATGACATTTAAACAAGTCAATGCAGAATTAGTTGTGACTCAGCAAACATACCAGCCAGACATTTGGCTTTAATTTTCTTTTTAGGTTTCTACATTCAGATGAACAACATCTGGCTGTGCCATACCTTTTCAATAAATAACACACTGCAAGTTATATTTCTGTCCAGAACAATAATATGTTATAAATTCAAACATATTTGCTTTTTATTTTCCAAAATCAAAGTTTTGTCTTATTGCCCCTATAACCAATTTACTAAAAAACATATCTTTACTTTTTTGCATGTTGTGCTTTATTTTTTTAACCTCCTGTTTGGTCACATCAAACAGGATTTGAGAATTCAAAGATGATAAAAAATACCATTTTGTGAATACTCACCTGTAAAATGGGTATATATGTCACACACCCCGCTTCAAAACTATTATTACACTTGGGTTTACTCACCTCTAGAGGGCGAACTTGCAGAGAAGTCAGGAAAAAAGAGAGCCCCTCCCGGTCTATAAATACCTGGGACCTCCCACTATATCCCAGTTTTCAAACAACAGTAAGGCAAAGGGACCAGGAAGATCCAACTGTAAACCTTAAAATTGAAAAAGCTTCACCATACAAAGAATCCAGGATACCGAAAAGGGCGGGTGAAGCGGGGTGTGTGACATACTTATGATACCCATTTTACAGGTGAGTATTCACAAAATGGTATTATTCTAAGTAAATCCAACAAAGTGGTGCACCGCCCACAATTAAAAGTGCTGTGCTACACTGCAAACATTGAAACACTAGAACTAATTAGGCTCATGGGACAAAGCCCAGAAACCCAAACATCAGGAGCACCAATTCAATCAATTATAATACAAAATCTTTTATTAAGAGTCACATATGATCAAGAAAGACAAAAACACAACATACAATACATAACTAACACATTAAAAACACTGCGTATCCCCAAAATACATCCAGTGCTGCTATTCACAGCAAAAATACCTGGGCAACTCCTAAAATATCAATCCGTGTAAAAAATCCCCTTAATAACCACTCTTTTTGTGCCGGCACAACCCCCCCCCCCCCCCCCCACAAAAAAGCCCCTACTATCTACTCAATTATATACTAAAGTGACAGTGCATAATCAACAACACAATCCGTGTACAATTCATAAACTCTTCATCTAATTGCATAGCCAGATATTCAATAAGTGTAAGAACATCTACAGTGATACAGTGCAAGAAAATATATGCAAACTAATGTTGTAAAGAATAACCTATAAGTGTATAAATAAATATTGGTCATGGACACACAACATAAATTACAACAGACACTTCAATACAGACCAACAAAAGCAAAGCAGGGCGGAAAGGGAGGCAAAAATACTTAGCCTGGCAACGGGTATAACACGTGAGATATGGAGTGGAGAGTTAGCAGAGAGGACACCTTCGATCGCGGCCGCCCGTGCCGCGAAGCAACAATGCAAAACTCAAACCACTGCAGCTTGCAGAACCTTGCGGCCAAACACAGCATCCGCTGAGGCCCACACATCAACCTTATAAAACTTTGAAAAGGTGTGAACAGAAGACAAAGTAGCAGCCTTACAAATTTGTTCAACAGAAGCCTGGTGCTGAAAAGCCCAAGACGCTCCAATAGCACGGGTAGAATGAGCAGTAACATGAAAAGGGGGAACCTTCCCCTTGGCAGAATAGGCCCCAACAATAGCCTGGCGAATCCATTTACTAATGGAAGATTTAGCAGGAGCCAAACCTTTCCTAGGCCCACAAGGAACCACGAACAAGGCATCAGTCTTACGAAAAGCAGAAGTAGTAAGCAAATAGTACTTCACACATCGTACCACGTCCAAAGAATGCAAAACCCTCTCCTTGTCATTCCTAGGCTTAGGACACAAGGAAGGAAGAACAATGTCTTGGTTAAGGTGAAAGGAAGAAACCACCTTGGGAAGAAAATCAAGTTTGAATCGAAAAACCACCTTGTCCTGATGCCTCTCAAAGTAAGGAGCCTGAATGGACAAGGCTGCCAACTCGAAGACACGCCGAACAGAGGTGATGGCAACCAAAAAGACAACTTTCTGAGTTAACGTAGAAAGAGCAATATCCTGCAAAGGCTCAAAGGGAGGACCCTGAAGAGCAGAAAGAACCAAATTCAAATCCCACACTGGGAGCATAGGTTTCCTAGGTCGCACATGCGAACCCCCCTGGAAGAAGGTCTTAACCAAGGGATCAAGCGCAAAAGACCTTTGAAAAAAGACAGACAAGGCAGAGACCTGCCCTTTCAAGGTACTCAGCTGGAGACCCAAGTCCAGCCCATGTTGCAGAAATTCCAAAATCCTAGAAATAGAGAACAGCAAGGCCCTGACCTCACACCAATCAATATAAGACCTCCAAGTCCTATAGTAGATGGTAGAAGAAGATCTCTTCCTAGCACTAACAAGAGTCTGGATCACAGAATCAGAGAGACCTTTCTCCTTTAAGATGGAGGTTTCAGCAGCCAAGCTGTCAAAGCCAACGTTGGTAAATTGGGGTAAAGTAGTTGACCCTGAGTGAGCAGGTCCGGCCGAAGAAGCAGAACAAACTGATCCACTGCCAGCCGGACGATGTTTGCGAATCACACCCGCCTTGGCCACCTTGGAGCCACCAGAATGGCGGAAACCCCTTCTAGGGCCAGCTTTCGCAACACCCTGCCCACCATGGGAATTGGAGGAAACAGATAAAGAAACCCCAGGTCCCTCCAGCTCAGGAACATGGCATCCACTGCCAGATTCAGAGGATCCTGAGAGAAAGACACAAAGGCCGGAAGTTTGTGATTGTGACGAGAGGCAAACAGGTCCACCTCTGGTGTCCCCCACCGGAGGCAAAGAGACCGAAAAACCTTGGGATTGAGAGACCATTCCCCCCGGTGAGAAGAACACCTGCTCAGAGAATCCGCCTCCTTGTTCTCCACGCCCGGGATGTACACCGCCGAGATGCAAGGGACATGGCTCTCCGCCCAGGCCATAATCAGAGACACCTCCCTGAGGGCACTCCAGCTGCGAGTCCCTCCCTGGTGATTGATGTAGGCAACCGCCGTCCGATTGTCTGAGCGAACTTGAACCGGCAAGCCCTGTAACTGCTGTGTCAAGTGAGACAGAACCAACCTGATGGCTCTCAGCTTCAGAACATTGATGGGCAAGTGGACCTCCTGAGGCCCCCACAGCCCCTGAAACTGAAGATCCTTCCAGAAGCCTCCCCACCCCGACAGACTGGCATCCGTGGTGACTGTCTCCCAAAGAGGCGGCAGAAAAGACCGGCCCCCTCAAGAGATTGGCCGGAACCAGCCACCACTGAAGAGACTGCCGAACCCGGGAGGACATCCGGAAAGACAGATCCAACGACCTTGGACACCGGCCCCGAGCCACCAACAGATGAAGCTGAAGCGTCCTTGTGTGAAACTGAGCAAAGGGAACCGCCTCGAAGGAGGCCTTCATCAATCCCACCAGTCTCATTCCCTGCCGGATAGACGTGCGAGGGTTGGACAGAAGAAGCTGAGTCAATTCCTGAATCAAAAGAACCTTAGAGTGAGAAAGAAACACTCAGTGATGGAAGGAATCCAGAGACATTCCCAGGAAGGACACCACCCTGGAAGGAGAGAGGGAGGACTTGGGATAATTGATCACCCAGCCGAAACTCTCCAGAGTGGACATCACGGTCCTGGTGTCTGTCTCCGATTGACTGAAAGAAGAAGCCATTATGAGAAGGTCGTCCAAATAAGGCACGACACGAACACCCTGGGCTCTGAGGAGGGCCATCACCCCTGCCAGCACCTTGGTGAACACCCTTGGAGCCGAGGTAAGGCCGAACGGAAGAGCCACAAATTGAAAATGCCGATCTTCCACCACGAACCGGAGGAATCTCTGGTGTGCCGGGAAAATAGGTACATGAAGATAAGCGTCCTTGATGTCTATGGACGTCATGAAGTCTCTTGACGAAGAGAATTGATAGCTGAGCGCAGAGTTTCCATGCGGAACTTCCGGGGGCGGATAAAGCTGTTGAGGAACTTCAGGTCCAGAATGGGACGAACGGATCCGTCCTTTTTGGGGACCGTGAACAGATTGGAATAAAAGCCCAGGCCCACGTCCGGAGGAGACACCGGACAAATAACCGCCATGTCCTGAAGATTCCTTACAGCCGCCCGGAGCCCCTGGCGGCCAGAGGATCCGAAGGCACACGAGACCTGAAAAACCTAGGAGGAGGACGGGACTCGAACTCCAGCTTGTAACCGGACGACACCACCTCCCGGATCCACCTGTCCGAGACCGCCTGGTCCCAGACCTGGGAGAAGTGTTGCAACCGTCCCCCCACCTGTAAGGGTGAGGGCGCCCCCTCATTGCTGAGCGGGCTTAGCAGCGGGTTTGGGCTTAGAGCCCCAGGAATGACCAGGACGGGCACGACCTCTGCCCCTAGTCCAGGCGGCCCCTCTGGAGGAGGAGAAGGCCGAACCCCTGCCAGCTCTGGCTCCCCGAAAGGATGGATTAAAGGCAGCCGTCCCCCGAAAGGACTGGCGCTGTTTCTTGCGCTGAGGTAACTTACCTCCCTTGGCAACAGAATCCAATTTTTCTCCAAACAGGCGCAGACCCACAAAAGGGAGAGCCGTCAGAGACTTCTTTGAAACAAAATCAGCAGCCCATTGGCGCAACCAAACCGACTGCCGGATAGCCACCAATAAAGCCGTGGTCCTACCACACATCGCCATGGCGTCATCCTGAGTGGCAAGCACAAAAGACAAAAACGACTCGCAACGTTTGAGAGCCATAAACTCCTCACAATCCAGGGCAAGGCTGGAAGAGTACAACAAATCCCTGACAATGGACCTGGAAGCCAACAACAACAAGGCCAACCCAACACTGGCAAACCCATGGCAAGCCAACTGGTCAATACGTCTATCCTCACCATCCTTGATGGTAGTACAGTCGGGGGAATGCAAAACAGCGGTGCTAGACAACCCCAAAACCGGAGAATCAACCTCAGGAGGGAAAGACCATCGCCTAACCAGGTCCGCCGGAAAAGGATATCTCTTATCCCAACCCGGAGGAACACCAAGAAGGCGGGTAGGCTTTTCCCATTCCTTAAGAATGACATCATCAAAATGCTTCTGATGGGGAAACTCCAAGCGTGGCTTGGTCACCTCAAATAATTTCCCTTTTGGCGGGGGAGCCACCTCAGGAGGAACGATAGACAAAACTTCAAACATCTGCGCCAGGGTCGAAGGGGTGTCCAAGGCATCCCCCTGCGCCTGCTCACCAGTCGCAGCAAAGAGTTGCTGATCGTCAGACTCATCCAATTCCTCAGAGAGCTCCCCCTCCTCAAGCGCGGAACAATCGGAACAGTCTAACAATTAAAACTCTTCAACATCAGAGGCCGGTACGGCCGGGGACAGATGCTTCCCGCTTAGCCGGGGCCTTCTGGGCAACCATATTAGAAAACCTTTTCTCAAGAATGGCCAACCTGGCACCCACATCAGATTGCGACTCCCCACCCATGACCACGTCACATGGGGTACGGAACAGGCGGGGAGGGGTAGGAGATGACACGGGCGATGAGGAGCCGGAAGCCTGCGTACCGGACTGCCGCGTAATGTTCCGCTGTGCACATGGAATGCAGAGTATGACATCATCCCCTGGAAGGGAAGCCCCACACCCCAGACATTGCCTGGATTGCCGAGGGGCCATTTCCGGTATCGCGGGAAGCCTCCATATAGTGAATTATGGTAGTCGCAATGACCCAGGGATTTACGCAATAAGCGACCCGGGATGCCGCTTTAATGTCCCGCGTGGGAGAATTTATAGGGAAACCTAAGCCTACCCAGGTATCTAAGACCGGGGGACCCCTTTAACTTGCAACCAGGGATCTGGAAAACAAGAGTACAGCAGTCACTCCAGAGCAAGGATTCCCACACAGCAATGACAGACATAGGCATATATACATATACAAGTATACACAGGATATGCACAAAATGTCAGCAGTGCTATCAAACTTAACTAAGGAAGACATACTCACAAGATGGAACCTGACGAGCACGTGACGGCAGCAGCAGCCGCAGAAGAAGGAAGGAGTAGGAGGGCGTGCCGGATCAACGCGCGCGAAGCGCCCCGCCCCCTACCAGCCACACAGCACAGCGTGGGCCGCGTGAAGCGCAGCCCCGCCCTACAACAGAGCCCGGCAACGCCGAGCCACCAAGCCGGCAAGAGGGGGCGGTCGCCAGACGCGCAACGCGTCCGGCACCGCCCCCCCCCCCCCCCTTGGAGAAGAGCAAGGAGCCCGGCAATGAGCGGGCTCCTCCACAGCGTGATATTGGGAGCAGGCGGGCCGCCTAATGTCTTTTTTTTCTCTTCCCTTTTAAACAACTATTATTTAATAGGAGAATATAACAACAAGTAATTTTCAGATGATAAACAGTAACTTTGCCCAACTTATTTATTCGGATTTTTTTTCAGGCAAATGAACAAATTGAGAAGGTTGGAGTTAAAAGTAGCGCTACAATAATTATTGCACTAACGGATGGCAAACTATCTGACCAGATCCCGAAGCTCACTATAAAAGAGGTTGGTAATGTTTGATAATCTAATACCAAATTTTACAGTACCACATTTTTGTTTAATTACTATATGTTTATTACAGGCTAACAAAGCTCGGGCAATGGGAGCAAGAGTCTACTGCGTTGGGGTGCTTGATTTTAAATATGATCAGGTAACAACTTAATATCTATTCAGTTTCCTATAAATAAATATATAAATATATATATATATATATATATATATATATATATATATATATATGAATATCATTATTTTTATTAATATAAAATATGCCCATGCTATCAGCTACAAACGGAATAGTGAGGTGACATTACAAGTGATGTGCAATAAACAACACATTAGCAAAAAATTTGCTTGAAGTTGGGTAAATATTGTCATTTCTCATGAAAGCAGAATATCAGTCAATTAAGCACCATGCAAGTTTTGTCAAAATCAAAACTTGCATTAAATTTCATGTGGAAATATTCAGGTGGCGGGTGATTCAGGGAACCACACAAATATTTTCTGTATATAAGAAATTACTGAAAATTACTGACTTGCATGAGAGTCCGTTAATCTACTTTTGCATCAGTGTGATTTTTTTTAAAAGACATGCTGTATATTTTTTTTTCAGTGAAAAATAATCAAATGTAAAAAATAAATGTGCCTCCCCCCCTCAGCCAAGCAGCTTGGGCACCAGGCATAGTGGCTGGTAACCCAGGGCTCAGAGGCCCTGGCCCTACCAATCAACCAGCCCCTATGATCTTTGGTACATGTTCAGGGCACCCCTGGAAGAACACTTTGACTATACCAATGGGAACTGGGCTCACCCGCACCCCTGTGCCCATGGATAGGGTGTTGCTAATCGAGTGGAGGCAGTTTACTTGTGAACTTGTATAGGGGTTTTCTGCTGAGGTTTACCAGGGCATCCACTGTTATAAATAAAAAAGACACCACACAAAATAAAATTTGGGCCTGTTACCTGACTGCCACTGTCTTATTGGCGCTGCACAACATATTTATTATTTTTTTCCACTCTGAAAAGATAAGCATTGTATTTTTGGGCACTGGTTGGCATTTCATCATTACAGTTACAATAATCACTGCTGAGGATGAAGGGGACAAACCTTACAGTGCGTTTAGGCTGTGTTTTAGTCACAATGCAAGTTTTATACAAATAAATGTGTGCAATATTAATGATGATATATGCAATATTAACTATAATTAATTAAAATTATGATATTAATTATAAGCATAAAACACTTCAGTCCAGTTGTGCTCATTGTGCTCTATGGAATCTTGAGCTACAACGTCAGGTTTAATTTGGTGCTGCTTCAACCAGAGCACCCGGTGATGGGACTGTTTGGGTGCTAGTGTTAAATATGACGCAGCTGGCAGCTGCATCGGCACTGCTGTTTATATGTGTCTTAAATGGAACGCTGAGTGCTGAGGAAAAAAAAGTGGCAATGTGTGGCATAGTGGCTGGTAACCCAGGGCTCAGATGCCCTGCGATTAACCAGCTCCTGGTGCCTACACTATTCCAACTGGGCTCATCCTCACCCCCGTGTCCATAGATAGGGTGTGGGTAATCAGGCAGTGGCAATTAACTTGTGAATTAGTGCAGGGGTCCCCTGAACCCCCTACCAGCACATACACTTGTATAAATAAAAAAGACCCCACACAAAATAGATTTTAAACCTTTTTTATGATGTGCGCCGTTTAGCCTTTTTCTTGCGGCTATAGCGCCCGTTTTGGAGCGCATGCATCTTTGTCTTTTCTGGCACTGCCCTTGCAGCAATAATGCTAGAACTTGCAGTGTCCGATGCTAACTAATTTGCTCTGACTGTTGCATTCAGTATTGGGCTTAGATTAGATAGAGCATTGATTTTAAAAGGCACAATTTCATTCCTGCTTTCATTGCAGTGGCGTATCTAAGTGTGAAAGCGCCCTAAAACATACAAATTCCTCATGGCCATCATGATGCACTTTTGGCCAGCCAATAAATATTATGCTGATTCTTCTGGAATGTTTGGTCATTAAGACTTCTTCAGGGATTTTGGTCCATAGCAGTGTATGGCTAGGTATATATGGTTACATAGTTATATATACATGAATGATAATGACCCCCTCAGGTACAATTGTTGTGGAATATTTTTGGTTAAGAAAATCCTCAAAAAAAATGATCTTTTATAAGATGAATCCCCACTCTGTTGGACCGCCTTTAAGCATATCTGTGAACAAAATGTTAAACCTACAATGCCTCCTGGGTAGGAGGACATGCAATCAGCTGTTCTGAAACATCTCAGCTCCAAAGGCCTCTAAAGTTAGACCATGGAGCCCTTTTCGTTTTCCTCCTAGTGCCTCAGAGTGCATATAGTATAAAAACTTTAAGGGTAAGGTATGCTTATTGTCAGTACTTGCAGATCAGTACAAACTATATAAGTTGCATTAAATTAATCATTGAAAATAACAAAACACATACTTTACTTCAGTTTATATTGTTTTTACATTCACTTTTATCTGCCATTAAACTGTTATAAAATATCAAATTATTCTTTCCATTAATCTTCCAAGCTGGTAGATATTGCTGACTCCGAAGAACATGTGTTTGCTGTTGAAGGTGGATTTAAAGCTTTGGGAGGGATCATTAATTCGGTAAGTACCACAAGGAAATGTTATCGGCTGTAAATTTCGGAGTTCAGTGGAGTTAGTGTTTGAGCCTAAGTATAAGTTTAACAGCCGTAATGTGACTTTAGTTTACACATAATGTACTAGAAGGTAAAATGCATTTTTGCAATATGACAGGCATAATTTACAAATAGTTATTAAATGATGCAGCTACTTAATTTGACAAAAATATTTCAGTGCAGTGGATTAGAATTTTCAGACATGGTTATTTTACCTGTCTATAAACAAAACAGGGTTTTGCTTCTTTTAAAAGGGCAATTTCCTGGTTTAATGCCGAACTCTTATACCCCTATTAATAATTCGACTGTTAAAAACTCTCAGTCACCTTGGATTTAAAGACCCTTTTTCATTTATTTAGTACAAACATTAACTAAATAAAATACAATGCATATATACAGGGTTTGGTAAAGATCTTGACAGTCAAATTATTAATAGGGTAATTAGAGTAAGGCATTAAATCAGGAACTTCTGCCCTCTTAAGGGGGGATGTTTTTACCTTAGCCACTTAGTACCCTGACAAAGTGCATATACCTGGTAGTCAATGCGATACCCACAAGGGATTTTGATTAAGTAATGGTTATAGTAACTGATAGAACTCCTTGCTATCAAAGTATTCTTTGATCAAATGATAAATGATTGCTTATCATGATGTTTAATGAGCAGTTGGAAGTCTACAGGAAATCAGTTTTATTTCTGTAGGCTGGGTCACTTAAGGGTACATCCTAAAAAGTTATGTGCATATTAATTTATATTTTTTGATTTACTGGAAAAAAACTATTTCTATATATAGAGTGTGTACTCTTTAAAGAACATCATGAATACGTTTTTATTATCTTTTGCTGTATTAGCTGTCAGTTATCTTATACATGATGCAGTCAGATGCACTTCCTTGTTGCTTAGATGCATTTCCTGCCTGAGGCTTACATTACATTTAGTTGTGGTTTGTTTTATTTGCTTTTAAGCTCTTTGCCACTGAGAGTTGTTAAGCTGTTGGATCAACATTACTTGTACAAATTCTAGATGTAAATCACATTTTATCTTGCTAGTCGCCACGCAGGGGTTCGGTAGATGACACAAGGTAAAATGAACTAGCTATGCTGATAAATAAAGATGTTTATGGCTACATTTACTCGAACATGCAAATGTTTAGAGGATTGACATGTTTCCATGCATTGTGTTACAATGTTCTCTTGATAAAATGAAGGGAAGGAAAAAATAATGACTATGGCAAAAGGCACAGAAAATGCATTCTACAAACAAAAGATCTGGCAAAAGAACTAGCATCATAGGCAGGGCCAACACCAGCACAGGGCAAACCTGGGCAATTGCCAGGGGCCCTGGCATCTTCAGGGGCCCACTTAGGCTCACTTTTGATCATGGTATTATTTATCAGTGGACCCTTAACCACCGAGGTGTTGTGTGCAGACCTGCTCATGGCTGACCTCAGCAATAGGGGATGATGAGCAACATTGGAGAAGGTGGCATAGAATGGACGACAATTAATGAAAGCTCAGAAGGTGGTGAGAACCAGGTGAAAATCTATAGCAATGATGAAGTCTTTAGTGGCAGTGGAGCAAGCTGAACGGTGGCTATAGGGAAAGCAATAAGGACTGGAGGGAGAAGATGACCCATTTGTGGCTACTTTGGGGCCCACTAAGACCACACCTGCCCAAGGGCCCCCACAAACCTAGGGCCGGCCTGATCATAGGACATAATTAGTGTTGAGGGGATCCAACCTGCAAACTTTGAGGGTTCAAGCACTCAAAGCCAAACACGGATTTCACATAGAAATCCATGGCCGTGTTGGGGCCGGATTTGGAACAAGGCTGATTGGCAGTAAAGCCAACCTTCTTTATTTCCCTCCCTCCATTGGCCCAGCGGGACACATGACCAGGCGGAGTCCACTTCAAGCCGCACAATGCCACTGTGCGCTCTGCAGTAGATTGAAACAGGTTGCCGGCTGCTGCTGATGGACAATATTTAGTCAGTGACGGTGGCTGGAGTGAGGACTATAGTAGGATTGAACTCCCTACTGCTGCACTAATACCCCTGGCTTGTCACAACTGCGGTCTCAATGTCCCCTTATACCACAACTGGCTGTAAAGACTGGGGTGAGTGTGCCCCTTTATACCACAACTTGCTGTAAAGACTAGGGTCAGAGTATGCTCTCTTATACCACAACAAGCTGTCAAATCTGAGATGAGAGTGTGACCCTTTATACTACAACTTGCTGTAAATACTGGGGTGAGTGTACCCCTTTATGCAACAACTTTCTGTAATGACTGTGGTGAGAGTGTACCCCTTATATCAAAACTAGATGTAAAGACTAGGGTGAGTGTACCCCTTTTTACCACAGCTAGCTGTAAATACTGGGGTGAGTGTGTCCCTTTATACCACAACTTGCTATAAAGACTGCAGTGAGAGTACCCCCTTATACCACAACTAGCTGTAAAGACTGGGGTGAGTGTGTCCCTTTATACCACAACTTGCTGTAAAGACTGCAGTGAGAGTACCCCCTTATACCACAACTAGCTGTAAAGACTGGGGTGAGTGTGTCCTTTTATACCACAACTTGCTGTAAAGACTGCAGTGAGAGTACCCCTTATACCACAACTAGCTGTAAAGACTGGGGTGAGTGTGTCCCTTTATACCACAACTTGCTGTAAAGACTGCAGTGAGAGTATCCCCTTATACCACAACTAGCTGTAAATACTGTGGTGAGTGTGCCCCTTTTTTACCACAACCTGCTGTAAAGACTGGAATGAGTGTGCCTCCTTATACAATAACTAGCTGTACAAACTGGGAGGAGAGTGTGCTCCTTTATAGCACAATTTGGTCTAAAGACTGGGGTGAGAGTGTGCCCCCTTATACCACAACTAGCTGTAAAGACTGAGGTGAGTGTTCGCCTTTATACCACAACTTGCTGTAAAGACTGGTGTGAGTGTGCCCTTTTATACCACAACTTGCTGTAAAGACTGAGGTGAGAGTGACCCCTTATGCCACAACTAGCTGTAAGGACTGGGGTGAAAGTCTGTCCCAGGGCCAGGTTATTAGTGGGGTGCAAGGCACCAGGTGACTCCACCACTTGCCCTGCAATAGGTGCCTCCACCAACCTTTGGGTTAGGGTCTGGTTCAGGAGGCTTTCCAGTCTTTGGTCTGACGGGCCGCAGGGCCAGGAACAAAACAAATCGGCAGTAGTGGGGGGGGGGGGGCAGTGCCTTATACTGCAACTAACTGTAAAGACTGGCGTGAGTGTGCCCCATTATACCATAACTTGCTGTAAAGACTGCGGTGAGTGTCCCCCTTTATACCACAACTTGCTGTAAAGCCTGGGGTGAGCATGCCCATTTATACCACAACTTTCTGTAAAGACTGGGGTGAGTGTTCTCCTTTATAGCACAACTATCTGTAAAGCCTGGGGTGAGTGTGCCCCTTTATACCACAACCAGCTATAAAGACTGAGGTGAGTGTGCTGTTTCATTGCACAACTTTGTGTAAAGACTGGGGTGAGAGTGCCCCCTTATACCACAACTAACTATAAAGGCTGAGGTGAGAGTGTGCCCCCTTATAGCAGAACATCCTGTATTAGAGTGCCCTTTACACTGCTGTTAAAACTGGGGTGAGTGTGTCCCTTTATACCAACCTAGCTGTAAAGACTGGGGTGATAGTCTGCCCCCTTATATTGCAACTAACTGTAAAGACTGGGATGAGTGTGCCCCATTATACCACAACTTGCTGTAAAGACTGGGGTGAGTGTACCCATTATACCATAACTTGCTGTAAAGACTGGGGTGAGTGTAATCCTTTATACCACAACCAGCTGTAAAGACTGGGGTGAGGGTGCCCCTTTATACCACAACCAGCTGTAAAGACTGAGAAGAGTGTGCCGTTTCATTCCACAACTCATTATAAAGACTGGGGGGATAGTTCTCCCTTATACCACAACTAGCTGTAAAGACTGTGGTGACAGTGTTCCCCTTTATACCACAACCATCTGTAAAGACTGGGATGAGAGTGTGCCCCCTTATACCACAACTTTCTGTAAAGACTGGGGTGAGTGTTCCCCTTTATAGCACATCTAGCTGTAAAGCCTGGGGTGAGTGTGCCCCTTTATACCACAATCAGCTGTAAAGACTGGGGTGATAGTCTGCCCCCTTATACTGCAACTAACTGTAAAGACTGGGGTGAGTGTGCCCTAATATACCATAACTTGCTGTAAACACTGGGGTGAGTGTCCCCCTTTATACCACAACCAGCTGTAAAGACTGAGGTGAGTGTGCCGTTTCATTCCACAACTCATTATAAAGACTGGGGTGAGAGTGCCCCTTTATAGCACAACTAGCTGTAAAGCCTGGAGTGAGTGAGCCCCTTTATACAACAACCAGCTGTAAAGACTGGGGTGAGTGTGCTGTTTCTTTCCACAACTTTGTGTAAAGACTGGGGTGAGAGTGCCCCCCTATACCACAACTAGCTGTAAAGACTGGAGTGAGTGTGCCCCTGTATACCACAACTTGCTTTTGAATTTGGGGGTGAGTGTGCCCCTTTATACCACAACCAGCTGTAAGGACTTGGGGAGAGTGTGCCCCTTTATGCCACAGCTTGCTCTAAGTAGTGAGGTGTGTGTCAGTACTACGCTTTAATACTACTTCATTGTATTTTTGTCAGGTTTTTGGTGTTCTGCCTTATTGTTTTCCTCTCCTAACTTTTGTGTTAGGATTGTGCTCCCAGACCTGTGAATTACTTATTAGCATGCTGTTTCCAAGTTTTCTATATCTGTAATGTGTTTTTTCTGGCCTCGAGTAAAAAGTACTTCCCACATATCCCAGAATTCTACCACTCTAACAGGTGAGCACGTTATCAGCTTTAGCTAAGTCAAGCAGCAGTAATGACCCTTCCCAGCTGAGAATGCTGCCAGTTACCCTTTTGTTACTAGACTACAAGATTGTGATAATTCATGACTAATTTATAACTGAATAAGTTGAATTACAGCAGAATAGGTTAAACCTGTTGCCTGTGTCTTAACCAAAGTCTCTTAGATTAGAGTGAGGAAGTCTCTGTATCTGTACAGCCAATGCACCAGTTGATGTACATTGCTAAGGTAAACACATTGTTGCTAGGGAAAAATGTTTTCATTTTTAACACAGGGTTGCAAACAAATAGAAAAAAAACAGCTAAACCTGGCACATTGAAAAAATAATTTAAAGCACATGGAGTTTAACGCCACTTTAATATCAATTGTTAAAGGCATGTGTATGTCACTGCTGCTAACAAATAGTAATTGAGTGTCCACTGGTTCAGGCCACATTGGGCACTTTTTGGTTTAATAACAGACAGTCCACTGGTTCAGGCACCTAGGTAGGGAGAGCGGACAGCGTCAGTGAGGGATAGCTAAGGAGCGACATCTGCCTGTTCTCATTGCACCCTGAGGACAGGCACCTGCTGGGGCACATCTCGGCATTTACATCAGCTCATCTGTGGGCACCACCTGCATTCTCCTTACTGTGGCTTAGAAATAACTACTCGCTACTCACTTGTTGGGGATGTGGATGTGGGGCAGTGTAGGTGGAAGAGGCACAGCCAAAACCTATGGGATCCACACCCGGTTTATCTTCACGAATGTAAGGATGTTCACATTGGCTGTGGATAGGTGGATTCTCTTGTTGGTGATGACACCCCCCTGTGGTGCTGAATACACTTTATAATAGGACACTTGCTGCATGGCTGGCCAGCACGTCCAAGGCATAGAGGACAAACTCTTGCCACTTGTCTTATCAACCGACTTGCCTGCTAGAAATCCACTTATGCCTGCTACTGTGGCACACACACTCTTTCCAACATACAGTACTGTATGTAAAGTGGACTTCCCCCTGGTTGGCAAATCACCTATGAGGTGGTGGGAAGGTCAAAGTTCCTCTTAGTGCAGATAGGTGAGCAGCAGCAGGGTGTGCTGCACATGGCACCCACTTAATGCAGCAGCTTCGGCATGTCTGGATAATGGTCCAAGAATCTTTTCACCACTAAGTTGAGCACATGCACCAGACAATGGATGTGCCTCAACCCAGCTCAGCCCAAGGCTGCTACTCGGTTTTGCTTGTTGTCACACACCACCTTGCCAGGCGTTAGGTGCAGCGGAAGCAACCACTCATCTGGCTGCTCCTGGATGGCAGTCCACAGCTCCTGGGCGGTGTGTGGTCTTTCACCCAGACAGTAGTTGAAGAGTAAGGAGTGGATTAAGCGGAGTAGAAGGCAACAGGAGGAAACAAGTGATATCCAGCAATCCTGGCTGGTGGAAGTATATGCAGCAAAGCTCTCCACAGCTTGGGCCTGGCCACCACTACATTAATACATTGGGCATTTGAAGAGTTGTTAAAATCCTCGCCTATGCAAGGAGCATACCAGTCGTCCAATACCTGCACATCAGGAGAAATTGCACATCCAACCACACCTTTGAAACAGAAGTAAAGGCTTTACATAAGCAACTTAGAGCACAGGGCTACCATGACAAGAATCTCTGGGTAGCACACCGCCTAGCAATTACCCGCCCATGCTCTGAACTCCTAAAATAATGAGACAGACATCTGCATGAGCTTAACCAAGAACCCTGCTTACCCAAAAAACCCTATGGTAACTACCATGACCAACTAAGGATCATCTTAATTAAACACTGGCACCTTCTTACATCAATCCCTTATCTGAAACACTTCGCCAACTGCAACACCACACATGTGGTATACTTGGCTAAATGCACATGTGTTTCTAACTAAATAGTTAAAACCATCCATTCCTTCAAAACCAGGGTCCTTGAACAACCTCCAATTTTTTATCCAACATTTCTAGTGCATAGTTTCAATCTAAGGTGCACTGATTGGTTACCACCACCTTGCCTAGTACTACCCGCAGATTACCATTTTGTTGGTTTTTTATAACATATGAAAAAGACCCTGTTCTATACATGTATCAACTTTTAGATGACTATAAAGGAGATCTTCGTATCATGCCTGACTAATAATTCTCCTCCAGTAGAATGAGAGGAAGGAGATTTTGTGGACAGCCTATTTGGGAAGCAAGTGAAATATGCCAATGAAGATGGCTCAAAAAGGACTGGCATGGTAAATGCCAAACTTTCAGTGTACTTCATCAAGTTTGATGGCCATTTCCATAGTTATGTCTATAATCTGGTAAAGGCCTACAAGAATCCTGGCGCCTGCTTGCACCAGATAAAAAAAAAAGGGTGGGGGGAGGGATGAAAAAAAAATTTTGTTTTTCTGTTTGCTTTGCAGATACCTGGTAATGGACGTCATTAAATTATGTTATAGCCATGACAGTCACGTGTTCTTCCCACGCTGCTCATTTCCCCAAAATGCGCCCCTCCACACATCCACCCAGGCTTGGCACACCACCTTTATCGTAGTGAAGGGCGTGAGGAGGAATGGACGTCGTCTTGGGGGAGACGGCCATTCCCATATGAATAGGGAGCGCAATCTCAGCAATCAGTATGTTTGTAAAGACAGGAAAACCTTTTTAAAGTGGGTTTTAGTCCTTGGCCCAGGGCTCCCCGATTGGGGGAGCCCAGCTGTGTGAAACCCTGTTAAGGGTCAGTCTGCATCCCTGGTGTCTACTACCTGAGAGGATCCTGGGTACCACCAGTGTACATGTACCACTGGTTGGGAACCACTGATTTAGGCTATTCTATTAGTCTACAAGCCAGTATTTGAGTGTCATGTAAATGAAGCCTTTCAAGGATTTAGTTAACATTTCATGACTTTGAGGTCAACTTGGCACCAGGAACAAGTAGTATGCTTTATAGTAAAATGTGCATTTTAGGTTAAAAGAAGTGATCTTTTTCTCGCCTGGTGCTAAAACCTGTAAATAGTCAATGAAAAGTAATGGAACTTTTTACCCCCATAAACATAGTGCACTTTTTGCACCTACTCCTAAATTAAAGGGCCGAATCAGCACCAGGTGTAAAAAGTGCCATTTATTTCCTGCCTATTGGTCGATTCAGAACCAGGTGTAAACAGAGCACTCTGTTTAATTTTTCCCCAAACAGCACTTTTTGCTCTTGGTGTTGAATAAATATTACAAGACATTTAGGTATTTAGCCAAATTCAAGCTTATCTGCATGCTGGTAAATCTTTACATTTTCTTTTGTGAGCCTTATTTTTTAACAGACCCAAGCCACAATCTGTTACAGTAGATTGTTCATGGAGAAACAGATGATGCGTTCTTCTTCAGCTTCAAGCTGAACCTTCATAGGGTACATTGGACTAAAATTCTTGTACTGTGTATCTGACAAAAAGGACCTGTATGGTCCCCAAAATGTTGTTTTCATGAATAAATTTGTAATTACATGTGGCATGCCATGGGATTAATTATTTTGTGTCAGCCTTTAGCACAAATACTGGTTGGGGGACCCCACCTAGTCATCCCCGACTACTCTAAACTAGTTAAAATGTATAATTATTGTAGTATTTTATGAACTACATCCTGATCACATTTCATTCTGGGCCATCAGATTATATTAGCAACAATATGGCAGTACTTGAGCCTACAAGTCCCTGAAGTGTGCTGAGATAAAAGCTGTGAGAGAGCATTGAATCTTTACAGGGAACAGTAATGGTAAATTTTAGCGGCAGGGCAGTTAGGGTTATTTAATGCTCGGTTCAATTAGGACATTATTTAACAGATATTACTGCACTCTTTTCTAGATAAATGTGTAATAAGCATCTATAATAATGGCACATAATCAATGGTTTTCTGGCACTCCTGACATATCACCAGTATGAGAGTATATTCTTCATTCTGCAGTCGGTTTGTGTTCATTCCCTGCCATGGCAGCCAGTTTCTAAGCAAGCAGCAATGCATCACCATTCTCGCAAACCCCGATAAAGAGCTCAAATAAAGCAGAAATGTGTTTCATTTTTATGGCAACCATTTTTTTCGACAGGGTTTTAGTAGCATTTAGCTCACACAGGAAGATATTTAGTTACTTGCTTCCTCTGCAAACCATTTATCTCTTTTACTGTCAGAATACATATATTTTAGGTTGCTCCTCATTCACTTGGAAATAGTGTCTGTATTTACATAGGGTATTTGCTTGTCTCATAATTGGTTTGCATTAAAGGAAAATTCCCCTTAAAATGTAACATTATCAAAGGACAGGCACAGATGTATTTTAATAGTCTGCTTAGAGCTAAGAGTGCCTGCATCCTGACTAATGGCTACAACAAAAGGATTATTTGGTATATACTTACCTGAGGCAGAAGCTCAACTGTTTCTCTGAATTTGCAGCTATTACTGTGTCAACACCACGGGGGATGATCATACTTAAATTATTAAAAAATTATAAAAAAATAAGTTAACCCTAATAAATCCATATCCAAATCTGTATAGAAGGTAACTTTGCTGTACATTATAGTTTGTCTTTAGTATTTCCTATATTTTAATATACTGTTTGCTATATTTTACTTAGGCTAGAAAAAGAGATGCTTACCTTACCTTCCCTGCAGCTCATCCAGCCACATCTGCAGCTTATAAAATTACACATGTCCTGGTCCTGGTCTGGTCATCTGCTACATCAGACAGAGAGAATGTGCTCTGGCAGTGCCTGGCACAAAATCCTGCACACAGGGAATAGAGCAGACGCAATAAGTAGGAGATTTATCAAACTTTTCTGCCAGACTACAGCATGTTGGTGCAAATTAGAGCAGTGCAAAACATAATTTTGAACTTTTGCAGCATGTTGCTGTACCACTTATGTTTAAGCAAATGTGGGTTTTTTTGTGGTGTAGCAACGTATACCAGTGTAAAAAAATTGTTAATTATTTTTTGGCCCATTCTAATTTACATCGATGGGGTGCAGAAGTGCTTAATAAATAAGGCCCAAAGCATGCACTCCTGATAATTAGCACTGGATCTCGTTAATAAATGTATTTTAAATCTGGGATGTTTTTTTAAATATTCTGTTTTAGAAGGATCCAAATGACCCCTGAAATGCGTCATCTGCCTCTGAAAATATTTTAGCTCTGCTGTGTATACTTGGGATGATTTTAAAGAACCAGTAAATATTATGTTTTAACACATGCATCATAGGATGTTTGTAGTGCCGGCTCTGCTACACAAATCGAAATACTGTTCACGTCTATCTGGAGAAATTCTGGTTCTGTGTTTTGATCTCCTGAATGTAACGTCTCAAATGCCCTTAAAATGAAGCGGCCATTAAATGTCTGTGGAGCATTTCACTAAATGCTAAATAGTTTCTTTTTAGTCAAACATTGTATTTTAGAGTGAAAGAAGAATTCTTTTAAAATTATTTTTAAATAAAACTGTGAAGTGAAACACTGCTAGAAAAGAACTGGTATCCCTACAGTAAAAGCATGGGGCACCAGTGGTGTGCTTTGTGGTGTGAATTGCAGCCTGTACCTTGGTGAGAATTTTAATTTTAACAAACAAGAATGCAATAAAAATGTTTGTTAGTTTCTCCCCAAAACCTGCACCTGCAATAAAACATTTTTACGGGTGGGGTCCATTATTTTTCCAATGAGGTATGTAGGGTATGCAGAAAAGATCTACACACAGATGCACAGGTGAAGTAATTTGTGTTCAGACAGGGCAGCACAAACCACGACCTGTTGCTTTATTTGAGAAACAAGTCCAACAAGATAGGTTTCCTCGCCAGTAAAGCAGATCCACAGTTTACAAAGTCCACAATAGCAAAAGCAAAAGTTTCTTCTTCAGAGACTGGTATCTTGAGACTAATTTATCACACAGCTTCCCCCAGCCTACTTGGATTTGCAGCTTCTTCTAGCTTATTGATGGGGGCTAATCTCAGCTAACGCTATGGGTTGAGGTGGACAAGGAAAGAGGGGAATGGCCAGTCCCGCCAGGGCCTGTTTAAGTGTGGTGGAGGCCCCTGGATGGAAATTCTCCTGGGGGCCCCATAATGTATTTGCCTTTGGACACACAACCCCCCATCTTGTCTCCCACACCTGAAAGGGGTGGTTAACAAAAAAACCTTGCACACAGATCTGCATCCTCCACTTTGTGTGCACTCCTGCTCACCCATTCAGGTGAACATTCAAGGTGGACATCCTGCCATAGCCCATGGATATTGTCAGTTTCACCGGTTGCCTTGAGTAAATGCTGCTAATTAAAGAATTTTCTTAATTTCTGGTAATAGTGGTGGAGGACTTCTGGCTGTACCAAATGGTGGATGTCCCTGGGCCCAAGTCCCTCAGGCCCTGCCTATATTCTGGCTCTGGATCCCACTACTGAACCTACCTGCCATTCTATAAAAATCCAGGCTCATAGAAAACACTTTATTAAATGGCTTTAGCGCTCTTAATGCACTAAAACAAATGGCTTTTCCTGGATCTCACCCTGCTTAGCATTCTAGTAGAAATATACACTCCTTTCACAGTTTTCCCCGCTACATGCTTGCAAAGAATATCTGCCCTCTTGCCGGTTAGCATATTTATCTGGATATGTGATAGGGCTATTTTAAGGACTAGTTGAAAATACATCTATTTGCAGATACAACTATATTCCTAGAATGTTCATATTTTAACTTAAATTTTTGAGATGAGTAAGTGAGTACAATTTATAGAACCCATCATAGTTTAGGCACCTGAGTAGAAAAGCTATGGAGGGTGTCGAAAAAGCTGGTTTTCAGATAATATTTCACACTTTATTATATTTTCTTACTAATAAATGGGTTTAAAGGTTGTAATGCTTTTTTTGCAGATTTTGAAGAAGTCGTGCACAGAGATTTTGTATGTGGACCCATCATCTGTGTGTGTTGGAGGTAAGATCACTAATTCTTGGGCTTATTTGCAGACTGCAGAGTATAGTGATAGAATTGTACTTTCTGTGCTATGCTGTGCTATCATCACATAAAGTTAAACTTTCCATCTCTGGCTATTCTGACTTACAGCCAAATAAATATTCATGCAAAGAGATTTTTTATGGAAAGAATGTTGATCTGAAAAAATAAATAAAAGTGATTGAGGATAACTACATTAAAGTTATCCGATGCAAATGTTACATATTTATTTATTTCTGATATTACTTTGCCCTCCTTTTATAGTTTTCGGCACTACACAGTTACCAGTTTTAATATTTTTTCGTCCCAGCAGCATCTACTGGTTTATGGTAGTTTATTGACATCTTGGCTGCTGACAACAATGTAATCGGTGTGCTAGGTCAGACTGAACAAGGGAAATGTTTCTCCCTTAAGTGCTCATAAAAGGTATCACAAAGCACTACTAGATATAAAAATGATCAAAAGAGTATTAAAAAGCCAAAGCAGCTGGGAAGGTATAAAGTACCTGGTTCATTCTGATTTAAACCATAAACACTCTTTACATCAACTTCACAGTGGTGTTCAGCCATACGGTTATTACTGGCATTTCAGAATTTGTAATATGGTTTTAACATTTGCTTCAATATTTCACTTTAATTTGAATGATGCCAATTGTTGTATTAAGTTATTATTTAGGCATTATTTTTTTATGGTTGCTGTTGTTATTATTATGTGGTGGATAGCTTTCTATGCTGATATATTCTGAATTGTCAGTAGTATGCAAGTTATCAAATTTCCTTTGTGTTCTTCATTGTGTGGTGACATAAAGAAGCTTTCAAAATGTTATGATATATTGGTGTGTGAATTTCCAGTGAGATGAAGAAACTTACCACAATATTAAAAATAGCCCCTGAAGTGAAAGGCTGTGATTGCTAAACCCCATCCAAACAAGACTGGTTTATATAGCAGTTAAGCAGCCCCTCCAGCCCGAGGAGGCAGAATTGCAGCCAGTAACTTTTCTCCACAAGGGGCCTTATTTATCACGGGCTAGCGCCAGGTAGTGTCTGACGAGCGCCAGGTACCGCCAGCTATCGGCGGCTAGCGACTCAAGTACGCCCGGCGGCGGTCACAATGACGCATTTATCAAGCTAAATGAGGCTAGCGCCGGCGAGAGCGACGGCTAGTGCGGGATTCATCAGGAAGCCGCCTGGAACGAACAGCGCTGCTGCAAATTCCTTCACAGCGCCAGGTATGACCTGTCGCTCCCTGGCATTGTCCAATGCATTTCAATGGAGCAATGTTTAATTAATCATAATTAATTGGTATTTTTTTTTTTTTTTTTTTTTTAATGTCAAAAATTCTAAGACCACTTCTGCAATGTTAGGTTTTTTTTTAAAGTTAAATAAAGAAATGATCTTACAGGTCTGATATTAATATATTCATATTACAAAATGATTCCAAAAACATTTATAACGTTACAATCAAAAAATATGGTTGTTTAGGGGTTAAAAACTAGTTAACACCCATCGCCGCCAGCGCACTGGGGTTTAAACAAGGAATGGACAGCGCCAGCAAATTCGGAGCGTCATTTTTTAATGAATATGAAGCAAGCCGTTCGCTCTGGCCATTCGTTGTCAGGCGCTCACATACAACGCTGAACCTGTGAAACAGTGACCCCTAAGCCCGTATTCAACATTACCGCACACCGACTGAGTCGCTGTCATCAAGCAAACGCCAGCCAAGCACAGCGAATACTGGCTGGCGCTGTAAAAATCACGCTACAGTCGCTCATCTGTCGCTACCTGGCGCTATTAATGAATCGGCCTCTAAGTATCTTAAGATACAGCTTGTAATTGGTTCTTTAAAACAGGACTCCTAAGAGAAGAATGTACGAGTACTGGGAGGACACCCAAAAATTGAAAGTATTATCAGAAATAAAAAGCCAACCATAGACCATCAGTCTCCACATAATGCTCTAATGTGGTTGATGTTCGCACACTGGTTAGCATATTTTTTCTGCAATGGAGAAGTGTTGCATCTATCTAGGTCCCGCTTAGAATTATATTGACTGCCTAGGTAGTTCTGGGGCAGCTGGGGATTCTAATCTAACCAGGGGTCACCACAACAAATGGATAGATTGTGACTATTTACAGGTTTACACTGATTTGGTCAGCCATTGTTCATCATCATAGGCAAATATGAGATTTACCTACTTTTTATTTAAGGGTGTCCCACAACACGTCTGCATTTTCTGTTGAATAAAATGTTTGTCTGTGGTGATCAATTAAGAAATGCTCACCAATAAAATCACAGTACTCATTTCTACACCATCATCTGTGTGTATCAAGTCTCAGACAATCTAAAGTGAATATTGCACACAAGGACTGAGATAAACAGACAGTAAACATAACAGTAAAACACATTTTTTAACCATCTCTTAAGAGCCATTGTAATTCATTTCCTTAATATCTCTTGAAAAGTGGGTGAGAGCGGATTTTATGACTATATTTTTTACATCAACAACATAGATGTGTGATGGTGAATTTAAAGCAAAAAGTCAGAATGTAGGACAGGTCACCAGGGAAAGATTAAAGTATAACAGCACCTAGGATTTGGAGGAGGAAAAATGTTCTGAACCATCCTCCAAGAACCAAATAATAGGCGAGGTCCAGAATCCCCCACTTACAGGCATGACATTCTCCCCCTCCCCCCATTTCCCATGGGCAGTGTGGCATTTGCGCCTCCATTCCTATAGGCAGTATGGCATTCCCCTATCCCATTCCCCATAAAGGCAGCTTGGCAGCCCCCCCTTCTATTCTCAATTTAGGCAGTGTGGCAGTCTCCCCCTCCCATTCCCCATATAGGCAGTGTGGCACCCCCCCCAATCCCCATATAGGTGGTGTGGTAGTGTGGAACTCCCCCATTCCCCATATAGGTAGTGTGGCCTTCCCCTCCTATTCCCCATATATGCAGTGTGGTATTTCCCCCATCCTATCCCATATAGGCAGGGTGGAATTTTCCCCTTCCCATTCGCCATAGGCAGTGTGGCATCCCCCCTCCCATTTGCCATAGGCAAAAGAAAAAAAGTAAACTCACGAATCCCCTCGATGTTCCCTGCCGTTCGCACTGCACGCTGTCTTCGCCACTTCCTCTTCTCCGGGGGCACCTGCGCACACAACACAAATACCTGGCTCCGTTCAGCTGCTAAATGGAGCCAGGTGTGTACGCTGTGCGGGAGCCACAGGAGAAGAAGCAGTGGCGGTGGGGACAATGTGGATGGCGGGGTAGCGTGAACGGCTGTTTTTCTTTTTTTTTTTTTACATTCACCCGACAAGACGCACTGACATTTCCCCCAACTTTTGGGGAGAAAGTGCGTTCTATATGATGGAAAATATGGTACTCTTTACACTTTGTTTATATTAAAACCAAATGAAACCGAATTTCTTTTCAATTTTGAATAGATTAAGACAGGGTTATAACCAATCCATAGTCAAAAACTATGCTTGACTACTTGGTGGAGTTTTACAACTGAATTCAGATAGGACTCCCAGCAGCTATTACTTAAAGTACATGCCACCTGATTTTGTTGTCAGCCAGTGAAAAATGTTTGCGAGAGACAGAGTTTGCTAGGGGGGAATGAACAGCAAACCCCAACCTCAGAAACTTATTCTCAAAAAACAGGTTTAAATCTAGCTAAAATTACAGTGGCTTTGGCCCCCAGGACAAAAAGGATAAGCAATAATATTACAGTAACTAGTGTTAATTGGGGGTACTGCGAAACGCCATGTAAAATAAAAATAATCCTTTAGCTGGGTTTGTATTTCAGATAACAGTACAAGAGTATGGTTAAGTTCTCAAAGTATCTGTTATGAAATAAATAAATCTTTATATTGCATGGTTTGAATCACTAAAAAAAACACTTTCTTGTTCTAGATGAATTTCAAGTCGTTTTAAAAGGCAATGGATTTTTATTTGGCCGTAACACTGATAATGTCATGTGTACATATCATGTGAATAAAACAACAATCCGTAAGTATTTACAAATATCAATGTGAAAAAATGTATGTACAGGTGGCAAATAGATTAGAAAAGCTATGGAACATTACTGGAGGTTCTAAAGACACTAAAGTGCTAAAGACACTAAAGAACTAAAGACAATAAAGTGCTTTTAGTACACCAAGATAATTATTAATTTTGAATAAATTGTTGCTATTTAACTTAAAGGGAGTTTAAGATATTTTAGTTTTCCTACCCCATTGATTAGGTTTCTCTGGCATCTCAGCATTAAATGTTCTTCTATCCATAACTGCATGCTCTGCCGGGTGACTCCAACTAGAGGACTAGCCATGCTGATCTAAAAAGATGTAGTGTATCCAGATTCAGTTCCCTAGCTGCACTTTACTATGCACCAACATGCTCCTTTAATATGTTAATGAGGAAAGAAGTGCATCTTAGAATATGTCCAGGTGGTCAGTTAAATTATATATATATATATATATATATATATATATATATATATATATATTAAACCAGCTCCCAACGCCCTGCTATGTTACTTTGTAAACAGTCAAGCCTTTGCCAGCTGTTACAATGTAACGAAGGCTGAGAACTGCTGTGTTACTTTGGAAAGCAGCCAGGTGCTCTGCTGTTACAATGTGCACAGCTGACGACAATGTGTGAGTGATATCTCCATCCATCTGAATGAAATCAATCCTAGGAATGCTGTTTTTGTATTCTGTATTCCTGGGCTATCATTGGGGAAGGTCGGCCAAGACCCCAGTATGGAGCCCCTTAGCCTTGTGGCAAAAAGAGGGGGCTTGGGCTCTAGCTGAGCTGCCCACATGGCAGCACATGTCTCTGTCCCGCAGAATCGGCTAGGGTGGCCTTTGAGCCAAGATCTGGGCCCCCACACTGCATAACAGTGTTTATTTGGCCGGTTCTATGCTTGGTGGCTTAGGGGTTACACCCCTTCTCTACCCCTCTCCACATGATGCTGCAGCTGGGAGTAAATGTCATAACGTCCATCAGCGATCCACATCGGGGCGATGCATCATTGCCCAGGCAGGAAAATAAGATATCTAATTTTTCCAACATCATGGGCAAAAGACACGTTGGGAGGGAGGGATGGGAGCTGTTAACCCATGCCACCAATAGACCTCAGTATTTTGTTGCATAGGGGCCCTGATCTCAATTCAGGTGCCAACCAGGCGTCCTATTCTCGGCCGGCCATGGGCAAAGCGGAATCCTGAGAACAGGACACATGGCAGCATGTTGTCAAAGAAGGGATGTTTATGGGGTTTGCAGGGGGTTGATCGAGGGGGGAACCCCGCCAATCAGGAAGCCCCCACAGAGCGGATCAACACCCATTTTTATTTAAATGGGTGTTGGCTTTATTTAAATGCCAACCTAACCAGCCAACTGGTTAGAGGTTTTTGAGAGCCCTGTATCGGTTCACAAAGTAGGAGGGGCTGGCAAGTCACTCGCGGTAGGCAGGTGACATGCCATTACCCCGGGTGGCATTGCCTGCATGGTTTAACCCTTGATAGAGTGTATATTAGTTGTATTTCATTTGAAAATCTCATAAGTTTTTTTTGCTTGGGATGTCAATTGGGCAGGAATGTGTGTCTAACGAACATATGTGGTACCATTATAATTGGAAGGAATGGATATTGGTTTTCTTGAAAAAATGTTTAATTTAAAAAGCAATAACTTTTTACAAATGCAATTTTTTATTTATTAATTTTTTAACATTTTTTACCCAAAAATATTAACCCCCCTCCCCCCCAAAAAAATACAAGCAAGACATTTCACGTTAAAGCCCAAACAAAATGGTGAAAAATGTGCTGGCAACGGAGGTTAAAAAAAATCACTAGGTAGGCTGGCACTGAAATGGTTAATGTACGGTAGACAGCACTGTTCAGTCAAAGCTCTGGCGTGGCACCCCGAAGCGAGGTGAGTGATTTTAGGGGTTCTCAGGTGGTTTCACACAGAAGGGCATCCCAATTTGGATTCCCAGGGGGTGGTAGATTGGCCCATCCAGGATTCTTTTAGACACAACACAGAAGCAGCAAATAGTCTTGGACTTGCTTTTAGAGTAGTGCGTAGTGAGGTCTCTGAAACTGAGACATCCCAGAGGAGCTGCAGAGCTGACTAGACCTTTAGTCAGTATTGTGAGGAAGTCTGTTTTAAAGAAAGCCAAAAATTATTCATATCTGTCTAAAAGCCCCCTCCTACATAGTCTGGTTTTTAGGTTGCTTCTTTCAAGGACTGCTTTTTTGGTACATAAAGAACATAAAGTACATAAAGAATCATGAATGGATGACAGGACCCTGATTTTCTGAACGAAAATATATAAAAGACCTGGACCCATAACCACATATTTCAGGATTTTTACTTTGCTTTTGCCCGGAAATGGTCTTTAAAAACATTTACATTTATACATGCAGATAGAAACAGTCTATATAAACTATGGTCAGTTCCAACACTTTGCAGATTTTCTAACATTTTATAACATTTTTTATTTATAACAGTTTCTATTAGTTTATTTTGTAAATATTTACGTATTTTTCTACCCACAGATGAAATACCTATTACTGTAGATGCACACAAAATGCTTTGCCCAGTCACCGTTCTCCATGAAGTTGGACAGTAAGTCCTTTAACTAAAATAGTTTAATGGATAAACCATAGGCAGCTGATATACTGTATACATTTATTTAAACAAAATAAATCTTTCTGAAAACATTCTGAACACATTATTTGGGACTGCTTCATTACAAAACCTAATAAGGTGCAGGAGATTTATTTTTAAATGAAATGTTATTGCTGTGATGACCAGTCACAAGTTTTTGTTCAGCTGTTATACCCTGATCTAAGCTGCATGTTTCACCTATAGTAGCCACAGCCTCTGAAGGCAATCTCTTGCTCCTCGGGCTTTATAGCACAAAGGATAACAGCTGAGACCATGAAGACCAATGAATAGTCAGATCAAACAGGGAAGAGACAGTACAAGGTGATTAGTATGGGACGCATGGTTCCAAAGTGTTAAACTAAAGACAGGTCAGCAGGCAAGCAAAGGTCATACTCAGATTAACAATCCTGCAAGTGACATTGCAAATCCAGGTGAATTGTCAGGTACAGGCAACATGTTGGTCCAGGCAGAGTCCAGACAAAGTCAGGTAGGCTAGGGTCAGCATTGGAGTGGCAGAAAACAATGCTCACAAGGTCAATGTAAGCCCATCTTGGAAACAGCCCAAGTTATTCAGAGGGAGGCTCCTCAGACAATAATTCCAAACTACCCTTAAAGCAGCACCATGGTGCAGCACAAGACTGTCGGCATATCTATAATACTGGGTATGTGAAGAAGTCTGAAACACAGCCAGAGAGAAAATACTAGGTGATTAATTAGGACAAGAATGTCAGCCAGACAAGTATTCAATCCTCCGTTTGCACTTTAGTGTTATTTCAGAGAGCAGAGAGCACATTTTAAATTAGAAAGGCTCTCTTAATAAAGGCTCATTTAATGCTCCATTAAAGGGTTGCTAAATCCCCCAAAAACAGACATTCACCTTGTCTCACGTGGAGCCGCTGAAGCCTTGTCTGCCGCTCGAAACTCCCAGATTCCAAGAACAGTGGGTGGGAGCAGCAGTAGGAGCGATCTCTTCTCCCCGACTAACAACGAGCAGGGCTCATTGTTTAGTCGGAGCCCCACAGCTTCAGCCATTTTTTTGCTGTGGGTTTAGTAACCTAATTAATGTGCAATCAGTAAGATAGTATTTGGATGTTACCTGGTACCCCACCTGATTAGCCTTACCAGGACATCCTAGAATCTTCTTCCAGGGTGCCATGAGGAGGGTACATTCCTTAATATTTGGTGCCTTTTGGTCGAGGTTCTATGGCCTTTTCCAGATGCTTTTTTCCCCAAGTCCTCTGTAGACATTTATGGATTGCTTTTCTTCATGTCAAGCCTGAAATCATAACTAACACCTAGCATAGGCTGATGATCCTTCTTGTTGCAAAGCAGTCCAAAGCGTGGAAGAAAGATAAGGTTCATTATCAAGAAGTGTGAGACAGAATTAAGTTGTCTGTAATTGAGTTGACTAACATATTAAACAACAAACGCAAAAAAATCCTGAATGTCTGACAACCTTGGGTTGATTATGCCCTGTCTAAACCTGTGTATGGTTTAGTTAGGTGGCTATGACTCATAGCCATTTTGGGCCTTGAGCTGTTACAATCTAATCAAGAGGGTCAGTGAAGGAAGCGGAGTGTGGCAGGTTCGATTCCTTACTCCCAACTGATGCTTTTCTAAATCCCAATGCAATGTGACTCCCACTGGTTCTGATGTTATAATTTTGATTGATGACGAACTAAGGGTTTGTTGCTCATTCCTTTAACTTTTAATATAAAATGTAAAATTAAAATATTAATATTCAAAATAATATTGAAAACAAAAAAATTTGGAAGGCACTCAAAATTGTGACTGTGCCCTAGCATACAAAAAACAAATCTATTCTTATCTTTATGCTTGCAGCTGGTCATTCCTATTCCATCACTTGCAGTCTGTGCACTAGATCAAAAGATTTCGTTGAGTGCCATTGGCTCTGACCCACCATTAGTCAGGGTGCTACGACCGCCCCTGCTGTATTTACGGCAATGAAGGAGGTGTGCCAGGGCTGAGGCTTTCCTGGCCAGATCTAGGCATGCCCCCTCCATTGCAGTGAATCAAGCAGGCCTTGGCATACCACTATGACTAGTGGAGGGGGGTATTGTCTGCCACAGAGGTGGAGGGTGACAGTGGTGCTGAACTGACTAGCAATCAGGTGAGTTTCCTAGCGCTGGAATAGAAAAGATCCGCTGAGGGGGATAAAAGGTTTCATATTTTTCTTTAATTATTTCCCAATTCTCCCAAAATAAATATATAGCCATAGAAAGGATTTAAAAAGGAGTCATGATACTGTAATAAGTATACAATAAAATGCAGAATGAATATGTTAACAAGTCATTCTGGGGCATAAGCATGGCCAGATAAGGGTGATGGTGGTGTACAGTCACAGAAAACTAGCAGACAGCTTCGTTCTTTTGAGGTTCTAACTGGCACGCCTCTGGAATTCCTGGAGAGATCTGATTAAGGATTCCAAGACAAAACATAGAAATGACTGTCATCTAAAATAACGAATGTTTAGTATGTTTGCTTAATTAACTTTTGGCTAAGGATTGGAACGCATTAAGAAGCTAGTAGTTAGTGCGCGTTGAAAATAAACACATCTGGTCCCGCAACGACTGAGGGTTCTTTCTGTGTGGGAGACAGATGTGGCGATCATTTACCCTGCTCACTGCGTTTAAATAATTAACAGCACACTGGAGGAGCCGTCTTAACCAGGCTGCCTCCCTCTTAGCTGTCAAAATGTTCTTAAAGTGTCACATTTATGGGCAACAGAAACTCTTATCAGGCTTCTATGATTTTCATGTTTTTTCCAAAAGTGTAATTTTCCTAAATTTGTATTCTAAATATGATTCAAATAAATGCTGAGAAGGAAATGTTGAGACGGTGAATCAGAAAACATTGTTTTGAGATCTTGATCATTTACAATGGAATTAAAGTTATACTAAAGGCAAGCCCAGTTGTTTTTCAATTGTCTCGGGCTACACATTGCACTGCACTTCAATCTGTTTTCAGAAAGACCCTACAGCTCCTAATTTATTTAGTAATAGAGCATTGGAAATGCAGAGAAAAAATGAGGAGAAAAGGGAGTGAGAGATGCTACAGGCTAAGAGCTTCTCCTGCCTGTCAGCACATAGTGTGACCAGAGAGGAGGGAGGAGGGCAAGGTTTCTGGGGAGGGAATGGGGGTGTTTCCATTCTTGGTCCACTGAAGGTTGATTAAATCACCAGGTCAGCGGCTTCGCTCATAAAATAAAATTTTAGGAAACAAGAGATTCGCTCGTTATAAAATTTTAGGAAACTGCACATCTAATAAGCGAGCCCCCCTAAGCTAAAAGGCAACTAGCAGGCTGACTTGTTAAATGTTTGCTTCTGTGTGCAAGCATGCCAAGGCAAAAACACCTAACAGCCTTTGGACCAGATTGGTTAATAGGCAGGGGTGCTTGTGAAGCCCAAGCTTCCTAGTTTTCCTAATATACTTGAAAACTGGACCAGAATATGGTATTCTGGTGGTAATATAAGAATAGTATTTTAGCCTACAGCTGCAAACAATAGCAATCTTGTGTGAGTGCACAGATGAACATTGTGAGTGCAAGTTCCTAACTTATGTGCAAACGTGTGCCTTGTGCATGAAATTCAGCTCCTTTTAGGTGGAAAAGGCCCAGCTATATGCACATTTTGCTGCCTAAGCAATTCACTGGCCCCCATGGCCCCCATGTTTCTTCCCTGTCTTTACTGTTTAGTAGTTGCAAATTTGTCTCTCCCGCTTCTGTATTTGATGCAAATCTCTATTCTCCAATCTGTACTGGATTCCCTGTGGTGGCTGTTTTCTCCTTGTTTTTATGTGTAGTGTTAATTTGACGATATTTTGATTCAAGTTGACCTACAGTTTCTTTCCCAATGTTTGGTCCCAGATGTTCTCTATACCCCTCCATCCGTGACTTGTCTGTTTAGTGTATTAGTGCTTAAAAATTTAGCTGCTAATTGCTAACTAAACATGTCTGCTAGTGCCAGCATGTGTTTAATGAATGACATAAGCAGGCCCTAAATCACATGCAAATTTACTCTTGGGTACTCTTGAGTAAGCAATGTGCAAAAATAGGTGCACAAAAAATGTGTCCCATGAATTGGGAAAAGGGGAAAAATGGGAGGAAACCATTTTTATACATGAAAAGTGTGTGCAAATACCTTGGAGCACGACTATGCATCCACCCTTATATTAACAGTGGTTACTGTTACCTTGTTTATTTGTAACAATACTATGTATATGTTCCCTTTAATACCCTAATGAAATCAGCCCACTTTAATTAATAAGGTCTTTACTGGAAAATAAAAACTTCTTTACAAACAGTCTACTATTTGCTAATCAAGTCCATCATTCTTTTTCTTAAAATCACCAGAGTAATTTATTCATTTTAGTGCTGGTGCTTGATTTCCAAATATCATCAGTCATTATAATTTTAATAACTTTTTGAACAGTTGCCAGTTTAATTTTCAGTGTGTGGAAATTAGAGGTAAATTATTTATTACTTTCAGCGAATGTCTTTCACAATTTTATTTAATATTTTTTTCATCTTTTTTTAATGGATCATAAAATGACAATCTTTTATTGTACACTCGTAAAACAAGTGGCAAATGAATACTTTGCAAATAGGTTTCTGTAGATTGAAATGTCAAACATAATTCACTTGATGGGAAATTCTTAATCAGACACATGGCAGAAAGGCCATGTCCAGTTTACTTGGGTGGCCTTTCCTGCTGGACAGAAGAGTAAAAGGAAGAATTGCTCTAATCATGTTTTAAATTTCCGAATTTACAGAGCAAATCTTTTTTGATTAAGGAACAGTAGAATCCTCAGTTACCAATTGCTGGATCTATTCTTTATCATAGAACTATTTCAAGTGTGCTTTTTATTTTTATTTTAACATTTGTATTGGTGAGTATTTTTTTTTGGGGGGGGGGGTCCTACACTCTGGCTCTACCTAGTACTAGCTTTGTGGCTGCTACCCAGTTGTATTCTTGTAAGTGACCTGGAATCTGATTTATAAAGCCTTTCAGTGCCAATGATTTTATCACAGTCTCACTTTATGCCTCATTTAAGAAGTGTGCAAGTTGTGTCTCATTTAACTTAAGTTGGATGAAAATCTAAATATATAGCTAGAGGTTGCCTGCAATAAAATAACATATTTTCACAGTGAATGAAGAATTTTTTAAAAATATCTATATATAAAGCCGGGGTATTCCAATAATGATTTAATTGTGGTTTTCTTTCTAGGACCATGGAAGTTTGGGTAAGCGTGAATGGTGGAAACACTGCCCTTACTAGCCCTCAGACAATCACTGCTACTACCTGTGTAAGTAACACATATGGTATCATGATTTAGTTATTTTTATGTTTAAGTTGCGTATTATAATGTTACAAAATGTTGCTCCGAGGCAGTGGTTACAGCCATGGGAGCTAGCTGAGGGAGAGTAGGATCTTCTCATCCTATAGTTAACTTCAGTGTGCTTTGTGCACTTTTTGGAGGGATTATATTGCATTTGGAACCCATGGGTTGGGGGGCATCTATTGCTGCCACTATGGGATCATTTTATGAGGAGTTTTTAGCTCTTCTGCACTTTACATTTTGGAGGTGTTCATTGACACTAATTATTACAGTATTTTGTCTTCCTTCTATTCACATTGTTTTCGAGAGGGCTATTTGGCTATGGATGTATATTAGATGTATATGGTACATTTAAGTGGTATTGTTGTGTAGGGCGTGCACAGCATTCAATATGTTTCAGCATTAATACTGGTCACTTTTTGCCCTTGTTTGTCTTCAGCAGCCCTTTCCCTTAATTCTATTTTGCTTTTAGTTGTCTTGTGGTCTTGTGTTTATGTTTTTTTGATATATTGCCTTTGAATAAGTATTTACTATACTATATTCATTAGTTGTTATGCTGCTTTAGTAAGGGTTTTTTTCTGGACGGGGGGGGGGGGGGGGCGGATTCTATTTTTTGCTTTTTAATGTTACAAAAGGATATCATATTCAGATAAAATATGGTTATTTTTATACTAGATTTGGAAATGGTCATATTGCGGTGGACTAAAATAAACCTAAAGCATAATATTAAATAAATTACAGACACTATTACCTTGGAAACCAAAGCAAATCTATTCATCTCAGTGAATGGCCATTCTAAATTACTGAGTATAGTAATTCTAACCATTTTTGTGTGTCACCATGGTCAGTTGTACATACAAAACCATTGATTTAAAAAGCCTTAGATATCTAAAATTATAGAGCCATATTCAAAATGACATGCAGCCGCTCCAAATATGTTAGTGTTGAAACATTTATGAAAGTGTATAAATAGTGATGGTGAAAGCCAAAGAATTTACACAAGCCATTTTAATATGTCTGAGTTTTTGCAGCAGCTCTAGGACCACTGCATCCCTCCAGCCCCACCACAGTAGCAATAATACTTAGCTTGTTCACATTCCAACTCCACAAGTGTGTCACACATTTATGCTGGAGGACAAAGGGTGCCCACCACCATGCAACGCATGCTCCCACACTCTAGACAAACCCTATAAAAAGCTATGCATTCTACCCAAATAGTAAGCTTCCTGAGGGGTTATAGTAGGTTGCTGTAGAGGCCGAGTTTTGTAGGGCAGTGAGAGATTTTAACACACATTAAGAGGGGAAAATAGTTTTTTTTTATTTTAAATATGAATACACTGAAAATAACATCAGCCTACAGTATGAGGAAATCCAAACACATTAAACATGAATTTCTCAAAATGTTCTTGAACTTTTCATAGGCTGCTGTCACTTCTAAAATAAAATGTCTACCTCATTCAAATAAATTGCACCCCATCTGTAAAACTGATCCAACTTGGGAACTTAAAGGGATTGGCCACCCAATAAAAATAAGGTAACGTTCAAGAGTGTAATTACCTTTTGTCCTATACAGCTGATTGCTCCTAATCCAAGCAATTAGCAACCCAGTTGATCGCTGGATTGTATTCCCGTGCTGCCCTGGACCCGAACAGGTGTAAAAATTGAAGCAGTGTTGGGCCCCTGTCATCAGTCACCGGACTGCCATCAATTCATTGCAATAGAGATAGTGTTCCAAGTGCCCTGCATTTTAGCAAATAGATATGGTCTGGTAGCGCTCTTGTGACTGATATCGCGGGCCATGATCCAGACACGATCCAGACAGTAAAACACCAGTAAATGAAGTTTGGGCCCAGCGGCCCAGAATTTGATTGGGTTAGTTGCTGATTGCTGGACTAGGACTGAACAGCTGTGCAGGACTAAATGTGGGTGCCGTTTTGCTATTTTTATTGGGTGGTTCATCACTTTTCTTCATCACATATTTTAGAAAAGATTTAAAAGAATGCTAAATCAGTAGATCAGCCTCCCCAGAAAATCCCAAAGTCATTTGGACAATCCCCAATATCTCATGTGACTTATTTTTATTGTCTACTAATAGAGACAACCTGAACTTCAGAGTTGGCTGAAATAGGCAAATAGGTTTTCTTGAATTGGAAAATCAAAATAAAAATGATCTTGGGAAGTTGCCCCACTTGACATTGAGAGATACTCTGATGTTTTACATGTAAATGTTTATATCTGTGCTTACAGTCCCCCAACTGTGGCAGCATGGGGGCATGGGGGCATCCTGATTTGGATGCTCAGCTGCACACTGCCCCAAGAAAGGGACACAGCTGCTCTACATATGACCGCCAGCAGCCAACTGGGTTTTCTGGTTACAAGTACACAGTTATTTGACAGATGATCCTGATAGGCTGCTGGTAGTCACATGGGGGCTAAAAACTACCCTGCAGAAGGGGTAAGTTATCCAGTCTCTTGTTTCCCAAGAGGGGTGTACAGGGAATCTAAAATTGGCTGCCACGGATAGATGACATCTAGTGCATTTTGACTGGAGGTCCTTTTTTATAGCCAAATTGCAATTTATTTTGCTTTATCAACTTTAAATGTTGAAATTGCTGCAAATTTAAGAACAGTGATATAGGTCTGCACAGTGCATGATCTAGTAAAAAGTCACAATAGTGAGATTGTTTAAAAAGGCATTCAAAGTCATGGATATATACACTTATACTTACTTGCAATGCTTTGTGTATATACATTTGTTTGGAAAAGGTAGAATTTATCCACGCAGAGCAGAGAGAGATCTATAGTGGCAACTCGGATGTGGAGAAGAGATTGTGTATCTGAGGAATATTTTAAAAATGCTAATGAACCAGTAAAAAAATTGTTGCCATCCGGGTCAAGGGAGTAGAAAAAAAACAAATAAGACAAATACACAAACTCTGTCAGAGAATTAATTAAAACCTGCCTTGTGCTTTTAGGCCTGTTAACACGTTTAAATTAACACATTTAGGCTCTAATGACCCTAATATATTTTAATATAATTCTGGCTGAATTATCACAAATAAAAAGTTGACAGCACCTGAATTTTTTAATTGTAAATGCTTACAATTCTCTTGTACTTTTAGTTTCTAAATGTTAAAGTATGATAAGGTTTGATAATGTTTTTAAGAAAATCTGAATGAAAAGCAAAAGATATAGACTGAACTTTATTAACATTGTTATATGAAAAAAACACAGTTCTCAGATTACCTTGAATATTAGCATGTAGATTTACCAAGTCAGCTGGTTTCTGAGAACAGGTCCCCTGACGTCCTGATGTGCTTCATTGTACAGAGGCAATGCAGAAGCAGTGCCTGGCATGCCCCCTCTGTTGTAGCAAATGAAGGGTCACGTTCCAGACACTGTGAGTAGTGGGTGGAGTCTTGCTCTCCTAAAGAATCCATGGATGCATGCACATCATAGGACTCCCAATCCAAAATCGGCAGACAGCTCCTCTAATCACTGATTGTTTGGCTTAGCAAAATGTGTGGTAGGGCCTAAAAGGGACCTAAAACTTTGGAATAACTATTTACATACCTGTAATTTTTCTTATTAGTGATTATCAGTGATTGGCTGCCATGGCCAATTACAAGACCCATTTTGCTGGGGGACTGATTAGAAAGTTTTAAAAAATGACTTGCAGGGGAATTAAAGTGGACTTTTAGTAAAGTAAAATGTAAATAATAAAAAAAGTTTAATAATTTGCTTCCCTAAAGCCCCCTTGATGATCAGTGGTGTATGTTGCTTGAGAGGGCTTAACCCCATGCAGATGGTATGGAATAGCTGTGCTCCTAGAATTACATGGAAGCTACCATCTTGGATCCCACCAAGATAATGTGTGGTAATCTCAGTTTGCTTATAAAATACTACCCTCATATAGTTTTATAGCTTGGTGTATGTATGCTTACATCACTGCCCAGCTCTCCCCAGCCGGCCTTGTGTATCTCAGCTGTCTCTGCTTCTGACAATCCTACTATATGCTTCTCCCATTGGTATGTACAAATACTAAATGTGTTGCTGATGCTGTATAGATCTCATTGTGCCTATGTCCAAAATTGCAAGTTTATTGCATCTGTATAAAAATGTACAGGCGAAAAATGAAAATAAAAGTCACTGATGCACGTTTCCCGAGGTCAAGCCACTATTCATCAGAGAAATCTTTTTTTACATCACACATTTGGACAGAAAGGAGTAAAAAATATATCAGTTCCATTAGGTATGTCCAGGCAGAAATACTCCATTTGCATGAAACTTACTTAGTCCTAAGATTGATTTCCGCAGCATGCAGGCTCATCTTTCATGTACAGGGAACCACCACACCGCTTTCATTCACAATAACTCAATAATGCCCTCTGCATTCACTGCAATGGAGTGGTGTGTCAGGCCCTGTTACACCCCCATCATTGCAGTGACTGGAGTGGAAGTTACTGGGAAGATCCTTTAAGCTAAATGCAGTTAAAGAGGAACTATACGCAAGTCATCACTTCTTCATTCATGGCACAAAATGTCAATTAATTGTGTGACCAACGGGAACTCTTCCGGTTGGATGTGCAAGCCCACTGGGAAATTCAGATTAGTCACCAGCAGTCAGGTGATAAACTGCCATTTCTTGCCATATACCATTAACGAGGAAGTGATGGCTTGCTCATGGTTTCTCTTTAAGTAATAGAGGCATCCCAAGTTCTAATATTTGGCCTTGTTTACTAAAGGTACCTATTAATTCCCTGTAAGTTAATAAATATTGTACCAGTTATGCAATATATTTAGGGGCTATTTCCTAAATAGGATCAGCTTAATTTTTCTTGTAAGCAAAGAATTACAGGCCATTACAGGACTTACAGGTACTATACTGACAGGAACCTTATGATAGTATAGTAGCAGTATACATAAAAATATGTGATTGTTTGGAATATAGCTGTTACTAGAAAAATATTTAGGTAAATTTAAACTCAAATATAATAAGTAGGGATATTTCCAAATGTCTTCACCCTGAAGTTATTACAAGTGTTATTACACATAACCCTCTAAGACCAGAATGAAATCATAATATGGAAATCATGCATTAACTCTGCATTTATTTGACTGCATCATTTAATTAGCGTTTAATTGTTTTGCATGGTATTTTAATTCTGGTTTACCTAGCAATATTGTTAATTGGATGTATTCATATTTACATCCTTTATCTGTTCACAGGCCAACGGTTTAGCTGCTGTTCTTGCAATACTCGTGATACTGCTTCTTTTAGCTCTGGCCTCACTATGGTGGTTTTGGCCACTTTGCTGCAAAGTGGTAAGTTGTAAATGTGAACGTCTTATTTAAATTTGGTGTGTTGAGAACAGAAATTGCTACTCTTTCCCATAATACATTGAACTACCAGTCAGCACCAGGGGCATGCCAGAAAGTCTGGCATCTATCTTCAAGGTGGTATGCAACTTATTTTAAAAGGCAAAAATGCTGTAGTTCATTATGTTTTGTTAAATATGTAATTGTCCCATTTAAACATATTCTGCTATTAAGGATTTATTAAGTGTTTTTACAGGCCACAAATGTGTTTAATTGTACTTTAGGCAGTGTCAGACTGTCCCACAAGGGCAACAGAGAGTCCTCCAGTGGGCCCCAGGCACTGACCCAGGGCCACCATCAGGGCAGTATAAGAGATCCAAGAGTGAAACATCAGATTTCATATTATTTCATTATAATTGTGTTTAGCTGAAGGATGAGCCCAAAGAATGATTACCTCTGGTTGGCCCCTAAGTGTTCCAGTCTGAACCTGACTCCAGGGTTGAAAAAAATGAATGCACTTTACTTCTTTTAAAGAAGCAGGTGTCTCATTTTTGTACATTGGACATTTGGTTTACTGTGCCTTTTATCTTTTTAAAGTATGCAGGAAACGCACTTAGACACTGATCCATGGGAGAATGTTGTTCCTTTCTATTGAGGAAACAAAAATCACAAAAATGTCTAGTTTTAACCTCTGCAATCATTTCATAGTGGGCAGAGAACAGAGATGTCCTAAAATAAGGGACTAAAATAAAAAATGTTGATATTCATCTTCTGTCTCTTGCAGCAACCCCCTTTTGCCTCTAGCTGCTTAAAACCTACCTGCTCATGAGATCAGGTGCTTGCCATGCAAACGCAGGGATTCTTTAGGAGCGAATCCACCATTTGAAAGCAATTGGTGGATGAGTTTTGCCCCTCCCCCAAAGTCATCAAAGTAATTGAAGTGTGCATCTTTTAACTGTGAGCTGATTTATCAAGCATCAGCCCTGTTAATACCACTCAGCACCAATATTTTAGCCGCAGCGGCACCGCCGATGTGGCCACCAGCATGCATCTAATTTATCACTAGCACCATATCGTTTGCAGTGCCGGGTGCTCTTGTTTAAGCTGCATCCTTTTAGATTGGTGCTGAAGGTTAAGATCCTGTAAACCACAAAGGGCTGGACTGTATTGAAGTGGTTTGTGCTTATAAATAATATTAAACATGTTTAATTGTACAAAACTTGCATTGTGACTTGTAAATAATGTAAACACAAGACCTAGATGTCACCAAATGTCATTTTATTTTTTTGCCTTTTTTCAAGGCTTCTTTTGCTTACCAATGTGTAATTTGCTGCTCAACAACTAAAAAGCAGAACTATAAAGTTTTTACCAGCGGTAATATCCTGTAACTGTAATGATGAAACACTGGCCAATGCCAGTTAAATAGAACACCAATCTTTTCCGCATGCCAAAAATGTATATAAATACATTGTACAGTAAGAATTGGCTGCACTGTTATTATTGGCATAAGGGTCAACGCCTAGTGCACTAATTATTCGACATTGGGCATTGTGACTTGCAGTGCCATTCTGTACAAATAGCAATGCCAAAGTAGAAATAGATGCTGGTGCTCAGAACTTAGTCGAATGCTAGCAAAATTACGCTAAATGGTACTCTTCTGGAAATCTGGGCTCCAGTTTTCTGGTTCATCCACTGCCCCTCTGCATGTATAGGCAGAGGAAGAGGTACTTTAAAGTGAACATTACTTTTTTGTTAGCCTGCTGATTCCATTAAAAAAAATCACATTTACAACTGGCACCAATACTATTGTTGCTTTCAACTTTCTACTTGGGAAACGAATAGATAAAGCAAATACAGGCATTTTATGCTCCATTATCACTGGCTTTTTGATGTGCGAGCAAAGAAGCAATGAAAAGTCAATAAATAAAAATTGTCCTGCATATGGTATCTTGAGCACAAGCAGTAAGCCAGATGTTTATGAATTCCCTAAAATCATTGCCTTTATGTTTCAGGCAAACAGTCATTGCAGTTAACAGCTTAACAGTGAGGCATTACCTGGTCTATTCCCCACTAAAACATTTTTAGAAATGCTCTATAAATGAAATTGGTGGCTTGTAGTCCATTATAGCCTGTCATCTGTTATATGTTAATCCACTGCAAAAATATGACATTTGTTTTTCATATAAAAAAATATTCCATTTAATCTATAATTGAATGTGTTTTAGCCTATTGCTCATGGCTACATTTCCATCTTGCAGTCCGGCAGACTGGTGCTAATATTTTTAACATTTGTAGATTTTATAATCTCTTATAGAGGTTATGTATCTTTGATTCCCGACGCCTGCATTTAGATATCCTAAGTGTAGCCAGATTATCATAAATGCAATTTTTAATTTGTTATTTGTGCTAAACAAAAAAAAAACACATAAAAGCAATCATCATTTGTCTCTAAAAGCATTCATCCAAAACTGGTAATGCATAGGTAAGCTGTGATCGTTTTGTGTGTTTATACTGTTTCAAAACAGAAAATGAATATTACTTTCAACATATCTGTTGTTTTATCATGCTTATCATATCCAGGTTGTAACCTTCTTCTGATACAGTGTATTAGACTAAAAATCTGTTCAATTCAGGTTATTCGAATGGTTTTGGGAGCCTCTACAATTTTGAAAGTGGAAAGAACAATGTTTCTTCTATTTTCTGTGAATAACCCAAATAGGGCAATTCTGTGGTTCAGATGCAAATTAAAAATGTTTAATAGTAAAAATTTACCTAATTAGAATTTTTTTTCCATTGAAGACAAATGTGGAGTTGGAAAGTTTCGCAAAACTCAGCCTTTCCAAAAAGGCTCCCCAAAACATAATAATAATCATTTGTGTTAAAAAAGGACACATTTCCATGATTTTCATCCTTGGAAACCACCCAAATATTTGGTCCATAGGAAAACAATACAAAAATTTTCCATTAATTAAACTTGATAAAAGTGGCAAAAAATATTTCATGACATCAGATCCTTGGGCTAAATGATTCTCACTGTTATAAAATGCACTTCATGGCTATTATTGAAGTTTCTGTTTACTGTGACATGGTATTATTGTATGTACACTCCCCGGCACTGCTGTCTTTCCCATGTTTTCCATCTGATAGGTAGGTAATAGGCAGGGTCCTGCTGGGGTACGGGCATCTTGCTAGGCACAGCTTTGCATTCTGCCACTGTGTTCTATGGCTTGCTGGGGACACAGTTGCTGGGACATGTGCAGGCGGCGGGATGGTGTCAGCTGGACTCCCAGAAGCAGATGGACATGGCGAGGGCCATATTAGGTAAGCACTTTTTATTATGCTTACACTCGATTAAGGGCGATATTTCACTCTGGAAACTTGTTGTGTCAGGGCCATTTTAAACAGTGTTGGGATGATTTTAATAATTGATTAAAAGCTATGTTTTACTGAAGGCTTAGTGAATAGACAGCGAGATTCAGTGCATGTGGATCCAATAGCTTATGATTTTCATGAGTTGTTGGTAAATGTACCTTAGAGGTAAAAATCAAGGACGTTTTTACATTTCATTAAAAATATGTTTATTTCTTCTTTTTTTCTAGGTAATTAAGGATCCTCCTCCTCCACCACCACCAGCACCTGTAGAAGAGGTATTGCCCTGATTTAGTAGTAACAGAAACATGAAAACATTTTATAGTAGTTGAAGCTCGGATAAACACAAAAGCAATGTTGTATACTTAGTCAGCTTCAATGTCTGCATCAGACCAGTACTGTCCTGGCCCACCTTTTATCCAACCTTAATATCAAACAGACATATCAGCTCAATTCTACTTCTTTCTTTTGCTTTTCATGGTGAGCCTTTATAGATTTAGTAGCTGTCTTAGCCCTTCATATTCACACATGATCGGGTGTACTGTATTTAGGGATTTATAGCCTTGGATTGTCAATACTGCCTGTTATCATTGTATTATGCATGAAGCAGAAACCTAAAATGTTTTAAAAGCTTGCCTCTCCAACTGAATTAGCTAGTACATGGTATTACTGTAACCTCATATATTCTACTGTATTCTATGAAGGTTTTTCTCAAAAGCAGATACAATGCATGGTAATCACTAAGGAAAGAGTTCTCCTTAGATAAAACTGGCCACCTCACCTCACCTCTGGTTTGAGGAATGGGTAAAAACTCTATATTGTAGCAGGACCAAGGTCTATACTGAATAAAAGTGGTTAAGTTCTCTATGTTCCAATTATTGTTTCTTCTTAATTATATATTTCCATAGGCCCCTATATTTCTGGCTTGATGTTCTGTAATTACCATTGTGCTATTCAATGCGCTCAGTTATTTTACAGACATAGGATGATTTTCTGGTTATTATGAATGAAATCTGTCTGCATTTTTATGTTATAGGATCCAGAACCAGCTTTGCCTAATAAGAAATGGCCCACAGTGGATGCCAGTTACTATGGTGGACGTGGTGTTGGTGGCATTAAAAGAATGGAGGTTTGTGACATTATGTGCATTATTATCTTTTAACATTCCTATTGGGAATAAAATGAATATTCCTTATCAAAAAGTGTTAAATCCACTGGCTATTCTGTAATTTGTTTTAATTTAACACCTTTCATCTTCTTTCCTTATATTTTCAGATTTGTTAGTAAATTATTTCCTCTACAAAAACCACTTGACTAATGATCCTTTTAAACCTTATATTTTTTAATGAATCCCATTCTATTCGTGCATCTGAGATTTAATATGTATGCTATTTGCTGGCGAAAGTCTCAGGTATTTACATTGAAATGTGGTTTGGAGAATGCCGGCGAATTACCGGCTAACTGCTGTGGCAGAATTCTTTAGCAAAAAACATGAAATCTTGCTGGTGCCAAGCACGGGTGGCCATGTCCAGGCACATGGGGAAATGAAAGTAAACATTTCACCTATATCAAGGTGTCAGCAACACCTTGATATAGGTGATGCTTTTACTTTCAATTCTTTATTAATTCAGTGAGCTCTTGATTAATAAATGATTGTAACATAATTTTTTGGGGGCTTCATGGCCAGAACAGAATAAACCCCTGAAATCAATGATTAAAAACAAATGTCTATTTTTTGTCTCGTTTAGTATATATTTTCCTTGAAAATTACCCTTATGATGGAAATAAAAACACAATTAACTCGTAAATACTAATATATATATATATATATATATATATATATATATATATATAGTCATCCTATCACTCTTTTCACATAAAATCCTACATTCTATCATGTGCTTTTTTTAGATTTGAAACATGTCCATGTGACATTAGGCCCTGGGATGTAAAATAAGTTTCTCTGTTCAGTCTGAACGGCACATCTGATGAGCACATTGCGTGACATTAACATCCCTTCATGTGTAATTCTTTGTTACACTGGCTACAGAAAAATTACGTTTTAGAGAAATTGAATCATTTTATTAAAAGCTAAAGACAATAAAACCATTATGGGACTAAATTTCATAATAGGCCAAAAACTGTCAAATAGTTTATTGTATGCTATTTCTGTTTTTTATTTCAGAATGGTAACATCTCACTGTGAGCCCCTTTACCCTCTTTTATATCTTCAGGCTGAGTTAGAAGAAGCAGGAAGGGCTTTTCTTCTATTCATTTCCTATATGATATATTTCAGGCATACCCAATTTTTAGCCCATTGCATAAAGTTACATTTTGCAATGTCCTAAACTGTTTTCTGTTTCTAAATTGAAAAAGAAATGGCCAAGATATCAAGGTGTACAGTTTTAAACCATGATTTCTTTTCTAAAGCACATGGGTATGGCCCTGAGGGGCTGTGATGCTGCTGAGTTGATGGAGGAAGAATGTCCTACGCTGTAATGTTTTCAGGACCAATCATAGAGCCTTAGTTCCTGATTAATTATGGATTGCACACATTTTATAGCTAGGTTTTCATACTGCATGTATATATAATATCCAGCACTCAGGTATATCTAAAAATTTGATGCGTTTCGGCTGCTAGAGTGTTGCATCCTTAGTCATGGATATGACTGTCCAACCTCCGGGGACACCCGTCTTCTTTGTGAGCCTACAACCCCCAATCTCCGCAGCCAGCTTCACCTTTAGCCAAGCCCCTGTTTGCCGGGACGCTTTAAACGCCTCGCTGGACACGGTTGTCCCCAGGACTTATTGGCTCAAAGGATGTAAACTCACGGGGGTGAAGACGGAGGAGAATTCATTCGAGGTCAAAAGCCACACCAAGGGTCAAACCAGGAGATTAGAGAGCTTCACGGCACCAAGGGTAAGACAGGTTCGTAGTCGTAATACAGGCTGAGGTCAGTACAGGAGGCGGTCAAGATAGTCAAACTAGCAAGGTCGGCAATGGGATACAGGAAATCTCAGGATCAACACACCCAGCTAAACGCTATCACGGACAGTGAAAGACTGGAGGGATAAAACCTTTATAGGGCTGATCCAAATAGGATTGGACAGAGGAGAATATTTGTGATTGGTGTTTTGATAACCTTTGGGCTGATTGCCCAGTTTTAACTTTTTAGGGCATTTAGCCCAGAACCACCTAAACCTGATTGGTCACTTTAATTCAACTTCCAGTGGCCACGCTGTGTGCAGTGCCGCCAGAGGGCATAAACCAGCTGTGCTCGCACATGCACGAGCACCAGCAGAGGTGCGGGGAGAGTAGGAGGCGGAAGTGCTCTGCGCTGCCCTAGCCAGCTCTCACTGTTGGAGCTGCTGCTGGGCGGGGAGAAGCCCGACCCGCCGCCCCACCGCCGCCCGAGTCCTCGCCGCCTGGAGACACCACAGGACCAGACTCCAGGTAAGCTTACAGTGACAATGACTAAAGATGCAACATCAGAAAATGTTGTTGAGTTTTTATATCAAGTGATGTTACCTGTGTTTATTTGTTAATGGAATCAATAAATGCTAATTTTTAGACATACCTGAGTGCTGGACATTATATATATATATATATATATATATATATATATATATATATATATATATATATATATATGGACTGTTACTTTGCAAGTTTGTCCTGATCCTGAGCCTTGGTAGTCTAGGCCTAAGGATTGGATTGAGCTGACCAACAAAACTCTTTACTTCATACTGCATGGTATTTGGAAGCAGGCGAATTTTTCTTTCAACAAAACCATCAAATCTTAACACTAAATAAAGTATCTAGTGAAAAAAAATGAATAGCATACCAATTAACTTATGGACCATATTCTCAGATAGATAAATGCAAATTGGCTTTTCCCGATATGGCGTCAATGATAACAGATTTCTTACTTCTCTGTACTCACATCTGTGCCAGTTTTAGCCTACAGCTCACTGACACATATGGAAAGCTGAATTTAGATGTATGTTCTATACATACCACAATATGCATTAAAAAACAAAATATGCTTATATCAAACACATTTGCTCATATATATAGGTATATATATCCTACTGTCTGTCCTAATTACATGTTTCTAATGAAAAGTGTCAAACTTTATTTAACTTACTATTTGACATTGACTATTTTCTGTATGCCATTAATTTTTAAACATCATATTTCCTTCAGGTTCGTTGGGGTGATAAGGGTTCTACAGAAGAGGGTGCAAGATTAGAAATGGCTAAAAACGCTGTTGTAACAATGCCAGAGGAAGAGGATGAACTTATGCAACCTAAACCTCAAAAATCAAAGCCTACCTCACCAATGCATCAGACAAAATGGTACACTCCCATCAAGGTAAGTTTTTCTTACAGCTTTATTTCAGATTTAGATCTTTCATTTGCATTTAGAATTTAGAGGGGCAAAAGAGAATATTATCTTATTTGCTTTTTTGTAAACTCAACAAAAAGTCACTTGACTCTACCAGAAAGACTGGTTTAAAGGAAAACAGGCAGTTTCTAGGCAAAATAGTACTCAGCATGGGATGGAAAAAATTCAGGCCTTTCCTCGCCTATTCTATGGTCAGCATCCATTGGTGGCCTGCCTTATGGCCTGCATCTCTGACTGTGGCCCGGCTCATCTACAGAAAACAGGATGTCGGGATAAAGGCGCCCTCAATGGCTTTGGCGCCCAGGGCCCTCGCCCTGATCGCCCTACTCGCCTTCCCCTGGAAACAGCCCTGGTGTTGGAAAGATGAGGGGATGGAAACTGACAAGTTAATGCTCAGGTCTGTGTTATTTATTACCATTTGGTTCAGAAATTCAAACATTGCTTTGGACCCTAAACCGGACCAAAAATTCAGTCACTATAATTTTTAGGAGAATTCCCATGCTCAAACCAGCGTTACATTCAAATGCGGTATTCTTCCCAGATAAGCAGGGAATATCTTTTGCAGCTTTTGAATAAAGCACTGGATTCAACTTGCGGGGGCACAGGGGGGTGGTTTGTTCGTCTGTAATTCTGTCCAGGGGCATCTCAACTCTTGATGCCTCTAGAAATCAAAGTGACTGAGCCAGCTTTAGCATTCATACAAACATGATTTGTTTCTTTCAGTGGTTAATCTCATGTTTTCTATGTCGCTATAGAGACCACTGGCCAATGAAATCTCCGGTAGCTATCCTTCAACCTTTGTTTTCACTTCACTAGTTCACTAGATTGGCCTTGATTCATAAAGAGTTAAACAAAAATGCTCATGGTAGTAAAAAATTCATTTCATGAGAAAAAACATGATCATTTCAGTGTTGATGAATCACCAGCCAGGAATAAAATGGCCTTGATTTACCAAGAGTTGAAAAAATTGTCATGGTAGTAAAAAATTCATTTCATGAGAAAAAACATGATCATTTCAGTGTTGATGAAACGCCAGATAGAAAGACAATAAAAGTCAATGGCACTTTTTAATACAGTGTAAAAAGGGGTAAAAAGTTCAATACTTTTCTCAGGACTTAAACAGTGCCATTGACTTTCATTGTCTTCCTATCTGATGATTCACAGTGAAATCCTTAGGCTTTTTTTCTCATGAAATGAATCTTGTAGCACCATGAATTTTTTTTCAACTCTTAGTGAATCAAGGTCAATGAAAGTCAATGGCACTTTTTTACTCCTGAGAAAAGTAGTGAACTTTTTACTCCTTTTTACAGTGCAGTAACTTTCATTGGCCTTGATTAATCAAGAGTTGAAAAAAATACTCATTGTATTAGATTTCATGAGAAAAAAGTCTGAGAATTTCACTGTTGATGAATTGCCAGATAGGAAGACAATGAAAGTCAATGGCACTTTTTACTATAGTGTAAAACGGAGTAAAAAGTTCACTACTTTTCTCAGGAATAAAAAAGTGCCATTGACTTTCATCGTCTTCCTGACTAGTGATTCATCAACAGTGACATTCCACTACCATGAGAATTGTTTTCAATTCTTGATGAATCAAGGCCATTGGCTTCATATCTGGTGATTCATCAACATTGAAATTTTCATGATTTTTTCTCATGAAATGATTTTTTTTAAATCTTGATGAATTAAGGCCATTGACTGCTCCTTCTGTGCATGTCCCTGTTTAGCAGGTTTTTCTATTGATTTGCAGCAGGGGGGGCACCATGTGACCATCCACTTCTGATATTATTATTAGCTATTAACAATTGTGCTGTCCAGGGGGTACACTCTCAGCACTGCAACTGACAGAGCATGAGTGGGTAAGATTCTGCAATGGATTGCCTCCAGGGTTTAAGTTAAATGCTACAGAGAGAGGATCATGTGTCAGTTGAATATAGTCTGTACCACTGTTTCTCAATCTGCATTACACGCAACCCAGGTGGGGCACAGCTATAATTAGGCGTGCAACAAAAGGGGTTCTGACATGTCTGGTATATTATTTTAACAGTAAAACATTATTCCCTCCTTGGGAGTACTCTGTTTATACGTCTTTTCTCTAGGGGGTACTTGGCGTGTAAAGTTTGAGAACCACTGACCTATACAACCCTCCTGTATAAGCCTTAAATCTTCAGGGGTTGGAAGCTATAGAAATTGATTCGATGAATCTCTATCTAAACTACTCTTTGCTGTTTGTCATTAAAAAGGGTCGACTTGATGCACTTTGGGCCCTTTTACGAAGACAGTATGATCGAGTTTCTTTGATGCGACCTCAACAAGGAGATGAGGTACTTACTACATTTACTTACCCTGTCATGTATCATATTATACATATGTGATAATCTTACATCCCTATTTGATACTGAATGTATGAATCACTGTTCTCTGAATCTATCATATGATGCCAATATAATACAATATGTAGGTGCTATTCTGCCATTTATTTTTACACATTTTATTGTGACAATTTATTTGGAATCGATAACTAATGAAAAGCTGACATTTGGTGGTTTAGTATTGCTGGTCCTGTAACAACCTAAAGCACTGTTCCATGCTGACCTTAAGCCAGTAACTGAGCTAGCATTAGAAGATGTCTACTAAAGTGGAAGTCCAGACTAGTTTAGCACACATTACCTTGCCCTGAATCCAGCGCCATCCTGTACTGAGGGAGCACAGGGCGCCATCTTCTGCTATGTGATCGCTAACGGGGGAGGGGGGAGGGGGCATGCCACTCAGTGCTATCTCCACAAGATGGACATGCCCAGGGCCAGAAATGCTGGGGAAAGTCGCTGGATTGCGGGACCACATCAGGTGTTTTTTTAACTGGACTAGGCCTCCACTTTCAGAATCTGTCTGTAAAAATATAAGAGCTGCCGTTGCTGACATATTTCTTAAAAAGCTAGTAACATTCCATAACTTGCTTCTATCTAATGCATTAAAAGAGACCAAAACCTAGGATTTTTACTGCTGCTTTTGGTCCAGTTTAACTAAGTAAAAGTTATCCAACAAGCTTTTTAACAGTAATTTACAACCGGGGTATTGGTCTCCTGCCACAATAAGGCTGGATAGGGGGCATCTAGAATGCTGGAGCCCCCCACACATAACATACAGAATGCCCAATATTCTACCGTAGCCTCGATCCTAGCTGGGATTTCAGCGCTGAGACTGACCGCCCGGCGTTGATGTTGGTAGTGAGGTTTCGTTCACTGAAAAGTCACGCCCACTTGAATGCTGGTGGCCAATTGCAAATATGTATTCCCAATGAGGATCTCGGCTAAGGTAAGAATAATGGGCATTCTGGGGGTTATGTGCAGGGGGGCATCCAGAATGCTGGAGCCCCCCTCACACAACCCTCAGAACTGCCTGTCTTATCATGGTGGGGACCAACACCCACACCCACATGAGTGTTGGTCCACTTTAGGCAGCATCACACCCTTAAACTGTTTTACCTCCTCCCTATGTGCTCAGATATACTTGTCCTGGCATGGCTGATAGAGTTGTTGTCACTGGCTCACAGCAGAGCCCACCAGCTCTCAGACAATGAGACAGCTTCTTATTGTCAGAGAAAGAGGAACACTACAAACTGGGAAAGATAAGTGTATGGGACTGAAACCCAGCATTGTCTTGAAACTGTTTTGTGCTCTCCAAGAGTTAGGAGTTACTCATGTTTGATTCACTTTCTGGCAGGTCTGGTAATATAATTAGTTTACAGGTCAGATACATTTGATAAGTGGTCATAATTGGGATCAGAATTTGCTGTGCAGAATATGCAGGGAAGCTGCCCTGAGTTATTTTTGTGTAATATAAGGAAGCTTCTAATGCCACTCCAAAACAAACCACTTAAATACATGGTGTGCTAACCCTTCCTATTCTAAGAGCCTCAGAGATCCTGATGGGCATTTGGCAAGTGACTGGATGATCACTAGGTAATCTGAGCTTTGTCAATAGATTAAGAATAAGGGGGCAGAGAAGGGCGGTCAGCCCTTTAGGGATTTTGTTCCCCTAATGGTATCTACTACAGTGTATTATTTCTTCGAATTTTAGAAAAGTGGCGTTGGGTGTTGTGCAAATGGGTTATTGAAACTGGTGGGGGATATAGGCTTCCCTGTCTCACAAGAAAAAGAAAATTTAGATTACTCCCCGGTCACCTTTGCCCTCCAGGTAGGACCCATAATTTGCCCCTGCAATGCTATAGCCTAGAATAATGAGTGTGTGGACCAAACCAAGTCTTGCCACATTATCTTGCCCTACAATACTAAACAGTGGCTATTTCGACCCTGTCCATGGTCTGCTACTGCAACACTACTGTCTCAGCCATAGAACTTATTTGTTCACTGGCCAGGAAGAACAAAGGTGGTGTTCAGTGGGAAGTGGTGGGAAGGTGGTGGTGAACTGGCCAGGAACTTCGTTTTGGCATTTTGGCACCAGTCTACCCCTGGGCGTAATCAAGATGTATATTACTAAGGGGTTAAATTTCAAGCTTACTTTAAGGATGTGTATACTAGCAAGTGAGATCCAGTTGGTAGAAGAATTGGACTCACCATAGTAAGTATAAAGCAGTGCAACATCTCAGTACAGTTGTATGTTGAGGGATGCAACATGGATATGTATATAAGCACACTTATATGTTGACTAAATGCATATAGCTGTCACACAATGCAAAGCAAATATCCTGTGTGTATGTAAATACAGACATATGTATTGCAAAATGCTGAAAAGCCAACTTGTCAAAACTAGTATTTTTTGCTGCCGAGCTAAAAAATGCTTTGTAGACCTGATCGGCTGCAGCAATGAAGGCACTTGAGCAGCAGGGAGACAGGCAGCATTCTCAGGGTGCGCAGCACATAAAAAGAGGGCTGTGTGATCTGGTACGATTTGGCAGAGGGTAGAAATAAGCTATCTGGCAACATTTCAAATGTCTTGTTACTGTAAAGTATAATACTGATAAAACTTGCCTTTGGAGCATCACTCAAAAGAATCCTAAAAGAAACCTGTTTTTCGGACAAAATACTCTGCAATAGAAAAACATTTTAGGTTATTAATGTATTAATTGATGGCAAACATGGAAAATAATTATTCAGTTTTCTTTTGTTTTTCTGTTTTCTTTGCAAAATAAAGAAATAAGACAAGCTGTCATTATTCACAGTTATATCAGAAATAAGTAACAATATGCAGTAGGCAGAGTATTATTTATTTATAACAATCATCAGTGGCCTGCAGTGCTAATTGAAGATTAACTAGGCTGTATCAAAGGCAAGATATGCTTCACCCCTCCCCTTGGCTTCCATGCTCTGTCCCTCTGTTCTGCTAGTATCGAGTGTGGCCCAACATTTGAGAAGGCCGCACACAGTTGAGTCACAAATCAGAATAGAGCTTTGATAGTAGATGGAATTCCTAGGAGTCATAAATTTTTCAGCTGGCAAACTGCAAGGTTATGGAAGCTGATACAGGTGCAAGCTAGCAGGTTGTCTCTGACATCTGTTCAGAGCGGAGGCATGGGTCTTCACCAGCCTGCAGCGAGGCTGCTGGATTGTCAGCAGATGTAGTTAAGAGTGGCAGAACAGTTTTGGTCTCACACTTGCTGCCTGGGGGGCTTAAACACCAAAGGTAAAGAGCGGGTGGACACAGCTGTGCTCCCAAACTTGCCTGAGGCACAAATAAAGAGATCTAATATAGTTTGACTCTGTTATGGTGAGAAGACTAGGACAGAAAGCCACTTCAGAGGCAACTGTGTGCAACAACATCTGCCGCCAAGTTTCCAGGGAGTGACAGGGGACAGCAGGTACAGATCGAAGTCCCCACGTAAACAGCCTCCATTAAGCCATGAGCTCTTTTGATGGGTTTCCATCAAATGTGCTGGATTCCGCAGCAGGAGTTGGTATTGTTTTCAAAGAGGTGTTTTGTTTTATGCACTAACAAGGTAATTTATAAATGATGCATCACTTGGAACTTTTGCTTATGGAAAAAAGTGAGACAGAACAGGCTATATAAAAGTAAGAAAGTAATTCAATACACCTGTCATGATGAAAGTCTCTGTAGAGCCATTCTCCATTTGAGGTCACAGTCACCTTCAGGTTATATTACTCCAGTGAACTATTCATTGCCTAAATACCCATGCATCAATTGTGATATACTCTGCTTCCAAAGTGACGGCTATGTTTTTTTCTTTTCTCAGTTAAGTTCACTAGGTCCAAAAACGCCTACAGGTGTTTGGCTAAAGATACCTATTTATTTGTTAATTGGAGAAACGTCCTGTTCTTGCGTTTTGCCCATTCTCTTATACAGATATATATAAATAGTTTTAGAGAGATAATTAGAGCTTTACAAGCATAAATAAATATTCATAATAAAGACTGAATTTAAACAATTATAGCCAATAAATGAAGAACCATATTTTTTAAGGTGAAATAAATGAAAAAACTATGTACAATGGATGTAGGCAAAAATGGCTTGCAATTTGGTCACTGTGGGTACTTGGAAGAAGGTAGGAATAAAACATGTCAAAAAAATATGTAACACAGAGCTTTCTCATAAATCTGTGAATCCAGCGTGTCCCACGGTGCGTATTCTTAGTCTTAACCTTAAGTGAAACCACCACCGGCCACACAAAACTCTTACCAGATATACTGTGGGCAAAGATGCACCACTTAATCGCATATAGGCTCAAAGCATTCAATATGTCTTCCCATGGAAACCAGGTGTTCAGAACTCCATGCAGGGCCACCTCCAGGAATACAGATAAATATATATGTGTCTCCTTCCTAGTTATTATTCCTCCACAAATGCTCCCAAGGTAGCATAGAGGGGAAAAGACAAGGAAACCGCACTAGTGTCGTATGTCTTAAAAGTTTAAAACACTTTAATCTTATAAAATGCACTCACAAAGAACATTAAAATCAGCACTTTAACAAATCCAACATAAGGACAGCAATCCTCACCGCCAGGGAACTCCTTACTCCAGCTGACAGGATGTTGAAAAATGGCAAGTAGATCCTACGCGTTTCGCCGTCCATGCGGCTTCTGCCACATGGACGGCGAAACGCGTAGGATCTACTTGCCATTTTTCAACATAAGATTAAAGTGTTTTAAACTTTTAAGACATTTTTCAACATAAGATTAAAGTGTTTTAAACTTTTAAGACATACTACACTAGTGCGGTTTCCTTGTCTTTTCCCCTCTATGCTACCTTGGGAGTATTTGTGGAGGAATAATAACTAGGAAGGAGACACATATATATTTATCTGTATTCCTGGAGGTGGCCCTGCATGGAGTTCTGAACACCTGGTTTCCATGGGAAGACATATTGAATGCTTTGAGCCTATATGCGATTAAGTGGTGCATCTTTGCCCACAGTATATCTGGTAAGAGTTTTGTGTGGCCGGTGGTGGTTTCACTTAAGGTTAAGACTAAGAATACGCACCGTGGGACACGCTGGATTCACAGATTTATCAGAAAGCTCTGTGTTATATATTTTTTTGACATTTTTGAACTTGCATGTGTTGAGCTTATTGTTATTGTTGTATTGTATTGTGCGCGGGCATATTTTGTTGTTTAGAAATAAAACATGGGCAGCCGAATTTCAATAACGATCCATGGTCATTGCTCTCCCTGATCTGGGCACATGGGTGGGCATTGTCTGTGTAGTCACTGAAAGCCAGTTATATCACTGGATGTGAGATAAGCACCCACCCTGCCACAGTGCTTATCAGAGAGTGGACATCCGCTTTAATTACCTGTCAAAACAACTTGCAATAAAGCAGGTTAACTAGTCACATAGTATTGATGGTGTTTTGTTTGCAACAATCATTAACGTCAAGTAAAAAAATGTCCATTGACATGAATATTAGCAATGCCTTCTTTCGAATTATTTGCCTGCTTTCATAAATGCCAACCTGAACATGACAGTTTTATTCAGCAAGTTCTCTACAAGGAAGTCATGTCAGCTTTAACTGTCCACCATGCAAAGATACATGAACTAGTCTAACAGCACTTAACCAGATTAGTTTCTTTGCCATTAACTGCTGAAAAGTAGGACAGATGTCTTTACGGCTGGTTGTAAATTCGATAATGTCTTCTCAGTTAATCTGGAAGCTTTGCTGATGGAGAAGCCTGTGGATAACAGGATTAAGGTTTTAGGACCCTAGTTTTCGTCCTACAGGGCAGAGGCATAAGCAAGTGATATCTGACTTTTCCCATTAATCTTAGCCGATTGCTCCGAATTTTTTATCTATTTTTATTAATTAGGCATGATTCACTCTCACACAGCTGATGTGCTCTCTTGTTAAAGAGAAATATTTCCTAGGTTCAATATATATATATATATATATATATATATATATATATATATATATAATTTGCCAACATGCCCTGATACTATATTTATATTTTATACAATGACACATTCATGTTGCACTAACATTCTTTTTTCCAGTTAATGACCTTGAGCTAGTTTGACATATGTTTGGAATCAGTGTCTCCCACTGGGATTTGGGTTAATGCACTTAGCTGTTTATTTCAGAAATAGTCTACTTATATTAACTTCATTATATTTTGTATGCTCATTTAATTGCTAAGCTTCCCCCTGCTTCCATGTACATTTTATATTAGCACATTTTAATTTCCTGTAATTTTCGGCATTATTTGTAACAAGCAATGTACAATGGCACATTATATGTCAAACACATATGAGTAATTAAGGTGTGACTAAAGCATAAACACACTTGAAAGTACTAATATATTAGTTATAAAAGAGGAGAATCAACCCCCACTAAAGTCTAAGACTCTTGGGGGAGCTGGTCTACCTTTTTAGGGGGCATCCTGAATTGGATGCCTTGTCATGTGAAAGTCCCCGGATCACCTGATTCACTTATCTCTTTAACTAGCCCTCATCGCAGGGTTCCAAGTTTTCCCTCCCTGGAATTTCATTCCTCCATGACCAAGGGACAGTCACTTTGTGCCTTGGAGCTCACAGCACAAGTGAACACAGCAAGCCACATTGGTCCCGCAGCTGGCTCTGACCATATTGGAGCGTGATCATGACTCAAAGAACTGTGCAATAACATGCCCTTTCCAGCTCAGCCACAGCCAGAAATAGAAGCAGAGCCAGCGCTTTACAGAGTATATAATTTAAACTGTTCCCATGGGGGATAAGTGAGAGAAACATATGTGTTCCTAGACAGGAACAGGGACTTTAAAGTAGTCATGACGTGCATAAAAAGGGGGCAACAGCATCTAAAATGTAAAAATAAAATTGATAAGCATGCAAATTGCTGACTGCTTATCAATGATCGGTGCCTACTTACTTGTCTGGCCACTCAGTATTAATCGCCACCTATACCGGGACCCGGGTGCTTGATTTAAATCCCATTTGCCTGCACACTGGCCAATTCAGCTTCATTACGGCTGGGGGGCAACAACATGGGTTTTGAAAGCTGTGGACAGGGTAATGTGATATAAGACCGGAGAGCTGTGCGTGGGTGATACCGGAGCCCCCTATAGGTGTATGTAAAAAAGTGGGCAACAGCACCTGAACTGTATATAAATATAGGTCCTGAATATACTTCTACCAGACAATGCCATTTCATTGCAAATTAGTGTAGTGCAAAGTATGATTTCTACATGTTTCAGCATGTTGCTGCACTGCTGCTGTCACCACTCATACCCACCAAGAAGATTTGGCCCTAATCTTTAGGCTTCCAGCAGTGCTATCTAAGACAGAGTGAGCAGCTTAAGTAAGTACCTACTGTAGCACAACCCTCTGCATGCAATGTATAAAGCTTCAGAGTTGAATAATGTGATGTAGCCAGTGGGTCAACTATTGGTCACAACTATTAGCATACCATGGCTAGACTTGGGGGAGCCAGTACGCATGTGTCTAAAAACCAGGACCATATACCCTCAATGGGTATACTTTGCATCTGTGGACCTGGCCCAATCAGCTGAGGGGAGGTGAAATGTGTATACCTTCTAATTTTAATATCCCGCAGATGCCCCTTTTTGTCAGATTTATACTTCCCAAGTACACATTTCCTTTCTTTTACAGACAAGGTTGGATAGGGTTAGAACATCAGCTTAGCAGTGATAACTGCTAAGTACATACAGCATGGGGGGAATGTCACTTTTTGGCTGTAAAATGTTATTTTTGTTTATGGTTGCAAAAATGATGTTAAAAGGAAACACATATAAAACATGAACTCAATTTCCTAAGAGTGAAAGCTGTATTAGTGCTTGCTTTAGCTGCTTAAAGACTTTAATAGCCACCAGTGGGTTCTGATTAAGTGACCTCGGCTTCCCTCAGCAGATTGACACTGATCATATGTGCTTGATGAAATCACTGGAGCATTTTATTAGCCAGGTTGGCAACTGCCTGAGTTTTGGGATAGTTACCAACTTTAGCGCATTCAAAATGAAAAATGCTTATTGGCAACCACTGTGAGAAGATGGGCTATGTAAAGAGATCACAGTTGTATCCTAGTGAGTAAAGGGGCTTAAAGTTGAGTCAGTTTGATAACACTAATGTTATTACGACTGTAATAATGCAAGCTTAATCATAGTGTTTGGTAGTTCTTAATCATTGTTGGCTTATCAAACTAAATGGAATGCTAAAGCAGAATTCTCTATGCAATAAAATGCAGAGATCAATTGGCCATAGCTTTCTCAAACTGGACCCTCAGCATCATTTAATGAAAAGCCCAAACCCAGCATCTAAAATTAATATATTTTAAATTTTAAGTCACTTACTTATTATTCTTTCCCCTTCTGCGATTCAACTCAGTTCAGGACTCTAGGATATGGGCGTCGCCATCCTGCCTTTAGAAGCATCAAGTATTGAGGAGTAGAGAGGGGTGGAAAGTGTGGGGGGCGGGGTTATAGCTGGGCTCCGCACACAGACAGAGCAGAGCTGGGGTCAGGAAAAGGAGAGCAATCCCAGAATACAAAGCAGCGTAGTCAGAAAATACTTCCTGTCTGCAGGCAGCTTGAGACTCCACGGGCCACCATGCTGGATGTTAAAAAGTTAAAAAAACACAATAGATGCAGGTAGGATGGTTTTTAATGGGGGCAATCTGTATGTAGGGAGTGGGGGAAATATACAAGATAGGCTCTTATTCAGGGTGAATTTCTACTTTAAGAAAAAGTAAGCTCAGCAATGCAAAATGGTCAGAGTTTCAATTGCACAATGATTTTTTTTTTATTATTTAAGATGTGTGCTTGGGGGTTAGTTTTTATAAAAGTCAGTCAGTCATCAAAATCAGTTATTTACTTTATTCTATCCAAATTTTGTGCAGGTTTTCTCTTTGAGGGATTTTTGGGGACTTTATGTGTGTTAAGTTAGAAAGTCTTTTCAACTGCCGAGTACAAGTATTCAGATTTAGGGTGACTTACAAAATATATAAACAATACACACACACAATTATTATGTCTGATAGCTTAGGCTTTTAGAGAAATTAGATTACAGACAACCCAAATCCCTGGGCTTAGAGCTTGCCCCCAAAACCAGGATACTCTGCTGTGTGAAGCACCCGGAATCACCCATATACCCACATCAGAAATCAAACCCATGGCATATGTTTGAGCCTCTGGCAGCATTTCTGGCACTCTGTCTGGTGTGTAAGCCCCCAGGAGCCCAAGAAAGGCTTGGCAGTAGGACCTCCCAGTTTGGGCAATAAAAGGGCAGTCCCCCCTTTAATAGATGTTTTCAGGTCACATGGGCTAATGTTTCCAATTTACTAAAGTCCTCCATTTACATACCTTACACCTGTCTACTGTATACCTATACTGTACTTACAGCCACATACGTATCCCAGTTAGGGCCCCATCAGCAACCCCTCTCCCCCTGTGAACACTCGGCGACGGTTGAGCCAGGGAGTATGCACAGGACTGTAGAGGTGGCAGGGAAAGTGGTGGCACGTGAAGGGTAGGGAGGCATGCGGCGCATTCATAGTGCCACACGTGATACGTGCTCAGGGGTGATAGAGCCGAGGCAGCCAGCACAGGGCGGCAGAGAGAAGGAGGAACAAGGTGGCATGGGTGGCTAGGTAAGTATGCTGGTGCGAGTGTACCTACTGCAAAGGTGGTGTAGGTAGCGTACACCGTGCCACCTGTTCCACGGACCTGGGGGCTGGTGTCTGCATTGCCTCTATGGTATGTACGCCCCTGTGTTCTTACATATATATGATTTTTTAAAATTGTTAAATAAATGAAAAATAATGTATGAATGTATGAATAATGACTCTTCTTCACCCACGCCATAGTATATTTGTATATCCACAAGTCATAAGTCAAAGCACAGTGTGACTAGAAAAATAAAGTAAGTCCAGTAAGTTGTCTCAACTATAAATAGATATGATGAAACACCTTTAATAGACATAAACCTAGACAGTTTTCTTATTATTGGCGATGTCTTCTCAGACAATATAAAATGAATTTGAAGGCAATCAAAATACATTTTGTCTTGGATTGTAAAATAAAGATGAATAACCCCAAACCCATTTTTTTTGCTCTATAAATGGAAGGCTGCTTGCCTAGTGGATAATACACTTAAATATTTGTCATTGCTATGACCTATATAATAGTATTTTGATCAAATATAATAAAAGTTATATAACTAAGTGTATACCCCTTCTTTGTAACACACACATCTGATGAAAAAAATAACTCACTTCATTCTTTCTCTCCTATTGTGTCTTGTACTCAGAATATCCATTGTCAACTCTGTAAAACTGCATTTGATATATTATATGTACCGTATGTTTCTACCCTGTCTGTAACTACTACTTTGTAAAGCGCTACAGAAGATGATGGCGCCATATAAATAAACATTATTATTATTCTTTACTTCTTTTAATGAAATACATAATGATACATAAAATAAACAATAAATATTAATCTGTTGCTGACAAATGTGTCTGCAAGGTGATGGTAGGTGCACACATAATCAAGGGTTAATTTTAATTCTTATACATCATTAAAACCTTATATGCAGTTGAGCGCTTGCAGTTGAGACTTTTCTTTACTCAAAAAGACACTTTCCAGCTCATAGAGATAATTGATGACTCATTATAATAAACAGGCTCTAGGGCATATTGAGGAGCTAATTTATGCTGCATGCTCTGTATAAACCATCCTCGATCCTCTACAGTTCACATGCAACATTTATTGTAAGCTGTGATAAATAAAACTAAAAATCTAACATAACAATGCATCAAAAATGAAAACGGACATCATTTGTACACTTACTTTATTTTATTTGTATATACAAAATTACAGAAATTATCAATTGATATGTATTGTAATGTATCCTCTATTTAATATTAACTTTAATAGGTTCTTCTATATATTCTATTTTTATATTATATATATATATATATATATATATATAGAGAGAGAGAGAGAGAGAGAGAGAGATAGTATTTTGAAAATGAAATAAAAAAATCATATTCTTAGATGAAAAGATTAATATTCATCAATATAATAATTATCTATCTATCTATCTATCTATCTATCTATCTATCTATCTATGTCGTGTAATTACTACATTTTAAATGATGCTCATGATAATTATTTAATTTATAATGATTAATTTAATTTATTTAATATATATATATATATATATATATATATATATATATATATATTCCCCATAGTTTGCTTTTATCCAAAATAAAATATCTACTACATTAAAAATAATAGTCCCCTCACCTGTCGAACTGCCCCATCACAGGTACAGAAGATTTTGTACAGATCATTTTGTTAAGCCCTTAACCTTACCTTAATAACTGTTTAAAATTTGTTAAAGAGTTTTTTTTACAAAATTTGCTATTGACATATCATATTAATATCATGTTTGATACAGAGACCTAACTATTCTCAAACGTTACCTTAATTATACTCAGTTTGGCATTAAAGCTATCACCTCAAGTACTGTACATCTTTTAGCATCAATGTTGTAAATAGTGAATATTCTAGGTCAGTGTTTGGGTTTCTACCACAAATGCAAACATAATAAATTGTAATTCAGTTACAGTAATATTGTTGTCTTTCTACATCATAGAAGAAGTCTCATAAACGAATGACAGAGGCAGTAATTAAGACGTAGGAGTGCTGGGCAGCAGGTTTCTAAGGGTTACAGTGTGCGCAGAGTGATAGAGGATGAAGGCTGTGATGGCTTCTGACGTCTCTGTGAGCATGATGTAAACACAAACTAATGAAGGCTAAAACGCTGAGTAGCAAACATTTCAATGGACATCGCAGTGTGATTAAAGCTAATAGCCCCCTGTCCAACCACCAAGTCACCAACTATATCTGTGCATGTCTGATCTAAAAAGAAACAAAAACAAAACAAAAAAAAAAAAAAATATATATATATATATATATATATATATATATATATATTTATATATATTCTACAAAATTACATGTGGACACACTAGCATAATACAAGTTACTTTATTTCACAGTTATTTTACTTTGTGTTTTTGTAATATAAAATGTTTCTTACTGATTCCTGAGATCATATTCTTTCTTTTTAACTTTTTTCTTTGGAGTAATAAAAGAAAAGTCACCATTTACTCTGGCATTACAGAGCGCACATAGACACGGCACTTACATAAAATAGGTGTTCTCAATGTCTCAATTACTAAAAATTAATTTATTGGCTACTACATAGGCATTATATCTCCTTATACAGAATTGTTTTGATCATGGTTAGAGTACATTTTTAGTTATAATGTATTATATATCCTTTAGTTTTTTCTTGGCTAATTATTTGTGTCTACGTTTTCTAAATTAAGATTTCAGAAGCTGTAAAGAGTGAGATCATTGGTGATGTTTTTTGTGCTCATTATGTGGTCTCCAGATGTACAGACATCATTTCCTGGATGGCTTATAGGAAGTGTTTAGTATTCATGTAGACTGTACCTGCTGCACTAGCACGGCACTGTGTCCAGTCATATGTCCTGCGAGACAGGATGGTAGCAGGTGGGGTCAGGCCACCCGGGAAGGGGACAGCTGTTAGAGACTACTGTGGCTTTTGTCAGCATTAATGACCTGCAACTGACACCTCATTGTAGACATTCTTGTTAAATTGAATCTGAATAATTACTACCTGTCAGGCTCTATTTACAGAGGCAGACTTCTCAAAAAGCCATTGCAGTAGCAAAAGTGACAAAGAGAAAGTGAAGTCTTACTACGCCTTATCTTTTTCTGCTATTTGATTTATTTAATGTAATCTTGAATTATATCTTAAGTTAGCATGACAAAAAGGAAAACTTGCACCATTTCAACATATACCAATTTAGACTAGCAAACACAACGAAGGCATGCATATATTAAATGCGACTTGTACAGAGAACAGTAGCCGCTTACATTGACTTTAATACTGCGATAAAACAGTGTGTTAATATGAATTAATAATGATGCAGAATGTGTATCCGTTTAGCTTTATTTCTTGCTGCGCATTCATATATTGCATCCCTTACATGGCAGGTTTCACAATGCCCCATAAAACATGACAATCAGTGCGCACTGTTCACCTAGCATAAATCTAAAAGTTGGCAGGTGTATTGCCTGCTACATAGTTTTAGAAGTAGCCTTTGGAGTATTAAATCAGATACAGGCTGACATGGAAATATACACTTATAATTAGTATTTTATTGTGATTTTTAAGATATTTTAATTAGCTGAAGACTAGGGCAAATAAACTATAATACAGGACTTAAGCCAGTAGTGTGACAGAGAAAAAATCAGGAGTATAACATTTCAGAAAATAGCATTATTTCTATTTACAACTTGTTAGAGTTTGTGGGGTCATGCCAATTTTTGTGTTGAAGCGAGGTTAACTATGGGTGCACATTTGAGTTTGAATTTTAACCTGCATCTTGGTGACCTTCTTAATTTTAAAACACAAAAATGTGCTAAATAATGTCCATTGTTTTGGAATAGGCTATTGGGTGCTGTGATTTCAAAACTTTCAGAAAAATATCCTTACCTTATTGGAAAAATTATAAGCATCACCTGTAAAAATGCCCCACTGAATATGCAGGTGATTGTTGGGGAAAAGTTATATGTGTTCCATATTTTTCCCCCAAAAAAATCACCTTCTCCTGTGAAGGGACGTTTTTACAGATTTTTCCTTTAAGATAAGGTTATCATTTTATTAATTTACAAATAACATCGGCCTATGAGGTATACAAAAAAATGTACAAATTGTTCTGCATAGCCCAACGTCTCGTGTTATTTCCAAGTTTAAATACAATATTTTCACCTAAATGGAAAACTTATATAATGCAATTGTAAAAATGTCCCATTGCTGGTACAGGTGATTCTTCTAGGAAAAAAAGGAACAGCATTTTTTTATTGTACCTCCTTGTGTTAATTGATATGTAGGTTGATGGATATGTATGTTGCAATTCACACTGCAAGGGCCACTGGAAGTGTACTTTTCTTCACCAAATATTTAGCATGATCTCCAGTTTTTGACAGTTCTTAATTTCTATTAGCTGTTGCTAATCAAGATGTGGAAAAAATATTTATTCTGCATAATTCAGAAAGTAGAACTTTGAAACGTATTCAATCCTTCACAACCATGTGGCACAGAGCTCTTTAAATTCATAGATTGATATACTAAAGTTGCAGTGAGTGCAAACAGCTGACAAATAGAGAATTTACTAAACATTTTAGCTTCTTGCAGTTTAGTAGACTAAGGGGATAATCCAGGAGATTTACAAAGGCATGACTCATCACCACACAAGAAGTGCAGAAAAGTGACTTACATAGTTGCATAGATGCATAGTATCTTAGGCCAGTAATAGGAGGGTTTTTATTTTTGGGGGTATAATATTGGTCTGCTTTTAGGAAAAGTATACTGACTTTCTAAACAAACATTCATGGACATTAGCCAGCTAGTCTTCATTATTCTGGCACAGAAAGGCTTAGGCATTTAGAACATTGTTGCAATCTCGGTAATCCAAAAGATCTGGTGATCTTTTCGATGTCCCTCACACAAACTGCTTCTGGATACCAGTGCAGTGAGTGATCTTTTTTACTTAAGACACATGAAAGTTCCCAAAAATCTTATTTTTTCATCTCCTGTAATGAGACAATTCTACATGTAAGTTGAAGAATACTTTAAATGCAGCAGACATAACACATTTGGTTCTTACTGCAATCTAGAGATGAAGGCAGTTAGAAGGCTGAATGAAGCATAGCCACTGCCTGTTTCCCATTAGCATGTACAAGTACATGCCCATTAACAGTCTTTCATTTTTTAGTCATCTTGTTTTTATTATACTGTATGTACAGTAGTATTTTTTAAGTAGTTTGTATTTAATGATGGGCATCAAATTGCATATACATAAGGTATGTTGGATTCTCATAAAATAGTTGTAGTTCACCCAAGTGGTTAAATAATATAAAAATTACAAACTTCAAGCTGGTAAAAGTGACCTTGTTACATGACGGAGAGAATCATACAGAGACGGATAATGCCTCCTGAGATCAAGTGGAGTGATGCGTATCAAGTGAAGACACTAAAGATTTATTGTGTGTGGCAAAAGAAACACAGATCTTTCCTTGTGCAGTAAGTGCTTCTGACACCGTACACAGTTAAGGTTGATTGGGCACTTTGGACTCAAAAGTATTTAGCTATAAGAGAAAAAGCCATTCATCCTTCACTCTGAAGTTAAAATAGACACATTACAACTGTAAAATCTAACTACAGACTGATGTTATGTTGTTACTATAGTGCCTACTTTTTGTGTGTACAGATATGTTAGCTTTTAAACAATAATAATAGTTTAAAGCAATAGTCAAATACTCGCTGATAATAATGTATTTTAGCTAATGCACATTTTGCATGCTCTGTTATTTACAGTTGTTGCAGAGCATTCGTGAAGACAGAAATCCTCAGAGGCTTTGCACCAATAACCCAGTGGACCAAAATCCAGGATTTTGACTATCCTGGGTTTTGGTCCTTGCCTCCGGAGGAACCCTGATTGAGATGTAAAAATCAACCACGTCGCCTAAACAAACTCACCTCTTCCCATTCCTAACGGCGCATGTGCGGACGCTCGTCCAATCAATGCACTCAGATCAGCTCGAGCCCCTTCTTCCAGGAACTCGTCTAATGTGGGTGGATCTGAGCGTGCTGGTGGCCGGATCCCCTGTTACCCTCTAATAGGGAGTGTGCCCGCACCGGCCATTCACAAATGACTGGCGCGGGCACACGCCCTGCTAAAGGGATTGTGGGGATGCAGCCACTGCTCGCGCATGCACCATAGGACCGGGTACAAATGTGACTTTCCGGGCGACCTGGGGAGTTTCACACTGATGTTGTGTTGTTACTGTAGCACCTACTTTTTTGTGTGTGTGCAGATATGTCAGCCTTTAAACATTAATAATAGTTTAAAGCAATAATCAAAAACTCTTGTCACGCTAACCATAATGTATGTTAGCAAGCGCACATTTTGCGTGTACTGTTATTTACAATTGTTGCAGCGTGTTCGTGAAGACTATCCTGGGTTTTGGTTCATGCCTCCGGGGGAACCCCAATCGGGGGTGCCCCACTGTGTGAAACCGCCCAGGTTGCCCGAATAAACTCACCTCTTCCCGGTCCTACGGCGCATGCATGGCTGCTCGTCCAATCAGCGTGCTCAGATCCAGATGAGCCCCTTCGTTCAGGAGCGTGTTTAATGTGAGCAGATCTGAGCGCGCTGGCGGCCGCATCCCCCATTACCCTCTAACAGGTAGCTGCTTGCGTGTGCGCCATTAGACCAGGAACAGAGGTGAGTTTTTGGGTGACCTGGGGGTTTCATACAGTGGGGCACTCCTGATCTCATAGACTCCAGGGTTGGTTTTGGTTTCTTTAAAGCTGCACTGTCTCTTGACCTAAAAGTTAAATTATTGGGACTGTCCTAGAGCTCTGTACAGAAATTAATTCTAGGGGACTAAACACACACAATGGCAATATTAGGGCAGCAAGTAGTTCACCTGATGCATGTTTCATGTGCCTCATTTTCTGCAGTGCAGGGTTGAAGCCATAGAAGGGCTACAAAATGTGTCCTCCTTTCAATTTTATTTCTCCAGGACCACAGGAAAAGAGTTCTAACAGTCATTCTATCCCTTGATGCTCTGAGTGAGTGAGCCTGGCAAGCCAGAGCAGTCCTGCAGTTGTGTCTGACAACAGCAGAGATTGTGAGCAAGTTTAACAAACCCACTCAAAAATACAGAAAATAAGCGTACCTCCATCCCTTTTCCAGCCCTGGTGTTGTCCTCATTTCCGGGGCTGTCCCGTGCCGGTCTCTGCAGAAGTTCACTGCTCTGGCTGGGCTCTCTGCATCATGCTCCCAAGCCACAGGAGTGACCTGTGATGTCAGTATAAGCTGAGACAGAAAGACAGATGGACACCAAATGTGTGTCTGGCATCCTCCAATCTTTCTGGAAGTCAGTGACAGCAAGTGGTGGACGGCATAGAACCAGCCTTTGGCTTTCTGCGGAGACCGGCAGTGGAATAAAGGTAAGTATTGGGGGGATAAAACATCTTCTTTTTATTATGTGTTCACTTTTTGTGAATTGGTAAGGGGTCATTGAGAACCTCTATACCAGTTCACAAGGTTTGAGGGGCTGGCAAGTCACCTGCAGTGGGTGAGTTGCCATTAACCCTTGGCCCCATTACCTGCCTACCCTAAGCCCAAGGGGGGCAGAAGAGAGCCGTGGCCCTTGGGATACCAGACCCATACTGGTTTTACTGGATAAGGGGAACTAAAAATGACATGAGGTCCCCCCATGCAATAAAGCCAGCTTGGGCAATAGCTAAGTTATTTAGGTCTTGTGGCCCGCATAGTCCAAGGTGACTGCGGCTCTTCTGCACCCCTGGGGGGCTGAGGCTGGAGGTTAATGGCAACTTACCAATTTGCAGTAGGTGACTTGTCAGCCCCTCAAGCCTTGTGAACTGGTACAGGGGTCTCATGGACCCCTTACCAGTTTACAAAGAGTTTAATGTTAAAAACACTCCGCAATTCAAAGGTCCCGTGCCATCTGCCACTTGCTGTCACTGATGGATAGATCGCCAGATGCCAGGTATGCGTCTGGTGTCTGTTGGTCTCTCTGGATCTCAGTGATAGCTTGCTCCCCACCTTAGGGTGGGGTTACCAATACTGGGTGTGACCTATGATGAGGTGACCTATAAATGCCCCTCTCTGCAGCAGGGAGTGAGATGCCGGGAGTCCAACAGCAAAGAGCAGCATGCGCGAAAGATGGGGGGACAGCGAAAGGTAAGGTAAGGTAAGTACGGATTTAAGGAAAAGTTCAGTTGGCACAACTGAAAAAAAATTTGGTTTGTGACAAACTTTCCCTGACATTTAAATTGAACTCTGCTTCTAGGAGTTTGGTTCACTCATACACCTCTGACACACCTCTCCCAACTTAGCTACGACCCAGAAATGAGTGTACATAAGGTATTTACATACCTTGCATGAGTACACAGCCGGCTGCAACAGGTTAGTTTCCATGATCAACTCAAGTGCTAAAAGGGCATTTTCTGACATGCTTTGGTGTGGCTCTCGGCTACCAGTCTTGGAGGAGCAATTGTCTCATTTATTGGCCACAAGGTGCACACCATATAAGCATCCACTGCTAATATGCTAATATGTGATGGAGGCTCATATGTGTCCATGGGGGTAGGAGAGCACAAGAAGCTTGGAACCTAAAACTGCCCTCTTCAGGACTATGTGAATTTTAACTGTGAGCAAAGATGCAATTGTTGTTTTTTCTACTTGCCTTGAAAATACCTTTGAAGAGGACCAAAATCCTCCTCCCTCATCGGCTCCACCCCTTCTCTAGTGTCTGGAGGTGTCCCACTTCCTCCAGCATTGTTCCAATCGGGGTGCCCCGGGGGAAAGGACCAAAACCCAGGATAGTCAAAATCCTGGGTGTTGGTCCACTTTAATTGCCAATTAATGTGGTTGGCCTACTGGCAGCATCCTCAGGCTCCTTTTAATCTTAAGCATGCTCTTGGCCCAGCCTATCTGAATGGGGAGCATTCATGTCGGTGGACCATGAATGCACTATGTTCCCACTGCAAAGGTGAGTTTTTTGGGATGCTCCAGGGAGAGGCCATCAGCCAGTCATGAAGTCTTTTAGATTCTAGGGTCAGCCGAAGAGTTTTTTGTGTTACTTTAAGAGACAAGAAAGCGATTACAAGCATGCTGTTTTGCCAGGCTGTTAAAATTGAACTGAACAACAAATCAAATCATTTAAATCGTTATCTGGCAGAGGGAAGTGGAGTTTTTAAAAGACTTCTATACTAGCACTCTTACAATAACAATGTGATTATAATGTACACTCCCTTTTATTTAAATCTATGCATGCTTAAATACACCTGCTGTCTATTATTTACTTATCCAAATTTTATTTATCAAACACAATGCATTTACTTTCTCTCACACATGATGTCAATGACCTTAAAGTTGTTACCCCTCGTACCATTGCTTGAAATGTACTAGGCCTGTGTTAGGCCTTGGCATGCCCCCTTTATTGCAATAAATAGGGTGGACATGTTGCAATAATGGTGACTGACACAGGGAGTGCCCATTAATCCCTGTGGTCACCAGTGAATGGAGAATAGGCCTGGACACTGCTGGACTTGATCTCAAGACCCAGTAAGTTTGATGCAATAGGAGTAAGGTGGGAGTAGGACAGAAACAGTGGCACAAAAGGGGAGTATTGATTTTTTTATGTTAATGCTGGTTTTCCTTGGGTTAAAAAAAATAACATACAAAAGATAAATTGTGATAAGGTGTATATTTGTTTTTGTTTTTTTTGGATTACATAAATTCCAAAATGTATTAATCCAAAAATATATATTTTTAAATCTATCAAGACTGTACATAGGGGATATTCATACAGCATGTTGTAATGAACTGTTTGAAATTCTATTAGATGTTTTTCAGGTAATTAAATAATTAAGCACATTTTTCACCCATTTGTTTTGTGAATGTGACTTTTAGATGGTTAAAATCAATGGTTTATCTTGCATAAATAGCCATGGAATTTTATGGTAATTTAAAATTTATCTATAGACATAAAATGAAACATTGGCAGCAATTCAAGTAAAACACACCAATGGAATGAATGACAAAAATTGGTGTTCTTTTCTTCAGATTTTGCAAACATAGGAGTAAATATATTGCAAGCTTGAATTGGCAACAAATGTTTTAACATACTAAATTATAAAATTATGTTTAAATAGAGTTTACATTGACCACTCGCCCAAAAATTGAAAGGGTACTAACCTTTTGTCCAACACAGCTGATCGGTTACATGATCATTGGATTTGAACCCACACCGCAGACCACACTTGCCGCGCCGCCTGGGGCACGAACATGGGGGGAGAATTGATGGCATGTTGGGCTTGCGAACCGCCTTCAGTCACAGGTGTGCTACCATGCCCTCTCCATTGTTTGCAGTGAAGGGGGGTGCACAGAGGACTGACATGCCCCTTTATTGCATTGAATGGAGAGGGCATGGCCGCGCCCTTGTAACTGAAGGCAGGTGGTGGGAGCCAGCATAGAAAAACGAGTAAATTTTATTTATTTTGGATATTTATTTATCACTGACGTGTTCCACAGTGCTTTACATAGTAAAAGTACTAGTTTTAGTATTTAGTTAATGTAATCCTTCAAATTAGTGTCGCCAACAAACATTGTAAACACCGAGGCTGGTTTCACATCAGCATGTCTGCAGAGTGCTCACACTTTCAGTCGAGCGCGGCACAGCGGGCTGTGAAGTTCTGCCCATAGTAATCTGTGGGCGCTTTTACATTTGAATCGGGTGCAGTGCTAGCAATCTCCCTCTTTGCACACAGTGATTGCGGCCTCACGGCTAAAAGCCCTCCACAACTGCGCTGGTCTGAAACCAGCCTAAAAACAAACTAGTCAGTTTACCTTTGAACCTAAATCACATTGGTTGGTAATTTGTGCCACACCATAATCGGCCAGACCAGAAGCATGCAATTCTCCTCTAAGGACCAGGAAAAATCAGAAATGCTTTTGTGTCAACTGCATAATATGTTGGGGATCTGCAATACACAATACATAAATACTTGTGCTGAATGAATCTAAAACCACAATAAAAAAACATTTTGACAATAAAAAATGCATTGTACATCTGAATCTAAATGATTGTGTATGTATCTAGCACAATGGTATATAAAAAGATTAATGTTAACTTATCACCATAAATCTTTGTGAGTTCTGGTTAAAATGGGAAATCCTATATTCAGTTAGAAATATACATGTATAGAAAAATTTAGTGTTTCCAAAAAATATAAGCCTAGGACAAACTATGTGCATACTACTAACTGATGATGTAATCAAAATATGGTGCTATTCTTTAGCCCCGCATACTCAACCTTTAAATGACTAGCACAATTTTTTACCTTTTTAGTTGATTCTTTTTAGCGCGTATGCAAAGAATGTATCACCAAGTGATACTGGGACCAAGTGATAACGGGATGCTGCAAGTTTAGCTTTGGGCATAGGCCTGTTCACTTAATCCTGGGTACTGGCAGGTTTCAAGTCAAAATATCCAGCATGCCACCCACAAATGTTACCGGTTGCCAGTTACTGGGGAATATCTGGCCAAAGGGTTTCCGAACTGTGTAGTCCCCACTCTAACAATAACCGATTAGCACTGTTTCTTTATAACTTGCATTAAAAACTACTTAAATGTTGGGGTATGACATGAAAGGAAGGTAGTTACTGCTTATGACTTGTGGGTATTGATTGCTATTTATCATATTTATGTTATTTAACATAATGTATATTATGGCTGACTTAATGAAAAGTGACCTTTTGTGTGATTTTGATGTGTTCCCTAGGTGTTGTTCATGTATTACATGTAAATTGTGGATTACTGGTTTGTGCAAGGGTTTTTTTTAGTTAAGGATGATCCCTGGTCTATTACACAGAACATTTATTGTGAGATGGTCATAACTTAAGCTAGGCATGAGGTTGCACACTGCAAGCTTATACTGTGCTAGGTAATGCAGTAGGTACATTTAGACAGTCAGTGAATAAAAATATTATTTCAGATCTAGTATGATTTCTGTAATCTTCAGTTTAGAGGTACAGCGGTTATAGGTTCACCCAGCACTAGTCATCTTCCTTATTAGTGTCTTTTATTGTTTTTGGGGTGTTTACATAACATATTTATTTAAAGGTAATGTGGACTACATTGTAAAACTAGTGAATCCAATCATGGTTTTTGGACAGAAATGGGATCATCTTCAGCCTCCTACCTATCCTTTATTAGATTTGTAATGCAGCTTCCCTAGTTATATTATCTGTCGTCAGGTGTACCTTGCTGGTGATTCGGCTGCAGCATGACACATTTCTGGGTACACGATGGACAACACAGGGCAGATTTTGGGAAATAAGAGTGGCAGCTGGATATTTTGAAATGTGTCTGTCTCAGTATTCTGTACACCAAAAGCCATGTGATGCATGTACTGACACTCTGAGCTTGGGCTCCTAAGCTGTTGAATAGAGGGCTGGCTAGCCATCAGACCGAATCATGGCAGCTGAAATCTAATTTCCTGCTATATCAGGATTTCTACCCCTCCTTTCTTCCCTATTATAGTTCTTAACAAATACCCAAAGCTCGCTCTATAAGAGGCCGATTCATTAATAGCGCCAGGTAGCGACAGATGAGCGCCAGTAGCGTGATTTTCACAGCGCCAGCTAGTATTCGCTGTGCTTGGCCGGGGTTTGCTTGTTGACAGCGACTCAGTCGGTGTGCGGTAATGTTGAATACGGGGTTAGGGGGTCGCTGTTTCACAGGTTCCGCGTTGTATGGGTGCGCCTGACAGCGAATGGCCAGAGCGAACGGCTTGCTGCAGATTCATTAACAAATCACGCTTGTTTAAACCCCAGAGCGCTGGCGGCGATGTGTGTAAAGTAGTTTTTAACCCCCAAACAACCTTTTTTTTTATATGTAAAAATTATACAAGTTTTTCTAAACATTTTGTAATATGAATACATGGATATCAGACCTGTAATATCAATTCTGCACAATTTTTTTTTTTTTTTTTACTTAAAAAAAAATCCTAACATTGCAGAAGTGGTTACAGAATTTTTGACATTAAAAAAAAAAAACAGTAATAGCAATTAATTATGATTATTTAAAGATTGCTCCATTGAAATGCATTGGACCATGCCAGGGAGCGCCAGGTCATACCTGTCACTGTGATGGCATTAGCAGCGGCGCTGTTCGTTGCAGTCGGCTACATGATGAATCCCGCGCTAGCTGACGCTCTCGCCGGCGCTAGCCTCATTTAGCGTGATAAATGCGTCATTGTGACCGCCGCCGGGCGTACTTGATTCGGTAGCCGCCGTTAGCTGGCGGTACCTGTCGCTCGTCAGACACTACCTGGCGCTAGCCCTTGATAAATAAGGCCGTAATTGTTTTGTTTGAAAAGCTTTAGCGTCATATAAGTAGCATCAAAGATTTTAAGTTTAACTCCTAAGCACTATCTATTCCGATATATATTTGCCTTAATTAGCGATAAAAATTATCAAGATGAGCGTATTGTATACCTGCAGAATGTTTAAATGCTGTATCTGTGAGAAGGGAGACTAAATAAATAAAATATGCTCATTTGTTTTAGAATTTCCATTGTTGACTTGGGAATGGTAAGCTCTCACAAATTTCAGCTTTAACCTTGCCAATTACGGTATGCCTGTAAGTGCGCTGCAGTTATTTGGAACATTTCTACACTGGCGCTGGCATCCTTTTGCTAGATTACATTTATGCATTAGCACCATCTGTGCTTGCTGCTCCTTCTGCGAGTTAGCCCTGGCCAAATGACTGGCATTTATCTGGAAGTGTATTCAAAAAAAGGGAAGAAAATATAGCTAGGATGACTTTAAATGGAAACTTTGTTGTTAATAAAATTTTTTTTTAAAAATTAAAGAAAAAGAAAAATGGTAGCCTAAAGTTCTTCAAGTAGGATAGGATCTGGCTCAAAGAAAGTTATCTTGTCTCCCAAAAATAATATTGAGGGCCACATTAGGGCAATTAGGGAAATGTAGAGTTAGTGAGTGGTTGGACATGAAAATATGCCACTTACCTGTGTACAGGGCTTAACATTATCACATTCAAAATGGGTTATATAAAAATGCAGAACTCTGTAAATAAAGCAGGAATCTGGAAGGCTTCTCAGACTAGTCAAAGCAAGAGATAATGCATCCTGATTTTGTAAACTCCTAATACAATATGTAGCACTGAGAAATCTAATGCCTCTGTAAAATACATATTTATCAATACCCCATCAGGGTTCTAGATGACTTGGCACATAATCAGGCAGAATAGATATACTTTAGAATGGATTTAGTAGCAGACACACATAGTGTCAAAATAGAGCTTGAAGGGGGAGGAGACAGTTACATTCACATATCTCCATAAGGCTGAAGAATATCTTTTCTATATGTTTTATTCAATTATTATTTTCTGTAATAATAGCACGATGGCTGTATGTATGTGGCAGTAACTCTTCAGGAATAAAGACTAATCAGGATATAATCTAGGTGTGCATTACCCGTTTTTTATTATTTTGCTTATGGGAGGTGTGTATAATGTACGTACACTTTATGTTTAGTCTTTTAAGCATTTGGATCATGGATGTTGTACTTTTAATAGTAATAGTATTGTCTGGACCAGTTAGAGGTATATATTTCTATTGCTCTCCTATCCTGACCCTGGACTAACTATAGCAGGATACCTCCATGTCTGAAACCCCACCTTTACCACCAGCTCCTGCAACACTGCAAACTTTCCTGTAGCTGTGTGTGGACCCAAACTGCAGACCTTTTCTGTTGCTCCTCGCAGAATATACCTTTCCCTCCCATACTACCTTTCGTATTTCAGCATTATCTCAAATTCTGGCATCCTGCTGCATTCCATTCCCTACTCCCCCATCTTAGCTGCAGTTGAATAAAGGGAGCGGTTCTAGATGGAGCTTGATACGCCTTAAAACATAAGTTTAAAATCCCTAAATGAAAGATTAGAAAGGAAGGGGGCCAGGCAAGACATGTTTGGGGAGCTTTTATTACCTACCCAATCCCTTCAATGTTTCTTTAAACCTGCCTCCAATAATCCTTTCAGTGCCAAGGATCTGCCAAGGGTCTCCTCTTTCCTCAGTGGGCCTTCAATAGCCTTCAATAGCCGATCCTTCAGCGGGGCAGAGAGGGTCAGGGTTGTATTGTATGAGCATTACTGTATATAAAATATATTTTACATTTTAACTATTAGTAAACTTTTAAAATGTTTAACTAAGTTTAAATTCTTAAATTCCATAATATGTATGCACCTAGCTATTCATTGTTGTACTATTCTAAGCAGGTCAGTTTTACTTGCCACCTTCTACACGTCTTAAGCGAGGGTTCCTAAAATATAAATGACAAAAATTCTTTAGGATTACCTATTTGCTCTGCTGTAAGCTGATGTGCATTGTGCATGGCACACCAGTGGCCTGGTTGTTATATACTTATGTGACTGCTTTGACATACATACACATATCAACCACTCTATATAGTTCTGCTTTATTGAGAATGGTAAGTAAGGTAAGTGGTTTGAGATAACTGATCTAACAAAATGACTGCATAATTATTCCACAAAAAGTATGTTTGTCAATATATGCTGATAAAAACAGAAGATATATAAGCAGGGCCACCATAATGGGAGGACTGGCGGGCTCGGGCATGAGCACTCCAAGGGGGGGCCCGGATCTGCCCCCCCATGAACTGCTTTGACTGCTGCCATGGGCAAGGGCTATGCCTGCATCGTGACCCGCTGCCCTGCTCACCCCTTCCTCTTCGAATCTGAAGTGAGAGATAGGCTGGGCTGGCGCAGAGACGCAAGCTCTATGCAGCCACTCGGCTGCCCACCACCCACCTCTCCCTTCATATGCAAGGAGGAATCATGGGGGGGCATCTGTGCAAACTCCATAAAAGGTAAGGTCTTTTTTTTTTTCTTTATGCCTTATTCATGGGGGCATGTAGCAGGGAAGGCAGGCAGGAGCATAACTTGGGCTTAGGAAGTCAGGGGGCCCTGTCACTTATGCTCCTCCACATAATTTACTATACTAGCTAGAGTTAGTGAGTGGTTGGACATGAAAATATGCCACTTACCTGTGTACAGGGCTTAACATTATCACATTCAAAATGGGTTATATAAAAATGCAGAACTCTGTAAATAAAGCAGGAATCTGGAAGGCTTCTCAGACTAGTCAAAGCAAGAGATAATGCATCCTGATTTTGTAAACTCCTAATACAATATGTAGCACTGAGAAATCTAATGCCTCTGTAAAATACATATTTATCAATACCCCATCAGGGTTCTAGATGACTTGGCACATAATCAGGCAGAATAGATATACTTTAGAATGGATTTAGTAGCAGACACACATAGTGTCAAAATAGAGCTTGAAGGGGGAGGAGACAGTTACATTCACATATCTCCATAAGGCTGAAGAATATCTTTTCTATATGTTTTATTCAATTATTATTTTCTGTAATAATAGCATGATGGCTGTATGTATGTGGCAGTAACTCTTCAGGAATAAAGACTAATCAGGATATAATCTAGGTGTGCATTACCCGTTTTTTATTATTTTGCTTATGGGAGGTGTGTATACTGTACGTACACTTTATGTTTAGTCTTTTAAGCATTTGGATCATGGATGTTGTACTTTTAATAGTAATAGTATTGTCTGGACCAGTTAGAGGTATATATTTCTATTGCTCTCCTATCCTGACCCTGGACTAACTATAGCAGGATACCTCCATGTCTGAAACCCCACCTTTACCACCAGCTCCTGCAACACTGCAAACTTTCCTGTAGCTGTGTGTGGACCCGAACTGCAGACCTTTTCTGTTGCTCCTCGCAGAATATACCTTTCCCTCCCATACTACCTTTCGTATTTCAGCATTATCTCAAATTCTGGCATCCTGCTGCATTCCATTCCCTACTCCCCCATCTTAGCTGCAGTTGAATAAAGGGAGCGGTTCTAGATGGAGCTTGATACGCCTTAAAACATAAGTTTAAAATCCCTAAATGAAAGATTAGAAAGGAAGGGGGCCAGGCAAGACATGTTTGGGGAGCTTTTATTACCTACCCAATCCCTTCAATGTTTCTTTAAACCTGCCTCCAATAATCCTTTCAGTGCCAAGGATCTGCCAAGGGTCTCCTCTTTCCTCAGTGGGCCTTCAATAGCCTTCAATAGCCGATCCTTCAGCGGGGCAGAGAGGGTCAGGGTTGTATTGTATGAGCATTACTGTATATAAAATATATTTTACATTTTAACTATTAGTAAACTTTTAAAATGTTTAACTAAGTTTAAATTCTTAATATGTATGCACCTAGCTATTCATTGTTGTACTATTCTAAGCAGGTCAGTTTTACTTGCCACCTTCTACACGTCTTAAGCGAGGGTTCCTAAAATATAAATGACAAAAATTCTTTAGGATTACCTATTTGCTCTGCTGTAAGCTGATGTGCATTGTGCATGGCACACCAGTGGCCTGGTTGTTATATACTTATGTGACTGCTTTGACATACATACACATATCAACCACTCTATATAGTTCTGCTTTATTGAGAATGGTAAGTAAGGTAAGTGGTTTGAGATAAATGTTTGTCAATGTATGCTGATAAAAACAGAAGATATATAAGCAGGGCCACCATAATGGGAGGACTGGCGGGCTCGGGCATGAGCACTCCAAGGGGGGGCCCGGATCTGCCCCCCCATGAACTGCTTTGACTGCTGCCATGGGCAAGGGCTATGCCTGCATCGTGACCCGCTGCCCTGCTCACCCCTTCCTCTTCGAATCTGAAGTGAGAGATAGGCTGGGCTGGCGCAGAGACGCAAGCTCTATGCAGCCACTCGGCTGCCCACCACCCACCTCTCCCTTCATATGCAAGGAGGAATCATGGGGGGGCATCTGTGCAAACTCCATAAAAGGTAAGGTCTTTTTTTTTTTCTTTATGCCTTATTCATGGGGGCATGTAGCAGGGAAGGCAGGCAGGAGCATAACTTGGGCTTAGGAAGTCAGGGGGCCCTGTCACTTATGCTCCTCCACATAATTTATCATTTGTAAACACTTGGCATCATTTAAAGAAATGAGGCCCCATGTGTCTCTGCTGTGTTTACTGTATGAGTCATGGAAGGGCCCCATTTAATCTTCACACCAGGGCCCTCCACATATAGTTTCTCCACTGGAGGCAGGTACACACAAACTTAGGGGGCCCATAAGGAACTTAACTATAGAGGGTGCATCAGGGCACAAAAGCAGTGGCGTAATTAACCCAGCTACGTGGGTCTCACATAGCAGCCTCTCCTACTGTTAAGTGCCAGGGGGCACCATCTACCAGAGGGTCCCCAGAAGCAGGGTCAGATCAGTGGCAACTTTTTGTTTAAAAAAATTAATAAATAACATCACTCAGTGGGCAGGTGGCCTGAGGTGAGTGAGGGGTGCCATTTAACACAATGCAGAGTGTGCAGCATACAGGAAGCCACTGTACACTTACATGAGCCAGCTGCTACAGAATCAGTGGACTCAGCGCCATTCAGTTATGCCAGATGCTGTGACATCATAGCAGCTAGTGAGTTGAATGGTGCAGAGTGGGCCACTTGTTGCAACCTCTAGTTGGGGGCGTACCCGGGCTGGCAAGCAGAAATGGCTGCCCTGGGGATGCGCCTAGCTAAAGGTATAGGGAATCCGTGACCTGTGCATGCGTTATTGGAACGAGGTTAGTTGAGTGGGTGCAGAAATTTAATAGGTGTTTCCCACAGTAGGGCTCCCTATGCCATGAAAGAACAATGCCAGAATGCCCCTCTGTGTTAAAACCTCTGGGTTTGCTCGTACTCCCACAGTGCATGGGCAGGCCGCGGCTACAACCCTAACAAGATGTGTTAATATTGTATTTCACTATACAAAAATTGTCTTTGATTATAGCCCTCAGACACAACTTTGAATGGGGCTCCAGAAATAATAAACCTGTCCCTGACTATACTTATATGCATATATACACATCTTTGCTCAGGAAATAGGGTAAGGGAATTCAAACAGGATACAACAGTACTAAAATTAGAGTTTTAGGGACGACCTGTGGGAGATTAAGATCTAGAGGGGTGTGATGACAGAAAAGTATCAGAAACTCAGTGGAGAGCTGAACATATTTCTGAAATGCAAGCTCCCTATCCTTAACCCCTATCTGGTCATGGAGGTGTGGAGTAAGTGAGGTGTCTTCATGTTTTTTATAACATAAGCATTTAAACTGGAGAACGCTAAAATTTTATGTTAGCAAATATGCGTTTTATGGAAGCAATTTTCACTACCTCCAGTCTGTTGCTACTGCAAATGTGCACCAAGTTATAAAGAAGTGAGCCCTGCACATACAGAACACTGCTGCTATGGCGGCTGCTGGGGTGAGGGAGTTAACTCAACCTTACACATGCCCAGCAGCAGTGTTCTGTGCCTCACTAATATTTTCTTGTAGATCTTGGCGTACAGACTTTGACAATAGCAACAGATTGCAGTTGGTAAAAACTGCTTCCATAAAAACACATTTGTTGAAAAAGAAAAAAGCTCAATACCTTGAGGAAATCACATTGGCACACAAAAATATACATTTTCGAAAAAGGAAAGGTTACATTTTTTTTTAGTTGAGGTTAAGACTAAGCACTTGACTGCTGGGGGTTGTCTGACCTTGCCTAATGAGTTCCCTGCCTCGTCTCCACTAAAGGGTTTGTGAAGAAATAAAGCTTGGCAAGGCCATCTTTTAGGGGACCCAACGGTCAGTGTGATTAAGTGTGAACTCATTAGGACTGCAAAAGATCCATATTAGAGAATTTGAAAGCCTTGCTTGAAAAAGTAGACAGCTGGACTACAGTGGCATCTAGAGGGTTGTTACATCAGCATGTGCCCAGGCAAGATATACTAACTTTTTATTGGTATATTTATCTGTTTTTATATTGCACAATAAAAGTGCAGAAATGTTCCCTGATCTCATGTTCAAATGTGGTTGATTTGCTTTCACAGCAGTTTTTATTAGAAATACTTTCTTAAAAGTTTATGTCCAGGGAAAAAAACACTACTCGTCCAATATTTTTCTTTTTGATTTTTTAGCAAAACCACCAGCCCTGTTAGTAAGTTAGTAAGGACATACAAGTGTTCTCTTGTTTGGAATCATCACCATCAATCATCCAATCACATGCAAATTGGGGTTGATTTACTATTTCAGTTTGTTGATACAATTACAGTTACTTTGGACCCACTGCAATGGAAAAGGCTGTGGTACATTAGGAAGAACACATTTTGGGGGGTGCTCTAAATATGTGTGAATGTGTGCAGTTAAAGTGGACCAAAACCAAGTCTATGAGACTCCAGGGCAGGCTTACACCCTCCCCGTGGCCTTCGAGAACTGGGATGCCGTGCTGTGTGAAACCCCCCCCCCCCCCAGGGAACGGGGTGCATGGTGCATGCACAACTAACGCTGGCATCACTCGCTCCCCTCCCTGGCTGGGAGTGGCCCCACCCACTGCAACTGAATGGCTGTGCAGGGCAGCGCACAGCCGAAGGAAGTCGAGTGATTCCGGCTCCGCTAGGATTCGAGCTGGCTGCTCTAGCTGCAGCATGGGCCCGAGGAGAGGTAAGTGGACTTGGTAACCTGGGGGTTTCACCCAGCATGGCAAGACAAACCGGGTTGCCCTGGGGGGGTGGCCAAAACCCAGGATAGTTAAAATCCTGTGTTTTGGTCCACTTTAATATGTACTTATACATACTATTAATTAAATCATAGCTGATCACTTAGGGTTCCCTGCAAAGATAGTGTTTTGATGAAGTGTTTGAACTACATACTTAGGGAATGAGCCCACAGCATCTCTTCTTCTGTTTTGAAATCAAGCTGTGCCTTGTAGCCTCCTCTGCAGGCACAGGCGCAGTGTGTCAACAACCAGTCTACCCACTGCTTTCCTGCATTTTTTTCATGCCAGACACACTTTTTAAAGGGACAAGGTGTGTGACGGGAACAGAGAGGTCAGAATTGGCATTGAAAGAGCAATGTGTGAGCTGCACATTCACATGCAGGCAAGATTTGTTACAGCTGAACTACAGTTAAGTCAGCCAATGCTTATCACTTACTCATTCATCTTTTGGCGGCCAATCACGTAAATGTCCGTGAGCAGAACAGTTGCAGGGGACAAAGATTATGGTCTTTTTTTTGCCTGGATAGACCCTTTCAATTCCCAATTCTGTACATTAGAAATTATTGCCCGTGCTTTGACCACATGAGATTTTCTTTATTAAATAAATGAACTCTTCTTATTCTTGGTTGGTAGTGATTGCCAAGCTCTGTTCTCCAGTTGGCTGTGCAAATTGTTGCTAGTCAATTTTTTTAGAAACATTAATATGGGGGATCAAAATGGTTGATGCGCCTAGCATATTAGTAAATAAAGACTAAAAGCAATCAAACTACATTGCTACTATAATACATTTGAAGAATGAGCACATAGTGTATCTACCATAGTGAAATGTTTTGAAACAACTTTATGCATTCACAGCATAAAAGTGATCTTCAGCTGTGCTCAGCTTGTCAAGGAATATTTACTAGGTGAGCGTAATATTCTAAGAGTTACAGCAATGAAATACATCCTAAGGCAGTAAAGTAGACTGGGAGTGTTAATGCCACTGGAATTCTAATGCTTTTGAAGATGGGGGACATAGCATGCATTTTGAAAACACTTCTCTAGCCAGAAATAGTGAAATGGGAAGTGGGTAGCTATTTTCACACTGTTAGTAGTTTGCCATGACCTGAGCCCGGGAAAATGATTGGCACGTTATCATGTTTGGAAGGTGAAACCTGTGGTTTAGAATAAAAATAGCTCATGGAATTCATCTTGGAGATCCCCTTTTAAAACAGGCCATTCATTTTATGTGTTCAGAGTTTTGTATTCTTTGTGATAACCCTTTGGATTATGGATACTATGGAAATGTGTATGTAAACATTTTTTTCTACATCAAAACAAGAGTAATGCAATAGGACCTGGAGATGCTCTCCAAAGTTTGAGTACCTGTCAATACTTAATAGGGTTGTTTCAGTGCGGAAAAGATAAATATGATGCTGAATTGCAAAAATTCATGATAAAAAGCATTTTTTCTCCAAAGATACGTGAGTAAAAAATACTCGCAGTGCTGAATGAACCCTATTGTTGGATATTCAAATAAAACACATTTAGAATCTCCATCTAAGAATGGGGGGCTTTCCAGAGTTTAATAAATTCATTATAGGGGCTTACTTAATAGGAAAAATCCTTTATCTCACCTGGAGAACTGCTCCATCGCATCAGGCACTGCACATTTTTTTTTTTGTATTTGATTTTGCATTGACTTAAAATATATAGCCAAGCTCAACAGAAATTGGTGACAAAATAAAATATTGAATTAGCACTTAAATTAAGTTTGTGCCTATTATTTAAATATCCCTATTCATTATATATATATTTATATATATTTATTTATTTAAACCTAGATGTTTCACAGTTGTGCTTGCCGATTAAGACAGCAGATCCCCATCTAGCAATAACTACAAAAATATTTACTGAAAAGAAACAAATACTCGAAGCGGACCAGAAGTCAAAAATGACTTAAACCAGACCAACACAACAAACAGTGCTCGTATGCATCCCTCCTTAGAGCAATTTAGATTGCAGCACATAAAAATTAATGTAACTTTTTCTAACTCCTGGGGGAATTTTGAAAACATGATGGTGATCCATGCATTTGCAGGCCACCAGGAAATACTGCTGGCCTTCCTCTTACTGTGCATTGTCAGTTATGTCAGTTGAGAGTGGAAGCTCCAAAATGGCTGCTACGTCCCTTTTTCAACTATGCCAGGCTGTTGGTCCGGTTTAAAACACAAAATATAGACATGAAAAAAGAAGAAAAATCCTTAATTACTGTTACACTAATACATAGTTCTAGCTCAAATTTTTAATAAATTATTCTACTGAGCATCCTATCTATCAGTAGTATCTATCAGTATTGCCTAACTGAATGGACAACCCCCAAACTTTAACCCTAATCCGAACGGCCATACTAGCTTGTACATTTGAAGGTTTTTTGCCTTACAGACTGCAAAACTTTCCACACATGTACTACTATAATACTGAACAGGAATAACTCTGGGGGCTATCCTAACGATTTGACCTCCAGTCAAAAAATCAAAGCTTAGTAAATTGCTCTCCTAAAGCCCCTCTGTGGCAATCAGTCACATAACCTTATTGAGAGGGATTGACACAATGCAGATGTTTGGAGCAGCAGGTAAATTCTGCAGTCCTAAGCATGCATGCAGCAGCCATCTTGTCACACACATAAAGAAGCTGATTCTGCAAAATCAAGTCAATATTGCCTCATAGCTCTGTGCAATAGTCTCTTATTTCTAGCCAGAAGTAGTAAGTCTTCAGCTGTATTGACTCCTCATTAAATAAAATACACTGTATCCCCTGACTGAGTGCTTTTGTGGCCACTGTGGCCATAGAGATACATTGTAACAGCTCTCCTCACATAGACGTCTTTTGCTATATTAGCTGTTTATTCAGTGTTTGCATGTGTGAAAAATGACAGGCAAGCTTTTCCTTGTTTCTGATGCGGATCTCTCTCACAATTTGGTGTGAATTGCTGCTGGCACAGCATCCCCCCAATTCTCGTGTTTAAGAAGGACTATCAGATGTTTGGCAAAACGGTTGCCCCTATGCAATTCAGAGTGAATAATCTTTATGCTTTTCCACAACATCTGCATGGGGTTAAGCGCTCTAAAACTGCTTATGCAACTGATCATAATAAGGGAAACAATTAACTAAACTTTCTTTTTTTGACTGGAGGTTCACTTTAAGAGCCTCTGAAATGTTTAAGTTTTCCAGAACTCCATTTAACACACATTAAAACAGAATTAAAATATATTTATAATTGTATTAAAGCAATATTGAAGCCTGAAAAGACCATAAGATTGCTTAGTAGTTACCCTAGATGGCATCCTAATTTGGGATGCCCCACAGTGTTACTCAAGGCAGAAAGCACAAGACTATACTATACTAGACTCAATTCTACCATACTTCTGTGCTCTCATTGCGACTGTAAAATGCAGAAAATATCCTGCAAATGCTTATGATTTGCTGGCGGTGGTGTGCAAAGTGAAGGTACCTGCTGGGGCAATTTTAAAAACATGATGATGGTTTATGCATTTGCAGGCCACCAGGAAATGCTGCTGGGCTTCCTCTTACCCCAATTCTCGTGTTTAAGAAGGACTATCAGATGTTTGGCAAAATGTTTAAGAGTTTTCCAGAATTATGACTTTCCATTTAACACACATTAGACAGAAATAAAATCTATTTATAATTGTATTTAAGCAATCTTGAAGCCTGAAAAGACCCTAAACCGGACCTTCACCATGATTTATTGAAAAGCCCAAACCCTTATAAAACGATTCCCCAGCATCTAAAATTAATATATTTTAAGTTTTTAGTCACATACTTATTATTCCTTTCCCCACTGGGTTGCAACTCTGTTCAGGACTTTAGGATACGGGCGCCGCCATCTTGACTCAGAAGCATCACACTTACCGAGGAGAGTGGGATAAAGTGCAGGGAGGCGGGTTATAGCTGTGCTTTGCTCAGACAGAGCAGAGCTGGGGTCAGGAAAAGGTCAGCAATCCGAGAATGAAGATCAGCACAGTGAGAAGGCACTTCCTGTTTGCAGGCTGTCTGATGTTCCATGAGCCGCCATCTTGGATGTTTAAAGGCTCATAACATGCAGTAGATGTAGGTAGGATGATTTTTAATGTGAGCAATCTGTATGTACAGGGTGTGGGAAACATATAAGATATGCTCTTATTCAGAGTGAAGGACCGCTTTAAGATTGCTTAGTAGTTACCCTAGATGGCCCACAGTGTTACTCAAGGCAGAAAGCACTATACTAAACTAGACTCTATTCTACCACACTTCTGTGCTCTAAAATTCAGAAAATATCCTGCAAATGCTTATGATTTGCTGGTGGTGTTGTGCAAAGTGAAGGTAGTTACAAACTAAATACAAAGACATGTTTGCTCTTCCAGTTCCATAAAGTTCCAGTTCCATAAAACAGTTAATTTCATTGATATTAATATTATAGCCATCTTTCCATATTTGCACATTTAGTTTTTTGTGGTTATATTTATTCAGGATTTTTAACTACATTAAAATGTGTTTCATTTGGAACTTCAGAGCAGGTGCATAAATAGGGGGGCGACCACACCGTGGCCCAAAAGGTCATTGTTGCTTCTCCACCTGATTTATCAGTTTTGTACTCACTTGACATCATTTCAGTTTCTAGTTGTATCCAATTGAGTTAAAATAACAGGAAAAGGGGTCCTGAGCCATGCCAGGACCTATTTAATGTTTGTATTTAGTTACTCCACTGCCTGAGAGGTAGTTTAAGATAAAATCCTGGCAAGTGGCAACCAAAGAGATTTGTAGTAATTCCAGGAACCGGGCAACCGTCGTTATTTAAGGCTGCATAATGGGTTTAAGGAATAGTACAGTATTAGTTACCTTCAGAACTTCATCTCCAAACCAAGGCAGACTCACTTAAATAAACTCAAAGTAGCCTGATTTATCAAGCGTTAGCACTAGTCAATGCCACTCAGCACCAGTAATTTTGCCTCAGTGGCACTCAATGTGCAATTTAACAAACAAAAAGCAGACAGAGCTGATACGTCTGCCAACCTGCATCTAATTTATTACAGTACCATATTTATTGCTTATAAATATTTTTATACATATTTATTCATACATAACTTGCATTGTGCCTTGTCAATACTGTAAATGCAGGACTGAGATGTGCACAGTTATTTTTTTTTTCTGCAAATATAAAAATATATTATCTCTGCTTTTTTTCTTTACCAATGTGTAATTTGGAGCTCAGCAACTAAATGCAGCCTAAATGCACTGAAAAGTTTGTACCCCAAGTTTGTCCCCTTGATATCCTGTAACTGTAATGATAAAACACTGACCAGCACCTGTTACGTACAGCGCCAATCTTTTCGGCTTGCCAAAAATAATAAATACGATGTGCATCATCTAAAAAGACAGCGGGTGCTCACTGGCACTGTTATAATTGGCATAAGGGTCCAACAGGTGCTGGCACAGGCCAGCCAATATATATATATATATATATATATATATATATATATATATATATATATATATATTAATATATAATTTTTTCCACTAAGCATATATGTAAGTCATGAGTAATAAGGGTGTTAATGGCCTTACTTACAAATGCTGGGGAGACCAACCAAGCCAATTAAGAAATCAGATCTACTATGATCTGACTTCAAGAATGCTCTGCAAGTTGGCTTCCTTAGTATAGCCATTAACCACCATGTGCATTGTTAGAATCCTAATTCTAATGTTGCAAAAGGGCTTATTTGGCAACAATGTAAACACATAGTAAGGGTGTTGTCTTCATCAAAATGTTTCTTCGTACAGAGGCTCCTATTGTTTTCAGTGGGAGCCGGATGTAAAAAGACCACGTCCATTGTCCATCCAGAATCAGCTTCACAAACCGGAGCTGTGAGAGGATGATCAGTGGTGTGGGAGTGGTGGTGAGGTCAGGGGGTTGCCTTGTGCCCCCTGGGACTTGGCTGGTCTGAGGCATGTGGAAAGTTCTACAAAAGATGACTTTTCCATTATAGTCAGCCCCACTAGCATTGCATGAAAAAGTAATTTAATGATGTCAAATGATGTAGTCATTTACAGTTTACCAGCTTTGTAAAATGGAAAATGATTTATCTTTACTGAATAATTGGTCAGAGTTGTGGAAACTAGAGTTTAATGCCTCTAAATGCAAAATCATGCACTTGGGTAGAAGGAATGGCCACTCTGAGTATCCTATGGGCAGTACTGTGTTATCCAGGACAGCGGAAGAGAGAGATTTAGGGATACTGATTACTGAAAGCTGCAAGATGAGTGGGCAGTGTAGCTAGGCAGTGGGAAAAGCAAGCAGGATGCTCGGCTGCATAGCTCGAGGCATCACCAGTAGGAAGAGGCAAGTTGGGATGCCACTGTATAGAGCCCTGGTGAGGCCACAGCTAGAATACTGTGTGAGGTTCTGGAGACCTTACCTGCAAAAAGACATTATTCAAATAGAACGGGTCCAAAGGCGGGCAGCAAAAATGGTAGGACTTAAACTTATCAGGAAAGACTTAAAGAACTTAAGTTGTACAGTCTAGAGGAAAGAAGGGACAGAGGGGACATGATTGAGACCTTTAAATGTGTGAAAGGATTCAATAAAGTTGGGGAGGGGACTTAATGATAGAACAAGGGGGCACAACCTGAAGCTAGTCGGGGGGAAGATCAGCAGCAATGTTAGAAAATATTATTTTACAGAAAGAGTAGTAGATGCTTGGAACAAACTTCCAGCAGAGGTAGTTGAAAAATCAACAGTCACTGAATTTAAAAATGCCTGGGATAAGCACACATCTATCATAAGATAAAGAGAACATACAGTATACACATAAGGGCAGACTAGATGGACCGTATGGTCTCCTTCTGCCGTCACCTCTATGTTTCTATGTTTGTGAAATACTCAATGGGATGTTGTAACTTTTTATTTATGAGCAAAATGAATGTTTTTAGTGAGTAACCTCAGAAGATCTGCCTTTTCCTACCTTTTGTCAAATGGAGATACTTTCATCTCCAGTGCTTTTTCCCTTCCATTTTTATTCATCTGACACCATATCAGCCATGGCACAGAGGCACAAGGTTTCAAGGTTCTGCCAGTGCCCCCATGCCTTAGATCATGCTTCAGTCTACAGCCTACTTTTTTTAAGTTGGTCACCACACTTTCAGGTACTAGCCAGAAGGGGGCTGAGACTTGTATTCCACAGTACACCACCTTTGGACCCAGAAGTGTGGTGGCCGGAGCTAGACATTGGTCTAGGAGTGCAATCTGAGCTGGGGAGGGTCGGTAAGTAAGGCGAGCATCATGCCTCTATGAGGTCCTGGGTTCGTTCTAAAACAGTAGGGAACCTGGACTTTCATTGTTATAAGATGTACAGTCATACATAAAGCTTTCATTTAACATAATAAGATGTTTCACTCATTATTTTTCTTATCTCTTTGCAGGGCCGTTGCATGAATTTCTCCAGGGTGCCTTCTAACTAAATGAAAACTTTTTCTAACTGAAGATCTCTTTTCGTGTCTGTGACATCACAAAGAATGTTGTGTCCAAACCTCAAAAACTTTCCCAGAATAATGGATTTTCAACAACATTTACTTCCATCATTCATGGTTCTTGAGTATGTTTACAATTATAACCATACAGGCTTTAAAGCTAAATAGAAGATGCACTAATAAATGATGGCTTAGAAATTAGCCTGAAGTTAACCAAACGATTGTAGCCAATGAACACTGCACCCATAACATCTCTTTATGTGGAGAAGCAAAGCTGTTGGGACAAAGAGTGTTTCAATTTAAACAAGAACTTAAGGCCAAAAGCAGAGAAAATTATCCCCACCAGGCCAAGCAAGTGCAAGAGTTCATTGGCTCATAGCAATGTCACAGAACAAAATCTTTTCCAATGCCCGAATCTCTGATTGCCTTACGGGGACCTTATGACTAGAAATCTTGCCACTGTAACACTGAGAAGTGCACACGCATGACAAAATGTAGACAGAATGCCCGAGGTAATAGTAAGCAGAAAAGATTTTGCCTTTTCAAATCTGAAGACACCTTTTTTTCATTATGCACTCGAGACAGGATGGAAATTAATAGAGCGTTATTTTGCAGGAAGACAGCCTTTAACCAAAGATCTTGAGCTTAGTTTGAGGGACTAAAACATTAAGACCTCAGCATGGTGGCTTCTGGATCATATTCCCCTTTGGTATCTGTAAAGTTCAGCAGTCCATGAAGTATTATTAGCTGTATACATATCTTATAGTTATATTTGTATACATACTTTAGTGACTATTGCCTGAACAATAAAATATGTATACAAATACTAAAATCATAGAGGATTCCTCCCCCCGAAATCTCCAAAGGCTCTTCAGCGTCACAATTCAGCAACTCTCTTTGCATGAAAATTTTAAAGTTTAATTAATATAATTAAAAGCAACAGCAAGCAGCAGCCTGTGAAGATTTTGCTCATCTTTTTTATGCCTTTTGACATTGAATGACCTACCGCTGTATGCGCATTACTCATAGAGATTGTGCATTGGCTAGGATTCAGCAGTGAAAAGGCGTTCTTCTTTTGGTTCATAATTTAAACATGCACAGGCCTCCCATCTCAAACAAAATGTATTTATTCTAATTTTTTAAAGAAAACTACAGTGCTGTGTCATGTTGACGACCCTAAATTATGTTAGCGTGAGCGGAAACACTGGGGGGGGGGAGGAGGGAGGCAGCAGCTGAAGAAAAAGGCTCAAATGATCTAGTCACTTTCGATACTGTACTTCAGATGCAAAATGGATATTCGAGTCGAAACCTGACAAAGCGTGCCTGCTTTGATGTGAACTGGTATAGACAATGACCAGTGGCTGGGTCAGTGGGATGTCTCTCTCTGAGCAGGGAGGCTTATCAAATGACACTAAAAATAAGTTCAACAACCATCACATTTGAGGGGAAAAGGCGAACATTTCACATTTGGTGGGCATGCATGTGCGCAAGATGGGAAGAGCTATGCGAGGCGTCCTGGGCTAATTATCCGCCCTGTGCGCTTCATCAGAATTGTAAAGGACATAAATAATTCCTTTGGTCCACATCCAAGCACCCAGCATGGTCCATTGCAGAGAAGAGCCTAAACATTTGCCTGTGGCCCTTACCCCCTGTTGTGTATCAAATGTATACTATGTGCAAGACAATGTGGAAAAAAATCAGCCCATCTCGTATAGTTATGTCGTCAAGCTATTTTACACATTGCAAGTTCATAAACACATGCAGAAATAATATCGAGACACAAAAAAACATGCTGGATAACCTACGGGTCTTGAAATGTTTTGGTGCTCCATTTATCCTTTCACATGCTTTGAACAGAAAAAGAAAACAAGGACTTTGCTATCTTATCTATTTATATTGTACAAAAAACTATATAAAAGCTACAAAATAATTTACAGTATTTGTCAAAACATTTACACATTACCAGTCAGTAAATATACTAGTGCATATACCCCATTTCACCATGTATATTTTTTGTAAAAACCATACAGTTCAATTCTGTACAACAGGACATACATACAAGATATGTTTCACTTAGTCCATTGTGGTTGAATTACATTTACACATTTACGCATTTCAGTTTTGAACAGATAAGTACCAATGGCACATTTGTGAATTTTTTCTAACTTTAATGTGTTTTTTTACTTGCTGAAATGTTATATTTTGTAAAAGGTTTTATGTTATTTATGTGCTTTCCTAAAAGGAAAAATAGGTTTTACTTTGTTTAATATTACTAAAAAATGATATTGAATTACCAAAGGCACAAAATACTTGTTTACAATGCCATTTCCAAAGTTTCATTTACTTCATCAATTGCTTTGTTATCATTTTGTGCTATGGCATTTATATATTTTCTGAAAGTCATTGTAAAATGGTACTTACAAACTGTAATTTCTTCACAAATACTATTTTTAAACATCAATAATGTATTTTCCACTAGAACTGTCCTGGAAAACAATGCATAGTATTAACAAAGAGATACCAAAACAGTAGCAGTCATTTTCGCTTGCCATATACAGTATTAATGTCAATGAATTTCGTTTTTTTTTTTTTTTCTTTTTTTTAAATAAAAGCTTTAAATATACATTGCCCCTAATTTGTTTTATTCATAGTGACTATAACAAGTTGTTTTCTTTTTACAGTTGATTAAGCAGTGCTGGTTTTAAAGTGAATCAATAATATATATTACTTGACATATTCGTTTTTTTCTTTACTATTGTTTTTATAAAGCCTTTTTATATTGCAATAGATCATTATGATCTCACCTCAAAGAACCCTTTGTTGGATACTTTTTAAGACAAGTTTAAAATGAGATATATTTGCTAATCTTCCATTGGATACCAGGGTGAAACATATCTAAAATGTAATCATTGTGGTTGCAAGAAAAAATGTTTTTGGTACATTTTTATGATGCATTTTAAATGTATTTTGATAATATTTGCAACATTTTTTTATACAAAATACATATACAAAATGCATGCATCTAGAAAAGCTTTCCCTATTAGAATGTAACAGTATAAATGGTACTATGGAAATCACACAAGTGTAAACCTAGCAGTTTAAGATTTAATTTACAGTGTTGTTACAAGGCAAAAGCACTTTTAAATTGGCAATACATTTACAATTTGAGAGATTTTGAGGACCTGAGCTTTTTTATTTTTAAAAAAGTAAAAGTAATAGAAAATGCACAAAAACGTTGCATGCTTCACGTTTTATTGCAATAATGTGCACATTTGTGAGCTCAAGACAGGATACTCACCTTAGTTTCTTTTTAAATGCACATGCTTTGGACATCTATATCTTTTGGTGCACTTTTTACAATGCATCTTACATATGTTTTCATAATTTTGTTCCCTTTCTTTAGATTGTTCTAAGTACTTCATGTAAGGCTTTTCTAAATGTATAGTTTTGAAAGAGAATGAAACTTTTAACCCCCCCCCCTCAAAAAAAAAAAGTAACACGCTTTTTGGACATGGTGCTAAATCACCACCTCGATTTACCAGTCTACCTAGGGGTCGATTCATCACCAGATGTCAACAGAACAATTCTATTTCAATTTGTATTCAACTAAACTGAACTATTTACCACTGTATCAACCCACAGTGTTGATATAACAATTATTACCAGTTATTCTTTTATTACTAAGTATTAATTTATTGCCAAAACATATTTTTAGGACAAAGTAGACCTATACAACCTGTAGTACAGGCATTCCCTCTGCATCCAAAATCACCTTACAAGTTGCTAAAACCATGTGCCTTTTTTACAAGGCTTCAGTGTCACACTCACTAGCTCTTAAACCTCCAATATGTAGTGAAAGCAGCAGAAGACTGACACCATCATGCTGCAGAAGGTGCTTCTATACTTGAATATTCTCTAGACAGAACTATATTTTAGTGCAACGTATGGAATAAAAAAGGATTAGGGTATGTGGAAACCAAATAACAAAATATATGCAGTAAATCTAAAAATCCCCCTTAATACCACTCCAGAATATTTTTTAAATGTCTCAGTAGCTTTGACATGTTGATCAGTTAGTATTAGTATACTTACTATAAGTCATATGAACATGTGCCTACAATTAATTTACTACTAAAGGGACAGTCAAGGCAATGGCCATGATAAGGCAGAAAGGAGTTCACCTGAAGTGCCTCTCTTCCATCCACAGTGAGCTGTAGATGATGTAACAGATCTCTTTCCTCTTCTTTCCCTTTTTTCATGATCTTACTCCAAATGTGCTTGGGCAGCTGCCCCGCCCCTCATATCTTCCAGCATCAACGAGCCTGGCAAGAATGACCACTATGACTTGCCAGGCTCGCTTCCAATGGGGGCGCTAGGGGACAAGGTAGGCCGTCCACACTTGAAACTTGGCTTTCAGACCTATTACTGCATCTACAGAACACTGCAGGAAATGGGAAAAAAAAGCACATGGGACAGGATTCAGGTGACCTCTTTGCCTGGACTGTTCCCATAAAAAGCACCTATACCCCTGGTCACTGCATACCTCACCAAAGACTGGAAATTTAGGGCCTGGTTTTTGAAGCACTTCTGCCAGACAATGCCATTTTAATGCGAATTAGAGTAGTGAAAAATATGATTTATACATTTTCAGCATGTTGCTGCACTGCTAATGTTCTAAAAAAAATGTGCTTCCTGTAGTGCAGCAACATGCGCAAGTGTGAAAAAAATATTTTTGACTACTCTAATTTGCACCAATGTGGCACTCTCTGGCAAAAGTGCTTGATAAATCAGACCCTTAACCCCCCCTGGAGATACCTGAAATCACAGCATCAACTTGTCACTTCATACTATGTGCTGTCGTGGCAGGCCAAGTTCCTTGCTGGTGATCAACAGAGTTGCCAATTTAAACGGACTGTCCAGGCAACTAAAAAACAAAATCTACACTTGCATTTTGTCCCCCACTGCTGATCACTTCTACTCCAGTGATCATCAGCAGGTCTCATGCTATCCAGGTCCAAAGTCACTGGAACCTCAGTGATGAATGGTGCCCCTCCCCCAATGGGTCACTGCAATCCTGGAATGCCGTTTCTCAAAGAAAAACTGTTCGGTTAGATTTGGCAACTGGGTGGGCATAACCACATGTCTGCCAATGATTAGGTCAACTGGCATATTGCATGGGTGCTGCTGTACAGTCTGGCTCATTTTCCCCACAAAGATTCAAATATAACTAATGCTTAAAGAATTTAAGTATACAAACTACAGTACAATTGAACCCAAACCAGATTTCACCTCTACCACATTTTCCATGAATGTGTATGCCCATATCTGGCATCCATGAACAAGAAAAACAAGTAGCACATTGGAGAATGGGTTAGTTATTTAGGAAAACCTGTTTCATGTTTCTGGGCCTGTGTTAAGGGTCCAAATCTATAATAATATCTTTCAATATCGGTTCAACCTATATTTTTCCTAACAACTAGGGCACAACCCACAGTACTACAACTTACCAACAAGTTGCACCACCAGCCAATATATAGTATATTGAATATAAAAACACAGCTATCCTGAACTAGTTTTGTTATTTTGTAATTCATTGTTCATAATGCAGGTCATTAATTATGGATTTAATGAAAGAACTGTAATATCTATTTTGCATGGTGCATCTCAAAAACGCCCTTTATCACCATCATGCAACCAAACAAATCCTTCATTATGTGTTGGTAAATACTTAAAAAAACATGAATAAATTGGGAAAAGCAGTAACTAAGGTCTTTAGGTCATTTTATTTATTGTTTTGTAATTGACAATTTATAGGTAGCTAAATAATATACTAGAGAGTTAATGGTTTAAAGATGTGATTACCCAATGAGAGTTTACAATTTACTGACCTGGCAGTCATTTATTGTTACTCTACTTATTATTTGTTCACAGTATTGCATTGGAGTTCCAGAGCATCACCACATAATTATTATTATAGTTAGTTAATTCCCACAATCCTACAAAAATGAATAGATATTAAATGATTTATAGACATGTTTACTCTAGGAGAGTTTATGTTCTCTTGCCCTGGCGGCCATTTATTATTATTTTTATTATTATTATCATTATTATTATTATTATATTAAAGTCTGTTTGTAGCGCTATATTATTATTCAACAAAGTATGTAACTATCCTCCAAAACATTGAACAGATAATAATTATGTATAGAATATTATTATAATATGTATATTCATGCTACTGCTATGGCAATCATTTTTTATTATTTTACAGATTAACCCTTTAGTACCATGAAATACTTATGTCATTATGTATTTTTATTATAGCACCATATTATTATTATTATAGATAATTAAAAATGATTACATTCATGCTTATCTGAGAAAAGTTCACAATACACCACTGTGATAGACATATTATTATTATTATTATTATTATTATTTTTACATCTAGCCTTGTAATGACATAACTGCTATACTCCATTTTTCAGCAGTTCGTCATTAGTAATATAGCAAATTAAACATGCACAAGACAAAAAAGAGATGATAAATTATGTCTTTCACTCATTACCCCTGAAGGGTTTATAATTATCAATTGTTAATTAATTAAATATATTGTTTGTTATTATTTCTTAATAACAGCCAGAAATAAATTACCACTAATGCTCTGCAGCTCACAGATTGTATTGTCTACATGTCTTATAAGCAGCAGGTTTTGGCAAACAAGAAGTCTTTCGGCAATCTTCTTGGAGAAAATTAGATCATTAAAACAAAGATAAGATTAAAAAAAGAAAAAAAATTTAAATCATTTAAATCGTCTCTGTATTTAAGCAGCTGGATCATGAGTTGTAGTTTGTAACTGCCTTCAGACCAACTGTGAGTTGACGTGAGTCGCCCAAACTTCCATGAATATAATTTTTTTTGCTACTTATCTCCAGTGACATGGAGTTCTTAAGTCTCTTGAAGTCTTCCTTGTTTTCTTTTTTCTGTACTGCCTCCTTCTTGTAATGAAGCAACCTGACTTTTTACCTGGGCCAGTTTTAGACAAAATAGGGTCTATTCTAAATCCAAAAGTTAATTGATTTCGTATCGGGATTCGGAAGTTTGGGTGGGTGTTAGTCATTTTTTCCTTTTTTTTGGGCCATTTCGGATTTGCACGAACGTTCGGGCATAGACGTATATGTTCATTCGATTTTCGGGCGTCAATTGTATTATTTGCGTTAGTTCGGGATTTTTTTCCCGTCCAAATCGTATTTTTTTCGTTCGTTCCTAATTTTTCCGTTATTGACATGGGCTTGCAAGCAATTCAGAGAGCTGATTGCTAAGTGTTTCGAAGCACATTTAATTGTTGAGTTGGGAAATCTTTTCCGGCACCTTTTTGGCCTCGGGATTAGGATGGAGAGGAGTGAGTTCGAGGAACATCAAGGCCTAATGCTGTTTGGCATTGATTTGATCCGGATGTCTGAGGGCAGATTACTTGGTAAGTGACTAACATTTTTTTGTGGTGTTTTTGGCCCGATTTTTTTTTTAATTGATTGTTGGACTTTTTCTGATTTGTGGTTAACCTTAAACAACATTTTGCAACTGTTGCAGCATAATAGTTAAAGTTTTGTCAAACAAACAAGCAGTGGACTCACTTTGTCCTTCATCATTTGTTAGATTTTTGGCCGACGTCTGTTACTTCCATTTCTCAAACTCCCTCGTATAGCAGATTGACCAGAAGTAGCTGCTAGTTTATGGCCCTTTTTTTGTATTTGACTGTAACTGACAAACTAGAGTAGAACTGCATACAGTGCATTTTTTTTTTGGAATGTTTGGGGCCCCTCAGCAGCATCATAAATCGTACATTTCTGAACCCTACAATACAAACATCTTTCCCAGCACACTTGTCATAGCAGATGTGTTATCAGTCTGTTTTTCCCTTATGCTGCATTTTTCTTTATGGCACACATCTGTTACATTAGTCATTTATATCATTGGCCCTGGGTGAAATGTTTGTCTCTTTAGCTGACATAATTGTGCTATCTACTAATAATTTTTTTGGGGATGCCTTTCCTTGCTTAATTGTGTTTTTAATTGGTTTTGTTAAGGGGACTCTGGTTACCCACTGCTTCCGTGGCTCATGACGCCTGTGCTCCGGCCCCAGGATGCCTCTCAGGAAGCATGCAACCGAGCGCACCGCAAGACCAGGGCTGTGGTTGAGAGGGCCTTTGGACTTTTGAAGACCCGTTTGAATGAAGAAGAAATGCAACCTTAAAGGGGTTTGGGTAAGTTTTAGGGTCAGGAAAATGAAGAAGAATGGAACCGGAAAGGGGTTTGGGTAAGTTTTAGGGTCCGGAAAATGAAGAAGAATGGAACCGGAAAGGGGTTTGGGTACGTTTTAGGGTTAATAAAGGTAAGTGTTAGACTGGCGCAAAGTAGTTGGGGTGAGCTTGGTAGTGTAAGATATGGGGCACATTTGTTTGAGGAGTGTAGCTTGTATTGCGCATGCGCAAGATCTTCTACATTTCCGAACAAACGAATATTAGAGGTTAAAAACCATTCTAACCCATCGGGAAACGCCAGGAATTCGTAGAGGTGGACGATGGAAGAAGGGAAAAAACACATGCTGCCGTCGCTACAATAGATCAATCAACCTATAATTTACGATGGAAAATGACTGAGCCAAGGTCAGAAGATAGCATACGAACGGACGGGCATTTTACGATAGAAAACGGATTAGTGTATAGAATCGCTCGCAAGTTCATACGAGTGCACGAGCGTTCTGAAAAAATACCATGATCGGCAACAAAAACAAAGCTTTTACATGTTTCTCTGAATCGACCCTAATGTGTCCTCAGTTGGGGAGGAGGGTTAGCGTACGGATGTAGGTTTAGGTAAGGGATTTGGGTCAGCAGCTGAAAAGGGTGCTAAAGTAGGGGTTGTGGGTCAACAGCTAGGCAGTAAGGATAGGTGAGGTGTTCAGGTCAGCAACTGGGAAGGTTAGTTAAGGAGTTAAAGTTGACCAAAACCGGTCCTGGATGCCCCGCTATGTGAAACCCCCAAGGGCGTCCGATATTCTTATCTTTACTCTGACATGTGCCGGCATCACTCGCCTCCCTTCTTGGCTGTGCATGGCCACACACCGCCGAAGGGAGACAGTGATGACATGCGCCAGCTCCATTCAGCTTCTCCGGCTGCACATTAAGAAGTTAATTGGACACTTGGCCATGCCTGTGTGCCTTGGGCTCAAGGATAATCGTGTTAGCCCAGCATTCTGGGGGGCAGAGCAGGGTGCTCTGGGGGGAAGGGTCAAAATAGTGAAAAACATGGGATTTGGTCCGCTTTAGCAGCAGCTGGGGAGTAGAGTTAGGTGATGTTTGTGCTTAAGTAGCTGGGAAGTTGGGCTAGGTGAGAAGGTTCTATCATTGTCTGGGTAGGGGGATAGTTGTGGAGTTTGGGTCAGCAGAAGCAGAGGGGGTTAGGTGAAGGATGTAGGTCAGCAACTGGGGAGGGGTCTATGTGAGTCAGCAGCTGAGGGCTGTCATAGTACACACATACAATAGCACAAAGACATACACACACATTCTTTGTGTTACCCGCACAGCAAGTTGTTAAACTGGTTGGGAGGGGCCAGAATGGCAGAGGGAGCAAAATCAATGGCTGTAGAACCCTCACTAAGCAGCCCTGACTCTTGGCTTTCAGCTGACAGTGCTGGGGACTGTTTCTGCCCCCCCCCTTACCTTCAGGGTGGTCATGCTAATGGTTCCTGGGAAAAAACAAACAGTAGTTAGTTTGCTCCCCCATGTGAAACATTCAGCTGCAGTCCTTCAGTCTCCGGCACTCCATGCAGAAAGCAAATTGTGTCCCAGTTCCATGGCTAGAAGCTGTTTTCTTTTGGCCCCGCAACCACCGATGCAATCCGTCTACTGCTGCCAAAAGGGCCCCACCCACAAGGTCACACAGTCAGTAGTAGGGTGTCACAGTGGTGGGGGACCAAGGTACCCAGTCAGGCCAGTCAAATGCTGGGGCTCTTGGTAATGGGGGCCCTGTGGAATTTCTCAGTTTGCCTCTCCAATAACAGCCCTAATCAGGACTGTATCTCCAATGAAGCTAAATATTTCAGTTATATTAAAAATGATGACTTCAGTACAGTAAGTTGTACTTACCATGGACATTTACAAATCTTTGATTGGAAAGAAATATTGCATCTGTCCTTATATATTTTTACTTGTTATTTTCATTATGTTTCATTATTTCTACTTTGTAGTATCTGGTTTAATTTTGATGGAATTTTTGAAAGGGTATATTTTTGCTGAGCTTATCTAGTTTTCTTTGTATTTTTTTCCAGTGTTAGCAAATGTGTGTTTTATGGAAGCAGTTTTTAATACCTGCAATCGGTTGCAATTGACAATGTACACCAAGAAGAGAGAAGTGAGCCCTGTACACATGAAACACTGCTGCTATGGCCACTGCTGAGGTGAGGAAGCTCACTCAACCATACACGTGCCCAGCAGCAGTGTTTTGTGCAACTATCAGAAATCTGTTGCTATCGGCAACATACACCAAGTCTGCACTTGGTGTACTTTGTCAATAGCAAAAGATAAAAAATGCTTCCATAAAACACACATTTGCTAGCATTAAAAAAAATCACTGCACCGCCTTCATACGTCATAGTATAGTGAGGGGTTGTGGGACAGGAGGTAGCATGGCAGAGTTGTCTCCTGGGCTTTAGCTTTTTTGTGTTCTGTCATGATGGATTTTCTTGTGATATGGACTGACCTCTTGTTCTGGCTTTAAAGTGGTACAAAACCCTAGCGGCCACTGGCCTTCCGAGATCAGGATGCTCTGCATTATTACCCCCCCCCCCCCCCAGGGGTACTTCCACTCCTTCCTTGCCCCCTCGCCAATTTAACCAACAGCAGACATATCATATTGGTGCTGTGCATGCCCCCCCCCCCCACCCCAGCCAGCCATTCAGATAGGCTGGGGACCGGAACACACACGCTGCAGGGGATGGGTCCGTTCTTTCTCCTTTTGCCTGTAAACAGTGCCTGGGACAAGCGACTGAATATTTATCTACGTACTCCATAAGTGTGGAGTACATGTGCTTAAAACACATCAAAGGGGATGGGTCTGCTGTCAGAAAGTTGCGCGTTTAAGGATGATTAAATAGTGAAATATGTTTTTTATAATAGTTGTACTGGATTATAAACTGTGCTGAGGGTTTCATGTGCTTTATGTACTTTATGCGGTAGTAATAGTTGTTCTTTTTCTTAATTTCATAATTAATGGGTGGAGACAGTGGCCTACTTAGAAACTGGATCAGGAAGGATGTTTACAACACCAGGACAGAGGTTATTCAGGCTTTTGGGCTGTGTGGGATCTATCCTGCAGTAGGAGAGGTGAGTATAAAGATTTTTTTCCTAAAAGTTTACTTGGAATCATTATGTTTCTATAGTCTTACAACTGTACACAGCAGAGTCCTGGATTTTTTCAGATGGGACAAAAAGGCCAGATGCTACTTGCTGAGCAATTTATATTTAGATACACCTTTGTACCTGACAGATGATCCTGTAGTTTTTGGAGTGATACCACCCCCACACCATTGTCAGCCAATCAAAGCCAAATTCTGATCAATGTGCCGCTTTCATTAAATACTCACACTCAATGAAGTATAGTGAGGCAGAATAATAACTATACAGTTTAGGACCAAACAATTAAATGTTGTTATGTTTTTTGCTGTAGTAGAATAAAAGCTGAATGCTTGTCTCTTCATTTTCACTGCTGCCCCTCACTATTTTCTAAGACATTATGAAGATTCATTCTTGGAACAGACATATTCTCTTGGCCATATTCCCTTTTCAGCAAGAAGATATTCCATGAAAGATTAGATGAGACTGTTTTGTCTTGTGTCTGTGCTAAAGCTTATTTCCCAACATATTGTATGCTGTTCAAAGATCTATGCTTCTGTTCACTGCAATATGACTTCCTTCCTACAGGCATTTTGTGGTCGTCCTGACACTCACAGATCTGTCAGGGCCCATTCTTTTATAGCTCCATTTGCTCCAGCTCTTCCAGATTTTTTTTTGCTTTTTCCTAGATGCATATACGTTAATCTTCCTTAGTTGTCAACACTTCATTGCATTACTTCTTCAGGCTTCTAATATGATAGATACCACTGACACGACCAAATAATCACAAGCATAAGCATGTCATAAGTGACATTCTTTATCGCCTCTGGAAGTATTTTTCGCTGTATTTGACACCTGTAGCTATAATACATAATAAACTGTAGAAAATAGAAAAGTAACCTTGTCATATTCTTTTTTTCTGCTAGGAATATTGCTGAAAATTGACAAATACAAAAAGGCTATGGGGTATGGCACACATGGTACAGTTTAGTTTAGGGTTGGTAAAAAAAAAATATATAAAATATAACAAAAATTCAAAAAAATTTAATATTCGCCCTTCAACAGTACACATGCACCCACTACTAACTTACAGTCAGTATTGTGATCTAGGGGCCCTCCTGCACTGCATTAAAAACAGGCATGAGGCAATAAGTAACAGTTACAGCCTGATTTTACATCTAAACAGGAAGTGCAGTGCGTTCCAGCAGCATACTTTTACCAAGCTGCTTGTTTGGGGCAGGCTTGGTCTTTTCTGGTTGGTGTGTGACCTTATGCTGATGGGGGGGAGACAGGGCCCCCTTTCCTCCTATGGCTGATGCGGTGTTGGAGGAGGCAAGTAAGTGGATGCCACATTATGCACAAATCAGGTTGAGCCCTTAAGCCAAGACCCATTCTTCGTAATAAGAAACAGATATGTTTTGAGGGTTATAAATATGAAATATATGCAGATTTATCCCCTAAACTTTGCAAAAAGGAAAACAACTGAGACCTTTGACAGATCATTTAAAAGCTGCACATGTAAAATATAGATGGGGTTTCCCATTCCACCTAATGGTCCAGAAGGAATGCATTACACATTTGCTATATGCATTTGAATGGGCTCCACATTTGCTGGCTTTACTGGGCATTCCAACACCTCAGAAAGGTCTGACACCATCAGTCTCTTCCCATACCTCTTCTCAGATTCCAGAACTGGAATGGTCGACTGTTCCAAATTCTCAGAGGAATAGAAGGTTCAAGAGTAATGGAGGTTCCAGCAAAGTTCTTCCCCCAACTTCTTCACCACATCAGGAGATGATAACCTGATTTGATCCTATTTAAGATTATCTGATTTTATCTTCTTCTGGATCCTGTTTCAGAATTTTTTTATATACAGGAAAACTTGGAAATTAACTCATGGTTTGGTTGTTTGATATTGCTGAAGGTTATAAACATTACACAATAGCTTTATGTTTTTACATTTGAATATATGATGTACAGTATATGATGGTATATATGGCAGATAATTTAACAATTTGTTATAGGACCAAAATCTTCCCTGAATGATAAAGTGCTATATATTTTGGGTCTTTATGCAAGTCTGTCCTCTCCTCTTTGTGGATGCTATTCTCAATAAATAGGTGGCGCATGTGGAGCCTCCCTCTTGTGCACGTCCCTCTCTTCCAGGTTCTCACGCTGTTTGGGCCTCACTTATTTTCTCATTGTGTCTCTCTGAGCTATGGATTTATTAGTACCTGTAGAAGGCATGTCAATGCTCGGTGACTTTCATGAGAAATGTTTTAAAATTTTTTCCTCCTAGGTTTTAAAAGAGGGTTTTTATGTCTTTTCTTTAGTGTTTTACTCTGTATTAATTAGTTGTTTTTAAAACTATGCCAGATAGGGTATTTATTTTAGTTGACTGTTGCTAGAAAATTCATCTTTAGTTTATACTTTTTGTGATATATGGTTATATTTATTTCCCTCAATGTGAAGAGATTTAATTTACCTGAGAAGAGGAGATTAGGTTTTAGACATTACAAAAAGTCTGAAAGCTGATTTTTTTAGCCATAATTGCCCAACATTTTTTTATAAATCCTTACCTGTGATTCATTACACTACCGCCGATAACAAAACCAAAGAAGTGGCTATATTCATTTATAAGAGGGTAGGGTTTAAAACGCTTTCTGTATTTAAAGATAAGGATAGACAATGTATAATAGTGGTAGGACAGGTTGGAGAGCAATTATTTTTACGTTGGCATCATTACTCTCCAAATACTAACCAAATCAATTTTATCTCTGAATTTCTTGAAATACTTGATATTAAAAAGAAGGGTACAAGGGCATTATATCTTACATCCTGCACTGAACCACACTCCTCCTCTTGCTACATCTAGGGCAGAAGCTATAAAAAAAGTTTTTTCTAAATTGTACTCACACCAACTCCTGGTAGATATTTGGAGATATATAAATCAGATGAAGAATTTTTCATTCTTTTCTCCACCGCACAATGTTTATACAAGAATTGGTGGGTTTATGGTCAGTAGTTCTCTTTGTTTAGCCACTGACATAGCACATGCAGCATGGTCTGATTGTTCTATAATTAAATTAGAAATGTCTAGACTCTGTCAGACAACCAAAATCTCCCTTGGAAAATAAATGATTCTGTTTTGGGGGTGGTGTAGGTGAAAGATGATTCATTAGATAGAAGAGTATTTTGGCTTTAATTCTATACCTGACATGTCACCTGCATTGTTATGGGCAGCTTTTAAACTTGTTATAAGAGGTAGGCCAATTTCCATCTGCCTGAGAAGGAAAAAGGTCAGATTAATTGATTAAGAACAATTTCTGAATTAATGGATAGATTACAATCGCTGGTTAAATTGGATCAAATCAACCCATCGCAAAACTTTGAAGGCCCAAATACTCTCAGTCAGAACATCTTTAGCAATCCTGCAACGTTTTGGAATCTCTAGACCATTTGTCTCAGCATATAAAGGCCTGTATTCCCATCCCTTAGCTAATATTAAAATTAATTCAAATATTTTTGGGGATTTCCTAATCAAAACCAGTACCAGACAGGGTTGTTCCTTATCTCCAGCACTTTTTGCTTTAGCAATGGAACCACTTGCCACAAGGATTAGACATCACCCAGATATAGGCAGATATGGTGTAGCAGGTATAGAATACAAAGCTTACTTATATGCTGATGATGTGCTCTTAACATTAAATAATCATATCATTTCCTTATGCAGTATGTTTCCTTTAATTCAAGATTTTACATTTATGTCTGATTTGAAGATTCATTCTTCCAAGTCTGAAGCTATCTCAGTTCACCCCAGCATCAAAAACCCCAGCTACAATCAAATTTCAATTTTTTTTGGAGGTCATATTTTCTCCCCTATTTGGGTGTCAAGCTGACCTTCAATTATCACATACTTTATGCCCTTAATTACCCCATAACTTTTATAAAATTCAAAGAACAATTTGAGGAGTGGTCCCGGTATGCCAAAACTTGGTTTGGTAGGATTACTGTTCTAAAAATGGTTACTGTTCCTAAATGTTTGTTCGTATTCCGTTCCCTCCCAGTAGCAATAAAATGTAAAGATTTATCTCAGTTTCAAAATAGTATGTTTACAGTTTTATGGAACAAGCAGAAACCTAGATTGAAGGCAACTGTCTTGTATAGGCCTATGGTGGAAGGGGTTTGGGCTTCCCTGATTTGCATTGTTATAATAGAGCACCTCAAATTGCTTCTTTGATAAACTGGAACTTCCCAACCATTCATCCAGATTGGGTGAAAATAGAGCAGGGATTAGCTGGCCCAACTAGATTATCAAATATGCTATGGTTACCACATCCTTCTGGTGGAAAGGTGGAACTCAGCTCTCCTCTGGTTGTACATTCGGTGGTGGTATGCTAATCTGGATAAAAAACCAAAACAGTTTCTCATTCTAATATGATTAGGGAACCTCTCTGAAGGTCCTGTATCACTGGTACCTGACACTGGATAAGAAACACACATATGACCAGTCTTGCTCTCAGTTTTGCTTCTGAAATTGTAATCAAATTGGAGATTTTATACATACTTGGTGGTGCTGTCCGCAGGGCTGTATTTAGCATTCAGACTGCCCTAGGCACTTTTGGTCACACACCCCTATTGTTGCCAAGCACCCCCATGAACAAATGGTAAACCAGCAGGCCTACAGATTTGGGATGCCCCACACTTTACAATATTACAAACATATCATTTTTGGTCTGTGCCCCCACCTTACTTCTAAGATGTAGCAGCGCCTGCATATGTGGAGTCCACAGAGCATCTGGCATCCCTAGGTCCCTTTGCTAATCAGCTTGTCTGTTTAGTTGCCAGTGGCTGGCACATTCAGAGGGAGTGGTGTCGCCTGACAGTCATATAGTCAAAGTGATCCAAAAGTATTTTGCTAATTTAGGATCAATTTAAAGGGATTTGGGATGCCCCGCTGTATGAAGCCCCCCAGATCAACCGTCACCTGGCATACCTATTGCACATGTGCAGTCACTCGTACAATCAGCACATGACATGTTTACTAATGCATCACCATAGGAAACAGGGGCAGCAACATCCCCAGTTTCTCTGAGGAGTGTGCGCTCCCAGTCTAACTGAATAGCTGGGTGTGGGGGGTAGACACAGGGGCCAGGGATGGGGATCGATATTGCAGCAAGGGGCTTGCGGGCGATCTGGAGGGGTTCACAAAGTAGCGCATCTTTGTGATGTGTGTACAGCACTGCTGTGATAGAAAGAGCAATGTGAAGATTGTCTCTTCCGTATGTGGAACAATAAAGGCATTGGAGGTCATGCTTATTATTTGGTGAAGCCAGTGTGACTTGCAGTGGATTGCCACCTGCATCTTGGGGAGCTAGGTTTTTCTTACCTGTACCTGTGATAGGGCATTTTTACAAGTGGGGAACATCATTTTTCCCACGAGGTAAGGTTTTTTTAATGGAATATGGAAATAATAGCACCCTATGAGCTATGCTAAAGAATTTGCCATTTTTTTCTGCATAGCCCATTGGGTGCAGCTGTTTCCAAACTTAAAAAAACATCCTTAACTCACAGGAAAGAATATGTACCCCCCTATAAAAATGCCCCATCACAGGTAGAAGTAATGTTTTGGAAAAAAAGAGTAGAAAGTATTTCTTCTTGCACTTTCTGGTATCTAAGCGGGATGCAGGTTGCAATCCACATCACAATGCACACTGCAAGTCACACTGGCTTCACAAAATAATTGCCATGTCTACCATTGTGTAAGGCAATCAAAGAGAAACCCAGTGGAAAGTTGTCAGCAGGTGTGTTGCTGCTTCCCCCCAAAAAACAACTCACAAATCACAACTTGATATCAGGGAATGTGGCTTCATTGAGCTTAACCATCAATTTACAATTAAATACTCTGGCATATTTAACACCCCATTAGCCTACGATTACTATGTGTTAGGCTTGTTATAGCAAGTACATGAATCTAAAAATACAGTTTTCCTGTAATGGAAGACGATTGTTGTTTGTTGAGCAAAGGGCAATTTCATTCTGTGTGCTTGTGTTGCTTTCTGAGTCACACGGATTGAGTGAAAGATTCAGTAGGAGGGGTTATCCAGCCTGGACAATCAAAAGAGCATATACTAGGGCATCACATACAGATAGAGCGAGTCTTTTGTGTCCGAGACAATGGACTGAAACTAGGGACCAAATTAGGTTTATCACGACATTCAATCCACAATAGGGGGGCATAGGAGCTATATTGCAGAAACATTGGGCTGTGTTGGGAGCAGACCCAGACATTCGAGAATGTGTGGGCAGGTTTCCACGTGTTACGGCCAGAAAGGGAAAAAATTTGAATGATTTACTGTGTAGAAGCCTTTATACCCGGCTGACAGTGAGATTGGGTACTGGCCGCAGGCTACTGGGCAGCTTTCCCTGTGGAAGCTGTAACATTTGCCGATATATGCCCCCCCTCTCAGGAGTTTGGTAATCCTTTATTGGGCAACCAGTATAAGATGAGAGATTACATGAATTGTTTAACTAGAGATGTTGTATACATTATACAGTGCAACTGCTCTAAGGTGTATGTAGGGGAGACGATACAACCCCTAAAAAAGCAAATTCAGTGACATTTATCATCCATACGCCTTGGTCCAAGAGACCAGCTCAAAGGGAAAATCCTAAGTGCCTTTGTGGCCCATTGGGTTGACACACACCAGGGAGAGACTGATAGTATGTGAGTTCAAGCCATTGAGAGGGTTCAACTTTCCATAAGGGGGGGTGATAGATAGATAGATAGATAGATAGATAGATAGATAGATAGATAGATAGATCAAAGAACAGAAGAAGCACAGCGAGGGGCAGATAGAGTAGGAGAGAGCCTGTGACAGTGACAGATAAAGACAGGGACATTTTAAACTGTTTGCATTAGCTTTCAAGCCTATTTAGTGTTAATAGCACACCTGCCTATTTAGCTTTTCCTTTACCTGGTGTCATTCTTTATAAATATTTCAAGACTACCTGTCTAATAACTGCTTGCCTTTTATAATTAACGTCACTTTTCCACAATCAAAGGAGCCCACCTCTGTATGTGAGCAGGGGGCATCCCAAACACTAGCATTAATATTTCAAGACTACATGTCTAATAACTGCTTGCATTTTATAATTAACGTCACTTTTCCACAATCAAGGGAGGCCACCTCTGTATGTGAGCAGGGGGCATCCCAAACACTAGCAGTAATATTTCAAGACTACTTGTCTAATAACTGCTTGCATTTTACAATTAACGTCGCTTTTCCACAATCAAGGGAGGCCACCTCTGTATGTGAGCAGGGGGCATCCCAAACACTAGCATAAATATTTCAAGACTACCTATCTAATAACTGCTTGCCTTTTATAATTAACGTCACTTTTCCAAAATCAAGGGAGGCCACCTCTGTATGTGAGCAGGGGGCATCCCAAACACTAGCAGTAATATTTCAAGACTACCTGTCTAATAACTGCTTGCATTTTAAAATTAACATCACTTTTCCACAATCAAGGGAGGCCACCTCTGTATGTGAGCAGGGGGCATCCCAAACACTTGCATAAATATTTCAAGACTACCTGTCTAATAACTGCTTGCCTTTTATAATTAACGTTACTTTTCCACAATCAAGGGAGGCCACCTCTGTATGTGAGCAGGGGGCATCCCAAACACTAGCATTAATATTTCAAGACTACCTGTCTAATAACTGCTTTGCATTTTATAATTAACGTAGCTTTTCCACAATCAAAGGAGCCCACCTCTGTATGTGAGCAGGGGGCATCCCAAACACTAGCATTAATATTTCAAGACTACCTGTCTAATAACTGCTTTGCATTTTATAATTAACGTCACTTTTCCACAATCAAGGGAGGCCACCTCTGTATGTGAGCAGGGGGCATCCCAAACACTAGCATGAATATTTCAAGACTACCTGTCCAATAACTGCTTGCATTTTATAATTAACGTAGCTTTTCCACAATCAAAGGAGCCCACCTCTGTATGTGAGCAGGGGGCATCCCAAACACTAGCATTAATATTTCAAGACTACCTGTCTAATAACTGCTTGCATTTTATAATTAACGTAGCTTTTCCACAATCAAGGGAGGCCACTTGTGTATGTGAGCAGGGGGCATCCCAAACACTAGCATTAATACTTCAAGACTACCTGTCTAATAACTGCTTGCATTTTATAATTAACGTCACTTTTCCACAATCAAGGGAGGCCACCTCTGTATGTGAGCAGGGGGCATCCCAAACACTAGCATGAATATTTCAAGACTACCTGTCTAATAACTGCTTGCATTTTAAAATTAACATCACTTTTCCACAATCAAGGGAGGCCACCTCTGTATGTGAGCAGGGGGCATCCCAAATACTTGCATGAATATTTCAAGACTACCTGTCTAATAACTGCTTGCATTTTAAAATTAACATCACTTTTCCACAATCAAGGGAGGCCACCTCTGTATGTGAGCAGGGGGCATCCCAAACACTTGCATAAATATTTCAAGACTACCTGTCTAATAACTGCTTGCATTTTATAATTAACGTTACTTTTCCACAATCAAGGGAGGCCACCTCTGTATGTGAGCAGGGGCATCCCAAACACTGGCATTAATATTTTAAGACTACCTGTCTAATAACTGCTTGCATTTTATAATTAACGTCACTTTTCCACAATCAAGGGGGGCCACCTCTGTATGTGAGCAGGGGGCATCCCAAACACTAGCATAAATATTTCAAGACTACCTGTCTAATAACTGCTTGCATTTTATAAGCAAAGTCACTTTTCCACAATCAAAGGAGGCTACCTCTGTATGTGAAAAGAGGGCATCGCAAACACTAGAATACATTTTTCAAGACTACCTGTGTAGTCACTGCTTGCATTTTATAAGCAAAGTCACTTTTCCACAATCAAAGGAGGCCACCTCTGTATGTGAGCAGGGGGCATCCCAAACACTGGCAGTAATATTTCAAGACTACCTGTGTACCAACTGGTTGCCTTTTATAAGCTAGGTCACTTTTCCACAATCAAAGGAGGCCACCTCTGTATGTGAGCAGGGGGCATCCCAAACACTAGCATTAATATTTCAAGACTACCTGTGTACCAACTGCTTGCATTTTATAATTGACGTCACTTTTCCACAATCAAGGGAGGCCACCTCTGTATGTGAGCAGGGGGCATCCCAAACACTAGCATAAATATTTCAAGACTATCTGTGTAGTAGCTGCTTGCCTTTTATAAGTAAAGTCACTTTTCCACAATCAAAGGAGGCCACCTCTGTATGTAAGCAGAGGGCATCCCAAATACTAGCATAAATATTTCAAGACTACCTGTGTACTAACTACTTTAATTTTCTAATTGACATCACTTTTCCACAATCAAGGGAGGTCACCTCTGTATGTGAGCAGGGGGCATCCCAAACAATAGCATAAATATTTCAAGACTACCTGTGTACTAACTGCTTGCATTTTGTAAGCAAAGTCACTTTTCCATAATCAAAGGAGGCCACCTCTGTATGTGAGCATGGGGCATCCCAAACACTAGCATTAATATTTCAAGACTACCTGTGTACCAACTGCTTGCATTTTATAATTGACGTCACTTTTCCACAATCAAGGGAGGCCACCTCTGTATGTGAGCAGGGGGCATCCCAAACACTAGCATAAATATTTCAAGACTATCTGTGTAGTAGCTGCTTGCCTTTTATAAGTAAAGTCACTTTTCCACAATCAAAGGAGGCCACCTCTGTATGTGAGCAGGGGGCATCACAAACACTGGCAGTAATATTTCAAGACTACCTGTGTACCAGCTGGTTGCATTTTATAAGCAAAGTCACTTTTCCACAATCAAAGGAGGCCACCTCTGTATGTGAGCAGGGGGCATCCCAAACACTAGCAGTAATATTTCAAGGCTACCTGTGTATCAACTGGTTGCATTTTATAATTAACTTCACGTTTCCACAATCAAAGGAGCCCACCTCTGTATGTGAGCAGGGGGCATCCCAAACACTAGCATGAATATTTCAAGACTACCTGTGTACTAACTACTTTCATTTAATAATTGACATCCCTTTTCCACAATCAAAGGAGGCCACCTCTGTATGTAAGCAGAGGGCATCCCAAACACTAGCATAAATATTTCAAGACTACCTGTGTACTAACTACTTTAATTTTCTAATTGACATCACTTTTCCACAATCAAGGGAGGCCACCTCTGTATGTGAGCAGGGGGCATCCCAAACAATAGCATAAATATTTCAAGACTACCTGTGTACTAACTGCTTGCATTTTGTAAGCAAAGTCACTTTTCCATAATCAAAGGAGGCCACCTCTGTATGTGAGCATGGGGCATCCCAAACACTAGCATTAATATTTCAAGTCTACCTGTGTACCAACTGCTTGCATTTTATAATTGACGTCACTTTTCCACAATCAAGGGAGGCCACCTCTGTATGTGAGCAGGGGGCATCCCAAACACTAGCATAAATATTTCAAGACTATCTGTGTAGTAGCTGCTTGCCTTTTATAAGTTAAGTCACTTTTCCACAATCAAAGGAGGCCACCTCTGTATGTGAGCAGGGGGCATCACAAACACTGGTAGTAATAGTTCAAGACTACCTGTGTACCAGCTGGTTGCATTTTATAAGCAAAGTCACTTTTCCACAATCAAAGGAGGCCACCTCTGTATGTGAGCAGGGGGCATCCCAAACACTAGCATTAATATTTCAAGACTACCTGTCTAATAACTGCTTGCATTTTATAATTAACGTCACTTTTCCACAATCAAGGGAGGCCACCTCTGTATGTGAGCAGGGGGCATCCCAAACACTAGCAGTATTATTTCAAGACTACCTGTGTACTAACTACTTTCATTTAATAATTGACATCACTTTTCCACAATCAAAGGAGGCCACCTCTGTATGTGAGCAGGGGGCATCCCAAACAACAGCATTAATATTTCAAGACTACCTGTGTACCAACTGCTTGCATTTTATAATTGACGTCACTTTTCCACAATCAAGGGAGGCCACTCTGTATGTGAGAAGGGGGCATCCCAAACACTAGCATACATATTTCAAGACTACCTGTGTAGTAGCTGCTTGCCTTTTATAAGTAAAGTCACTTTTCCACAATCAAAGGAGGCCACCTCTGTATGTGAGCAGGGGGCATCACAAACACTGGCAGTAATATTTCAAGACTACCTGTGTACCAGCTGGTTGCATTATATATATTTGCCTTTCGCCGGGGGGGGGGGGGGGGGCATCCTGAATACTAGCATCAATATTTGAAGAGCACCTGTCTATTAACTGGTTGCATTTTGTAAAGAAAGTCAAGTTGTCAAATTGCCAGCAGCCATTGTCTTTAACCGGGGGGCATCCCAAATATGCTAGCATGTGTCTTTTAAGAGTGCTTACATTGGAGTTGGCAGCAGCAGCATTAGGAGCCCATATATTGCCTGAAAGACACACCCAGGATTAAACAGCAGCATAGGGAGCCCATATATTGACTGAAAGACACACCCAGGAGTTGGCAGCAGCATAGGGAGCCCATATATTGCCTGAAAGACACACCCTGGATTTGGCAGCAGCATAAGGAGCTACCATGCATCAGCTAATACCATGGATCAGCCATTGGTGGCTGGAAATCCTGGCTGAACCATGCCTGATTCATTTTCACAAAGGTGAGTCTCTCCACATTTTTCATTGACAGACGAGTTCTCCTTGGCATGACTATGGCCCCCGCCACACTAAACACCCGCTCAGATGGCACCATACTCGCTGGGCAGGACAGACCCTCTGGATACCCCGCGAACTCTGACCTCCCGGCTTGACCCTTTGGCTACCCCTGACTACGCACCTGTCTCAACCCTGTACTCTGACGCACCCTCCGGATTGTCTACCTGTGAACGACCTCGGCTTTGGGATACCCTTGTGGTTCATCGGCCTTCACCGTAAGCAGCCATCCTTTGCACCTATTAAGACTTGGGGCAACCATGTCCGGTGAGGCGTACCTAGCATCCCAGCAAAAGGGGGCTTGACTATAGGCAGAAGGCTGGGCATCACAGTATGGACCATGGCGCAGATAGACATCGGCCAACTGACTACGTAGAATGTCTCTGTAGTAGGTCAGTTTGTCCTCCCTCTCAGTGGGTGTAAAAAATGCCCCCATTTTGTGCCGGTAGCGAGGGTCCAATAAGGGGGAGAGCCAGAAGTCATCCCACTGACAAATGGAGACAATTCTGCGGACACTATGCAAGTGACTCAGAGGGACTACCTGTCTCCATCTCCACTGCATACTGCCATGGTGTGTCTGGGTCCTCTGTCTCGCCTTCCTCACAGCCCTCTAGCTCCTCTGGCTGCTCCTGCTCCTCCTCTCCTGTCAGATGACTAGATAAAATGGCCATTTTGTCAAACCTAAGCTGTGCTTCGCTGTGCCCCACCCCCTCCTCCTCCTCCACTTCAGCCCCCACAGGCTTCATGTGGCCATGAAATGTAGGTGCCATGTCTCCAGTGCCCTGACCAGCCATGGTTTCCAACGTGTGTTGTACATGAAGCAGTGGAATGGCATCCTTCATCCCGTAGTCATGGCGACTGACTAATAATTGGCTTCCTCAAGGGGCCTGAGCAAATACCGTTCTGACGCTGTAGCTCAAGAAGGGTGTGCTTGGAGGTGTAGGAGTGGCTGAAGTGCATGCAAAGCTTCCTTCCTGTTGTTAGGATGTCTTGCAGATGGGGGGAAGACTTCAGAAAGTGCTTGACAACTAGGTTAAACACGTGTGCCATACAGGGCGCATGGCTCAGGCTTCCTTGTCGCAGCGCAGACAAGATGTTCTTCCCATTGTCAGTCCCCATGGTACCCATTGGCAGTTTTGGTGGAGATTTATGATTTTTAGCAGTTCCTCCCATATGTGGCTCAAGGCAAACCATGTGAAGAACAGCGTGAAACTGCCGTGTCCTGCACACATGGTAGGATGGAAGGGCACTGAAAAAAATAAAAATACCGAAAAAAAAATATTTAGAAAAAACAAAATACAAAAAAAATAAAAAATGTGTAAAAAAAATTGTAAAAAAATTAAAAAAATATTAAAAAAAGACAATGGAAAAAATATATTAAAAAATACATAAAAGATAATAAAATCAATATATATATATTTTTAAAAAATACAAAATATTACAAAAAATAAAAGGAAAAAAAAATAAAAAAAATACAAAATTAACAAAATAAAAAATTGATAAATTGTATATGTTATTGTTATTATGTTATATGTTATTGTTATTATGTTATATGTTATAAATGTTATTATTATAAATGTTTCAAATAAGATAAATGTTAACAATTAATATGTAATTGACAATTAGGCACATTTTTCTGTGACACCATTGCTAAGTGCAAGTGCACTGTCACAGGCACAATGGCCTAGGAGCGTGGAGGCCACAGCGGAGGGACCTGTCCAAGTTGTTGTTGTGGTTGTGCAGGAACCACAATCAACCAGTGGGCCTTAAAGGATATGTATTGTTCCTGACCGTAGTTACAGCTCCAGACGTAGGCACTGCCGTGCACTTTGGTACACACTGACAGGCTAAAGGACTGGCCCACCTTCTGTTCAACAAAATTGTACAGAGATGGTACTGCCTTCTTCGCAAAGAAATGACAGCTTGGGACAAGGTTCACCACCTAAAAAGGGAGGGACTGTAGCACCAGCAGCTTATACAGGATCACATTTAGCTTCTGCACGTTGGATGAGGGGGCACAAACTGTTGTCTCTTGTACATGGCTTGGCCAATGGATTGCTGGCGGAATGACTGACTCGAATTTAGAGGAGGAGGAGCATCTGGAGTGACAGAGGATGGGTATGACACATAGGAGGTGGTGGAGCCTTGGCTGGCTGGAAAAGGGAGTGGCGTGCCACTGGGTAATGCAGCAGGCTGGACAACCACTTTGGAGCCAACCCCCCCAGGCCGCATTATGGTGAAGCTGCAAATGTTGAAGCAGGGCTGTGGGTCCAACATTGGGACCCTGGACACACTTCGCCTTCTGCCTACACATCTTTCATATAGCCATGTTAACCTCCTGCGGATGCTTGATGAAAAACTGCCACATCGCAGAGTAGCTGATTTTCCTACCAACAGTCCGCACTAATTCACTGCTGCTGCCGCCGCCACCGCCGACGACTCCAGGGACCCTCTTCCACTACCTCCTGGGAAGGTAGCCTGCCACGTAGCAAGTGGTCTACCCTGAGCAAATTTGCCTCCATACTTTTCCCTTTAAAAGTGCCCTCAAAACTCACTGATGTCCTCCTCAGGTTCCTCAACAGTGTCTGCTTAAGGAGCCAAAACGCTTGCAACACCACCTCTCACGCCACTTTCCTCATCACTACTTGCCCGCCTAGTGGAAGAAGCAGCGAGTCCTCCACTTCTTGGCTGGGAAGTAGCTGCTGATTTTTCAGATTATCAGATCGTCCTCACTGAATAGTGGAGCTGAACCCAAAGCATAAGATATAACCGACAGTTGACTGGGGGTGTCAGATGTCACTTGTGATGAAGTGGATGATGGTGTTAAAGAATGGATGACGGCAGATTGGTTGCTGGTCAAGACACGACCGCTAGCTGATACCGGGAGATCAGGCCTTTCACTGAGACTCCTGCTGCCACTCACCCCTAGTCTACTGCAACCTCTGCTTGATGAATTTAGGCCTCTGCAACTCCTCTGTGCCCATCCTGGCACTTCTCTGCCTGACATACTTAGTGCGTATATGAGGGGAGGACAAAACGCTACACTACACTTAAAACAGGATTTGTCAATAACAGCAGCAGGTGTGTAACTATCTATGACCTTTCACTAAGTAGTAACTAGGCCCTGAAGACTTTAACAGGAACAAAGGGATGAAACTCTTAGATGTGCGTATGTGATGCTCTGAAGAGGGTTATTCAATGTGCTCCAGTACGCTTGAAATATGTTTATTCAAGAGACTGGCCTGCGTGGAAATGAATCGGGCATGGATCAGCCAAGATTTCCACCCACCAATGCCTGATGCATCAGAGTAGATTGATCATAGTGCCAGACCAACACTAAAGAAATATGGCTAGTGCAAAACAGATTTAAGGTGCTGCTCTCCAGTTACAGACATTCCTCCGCATCAGACAAGTAATTATTGAGAAAATGCTGTATGTTAATCTTAATTTGAATTATTATTCTTAGGATAAGATATATGTGTCCAAAATCTGTATATGTTCTCTAAATGCTGCTGCCAACTCCAGAGTGTGTCTTTCAGGCAATATATGAGCTCCCTATGCTGCTGCCAAGTCCAGAGTGTGTCTTTCAGTTAATATATGGGCTCCCTATGCTGCTGCCAAGTCCAGAGTGTGTTTTTCAGTCAATATATGGGCTCCCTATGCTGCTGCCAAATCCCGGGTGTATCTTTCAGGCAATATATGAGCTCCCTATGCTGCTGCCAACTCCTGTGTGTGTATTTCAGGCAATATATGAGTTCCCTATGCTGCTGCCAACTTCAATGAGTTTTTCAGGCAATATATGGGCTCCCTATGCTGCTGCCAACTTCAACGTGTTTTTCAGACAATAAATGGGCTCCCTATGCTGCTGCCAAGTCCAGAGTGTGTCTTTCAGTTAATATATGGGCTCCATATGCTGCTGCCAAGTCCAGAGTGTGTTTTTCAGTCAATATATGGGCTCCCTATGCTGCTGACAAATCCTGGGTGTGTATTTCAGGCAATATATGAGTTCCCTATGCTGCTGCCAACTTCAATGACTTTTTCAGGCAATATATGGGCTCCCTATGCTGCTACCAACTCCAATGTGTTTTTCAGGCAATATATGGGCTCCCTATGCTGCTGCCAACTCCAATGTGTTTTTCAGTTAATATATGGGCTCCCTATGCTGCTGCCAAATCCCGGGTGTGTCTTTCAGGCAATATATGAGCTCCCTATGCTGCTGCCAACTCCTGTGTGTGTATTTCAGGCAATATATGAGTTCCCTATGCTGCTGCCAACTTCAATGAGTTTTTCAGGCAATATATGGGCTCCCTATGCTGCTGCCAACTTCAACGTGTTTTTCAGGCAATAAATGGGCTCCCTATGCTGCTGCCAAGTCCAGAGTGTGTCTTTCAGTTAATATATGGGCTCCATATGCTGCTGCCAAGTCCAGAGTGTGTTTTTCAGTCAATATATGGGCTCCCTATGCTGCTGACAAATCCTGGGTGTGTATTTCAGGCAATATATGAGTTCCCTATGCTGCTGCCAACTTCAATGACTTTTTCAGGCAATATATGGGCTCCCTAAGCTGCTACCAACTCCAATGTGTTTTTCAGGCAAAATATGGGCTCCCTATGCTGTTGCCAACTCCAATGTGTTTTTCAGGCAATATATGGACTCCATATGCTGGTGCCAAGTCCAGAGTGTGTCTGTCAGTCAATATATGGGTTCCCTATGCTGCTGCCAAGTCCAGAGTGTGTCTTTCAGTTAATATATGGGCTCCCTATGATGCTGCCAAGTCCAGAGTGTGTTTTTCAGTCAATATATGGGCTCCCTAAGCTGCTGCCAAATCCTGGGTGTGTCTTTCAGACAATATATGAGCTCCCTATGCTGCTGCCAACTCCTGGGTGTGTATTTCAGACAATATATGAGTTCCATATGCTGCTGCCAACTTCAATGAGTTTTTTCAGGCAATATATGGGCTCCCTACGCTGCTGCCAACTCCAATGTGTTTTTCAGGCAATATATGAGCTCCCTATGCTTCTGCCAACTTCAATGAGTTTTTCAGGCAATATATGGGCTCCTATGCTGCTGCCAACTTCAATGTGTTTTTCAGGCAATATATGGGCTCCCTATGCTGCTGCCAAGTCCAGAGTGTGTCTTTAAGTCAATATATGGGCTCCCTATGATGCTGCCAACTCCAGGGTGTGTTTTTCAGGCAATATATGGGCTCCCAATGCTGCTGCCAACTCCAGTGTCACTTTCAGGCAATATATGGGTTCCCTATGCTGCTGCCAAGTCCATAGTGTGTCTGTCAGTCAATATATGGGCTCCCTATGCTGCTGCCAAATCCTGGGTGTGTCTTTCAGGCAAATAATATGTTCCCTATACTGCTGCCAAATTCAACGTGTTTTTCAGGCAATATATGGGCTCCCTATGCTGCTGCCAAGTCCAGAGTGTGTCTTTCAGTCAATATATGGTCTCTCTATGATGCTGCCAAGTCCAGAGTGCGTCTTTCAGTCAATATATGTGCTCCCTATGCTGCTGTCAAATCCTGGGTGTGTCTTTCAGGCAATATATGAGCTCCCTATGCTGCTGCCAACTCCTGGGTGTGTCTTTCAGGCAAAACATGAGTTCCCTATGCTGCTGCCAACTCTGATGTATTTTTCAAGCAATATATGAGCTCCCTATGCTGCTGCCAACTCCAATGTGTTTTCAGGCAATATATGGGCTCCCTATGCTGCTGCCAAATCTTAGGTGTGTCTTTCAGGCAATATATGAGTTCCCTATACTGCTGCCAACTCCAATGTGTTTTTCAGGCAACACATGAGCTCCCTATGCTGCTGCCAACTCCTGGGTGTTTTTCAGGCAATATATGGGCTCCCTATGATGCTGCCAACTCCAGTGTGTGTTTTTCAGGCAATATATGGACTCCTTGTGCTGCTGCCAACTCCAGTGTCTCTTTCAGGCAATATTTGGGTTCCCTATGCCGCTGCCAAGTCCAGAGTGTTTCTTTAAGCCAATATATGGGCTCCCTATGCTGCTGCCAAATCCTGGGTGTGTCTTTCAGGCAATATATGAGATCCGAATGCTGCTACCAACTCCAGTGTCTATTTCAGTCAATGTATGGGCTCCCTATGCTGCTGCCAAGTCCAGAGTGTGTCTTTAAGCCAATATATGGGCTCCCTATGCTGCTGCCAAATCCTGGGTGTGTCTTTCAGGCAATATAAAGGGGTCCGAATGCTGCTACCAACTCCAGTGTCTCTTTCAGACAATATATGGGCTCCCTATGCTGCTGTCAAGTCCAGAGTGTGTCGTTCAGGCAATATATGAGCTCCCTATGCTGCTGCCAGCTCCAGGGTGTGTTTTTCAGGCAATATATGGGAATCCTGATGCTGCTGTCATCTCCTGGGTTTGTCTTTCAGGCAATATATGGTCTCCCTATGCTTCTGCCAAGTCCAGGGTGTGTTTATCAAATATTTTATGGGCTCCTAATGCTGCTGGAATCTCCAGTGTCTCTTTAAGGAAATATATGGGCTACCTATGCTGCTGCCAAGTCCAGAGTGTGTCTTTCAGTCAATATATGGGCTCCTAATGCTGCTGCCAACTACAATGTGGTTTTCAGTCAAAATATGGGTTCCCTATGCTACTGTCAAGTCCAGAATGTGTCTTTCAGGCAATATATGAGCTCCCTATGCTGCTGCCAACTCCAGGGTTTGTTTTTCAGGCAATATATGGGAATCCTGATGGTGCTGCCATCTCCTGGGTGTGTCTTTCAGGCAATATATGGGTCCCTATGCTGCTGCCAAGTCCTGGGTGTGTTTATCAGGCAATATATGGGCTCCTAATGCTGCTGGAATCGCCAGTGTCTCTTTAAGGAAATATATGGGCTACCTATGCTGCTGCCAAGTCCAGAGTGTGTCTTTCAGACCATATATGGGCTCCTAATGCTGTTGCCAACTACAATGTGGTTTTCAGTCAATATATGGGCTCCCTATGCAGCTGGCAACACTTGGGTGTGTCTTTTAGGTAATATATGGGCTCCCCTTGCTGCTGCCAACACTTGGGTGTGTCTTTCAGGCAATATATGAGTTCCCTATGCTCATGCCAACTCCAATGTGTTTTTCAGGCAATATATGAGCTCCCTATGCTGCTGCCGACTCCAGTGTGTCTTTCAGGCAACACATGAGCTCACTATGCTGCTGCCAACTCCTGGGTGTTTTTCAGTCAATATATGGGCTCCCTATGATGCTGCCAACTGCAGTGTGTGTCTTTCAGGCAATATATGGGCTCCTAATGCTGCTGCCAACTCCTGGGTGTGTCTTTCAGGCAATATATGGGCTCCTAATGCTGCTGCCAAGTCCAGAGTGTGTCGTTCAGTCAATATATGGGCTCCCTATGCTGCTGCCAAGTCCAGAGTGTGTTTTTCAGTCAATATATGGGCTCCCTATGCTGCTGTCAAATCTTGGGTGTGTCTTTCAGTCAATATATTGGCTCCTTATGCTGCTGCCAACTCCTGGGTGTGTCTTTCAGGCAAAATATGAGCTCCCTATGCTGCTGCAATCTCCTGGGCGTGTCTTTCAGGCAACATATGAGCTCCCTATGCTGCTGCCAACTCCTGGGTGTGTCTTTCAGGCAATATATGAGCTCCATATGCTGCTGGCAAATCTTAGGTGTGTCTTTCAGGCAATATATGAGTTCCCTATACTGCTGCCAACTCCAATGTGTTTTTCAGGCAACACATGAGCTCACTATGCTGCTGCCAACTCCTGGGTGTTTTTCAGGCAATATATGGGCTCCCTATGCTGCTGCCAAGTCCAGAGTGTGTCTTTCAGGCAATATATGGACTCCTAATGCTGCTGCCAACTCCAGTGTCTCTTTCAGATAATATATGGGCTCCATATGCTGCTGTCAAGTCCAGAGTGTGTCTTTCAGGCAATATATGAGCTCCCTATGCTGCTGCCAACTCCAGGGTGTGTTTTTCAGGCAATATATGGGAATCCTGATGCTGCTGTCATCTCCTGGGTGTGTCTTTCAGGCAATATATGGTCTCCCTATGCTGCTACCAAGTCCGGGGTGTGTTTATCAAATAATATATGGTCTCCTATTGCTGCTGGAATCTCCAGTGTCTCTTTAAGGAAATATATGGGCTACCTATGCTGTGTCCAAGTCCAGAGTGTTTCTTTCAGTCAATAGGCTCGATTCAAAGAAACATTCGTCCGGACTTCCGTAGCTGTCTGTGTAAGTTTTGGTGGGTGTTTGTTATTTTTTTGCTTTTTTTCGTATATTTTTCACTCGCACGAACGTTCGAGAACATGCGTATATGCTCTTTCGATAATGGTGCCAAAATCGGAAGATTTTCGTTACTTCGGGAGCTTTTTCCCACCAAATCGGAAATGTTTCGTCCGTTCAGAATTTTTTCGTTATTGCAATGGGCTTGCGATTAATTCAGAGAGCTGATTGCCGATGGTCCCACACCTCATAAATTCGTTTCAGGGCAAAAACATTCCCGGCACCTTTTTGACTACGGGAGCGCGAGCCAGCCATGGACGAGGCTACTGCCTTTGAGGAGCATGAGGATCTGCAACTCATGGGCATTGAGATCGTCCGGAGGGCAGAGACCAGATTGCACCGGCGGCGACGCATGGACATCAATAGCATGCATGACACTGAGCTGTTCGAGCTGACCAGGCTTAATCGCGCTTCCCTCCATAAATTATATAGTGAGCTGCGGCCATGGTTAGCCCGCACCACAAGGAAGGGGCAAGCAATTTCAGGTATGACCAAGATGCTTGGCTGCCTGCAATTTTTGGCGAACGGCTCGTTCCAGAGGCTGGGTGCCCTCTCCGTGGGGATTTCACAGCCTACGCTGAGCCGCGCGCTATCCCAATTTTTGGAAGGCATGGCTACCATAACTCGGAAATATATTTGTTTCCCTGAGGATATGGTAGCCAGAAACGCCATTAAGCTGGCATTTTTTAATATCGCCGACATGCCCAATGTCATGGGTGCTATTGACTGCACCCACGTTGCCCTCGTCCCTCCGTCAAGCGACGAGTATATATACAGGCAAGTTTTGGGTTCCATTGTCTCTAAATATTTGTGTGTCCCTCCTTTGCTCAATCACATTATTCGTTTGGTTCATTGGCAATAGTCCCTCCTTTCCATAAAAGCTTCCTTGTGACTAATCTCGCCATTTGTAGTAACTTTCATTGCCAATAGTCCCTCCTTTCCAGAAAAGTTTCCTTGTGACTAATCTCGCCATTTGTAGTAACTTTCATTGCCAATAGTCCCTCCTTTCCTGAAAAGCTTCCTTGTGACTAATCTCGCCATTTGTAGTAACTTTCATTGCCAATAGTCCCTCCTTTCCAGAAAAGCTTCCTTGTGACTAATCTCGCCATTTGTAGTAACTTTCATTGCCAATAGTCCCTCCTTTCCTGAAAAGCTTCCTTGTGACTAATCTCGCCATTTGTAGTAACTTTCATTGCCAATAGTCCCTCCTTTCCAGAAAAGCTTCCTTGTGACTAATCTCGCCATTTGTAGTAACTTTCATTGCCAATAGTCCCTCCTTTTGTTTAGTCCCTCTAGGTTAATATACACTCAGATTTTACATCTTCACTCATTGCAATCACTCCCTCCTTGCTAATGCTCCCTCCTTGCCAAGAGTGTATGTGCACCAACAGCCCTTATTTATAAATTAGTCCCAAAGTTAGTTATTTCAAAGTAAAACATTTGTAAGTGTCCTTTTAATAGAACAAGTAAGACTGTCAAGGCTTAAACATTGTTCTTCTTTTACATGTTACATTTTGACATAGGCTGTTTGAAGTGTGCGTTGGATTTGTTTACTAAACGTAATTTTTGGGTGGTTTCTGTTTCCTTTTTCACCAGAAATCGCAAAATGGGCCATTCGCTGAATGTGCAAGCGGTGGTGGCCCAGGACCTGCGCTTTCTGAGCGTCCTGGCAGGCTACCCTGGCTCAGCCCATGATGCGTATATCCTGCGCAGATCTGGATTATTCCGCCGGTTTGAGTCAGGGGAATTTGCGGGTGCATGGCTCCTTGGTAAGTTGGCTCAAATTATCGCTTTGGATTGTATATGTATGGGCAAGTTTTATGTTGGATTTACCTTTCAGAAACGCTGCCTTGCCCCTCACCTTGTGAACATGTGTAAGCACACTGTAACCATTAGCTTAGACAAACTCCATTTGCTGCAAAATTGTTTTGCCTGCATTGTTTTAATTAATAAGTGTAATGTGAGGCCAAGTCTGAAACAGCCTTCGAAACCATTTTCTTTCGAAATCTGTAATTGACTTTACCAGAGAGTCAGCGCCATCTTTGCTTACATGCATTTAACTTACTGAGTAGAGGTGAGCGGGATAAAGTGCAGGGGCAGGCTTACACCGGTTTGGGAGTAAGGCAAGAATTCTAAAGGGGCAGGTCAAGTTAGACCATACTACATTGTTCTGCAGCACAGGCAGGAAACAATATCTGCTAACAGTCTGCCTGATTGCCCACCATCCCCAGTATTATTTGCCTACTTTTGACCCACATCTATCACATATGTTTAATTCTTGTTTTAGCATCTGCAATCTGTATGCTCATGTTTGTGTGACAATGTCACATACCTCTTTTATTTTTATTGCAGTAGTAATGTTGCGTGGCAATGTATGATTTCCTGTTATTAATTTTTTTGTTTTTTTTGGGCTTATTTAGGAGATTTGGGGTATCCACTACTGCCGTGGCTCATGACTCCGGTCCTCCGGCCACAAACTCCAGCACAAGAGGCCTATAACCGTGCACATCGAAAGACCAGGGCAGTGGTGGAGAGGGCCTTTGGACTCCTCAAGACCCGGTTTCGGTGCTTGGACCACACTGGGGGCTCCCTGCAGTATGACCCGAAAAAGGTAATTGACATTATAATGGCATGTGCCGCGCTCCATAATTTAGCCATTATGCAAAGGGTCCCCCGATATCTGGATTGCCCACCCTCTCCACCCTCCGATGAGGCAGACGACGCCTATGTGGGCCAGCCAAGTGCGTCTGGGCAAGCCGTGGGGGCAAATTTAATAGCCACACATTTTGCCTAATTTAGTTTTTAGTTTATTTATTTATTTTTTTTTTGTTTGGCTATGTTTAATTTCATTATGAAGTAAACAATAATGAATTTGTGCAACCCAAAAAAAAAACTATGTTGGAGTATTTATTTGGAGACCTTGGTTCTTGTTTGTTTTGGTCCCAACTTGAACTCATATTTCTATATCAAAACACCACACACATGAGCTTGTTCAAAACAAAATGTTTACTACTTAGTAAAAGGTATATGTGAGACAAACAGAATCGGAGGTGAGTGCCCCTCACATACTTTGGGACCACACCTGTACATGCAATTATGTTCAATACATTTGTACACAAAATAAATAGCACAAAATTAATCCCTCTCCTGCTTGCCCACATTTTCCACCGACACAGGTTGAAAGCAAACCTAGCTATGCCACATCTACACCTGTAAGTCAGTGGGCCACCCAAACAAGAACACCCAGTCCCAATCCAAATCCAGTACAATCACAGCCAGGGTCCAAGGTCTTTGATGTTGAGGCCAGAATGTCACCCAATCATGCCGCCAAACATGAGGAGCCACCACAAATGTTATTGTGGCCAGGGCAGCCGCGCAACACCTTAAGTGGCCGATTCACTGAGTCTGGGACTCTGGCATTGGCTACTGGGCTACCTCAGGCCTTGAATGAGCTATATGGTGGATAATCAAAAGCAACCTTGCAAGAACAGCGCAAAATGTGTGATTTTTAGCCCTCACCAGACAAGTCAATCCAGTGGGTAGGTTTCGCAAAGATATGGACCAGATTCATGCCTAACACACCTTAATATGTGTGATGCCCATAGAACCCAGGTTGTGGCCCTTGGTGGGGGGGGGGGGCATAACATGGGCCTGTGTGGCATTCAGAATCTGCAACTGTTCCAAAATGTGTCTTTGGTTAGTGTGCATTTCGGCCATGCCTGACCTAATTTCTGAAGTCAAGTTGGCCATGTGGCTGTTATGGGTCCTCAATTCAGTCAGCACGGCACTGAAGGTAGTATTTAGGGACTCTAATTGGCCCCTAATATGCTCCTGATTTTGTTGGTTTTGGCGGCGAAAAAGGCGCCTCTCATGGTGCCATGCTGACTCCATCATCTGCACGCCCCTCCCCTGGGAAACTGGGCGACGTTGCTGAGTACGCCGCCCAATTCCCCGGGTTGTGGGGCGTGCAGATGATGTTGCTCGAGGACCCCCAACAGCCACAGGTCTGCTCGCCAAATCCTCAGCAGCAGATCTGAAACTGGGGACTGGAGGGTCAGTCTCTGCATGCTGCCCACGATGTGCAGGCAGCATGCAGCCAGCTTCACTCTGCTGCTGTGGATTTGGCGGAGACACATTTTGGGACAGTTGCAGATTCTGTCCCAGGGGAAGATCTTCAGAATCTCCTATGAAGCTTCCATCTTCCTCCTGCTCCTGGATTTGCTCCATCAGTGTGTGGCTCTGTTGGGGACATGTAAAAAAAAACAGGTTCAGTGTGTGGAATACCTATAAAAACCACACAAGCCAAACATGGCAAGCTACATGCATACACAACACCCTCAAAATACACTTACCGTAGACATCGGATCCTGGGTCCTATGCAGCGCGGAAGAAGACGGACGCGGTAACATGGCAGAGGAGTCCCCACTAGCTGAGGGATGATGCTGGCCTGCTTTGGAAGAAAAACAGCGATTAATACACACAACTATGCATAGTTTATGATTAAGAACACATATGGTAATCCAAGAAACGTGGCAAAGCAGTAAGGGCCCCTCCCACAACGTGGCCACTTGGCATTCCCTAGGAATCCCATTACATTAGTGCATGGATTGTTAAACCAGACTAGACACATCACGTGTCTCAAACCAAACATGCAAAGAATGGCTGATGTGTGAGTTGCAACATCCCTTTAAGGGGAGGAAGTTAACACACTAAGGTGGGAAAAAACACTTACAATATGATTCTGGTGGGGAACATTTGTATGGCATAAAACCTTCCTAGAAAACCATCTTAATCAGTTGTGCAACTAAACCAGCTCCAAACAAATTGACCAACAGGCAAAGATGTTATTGTGGCGTGTGCTTCTCAATTAATACATAGCACCCATTCATTTTCTACACTTCAAAGTGACATATTTGTCACACATTTCATTAAACATCATGTATGTGGATGTCAATTTGCACATTACCAGGCCACACCCATGACACTCCCTAGTCAAAGTGAGCACTCCTAACAAACCCACCCCCTAGAGCCATGTGCTTAGCTAGCCCTTGCTCCCACCCCCTAGAGCCATGTGCTTAGCTAGCCCTTGCTCCCACCCCCTACAGCCATGTGCTTAGCTAGCCCTTGCTCCAACCCCCTACAGCCATGTGCTTAGCTAGCCCTTGCTCCCACCCCCTACAGCCATGTGCTTAGCTAGCCCTTGCTCCCACCCCCTACAGCCATGTGCTTAGCTAGCCCGTGCTGCGTATGTGTATGTTTCTATACATTTGTGTGGTCATTCAGACATTACTAACCTGCAGGAATTGGTGGGTTGTCGGTGTCCTGCTGGCCTGAGTGTCCCTCTAAGGCCACGGGATGTAATAAGGACAGCACCATCTCCTCAGCCGGTGTAAAGCGCATTTTGGTTGGGAAACCTCCGCCAGTTGTTTCGCTGAAAAACATAGTAAGCATAATTAAGCGCACTGATGGACAGACAAGAATAATAAAAACCCAAACATTAGCTATGTACCTGTGCATCCGCCTTAGATTCTCTTTCTTCCGCACTGCATATTTCAGGTCCGAAATCTTCCGTTGAATCTGGTCCATATCTTTACGTTCCTCACCCGCTGCATTGACTTGCCTGGTGAGTTCTTCAAAAATCTCGGTTTTGCGCTGTTTACTGGTGTGTTTTGATCTTCTACCATATAGCTCATCAAAATGTAAGGTGAGACCAGTAGCCAATGCCAGAGTTTGGGACTCAGCAAAACGGCCACCCAAGTGTCCTCTGCGCAAGTTGCGCCCTCTTCGGGGTGGTTGTGGCTCCTCACTGCTTGGTTGCAAATGGGGTGACATTCTGGCCTGGGGGGATGGAGGAGACCTCAAGGACTGGAGGCTGGCTGTTGATTTTACTGGACTTGGGAAGGGACTGGGTGTTCTTGGCTGGGTGGACCCTGAAGTTGCAGGTGTAGATGTGGCATAGGGTGAATGCATGCCAACCTGTGCCGGAGGATAATGTGGGCGAGCAAGAGAGGGTGTTGGCGACCTTGAGCTGCTGCTGTGGCTCTGTGGGGCCTTGGAGGTGGTTGGCTGGGTCTGTGGGCCCTTGGAGGTGGTTGGCTGGGTCTGTGGGGCCTTGGAGGTGGGTTGCTTGGCCTTAGTTTTTGAGCCACGTGCGGGGGGGGAGGGGGCCGTTGGCCTTTGGCGGCTTTTCGGGCTTCTGGAGCGTGTCCTGGTTTGGCCCCTGCGGCGCCTTGGGCCCCTGCTGCGGCTTCTGGACCGGGAGGTGGTTCGGCCCCTGCGGCGCCTTGGGCCCCTGCTGCGGCTTCTGGACCGGGAGGGGGTTCGGCCCCTGCTGCGCCTTGGGCCCCTGCTGCGGCTTCTGGACCGGGAGGTGGTTCGGCCCCTGCTGCGCCTTGGGCCCCTGCTGCGGCTTCTGGACCGGGAGGTGGTTCGGCCCCTGCTGCGCCTTGGGCCCCTGCTGCGGCTTCTGGACCGGGAGGTGGTTCGGCCCCTGCGGCGCCTTGGGCCCCTGCTGCGGCTTGTGGACCGGGAGGTGGTTCGGCCCCTGCTGCGGCTTCTGGCCCGGTGTTTTTGGCCTTTGCCTATGGCCTTGGTGCCACGTGGGGGGGGTGATGTGGGGCAGGGTGGGGTGGGGCTTCGTCCCCTCTTACCCATCTGTGGGCCAGGAGTTTTAGCAGCCTTGGTTACCTTGCCCCTTGGTTGTGGTGGTGCTGCAACCTCCTTTTTTGCCGCAGCCTTGGTGGTAGCCCTTAGTCGGGCTTTAGGCTCTTGCGACCGTGTTTGCGGACCCACGCCCTGCTCAGCCTGCTTGCTCTGCTTCTTAGCTGGAAGTTTTCTTTTTGGTGCCATTTTGTGTGGACTCTCAAAGAGAATGAGCTGTGTGTGCAGGGACCTTTAAATAAGGTCTCCGGCGTGTGACGCCTACGCGTTCGCTTACGCGCACGTCCGGCCGTTCGCACGGCCGTGCGAAACCCGGAAACCGCTGGGGCCGTGCTTATCTGCTGCCTAGAAGAAGAAGAAAGATGGCGCCCACTATCTTCACCCGCCAACAAGAAGAGATAATCATGCTTGTAAGTGTCTTTTAACGACTTTGCTTGGATTGTTAATTGTTGCTCTACATGTTAAGGATGCGCAAAAAGTTATCTTTTTGTTAAAGCTTTGGTTGGACTACATGCACAACCAAGCGCACGCCACACACGTGCCAAACGACAGTGCTGCCATATTTGAAAGTTAACTTAGGCTAAAAGTGTGTGTGTGTATGTGTTCATGTGATTGAACCAAATAATGTATTGTTGCCTCTTCTACATATGCATTTCTGAGTTCTTGCTATGTTTGTTTTTTGTTTTGCAGACCATGCTGGAGCGCAGGTACGACTACCTGCCCAACTCGTTTGCCAAACGAAACGTCGCCCTGGAGATCATCTCGGAGATACAACACCAGACCGACACCACCTTCACCCACACACAGATCATGCAGCATTGGTCGGACCTGAAGCGACTGCACATGCCCCGGGTGCGGAGGTTTTTTGGAATCCATTTCCCAAGTAAGTACATAGCGCTTGCATGCAAGATGTAACTAGGACAGAATTTATGCCTTTTATTTATAATGCCTTCTCTTTTGTAGTGTTGGAAATGGATTACAGAATTCGCCGCACCCGGAGGCGCCCAGGCCGACCAGTGCTGCATGATTCTGCAGCTGGGAGTGAAGGTGGTGGATCTCCAGGGCGACGGGCCGACCCCTCCTCTGTGGCCTCCTCAGACCAGCCCCTGGACCTTACCACAGAGGAGGGGCGGCACAGCGTGGGCAGGCAGTCGTACCCTGCCACGCATGCGGGATCCTCTGGTATGTCACTCTTCATGTCTACACCCAAACATCTAATTGCTAGCTCCTGATATCACCAAACTGAATCCTTTATTCTGTCTTTGTAGATGTTTCTGTTGTGGGTGAAGTAGTGGGTGAGGAGGCAGCAGATAGGAGCCCACAAGACCCTGGAGAAGGTGAGTGATGTGACCCAGACTTAGCTAAAAACATTTGAGGACTGCGGAATCAGACATCCAAACTAACCATTTGGCCCATGTTTCAACAGGCACTTCTTCACAGCAGAGCCAGGAACCAGGACCTCAGGGTGTTGTCCCCAACGAGCCATCTCTCGGCCACCAACCAAGTAAGTAGTCATGGCATTATAAAGATTTCTGTCTAAATTCCCATGAACACCAAAACACATAATGCCCTAGTCAATGCCAATATAAGAGGGACCTGAATTAGCTTAATTAGTTGCCCAACTGTCCTGTGGCCACTGAATTAGCTTAATTAGTTGCCCAACTGTCCTGTGGCCACTGAATTAGCTTAATTAGTTGCCCAACTGTCCTGTGGCCACTGAATTAGCTTAATTAGTTGCCCAACTGTCCTGTGGCCACTGAATTAGCTTAATTAGTTGCCCAACTGTCCTGTGGCCACTGAATTAGCTTAATTAGTTGCCCAACTGTCCTGTGGCCACTGAATTAGCTTAATGACCTGTGGCCACTTCCTAACCTTAATTCCTGTCATTAATGACATCTGTGCATTATAGTTAATTTGTTTCTTAAAATACATTAAATCCACAGGTGAGAAACATGTATTGTTCTCCGAATAATTTGTTTTTCTGATTTTTTGGCAGGGACCACAAGACAGCGACTTGCTGATATGAATCGGAGGGTCCTTGAGTTGGTGGCCGATCTGCAGGCGATGCGGGACACGTTGGGGACAACAGAAGAGGAAGACTAGTGTCCTGGTTCCTGGCCCTGTAGATTTGTAAATAGTTTGATTTGTACATAGTTTTATTGGTTAAACACCAAAGTTTTTTGTATATAGTTTTATTGTTTTAAAAAAAGTTTTTATTGTATATAGTTTTTAAAGTTTTTGAAAAAAAATTAGTGTATATATTTTTAATAACCAACAAACAATTTGTATATAGTTTTAAATTTTTTAGGGCCAAAGTTGGCCCAAAAATTTTTACAACAAATGGCAATTGACCAATAAATACAAAAAAAACAAAAAAACATGTTGTCCCATTTATTTGCACACATACATTTAACAAAAACAAGGGGCCAATGACATATTTGAAAATCAAGATTGTGATGTCCGTGAAGTGATTTGGGTAAGTTTTAGGGTGTGAAAATGGAAGAAGAAACAAGGCGCTATGTGATTTGGGTAAGTTTTAGGGTGTAAAAATGGAAGAAGAAACAAGGCGCTAAGTGATTTGGGTAAGTTTTAGGGTGTGAAAATGGAAGAAGAAACAAGGCGCTATGTGATTTGGGTAAGTTTTAGGGTGTGAAAATGGAAGAAGAAACAAGGCGCTAAGTGATTTGGGTAAGTTTTAGGGTGTGAAAATGGAAGAAGAAACAAGGCGCTATGTGATTTGGGTAAGTTTTAGGGTGTGAAAATGGAAGAAGAAACAAGGCGCTAAGTGATTTGGGTAAGTTTTAGGGTGTGAAAATGGAAGAAGAAACAAGGCGCTAAGTGATTTGGGTAAGTTTTAGGGTGTGAAAATGGAAGAAGAAACAAGGCGCTAAGTGATTTGGGTAAGTTTTAGGGTGTGAAAATGGAAGAAGAAACAAGGCGCTGAGTGATTTGGGTAAGTTTTAGGGTGTGAAAATGGAAGAAGAAACAAGGCGCTAAGTGATTTGGGTAAGTTTTAGGGACCTAAAATGGAAGAAGAAACAAGGCGCTAAGTGATTTGGGTAAGTTTTAGGGTGTGAAAATGGAAGAAGAAACAAGGCGCTGAGTGATTTGGGTAAGTTTTAGGGACCTAAAATGGAAGAAGAAACAAGGCGCTAAGTGATTTGGGTAAGTTTTAGGGTGTGAAAATGGAAGAAGAAACAAGGCGCTAAGTGATTTGGGTAAGTTTTAGGGTGTGAAAATGGAAGAAGAAACAAGGCGCTGAGTGATTTGGGTAAGTTTTAGGGTGTGAAAATGGAAGAAGAAACAAGGCGCTAAGTGATTTGGGTAAGTTTTAGGGACCTAAAATGGAAGAAGAAACAAGTCGCTAAGTGATTTGGGTAAGTTTTAGGGTGTGAAAATGGAAGAAGAAACAAGGCGCTGAGTGATTTGGGTAAGTTTTAGGGACCTAAAATGGAAGAAGAAACAAGGCGCTAAGTGATTTGGGTAAGTTTTAGGGTGTGAAAATGGAAGAAGAAACAAGGTGCTATGTGATTTGGGTAAGTTTTAGGGTGTGAAAATGGAAGAAGAAACAAGGCGCTGAGTGATTTGGGTAAGTTTTAGGGTGTGAAAATGGAAGAAGAAACAAGGCGCTGAGTGATTTGGGTAAGTTTTAGGGTGTGAAAATGGAAGAAGAAACAAGGCGCTAAGTGATTTGGGTAAGTTTTAGGGACCTAAAATGGAAGAAGAAACAAGGCGCTAAGTGATTTGGGTAAGTTTTAGGGTGTGAAAATGGAAGAAGAAACAAGGCGCTGAGTGATTTGGGTAAGTTTTAGGGACCTAAAATGGAAGAAGAAACAAGGCGCTAAGTGATTTGGGTAAGTTTTAGGGTGTGAAAATGGAAGAAGAAACAAGGCGCTATGTGATTTGGGTAAGTTTTAGAGTGTGAAAATGGAAGAAGAAACAAGGCGCTAAGTGATTTGGGTAAGTTTTAGGGACCTAAAATGGAAGAAGAAACAAGGCGCTAAGTGATTTGGGTAATTTTTAGGGACCTAAAATGGAAGAAGAAACAAGGCGCTAAGTGATTTGGGTAAGTTTTAGGGACCTAAAATGGAAGAAGAAACAAGGCGCTAAGTGATTTGGGTAAGTTTTAGGGTGTGAAAATGGAAGAAGAAACAAGGCACTAAGTGATTTGGGTAAGTTTTAGGGACCTAAAATGGAAGAAGAAACAAGGCGCTAAGTGATTTGGGTAATTTTTAGGGACCTAAAATGGAAGAAGAAACAAGGCGCTAAGTGATTTGGGTAAGTTTTAGGGACCTAAAATGGAAGAAGAAACAAGGCGCTAAGTGATTTGGGTAAGTTTTAGGGACCTCAAGGGAAAAGGCAGGATAGCGCGAAGTGGTTAGGGTGAGCTTTAAGGGACCTCAAGGGAAAGGGCAGGATAGCGCGAAGTGGTTAGGGTGAGCTTTAAGGGACCTCAAGGGAAAAGGCAGGATAGCGCGAAGTGGTTAGGGTGAGCTTTAAGGGACCTCAAGGGAAAAGGCAGGATAGCGCGAAGTGGTTAGGGTGAGCTTTAAGGGACCTCAAAGGAAAAGGCAGGATAGCGCGAAGTGGTTAGGGTGAGCTTTAAGGGACCTCAAGGGAAAAGGCAGGATAGCGCGAAGTGGTTAGGGTGAGCTTTAAGGGACCTCAAGGGAAAAGGCAGGATAGCGCGAAGTGGTTAGGGTGAGCTTTAAGGGACCTCAAGGGAAAAGGCAGGATAGCGCGAAGTGGTTAGGGTGAGCTTTAAGGGACCTCAAGGGAAAAGGCAGGATAGCGCGAAGTGGTTAGGGTGAGTTTAGTGATGGAAGTGAAATTATGTAGGCGAGCACTTTAATGAGAGAAGTTTGTAGTGCGCAGGCGCAATATCGTAAGAATTTCGTCTGGCCAGATATTTTAGGAAAAAATGAAGCAGGATGTAGCGGGAAAATGATAGGATTCGTGTGAGGATACGATGGGAAAAGGGCAAAAACGAAAGGCTACGTTGGTAGTTGTGAAAAATGAATCTGAACATTTTCGAAGGAAAATGACAGCCTCGTCTGCGTACTCTGGCATACGAGCACACGGACATGCTACGGAAGGTTTACGAAGCATGCATAGAATCGCTCGAACGTTCATGCGAGAGCGGGAAATTTTGAAAATCTTACGACGTCGGCACCAAAGCGAAAGTTTTTTTGTGTCTCTCTGAATCGAGCCTAATATATGGGCTCCTAATGCTGCTGCCAACTACAATGTGGTTTTCAGTCAATACATGGGTTCCCTATGCTACTGTCAAGTCCAGAATGTGTCTTTTGGGCAATATATGAGCTCCCTATGCTGCTGCCAACTCCAGGGTGTGTCTTTTAGGCAATATATGAGCTCCCTATGCAGCTGCCAATTCCAAAGTGTTTCTCAGGCAATATATGGGCTCTCTATGCTGCTGCCAAGTCCAGAGTGTGTCTTTCAGTCAATGTATGGGCTCCCTGTGATGCTGCCAACTCCAGGGCGTGTTTTTCAGACAATATATGGGCTCCTAATGCTGCTGCCAACTCCAGTGTCTCTTTAAGGCAATATATGGGCTCCCTAAGCTGCTGCCAACTCCAGTGTGTCTTTCAATCAATATATGGGCTCCCTATGATGCTGTCAACTCCGGGGTGTGTTTTTCATGCAATATATGGGCTCCAAATGCAGCTGCAAACTCCAGTGTCTTTTTCAGGCAATATACGGCTCCCTATGCTGCTGCCAAGTCCAGAGTGTGCCTTTCAGGCAATTTATGGGCTCCCTATGCTGCTGCCAACTCCTGGAACTGTCTTTCAGGCAATATATGGGCTCCCTATGCTGCTGCCAACTCCAGAGTGTGTCTTTCAGGCAATATATGGGCTTCCTATGCTGCTGCCAAGTCCAGAGTGTGTCTTTCAGGCAATATTTGAGTTCCCTAGACTGCTGCCAACTCCAAGGTCTTTTTCAGGTAATATATGGGCTCCCTATGCTGCTGCCAAGTCCAGAGTGTGTCTTTCAGGCAATATATGGGCTCCCAATGCTGCTGCCAACTCCAGAGTGTGTCTTTCAGTCAATATATGGGCTCCCTATGCTGCTGCCAACTCCTGTGTGTGTTTTTCAGGCAATATATGAGCTCCCTATGCTGCTGCCAACTCCACTGTGTTTTTCAGGCAATATATGAGCTCCCTATACTGCTGCCAACTCCAGTGTGTCTTTCAGGCAATATATGGGCTCCCTATGCTGCTGCCAACTCCAGGGTGTGTTTTACAGGCAATGTATGGGCTCCCTATGCTGCTGCCAAGTCCAGAGTGTGTCTTTCAGTCAATATATGGGCTCCCTATGATTCTGCCAACTCCCAGGTGTGTTTTTCAGGCAATATATGGGCTCCCTATGCTGCTGCCAAGTCCAGAGTGTGTCTTTCAGTCAATATATGGGCTCCCTATGATTCTGCCAAATCCTGGGTGTGTTTTTCAGGCAATATATGGGCTCCCTATGCTGCTGCCAAATCGTGGGTGTGTCTTTCAGCCAATATATGAGTTCCCTAGACTGCTGCCAACTCCAATGTGTTTTTCAACAATATATGAGCTCCCTATGCTGCTGCCAAGTCCAGAGTGTGTCTTTCAGGCAAGATATGAGTTCCCTAGACTGTTGCCAACTCCAAGGTGTTTTTCAGGTAATATATGGGCTTCCTATGCTGCTGCCAAGTCCAGAGTGTGTCGTTCAGGCAATAGATGGGCTCCCTATGCTGCTGCCAACTCCAGAGTGTGTCTTTCAGTCAATATATGGGCTCCCTATGCTGCTGCCAACTCCTGGGTGTGTCTTTCAGGCAATATATGAGTTCCCTATGCTGCTTCCAACTCCAATGTGTTTTTCAGGCAATATATGAGCTCCCTATACTGCTGCCAACTCCAGTGTGTCTTTCAGGCAATATAAGGGCTCCCTATGCTGCTGCCAACTCCAGGGTGTGTTTTACAGGCAATATATGGACTCCCTATGCTGCTGCCAAGTCCAGAGTGTGTCTTTCAGTCAATATATGGGCTCCCTATGCAGCTGTCAAACCCTGGGTGTGTCTTTCAGGCATAATATGATCTCCCTATGCTGCTGCCAACTCCTGGGTGTGTATTTCAGGCAATATATGATCTCCCTATGCTGCTGCCAAATCCAGGGTGTGTTTTACAGGCAATATATGGGCTCCCTATGCTGCTGCAAAGTCTAGAGTGTGTCTTTCAGTCAATATATGGGCTCCCTATGCTGCTGTCAAACCCTGGGTGTGTCTTTCAGGCAATATATGATCTCCCTATGTTGCTGCCAACTTCTGGGTGTGTCTTTCAGGCAATATATGAGTTCCCTATGCTGCTGCCAACTCCAATGTGTTTTTCAGGCAATATATGAGCTCCCTATGCTGCTGCCAACTCCAATGTGTTTTTCAGGCAACATATGAGCTCACTATGCTGCTTCCAACTCCTGGGTGTTTTTCAGGCAATATATGGGCTCCCTATGATGCTGCCATCTCCAGTGTGTGTGTTTTCAGGCAATATATGGGGTCCGAATGCTGCTGTCAACTCCAGTGTCTCTTTCAGACAATATATGGGCTTCCTATGCTGCTGCCAACTCCAGGGTGTGTTTTTCAGGCAATATATGGGAATCCTGATGCTGCTGCCATCTCCTGGGTGTGTCTTTTAGGCAATATATGGGCTCCTAATGCTGCTGGAAACTCCAGTGTCTCTTTCAGGAAATATATGGGCTCCCTATGCTGCTGCCAAGTCCAGAGTGTGTCTTTCAGGCAATATATGGGCTCCTAATGCTGCTGCCAACCCCTGGGTTTGTCTTTCAGGCAATATATGAGTTCCCTATGCTCATGCCAACTCCAATGTGTTTTTCAGGCAATATATGCGCTCGCTATGCTGCTGCCAACTCCAGTGTGTCTTTCAGGCAATATATGGGCTCCTAATGCTGCTGCTAACTCCTGGGTGTGTCTTTCAGGCAATATATGGCCTCCTAATGCTGTTGCCAATTACAGAGTGTGTCTTTCAGTCAATATATGGGCTCACTATGCTGCTGCCAAGTCCAGAGTGTGTCTTTCAGTCAATATATGGGCTCCCTATGCTGCTGTCAAATCTTGGGTGTGTCTTTCAGTCAATATATTGGCTCCTTATGCTGCTGCCAACTCCTGGGTGTGTCTTTCAGGCAAAATATGAGCTCCCTATGCTGCTGCATTCTCCTGGGTGTGACTTTCAGGCGATATATGAGCTCCCTATGCTGCTGCCAACTCCTGGGTGTGTCTTTCAGGCAATATATGAGCTCCCTATGCTGCTGCCAACTCCTGGGTGTGTCTTTCAGGCAATATATGGGCTCCCCTTGCTGCTGTCAACTCTTGGGTGTGTCTTTCAGGCAATATATGAGTTCCCTATGCTCATGCCAACTCCAATGTGTTTTTCAGGCAATATATGAGCTATTTATGCTGCTGCCGACTCCAGTGTGTCTTCCAGGCAATATATGGGCTCCCTATGCTGCTGCCAACTCCAGGGTGTGTCTTTCAGGCAATATATGGGCTTCTAATGCTGCTGCTAACTCCTGGGTGTGTCTTTCAGGCAATATATGGGCTCCTAATGCTGCTGCAAACTCCAGAGTGTGTCTTTCAGTCAATATATGGGCTCCCTATGCTGCTGCCAAGTCCAGAGTGTGTCTTTCAGTCAATATATGGGCTCTCTATGCTGCTGTCAAATCTTGGGTGTGTCTTTCAGTCAATATATTGGCTCCCTATGCTGCTGCCAAATCCTGGGTGTGTCTTTCATGCAATATATGAGCTCCCTATGCTGCTGCAAAATCCAGGGTGTTTTTTTCAGGCAATATATTTGCTTCTAGTGCTGCTGCCAACTCCTGGGTGTGTCTTTCAGGTAATATATGGGCTCCGTATGCTGCTGCCAAGTCCAGAGTGTGTCTTTCAGTCAATATATGGGCTCCCTATGCTGCTGCCAAGTCCAGAGTTTGCCTTTCAGTCAATATATGGGCCCCCTATGCTGCTGCCAAATCTTGGGTGTGTCTTTCAGCCAATATATGAGTTCCCTATACTGCTGCAAACTCCAATGTGTTTTTCAGGCAATATATGAGCTCCCTATGCTGCTACCCACTCCAAGGTGTCTTTCAGTCAATATATGGGCTCTCTATGATGCTGCCAACTCCAGGGTGTGTTTTTCAAGCAATATATGGGCTCCTAATGCTGCTGCCAACTCCAATGTCTCTTTCAGGCAATATTTGGGCTCCCTATGCTGCTGCCAAATCCTGGGTGTGTCTTTCAGGCAATATATGGGGTCCTACTGCTGCTGCCAACTCCAGTGTCTCTTTCAGACAATATACGGGCTCCCTATACTGCTGCCAAGTCCAGAGTGTGTCTTTCAGGCAATATATGAACTCCCTGTGCTGCTGCCAACTCCAGGGTGTGTTTTCCAGGCAATATATGGGAATCCTGATGCTGCTGCCATCTCCTGGGCGTGTCTTTCAGCCAATATATGGGCTCCCTATGCTGCTTCCAAGTCCAGAGTGTGTCTTTCAGTCAATATATGGGCTCCCTATGCTGCTGCCAAGTCCAGAGTGTGTCTTTCAGTCAATATATGGGCTCCCTATGCTGCTGCCAAGTCCAGAGTGTGTCTTTCAGTCAATACATGGGCTCCCTATGCTGCTTTAAAATCCTGGGTGTGTCTTTCATGCAATATATGAGCTCCCTATGCTGCTGCCAACTCCTGGGTGTGTCTTTCAGGCAATATATGAGCTCCCTATGCTGCTGCCAACTCCAGAGTGTGTCTTTCATTCAATATATGGGCTCCCTATGCTGCTGCCAACTCCTGGGTGTGTCTTTAAGGCAATATATGAGCTACCTATACTGCTGCCAACTCCAGTGTGTCTTTCAGGCAATATATGGGCTCCCTATGCTGCTGCCAACTCCAGGGTGTGTTTTACAGGCAATATATGGACTCCCTATGCTGCTGCCAAGTCCAGAGTGTGTCTTTCAGGCATAATATGATCTCCCTATGCTGCTGCCAACTCCTGGGTGTGTATTTCAGGCAATATATGATCTCCCTATGCTGCTGCCAACTCCAGGGTGTGTTTTACAGGCAATATATGGGCTCCCTATGCTGCTGCCAAGTCTAGAGTGTGTCTTTCAGTCAATATATGGGCTCCCTATGCTGCTGTCAAACCCTGGGTGTGTCTTTCAGGCAATATATGATCTCCCTATGCTGCTGCCAACTTTTGGGTGTGTCTTTCAGGCAATATATGAGTTCCCTATACTGCTGCCAACTCCAATGTGTTTTTCAGGCAATATATGAGCTCCCTATGCTGCTGCCAACTCCACGGTGTTTTTCAGGCAACATATGAGCTCACTATTCTGCTTCCAACTCCTGGGTGTTTCTCAGGCAATATATGGGCTCCCTATGATGCTGCCAACTCCAGTGTGTGTGTTTTCAGGCAATATATGGGGTCCGAATGCTGCTGTCAACTCCAGTGTCTCTTTCAGACAATATATGGGCTCCCTATGCTGCTGCCAACTCCAGCGTGTGTTTTTCAGGCAATATATGGGAATCCTGATGCTGCTGCCATCTCCTGGGTGTGTCTTTCAGGCAATATATGGGCTCCTAATGCTGCTGGAAACTCCAGTGTCTCTTTCAGGAAATATATGGGCTCCCTATGCTGCTGCCAAGTCCAGAGTGTGTCTTTCAGGCAATATATGGGCTCCTAATGCTGCTGCTAACTACAATGTGGTTTTCAGTCAATATATGGGCTCCCTATGCTGCTGCCAACCCCTGGGTTTGTCTTTCAGGCAATATATGGGCTCCCCTTGCTGCTGTCAACTCTTGGGTGTGTCTTTCAGGCAATATATGAGTTCCCTATGCTCATGCCAACTCCAATGTGTTTTTCAGGCAATATTTGAGCTCGCTATGCTGCTGCCAACTCCAGTGTGTCTTTCAGGCAATATATGGGCTCCTAATGCTGCTGCTAACTCCTGGGTTTGTCTTTCAGGCAATATATGGCCTCCTAATGCTGCTGCCAATTACAGAGTGTGTCTTTCAGTCAATATATGGGCTCCCTATGCTGCTGCCAAGTCCAGAGTGTGTCTTTCAGTCAATATATGGGCTCCCTATGCTGCTGTCAAATCTTGGGTGTGTCTTTCAGTCAATATATTGGCTCCTTATGCTGCTGCCAACTCCTGGGTGTGTCTTTCAGGTAAAATATGAGCTCCCTATGCTGCTGCATTCTCCTGGGTGTGACTTTCAGGCAATATATGAGCTCCCTATGCTGCTGCCAACTCCTGGGTGTGTCTTTCAGGCAATATATGAGCTCCCTATGCTGCTGCCAACTCCTGGGTGTGTCTTTCAGGCAATATATGGGTTCCCCTTGCTGCTGTCAACTCTTGGGTGTGTCTTTCAGGCAATATATGAGTTCCCTATGCTCATGCCAACTCCAATGTGTTTTTCAGGCAATATATGAGCTCTCTATGCTGCTGCCAACTCCAGTGTGTCTTCCAGGCAATATATGGGCTCCTTATGCTGCTGCCAACTCCAGGGTGTGTCTTTCAGGCAATATATGGGCTTCTAATGCTGCTGCTAACTCCTGGGTGTGTCTTTCAGGCAATATATGGGCTCCTAATGTTGCTGCAAACTCCAGAGTGTGTCTTTCAGTCAATATATGGGCTCCCTATGCTGCTGCCAAGTCCAGAGTGTGTCTTTCAGTCAATATATGGGCTCCCTATGCTGCTGTCAAATCTTGGGTGTGTCTTTCAGTCAATATATTGGCTCCCTATGCTGCTGCCAAATCCTGGGTGTGTCTTTCATGCAATATATGAGCTCCCTATGCTGCTGCAAAATCCAGGGTGTTTTTTTCAGGCAATATATTCGCTTCTAGTGCTGCTGGGTGTGTCTTTCAGGTAATATATGGGCTCCATATGCTGCTACCAAGTCCAGAGTGTGTCTTTCAGTCAATATATGGGCTACCTATGCTGCTGCCAAGTCCAGAGTGTGTCTTTCAGTCAATATATGGGCCCCCTATGCTGCTTAAAAATCCTGGGTGTGTCTTTCATGCAATATATGAGCTCCCTATGCTGCTGCCAACTCCTGGGTGTGCTGCCCCTATGCTGCTGCCAAATCTTGGGTGTGTCTTTCAGCCAATATATGAGTTCCCTATACTGCTGCAAACTCCAATGTGTTTTTCAGGCAATATATGAGCTCCCTATGCTGCTGCCCACTCCAAGGTGTCTTTCAGTCAATATATAGGTTCTCTATGATGCTGCCAACTCCAGGGTGTGTTTTTCAAGCAATATATGGGCCCCTAATGCTGCTGCCAACTCCAATGTCTCTTTCAGGCAATATTTGGGCTCCCTATGCTGCTGCCAAGTCCAGAGTGTGTCTTTCAGCCAATATATGGGCTCCCTATGCTGCTGCCAAATCCTGGGTGTGTCTTTCAGGCAATATATGGGGTCCTAATGCTGCTGCCAACTCCAGTGTCACTTTCAGACAATATACGGGCTCCCTATACTGCTGCCAAGTCCAGAGTGTGTCTTTCAGGCAATATATGAACTCCCTATGCTGCTGCCAACTCCAGGGTGTGTTTTCCAGGCAATATATGGGAATCCTGATGCTGCTGCCATCTCCTGGGCGTGTCTTTCAGCCAATATATGGGCTCCCTATGCTGCTTCCAAGTCCAGAGTGTGTCTTTCAGTCAATATATGGGCTCCATATGCTGCTGCCAAGTCCAGAGTGTGTCTTTCAGTCAATATATGGGCTCCCTATGCAGCTTTAAAATCCTGGGTGTGTCTTCCATGCAATATATGAGCTCCCTATGCTGCTGCCAACTCCTGGGTGTGTCTTTCAGGCAATATATGAGCTCCCTATGCTGCGGCCAACTCCAATGTGTTTTTCAGGCAATATATGGGCTCTGTATGCTGCTGCCAAATCCAGAGTGTTTCATTCAATCAATATAAGGGCTCCCTATGCTACTGCCATCTCCTGGGTGTGTCTTTCAGCCAATATATGGGCTCCCTATGCTGCTTCCAAGTCAAGAGTGTGTCTTTCAGGCAATATATGGGCTCCCTATGCTGCTGCCAAGTCCAGAGTGTTTCTTTCAGTCAATATATGGGCTCCCTATGCTGCTGCCAATTCCAGAGTGTGTTTATCAGGCAATATATGGGCTCCTAATGCTGCTGCCAACTCCAGTGTCTCTTTCGGGAAATATATGGGCTCCCTGTGCTGCTGCCAAGTCCAGAGTGTGTCTTTAAGGCAATATATGGGCCCCCTTTGCTTCTGCCAACTCCTGGGTGTGTCTTTCAGACAATATATGAGTTCCCTATGCTGCTGCCAACTCCAATGTGTTTTTCAGGCAATATATGAGCTCCCTATGCTGCTGCCAACTCCAGTGTGTCTTTCAGGCAATATATGGGCTCCCTATGCTGCTGCCAACTCCAGGGTGTGTTTTCCAGGCAATATATGGGCTCCTAATGCTGCTGCCAACTCCTGGGTGTGTCTTTCAGGCAATATATGGGCTCCCTATGCTGCTGCCAAGTCCAGAGTGAGTCTTTCAGTCAATATATGGGCTCACTATGCTGCTGCCAAGTCCAGAGTGTGTCTTTCAGTCAATATATGGGCTCCCTATGCTGCTGTCAAATCCTGGGTGTGTCTTTCAGTCAATATATGGACTCCCTATGCTGCTGCCAACTCCTGGGTGTGTCTTTCAGGCAACATATGAGCTCCCTATGCTGCTGCCATCTCCTGGGTGTGTCTTGCAGGCAATATATGAGCTCCCTATGCTGTTGCCAACTCCTGGGTGTGTCTTTCAGGCAATATATGAGCTCCCTATGCTGCTGCCAACTCCAATGTGTTTTTCAGGCAATATATGGGCTCTCTATGCTGCTTCCAAGTCCAGAGTGTGTTTTTCAGGCAATATATGGGCTCCTAATGCTGCTGCCACCCCCAGTGTCTCTTTCAGGCAATATATGGGCTCCCTATGCAGCTGCCAAGTCCAGAGTGTGTCTTTCAATCAATATATGGGTTCCCTATGATGCTGCCAACTCCAGGGTGTGTTTTTCAGGCAATATATGGGCTCCTAGCGCTTCTGCCAACTACAGTGTCTCTTTCAGGCAATATGTGGGCTCCCTATGCTGCTGCCAACTCCAGTGTGTCTTTCAGTAGATATATGGGCTCCCTATGCTGCTGCCAAGTCCAGAGTGTTTCTTTAAGGCAATATATGTGCTCCTAATGCTGCTGCCAACTCCAATGTGGTTTTCAGTCAATATATGGGCTCCCTATGCTGCTGCCCACTCCTGGGTGTGTCTTTCAGGCAATATATGGGCTCCCTAAGCTGCCAACTCCAATGTGTTTTTCAGGTAATATATGGGCTCCCTATGCTGCTGCCAAGTCCCCAGAGTGTGTCTTTCAGTCAACATTTGGGCTCCTAATGCTGCTGCCAACTCCAATGTGGTTTTCAGTCAATATATGGGCTCCCTATGCTGCTGCCAACTCCTGGGTGTGTCTTTCAGGCACTATATGGGGTCCAAATGCTGCTGCCAACTCCAGTGTCTCTTTCAGACAATATATGGGCTCCATACGCAGCTGCCAAGTCCAGAGTGTGTCTTTCAGGCAATATGTGAGCTCCCTATGCTGCTGCCAATTCCAGGGTGTGTTTTTCAGGCAGTATATGGGAATCCTGATGCTGCTGCCATCTCCTGGGTGTGTCTTTCAGGCAATATATGGGCTCCCTATGCTGCTGCCAAGTCCAGAGTGTGTCTTTCAGTCAATATATGGGCTCCATATGCTGCTTCCAAGTCCAGGGTGTTTATCAGGCAATATATGTGCTCCTAATGCTGCTGCCAACTCCAGTGTCTCTTTCGGGAAATATATGGGCTGCCTATGCTGCTGCCAAGTCCAGAGTGGGCCTTTCAGGAAATATATGGGCTCCTAATGCTGCTGCCAACTGCAATGTGGTTTTCAGTCAATATATGGGCTCCCTATGCTGCTGCCAACTCATGGGTGTGTCTTTCAGGCAATATATGGGCCCCCTTTGCTTCTGCCAACTCCTGGGTGTGTCTTTCAGGCAATGTATGAGTTCCCTATGCTGCTGCCAACTCCAATGTGTTTTTCAGGCAATATATGAGCTCCCTATGCTGCTGTCAACACCAGGGTGTGTTTTCCAGGCAATATACGGGCTCCCAATGCTGCTGCCAACTTCTGGGTGTGTTTTTCAGGTAATATATGGCCTCCCTATGCTGCTGCCAAGTCCAGAGTGTGTCTTTCAGTCAATATATGGGCTCCCTATGCTGCTGCAAAGTCCAGGGTGTGTCTTTCAGTCTATATATGGGCTCCCTATGCTGCTGTCAAATCCTGGGTGTGTCTTTCAGTCAATATATGGGCTCCCTATGCTGCTGCCAACTCCTGGGTGTGTCTTTCAGGCAATATATGGGCTCCCTATGCTGCTGCCAACTCCTGGGTGTGTCTTTTAGGCAATATATGAGCCCCCTATGCTGCTGCCAACTCCAATGTGTTTTACAGGCAATATATGGGCTCTCTATGCTGCTGCCAAGTCCAGAGTTTGTCTTTCAGACAATATATGGGCTCCCTATGATGCTCCCAACTCTAGGGTGTGTTTTTCAGGCAATATATGGGCTTCCAATGCTGCTGCCAACTCCAGTGTCTCTTTCAGGCAATATGTGGGCTCCCTATGCTGCTGCCAACTCCAGTGTGTCTTTCTGTAAATATATGGGCTCCCTATGATGCTGCCAAACTCCAGGGTGTGTTTTGCATGCAATATATGGGCTCCTAATGCTGCTGTCAACTCCAGTGTCTCTTCCGGGCATCATATGGGCTCCCTATGCTGCTGCCAAGTCCAGAGTGTGTCTTTCAGGCAATATATGGGCTCCTAATGCTGCTTCCAACTCCAATGTGGTTTTCAGTCAATATATGGGCTCCCTATGCTGCTGCCAACACCTGGGTGTGTCTTTCAGGCAATATATGGGCTCCCTATGCTGCTGCCAACTCCAGAGTGTGTCTTTTATGCAATATATGGGCTCCTTATGCTGCTGCCAAATCCTGGGTGTGTCTTTCAGGCAATTTATGAGCTCCCTATGCTGCTGCCAACTCCTGGGTGTGTCTTTCAGGCAATATATGAGCTCCCTATGCTGCTGCCAAGTCCAGAGTGTGTCTTTCAGGCAATATATGGGCTCCTAATGCTGCTGCCAACTCCTGGGTGTGTCTTTCAGGCAATATTTGGGCTCCCTATGCTGTCACGTTCAGGGTGTGTTTTTTAGGCAATATATAGGCTCATCATGCTGATGCCACCTCAAGGCTCTGTAATTGTGCCGCTCTGCAACAGTGAATCTAATAGCGACACCTCTGATCTGCATGTCATACTTCTTTACAATAGTATTTCACTAACCCAGCATGCATCCTATGCATGTTACAGCCAAGCAAAACGTTCTGCAACCCTATGGAGGCTCTCGGACTCTCAGAAATAGCCATTTTAAAAAGCGATTCGTCGCAAGTAAATTCGGACCAAAACTATTTTTCCCGGAAAATTTGGCGAATCGGCCGAATCACATTTTTTAAAAGTTCGCTCAACTCTAATTACAATCTTATTTTTGAATATGCAATCAATTTGTAGTGTGTTGCATAATGCTCACTAACTTGTATACATACAGATGGCTTTGTACCTTGCACAATATTAATTAAGTAATTCGTTCATGCAGAATGTAATATAGTAGTGTTTCATAGAATTGATTATTGTAGATATATATAATGTTGTTGTACAAAATTAATTTTTATTGGTTTGGGATTGTTAAATTAATGATGCCCCCTCTCTGTCTCTCGTTCTTCTTCCCCTCCTCCCCCCTTCTCCTTCCAGGTGCGGCTGGTCGCTGGCTGTGGGTACTGTGAGCTGCACACTGGGGTGGGATTCACCCTTTGCTTACTCGGAGATTCTTGGTAGGCGATGCAAGCATGAGGTGCCGCCGCCGCCTCCTTTCAGCAGTGAATTGGAGGTAGAGACTCAGGCCTTTATTTAAGAAGGGATAGCGTCAGGTAGTGGCTGGTTAATGAGAGGTAGCGACAGGTAGCAACTGGTGAACGCTGGACATGGCACGCAATTACACATTTATCAAGAAGAATCTGTTTAGCGACTGGGATAGCGCCATGTAGCGTCTGATTAATCATTTTCACAGCCTCAGCGTACAGCGCCAGCGTTCAGCCTTGCACAGCGCCAGTTATGACCTCTCACTACCTGTCGCTCTTCCATACATTTCAATGGACGATGCTTTTCTTCTCTTTAAACGGGGTTTTTTTTTTTTTTTTTTTTTTTCAAATTATGTGACCTCTTTCATTTTTTATATATTTCTTCAGAAATTACATTACAGGTCTGGCATTAAAGTGTTCATGTTACAATGTTGCTAGAATGTAATTCCATATGGTTTCGTTTTGTTACTAGTTGATAGATGCTGAAAAACAGACTTTAAACACACCGCCTCCTGCGCTCTGGGCTCCAGATAAGCATTTTTCTGAGTTGTGTGAGGCTTTTTTTTCTTGAATATGTTGTGAGTCGGTCGCTATGAGCAGTCGCTACCATGCGCTCCCATACAGCGCTGTACTGGTCAAATAGGGACTTGTCACAATGTATTCAACATTACTGCACAGCGACTGAGTCGCTATAAACTAGCGACTCACGGTCGAGCACTGCGACTACTAGCGGACGCTCTGAAAATGCCTGCTACAGATACTCTTCTGTCGCTACCTGGCGTTAGTGATGAATCAGCCTGCCCAAGAGGAGCATATAAAAGGACTGGTGAGCCAGCAGTATGTCAGCCTGAGGAAGTGGGGGATACCCACGGAACGTGTGGCTCATTCTGGTGGTAGGCGGTGAGGAGACCCTGGTGATGATTTGTGAATCATAAGATTTGATTGCACTATTTATTATAATTGAATTGGCATTGCTGTTATTATTGTTGTTGACATTTTTGTGCTTGCTTACTTTTATTCTTGCTGCTATAGTTCTCTGCTGCTATTGCACATATTTTGATACAAATTTTAGATACAAAATTGTGAGTGATTTGTGGATATATTATATATATTGGTATTTATATTCAATTGGGTTATGGATTTTGGCACACTGGGCACCTGAACATTCATAGGTGGCTTTATTATTTGTTTAAATATGCAGCTTTTAATGGCTAATAGATATTGGTCTCTCCCCACCACCTATATACCTGTCTATGTTGGTATGTCCTGTGTGTTCTGTGTTTATATGTTTTTAACATGTCTGGGTAATTGTGTTTTTGGCATTTATTTGATTAAATAAAATTGTATATAGAGTAGGATAATTGTGTGCCTTCCTTCTTGGTGTTCAATATTGGTATTGCAGATGCAATCTTGGGAGTGGCACTTTTAGGCTTATGTATAGGATATTTAAGGGAGTTGTGCAAGCTTTTGTATGGTATTGAGCTTTCTGAGTCGTATTCTGTTTCTGCTAGATCAGGGGTTCACAAAGTTTTTCATGGAGTACTACTTCCCATTTGGAATTATTTAAAGTACTACTATTACCGCTACTAATACAGACCCCCCCCACCAGTTCTATAGTGGCCCAACAATGCAAGCTTCTCTGCTAGCAAATCAGTCATTCTAAGATGCTTTGCTCCTGCAGCTTCTTACTTGGCCACCTGACACAGTAGCAGGAGCAGTATCTCAATATCCCTTCAATGTTACCTACAGTGGCTTTGAGTACCACAAGAGGGGGGGCTTGAGTACCTCTGGTTGGGAACCTCTATGTTAGATGTTACCACTTCACGATAAGGCAGTATGATATAACAACAACAGCTTAAACCAATTGGAAACAAAAAAAAGCTATATTCAAATTTTTAACAGCACAGAACCATCGCTTGGACCCGCTGTTTGCGGTCGTGGTGGTACTCATTGAAATGGGGGGGGGGCATGCCTCCTCTGTTGCAATGAAAGGAATGGGCCTGCTGTGGGGGCGTAACCTGAACTTGACCACGGCTGCCATCTTGGACTGGGGAGGACCAACGGGGAATGCATTCTGCGCTCTTGGTAAGTTTAACAAAAGTGAGTCCAGGCAGTGGAGCTGTGTTGGACAAAAGTTGAGTATAGCTAATATATATAGTATAGCCTAGACAATCCCTTTAAAGTTTAATCTTCGTTTTAATAAACCCATTCTATTGCAAGTAATTACCTAAAAGATTAAGCTGCTCAATTTAATACAGTGTTCTGACACTTCTTTTGATACAATGTATACGGGAGTGTTCTCCAACCCTTTCCGCGAGAGCCACCAACACATACCAGATGTCTTTATATCTCTGCTGCTGCACTACTGCCTTCACCTGTGTATCTGTGTGGAGATCTGCAAAACATGACCTGTTGGTGGTTCACAAGGAGAGGGTTAGGGAGAAATGGTATACAATATAAGCTGAACACATAACAGAAATAATCATGCTTCTATGGGGGTTATTCATCAAAGGATAGCGCCAGGTAGTGCTTCGTAGTGGCAGGCAGCATCTGGTGAACGCTGGGCGCTGTACGCAAAACCACATTTATGAAGGCGATTCTGGTGAGCGACTCTAACAGCACCATGTAGCGCCCGATTCATTATTACAGGTTGCTCAGCGTATAGCGCCGGCGCTCTAGCTTCCAGAGCGCCAGGTATTACCTGACGCTCTCCCATACATTTCAATGGACTTTCCTTATATTCCCTTTAAACTGTTTTTTTTTTTTTTTTTGTCTTTTTGCTCTCAAATAATTGTGTCACCTCTCCTGGCCATGAAAATGTCATATTTGAAAATTTTTTAGTTTTTTTTTTTTATGCAGAACTGTATTTACAGGTCTGGCACAAGTGTTATTGTCACAGTGTTAAAACAATGTCATTCCATGTGTTTTCGCTTTCTCACTGGTGGATAAGTGTTCAAAAACAGGCTATAATCACACAGCGTCTGATGCTATGGCGACCAGATTTAGAGCGCCAATGCTGTGTGTGTAGTTTTTTGATAAGTATGGTGTGGAGTGCCGAGAGTCAGTCGCACTGAGCTGGCGCTACCTCTCGCTCCCTGCAGAGCTGTATTGGTGTTAGAGCGCCCAAAATACATCCCATTCATCAATGCGGGCCAGGTTACTACAGCGAATGAGGCACCCGCTTACAGCGTCTACTAGCGGTCGCTCTAAGCGCCGCTAAACAGACGCTCATATGCCGATACCTGGTTACCGTTAGTAATGAATCAGCCTCCATGTTTCTTTCTTATTCAGCATGCTCTTCTTTGTACCGGGGAGTAACGGTATGCTGGATCACACTCATATAAACAAATATATCATCATATAAACAAGAGATCATTTTACATGGTCATATTCAAGGCATTCAGATAATTAACGTGTCAGAACAATACATTATTTAATCACAAAGGTTTTGGTATTACATAATTAAACAAATTATGAAGCAGTTGAATGAGGACTGGAGTGGGGGGGGGGGTATTTTAAAAGGACAAAGGTAAAATCTCATATCAATCCTGTATTAAAAAAAATATTTGTTATACATTAAATACACTGATTTTTATTTAATGGAAATTGCAAAATCTTTAACAATATTCATAGAGCAAAATGTATTACAACACCTGTATTAAAATGTATGCAAATATATTTTATAAATACTTTATGGATGCATGTGTTCATAATTTTATACTAATTTGCTGAATGATGACGTCCTTGCCTTAAGCATGTGCCAGATTACTCATAAACCCGGACCATATGCCACCGCAATTTGCTGATGGGTCCAAGCTGTTTTGATAGATATAAAATCCAAAGGGATTAAATAGTTGCCATCCTAACTGTTAACACGGCATCGATGATCGGACAGATGCCTGCTCTCTTCACTTTCGATTTAGGTCACTATTGCTTGTGAAAGCATTGGCACATAAAAGTTCTGGAAGCAAATAAATGTTTTACCTCTATATAGTTAGAGTAAGTTAATGTATTGATTTAAATATTTCGATCAATGGAATGTCAATCAGAGATTCTTCATAATTACATTTAAAGTCCCAGTCATTGAAGTTTAGCTCTATTCATAAATATGATGGGCAGGCTGATTCATCATTAGCGGCAGGTAGCGACAGATGAGCGTCTGTAGCAGGCATTTCAGAGCGCCCGCTAGTAGTCGCTGTGCTTGGCCATGGGTCGCTAGTTCAGAGCGACTCTGTCGATGTGCAGCATTGTTGCTATATGAGCAGTACAGCGCTGTATGGGAGCGAATGGTAGCGACTGGTCAGTGCGACCGACTCACAGCATATTCATCAAAAAAACAGCCTCACACACCGCCGACACTCAAAAAGAGCGCCAGAGGCTGTGTGATTAAAGGCTGTTTTTTAACATGTATCCACCAGTAACAAAGCGAAAACATATGAAATTACATTGTAAAAACATTGTGACATGAACACATTAAAGCCAGACCAAAATGTCTTTTTCTAGGCCTGGAGAGGTCACAACATTATTTGAGAATAGAAAAAAAATATATATAAAAACACCCTGTTTAAAGAGAAATAAAAGAAAGTCCATTGAAATGTATGGGACAGGTAGCGAGAGGTAATACGTGTCGCTCTGCAAGGCTGAACGTCAGCACTGTACGCTGAGGCTGGGATAATGATGAATCGGGCGAGAGGTAATACGTGTCGCTCTGCAAGGCTGAACGTCAGCACTGTACGCTGAGGCTGGGATAATGATGAATCGGGCGCTACATGACGTTGTTCTAGTCGCTCAACAGAATTACAGGCTGATTCATCACTAACGCCAGGTAGCGACAGATGAGTGTCTGTAGCAGCATTTTCAGAGCACCCGCTAGTAGTCGCTGTGCTCGGCCGTGGGTCGCTACTTCATAGCGACTCAGTCGCTGTTCATTAATGTTGAATACATTGTGAGGAGTTGCTATTTGACAAGTACAGCGCTGTAATGGAGCGCATGTTACTCACACCATATTCAGCAAAAAAACAGCCTCACAAATCTCTGGCGCTGAAAAATATTTGTTTGAAGCCCAGAGCGCAGGAGGCGGTGTGTTTAAAGTCTGTTTTTCAGCATCTTTCCACTAGTGACAAAGCGAAAACATATGGAATTACATTGTAACAACATTGTAACATGAACACTTTAATGGCAGACCTGTAATGTCATTTCTGAAGAAATATATAAAAAATGACAAAAATGTGAAAAAACTGCTTTTTCAATGCCAGAAGAGGTCACAGAATTATTTGAGATTTTTTGAAAAAAAATACATAAACAAAAACCCCGTTTAAAAAGAAGAAAAGGTTCAGCCATTGAAATGTATGGGAGAGCGACAGGTAGCGAGAGGTCATAAGTGGCGCTGTCCAAGGCTGAACGCCGGCGCTGTTCGCTAAGGCTGTGAAAATGATGAATCAGACGCTACATGGCGCTATCCCAGACGCTAAACAGATTCTGCTTGATAAATGTGCAATTGCGTGCCGTGTCCGGCGTTCACCAGTCGCTACCTGTCGCTACCTCTCATTAACCAGCCACTACCTGACGCTATCCCTTCATGAATAAGGCCCATAATATTTACAGGTTTTCTTTATAAAGGTAATTCCACTTCCGATGACATTTTTTAAAGTTTTTAATCTAGTGTGCCAATGTGCTGTGCTCAAGGTGCTGAGTTGATCTATTAATCTTTTAAATGTTCTGTTTTTGCAACTCCATGTTTTAAAAGAAAACATTTCTCCATAGCAACAATGTGTTTACCTTAGAAATGTACATCAGAGTGATGTTTGGATGTACATTTCAGAAGCTTCCTCACTCTGGCTTGCTAATCCTCTGATTGGCCAAGGCAGACACAACTAATTTAACTCTATCTGCATTTTTTCAGTCTCTTCATATGGGGGAGGGGGGGTAGTCTTGTGTTCAAGAAGCTAAAAGGGTTACTAGCAGCATTCTCAGGTGAAAGGGGTCATTGCTGCTGCTTTGTTTAGCCAAAGCTGCTAAAAAATTCACAGTACAGCTGAAGGATTCTGGGATTCGTAGTGAGAAAAGGATACTAGGAGCTTTAATGAAGGGCAAGCCACTTCTACTTTAGGCAATAGAGCCACTAGGAAACTAGCAAACAGCATGCTGAAAAGTAAATCACAGGTATGGAGGCACAATCCTAACACAAATGTTTATTATATATCCCAGAAGAGGAAAGCAATAAGGCAGAACACCAAAACCCTTACAAAAGGGAGTTTTCCTTTAAAAAAAAAGATGCAAGCTTAACATTTACAAGTATGTAAAAGCTGACCTTGAAGACTATTACAGGTGGCTCTTGGTGTCTCTATCAGGCATCCTCTTTAAAGTCCCTGTCAGGCACACACACACTTCCTCCCACCTTATACCTGTTGGGTACAGTGTAAAATAAGCTATTTCAAAGCATTTTTGTGGGGAGTTATGTTTGTGGATTATATATGTGGTGCTATATGCACCTATGCACTATTTAGCTTAATGTTTATATATGTATACATATTTTTTTCTGGGGAGGTATTTCTGAGGTTTATACATGTAATATATACTTGAATTGGAATTTAATAGATGTTTATAATGCGCACACACCCTATTGTACTTTGTTTGAATTTGTATTGACTGTATATTTTAGTTTATTTGTTGTACTGAAACATCACTGCAGGTCATTATTGGAGGAATACACTTTTCCTGATATTGACTTTTAGTCAATGTCCTGGGGGTTGGGATCTTGTCCCATCTGTTTGTTTTTAATTTGTCTATTGTGTTATATGTTTTTCTTTAAGTCATTAGGTTTTTTCTGTGTGTATACCTGTGATTATTATATTTTTTGCCTTATTCATATTTTCTGCCTTGTGTGTGCAGCGCTTTTTTGACCTAAAGCTGTTTTGAGGCTTACCTGGGGCCCTGAGTTGTTAGTGTTGGGTCTATTTCTAAGCGCCTTAAAATCTCAAATGACCTTATAAATACCATATGTATGCTAAGCAAAGATGTTTTCTTTACTTCAATTTCTGGGTTGAGGCTTAGCTGGGAAGGACGTGTCAAGCGCATGCTCTGCTATGGTCATCTGTAGGACCACTTTGGCTTGCTGTGCTCACTGACACTGAGAGGACAGGGCGGTCTGAAAAAGTGACATTGAAAGGGGGGAAAACTTGGGAGCCCTGCTATGGCTTCTAATGCTTCTGGAAATGCAGGAGAGGCATGTGGGACAGACATCAGGTGAGCTCCTTGGTGCCTTATTATTATACTCACCCTTTTTCCCCCGCAAAAGATAATTTTACTTTTAGTTTTATTTACCTACTTGCCTGGACAGTCACTTCAAATTAAAATATCATACTCACTATTTCTCACCTGCAATAGCTTTCTTGTAGTCTGTCACTTAAAAAGTGAGAAGTGGTCATGTACTCAAAAGATTCATTTTTGGGTATCTGCCCACGGTTTTAAAGCAAAGTGGTGGATGAGACACTGTCACTGTCACAGTGACTGGGTTTTATGGCACTGAGGGTGTGTCAGGTTCTGCTTTAGCATACTCCCTGTGTAGGAGGTATACATTATATATACCCAAACTCCATTAACTTACCCAAAACCATTATTACAATTTTTGAGACTTCTGCAAGAGGCAGAAGCTGAGAATAGGTTAGGTTACAGGGGCAAATAAGTCAATTGCCAAGGGCAGCAGGACCAGAAGACCCCCCATCACGGTCAGGGGCATTTCTTGCCAGGGTGCCAGGTACCCATGCGTGCTAGCAACCCGGCATGCCAATATGACACATTACACGTGTGTATGTGTGACGTTACATCATGTGTCATATTGTGAAGATGCCTTTAATTACAGTATATTTTCTGCTCTTATCTTTTTAACCTCCTACTTCTGTTTGCACTATTTTCATTCAGTCATCTTCTGTGCCCTTGAAATCAAATATACAAAGACTAAAAACTAAAGCCTCATATATATATAATCATCCACTGCCAGTTTCACAATCAAGTCATTAGGCTCGATTCAGAGAGACCAAAAAAACTTCCATTTTAGTGCCGATCAGTTTTTTTTGTGAGCGTATGAGCGTACGAGTGATTCTATGCATGCATTGAAAACCTTCTGTAAAGTTTCCGTCCGTTCATACGGCAGATTACGAGTACGAGGATGTCATTTTCCAGCATGACTTTTCCGTTTCATTTTCACGTTACAACGTAGGCTTTCGTTTTTGTCCTTTTCCCATCGTATCCTCCAACGAATCCTTTACGTTTCCCGTTCGATTCCGTTTCCCTTTTTCAATAAATATTCGTCCAGACGGAAATCCTTACGATCTTGTGCCTGCGCACTACAAACTTAACTCATTAAAGTGCTCGCCTACATATTTGCCACCCTCTACTACAATGTTTAGCTAAATCACTTAGCACTATCCTCCATCTTCCCTTTTGGACCCTTAAAGCTCACCCAAACCACTTAGCACTATCCTCCAAATATAAAATAATTACACAAAGCAAAGGTAACCGACTAAAACAATAACTCCTACAAAAAATTAAGATTCAAGTTCAACAATCCAAATATAATTCACAAAGGACATAAGTCTAAAAAAAAATATAGCAATTATATGGATGTGTGGGAAATATAAATGTTTACATGCTAAGGACTAATTAAGGTCAGCATTAAAATGCATCTATAAGGCATACATGAAATGGATTCAGGTATGCATTGCTATACAATTTATGGCCTCGGCCATGCTGATACATGCTATGTCTTGGTGCTAAAGGCGCGCAGACTCCTCCACATAGCCGCAAAACATGTCCAACAATAGCAATCCGAGCCCTCAAAGGTCCCGTAAGTGGATCGGATATGAAACGGATTTATAGGGGTGTGGCCCGTCGGAAATCAGCTCTCTGAATCAGACGTAAGCCCATCCCAACAACGGAAGTTATCTGAACGAACGAAAAATTTCCGATTTTGTTTGGAAAATGATCCGAACTAACGGAAATGTTCCGATTTGCTTCCATTCATCGAAAGCGCATATACACATTTTCCCGAACGTTCGTACGAATGAAAAATGAATGAAAAAAAGCAAAAAAAAAAGACTAACACCCACCCAAACTTTCACAGACAGCTACGGAAGTCCGGACGAATGTGTCTTTGAATCGAGGCTAATGTTCATTCCAATAACCTGCTTTGTTTCCGCCATAATATTTGATAGCATTACAGCTTTTAACTTAAAGGTATTTACGTTAATGGCACCTAGGGGTTACTAAAGTTTTGTATTATTTGTCTCTCTCTGCAGCGTCTTTCAGAAGCATGGAAAGACTTTGGAGCTAGCACATAGTAGGTTTATATGAAGTAACCAATGTTATTGCCAGGCACAAATAAATATATCCAAGAAATGTCATCGCCTTCAAAAGGAGTGAAAGATATCTTTGTGACAGTAAGGTGTCCAGGTAGAAGGACTGCTTTATTACCTGCCCATGACAATGATTCCCAGACAGCTCCCTCGCCAATCACAGGCGCTGTGCAGTCATTAGACGCTTCGCATCCCAGCAATGAACATGTCATTCAAGGTAAATCATTCAAGAGTTTTTATCATCCAAAATAAAACACTGTTATATATTTTTTAAGTTTTTCCGATTTTAATCTTTTGTTATTTATTGTTCCGACAGCTTAAATGCACATCATGTAAAGCAACCCTATGAATAGGGCTCGATGCTGCTCCGCTTCATAACTGCATACAGTATATGTGTTACTGAGGATGCTAAAAATTGTTGATTATAACTAAATCAATGAAAATGTTATTTACCAAGCTATTTTTTGCCACACTTATGGGTTTATTCTTTTAATTGGCAATACACTTTCTACTGACAGATTCTGTCTTGCTTTATATTTCTTGCAATAAAAAAGACGTACTTTGATGTAGCAAATGTTTTAGATAATAATACTTTCTAATAGATTGTGTTGCAAACAACTATCATTTAGTACAATTACCTGAGTTATACAAAGGTATGTTTATAATTAACGATATCATTATTATAATTATATAATAATTAAAACAGGACCAAAGGAAAATAATCTTTCTATACTTTACATGTTTTAATAAGCTGTGACACAGGCATTCATTTAATAAAGGCCTTAAAAGGGTCACTTGCAGGTCATCTAAGGATGTGTGCATTTTGACAGTGCAGTCTTTTCATATTAAAGTGGACCAAATCGATTCCCTTCCCCAGGTGCATCTGCTGTGTGAAACCCCCTAGATCACCCATACACTTACCTTCTTTCCTAGTCCAACTGCGCATGTGCGAGCGGCGTCAGCACCCCCTCTATCCATATAGCAGGGCGCGTGCCCATCCTAGGCATTTGTGAATGGCCGGCGTGAGCATTCTCCCTGTTAGAAGGTAGCAGGGGATGCGCCCGTCAGCACGCTCGGAGCCGATTGTCTTAGACAATGGCTTAGATGGCGTGACGTCATTGGATTTGAGCGCGCTGATTGGACCAGCGACCTTGTATGCGCTTTAAGACCAGGAAGAGGTGAGTTGGTTTCAGCGAACTGGCGGGTTTCACACTGTCAAAATCCTGGGTTTTGGACCACTTTAAGTCAACTTTTGCTGCCGTAAAATTAGTTAAACATGCAAAGTGCCAGACCTAAAAAATGGCATACCAGTCTTGGGCACCAATGGATCAGATTAGCTAAACGTTCATTAACATCTTCATGCTCTTCGTGGGTTGGGGGCATCCAGGCAGAGCAATATAGAAGGGCAAGAATGGTATCAGCATGTCTGGAAGCCCACCATCATGGCTTTAAGGCCATAGGCATACCCAAAAACTCTTTTAGCTGGGCTTTTAGTCTTGGAAAGGGGGGACCCCATGTCATTTTTTCATAATAGTTTTTTGGGTCCAAGACTGCTTTTGTGGAATGAATGAAGCATGGTAACAATTGTTTTTGTACAAAAAAAAATAACATATTTTTGTCCTTCCTAAATCAAACAAATGTCAAAATAAAATTACTATAAAAATTGGTGCAATCGTGTTTTTTTCTCTATTTAGTCAGGGGCATGGTGGCGAATAAATACATTTAAGTAAAGAAAAGAAAACTGGGATGCTTCTGCGGGGTAGGTTAATCTGAAAGGCATGCCTTTGCACAGCTTTGTGAGTCATTAGCATGTTCGCTGTAAGACCACTTCTCTTGTTAGTAATGAAATTTAAAGAAGGGGCAAACTTTGGAGTCCTGATACAGTTTTGATCCTGTACTGCAGGAAATAGAGGAGAGACATATGGGACAGACATCAGATAAGCTGATTTCTGACTAATTATTGCCATTGGCTTTACAGATCCTTCAAAGTCACGTGGTTGCCTCTCCAAATATTAACTACCAGACAGTCTTTTATCTGAGGAGAAAGGTGATGACATCATTTTACTTCTTCCAGTAGAAAAGGCCATTTACAGTAGCAACTGCCGAGCAGAAACCGATCGATCACTAGCGGCTGTCAGTGATCGGCACGGTGCGGGACATAGGATAGTAATGAAAAAAATAGACCTTTTAATAAATGGTATTTTTTCTGGTGTGTATTTTTTGTACATTTAACCCTTTGTGAACTGGGGAAGGGGTCCATGACACCTTAGCCTGGTTTGTGACCTTATTATCTCATTAATCCCTCTTTGTATATAACCCCCCACACACACACGCCGCACCGCGCACGGACCTGCCTGCATACATTCGCAGCAGACCGTGTCCTGTCACAGCTCTGTCTGGAGTGTAAGCTTCGCTGCTGTCATGCAACAATTATGGGCAGCATGACGGGCGCATCACCAGTTGTCAGGCAGATTTGCTTGGCCCGGTGGCGTCACGTCCGTCCTCCTCCAGCAATGGAGAGCAGCGCTCTGACTGCGGCGTGCCCCGCTTATGCCGATCTTTTTGATCTGGCTTCTTCTCAGCAGGGAGGTAGGTGGAGGTTGCTACTTGGTAATATGAGTAATTCTTTTCAGTCCACTTTGGACAGTTGTGCTTAGCCTTGGGACTGTCTGTTACCCGCCTGTGACGTCACTGATGATGTCAGGCCCAATTTTGCATGCTTCTTCATTGGTGACTGTGTCTTTATATATGTGTCACTATGCTTTACATTGTTGTTGTTGTTTTTTGTCCTGATGAAGGGGGGCTTTGCTGTACCCCCAAAATGTCGACTACTGGAATGAATATACTATTCTTTTGACTTTGAAGATATATTGGAGTGCTGGTCTTTTTTCTGCTTTGGATTTGCAGCGTCTCCGCTGATTGTGCTCCCACAAGCTGACCACTGGATTTATGGTAGGAGTGCGTCAAACATGTACTTGCTTAAACACTCGCGCGCATGTATCTAAATGTGCGAGAATTCTGCACGTGCACGTAGAATGTTGTCAATGCCTTGCATGTAGCCTTTGCCACACCAAAGTCATAAGTCGAGCAATGCATCAAATGCTCCTGAGCTGCTGTGATCTTTTTCAAGCATTTGACCCATTCACCACTGGAGAGATTCTTTCTGGGATTGGTTGTCCTGTGACTTCTCATGTCCAGCTGTACAACGTTTTTCTGGCGTGGTTACCAGCCCTTTCAGTCTGCTTGCTGCTTTCATTTATTTCCCTGTTTAGTCTAGTGTCAAGTGGTTAACTAAATCCAAGTTCCCCCTGGCCCCCAACGCCTTTGCTGCTTGTTCACGATGTACAAATTGTGATTGTTTCTTGTAGCGAACCGTGCATAGCAGACAACAGAGGAGATGCAAAGCCAAATCACAGTGCGCCGCAATTGCCATTATTTTAATGATGTCTCATACTTCCGGGCTCCATCTGGGCACACATGCTGAAGAGGGACATGCAACATGGCGCCTGCACTCTATACCCGTGAGGATGATATCATTCATGTAAGTAGTTTGCTCCCAAGGCAGTCTGTCATCCATGCATTCTTTAACTGTGTTGTTGCACCCCTGGACCCTGTACTGAACCCTGTTCCAAGGCACTGAGCCTGTGTGTTAAGTGCCTTTGGACTAATGAAGCCTAGTGATGGCTTGTCAATGTGGGGTCTGGCTTGGAAAATTGTATTTGGTCTACTGAGGGCTTGTTTGTCAACGTCCATGCACGCATTCTTACATCTTGCTGTAATTCCACGCACATGTGATCCAATATCTCTCTGTGCATGCACTTTATCTGCAATCCGCCTGTGGCTGCCCATGCATTTCACATGCAATTGTCATGCACCCATGCGTCAATACATTTAGACCATGATAGTCATGCTTCCATTTATATAGCTAGTGTTACGCACCGGGTTGAACGTGCGAGGAAGTGGACCCGCAGGGTCTGCAGAACTGTTTGGCAGATACCGCGTCAGGGGAGCGGAGTCTAAGGAGCCACTGGTTTTCACCAGAGCCCACCGCAAGGCGGGATGGTCTTGTGCGGCAGGTGACTCCCAGGTCGCTACCCCCCAACAGCGGCACAGTTCCACAAACTGCTGAGGTGACGTGCAGTAGAGACAAACAGTGGTCGAAGGAGAAGGCCGAGGTCAGGACGGGCAGCACAGGTTCAAAGGTCAATGGGAGAGCCGAGGTCATACACGAGGAATCAAGCAATACAGCGTCTGTCATTCCCGGAAGAAAACCGAAGATCCGGCACAGGAAGGAAGGCAGGGTTCAATTTATGGGAAGAGCCGAAAAGGGATTGGATGGCCAGACACCAATAATCAGGACCTTGGCCCTTTAAATCTATGAAGATTGACGCGCGCGCCCCCTAGTGGCCGGGGACGTGCGTGCACGGAAGGCGGAACTGCAGCAGAAGGAGGAAGCCGGCGGCCATGCCGGTCAGAGGAGGAAGTGCGGGGACCAGGTAAGGGGACAACGTAGCCTGGGGGGCCAGCAGCGGACGCCCGGATGGCGGTATAGCGGGGAGCGCTGCAGGAAGGGGACGCAGCGCTCGCCCGAGGAGAGGCACGGAGGGGGGCGCTGCGCGGGGCAGGCGCAGCGCTCGCTCTAACAGTACCCCCCCCCTTAGGTCTCCCCCTCTTTTTGGGACCGAGGAAGTTTGAAATAAGGCTCCGATCGAGGATATTCTCCTCAGGCTCCCAGGACCTCTCTTCTGGACCGCAATTCTCCCAATCCACTAGAAAGTATCGTCTCCCTCTGGATGTTTTGGAGGCCAGAATCTCTCTCACCGAGAAGGCATCTTCGGTACCCGCGACCGGAAGTGGCTCCAACGTTTTAGAAGAGAATCGATTAGTCGTCAGAGGCTTTAATAATGAAACATGAAAAGAGTTGGGAATACGTAAGGAGGCAGGCAGATGAAGTTTGTAACAGACCGGATTAATTTGTTGCTTGATCCTGTACGGCCCTAAATAGCGAGGACCCAATTTATAACTGGGTATCTTGAAACGAATGTACTTGGCTGAAAGCCAAACTTTATCTCCAGGAAAGAAAACAGGAGCGATTCTCCTTCTTTTATTAGCGCTGTTCTTCATACGGGTAGAGGCTAGAACAAGAGAATGTCGTGTTTCACGCCAGATAGAGGAAAAAAACTGTGTTAAGTCATCCACGGCGGGTACCCCCGACTGTGTAGGTAAGGGTAGAGGAGGCAGAGGTTGGCGGCCATAAACAATGAAAAATGGAGATTTTTTGGTGGCTTCAGAATCTTTGAAATTATAAGAGAACTCCGCCCATGGCAAGAGATCGACCCAGTCGTCTTGTCGGGCCGAAATGAAGTGACGTAGATATTGTCCTAGAACCTGATTGACCCTCTCCACTTGGCCGTTGGACTGGGGGTGGTAAGCCGAGGAAAAATCTAATTTCACTTTTAACTGAGTACAGAGAGCTCTCCAGAATTTTGAAACAAATTGAACTCCCCTGTCGGAGACAATGTGGGAAGGAAGTCCATGGAGCCGAAAAATATGCTTAAAAAAGTTCTTAGCCAACTGGGGAGCGGATGGGAGTCCTGGTAGCGGAACGAAGTGCGCCATCTTTGAAAAACGATCCACAACAACCCAGATCACTGTATTGCCTTGAGATGGAGGAAGATCCGTGATAAAGTCCATAGCGATGTGAGACCAAGGGATTTCAGGAATAGGAAAAGGATGAAGAAGGCCCGCCGGTCTTTGGCGAGGGGTTTTATTACTTGCACAGGTGGTACAAGCTTGCACGAATTCTGCCACATCCTTCTCAATGGAGGGCCACCAATAATATCTGGCAATAATTGCGTTAGACTTTTTGATACCAGCATGCCCGGCAATACGGGAAGCATGACCCCATTTTAATATTTGGAGGCGTCGGCGAACCGGGACATAGGTCTTCCCAGGCGGAGCTTGCACTAGGGAGGCAGGAGCAGAATGAATCAAACGATCAGGGGATATAATGTACTGAGGAGCAGTGTCCGCGTCAGTGAAGTCCGAGGAGCGAGACAAAGCATCTGCCCTGATGTTCTTAGAGGCAGGCCGAAAGTGAATGCGGAAATTAAACCGCGCGAAGAATAGTGACCAACGAGCTTGGCGAGGATTCAAGCGCTGAGCAGTCTGTAGATACAAAAGGTTCTTATGATCGGTAAAAATAGATATGGGGTGAAGCGACCCTTCTAGTAGATGCCTCCACTCTTCGAGAGCTAATTTGATAGCCAGAAGTTCACGATCCCCAATAGAATAATTTCGCTCCGCGGAAGAAAAGGTCCTAGAAAAGAACCCACAAGTATGATTTTTCCCTGATGGAGACCTCTGTGTGAGTACAGCTCCTGCTCCAATGGAAGAAGCGTCAACCTCCAGAGAAAAGGGACGAGAAGGGTCTGGTCTGGAGAGCACCGGGGCCATAGAGAATGTCTTTTTCAATGTTAAAAAGGCTGCCTCCGCCTGTGGAGGCCATGACTTGGGGTTGGCTCCCTTTTTGGTGAGAGCCACAATGGGGGCCACGATAGTGGAAAAATGGGGTATGAATTGACGGTAATAGTTGGCGAAGCCCAGAAATCGTTGAATGGAACGCAGACCAACCGGCCGAGGCCAGTCTAATACCGCTCTCAATTTGCTAGGGTCCATTTGTAATCCTTGGGCTGAAACAGTATAACCCAAAAAAGGCAGAGCGGTCTGGTGAAAGTGAAAGTTTTCTAATTTGGCATAAAGATGATGCTGCCGAAGGCGGGATAATACCAGACGAAGATGAGGATATCATCTAAATAGACCACGACACAGGAGTACAACAAGTCCCGGAAGATGTCATTGACGAACTCTTGAAATACGGCAGGAGCATTACAAAGCCCGAAGGGCATCACCAAATACTCGAAATGACCGTCACGGGTATTAAAGGCAGTCTTCCATTCGTCTCCCTTGCGGATGCGGATCAGATTGTAGGCTCCACGAAGATCTAGTTTGGAAAAGATCCTGGAGCCACGAAGACGGTCGAAGAGTTCTGGAATTAAAGGTAAGGGGTATCGGTTTTTTACCGTGATCTTGTTAAGACCCCGATAGTCAATACAGGGTCGGAGAGAACCGTCTTTTTTCTGTACAAAAAAAAGCCTGCCCCAGCGGGAGAAGAGGACTTCCGGATGAAGCCCCTCTGCAGATTTTCTTGTATGTAAGTAGCCATTGCTTGAGTTTCGGAGACGGATAGTGGGTAGATACGGCCGCGAGGAGGAGTGGTTCCAGGCAGGAGATCGATCGGGCAATCATAAGGGCGATGTGGTGGAAGGATCTCAGCTTGCTTCTTACAGAAGACGTCAGCGTAGGCCCGGTAAACTTCGGGTAGGCCCGGTAGAGATGTGGTAGGATGAACAGTTCGAACTGGTAAGGCTTTCAAGCAATTCTTTAGGCAGGTTGTACCCCACGCCTTGATGTCCCCTGTGACCCAGTCTAGGGTAGGATTATGGAGTTGAAGCCAAGGAAGACCCAATAGGATTGGGGAAGTACAATGGGGTAACACAAAGAGTTCCAAGTATTCCTGGTGAAAGAGGCCAATCTTAAGGAGCAAAGGCTTGGTACGGTACTGCACCATACAATTCAGTCTATCTCCATTAACTGAGGCGATGAATAACGGTTTGGCCAAGCGGTTAACTGCTATGTCGTGTTTCTTGATCAGGGAGGCCTCTATGAAATTGCCCGCCGAACCAGAATCCAGGAAGACCTGCAAATTAAGCACAGAGGCAGATGAGAGACAAAGCTGTGCAGGTACGGTAAATCTTGGAGAGGAAGCACACACACCCAGAGACGCCTCTCCCAACGAGTCTAGGTGCGCCCGTTTCCCAGTCGAGAAGGACGAATGGGGCAATCTCTTAGGAAATGATCAGGACTGGCGCAATACAGACAGAGATTTTCATTCCTCCTGCGAGACCTCTCCACGGGGGTTAGGCGAGAGCGGCCGACTTGCATGGCTTCCACTTCTGGAGATGATGGTACAGACAAAGGTTTCTGAAAGGTAGGGGCCAAACGAAACATCCTCCTGTCGCGTTGGGAATCTCTCTCCAGGCGAAGTTCTTCACGCCTCTCAGCAAAGCGTATGTCAATGCGAGTGACGAGATGTATGAGTTCAGAAAGGGAGTCAGGAATCTCTCGGGCCGCTAGAACATCTTTGATCTTGCTAGAGAGACCTTTCTTAAAACAAGCGCAGAGAGCCTCATTATTCCATGCTAACTCGGAGGCCAAAGTACGGAATCGAATAGCATATTCACCAACAGAAAGATCGCCTTGCGTTAAATTCAATAGAGCGGACTCGGCAGATGAGGCTCGAGCGGGTTCTTCAAAAACCTGACGGAATTCTGTAACAAAGGCCTGGACGGTGAAGGTGAGAGGATCATTACGGTCCCACAAGGGAGTGGCCCAAGCCAAGGCTTTTCCGGAGAGCAGACTAATGATGAAGGCCACTTTAGAGCGTTCGGTGGGGAATTGATCGAACAATAATTCCAGGTGCATAGAGCACTGGGCTAGAAAGCCTCTGCACAACTTCGCGTCCCCCTCATATTTTGCTGGCAAGGAGAGGCGGATTCTGGATGAGGAAGCTGCTGGAGACTGCGGTGGCGGCACCGGTGGCGGTGGAGAAAGCGACTGCTGCTGGGTCAGGAATTGCTGCATCATAGCGGTAAGCTGATTAATCTGCCGGGACTGCAAAGCCACCAGCGCTGGGAGTTCGGAAGTCTCCGGCAAGGGCACCTCAGCGGGATCCATGGCCGGATCTTACTGTTACGCACCGGGTTGAACGTGCGAGGAAGTGGACCCGCAGGGTCTGCAGAACTGTTTGGCAGATACCGCGTCAGGGGAGCGGAGTCTAAGGAGCCACTGGTTTTCACCAGAGCCCACCGCAAGGCGGGATGGTCTTGTGCGGCAGGTGACTCCCAGGTCGCTACCCCCCAACAGCGGCACAGTTCCACAAACTGCTGAGGTGACGTGCAGTAGAGACAAACAGTGGTCGAAGGAGAAGGCCGAGGTCAGGACGGGCAGCACAGGTTCAAAGGTCAATGGGAGAGCCGAGGTCATACACGAGGAATCAAGCAATACAGCGTCTGTCATTCACGGAAGAACACCGAAGATCCGGCACAGGAAGGAAGGCAGGGTTCAATTTATGGGAAGAGCCGAAAAGGGATTGGATGGCCAGACACCAATAATCAGGACCTTGGCCCTTTAAATCTATGAAGATTGACGCGCGCGCCCCCTAGTGGCCGGGGACGTGCGTGCACGGAAGGCGGAACTGCAGCAGAAGGAGGAAGCCGGCGGCCATGCCGGTCAGAGGAGGAAGCGCGGGGACCAGGTAAGGGGACAACGTAGCCTGGGGGGCCAGCAGCGGATGCCCGGATGGCGGTATAGCGGGGAGCGCTGCAGGAAGGGGACGCAGCGCTCGCCCGAGGAGAGGCACGGAGGGGGGCGCTGCGCGGGGCAGGCGCAGCGCTCGCTGTAACAGCTAGCATGTACCAAAGCACAATGCAAATTCTGGCAGAAACACACAAGCTAAACACTGCCAAAGAATTCCTGCTACCTTTGCCAGGCCAAGTCCTGTTTATATACCACCTGCATCTAGGGGGGTTATTTAAGAAAGGATAGCGTCAGGTAGCGCCTGGTTAATGGGAGGTAGCGACAGATAGCGACTGGTCAACGCCAGACACGGCACGCAATTCCACATTTATCAAGCAGAATCTGTCTAGCGGCTGGGATAGCGCCATGTAGCGTCTGATTCATCATTTTCACAGTCTCAGTGAACAGCGCCGGTGTTCAGCCTTGCACAGCGCCAGGTATGACCTCTCGCTACCTGTCGCTCTCCCATACATTTCAATGGACGAACCTTTTCTTCTCTTTAAACGGGGTATTTTTTTTCAAAAAATCACAAATAATTCTGTGACCTCTTCTGGCATTGAAAAAGCAGTTTTTTCACAATTTTTTTATTTTTTATATATTTCTTCAGAAATGACATTACAGGTCTGCCATTAAAGTGTTCATGTTACGATTTTGCTACAATGTAATTCCATATATGTTATTGCTTTGTTACTAGTTGATAGATGCTTGAAAACAGGCTTTAAACACACCGCCTCCTGCGCTATGGGCTACAAACAATTTATTTTTCTGCGCCAGAGATTTGTGAGGCTGTTTTTTTGCTGAATATGGTGTGAGTCGGTCGCTATGAGCAGTCGCTAACATGCGCTCCCATACAGGTCAAATAGCGACTCCTCACAAGGTATTCAACATTACTGAACAGCGACTGAGTCGCTATAAAGTAGCGACCCACGGCTGAGCACTGCGACTACTAGCGGGCGCTCTGAAAATGCCTGCTACAGACGCTCATCTGTCGCTACCTGCCGCTAATGATGAATCAGCCTCTAGGTCTGCTACCCTGTTATCCTGGTCCTTCAGCTTCCAGCCTCTGTTCCTGTCCAATCTATATCCTAGCTCTGCCTGCCTTTCATTCCCTCCTCCAGATTTACCTGCCAGCAGTCTCCATTACACTCCAGCTTGTGGAAAGAACCTTTTTACCGCTAACACCTCTGACTGTTATTTATCATTTCATAAACTGGTTTTACTCCTCCATGGAAACAAACAACCTGGGTGGTTTAAACAGCATTTCACTGACTTTATTTCATTTACACTGATGCTTTTGCTGAAAAGCCAGTATTATTTGCAGCTTCCAAAAAACTTCTGGATAAACTGATTAATATAATCAACATTCTTGATGAATGAAAAGGAAGCTGAGCAATTTTGAATATAATACCGGTGCAAAAGAGAAAATCTGGTGTGTGGTTTATAATTTCTGGTGGAGGATTCACTGTAGTCCTGCATGAGGCACTACTGGTGATTTATCTGCGTGGAAAATCATTTTTTGACATGTAATATATGGGGCTGGATCGGTTTTATGTGGGACGGTAAAGAGTTTCTGACTTCCAAATATTTGTTAGCTCTATATGATGATAATGAAAAAATATGACTACCTGCCCAACATATTCAGCAAGAGGGTAATACCTGTGATGGAACCTGTGATGGAACAAATCCATATGGTGGGGCACAAAATGAGATGGGTGTTGAAGTCTATTTTCCCAGTAAGTCAATAGTCACATGCACAAATGTGTTATGGATCCCTTAGCTGCTTACAAACACATCCAGTTGTTATAATGTCTTTCTCCTTGCTCAGGTATGGATGTGTGACAGCACATCTGTCGTGCGCAGCGACGGACAAGGTGTCGGCACACCCCAAAACACCGCCTCAACCTCCCTCGCTGCCTAAGATGCCAGACACCCCAAAGACCCAGGCTCACACGCCCCACCAGACACTACATCTGGCAGCCTGAATGACTCGCTCCCTCCATTTGCCCACGTCCTTTGCTCCTTCCCCCTTGTCTTCTTCTGTGGCACCACTGCTCCCAGAAACCCCAAACCAAGCAGCGGTAGAAGATGAGCATGGGGTGAATGTATTGGGCAGGAGCTAGGATTCCCCTATCGGATCTTTAGCCATCCCAGCATTGGTACATCCGAAAACTAAAACAATGAGACTAATATGTATCTTTTACATATTTCCAAAATAGATAAAGAGGACCCCAAGGATGATAGCTGGACGGGCCACAGAAGCCCCCAACAGGACATAGCTAGCCGGTAAGTGTCTTCTAAGTAACAGTGGGCAGGGAGTCTTCACAATTTCCCACACCAAACACATGATAAGACACCAAAGTTATTTTTATTCCAATTTTTGCAGGGGTTCACATCAAGTGGCTGGTCATTTGCAGCAATCAGCCTGCCGCCTGATTCCGAACCTACAGTGCTTCATCCAGGATGGAATTATGTCTAAAGGAACACTTAATAGGTCTCTTGACCCTTCACGTACATCCCCAGTTTTTGGGAATGGACTTGTTTCTTGCTGTTGGAAATTGGCACATGGCACTGTTCGGGCATCACTAATGGCCCACATTGGGCACAATTGTTTATTTTAAAAATATATACTTTCTCAAAAAACAAAGTGGCTCTGCGAAAACATTTCAAACCACAAACATCAGAATACACAATCACCATTGCAGAATACACATTCACACACAGTACAGGAGATGGCAAATTATTTAGCCATGTCTTGGCTTGTGAGCTCTGCTATCTCGAATGAGCAGTTGCACACAATCCAGGAGATGGAGAATCTCTAGTGTTGCTTGTGAATGGGCATTATCCGTTAAAGAGATAGTGATCTACCAACAACAAAGATTGAGTTTGGCATCTCTGGTTTAACCAGCAGAGTCCTCTGCTCTGAACCTAGAGATTGTGAATTGTATCACCATGTGTTTGTGTAATGTTCATTCGTTTGGCAATCTCTTGTGCCCTTGCTTTCTTTGTCAGCACAGAATTTCCATTCAAGCACCACACAAAACCTGGCGATATAATTTGCCAGCTCTGGGGTTCTCAGCAGGGGACTCTGCTGATTAATCCTGAGATGCCAAACTCCATCTCTGGTATTGTCACATCGCTAGCTCTTGTGTGGTGCTCTGCATTTGGCCATTCAAACACCACACAAGACCTGGCGATAGAATTCACCATCTTTGAGGTTCTCAGCAGAGGACTCCGCAAATTAACCCAGAGATGCCGAACTCCATCTCTGGTGTTGCTACATTGCTAGCTTTTGTGTGGTGCCCTGTGAATGGCCATTCCAATGCAACACAGGAGATTGTGACTTTTCTCTCCATCTTTTGTGCTGTGCGCAAATGCCAATTTTTTGTTGTCCCCTTAGCATTAGCGAATGCCATTTAAATGTTCAATCTCTTTTGTGGTCAGCATAAAACTGCCACAAGAGATGCCAAGGTAAATAACCTTGATCTGTGTTGTGTGCAATTGTACCTTCTCTCTGCTGGGCTCATACAAGAAACACAAGTCAGCCAAATTTTTGCACGAGACACGGACATTGCACAGTCCTGTATTTGGTTGTCAACTGTTTGTGGCCTGTGTGCTAATTTGCAGTATTAGTGTTGTGTGTTGAGAAGATTTGCAAAACCAGTTTACGAGGTTAGACTTTACTTTTTCATAGATTTACAATGTCCTTTTTTTAAGCGTCAAAGTAATTGTAATTTGGGGACACATTGCCTAAATCATCAGAACACACGGGGACATTTACACAGTCAACATTTGTTACAGCTTCCTAAAGACATCTTTGGACCATATTTAGGATCCCCTTGTGTTCACCCACAGCCAACTCTGGTGTTTGTTTCTGGCCTCATAGAACATGACAGGAAGTGCTTCAAGTGCATAATCTTGCTGGGTTATGCTTTTCACTTAGTTTAAACCATTGCAGCATTGCACTGTAGAATAGGAAAAAAAATTGATTATAATTTGAGGCGTAGTAAACCAACAAAACAAGAGGCATATGATTCTCAAAGTGTGGGTCAGGTTGTGCACTTACATGGCTGAATGCACCATTGATCTTTTTTGGTAGCGTCCAGTTCAATGCAGTATGTGTAGCCAGAGGAACAATTGTGCGGATCGGCTCTGGAGATAATAAAAACATACATACTGCACAGTCAGGGTCATCATTTGGAAACACCTATAAACTCACATGTCTGATGGTTGTTTGGTGTGGTTGTGAGAACAGTCCATGTGCCTTGCTTGTTGCACTGCCCCGTTGTCTGCAAAAAGGATTAGGACGTAGTTTAGGATAAGTTGCATGAATCAGGTCTCACTGGCTTCCCTGTGAAAAGGAAACTGGGAACAAATCACTCCCTGAATGCGCTTTATGGTTAGAGGTACACATCACTAAACACATTGCTAGTTGGAAGCAAGGAATCTGGGGACCTCTAGATTAACACACATACACACTACACTACCATCTTCCACCTGGGATCCTCTTTGGGGATAGGTCAGACATATCTGCATTGGCCCAGAAATGCTTCCCAATTAAGTTTAGCCATGCCAACATTTAGTGGGCGTGGGTCTGCTACTACACACACATTCCAAGGGCTGACCTTTCACCACCACGTCTGTAGCTACCAGGGTATTGGGTGTGTGTCTTGGCTAGCATGTATGCTGCAACTTCTATGCATGCATTCCTTAAATACAATATTTATTAGCATACAAATGACCCATGACCTAACCAGCATTAAAATAGTCTGTGGCTGTCTTTGATAGTTTAAAGCACACAAAATAGGGGGGAAGTAACAGGATTGGTGTTCCTGAAGGGTAAAAATAAGTAATAGCTTTTTACAAGCTCTGACAAATTTACCCTTTTTTGGCATCACAGGAGGTAGACCTGCAGTTGTGTAGGCCTGGCAGTAGTGGGCAAGCCCTCAAAAAGTTGTCCTACTTGTAATGGTGGGAGCAGCAATATTGGCACCACTAAATTTTAGCTGAAGAAGAAGCAATGGCTTTTTACAAGCACTGGAAAATTTGCCCATTTTGGGAATCGCAGGGTTGAACTGCATGTGTGTTGGCCTGGCAGTAGCAAAGGGTATCAGGCTGGCAGTGGAAGAGCTGTTGGTGGTAGTAGTAGTATAAGCATTAGCAGAGGCTGCAGCTGTTAAAAAAAGACTAGACCGTGGCACAGGAAGCTTGTGGTAGTTGTGTAGGCCTGCAGTAGTGGGCAAGCCCTCAAAAAATTGTCCCACTTGTAAAGGTAGGTGGCAGTGGGTTTGGCATCCTAATAATTTAGTTGAAGAAGAAGCAATGGCTTTTTGCAAGCCTTGAAAAATGTGTCCAGCATGGCAGGCTGGCAGCGAAGGTGCTGTTGGTGGTAGTAGCAGTAGCAGGGGTTTTAAAATCATCACCTATCCACGCTTGATTCATCTTTACAAAAGTTAGTTTTTCCACATTTTAGGAGTGTTTTCCATTTTTAAATTGAAACAGAAATCGCAGCGATATCGGGGTTTACAGGTTCAGGCAATTACTTTTTCATCCCATCCCCAATCACCTCAGCAGAGTAGAAAAGGATTGCTGGTCCCTCCCTCCTCCCGTGCCTACCTCCACCATCACATTGCTGTCATCACAGAGAGCTTATTATCATGCAGCATCACAGATACAAGGGCCATGCCCACTTTTTTAGAAGATAAATTACAAGATGAGTATGTAAACCTCGATATCTCAGCCATTTCTTCAATTTAAAATGGAAAACAGTTTAAGACAATGCCAAATGTAGCCCGACACAATGATGTAATAATTACCTTTGCCTGCTGTAGCACTTTAAGTGGAAAGTGTGTTAAACAATAAAACAATAAAACAATAATTGCACAAATACACCGCTAAGAAGCCCCATGGTAGCAACCAATTAGGTGGGCAACATTTTTCCACAGATACTGAAGCCGGTGCTGGCAACATGCCCTCAAGCACAGTCCGAGGTGCCTCAAACACTACAACCAGGCCAAGGAGACCCACACATGACTCCAGCCACAGAGGAACAGTTGATTGTCCTGCGTCTTTATCCTGTGGAGGAGAGTGCAACCCAGGAGCAGCCAAGGCAAATAGCAGCTGGCTGGTTGTGGCTTTAGTCTAAAATGTCCCAGAGTCCCGAGTGTCGTGATGTTAACCAAAGGTAAAGAGAAACAGTTGAACTGCAAGCAGAGAACATGGATTTATAAAGAAATTACATTGTGTGTGAAGGTATTCCAATAGGAAAAATGGATGCAACAAACAGTACAAGAACATATAGGTTCTGATCAATATAACATAACCATGGAGATGCAAGACACACTACTACTGCTCTATGCTTGGCAAATAAAATGGCAGCAACATCCACTAGACGAATGTCCATGGCTAACTACACTGTAGGGCTGGAGGGAGTGACCATTCCTTCTGGGTTCATACACATATGCCAAGAATCTTGCAGGGACTGTAAAGTCGAAGAGAACAACAGTGAACCACAAACATCAGTGAAAAGCAAAGAAACACAATGCAGACATTGGCCAGCATGGATAATGTGAATTTAAAAAGCACTTACCTAGAAGCAAGCCATCTGATAATTCTCCTCTCTGGAACCTCAAATTGAAGCTATGCAGGTTATGTGAGTCATGGCATGACCCCGAAATGCCAGCAACAACACTCAAAAAGTGGAGATCCAGAGCTGCAACATATTGGACACTGAGAAATGTCCCCATCTTGCCATTGCTCTGCGTAGGAAATATGAAAAATTAGGACCAGCACTAGAATTAGCAAAGGTAGCAACACAACAAGGTTAAGCAGAGCAGAAGATGACATAAATCCAATTTGAGTCACCTAACACGGGCCAGACACACAAGTGAGGCAGAGGAGTTTTTTTTAATGCATAGATGGCCATTGTATGCTTGCGCACACATAGGAATTCATTCTCTGCATTTTACCCATCCGTGCAGTGTGTGTACACATGCCTGGGTAGGCTGCCCTAATTACGGCACCCGGGGAGCAGTTGGGGGGTTAGGTGCCTTGCTCAAGAGCACTTCAGTCATGTCTCAGTACCTGGATTCGACCCTGCCACCCTCCGGTCACAAGTACGCTTCCCTTACCTCTAGGCCACAACTGTCCCCTATACAACTGTCCCATTCCGTCTCTATAAACCAAACGCTCTGGTAAACTAACACTGGGCTGAAAGAAAGGATTGAAATTAATTTACATGTTGCAGAATATGTTAATGTATATGTAAAAGAGTATAATAAGAAGGGTTAAATAGCCGGGAAGTAGGGATGTTGAGGCCTCCTGCGATGTTCATACTGCACAATGTGCTGTCTGGTGGTTAAACACCACAAAACAGAGCCTGGGGGTCTGAGCGTTTAAGGAGACTCGATCCCGTAAAGCACGGTCTGTCCCAAAAGGTGGTATTGATACCTATAGTTGCTGCATTCCTCTAGGGGACCTAGCGGCTGTGATGGTCTTACCCTTTAGATGTAGTACAGACTTCTCTGCTGGAAGGCTGCATGGATGCTACTAATACTTGGGCCCTTATTTAACAAGGGATAGCGCCAGGTAGCGAATGGTGAGCGAACGGTAATGACGGTCACCGCCACGAGAACGCCGGCTCCCCTCCGCAATCATACATTTATCAAGCCGATCCTGCTTAGCGACTGACAGAGCGCCAGATAGCGAATCATTCATCATTATTCCAGCCTCACCCCACAGCGCCAGGGAGCGACCTTGAACAGCGACAGGTATGACCTCTCGCTACCTGGCGCTCTCCAATGCATTTCAATGGAGCAATCTTTAAATTTTCTTAATTAATTGCTATTATTTTTTTTTTTTTTTAAATTTAAGGTAAAAAAAAAAAAAAAAATTTGTGCAGAATTGATATTACAGGTCTGATATTAAGGTATTCATATTACAAAATGTTTTGAAAAACTTGTTTTGTTTTTTTTTTTCCAAAAATATGGTTGTTTGGGGGTTAAAAAACTACTTTTAACCCATCGCCGCCAGCGCTCTGGGGTTTAAACAAGCATTTCACAGCGTGAGAATTTTTTGAGCGTGATTTGTTAATGAATATGCTGGGAGTTGTTCGCTATGGCCATTCGCTGTCATGGGCTCCCATACAGCGCAGAACCTGTCAAACAGCGACTCCTAACCCCGTATTCAACATTACCGCACACCGACTGAGTCGCTGTCAACAGCCGAACAATGGCCAAGCACAGCGAATACTAGCGTGCGCTGTGAAAATACCGCTACTGTCGCTCATCTGTCGCTACCTGGCGCTATTAATGAATCGGCCTCCCCGTTACCTACCTGCTTTCCACTGTGCTCACTTGTGGAGCAAAGATACATGGTGGATGTTAATTGGCCACGGGTGTGGAGCTTGAAATATATTGGGATGAGTTAAAAAAAAGAGATTAGAATTAATTTTTTTAGCTCAGAGGGATAAACTAAGCTTTTATAGATTATTTTCCTCTCATAAGGCTCGATTCAGAGAGACAAAAAAAGACTTTCGTTTTAGTGCCGATTTCGCATTACTTTCAAATTTTCCCGCTCTCGTATGAGTGTGCGAGCGATTCTATGCATGCATTGCAAACCTTCTGTAAAGTTTCCGTCCGTTCGTATGCCAGAGTACGAGTACGAGGATGTAATTTTCCATCGTGACTTTTCTGTTTCATTTTCTCTGGTTACAACGTAGGCTTTCGATTTAGCCCTTTTCCCATCGTCTCCTCCCATGAATCCTTTAAGTTTCTCGATAGATTCTGTTTCACTTTTTCAAAAAATAATCGTCCAGACGGAAATCCTTACGATCTTGTGCCTGCGCACTACAAACTTAACTCATTAAAGTGCTCGCCTACATATTTGCCACCCTCACTTCTACTACAATGTTTAGGTAAAACACTTAGCCCTATCCTCCATCTTCCCTTTTGGACCCTTAAATCTCACCCCCAACCACTTCGCGCTATCCTCCATCTTCCCTTTTGGACCCTTAAAGCTCACCCCAATCACTTAGCACTATCCTCCATCTTCCCTTTTGGACCCTTAAAGCTCGCCCCCAACCACTTCCCGGTTAGGTTCTTCTTCCATTTTAGGCCCCTAAAACTTACCCAAACCACTTCCCGGTTAGGTTCTTCTTCCATTTTAGGCCCCTAAAACTTACCCAAACCACTTCCCGATCAGGTTCTTCTTCCATTTTAGGCCCTTAAAACTTACCCAAACCACTTCCCGGTTAGGCTCTTCTTCCATTTTAGGCCCCTAAAACTTACCCAAACCACTTCCCGGTTAGGTTCTTCTTCCATTTTAGGCCCCTAAACTTACCCAAACCACTTCCCGGTCATCTGAATCTTCATCTCTAAATATTTTTTTCACCCTTCGTTTGGTGTTAATGTATTTGTTTTTAAAAATTACACTGAAGGGGGGGCGCATGACCGAGGAGCCGGCTGATGGACGTGCTCAGCTAGAGCTCCGTCATCCCGGGCACTAACAGACCACCCAGCAGCAGCCTGAAAGCTCAGACTTGCCGCCAGATCAAAGGAGACGAAGGGGGAAGAGGTCGCCCGACCAGTGGAGCATGCGACAGGGTTGCAGATCAAAGCAGGGGCCGCCAAGAGCAGCCAGACCCCAGCAGCAGGCGGAATCTAAAATGGCGACCGTAACTCCAGCAGCAGCATGTGCAGTGAGAGGTGAGTGAGGGGAGACAGCTCTGACACTAACCATGCTGCACGCAGAGGATTCGCTGGACTCTGTAGACAGCAGAGCCCAGTTCCCCACTGAGTTCCAGAACCAATGCGCCCAGATGGCCCTGGATCAGGGATCACTGCAGCACATTAGAGCAGTGATTAGGGAGGAGATCTCTGTGGTCACTTGAAGCACAACCCAGCTCCTTAGGGAGTTAAAGGAGCAGGGGCATATAATCCAGACCCTGGAGGGGCAAATGAATGATGTCCCAACAGTCCTGGAGGGGCATGAGGATGAAGTGCAGGCATTACATGAGGAGTTTGCTATGCTGAAAGATATGCATGAGGACTTGGAAAATTGAAATCGCCTCTCCAACCTCAGATTCAGAGGCCTTCCTGAGTCATTGGAGGATGCCCAGGGCACGATTATGGCCCTGCTGCAGGAGCTGACGCCCAATATACCGGTCGAGCGGTTAGAGCTGGAGCGGGCGCACCGTGCACTCACCAAATGCTCCCCCGACTCCCCCCGAAGGGACATCATTGTTAAGTTTGTTTTCACGGACTTGGCCCAGACCACCATTGCCAAAAGGCGGGCTCTTAAACCATATTTGCAGATCCTATGCTCACAAAACCTACGCTATAGGTGGGGCTTTCCATTTAAAGTGACATTCACATACAACGGAAAGACAGTGCAAGCCTCCACAGCCTTGGAGTTAAAAGCTACCTTCCAGCAACTCGGGCTCCAGCAGCCAGAGGAGCCCCAAGCACTAGCCTCAACACCATCCCTGAGAGAGGCCCCGCAGCGAAGGAAAGATGCCCCACTGTTATCTGGGGGCTCCCAGCGAAAGAGGCAGGGGAGAGATAGATCTCAGGCCTTGAAGAATCTGTCATCCCAGGCCTTTCAGAGCACGTCAGAGGGGTGGCAAAAAATTAGGTTTCGGTGTCACACCTCTGGTCGTGTGGAGAGTTTAGCTTGGTTAACACTCTTTGGACGGTAAATGGTTGGTTATGCTAAGTTAAGTTTCTGTTTGATTCCAAGTTTTTTCATGTTAGTAGCTACCTGCTCTAGTGTGGACAGGTGGAGCTGCATTGTTATAAGCCCTACAACGCTCGCCTAACTTGGGTGAGGTGCCTGGGGGGCCCTTGGCGGGCCCCGGTCTCCCCGCGCCGGAGGGGCGTGGGGGGACTGGGGGGCGTCGGGGGCTGCCCGGGCTGGTGCAATTTTGGATAATAGACGGCAACAGGAGTGATGCCCGGTGGGGCCTGTGGGTGGATAGGCGCAGCTTGGTGATGTGGGGCTGGGCCGTTATAACAGCAGTTACAGTCACGGTTGTGATCATGATAATGGTTATAAGGTTGTTGTGTTCAGCATTTAGGGTGGGGTGGCCCTGGTGCCCGGGGGCCGAACCATGCTTACCCCCTGTCATTCTCCCAGTGGCGAAGGCCCTGGTAGAATGATACTAGTGGATGAGATCCATGTATTGCTATTTGAATGTTATATGTCTAATGCGACTTGTGTTTTGTTTCTTGAGATGTTCTCCCTCTTTCTTCTTCTCTTCACTCTAGTTACTTCTATCTACCCTACCTATCCTTTCCCATCACTTCTCACCCATGGGGCGACGAAGGTGCTTGGGCTACTTGGTAAGCAAAGCGCTCAAAATTGGGTTAATCTCATGTTATGGCTGTGAAGGTGATCTCACTGAACGTGCAAGGCCTTAACTCCCCTAATAAGCGATCGAGGGCATTTAAAATATTTATTTCTCTGAGACGCATTTCTCCTCAACCTCCTCACCATGCTACCTGCACCCAAGGTACCCGCAATTTTTTCAAGCCACGGGGCAAACCAAGCAAAAGGGGGTCCTCATAGCTTTTCACAAAAACTCACCATTTGTCTGCACTGAGCGGCTAGCAGATCCAGCGGGCAGATATTTGCTTCTCCAGGGAGTCCTGCATGATGTGCAGGTCACGCTGTGCAATTATTACCCGCCTAATGTGGGACAGGCTAAGTTCCTGTCCAGGATCTGTGAGCTGGTTAAGGCACATGTACAGGGGACAGTAATCCTATGTGGGGACTCTAACGTGACCCTACATAACAGGCTAGATAGGTCCTCCCCGCCCTCCCCACAGCTTGAGGGAGAAGCTAAGGCCTTTACCAGTATAATCCAGGGGGCCCAATTGGTTGATACATGGCGGGAATTGAACCCAGGGAAAATACATTTTACCCATTACTCCCACCCTCACAAGCTGCATAGTAGAATTGACCATATATTTACCTTAAGGGTTTTTTTGACGCAAATCCTGCGTGCAGAGATAGTACCAGTACATAGAAACATAGAAACATAGAAGGTTGACGGCAGAAGGAGACCATACGGTCCATCTAGTCTGCCCTTATGTGTATACTGTATGTACTCTTTATCTTAGGTTAGATGTGTGCTTATCCCAGGCATGTATAAATTCAGTGACTGTTGATTTTTCAACTACCTCTGCTGGAAGTTTGTTCCAAGCATCTACTACTCTTTCTGTAAAATAATATTTTCTAACATTGCTCCTGATCTTCCCCCCGACTAGCTTCAGGTTGTGCCCCCTTGTTCTATCATTAAGCTTCTTCTTAAAAACACTTCCCTCCTGAACCTTATTCAATCCTTTCACATATTTAAAGGTCTCAATCATGTCCCCCCTCTCCCTTCTTTCCTCCAGACTGTACAAATTAAGTTCTTTAAGTCTCTCCTGATAAGTTTTAAGTTTAAGTCCTTCCACCATTTTCGTTGCAGGGATTCCTTTTACCCAAGTGCATGATTTTACATTTAGAGACATTAAACTCTAGTTTCCACAGTTTTGACCATATATCCAGTAAAGCTAAATCATTTTCCATGTTGCAGACACCTCCAGGAATATCCACCCTATTACTAACCTTTGTATCATCAGCAAACAGACACATTTTTCCTACCAAGCCTTCGCCTATGTCACCTTGGTCTGATCATGATATGGTTACAATCACGTGCTGCAGCTTGCTAACTAAAACGGGGCCGGCCTCTTGGGTGTTAAACGACTCCCTATTATCTACGGAGGAGGTAGTACAGCAGACGAAAAAGACTGCCACAGAATATTTTGCGCACAATAAGGGCTCAGTGGACTCACCCTCAATGTTGTGGGGAGCTTTTAAGGCTGTTATGAGGGGCCACTTCCTAGGGATGGCTTTGAGGCGGAAAAGGTAAAGGGAGCTGCAGGCTCGGGTACTGGAGAAGGAGTATGCAGAGGCTGTCAAGGAGTTTAAGGAATCAAAGGTGGGTAGTGGGGTGGCCAGACTGGAAAAAGCCAGGGTGGCTCTAAACCAGTTTCAAATCAGTCAGGCAGAAACTAGGTATAAATGGTCGAGGCAGAAATACTATGCCTGCAGTAACAAACCCAACACCCTGCTGGCTGCCCAACTCCGGTGTCAGGAAAATCCGGCCCCTCCAATAAGGCTGAAGGTGAAAGGCGGGGCTCTAACCACCACCCCCCAAAAATTATTGGAGGAATTTAGGGCAGGCCTGGCAAAGCTGTATGAGGCCCCCAACCAATGGATGGAAAAGTGGTTTCTGAGTTTTTTTGAGGATATCTCGCTCCCTAGGTTAACTGAGCCACAAAAACTAGCTATGGAGGCGGATTTTACAGCTGAGGAAGTGTCACAGGCTATTAAGGAACTTAAGCCAGCTAAAAGACCGGGCCCCGATGGACTAGCCGCAACCTTCTATAAAAAGTTCAACCAAGAGGTCACCTCCCCACTAGTTAACCTCTTTAACCATATAATGCGGGGTAATTTCTTTGAGGGTGAAATGTTAAAGGCAAACATCGTTATGATCCCAAAGCCAGGAAAGGATCATCAAAAATGGAGCAACTATAGACCAATTTCCCTCTTAAATATTGACCTTAAATTGTTTGCTAAAGTTTTAGCCACTAGGGTAAATTGCTTTTTGGGTTGCCTAATCCACAAGGACCAGGTGGGGTTTGTCCCATACCGTCAGGCGGGAGATGGAGTCAGGCGTATACTACAACTGATAGATTCAGTTAAGGGTACTGATCAGGAGTCCATGTTGCTGTCTTTGGATGTCGAGAAGGCGTTTGACTCCATCTCCTGGGAATACCTGCGGTGGGTGCTGGGGAAGTGGGGATTTGGGGAGAGAATGCTGGCTGCTGTGGATGCGTTATATAACTTACCAAAGGCCACCTTGAAATACACCGGTATAGAATCTCCCCCCTCTGTCCCCCATCCTATTCATTTTGGCACTGGAGCCCGTGGCTATTATGATCCAGAGCAATGAAGGCATCAGGGGGATTTCCACAGCTTCAGGGGAAAATAAGCTATCGCTTTTCGCAGATGATATGCTCCTGATGGTTACAGGTCCACATATCTCTATTCCCAATATATTCAAAACCCTTTCTGTATTCAGGATCTTTTCAGGCCTCCGGATAAATGACACTTAGTCCACAGCTCTGGATATTTCCTTGAAGCCTTCCACGAAGCAGGCCCTTTTGGCTAATTTCCCTTGGACCTGGACGTAGCAATTGCCGTATCTGGGGGTCAAAATTACCCCCACATATGAAACGCTGTTTAAGGCTAACTATTCACATATCCCGAAGCTGGTCAATGTTAAACCCTTGGTATAATCTAAAAATATCATGGCTAGGTAGGCTAGCCGCAGTTAAAATGACCCTCCTGCCGAAGCTTTTATATTTATTCAGGGTGCTCCCAATTTCGATCCCCTTATCCTTTTTTAAGCCGCTGCAAAATAAGGTATTAAAGTATATCTGGGGGCCAATCAAATCAAGGGTGAACAGGAAAACACTATACCACCACAGCACCAGGGGAGGCCTGGGGGTGCCTCTGCTTCATAAATACTACCTGGTGGCACAGGTTGCTCCTCTGCCACTCCTCCATGCCAAACAGGAGGCCCCACTGTGGGTCCTAGAGGAGGCAAGAAGGTCCTTGCCAATGGATGTAGAGACCCTACCGTGGGTCCCTAAGGGAGTGCGGCCTAAGACCATCTCTCCAATCCTGCGTTGCCTGTTGGACAAATGGGATCTTTGCAAGACCAGGGCAAAGCTAGAATCTAAACATTCGCCCTTGGTGAGGCTGTTTGATAACCCATTGTTTCTCCCAGGGGTCATGCATGCTCACAGCTTTGGATGGTGGAAGGCCAATGGCATTGTTACTATACACGATCTCAGCACCCCAAAAGGAGTGCTATCTTTTGAGGATCTTAAAAGCGCCAAACAGATCCCCTCCTCGGAAATCTTCAGATATTTGCAACTTTCGCATTTTGTCGGTAGCATTCTGAAGAGGGGATCTCCACCATACAGGCTTACCCCACTGGAGCAAGCATCTCTTCGCCAACCGTTTGCAAAGGGGATGATCACATATATCTATGGGGCTTTGGTGCAATGGGCTTCACCCCCGTGACATGGATACATGGAGAGGTGGGAGGCGGAGCTGGGGGCCCCAATTGAAGGGGAGGATTGGAGGAAAATTTGGAACAATGTGCGGAAAACGTCGCTGAATGTGTTAGCGACTGAAAACGCTTATAAAATAGTACTCCGTTGGTACTACAGCCCATAAATGCTCCGCCTCACACTCCCCCAGATGCTACAGGGGATGTGGAGCAATTGGAGAGTACCTCCATGTTTGGTGGGGATGCCCAGTGGTACAGGGCTTTTGGAATGAGGCGTACAAAGTGTTATCTCACATCTTGGGTAGATCTCTTTCCCCGACTCCGCTTGAAGCTTTATTATCATTGAAGCAGCAGCCCTATACGAGGGATGAGTGGAGTCTAGTAAAGCATCTATTGGTTGCCGTACGACTAACAGTGGCAGCGAATTGGAAAGCCCCCAGACTATTATGGCAGGAGGTAGAGGCGAGGATGGCGAACATAATGGTGAATGAGCAAATGACAGCCTCCATTATGTCTAATAAAGAAAAGGCTGACCAGGTGTGGGAACCATGGAGAGAGTTTCAACGGAAAAAGTGTTAGGGGCTATTAGGTTTGATGGCCCTAGGGAATAGGGTTAATGAGCACGGACCCAGCAGGAGGGGAGATGTTGCGTGCTCTGGGACGCCCCTCTTCCTTCCATCCACCTTATAGAGGCCCTAACGTCGCCACCCTTCCTTTTTCCCCCCCTCCCTCCACTTTTCCTCTCTACCCTTTTCATTCTTTACCCTTTCTTAACTTCTCTTCCTTCCCTCTTCCCTTCTTTCTGCTTGCTTTATTTTGTTCTGTTTAAACAGGTAGTCCATTGAGGATGCCTTAAATTGCCATGTGTGGTTTAATGTATAATGAGTTTATAAATTAATTTGCATAACATCCTCTACCCCCCAAAGAGGGTCTTCGGTAGAGCAAAAGCCCCCCCCCCCCCCCCCCCGGAGCGGGTTCTGGTCACGGTGGTGCAGCCAGGCTGTGAGAAAGACAGCAATTATCTGACATTTATACCGCTTAGATAAAATAACACCAGTATGCTGTATTATTATCTGTTTGACTGGAACATGCTGTGATTATATACCATGTTGTAAACTCTAAATTTGCTCAATACAAATATTGTAAAAGAAAAATGACACTGAAACTTTGCTTTGGTTTTGTTTTTTTTTACTTGAATGCCATTTTTTTGTGGCCCATTAGATTTTTTTGTTTAAAAAAACATTTGTAAAACACGTTTAAAAACAACAACATTCAAAATATTAAAACTTTAAAATTTAAAAAACTATTTACAAAAATAAAAACAGTGACAGGACCCAGAACACTAGTCTTTTTCTGTTGTCCCCAACGAGTCAACCAGCTGCTGCATATCGGCCACCAACTCAAGGACCCTTCGATTCATTTCTTCCACCCTTGCCCGTGTGGTCCCTGTATCAATTTTTGAAACAAAATTACTTGTCACCTGTGGATGGAATGTTTTTGATTTGCAAACATAAATCATGATGACATATGTCAGTCTGCTAAGTAATTACTCTAAGCAAGTGGGCACTGGTCATTCTGCTAATGCCATTGACTCTAAGCAAGTGGGCACTGGTCAGTCTGCTAAGTAATTACTCTAAGCAAGTGGGCACTGGTCAGTCTGCTAATGCCATTGACTCTAAGCAAGTGGGCACTGGTCAGTCTGCTAATGCCATTGACTATGGCTTTATGTATCTGGGTGATCATGTCACTTAACACATACTGCAAAGTATGACATTACACCTTACTTGGTTGGTGGCCGAAAGATGCCTCATTGGGGACAACCCTACGTTCTGGGCCCTGCCACTGTTGTGAAGTAGAGGCCGTCAAGACATGGCAAATAGGGTCACTTATAATGTCTTAGTCAACAGTAATTAAAATTAATTTTCAGTGTGTGTGTCACATCACTCACCTTCTCCCTGTGCCTCCTGGCCGAGATCTGCTGCAGCCTGTGCATCTTCACCCGCTCCAGTAGCATCTACAAAAACAGATGAAGGGAATCAGCTTGGGTGGAAATAGCATGTATATGTGTGTGCGGTTACATGAAGAGTCACATACCAGAGGCTCCCGCATGCGTCCCTGGGTAGGACTCCCTGCCCACGCCATGCCGCCCCTCCTCTGTGGAAAGATCCAGGGGCTGGTCGGAGGACCCAACAGAGGAGGGGTAGGACCGTCGCACTGGAGATCCTCCACCTTCACTTCCAGCTGCAGATTCATGCAGCACTGGTCGGCCTGTGCGCCTCCAGGTGCGGCAGATTTGGTAATTCATTTCCAACACTAGAAAAGAAATACAATTATAAATAAATGCCTACCTTCTGCATGAGTTACATCTGCCATGCAATCACTATGTACTTACTAGGGAAATGGATTCCAAAAAAGCACCGCACCCGGACCGTGTGCAGCCGTTTCAGGTCCGGCCAATGCTGCACGATCTGCGTGTGGGTGAAGGTGGTGTTCGTTTGATGTTGGATTTTGGCAATGATCTCCAGGGCGACGGTGCGCTTCTCAAAAGAGTTGGGCAGGTAGTCGTACCTGTGCTCCAGCATGGTCTACAAAACACAAAAAAAAGCAAGGTTTTAGTTAAAACTACATACTACAAATATCTGTCAACAATCGATCATTTGACTAAATGACATTAACAGACACATTTGTAGCCTAATACAATCCTTGAAGCTGGCCTCAGTGTTGGTTCGAACGTGTGGGCCCTCACTTCGGTTTGGCACGGAGTTGCATACACTTTTTAAAACAACCATTTCTTCATGCGCTTCCTTAAAGCGGACCTTCACTCTGAATAAGAGTCTATCTTATATGTTTCCCCCACACTGTACATACAGATTGCTCACATTAAAAATCATCTTACCTGCATCTACTGCATGTTATGAGCCTTTAAACATCCAAGATGGCGGCTTATGGAAGCCGCCATTTTATCAGGCAGCCTGCAAACAGGAAGTGCCTGCAAACAGGAAGTGACTGTGCTGCTCTGCATTCTGGGACTGCTGACCTTTCCCTGACCCCAGCTCTGCTCTGTCTGAGCAAAGCACAGCTATAACCGGCCCCCCTGTACCTTATCCCACTCTCCTCTCCTCAGTAAGTGTGATGCTTCTGAGTCAAGATGGCGGCGCCCGTATACTAAATTCCTGAACAGAGTTGCAGCCCAGTGGGGGAAAGAATAATAAGTTAGTGACTAAAAATGTAAAATATATTAATTTTAGATGCTGGGGAATCGTTTTTTAAGAGTTGGGGCTTTTCATTAAATCATGGTGAAGGTCCGGTTTAAGGGCTAGGCATGCATTTAGATGGCAAATCAAAGTCAGTAAAAGACATAAAAGCATGATGATCGTGAAGATTGTGGGCGCCATCTTGCCTCTTGTCTGCAGCAGATAAGTAATGCCCCTGCGGTCTCCTGGTTGCACGCGTACGCGGACGCGTAAACGTTAGACCCCGGCATTAGTATTTAAAGGGTCCTGGAGCCACAGCTCATTCTCTTTCACAGTCTCATCATTATGCCACAAAAAAATCCACCGCTAAGGCAAAAGCAACCAAGGAAGCCAGCAGGAAAAAGGCAGAGAAGTGTGAGGAGGCTTCAGCAGGCCCCACCACTCGCTCAAAAATGCCAAAAGCGAAGCAGCCGGGAACCCGCAGTGGGCAGGCGAAGGCGATCACAAAGGCACCCACAAGCACAAAAACCAAGGAGTCAGCGCCAAAGAAGAAGGCCCAGCCCAGCAAGCACACAGGTACGGCCCCTAAAAAGCACACCAAGAGGGTGAGTAGCCCCTGCCCCCAAAGGTCACCATCACCCCACACACATGGGAAAAGCTCACATGCAAAGAGGCCAAGCCACTGGGCCCGAAGCCCCAGCAGCCAGAGCTCCACATCACCCCACCCAAGTGGGAAAAGCTCACATGCAAAGAGGCCAAGCCACTGGGCCCGAAGCCCCAGCAGCCAGAGCTCAACATCACCCCACCCACGTGGGAAAAGCTCACATGCAAAGAGCCCAAGACACCAGGCCCGAAGCCCCAGCAGCCACAGTTCACCATCACCCCACCCACGTGGGAAAAGCTCACATGCAAAGAGGCCAAGACACCGGGCCCGAAGCCCCAGCAGCCACAGTTCACCATCACCCCACCCACATGCATCAACCTCCCAGGGCCATGAAAGTGTGAAGGGGCCACAGAGGCAAAGGCCAAGAAGCCCAACATCATCCACCACACCCTCTCCTCCTCGCCCACATTTGGCACCGGCACAGGTGGAAAGGCAGGCTGAATATGCCACAGCTACGCCTGCTAGTTCAGTGGCCACCCAGCCAAGAACCCCAAGTCCATATCCAAGTCCAGTCCAATCAGAAGCCAGCCACCTGTCCTACATTTCTCCCCAACACAGCCAGCCCAGAATGTCCCCCATTTGCCGCCAACCACTGATAAGCCAGAACGTCTAGCAACAGGGCGCACACTGCGCTGAGGCCACGTGAGTGGCAGGTTTGGTGAGGCCCAAACTCTGGCATTGGCTAGTGGCCTCACCTTGTATTATGATGAGCTATATGGGCACAGATCCAAAGCTACAAGCAAGCAGCGCAAAGCCGAGATTTTGGAGGAGCTCACCAGACAGGTCAATGCAGCGGGGGAAGAGCTCAAAGATGTGGAGCAGATACAAAGAAAAATATCGGACCTAAAGTATGCAGCACGGAAGAAAGAAAATAAACGGCGTAATTACAGGTACATATATACTTTGTGGATTTGGCTTCATCTTGTATTGGAAACATTTATCTAAATGTGTGCAACTCTCTTTTTCAGCTTACAAACTGGCGGCGGATTCCCCACCAAACTGCAATTTACCCGAGCTGAGGAGATGGTGCTGGGCCTGCTACATCCTGTGGCCTTAGAGGGGCACTCAGCCCGACAGGACACGGACATCCCTACTATTCCTGCCGGTTAGTAATTTTACTATGTATGTCAAATGTGATCTACGTGTAAAATTACGCACAAACCCATATATTAACACATGCCCCTAGGGTGTGCCTTGTAGTGGAGGTAACAATTTAAACAGGGTGTGTTATGTGTGGCGACCCATTATTTGCTTTTTTACTTCCTCATAGATTATTTTGGAGAGTCTTGAGGAACACTATAGCAAAGGACTGGCTGTTATGTATTTATAGAAAATTACATACAACACTTTCATCTTTATCTGTAGCCAATTTGGGTTTGAGCTGTGCTTTGCTCCAAACGACTTGATGTGGAGTACTTGAACGTTTGACATAGAAAGAATGTCAAGCAGCCTAATCTAATGGCAAATGCTATTTGCAAGCTGAGTGCGGTCCCATAATGGGCTTTAAGGGATGTGTGAAGCCTCAGAACAGCCAGTACATGCATGTTTATTTTGGTTAAGGAGACCAATGTGTATGTACTTGTTGACTAATACATCTAGCAGATAATGGCATTCATAGTCAAGTTTAACTTGGTCCGTTGGGGGAGTTGCCATTCATGCATGGGCCCGTGTTTTAGTGAACCATATGTGTTAATACACATCACCAATGCCTAGTTGTGTGTTAACATGCCTTCTTTTCCCCAATGCATCCCAGCATCATCCCTCAGCTAGTAGGGAATCCTTTGTCAGTTTTACCATGCCGTCTACTTCCGTGCTGCCTTGGACCCAGGATCCGATATATACGGTAAGTGTCTTTTTCTGATGTTGCTTATGCATGTGCCTTGCCATGTTTCTTTGTGCTGAATTACATATGTTTTCTCCAAACTGAACGTTTGTTATTTACATGTCCCAACAGACCCACACACTGATGGAGGAAATCCAGGAGCTGGAGGAAGATGGAGCTGTGACAGACTCTCTGCCCCTTTGGACTTTATACAGGTTCATTACTTTCCTTTTCTTAAGCATGTTACAGACTGCCAGTGTATTGATTGATTACGTTATTCATTGTTCTGACTGCCATTGTATTGATTGATTACATTATTCATTGTTCTGACTGCCATTGTATTGATTGATTACGTCACAGACAATGACATTGTTCGGATTGAGTGTATTACTGACGTCTATTGTATTGCTGATTGCGTCACCGGCAGAGTTGAGGGATTGTGTGCCCTGCTGCTATTGGTCGGTGTGTGTGTCATGCAATGGAGACTTGTGTATATAAGGCCTAGAGTGGCACTAATAAAGTCTACTTCACCTTCACCCTCAATACTGAAGTTCTGTCTCTTATTGGGGGAAACGCTATATTACAATTCACTAGCCCTTGTAAGGGCTGTTTCTGTTTCCTCACGGACGACTCTGGGATTCCAGCAGCACCTCTTACGATTGGGAAAAGGACGTCTCGGGCGGTGAAGCCCTCTGGCGATAAGGGTTATCGCTACAGGAGCCTACATTGAACCTTCAGAACAGCTCCCCCTGGGACAGAATTTGCAACTGTCCCAACATGTTTCTGCACCAAATGCTCAGCAGCAAAGTGAAGCTGGCTGCATGCTGCGGATTTGCCAAGCAGACCTGTGGCTGTTGGTGGACCTAGAGGCACATCATCTGCACACCGCCCAACCCGGGGAATAGGGAGGCGTAGTCGACTACGTCGCCCAGTTGCCCAAGGGAGGGGCGCGCCGATGATGGAGTCAGCATGGCACCATGAGAGGCGGCTATTTCGCCTCCAAAATCAACAAAAACATGAGCATCTTCATGGCCAATTAGAAACATTAAAAAAACACCTTAAACTCCATGCTGACTGAATTTAGGTCCAACAACAGCCACATGGCCACCTTATCCAATTATTACAGTGGCATGCTTGAGGAAGTTCAAAATAGCAACAGCCACATGGCCACCTTAACTAACAATCTCAGTGCCATAATGGCTGAATTTCGAACTTCTAATAGAAACATGTTGGAACAGTTGCAGATTCTGAATGCCACACAGGCCCAGGTGAGGGCCCACCTCCAAGGGCCCCAACCTTGGTTTTATGGGCATCCCCCATTTTAAGACCTATTTGGCCTGTATCTGCTCCACATCTTGGATCTACATCCCCACTGTATTGACCTGTCTGGTGAGCCCTACCAATATACCCTTTTGGTATGGCTTTGCTTGTTTGCTTTGGATTTGCGCCCATATAGCTCATTAGAGTGCTGAGGTAGCCCACTAGCCAATGCCGGAGGTGAAGCCTCAATGAACCTGCCACTCAAGCTGTTGCTTGTGGTGAATTACATTGGTTCTGGCTCCTCCTCTTTGTAGGCATGATTGGGGGACATTCTGGGCTGGCAAACTACTACCTTGACCCCTGGCTGAGATTGAACTGGACTTGGATTGGGACTGGGGGTTCTTGTTTGGGTGTCACACTGAGTAACAGGTGTAGATGTGGCATAGGTTTGGCTGCTTTACACCTGTGCCTGTGGCAAATGTGGCCAAGCAGGAGAGGGTGTGTCTGTGGGCCTATTTGTTTGCTGCCCAATGTGGACATGCCAATGCTTGTCACCTATGTTTATTAAATTTTCATTTGTATTAAACTTTGCACAGGAGTGCCTTACTTTAAAACTCCTGCCTCTGGGCAATTGCTATGTGGCCTGATTTGGCTAAACTTTCATTTCTGTTTTGCCCATGTATTTTATGCAACTAAGAGAGTGACCATCAACTCCAATGTTTGCTTCTGAAATAAACTACATCAAATTGTAATTAACCTGTTGTGGACTAAGTTTATGCCTTTAAGTTTTGGGGGAATAAAGATGAGTTAAAGTAGGCAGTAACACATTTGGAACATCCCAAAAAACAAAAAAGAAAATCATGTGTGAGGTTCTTTGAAATTATTTCTTTACTGTTTGTAAAAGTAACAAACAAACATAGAAACACAAAGGTCCAAAAACACAATTATCCAAGAATAAAGGGACAAAACAAACAAAAGAACAACAAATTAAGCAAAATGTGTCTCAATTAAATTAGACCGCACGACTTGGGCAGACGCACTCGGTGGGCCACGATAGTCCTCGTCTGGGTCATCGGTGGGTGGAGAGGGGGACACATCCACATACCGGGGGACACGCTGCAATATAGCAAAATTATGCAACACTGCACAGGCCATTATAATATCTATGACCTTTTTGGGGTCATACTGAAGTGCTCCCCCGGTATGGTCCAAGCATCGGAAGCGGGTCTTCAACAGGCCAAACGCCCTCTCCACCACAGCCCTGGTCTTCCTGTGCGCCCTATTATATGCCTCCTCGGCTGCATTATGGGGCCGGAGGACGGGCGTCAACAGCCACGGAAGGAGTGGATAGCCGGAATCACCTGCCAAAATGTATTATAAAAAACAATCCCCTAACGGGCCATCAACATTACTAAGAGCCTAGGTCACATTTACTACACAGCATGAGCATACATATTGTACAGGCCCTGAAAAAAAAAAAACATCAAATAGATGTTTGAAAAAATTAAACATCCAAGATGGCGGATGAGGCCCAATCAGCCAGACTGCTACCAGGTATAGGACTGTTTAGGACTGTGCTGCTCAGCATTCTTGGATGTCTTAAGTTTTCAGGACCCTGTAGCTGCTTTGTGTGAGTCCAAACCAGCTGTAACCCGCCCCCTGCACTTTATCCCGCTCTCCTCTACTCAGTAGGTGGCGCAGACCCTAGTATAAATTCAAGGACATAATTTAAGCAGAGTGTGTGGAAGACTAATTATTACTTTACTCTAAATTCAATTTCAACATTTGGCTAATGCAGGACTAACATATGGCAAGGCTTTGTTGCTTCAAAAATCTAATGGTTGAGGTCGTGTTTCACAGGTAAACAAGGTGTTCAAATAGGCATAGTTTCATACATGGAACACAAATTAAATTCCTAGCCATACATATCCCAAAAAAAGGACGTTATTGGCGTCAACTTACCAAGGAGCCATCCACCGGAAAATTCCCCAGACTCAAACCGACCGTACAATCCAGATCTGCGAAGAATGTAGGCATCATGGGATGAGCCTGGGAACCCGGCGAGCAGACTAAGGAACCGCAAGTCCGGGGCCACCACTGCTTGGACATTCATTGAGTGGCCCATTTTGCGGTTCCTGTGATAAAAAAAAAAAACAACAAAAACATTATAAAGGGGGCGAAAACTAGGGGAACACTAACTAATCACACCCTAAGCAAATGCTGTGGCCCAATTAAAATAGCAATAAACAATTACATAAGTATTTTGCATTGCAAAAAAACAATATGTATGTTTGAAAAAGGAAAGATTAACTTTCCCGGGTCTATTTAAGGTACACATTAAAATGTTTCCTTGGTGAACACATGTGACATTTATATGCAACTAAATACGGTCCATGGTTCCACGGGGACTCTTTAAAAGGAGCGAATACTTAAAAGGAGGGATACATTACAATGTGGGCTAACTTACAAGGAGGGAATAATTCCAAGGAGGGAATATTTTAAAGTAGTTAATAATTCCAAGGAGAAATTACTTCCAAGGAGGGAATTAGAGATGAGCGAACTTTTGAAAAGTTCGATTCGGCCGATTCGCCGAATTTCACAAAGAAATTCGGGTTCGGCCGAATCGAACTTTTACGAAGTTCCCCATCAAAAATGCCGGCATGGTGGGAGCAGGCCGGCCGGCGGGCCGGTAAAGCTGGCCGGCCCGCTCCTACCATGCCGGCATTTAAAAAAAAAAAAAAAAAAAAAAAAGCATTTTTGCCGGCATGGTGGGAGCGGGCCGGCCGGCTCCTCTGTCAGCGGAACCGGCCGGCCCGCTCCCACCATGCCGGCATTTGAGAAAAAAGGCAAACACTTACCTGCAGGTCCGGAGCATGGAGGCCGGCGCCGCTCTCAGCTGTCATCCGCCGACCGGTTCCGCTGTCAGCGCGGAACCGGCCGGCCCGCTCCCACCATACCGGCATTTTTTCCTTTTTTTTTTCTTTGTTTTTTAAATGCCGGCATGGTGGGAGCGGGCCGGCCGGCTTTACCGGCCCGCCGGCCGGCTCAGCTCCCATCATGCCGGCATTTTTTTTTTTTTTATTTCAGGAAAAATTCGATCGGCACGAACCACAAAATATTCGGGTTCGTGCCGAATCGAATATTTCCTGAAATTCGGAGCGAATTCCGGTTCGTCCGAACCGGTTCGCTCATCTCTAGAGGGAATATTTACAAGTGGGAAAAAATACGAGGGATTAATTGCAAGGAGTGATTATGTAAAAGGAGGGATAAATTAAAAGGAGGGCTAAATTACAAGGAGGGATTAATTAAAATAAGGGAAGTATTTGAAAGGATGGATAATTTACAAGGAGGGATTAATTACAAGGAGAGAATTATTCTAAGAAGGGACATTTTACAAGGAGGGACTTTTGGAATTTTTTGGGACATTAAAAAATAAAAATAAATGACTGATTGGACTTGGCCTGTATATATACTCGTCAACTGCCTGAGGGACCAGGGCAACGTGGGTGCAGTCAGTTGCACCCATGACGTTGGGCATGTCTGCGATGTTATAAAATGCCAGCTTAATCGCGTTTCTGGCTACCATGTCGTCAGGAAAACAAATATATTTCCAAGTAATGGTAGCCATGCCTTCCAAAAACTTGGATAAGGCGCGGCTCAGCGTAGTCTGGGAGATCCACATGGAGAGGGCACCCAGCCTCTGGAACGAGCCGTTCGCCAAAAATTGCAGGCAGCCAAGCATCTTGGTCATACCTGAAATTGCTTGCCCCTTCCTTGTGGTGCGGGCCAACCATGGCCGCAGCTCACTATACGATTTATGGAGGGAAGCGCGATTAAGTCTGGTGAGCTCGAACAGCTCAACGTCATGCATGCCATCGATGTGCATGCGTCGCCGCCGGTGCAATCTGGTCTCAGCCCTCCTGACAATTTCAATGCCCATGAGCTGCAGATCCTCATGCTCCTCAAATGCACTAGAGTCGAACATAGCTGCTAGTCTCGAGGTCAAAATGGTCCCATAAGGGGATCGCAAAGGAAACTTATTTATAGGGTGGTGGTCCATAGCAATAACGTAAGTTATCTGAACGAACGAAAAATATCAGATTTGGTTTGGAAAATAACCCGAACTAACGGAGATGTTCAGATTTGCTTTCGTTCATCGAAAGCGCATATACACATTTTCCTGAACGTTTGTACGAATGAAAAATGAACGAAAAAAAGCAAAAAAATGACAAACACCCACCAAAACTTTCACAGACAGCTACGGAAGTGCAGACGAATGTGTCTCTGAATCGAGCCTATAGAGGGCAAATCCTCTTAGAAATGACCCAGAAAGCTGATCCTTGCTGCACACAGAGAAGGATGGGCAACTACTTTCCGTTGCTTTCTACCTTTCTACCTTGACCGTAAAACACATTTATTAGAGATTTCATATATATGAATACAGAACATGAGCAAACACATAAAAAGGTTTAAACAAACCGTAAATGTATACTGATTACATTGCAAAACTGGAAATCCAAAACTAGGTTATAATTAGTACAGGAATCATCGGTTCTCTCTATCCAAAGGGGCAGGGGGTCCAACAAACCCAACATCACTCTCAATGATTTCCCTTGCAATTAGGTCTCCGCCCTTGAAACATATTGCTACCAGTGACTCGTATTGCCTCTACAGTGGTTTTAAATATGATAATAAAGGTTATATGCTGGATAAATGTGTAAGAAAGAAGACAGAAGGGAAATACAAGAAACAGGCTGAGAAGAATTTGAGAAAGAGAGAAAGGGGTGGGTTAATAGGGATAAATAAAGATTTGAGAGAAAAAAAAGGGGGGGTAGGGTGGAGAAAAGGGATGGGTGTTGGAGTAATGGACAGGGAAGATATATCCCAGTATTGTACTGAAAGTAACAGGCCAGTGCTCGTCAGGTCTCCTCTTGCTAAAGCTGTGCTTTCTATACAACAGTCAGCTGGTCCAAGTTTCCAAAAATGTATCTTTGGTTCCTCCTGTAGTGGAGGTCAGCTCTTCCATCCTATTAATGAAGTCCATTATTAAAATCCATTTTGAGATTGTGGGGTGCTGCTGGGACCGCCAGTGTCTAGGTATCACCATTCTGACTGTGGTTAGGAAATGTTTGAGGGTCCTTTTTTTGGCTTTTGATATGGGGCCCAGTAGAAGTGACAAGAGTGTTATTTGGGGAGCATTAGCACCCAGAACACCCTCACCCCCGCAAAGATCTCCAAGGTCCTTCACCAGAATTTGTGGATAGGGGGACACTTCCACCATATGTGAGGCAGGGTCCCACTCCCTAAACCACACCTCCAGCAGTTACTCACTTCCGTGGGATTAAAGAATTTAATGTCCATGGGGCATCTGTACCATCCGGTAAGTAATTTGTAGTTCTCTTGGGCTGCAGCTTATGTGTTAACGTGAAAAGTTTTTGTGTTTCCTTACTGGTCTGTGCAATACCCAAGTCAGTTTCCTATTTCATTAAATAGTCTAGAGGCTATGTCACCTGTATGTAGGAATGCTTCAAGTTGCCTGTGAAGCAGCCATGAGACTTTTTTGTCTGGGTTGTGGGCCTTCAGCTCAGTGAGAGAAGGGATTCTCCCATCCCTAATGACATTGCGCAGTCTGATGTCGTCTGATGTTGTCAGATGGATGCCATATCAGGAACTGTGTGGAATTTATTCCTGAGGCAAAGTCTGGATTTCCCAGTAGAGAAGTTAGCAGGCCCGGATCATGACCAATCAATAGCTTAGGTGTGTAAGGAGTTGCTGAGTTAGGAAGGGCAGATGTCTATTTATGGTCAAGTCCAGATGGGGAGTCCAGGGAATCGTCCGAGGCAAAATATCCTGTTCTAATTTTATCCATTGTTTGTCCTGGTTTCTGTGCACCCAGTCGGAAAATTCTCTTAAGCGGCCGTCTGGTAACTTTTTAGGTCAGGACGTAAAACCTAATGAGGGGTTTCCCAGAGCCCCAAATGAATTTGGTGAAGACTGTTTGAAGTGATTTAAAGAAATGTCTAGGCATGAGTATGGGAATGGTTTGAAATAGGTAAAGAAAGCTTGGCAGAATTTTTATTAATAGATGAACCTTGCCATTTAAATGTCTATCTATCATGGTTTGAGAGGGAGTGTTGGGAGGGGTGTCTCTGCAATTTAATCAGTGATGTTAGCTTTCAAATACTTCATGGCTACCTGACTTGGAGGGGGCTGAGGGTTGTAAAGTTTGCTTTGGAAGGTCTTAAAGACCTCAGGTATTCCTTCTGGATTGAAAACCGTTTCCCCTTTATGTGCTTGGGTACAAAGGTAGTTAAGAACCTCGGGTGGAGAGCCCTGGCTAGGAGCTTCCCACTTTTGTTGGCAAATTCATAAGTTGAGGCCCTTTGCCTTTCACAAAATCCGAGGTATGTCTGGTCATAAAGTTTCAGGAGCTTAGCCTCGATTCATAGACACATTCGTCTGGACTTCCGTAGCTGTCTGTGTATGTTTTTGTGTGTCATTTTTTTAGGTTTTTACTTTGCATTTTCATTCGTACGTTCGTTCAAGCTCATGTGTATATGCGCTAGCGATGAACGAAAGTAAATCAGATCATTTGCGTTAGTTCTGATCATTTTCCCATCTAAATCTGATATTTTGGGTTCGTTCAGATAACTTGCGTTATTGGTATGGGCTTGCGCCTCATTCAGAGAGCTGATTGCCGAGGGACCACCACCCTATAAAACCGTTTCATTTGTGATCCCCTTACGGGACCATTTTGACCTCGGGTACCCTTGCTTTCAACATGTTTTGTGCGTTTGTGGAGGAACATCACCAGCTGCAGCTAATGGGGATTGAATGTATCAGCAGGGCTGAGGCCAGATTGCACCGGCGACGCATGCATATCGATGGCATGCATGACATTGAGCTGTTCCAGCTGACCAGGCTTATTTGCGCTTCTCTCTATGGTTAGCCCGCACCACAAGGAAGGGACAAGTAATTTCAGGTATGACCAAGATGCTTGGCTGCCTGCAATTTTTGGCGAACGGCTCGTTCCAGAGGCTGGGTGCCCTCTACCTGGGGATCTCCCACCATACGCTGAGCCGCGCGCCATCCAAGTTTTTGGAAGGCATGGCTACCATTAGTCAGAAATATATTTATTTTCCTGACGACATGGTAGCCTGGAACGCTCTTAAGCTGGCATTTTATAATATCGCCGACATTCCCAACGTCATGGGTGCGATTGATTTCACCCACGTTGCATTGGTCCCTCCTGCAGCCAACTAGTACATCTATAGGTAAGTTCAATCAGTCATTTTTTTTATATAGTTTACATAAATTGTATTTTAACAATCTAATAATCCCTCGTTGAAAATTGTCCCTGTGAAATAGCTTACCCTGTATATCTATTAATCCCTCCTTGTAAATTGTCCCCGTGAAAAAGCTTACCCTGTATATCTATTAATCCCTCCTTGTAAATTGGCCATCTTTAGCTTCAGCAATGCTTTTCATGTCAGCCAAAGCCAAACATTTTCGTGTGGACCTTAATTAGTCATTTTCAAGGTAATCTTTAGTTGATCCAACATACATATCCTTTTTTTGGGCTAAAAAACACTTAGGTAATTAGTTAGTGTTATTTGTATTGCCCAAGATGTTTTTGGGAGGATGTTAGGAGTTAGTGTTTACCTAGCCTTGCAAATTTTTGTTGTTTTTCTTTTTTCCCAGGAACCGCAAAAAGGGTCACTCACTGAATGTCCAAGCAGTGGTGGCCCCGGACATGCGGTTCCTTAGTGTTCTCGCCGGGTTTCCGGGCTCATCCCATGACGCGTACATATTGCGACGATCTGGATTGTACCGTCGGTTTGAGTCTGGAGAATTCTCCGGTGGATGGCTCCTTGGTAAGTGGACGCAAATAACGTCATTCACTTTTCAATGTATGCCTATGAATAAAGTTGATGACCCATGTCTGAACCTATGGCTGTTTTTACCCCTTGATGACATTTTAAACCGGACCTTAACCATGATCTTTAGCAAAGCACAAACTCTTACAAAATGATTTCCCACCATTTCTAAATAATATATTTCTACTTTCTAGTAAATTACTTATTATTCTTACATATTATTACACACTCGGCTGCAATTCTGTTCTTGACTTTATGATAGGGTCTGTGCCATCTTTGCTCAGAAGCATGACACTTACTGAGTAGAGGAGAGCGGGATAAAGTGCAGAGGGTGGGTTAGAGCTGTGCTTGGCTCAGACAAAGCAGATCTGGGGGTCCTGAAAAGGTAAGACATCTCAGAATGCTGAGCAGCACAGTCCTAAACCAATTCCTGTTAGCAGGCTGCCTGATTTGCCCTCATCCGCCATCTTGGATGTTTAAAGGCTAAGAACATGCAGTAGATGGTGTTAGGCTGTTTTTTTAGGTGGGCAATCTGTATGTACAGGGTGTGTCTAAAATATAAGATAGGCTCTTAGTCAGGGGGAACAACCGCTTTTCACAAAATTATTTGTTGGATTGGGTAATTAATGTAAGTATTTTCTTATTCTTTCAGGTGATTCCGGCTATCTGCTTCTTCCCTGGCTGATGATGCCCGTCCTTTGGCCACAGAATGCAGCCCAGGACGCCTACAATCGGGCCCACCGAAAAACACGGGCCATTGTGGAGAGGGCCTTTGGCCTGTTAAAAACTCGCTTCAGTTGTTTGGACCATACGGGGGGGCACTCCAGTATGACCCCAACAAGGTCATCAATATCATACTGGCCTGCTGTGTCCTACATAACTTTGCCATCATGCAGCGTGTCCCCCGGTATGTGGAACTGCTCCCCTCTCCACCCAGCCAGGAGCCTGATGTCAATTACCGTGGCACACCTAGTGCCTCTGGGCAAGCTGTTCGGCCAATTTGATTAATTTTTATGATCATTTTTATGATCAAAAATTTTTTTAAAAAGCCATAAAAAATGGCACTTTGTATTAAACTCCCCCAAAAAATGTTTCAGTGTCATTTTATTTTCAAAATACATTAACACAAAACGAATGGGCCAAAAAAGTGATTTGGGTAAGTTTTAGGGGTGAGAAATGGAAGAAGAACCTAACCGCAAAGTGATTTGGGTAAGTTTTAGGGGTAAGAAATGGAAGAGGAACCTAACCGTGAAGTGATTTGGGTAAGTTTTAGGGGTCAGAAATGGAAGAAGAACGTAACCGTGAAGTGATTTGGGTAAGTTTTACGGGTCAGAAATGAAAGAACATGACCCTGAAGTGATTTGGGTAAGTTTTAGGGGTGAGAAATGGAAGAAGAACATAAGCATGAAGTGATTTTGGTAAGTTTTAGGGGTGAGAAATGGAAGAAGAACATGACCGCAAAGTGATTTGGGTAAGTTTTAGGGGTGAGAAATGGAAGAAGAACATAAGCGCGAAATGCTTTGGGTAAGTTTTAGGGGTCAGAAATGAAAGAAGAACATGACCGCAAAGTGATTTGGGTAAGTTTTAGGGATGAGAAATAGAAGAAGAACATAAACGCAAAGCGATTTAGGTAAGTTTTAGGGGTGAGAAATGGAAGAAGAACATAAGCGCAAATTGATTTGGGTAAGTTTTAAGGGTGAGAAATGGAAGAAGAACATGACCGCGAAGTGATTTGGGTAAGTTTTAGGGGTGAGAAATGGAAGAAGAACATAAGTGCGAAGCGCTTTGGGTAAGTTTTAGGGGTGAGAAATGGAAGAAGAACCTAGCCGCGAAGTGATTTGGGTAAGTTTGTGGGGTGAGAAATGGAAGAAGAACCTAACCACGAAGTGATTTGGGTAAGTTTTAAGGGTGAGAAATGGAAGAAGAACATGACCGCGAAGTGATTTGGGTAAGTTTTAAGGGTGAGAAATGGAAGAAGAACATGACCGCGAAGTGATTTGGGTAAGTTTTAGGGGTGAGAAATGGAAGAAGAACCTAACCGTGAAGTGATTTGGGTAAGTTTTAGGGGTCAGAAATGGAAGAAGAACGTAACCGTGAAGTGATTTGGGTAAGTTTTACGGGTCAGAAATGAAAGAACATGACCCTGAAGTGATTTGGGTAAGTTTTAGGGGTGAGAAATGGAAGAAGAACATAAGCATGAAGTGATTTGGGTAAGTTTTAGGGGTGAGAAATGGAAGAAGAACATGACCGCAAAGTGATTTGGGTAAGTTTTAGGGGTGAGAAATGGAAGAAGAACATAAGCGCGAAATGCTTTGGGTAAGTTTTAGGGGTCAGAAATGAAAGAAGAACATGACCGCAAAGTGATTTGGGTAAGTTTTAGGGATGAGAAATAGAAGAAGAACATAAGCGCAAAGCGATTTAGGTAAGTTTTAGGGGTGAGAAATGGAAGAAGAACATAAGCGCAAATTGATTTGGGTAAGTTTTAAGGGTGAGAAATGGAAGAAGAACATGACCGCGAAGTGATTTGGGTAAGTTTTAGGGGTCAGAAATGGAAGAAGAACCTAACCGCGAAGTGATTTGGGTAAGTTTTAGGGGTGAGAAATGGAAGAAGAACATGACCGCAAAGTGATTTGGGTAAGTTTTAGGGGTGAGAAATGGAAGAACCTAACCGCAAAGTGATTTGGGTACGTTTTAGGGGTCAGAAATGGAAGAACATGACCGCAAAGTGATTTGGGTAAATTTTAGGGGTGAGAAATGGAAGAAGAACCTAACCGCGAAGTGATTTGGGTAAGTTTTAGGGGTCAGAAATGGAAGAAGAACATGACCGCAAAGTGATTTGGGTAAGTTTTAGGGGTGAGAAATGGAAGAAGAACATGACCGCAAAGTGATTTGGGTAAGTTTTAGGGGTGAGAAATGGAAGAACCTAACCGCAAAGTGATTTGGGTACGTTTTAGGGGTCAGAAATGGAAGAACATGACCACAAAGTGATTTGGGTAAATTTTAGGGGTGAGAAATGGAAGAAGAACCTAACCGCGAAGTGATTTGGGTAAGTTTTAGGGGTCAGAAATGGAAGAAGAACATGACCGCAAAGTGATTTGGGTAAGTTTTAGGGGTGAGAAATGGAATAACCTAACCGCAAAGTGATTTTGGGTAAGTTTTAGGGGTCAGAAATGGAAGAAGAACATGACCGCAAAGTGATTTGGGTAAGTTTTAGGGGTGAGAAATGGAAGAACCTAACCGCAAAGTGATTTGGGTACGTTTTAGGGGTCAGAAATGGAAGAACATGACCGCAAAGTGATTTGGGTAAATTTTAGGGGTGAGAAATGGAAGAAGAACCTACCCGTGAAGTGATTTTGGGTAAGTTTTAGGGGTCAGAAATGGAAGAAGAACATGACCGCGAAGTGATTTGGGTCAGTTTTAGGGGTGAGAAATGGAAGAAGAACATAAGCGCTAAGTAATTTGGGTAAGTTTTAGGGGTGAGAAATAGAAGAAGAATGAGAGCGCAAAGTGATTTAGCTAAGCATTGTAGCACAAGTGAGTGTAGTCAGCAGGCGTAAGATCGTAAGGATTATCATCTGGACGATTATTTCTTGTAAAAGGTAAACAGAATCTAACGGGAAACGTAAAGGATTCATGGGAGGAGACGATGGAAAAAGGGCAAAAACGAAAGCCGACGTTGGAACATGAGAAAAAAAAACGGAAAACGAAAGTTGGAAAATGCCATTCTCGTACTCATACTCTGGCATACGAACGGACAAAGACTTTACAGAAGGCTTGCAATGCATGCATTGAATCACTCGTACACTCATACGAGAGCAGGAAAATGTAAAAAAAAATACAGATCGACACAAAAACGAAAGTCTTTTTTTGTCTCTCTGAATCAACCCTCTTGTTCCTGGCAGTCGACAGATCAGTTTGTAACTCAGGAGTGGGTGTCTGTTTATGTCTGAGTTCTAGATCTTGGATTTGTTGGAGTGTTGCTGAGCTAAGGGTAGATTTTTCAAGTTTCAATCTGGCTTTTTGCTGTATGAATACCCCTCTCAGGACACATTTTAAGGCCTCCCATTAGATGGCGATGGAGGTCTCATCCGCGACATGGTCGACTCTGAAGTTAAGGACAGTTTCCTTAACTTTCTCCAACACAGGTTTCCTGACCTAAGTGGGGGTGTGTGTAAGTCGAGACCAATAGGGATACAGGAGATGCACCCCACACCACATTCCCTATCAGATTCGAGAGCCCTGGCATCAGAAGGAAACCCATCAGATCAAGGTATAACCAGGGTGAGTCGTGTGATTCTGGGGGTCCCCCTGAGTTGTTGTACAGACCTCAAATATGAGTTAGTTTTGGGACTGATACTGAGTGTGGCTCCTGAATCTGTAATCTGTGACCCTCGGAGTCCTGCACATAATGATATATAATCAAATGCATAGGGACCGACCAACCCTCAGATGTTGGGGTCCCACCAAAGGAAAAAAGCTGCCGCCCCCTCTAGGGCCAATCCTGCAACATGAGGGCTACATCTAAGTGTCAAGACACCCCTCGGTAGACAATGCTAGCAATTGGAAGTCCCCAAAGAGGTGGCAGGGCTCCCACCTGGTGGCAAACCAACCCCACCATTTCCCTTGATAACATACCTCCACCAGGCACATTCTCCAGTCCCTGCGAGGCTGAAGGCATAATGGCATCAGGCCATTACATTCCCACGTACATGAAAAGTGTCTCAGGGATACACCAAACTGGGCCCCACGGACAGGCTGAGAGGGGGCCACCACAGAAAGGCAGGAAGGACCTAGGCCCCACACCCACTGTGAGAGGAACGTGACATAACAATTTAGAGGCAGACCCCTCTAAACCCGAATAGCTCAATCGAAAACTTGGTGCATGGGGATGAAATCAAAGGTGGAGACACCCTAAGGGGATGGGGCCCTTCGGTTATCGGGCCCCCAAGTCTGCAACTGAGGTTTATGTATAGTGGGGAGAAAGAGTGTGGAGGTGGTGAGAGTGGTGAACAAAGCCTCGTAACCTGACGATCGTAGCGGGCTAAGCTAAGTTGGTTGCCTGGGCAATTTCCTCCTCCTCATCTAGGGGACCTTCTGTTTTCATGCCACAGTGGTCTGCCCGATGGGGGGTCAAGTGGTGGGGCCAACTAATTTGGCACCACGATGAGTTCCATGTCCAGGGAGGAGAAGAGAATACAAAGCTGGGAGGAGGAACTGCGCACAAAATCGTTACCATTTTTACAGATGATCAGTTGAAAAGGGTGGCCCAACAGTTATGGTTTTGAATAATAGTAAGAAGAGGTTTCAAAACTCTTCTCATACAGTGCAGGATGAGAGATCTGGTAGGATGGATGAGGAGGATCCTTGATATTGGAAATGGCCTTTTTCCCATGCTTTCTTTAGGAGTTCATTCTCGGTCTTAAAGAAGTGAATTTTTGGTCTTTGGGGATCAGTGGATCTAGGGCACAGGGCCCTGTGTATTTTGTTAATGACTATGTTGTTTGAAGGGGGTGCTTCAAGTAATGAGTTGAAAATTTCAATAGCAACATTCTCAAGATCAGATTGGGCCACTGATTTTTTGGAAATAGAGGCAGAGGCATCTCAATGCAAAATTGGCATACCTCCCAGAGCACTGGGTGGTGACAGGTGGCTGACTGAGGGGTCCGGCTTGGGTATGGCCCTGGTTGGCCCCTCAGGGCCCCATTCTCCTAAAGAACACATTGTGTCCCATAGGATGTGATAGGGAGTCCCTTCCAGGGCCTTCTTGGCCCGCCATAGTTCGGGTGAATGCTCCCTACCTGTAGTTGCAGGCCTGCCAGCCCCTCCATGTGCTCTGTCTTCATTGGTCTAGAAAGTGCCGTCTAGGTTCTTCCGCTCCAAAGGAGGGGTCCCGGGGCTCCGTCCTTCCCCCTCGCAGGTCAGCGCCATCTTGGTCCCATTATCCCTTGCAGAGGGCTCTGAGGGCACCGAAATCCGACTTTCCACCCAAGTCACTGCCACCCTGGGTGTGAAGGCTAAACCCAAAAACTACTCGCACACAGATGCTTTGAACCATATTTATATGGTGAACTCTAGGTTTGGTGTATGCATATCTTAATTTCCCACAAAAAAAGGACAACTCGGCCAGAAAATCATGGAAAATAGACCCTATCCAGTCCTTTGACGTCATTCCTGCTGGTGGGTCTGGCTCTGAATCAGGCCGATTATAGGCTTAATAATATTGCATTTCTTTTCACGGAGCTAGGCTTTGGAACGCTACTTGCTCTTCACTCCTTTATAGAAAGGAGGGCCTCCTGCCGGATAAACAGGGCAGGGAATGAGTCAGCATAGATACTTATCCTTCCCTCCCCCCCTTTTTTCACTCTCTCTCTCTTCCTCACTCCCTCCTTACCTCTCGTGGAGTCTGATTCATTACTAACTGGTCTGCATTGATGGATGTGATGTATGTTGGGCACTCTAACACCAGTACAGCACTGCAGGGAGCGAGAGGTAGCACCAGCTCAGTGCAACCGACTCTCACCGCTCCACAACACACAGTGTTGGCGCTTTAAATCTGGTCGCTTTAACATAGAGTGCCAGACGCTGTGTGATTAAAGTCTCTTTTTGAATACATATCCACCAGTAAAACACATGGAATGACATTGTTCTAACACTGTGACAATTCTGTATAAAAATATAAAAAGTCAAAAAAGTGTTTGCAGCCAGGAGAGGTCACACAATGATTTGAGCAAAAAAAAAAAAAGAAAATTGTCAAACATGCTGTTTAAACACAATCAAATAAACGGCCATTGAAATGTATGGGACAGCGACACTGAGAAAAGAGTAATACCTGGCGCTCTGGAAGCTAGAGCGCTATACAATGAGCCGCCTGTACTAATACATTGGATGCTTCATGGCACGGTTAGAGTCGCTCACCTGACTCACTTTCATAAATGTGGTTTTGCATACAGCGCCCGGCGATCACTGATGCTGCCTGCTGCTACCTGGCGCTATCCCTTCTTAAATAACCCCCTTAATTTTTCCAGACATTTAGCCTGATTCAGAACTTCCTCATTCAGCTATCCCGTGCGTTTTCCCCTGGTTTTTGGGCTGTGATCGGGTCAGGAAAGGGTGCTACGTTGCTTTTTGTGTACGTGTATGCGCTCAGGTGTTTCTGCAGGTGCCTTTCTGATTGACGGCTCGCAAGAGGCTGAACTCCGTGAAAACGGACTGGCCGTTGATTTGTCCGTTTTTTAATTGATTCAGAGCCTTGATTTCCGATTGAAACAAGTCCAATTTAACGAGGGTGTCGATGCTTCACTTACGGGCAGTCTTAGCAGCCGTATTTGATATTTGTGACTTGGAAATGCATTCTGCTGTGCGTGAGCATCAAAGGCGTCAGCTACGCGGCCTGGTTCGTTTGAGCATGGCAGAAACCAGGCTGCACCGCACACGACTGGACATCGATGGCATGCTTGACCTTGAGCTATTTGAGCTCACCCGCCTTAACCGTGTTTCTCTCCAGGACTTGTATAGGCAGCTGCGGCCATGGTTAGCCCGCACCACAAGGAAGGGGCATGCAATTGCAGGTATGAACAAATTGGTTGGCTGCTTGCAGTTTTTGGCAAGCGGCTCGTTCCAGAGACTGGGTCTCTTCTCCGCGGGTATGTCCCAGTCTACGCTGAGCCGCAGCCTTACCAAGTTTTTGGATGGCATGGCTACCGTGGCACCCAAATATATTTTTTTCCCTGACACAGTGGAAGCCTGGAATGCGGTTAAGCTGGCCTTTTATAACATAGCCGATATGCCCAACGTCATGGGTGCCATCGATTGTACCCACGTATCGTTAATTCCTCCTGCTGACCAGGAATATCTGTTCAGGTATGTGGTTTAGGTCAGCATGTATGTGCAATGTAGGCCAAAAATGTTCATTATTTCAATGTGTATTTTTTTTTTTGATTAAAGCAGACCTACACCCTGTGTATACCAAACATCCATTGTTTTTAAATGTTGTTTCTGTGAAAGTATATTTTGAATTATGTTTCCACTTTTGTGCCCACTAATTCCTGCTGTATTTTGCTTTTGCAGGAACAGGAAGATGGGCCATTCAATCAATGTGCAGGCAGCGTCAGGCCCAGATCTGCAATTTTTAAGTTTGTTTGCAGCCTTCCCTGGTTCCACCCACGATTCTCACATTTTGAGGAACTCCAGCCTCTTTGTGCGATTTCAGTCAGGAGATCTGTCTGGCGGATGGCTACTGGGTATGTGTCCAAAAATTGTTGTTGCTGTCCACCATGTTTTTTTGATTTTTTCTGTGCCTGTACCCCACTAATCTGTTATAAACTCCAATGAAACAATACAAGTTTTCAATCACTTACTTACCACTATTTTCTTCTATGCTTTTTTTTGGTATTCTCCACTATTCCTTCCTGTCCTGGCCCTCTTAGCTATGTTGCATCCCACAGTCATTGTACAGGAGTGTACTGGGTGGATGTGCATGTTGCCCCATCAGAACTGTGCTTTGCTCTGACACAGCACAGCTCACCTATTGTCCCTGTTCACTAATGCTGGTATGCTAAGCAGCACATTATTGAGGCTCTTCCCCTTAGGCCTCTGTCTGTTGTTCCCTGTTCTTAGCATTGTAAAGTAACATAAGATGCCCTTTTTTTAATTAGCATGTAAGGTACTTGTGGCTATTCGTTATTCTCATTTTTTTTTTTTTATTTTGGGATTATAGTTAGGTGTCGACTAGTTCTGGGGCCTGCCACTACATATGTTGCAAAGAGGCCCATTTGTCAGGTGTATTTTGTATTATGGTTTGTGCTTAATTCTTTGGATTTATTTGCAGGTAATTCTGGCTATCCATTGCTTCCATGGCTACTTACCCCCATCCTCCACCCATCCTCGCAGGCCCAGGAGCGATATAACACTGCGCATAGGAAGACTCGCTCCGTGGTGGAAAGGGGCCTTTGGCTTGATGAAGATGCGCTACCGCTGTCTGGACCAGACTGGGGGTGCCCTGCTGTATGCGGCCACCAAGGTCATCAAAATAATAATTGCGTGTGGGGTCATGCACAACCTGGCCATACAAAGCCGGTTATCAAGATACACTGACCTGCCTGAAGCCACTTTACATATTTCGGAAGAAGTCACACCTCCCTACTCCGGATCCCAAAGTGGCACAGCACAGGCGATCCGTTCCCAACTTGTGGACAATGTTTTTTCTTAAATAACATTCCTTTTTTTTGTTTGTTTTGTTTAATTTTTGGTGATCCATAAAAAATTAAGTTACAAACTTTTTTGTTGTATTTTGTAAAGCTTAACGTGGGGTCAAATACATAAACACATCCATTTAGTGGTATGAAGAGTATGAGGTGGCAGTTGATGTCTGGTGTGGGTGAATGTTTGTGGCAATATGTGCAAGGCTCTGATTAATGAGCTGCCATTGGTGGACCATTTCACCCATATGCCTGGTTAGTTGTCTGGTTTCTGCCAGCAGCCCAGAGACATTTTGGTTTAAAACCTCTAATTTGTTAGACATCGAGGTGATTTGGGTACACACAGTTTCATTAAATCTCTGTGTGTTTGCAGAAAATTCTACATTCTCCTGGTGCCGGGCTTCCTCCATGATCTGCAGCTGTCTCCTCTGGCTGATATGTCGCCTTGGATGTGTTCTGCCACTGGCACGGGTGGGTGGTTCTGCTCCAGATTGAGTGGCTGCTGGTGGCTGGCTTGGCGCAGAGTCTGTTGTGTGGACGGCAGAAGAGGTTGGTGCCACAGAGGTTTGGTTAGTGGACACCAGGGGCTGAAGTTGCTGGGCCTGTTGGGTCTGATGTTCGCTCACTGGTTTTGTTGGACTTGGCTGCATCTGGATTGTGTCCTCCTCCTCCAAATCACGAATATCTTCTATAATTGGTGGACTGGGTAGGTTCTGCCAAGAAATGTAGCAGGTATTGAGTCCACTATTTAACATTAAATAGATGCAAGTGCAATTTCCTAAGTCTACACAGTGGACCATTGACTTACCTCATCCAAACACTCAGGTTGGTTTGTGTGGACTGAAGGCTGTTGTTGCATGGTCCTCCGGGACAAGCCAGGTGTAGTTTGGCCTTGTGGCGTGTCTTGAGTTTGTTCTGGGATGAGAGAATGTACTTTTAGTGTTTCAGCAAAGGCCAGTGTGTATTAAGGAACATAAAACTGTTTGGGTACCCATTTAAAAGGCTCAATGTAAAAACATACTCACTTCCGGACCTGACATTCCTGTCTGTGTCTATGCCCCCTGGCAGGCCCTGAAGGGTTGCCGGGTGAATATATGTAAACACATGTTCTTCTGTTGGTGTTAGGATGATTTTAGTTGGGATCCCACCCCCTGTCTGCAAGCTGGGAAAGATTAAAGCACACCTAATAAGTGTTACATCCTGTTACAAAGCAGCCTATACATGCATTTACACTCTAAATGGACTCTGCTGGCGGCGCATGTCCATTTTTTTTTTGTTCCATAATATTTCAGGTCACCAAATTTTCGCTTAATTTGCTCAACATCTCTCCTCACAGAACCAACACTATTAACTTGCCGGCAAATCTTATCCCAAATCTCCTGCTTGGCCTGCTTTGTGGTGGATTTAGAATAATGCCCAAATAGGGCATCATAGTGCTCACAAACAGCAGTGGCTACAGCCATGCTTTGGACATCACAAAAATGGGCTGTAAGTGAGCCACGGCGCAGCTGGCGCCCACATGGGTGTGTGGTGTCCCCGGCAGCAGACGAGATTGATGGCTGGCTGTCTGGGGAGTAGTTTAGGTTTCTTGGGCTGATGGGTGAGTGTGATGGAGTGTGGGTGGTGGTATATGATAATGGCTGGGTGCCTGTTGAGCTGTCACCTGTGGATCTCTCGAATGATTCTGTGGTTGTGGTACTTGGGGACACAGAGTGTTGAGGAGGAGGGGTGGTTGGCCTGGGTGGGCTAATGGTTTTTGTCCTACGCTTCCCCTTGGTGGTGTGTCTGGTTTTTGCCGCATGCTTTGTGTGTGGAGGAGGTGGAGGCTGCAGGGTTGGAATAGATTTGTGTCTCTTGTAAGGCTGGCTGATTTAGCAGGTGGTGGCGAATGTGGCAAGGGCTCCTTGCTCCTGTATTTTTTGTGAGCGGCCTGTGTGTCTGGCTTATCCACCCGTTGAGTATGTCCCTCCCGGCTCTTGTGCCTGCTCTTGTGTTGTTTTTGGTGAGGTCTATCTGTGTGGCTAGTATGTGCCTGTGGGCTTTTGGGGGTCTTACGGCTCCTCTTTGGTCTGGCCATAGTGATATGGTAATCAACACAGAGCTGAGTGCATTGACCTTTAAATAGTTTTTCGTGTGGCCGTGTTCTGCAGCGTGTGTGGCTGCGTGCGCGCGAGCGGGGGGGGTGTCAGAACTATACCCGGAAGATGAAAAGATGTCGGCAACGATCTACACCGAGGAGCAGGACAAGATTATAATGGATGTGAGTAGGCGAGCGTGCATTTATGTGTGCGCACAAGCCGCTAAACAAAAAATAGCAATGGCAGGCTTAGATTAGTGAGGACCAACTGACTTGTTAAAGTAAACTACTAGACCAGCTTAGTTTTAAACATGTGCGCAGCAGCACACTAGCCTAGAGGCAGATCAAATAAGTAGGCCCATGTGAGTAGAAATGAGGGTCAGAAACTTGCTTTAGATAGGGATGAGACTTTGACATCTATTTGTGTGACTAATGCTGTACCCTTGGTTTTTTCAAAAACAGATGATGCTGAGAAACCGTTACGATTTCCTGTCGTGCGATTTCCAGAAAAGGACGTTGGCACTGGCGGTGGTGGACGTGATTGCCCAGAATTCGGGAACCACCTATACCTTCACACAGATCGCCCAACACTGGTCTGACTTGAAGAGGAGGCATAGGCCCCGGGTGAGGTGGTACTTTTCAAAGCACTTTCCAGATAAGTCTTGCTACTTGACATGCAATGATCACACTGCCCTTGCCTGGGCCTGTATTTAGGATTGTGTTTATATTGCAGCGCATGAATGGAATATGCGTTGCCGCCCCACCCGGAGAAGAGCCCGCAGCCCAGTGTTGGGAGATACTGGTGAAGGTATAGGTGGTACACCGCCAGTGCCAACGCCCACCCCCTCCTCTGCCACTGACTTTGATGAGCCCTTAGACCTGAGTATGCGGGGGGGGGGGGGGTTGGAATCGCACGGCAGGGAGTCAATCCTGACAGAGCATCAACCTGACTCCGGTAAAACTTACATATGTAAGGCTGGCAGTAAAAAAGTTAAAGACCCTGCCTAGGCAAACATTAATTCCTCACAGCTTATCTCTCATATGAAAAAAAAGCAATTTCAAAGCATCTCAAAAACATTGATTATATGTAAATAGCTTATGTATTCTAAATTAAGCTGCTGGCTTTACTTTAATATCTGGGAAAAATGAATTAGATGCTGCTTTGTGTCTTAACCAGTAATTTCATGGAATTGGGTAGCCTTAATTTACCACCGCCTGCCCAGTTTCCTAGCAGACTTCCAGAGGTAGCCAGTTGTACAGAAAATGCCCACCACGAACTCCTGTAAGCCAAACTGGGAAGATGTCCCATCTTACTAAAAAATGTAGGTCTTTCTAACTAGTAAATTATTTTTATTATCAGGCTGGGAAGCCTGTTTACTGGAAGACCAGGGATAGCAGATCTCTGCTACCCAATTCTTTGAGCGCACTGTTGCGGCAGCATGGCAGCACATAAAGCCATTTTCAAATGGGCTGAGAACTGTGCAACCTGCCACCTCTGGGGCAGCATATCACAGCAACCAGATTCCTTGGTTGTATTGTTGTGGCTGCACGGCAGCACATAAACCCCCTTTAAAAGGGTTGGGAATCCTGTGCAGTTGGCCACCTCTGGAAGCCTTTCTGCTGAGAGACCGGACGGCTCTACATCCCAGATCGGGATTAAAGACTCAGCCTTTATATATATATACAGGTATATATATACCTTTAATTCATTAGTATAATGTTCTTTGGAAGTTTGTTGGCTTGCTCATGTAATTTGGAGTCATATGACCAACAGAAAACTGCTCTAACTGCTCTAATTTTCTCAAGAAATCACCTGTACCAGTGTTGGGGCATTTTTACAGGTTAGGTGAATAATTTTCACCATCGTTTCAGCATCATTTTCACAATGAAGTAAGGATAATTTCTTGAAAGTTTGGAAACAATAGCACTCTAAGCGCCATGCTAAAGAATTTACCATTTTTTGCATATCTCAGAAAATACTGTTGTTTCAAAAAATTATGGAAAAATCATGGAAAAAATAACAACAAGTGATTTTTTTTAAGATAAATTTGAACTACATGTTTTTATTTTTTTTAATATTGTGTGCCAAAGTAAGAAAAGCTCATGTGTATGCTTTGGTCAAAACCCAAAAGTGCATACAACATGAAACCTGCTTTACAAAAAAAAAGCATAACCCTCACCTTTTCCAATGTAATATGGATATATTTTTAAACATTGACACTAGCAGTCGCTGCAACCGCCCCCCAAAAAGTTCTGTACAAAAAAATGTGTGTCGGGGGCTCTTCTCGCTTTAGGAGAGCACCCGAAATAGCATCCCCCCCCCCCCCGCTTCGGGCACTGCTGCAGTTAAATGTAAAAAAAAAAAATGACATTTACTCACCTGCGGCCACGATCCCTCCCGCTTCATGCGGGGAAGGGCCACTGATCGCCCTCTTCCTTCCTTCCTGGGTCACCGGCTGCTCGCCCCGGATGATGTAATCTGTGACGTCACCTGGCAACCAGCATTTCTTATCCTCCCCGTGAAGCTCAGTGGCGCCGGGTGATCGGAGGAGAGAGGTTTGAGGGGCAAGAAGGCTGTGATCCCTTGCCGGGGGAGTAGAGATAGAAGGTGAGTAGAGAAAAAAAATCAAATTTTTTCTGTGTGTGTTTATTTTTACTGTTAACCCCTTGTGAACTGGTAAGGGATCCATGAGATGGGACCCTATGTCATTTTTTTTTTTAATGAACCCCTTATGTTCTGTCACCCAGCAGCTATAAAAGGCGAGCAGAAGCCAGAGTGATTGGTGAGGAAAGGAGGGGAATGAGAGGTAATGGGACCTCCATTTTTTTTAAATCCTTTATAGTGTGGATAGTAGTTATATTTTATTTGTAAATGTAAGTGCTCTTTTCAGTTTGGGGAGGGTCTCCTGCGCAAGAAAGGGGGGCTACTGATACGTATGTGGTACCGCTGTAATTTCTTTAATAAAACAAATTTAAAATAAAGGAGACAATTTTCTAAAAAATATATCTTTTTTGGGGGGGTTTCCAGAAAAATATTAAAAAAAAAAAAAACAGTAGAAAAATTACAAACAAGACATTTCATGTTAAAGCCTATACTCTGCTTCACAAAGAATATATATATAATTTTCCTGGAAATTCCTGCAAAAATCACAGTTAAACATGGCGCAAAATGTCAACGGGTGTGAGGGTGACGAGGGTGACAAAAATTCAAGTGGGTGGGCAATTAAAAGGGTTAAAAGTAGCTATGCATGTTGGGTATTGTTCTATTCGGGGGACCTTGAGCTTTCAGATTTAACTTGTTTTTTCTTGTTTGCATATAGTTTTTTTTTAGGAAAATGTGGCTTTGGTTCTTCTTTTTTATTCTTTTTTTAGGGAAACTTTGTGCAACCAAAGATTTCATTGAGGGATTACTTCCAGAAAACATTGCCCATGTCAACAAGCCTGGTACACATAGAAAGCTTGAGGTGTGTACTTCCAGAGAATATATAGATTGTGGGGGGTATTGTATTATATGTAAAGGGTTGTTTTTCTTGAAAAACTGCAAGGTGCACATAGCGTTTAGCATATTTGTATTTTATCTGAAAATCTCCGAAAGCGCTGTTTCAGTTTAGGGGAATCTCCTGAAGAAAATGGTGTTTACCAATACATATTAAGAACCGTTGTAACCTGGAGAAATTGGGATTTCACACGCAATAAGATTCTATTGACAAACTTACCCAGCAGCTATAAAAGGCGAGCAGAAGCCAGAGTGATTGGTGAGGAAAGGAGAGGAATGAGAGGTAATGGGACCTCCATTTTTTTAACCCTTCATAGTGTGGATAGTAGTTATATTTTGTAATTTTATATATTTTGTAATTTTTTATTACAAAAAATATTTGTATATATTTTGTAATTTTTTATTACAAAAAAACCCAACAAATTGTAAAAAATAGATTTTTTTAATTTCACCCAAAAGTATTGGGAATACACTAAAGACAGGCCAAACAAGACATCACATGTTGAAGCCCAGACTCTGCTGAACAAAACAATATCATTTTCCTGGGAAACCCCTGGAAATCGCTTCAAAAATCACAGTTGAACATGAACACAGCGCAAAATATTGAAACATGGTCTGGCAACAGAGGGTGCCAAAAACTCTAGGTAGGCTGGCACTTAAAGGGTTAAACACAACAATCCTGTTCTGCCCATTAGGCTCTATGGGATTTCATCTGGTGCTGCTTCAACCAGAGTGCCCTGCACTGCTTAATTTTCATGTTAAATAAGGTGCCAGCCGGTGGCCACATCGGCACTGCCTTTTTTTCATTCTTAAATCCTATGCTGAGGTCAAATTGTCGCTGTGTGCCTCTTACACTTCTTAAATAAGGCTCAAAAAAGAATAGTGAGAAAATAATAGTTTTCTTATGGTTTCCAACCTTCAGAAAAGCTTTTGCAGGTGAGTGAATGAAAAAATACCAATAGATCAAAGGACTATAATGTGTTCTGTGTTCCAATAGTTCACCAGAACATACACAATTCAAATACACATCATAACGGATAATGATCTTCAAGCATACTGTTGCATATTACTCTGAAATTATTATCAGCAATCATTGTCTGCAAACATGGTACAATCATTTGTTTTAACCTTATTTAAATCAGGACGATACATTTCATATCTCGAATTAAACTGTGTATTATAAACATTTATGTATCACTGATCCATCTTTTTCATTGCCTGTACAGATAAAAGGAAGAATCTAAGTCTTTAAGCTTGTGAAAATATTCGTCTGTATCGGAATATCATATAAATATTTGTGTCAGTTTTACTGTCAAATATTAAAGGAGACACAGGTATTTGTGACATAGAGAACAGTTTATGCTAGCGTTGTTATACAAACATATTAATAAAATATAGCTAACGTACATCATAATGGCATTAGGAAGATTGCAGCTGAAGCTTTTGAGTGTTATTCTAAAATCTTTTACAAGAAATTATGGGAATAAGGAGGTGTTCCCTCATTAAAATTACTAACTTTTATGTAAAATGTAAAATAGTCTTCTGTAGTAATCATTTAAATTAATAGAAAGTTTATCAGAAGTAAAATATATTTAAAGAGAACCTAAACTCATATAAAAGTAAAAAGATTTCCCTAGGGCCGTCCCTATTTTGGGTGTGAAACCCTCTGGTGTCGCCATGTACTCTCATACTTTTTGCTTAGCCGCAGCAACCTATAGTCTATAGTTTCACCACCCTACATGCCTCACAGGTGTGCTGGGCACGAATGTGTAATGGCCCATGGAAGTACTGGGAGATCTCAGATTGAGGTGAGTATATGGGGACCCTAGGAGCAAAACTGGGGTGGCCCTAGAATAAGAAATCATCTGGCCCAAGAGACTGAATGTATGGCCAGGCAAAATAGATTTTGGTCCTCTTTAAAGCAGACCTACAGAGACAGCAATATTAATGGTTATAAACCTTGGGCTGCAAGTATCAAAACGCTTGAGGTCCAGCTGTTACATTATAACAAGCCACCCAGCTTCTTGCTGTGTTACGCTGTAACCACAAGGCGCATAGCTGCTGTTACAATATAACTAGGGAAGTTGTGTTACATTGTAAAAGCAGCCACACAATTGCACTTACAATGTAAGTTTGTCATCTTTCAATTTTTTCCACATAAAACGTGGTCTAGCTCTGGTCTCACAGTTATCTCTGGCCACAGCAGAGCATGCTCATGACTCATAAGGCTGCACCATGACACCCTTCCCAGCTCAGCCACCACACAAAAAGTGAGAAGTGGCTTTGCTTAAAATGCATAAGATATTTACATATAATCATAGAGTTACAGATGCTTTAACCCTTTTGTTGCCAAGCACGTAACACCTACGTCTGGGCCTTAATTGCCAAGCTCATAGGTGTTACGTGCTCGACTTTCCCCGCTGCTAGTTAAAAAAATAAAAATGAAAAATACTCACCTGACCCCTCGTTGGATCCGGCCGGGTCTCCTCTTTAATTTGGTGCCATCCGATCCCCCGTGGGGGCTCGGATGGCTCCAGGAGAGCCCCTGGAATAGCCCCCCCCCCCGCTTCGGCAGCAGCAGCTGCTAACTGTAAAAAAATAAAAAATAAAAATGACATTTACTTACCTGCAGACGCGCTGCCTCCTGCCGGGTCTTCTCTTCACTGGGGGGGCCTCCGATCGCCCCCCCAGCCTCTTCCGTGGTGAGGAGAGGGCAGAAAATCCCCTCTCCCCCCACTTCCTGGATCGCGACTGATGTCACCAGCAGCCGGCTTCTTACCTCCAGCACCCGAGACTCTGAATCAGTCTGTTTGGTGCTTGGAGCAGAGAGCAGAGGAGGAGGAGAGGGCTGCGATCGCCCCCCCCAGGCTCTCTCTTCCAAACACACGAGCAGACTTGCATCGGAGATCGCCGGGGGACACAGGATCGGAGGTGAGTAAAGTTAAAAAAAAATAAATAATAAAGATCTTTTTTTTATTTATGTGTCTGTGTTTTTTGTATTCAACATTTACCCCCTTGTGAACTGGTAAGGGGTCCATGAGACCCCTTATACCAGTTCACAAGGCTGACGGGTGATTTGCCATTAACCCCCCGGCACCCCCATTACCTGCCTCCCCAAAGCCCGGGGGGGGGGGCAGAAGAGCCCGGGCCCACATAGGCTATGTGGGCTCGTAGGCTGCAGGGTGGGGGGGCCACAAAAGCTGGCCCCCCCACTCTGTGCCTACAAGCCCCCATAGCTGGTCCCGGGCTGGTTACTTTGGGTAAGGGGGACCCCACGTTATTTTTTGGGGGGATTTTTAAGGGTTTTTAACCCTTAAAAATCCCCCCCAAAAATCCCCCCCCCCCCGGGAGGGGGGGGCCCTATGTCATTTTTTTTTAATTAACCCTTTGTGTTCTGTCATCCAGCAGCTATAAAAGGCTTCCAGCAGGTGAGCAGAAGCCAGTGATCGCCGAGGGACACAGTGCTCCAGGATGGATGGGAGGTAAGTATTAAAAAAAAAAAAATAAATAAAATGATTTTTTCTTTTTGTGTGTGTGTGTTTTTTTTTTATATTTAACCCCTTGTGAACTGGTAAGGGGTCCATGACCCCTATACCAGTTCACAAGGCTGGGGGAGGTGACAAGTCACCTGTGACTAGCGGGTGACTTGCCATTAACCCCTGGCACCCCCATTACCTGCCTCCCCAAAGCCCCAGGGGGGGAAGAAGAGCCTGGGCCCACGGGCTATGTGGGCTTGTAGCCTGCATGGCCAGGGGCCACAAAAGCTGGCCCCTGTGCCCTGTTTCTACAAGCCCTGCATAGCTGGTCCCGGGCAGGTAACTTTGGGTAAGGGAGACCCTTAAAAATCCCCCCCCAAAAAAGGGGTTCCCCCCCCCCGGGAGGGCGGACCCTATGTCATTTTTTTTCTCGATTTAACCCTTTGTTGTGTGGATGGTAGTTGTATTTTATTTGTAAATGTTAGAAAATGTTATAAAGTACTTGTTTCAGGTAGGGGGGTCTCCTGGGCAGGAACGGGGGGCTACCGATAAATATGTGGTACCGTTCTAATCGGTAGAAATGGGACTTTCACATGCAATATGCTTTTCCTTAATAAAATAAATTTTTTTATTTAAAATAAAGGAGTCAATTTTCTAAAAATGTTTTTATTTATTTATTTATTTTTTTTACTTAATAATATTGTAAAAAACAAAATAAAATTTGCAAACAAGACATTTCATGTTAAAGCCTAAACTCTGATGCAAAAAAATATAAATATAATTTTCCTGAAAATTCCAGCAAAAATGGCGCAAAACATGGCACAAAAGGGGGAAAAAATGACCTGTCAACAGAGGGTGACAAAATCTCAAGTAGGCTGGCAATTAAAAGGGTTAAAAGTAGCTCTGCATGTTGGGTATTGTTCTGTTCGGGGGACCTTGCGCTTTCAGACTTAGCTTGTTTTTTCTGGTTTGCATATTTATATTTTAGGAAAAGGTGTTTTTTATTCAGCTTTTTTATACATTTTTTAGGGAAACCCTGCGCAACCAAAAAATTATTTGAGGGATTAATTCCAGAAAGATGAGCCCACTACAACAAGCTGGGTACGCTTAGAAAGCTTAACATGTGTACTTTCAGGGAATTTATGGTTTATGGGGGATATTCCAAATGTAAAGGGTTGTTTTGGTTGAAAAATCGCAAGGTGCGCACTTTGTCTGCAGAGCTGAAATTTTCAAGTAAAATTGCCGTTACGCACATGGCAACTCTTCCCTTGACAGAACCTATGCATGTTGGGTGTTGTTCTGTTCGGGGGATGTTGCTTTTTCAGATTAAACTTGTTTTTTCTTGTTTGTATATAGTTTTTTTAGGAAAATGTGGCTTTGATTCTGCTTTTTTATCCTTTTTTTAGGGAAACTCTTTGCAACCAAAGAATACATTGAGGAATTTCTTCCAGAAAACTATGGGCACATCAACACGCCTGGTACACCTAGAAAGCTTTAGGTGTGTACTTCCAGAGAATATATAGTTTGTTAAGGGTATTTCAAATGTAAAGGGTTGTTTTTCTGGTACAAGTGCAAGGTGCACATATTGCATAGCATAGTTGTATTTTATCTGAAAATCCCCTAAAGCGCTATTTCAGCTTGGGGGCAGGAAAGGGTGTCTACCTATACATATGTGGTATCGCTGTAACCGGGAGAAATTGGGATTTCACACGCAATAAGATTTTATTGACAAAAAAAACTACTATTTTTTTTCACATATTTCACCCAAAAATATTGAGAATACACTTAAAAATTACAAACAATACATTTCATGTTAAAGCCCAGACTCTGCTGAAAAAAACAATATATCATTTTCCTGGAAAATCCCTAGAAATCCTTTCAAAAATCACAGTTGAACATGTGTAGCGCAAAATAGTGAAACATGGTCTGGCAACAGAGGGTGACAAAACCTGCAGGTAGGCTGGCAGCGAAAGGGTTAAAATAGCTTATTTTCCACTGTCAAGCCAATGCCCACCTGGCAATTTTGAGATCGCCGATTGCCCAATCTCATGATTTCTGGCTGAAGTGACCCAGCACGCTGGCTGCATCCCATCCGGGCCCCTTGGCTTATAAGAATGGGAAGCTGGGAATGTGACCACTGGCCAAGAGAGCTCCTTGGGAGCCGCCATTAAAGGTGATTTTAACAGCAATCCCAGTGGCATACAGCAGGGCATCCCGATTTCGGATGCTCCAGGGACCAGCTAGCGGCCAACTATGGATCATCTATTGACACACTGGCCAATACTGGTGTGCTGTCTAAAGCCAGGAAACAGGAAGCCATTCGGAGCGGCTTTTAAAAAAATTGTCCTCAAGGAGGCTCAGTATGCCAATTAGAGACTTCAGTGCATGCAACATGAAAATATGGGACCTGTATGCAAAAACACTGGGAAACTGACCATTTTTTAAAAAAATGTATAAATGAGTGCTGGTCCACCCTGAAATGACTGCATGGGGGGAAAGTAGTCCCAATTGCTGCTGCCCCCATTAATTAAGCCATTGGATTCCAAGACAATGTACCCTTTCTCCTTCTCTCTCATCAAGTATGGACCATGTGACAACTGGCAGTCAATTGCAGGAGCCTGTTTTACTAGGGCTAGGTATTAAAAACAGAACAAAATTATTAAAAACAGCACAAGGTTCCCCTGGACTGGTCCCACTGGACCTGAGCGATGAGGAAATAGGGACAATGCTCAATGCTAGAATGAGGACAGTGGGGTGAGCTCTTTTTTTTTTTTTTTTTTTTTTTATTCTTTATTTTGTTTTAATAATCTGTACACATAACAAGCATCTCAGGTGCACAATGCAAAAATAAGTATAGCAGATGTAACATAGTCCACAATAAACAGGGTGAAAAATTCTCACGTTTTGTTGTCTCTGCTAACTATATACTGTCGCCAGGGACGTATCACAAGGTCCGACGACTTCACTTCTGACTGTGAGCACCCCAACAAGGTGGGGGACCACGCATTCTTCATGGAACTTCTCTAAAAATGTAAACAGATAGAACAACAAGATTCTACACCAATGCCACGAGAAGGCAAACAAGAAAATAAAGTAAAATAAGAAGAGAAAGAAATAAGAAAAATGGGGGGGGGGGATGGGAAGTACAAGGGAGAAAGGGGGGAAGGGGGGGAGGGGGCGCCCCAGAGCAATACTGGTTAACTACAACCCAGCGAGAATGTGCTTGTAATCCTCCTACTCAGTGAACTGAGTCCAATGAAACCAGGTTGTCAAATATTTCTCGAAGCCACCCTCACCAGATGTCATAAGGTCCTCAAACCTCATTGTCTCATTAACTTTCAACGCCCACATTGCCAAGGTGGGGGGGTCTTCTTTTTTCCAGAGGGGAATGCATACCTTGGCCGCATTGAGGAGATGGCATGACAAGGAACATCAATATTTTTTAAGCGGCTTCTGTGCCAGGTGAAGTAGACACAGAGCTGGGTCGTCTGGCACCTCCTCACTTACAATCCTCCCAGCCACCTCCCGGACCCCGTCCCAAAATGATTTCACCCTGGGGCAGGACCAAAATATGTGAAGCAATGAGCCCTCCTCGTCTCCACACCTCCAACTCCTCGCCTCCACTCCGAGGAACCATTTGCTAATTGTCTCTACTAATTGTCGGCACTCTGTACCACCGCGTCAATATTTTGTAACTACACTCTTGGAACTTGGTGCAGATTGACGTTTTGTGGGGCGCTTGCAGTAGCCTACTAATTTGTTTCGAGGTGAAGGTCCTGTCGAGATCTCTTTCCCATTTTCCCACAAATGATGGTGGGGCTAGGTCTGGGGGGTTAATCAACATCTTATAGATGTATGAGAGGGTGTGGCTTTCCACATTTTTACTTGAGCAAAGCTCTTCAAACGGGGAGAGCCCTCTATGTTCCGCCTTATGGTCTCTGAGTGTGTAAAGGAAATGTGAGAGCTGCTGTCGCTGCCACATCGACCATCTGGGGATCCCTCTTCCGTAGCCAACCTCTCCACATTCCGCCAATCCCCCTCCCCCATAAAGTGACTAACTCTGAAAATTCCAGAAGCTCTCCAAGCCTCTGGGGTCGAACCCCTACAACCCGGGGGGAATCCAGGGTTACCTAGTACAGGAACCATCGGTGAGGGGCTTGGGAAGAGACCCATCGAACCAAAATATTGATGACACTCTCAGCGTAGTCCCTACAAGGGCGTGTTTCATTGCCAATGGAATGTCACTCCGGTCCGTCCAAGGAATACACTCCATCCGAGCCCCAACTAGGCTTTGTTCTATGGAAACCCAATGCTTGTGACGTCTATGTAGGCACCAATCGACTACTCTATTAAGGTGGACCGCAGCGTAATAAAGTCTAGGGTCAGGGAGTCCCAATCCACCTTGCTCCTTACTCCTAGTTAGGATGGACCTGTTTATTCTCGGCCTCCCACCTCCCCAAACCAATCTACGGAAGAGGATATTCACCTTCTGAAAAAAGGACTGTGGTATGGTCACTGGGAGGGCCTGCATCAGGTAGAGGAGCTTGGGCAACAGCACCATCTTCAATGCATTGCACTGGCCGAACCACGAAAGTTTCCCAGTCGACCATCTAGATATTTCGTCCTCAAATTTTTTAAGCAAGGGGGGGAAATTTAGAGTGAAGATGTTGGCCAAGTTCTTGCATATCTTCGTTCCCAAGTATGTCACACTAACTCCCAAGGATTTAAAGGAGAAGGAATTCTGTAAAGTTTTAAACCTTTTCACAGGTATATTTAAATTTAAAGCTTCTGACTTCTGATAATTGATTTTATACCCTGACAGGTCTCCATATTGCCTCAGTTTCCGTAGCAAGATCGGCAAGGAGACCTCGGGTAGAGTCAGCCCAAAAATCAGGTCATCAGCAAAGGCTGCGACTTTATAGTTGCCCGAGGGTCCACCCATACCTTTTATATCCCCATTCTTCCGGATCTTACACAGGAGGGGTTCGAGAGTTAGAATAAAAATTAGAGGGGACAGTGGACACCCCTGTCTCGTCCCATTAGAGATACCAAACGGATCCGAGAGTGTGTCATTCACTTGCAACGAATCGAAGGGGGCGCTATAAGGGCCACTAATCCACCCCAAAGCGTTGGGGCCGAGGCCTATGTGTCCTATAGTCACCTGCATGAATTCCCAACTCACTCTATCAAAGGCCTTCTCCGCGTCGGTGGCCAGCAAAAGGGATGGGATGTTACAAGTTTGGGCCCACTGAATCCAGTTAAGGACTTTTACAGTATCGTCTCTTGCCTCTCTACGAGGCATAAAACCCGCCTGATCGAGATCAATAACATGGTGTAAGTGAGGGGCTAACCTAGAAGCCAGCACTTTTGCAAAGATCTTAATGTCTGTGTTCAGGAGCGATATTGGCCTATAGCTTGCACAGAGACCAGGATCCTTTCCTCCTTTGGGGATGACCGATATGTGGGCTCTCAGTGCATCTGGGGGCATATGACCACCTGTTTTGAAAGAATTGAGGGCCTCCAAGAGTCTGGGGGCCAGCAGAGGCAGCATCTTTTCGTAATATTCAATACTAAATCCGTAGGGCCCCGGAGCCTTTCCGCCAGACGCTCCAGATACCGCCCTCTGAACCTCCTCTTGCGAAAGTGGTCTTTCCAGGTCCTCTATAATATCACTCGGCAATTTGGGCATACCCGACTCCCTTAAGTAACGCAACATCACTTCGTGCCTCTCCATGCCCTCTGCCCTGGGAAGATCATACAACTCTTCGTAGAACTTTTTAAAAGCCTCTGCAATGTCTTCAGCCAAGTGCACCGCCCTCCCCCTCTGGTCTGTGATTCTCGGAATATAAGTCTTCACCCTCTCGGCCCTTAAAGCCCGCGCCAGTAATTTCCCACATTTGTCGCCGGACTCATAGAATTTCCCACGACACTTGTACTTCTGTGCTTTAAGTTTGTCCAAACAAAGCACTTTACGTTTTTCTCTGGATGCTGTCAAGGCCGAGAGGTGAGTGAGAGCAAGGGATTTCTTGTGTAGGGTTTCTAACCTCCTGATCTCACTAATGAGCCTCAGGACTCCCCCCGCTTTCTCTTTTTTAAGTCTTGCACCCAATTTTATTAAGGACCCTCTGATGTAACACTTATGTGTCTCCCACAGGACCCCTGGGCTGACCTCAGGCGACATATTGAGTTCAAAGAAGTCCCTGATATCTCTCTGGATCTCTGCGAGTACCCCTTGATCATCCAGCAGGGAATTATTTAAGCGCCAGGTCCACCTCTTAGGTCCCTGGTGTGGGAGCGCTAATGTAATCATGACCGGCGCATGGTCCGAAATGGTTATGCAGCCTATCTCTGTGTCCAGAACTCGGCATAGAGCACTATGAGTCACCAGAAGCATATCAATTCTAGAGTAGGAGCCGTGTGGGGGGGAGAAAAAGGTGTAGTCACGGGTATCGGGATAGTGGATCCTCCACGGATCGACTAATTAATGCAGGACAAGCAGTTTCTTTAGCCGCTTTAGCTTGGCGTACGACATGTGGGGGGCTCCCCTGGAGGTGTCCAGAAGGGGGTCCAGGGCTAAGTTTAAATCACCACCCAGGACCAATTCACCCTCCCCAAACATTGCAACCTCCTCCAAAACTTTACCCAGGAATGTGATTTGCTCTGAATTAGGCACGTAGATGTTCGCAAACCCGACCCTTCAAGAACAGCCACCTCCCGTCTTCATCGGATTTAAAGTCAACTAGCTCCCAGGGGAGGGAAGCTGCTATGGCTATACAAACTCCTCTCGACCTAGAATCCGGGGAGTGGCTGTGATAGGTCTTCGGGAAATGTCTACTACCAAAGGAGGGTGGATTGGACGCCCTAAAATGGATCTCTTGGAGGAACGCAACCTGAGCCCCAAGGCCCTGTAAGTTCCTCAGCACCAAGGACCTCTTCTCTGGGCTATTCATCCCCTTCGTATTTAGCTAAATGATTTTTAGATCCGACATCTAGGCTCAGGGGCGTATAGAGTAGAGTGGGAATGAGGAGTAGTGTAGGGGGTGGGGACAGGACAATGAAAAAAAGAAAAATATAAAAAGAAGGGAGGGATTCGGGGACAAAACACTAAACCTTCCGTAAACCGGGAAACCAAATTGGGTCCTATTGATGACAAGCGTCTGCAGGACCAACCTATTGGGGGGATGCAAGTCCGATCCGGGGAAAAAGCGCCCTAGGAACCTCAGCCTGCATGCCCGAGACCGGAGTAATGCAACTGTAATGACAGCCAGCGAATATTCAAAACCAAATCCCAACAGTGTTATGAAACAGTAAGTCACCCCCAGGTCCCTGCTAACAAACCCGGGAGCGGCCAAACAATAAAGGCAAACCAACTGGGCAGCTCTCTGGTCAGTTGGTATCCACGTCAGTAGGAAGAGAGGACTAAAAAAAAAATCAAGAGGAAAACACATAATGACCAAGTATCCAAGCTGCCCTCGGGTCTGCCTCACCCCCCAACCCAACCAAATCTCAGGGGAGGGCAAGGAAGACCAGGGAGTCATCCCGACACACAGAGAGTCCTTTCATAGCTAAAGATCTGAACCCAAGACCCGTTCACGCCTCCTCTGCCTCAGGTCGCAGCGGTGGCCTCTTGAGTCGTCGCCTTGGCCCCAAAGCCCGATGGGCTCTGTCTAACTCTATGTTGGTGGACAAGTCTCTATCCAGAACCAGGTTGAGAATGGTAGACACAATTTGTTTTAGGTCCTCGCCCGCCTCACCTTCCGGGATGCCCCTCAGCCGTAAGTTGTTTCTTCTACTTCTATTTTCGAGGTCATCGAAGATGGCATGCTTGGATCATGGCCTCCTGCCGGTCACATCTGTCTTCAAGGGCTTGTATGCGACTCACTTCCACAGATATCTCCGTTTCAAGAATGTTGACTCTGGATTCGACAACAGACACCTGATTTTTAACAGCCACTATTTCTCGTTTATGCACAGCTGCGTATTTAGAAATCAGCTCTTCAATATCGGCTTTGGTGGGGAGACCTTTCAGAAGGGAGATGGTGGCCAAGTGGATCTCAGGGTCACATGCCTCTCTATTAACCGAAGGGGCTGGGGGAGTTGGCAACCCCCAGTCATCACCAGATTCTGTCAGCTTGGCGGATGCGGGGGAGGCAAGAGGTTCCACAGGAGACATGGGCATGAGGCTTGAAGCCCAGGGACTTGCCACCTTCTCAGGAGATGGGGACAGCGAAGACAGTGGGGAGCCCACCATCAGTTGCTGGCTCTCGCCCGAGAGCGGCAGTCATGGAGTGAGGGGGACCGACGTCCATTCTCCCCGCAGTTACAGGAGGCCTTGCCATGCCGCCCTCCTGGCTCCGCACAGACTGCGAGCTAGGCGGCTGCTCGCTAACATCATTCACCGCCTGCGGCCCGAGTTCAGGTGAAGCGGCGGCGCGGATGTTGGTGCACCCACCTCCGTCTGGGTGTATGCTCTTCCCCGCGGGGCTCCATGACTGCCGCTGTGGCTTCTCATCAGCTGCCACGACCGCCTCTCCCTCGCTCATCTTCAGTCGCCTCCCCCGATGATCCGGTGAGTCTGAGCTCCTCCACCACGTTCTCTTCCTCACTCACTGGCTCGGGCGCCATCTTGCTGGCCTCCTCCTCTTCTCGTCTCAGCCACTTCCCGGCCGTTTGCCACTTTGGGGGGCTTTTCTTTCCACCTCCGCTGCCTCCCCTCTGATTCCTCCTTCTCGGCATCCTATTCTGTCGTCAGCTGCTGGTTGCTGAAAGGGTAATCCGGTCACAAGCAGCGGGAGCTCAGCTAACTGCTGCCTCTCCTCATCACGGTCGGGACACGCCCCCGGGGTAAGCTCTTTTTTTCCCTTACTTTTAAACAGGAGCTTGTTAAAATTTTTATTTAGATGAACCTGAGTGTTTTGGGGAAATTCGTCGAATTTTCAGAATGAAACTGTTGAAAGAATAAAATGTGTACTATTTTCAAGAAAACCATAATTGGCCTGATGCAGAGCCTCCCCGTTCAGCTATCTCGTACATTTTCCCGTTGGTTTTGGGCTGTGATCGGGTCAGGAAAGGGTGCTACGTTGCTTTTTGTGTATGTGTATGTGCTCAGGTGTTTCTGCAGGCGCCTTTCTGATTGTCGGCTCGCAAGGGGTTGAACTCCGGGAAAACGGACTGGCCGTTGATTGTTCCGTTTTTTTAATTGATTCAGAGCCTTGATTTCCGATTGAAACAAGCCCAATTTAACGAGGGCGTCGACGCTTCACTTACGGGCAGTCTTAGCAGCCGTATTTGATCTTTGTGACTTGGAAATGCATTCTGCTATGCGTGAGCATCAAAGGCGTCAGCTACGCGGCCTGGTTCTTTTGAGCATGGCAGAAACCAGGCTGCACCGCACACGTCTGGACATCGATGGCATGCATGACCTTGAGCTATTCGAGCTCACCCGCCTTAACCGTGTTTCTCTCCAGGACTTGTATAGGCAGCTGCGGCCATGGTTAGCCCGCACCACATGTAAGGGGCATGCAATTGCAGGTATGAACAAATTGGTTGGCTGCCTGCAGTTTTTGGCAAACGGCTCATTCCAGAGACTGGGTGCCTTCTCCATGGGGATGTCCCAGTCTACGCTGAGCCTCAGCCTTACCAAGTTTTTGGATGGCATGGCTACCCTGGCACCAAAATATATATTTTCCCCTGACACAGCGGAAGCCTGGAATGCGGTTAAGTTGGGCTTTTATAATATAGCCTACATGCCAACGTATGTGTTTAAAAATAGTTGTTGCTGTCCAGCATGATTTTTCGGATTGGTCTGTGCCTGTACCCCACTAATCTGTTTTAGACTCAAATGAAACAGTAGAAGTTTACACTCACTTACTTACCAGTATTTCCTCCTATGGCTTGGTTTGTGATTCGCCACTATACCTTTCTGTCCTGGCCCTCTTAGCTATGTTACATCCCAGAGTCATTGTACAGGAGTGTGCTGGGTGGATGTGCATGTTGTCTCATCAGAACTGTGCTTTGCACTGACACTGCACAGCTGACCTATTGGCCCTGTTCACTAATGCTGTAATGCTAAACTGCACATTATTGAGCCTCTTGCCCTTAGGCCTCTGTCTGTTGTTCCCTGTTCTTAGCAGTTTAAAGTAACCTAACATGCCGTATTTGGAAGTAGCATGTAAGGTACTTGTGGCTCTTCCTTAGTAGCATGATGGTACTTGTTTAGATACACTTTAGATGTTTGTTGTTTAGGTTTCTCTGTCTCGGCTGGTTATGGGGCCTGCCACTACATATGTGACAAAGGGGCCCAGTTGTCTTTTTTCTTTTGTATTATGGTGTGTTCTTATTTTTGGTATCTTTTTTGGCAGGTGATTCTGGCTATCCATTGCTCCCCTGGTTACTCACCCCCATCCTCCACCCATCCTCGCAGGCCCAGGAGCGGTATAACACTGCACATAGGAGGACTCGCTCAGTGGTGGAACGGGCCTTTGGCTTGATGAAGATGCGCTTCCGCTGTCTGGACCAGACCGGGGGTGCCCTGCTGTATGAGCCCGCCAAAGTCATCAAAATAATAATTGCGTGTGGGGTCATGCACAACCTGGCCATACAAAGCCGGGTCTCAAGATACACTCACCTGCCTGAAGCCACTTTACAGATTTCTGAAGAAGTCACACCTCCCTACTCCGGATCCCAAAGTGGCACAGCACAGGCGATCCGTTCACAACTTGTGGACAATGTTTTTTTCATAAATAACATTCTTTTTTTGGGGGGGTTTTGCTTAATTGTTGGTGATCCTGGAAAAATTAAGTTACAAACTTTTTTGGTGTATTCTGTAAAGCTTAACGTGGGGTCAAATACATAAACACATCCATTTAGTGGTATGAAGAGTATGAGGTGGCAGTTGATGTCTGGTGTGGGTGAATGTTTGCGGCAATAGGTGCAAGGCTCTGATTAATGAGCTGCCATTGGTGGACCATTTCACCCATATGCCTGGTTAGTTGTCTGGTTTCTGCCAGCAGCCCAGAGACATTTTGGTTTAAAACCTCTAATTGGGTAGACATCGAGGTGATTTGGGTACACACAGTTTCATTAAATCTCTGTGTGTTTGCAGAAAATTCCACATTCTCCTGGTGCCAAGCTTCCTCCATGGTCTGCAGCTGTCTCCTCTGGCTGATATGTCGCCTTGGATGTGTTCTGCCACTGGCACGGGTGGGTGGTTCTGCTCCAGATTGAGTGGCTGCTGGTGGTTGGCTTGGCGCAGTCTGTTGTGCGGACGGCAGAAGAGGTTGGTGCCACAGAAGTTGGGTTAGTGGACACCAGGGGCTGAAGTTGCTGGGCCTGTTGGGTCTGATGTTCACCCACTGGTTTGGTTGGCCTTGGCTGCATCTGAATTGTGTCCTCCTCCTCCAAATCACGAATGTCTTCTATAGTTGGTGGACTGGGTAGGTTCTGCCAAGAAATGTAGCAGGTATCGAGTCCACTATTTAACATTAAATAGATGCAAGTGCAATTTCCTAAGTCTACACAGTGGACCATTGACTTACCTCATCCAAACACTCAGGTTGGTTTGTGTGGACTGAAGGCTGTTGTTGCATGGTCCTCCGGGACAAGCCAGGGGTAGTTTGGCCTTGTGGCGTGTCTTGAGTTTGTTCTGGGACGAGGGAATGTACTTTTAGTGTTTCACCAAAGGCCAGTGTGTATTAAGGAGCATAAAACAGTTTGGGTACCCATTTAAAAGGCTCAATGTAAAAACATACTCACCTCCGGACCTGACATTCCTGTCTGTGTCTATGCCCCCTGGCAGGCCCTGAAGGGTTGCCGGGTGAATATATGTAAACACATGTTCTTCTGCTGGTGTTAGGATGATTTTAGTTGGGATCCCACCCCCTGTCTGCAGGCTGGGGAAGATTAAAGCACACCTAATAAGTGTTACATCCTGTTACAAAGCAGCCTATACATGCATTTACACTCTAAATGGACTCTGCTGGCGGCACATGTCCATTTTTTTTTTGTTCCATAATATTTCAGGTCACCAAATTTTCGCTTAATTTGCTCAACATCTCTCCTCACAGAACCAACACTATTAACTTGGCGGCAAATCTTATCCCAAATCTCCTGCTTGACCTGCTTTGTGGTGGATTTAGAATAACGCCAAAATAGGGCATCATAGTGCTCACAAACAGCAGTGGTTACAGCCATGCTTTGGACATCACAAAAATGGGCTGCAAGTGAGCCACGGCGCAGCTGGCGCCCACATGGGTGTGTGGTGTCCCCGGCAGCAGACGAGATTGATGGCTGGCTGTCTGGGGAGTAGTTTAGGTTTCTTGGGCTGATGGGTGAGTGTGATGGAGTGTGGGTGGTGGTATGTGATAATGGCTGGGTGCCTGTTGAGCTGTCACCTGTGGATCTCCCGATTGATTCTGTGGTTGTGGTACTTGGGGACACAGAGTGTTGAGGAGGAGGGGTGGTTGGCCTGGGTGGGCTAGTGGTTTTGGACCTGCGCTTCCCCTTGGTGGTGTGTCTGGTTTTTGCTGCATGCTTTGTGTGTGGAGGAATTGGAGGCTGCAGGGTTGAAAGAGATTTGGGTCTCTTGTGAGGCCTGGCTGATTTAGCAGGTGGTGGCGAATGTGGCAAGGGCTCAATGCTCCTGCGTTTTTTGGGAGCAGCCTGTGTGTCTGGCTTATCCACCCTTTGAGTATGTGCATGTCCCTCCCGGCTATTGTGCCTGCTCTTGTGTGTGTGTTTGCAATGTCTATCTGTGCGGCTAGTATGTGCTGAGTGCATTGACCTTTAAATATTTGTCCCGTGTGGGCGTGTTCTGCAGCGTGTGTGCCCGCGGGGGAACGTCATAGCCATACCCGGAAGCTCAACCAAGATGTCGCCAGCGATATACAGTATATACTGAGGAGCAGGACAACATAATAATGGATGTGAGTAGGCGAGCATGCGTTTATGTGCGTGCACAAGCCGCTAAGTAAAAAATAGCTAGGGCAGGGCAAGATTAGTGAGGAACAACTGACTTGTTAAAGTAAACTACTAGACCAGCTTAGTTTGAAACTTGTGCGCAGCAGCACGCTAGCCTAGAGGCAGATAGAATAAGTAGGCCCATGTGAGTAGGAATGAGGGGCATAAACTGCCTTTAGATAGGGCATGATACTTTGACATGTATTTGTGTGACTAATGCTGTACCATTCTGTTTTTGGCAAACAGATGATGCTGAGGAACCGGTACAATTTCCTGCCGTGCGACTTCGAGAAGAGGACGTTGGCACTGGCGGTGGTGGAGGCAATTGTCAGGAATACTGGAACCACCTATACCTTCACCCAGATCGCCCAACACTGGTCGGATTTGAAGCAGAGGCATAGGCCCCGGGTGAGGCGGTACTTTGCAAAGCACTTTCCAGGTAAGTCTTGGTACATGACATGCAATAAACACACTGCCCTTGCCTGGGCCTGTGTTTATGATTGTGTTTATATTGCAGCGCATGAATGGAATTTGCCTTTCCGCCCCACCCGGACCCGAACCCGAAGCCCAGTGTTGGGAGGTACTGGTGAAAGTATAGGTGGTGCCACGCTAGTGCCAATGCCCACCCCCTCCTCTGCCAGTGAGTATGAGGAGCAGCTGGACCTCACTATACAGGGGTGGGGAGTCGCACGGCAGGGAGTCAAACCAGCCACAGCTCCAACCTGACTCCGGTAAGACTCTCAAACCTACATATGTCCGGATACATGCAATAAAGACATATACTAATGTGCACTATTGATATTTTTAGATGATGACGTCGCAGGACCATCCCAAAGGATAGTGGAGGAAGCAGGCCAACCTCAAGAGGTGCCTGGGGAAGGTGAGTGATTTGATGCATAGAAGCCTAACCTAATCTGACATTCAGGAGGCACAAACAGTCAATAATATCCTTGTGATTTTGATCCCAACAGCTTCACAGCAGGATGAGTGTCACGGACCGGGTGGAGCGGACTCAGGTGTGGATCCGCTTTAACCGTGGGACCAATGGCGGGTACCGTGTCAGGGGAGCGGAGTGTAAGGGGCCACCGGTATTCACCAGAGCTCACCGCAAGGCAGGCTGGTCTTGTGCGGCGAGTGATCCCCAGGTCGCTACCCCCCAACAGCGGCCCAGTCCCACAGTCAGCCGAGGTTCAGCGAGGTACACAAGTGGCAGGCAAAAAGCGTAGTAAGTACAGGCAGAGATCAGGGCTGGCAGCACAGGTTCGCAGTAAAGGTGAGTAGCCGAGGTCGGGGCAGGCAGCAAAGGTTCAGAATCGGGGACAGGCAGAGGTCGGTACACAGGTGAGCAATCCAAGAATGTCTGACTTTCAACAAGCATGGAGAGACCAAGATCCGGCACTGAAGGAAGGAAGTGCCTCTTTAAATAGGGGAAGAGGATGCAGGATTGGATGACCAAACACCAATCAGTGCTGTACAGGCCCTTTAAATCTCAGGAATCCAGTGCGCTCGCCCTCTAGTGGACGGAGACGTGCGCGCACCTGAGCATGTGAGGAGGAAGCATGGGGGGAAGGGCGGCAGCTGGATGCAGCCATGAGGGAAGTGCTGCAAGATGGATGACGGCTGCATGCAGCCATGGAGGTAAGTGACTTGCTGTGAGACGGGCGTGCAGCGCTCGCCCTAACAGTACCCCCCCCTTGGGTCTCCCCCTCTTCTTGGGACCCAGAAAGTCCGAGATGAGACTACGGTCTAGAATATTCTCTTCGGGCTCCCAAGATCTTTCTTCAGGTCCACAGCCTTCCCAGTCGACTAAAAAATATCTTTTACCCCTGGAGATCTTGGAGGCCAGGATCTCTTTCCCCGTAAAGGCATCCTCAGTACCAGAGATTGGGGCAGGCACCAAGGTTTTAGGAGAGAATCGATTGACAATAACTGGCTTCAACAGGGAAACGTGGAAAGAATTGGGAATTCGCAGTGATGTTGGTAGGTGTAGCTTATAACAAACTGGATTGATCTGTTGTTTGATCTTATAAGGACCCAGGTAATGGGGGCCCAATTTGTAGCTAGGAATTTTGAAGCGGATATATTTCGCCGACAGCCACACCTTATCTCCTGGAGAATAGACAGGCGGAGCTCTTCTCCTCTTATCAGCGCTAACTTTCATACGGGCGGAAGCTTGACAAAGGGCACGTTGGGTCTCTTGCCAGATGGTAGAGAAATCCTGTGTGATGTCATCCACGGTGGGTACTCCAGAGGACGTGAACAAGGGCAGAGGCGGAAAAAGATGCCGACCGTATACTACCAAGAACGGGGACTTCCTCGTAGACTCAGAATCCTTGAAATTATACGAGAATTCCGCCCAGGGCAGAAGATCGACCCAATCATCTTGACGGGCAGAAACAAAATGTCAAAGATAATACCCAAGAATCTGATTAACTCTTTCCACCTGGCCATTTGACTGGGGGTGATAAGCAGAGGAAAAATCCAGTTTAATTTTCATTTGTTTACAAAGGGCTCTCCAGAACTTGGAAACAAACTGCACACCTCTGTCAGACACAATGTGTGTAGGAAGCCCATGAAGCCGAAAGATATGCATCAGGAAGTATTTCGCCAACTGAGGAGCCGACGGGAGGCCAGGCAAAGGAACAAACTGCGCCATCTTAGAAAACCTATCCACTACCACCCAAATAACAGTATTGCCATGCGAAGAAGGGAGGTCAGTAATAAAGTCCATAGCAATGTGTGTCCATGGGGTATCTGGAATAGGCAGAGGGAGGAGTAGGCCAGCAGGTCTTTGGCGAGGAGTCTTGTCACGTGCACAGATGGTACAGGCCTGAATGAATTCCGTCACATCATTTTCTAAGGAAGGTCACCAATAGTATCTAGAAATGATAGCACAGGCTTTTCTGACACCGGCATGGCCGGCTACATGTGAAGAAGGGCCCCATCTTAATATTTTGCGACGCTGGCGAGCTGGCACGAAAGTCTTTCCCGGCGGTGCCTGTACAAAGGCAGCGGGTGCGGAGTGGACAAGGCATTCAGGCGAGATAATATGTTGTGGAGTGGATTCCACACCAGAGATGTCTGAGGAGCGAGATAGGGCGTCCGCCCTGATGTTCTTGGCGGCTGGCCAGAAGTGGATTTGAAGTTGAAACGGGCGAAAAACAACGACCAACGAGCTTGGCAGTTTCTAAATAAGACAGATTTTTATGGTCAGTACAGATGGACACCTGATGTGCGGAACCTTCTAAGAGATGTCTCCACTCCTCCAATGCCAACTTGATGGCGAGTAACTCCCGATCTCCAATGGAGTAATTTATTTCAGTCGGAGAAAAGGTCTTCGAAAAGAACCCGCAGGTGAGAATTCTGCCAGTAGAAGATTTTTGAGTGAGCACAGCTCCGGCTCCAATGGAGGAGGCATCTACTTCAAGGGCAAAAGGCCTAGATGGATCTGGCCTAGACAGCACCAGAGCAGAGGAGAAGGCTTTTTTTAAGGCAATGAAGGCCTCTTCCGTCTGAGGAGGCCAAGACTTAGAATTGGCGTTCTTCTTTGTGAGAGCCACAATGGGTGCCACTACAGTAGAAAAGTGGGGAATAAACTGTCGATAGTAATTGGCGGAGCCCAGGAAGTGTTGAATAGCCCGTAGGCCAATAGGACGTGGCCAGTCCAAAACTGCTTTAAATTTGCTGGGGTCCATCTGGAGACCACGAGCAGAGACAATATATCCAAGAAAGGGTAAGGTGGTTTGATCAAAAAGACACTTCTCCAACTTGGCGTAAAGGTGGTGTTGATGGAGGCGAGACAGAACGTGCCGGACGTGACGGTGATGTTCTTCCAGATTAGATGAAAAGATGAGTATATCATCCAAATATACAACTACACAGGAGTAAAGCAAGTCCCGAAAAATGTCATTTACTTATTCCTGGAATACAGCGGGTGCATTGCAAAGACCAAAGGGCATCACTAAATACTTGAAGTGGCCATCGCGGGTATTGAAGGCTGTCTTCCATTCATCGCCCTCACGTATACGTATCAAATTATAGGCCCCTCACAGATTAAGTTTGGTGAAAACCTTGGCCCCATGCAGACGGTTAAATAATTCAGCAATCAAAGGCAAAGGGTAACGATTTTTGACGGTAATCTTATTGAGGCCATGGTAATCAATACAGGGGCGTAGAGAGCCATCTTTCTTTGCCACAAAGAAGAAACCCACGCCTGCTGGAGAGGAAGACTTCCGTATAAACCCTCTTTGCAGATTTTCTTGAATATACTCCGACATAGCTTGTGTCTCCGGAACCAAGAGGGGGTAAATACGACCACGAGGTGGAGTGGTACCCGGCAAGAGGTCTATAGGGCAATCGTAAGGGCGATGAGGCGGAAGTACCTCCGCTTGTTTTTTGCAGAATACATCGGAAAAGGACCAGTAGACTTCAGACAGGCCAAGTAATGGGGCTGAAGCAGGAATAGGTCGAACAGGAACGGACCTCAAACACCTCTTAAACCATGCCGCACCCCAAGTCTTGATGTCGCCGGTGTTCCAATCAAGCGTGGGATCATGACGTCGAAGCCAAGGTAAGCCGAGAAGAATCTGAGATGTACAATTAGGGAGGACGTAGAACTCAATACTCTCTTGATGGAAAAGTCCAACCTTTAGAAGAAGGGGAACGGTGCGATAACGCACGTTACAGTCCAGCCTGTCACCATTGACTGAGGCGATAAATAAGGGCTTTGCGAGGCGGTTCACAGAGATATTATATTTATTAATCAAGGAGGCCTCTATAAAGTTTCCTGCAGAGCCCGAATCCAAAAAGGCGGACAAATTCAAAGAGGTGGTAGGTGCGATGGTAAGTTGCACAGAAACCGTGAGACATGGAGAGGAAGCACATACACCCAGGGATGCCTCTCCCACATCCACTAGGTGCGCCCGTTTCCATGACGAGGAGGGCGAATAGGACAGTCTTTCAAAAAATGCTCAGAGCCAGCACAGTACAAACAAAGATTCTCGTTCCTTCTACGAGTTCTCTCCAACTGGGTCAGGCGGGATCGGTCGACCTGCATGGTCTCCTCAATGGGAGGTACATGCACAGACAAAGGGTGTTGAAACACAGGGACCAGACGGGATGCCCTCCTAGGGCGCTGAGTATCTCTTTCTTGGCGGAATTCCTCACGCCTTTCAATAAAACGCACATCAATGCGTGTGGCCAGATGGATGAGATCAGTGAGAGACGAAGGCAAGTCATGTGCATCTAAAGCATCTTTAATTTTACTAGAAAGTCCTTTCTTGAAGCAGGCACACAAGGCCTCATTATTCCAAGACAGTTCGGATGCTAAGGTACGGAACCGGATGGCGTATTCACCAACGGACAATTCACCCTGGACCAAGTTCAATAGAGCCGATTCAGCAGATGAAGCCCGGGCAGGCTCCTCAAAGACCTGGCGAAATTCTGAAACAAAGGTGTGAATACTAGAAGTGACAGGGTCGTTGCGATCCCACAAAGGAGTGGCCCAGGCCAAGGCCTTTCCAGAAAGCAAACTAATGACAAAGGCCACCTTAGCTCGTTCAGTGGGGAATTGATCCGCCAACAACTCTAAATGTAGAGAGCACTGGGCAAGGAAGCCTCGGCATAACTTGGCATCCCCGTCATATTTAGCCGGCAAGGAGAGACGGATTCTAGCTGTAGATGCTACAGGAGTCTGTGGCGGCAAAGCTGGGGCCAGTGGTGGCACTTGCTGTTGCTGAATCGATAGTAACTGCTGCATCATAGCCGAGAGCTGATTAATTTGGCGGGACTGCATAGCCACAATAGCAGGCAATTCAGTGACATCAGGCAGCGGCACCTCAGCGGGATCCATGGCCGGATCTTACTGTCACGGACCTGGTGGAGCGGAACTCAGGTGTGGATCCACTTTAACCGTGGGACCGATGGCGGGTACCGTGTCAGGGGAGCGGAGTCTAAGGGGCCACCGGTATTCACCAGAGCCCACCGCAAGGCAGGTTGGTCTTGTGCGGCGAGTGACCCCCCAGGTCGCTACCCCCCAACAGCGGCCCAATCCCACAGTCAGCCGAGGTTCAGCAAGGTACACAAGTGGCAGGCAAAAGGCGTAGTAAGTACAGGCAGAGATCAGGGCTGGCAGCACTGGTTCGCAGTAAAGGTGAGTAGCCGAGGTCGGGGCAGGCAGCAAAGGTTCAGAATCGGGGACAGGCAGAGGTCGGTACACGGGTGAGCAATCCAAGAATGTCTGACTTTTAACAAGCATGGAGAGACCAAGATCCGGCACTGAAGGAAGGAAGTGCCTCTTTAAATAGGGGAAGAGGATGCAGGATTGGATGACCAAACACCAATCAGTGCTGTACAGGCCCTTTAAATCTCAGGAATCCAGTGCGCTCGCCCTCTAGTGGACGGAGACGTGCGCGCACCTGAGCATGTGAGGAGGAAGCATGGGGGGAAGGGCGGCAGCTGGATGCAGCCATGAGGGAAGTGCTGCAAGATGGATGACGGCTGCATGCAGCCATGGAGGTAAGTGACTTGCTGTGAGACGGGCGTGCAGCGCTCGCCCTAACAACGAGATGGTGGACCCAGGGAGGAGGCTGCGCCCCAGACGTCCTGTTGGCCCCAAGCCTTGTACGTTTTTACAATATATCATACATGTAGTTTAAACTCCGGCCCAAAACAACAAAAAACATGGTCCAAGACACATTAATCTAATAACTTAGCGAAAAATTAAGCCTAAAAATGGACCAAACAAAAACCCCTAGATAAGCAAAATACTTACAGAAAGACACTTAAAAAAAGAGGCCGGCTGCGCTGTCAGCGGGCGGCGGAGGCCGGCTGCGCTGTCAGCGGGCGGCGGAAGCCGGCTTCCGCTGCCCGCTGACAGCGCAGCCGGCCTCCCTGCTCCCACCAAGCCGTGAAATGGAAAAAAAAATGCCGGCATGGTGGGAGCGGGGAGGCCGGCTGCGCTGTCAGCTGTCATCAGAGGACGCGGGGAGTCCTCTGTGGGAGCGGGGAGGCCGGCTGCGCTGTCAGCGGGCGGCGGAAGCCGGCTTCCGCCGCCCGCTGACAGCGCAGCCGGCCTCCCTGCTCCCACCATGCCGGCATTTTTTTTTCCCATTTCAGGGCTTGGTGGGAGCGGGGAGGCCGGCTGCACTGTCAGCGGGCGGCGGAAGCCGGCTTCCGCCGCCCGCTGACAGCGCAGCCGACCTCCCCGCTCCCACCAGAGATGAGCGATGAAGAGATGATGAGATGATGAAATTTGTTTAAAGTTCGATTTGGACGAACCCGAATTTCTTTGAGAAATTCGGCAAATCGGCCGAATCGAATTTTTGAGAAGTTCGCTCATCTCTAGTTACAACAATGTAATTCCATGTGTTTTCACTTCATTACTGGTGAATATGTGTTCAAAAACAGACTTTGATTACACAGCTTCTGCCGCTCTATGCTAAAGCGACCAGATCCAGAGCGCCTACACTCTGCGAGTCTGTTATTGTTGAATATGGTGTGAGTCGCTGAACTGGCGCTACCTTTCGCTTGCTGCAATGCTGTACTGGTTTTAGAACGCCCAACATACATCTCAATCATCAATGCGGGCCAGGTTACTAGAGCGACTGAGGCACTCTGTTACAGCGCCCGATACACGCACACAAGCATCTACTAGTGGTCGCTCTAAGCGCCGCTATACAGGCGTTCATCTGCCAATACCTGACGCTAGTAATGAATCAGCCTCCAAGTAACTATCCAGCTCAGCTTTGAATGTGGAACCAAGTAGAATTACGGAACTACCAGGTCATTGATGTGAGACATATCAGCTAGTATCTATTAGCATGCAATGAGTTGCTTTTTTAAATAGTAACTGTAGCCCAAATGAACCCATACACACTAGACTAATATACCACAACATTGTAATCATAACTGCTCCAGTATAACTATAATGATATATTAAAAAATTGGGCTAGAACATTGAGTACATGACCCAAATATTGGATGGTTCAAATTCAAACAAATCAATTTGTTTAAAGTTTTAAATTTAGTTAGATTTAAATTTAGTTTGTATAATGTGGTACAGGGTTACAGAAGAACAACACCTCTTTGATCTTGGGACCTCGGGATGCTGGGTCCCACCACACCAGCACATATTATTCTCTACTAGCATCTGGGCAGGGTCCCTACCAAATGCATAATGCAAGGCCGAAATTGGAGGTGTGGGACCCAGTGTAGAGATCATCAACATAATGGGCCCTGAGGAGTGTGATAGATGCCACATGAGTGACTGCAGGTAGGTAGAGGAGTCTTGTTCAGTAACACGTTGTTTCTGGTCTGGGGTCTGTCACAAAAGTTTTCAAAGTGGAGATTTATGGACTGTAATCTTTTAAAAGGGTCTTTTAAAGTAAAACAAAACCCATTTTGGTTGCTCCGGGAAGCCTGGGATGCTGCAGTTGGCTGGTAAAGGTGAGTATATCTGCGACTCAGGGGGTTTCACACAGCAGGGCATTCCAATATCGGATGCCCCTGCTATCGGCCAGCCCTGGATTCTTTTAGATTGATACACTTTTAAAACAGTAATTAAAATACAACAGTAAATAAAAAATACTGTTGATCGCAGTGTAGTGTCTGATTGTGGAAGCCTCTGTGCATACTGCTGTGACCACCATACCTGGCTTTGACCACAGGAGGGTATGTGCAGGGGAGCATCAGCAACAGGGATGCGATCAGCAGTTGTTTTTCTTAAAATGACTGCTGGATTGCTTTCCCCCCTTTAATTGGTGTATTTTCAGTGTTTCTGTAATGTTTGTAATGTTTGAGTTGTCACATGCATACATTGTACAATGTATGTGAATCCTGTGACATGGAATATGATGTGTAAATGCTAAATCATTTAAAGTAACATAACAGAAAAATACACCTAAAAACAATGTAACTATTTTATTGAATCCTGTGTTTGCAAACAGATGTGCAATTTGTAATTGGTAATCCAAGAACATCTGTTGCTTGATGACTGAAATTGTTCCATGCCAAACTTTGCAGCAGTAGGCAGTCCTTATTTTCATTCTGAAGCCTGTTATTCCTGTATCTGGCAGCAGTCATTCATTAGGATGAACATGGAACAAAATGAAATTTCCAAATACAAAGGGAAAATTATTACTCTCAGTGGCAGAAGGAAAGAGAGGTGTAGGAGCAAGTTTTAGTCCCTCTACGGTTTGCAAGAATATAGGTCTCCAGCCAACTGTTCCTGTTTCCCACAGGGGCTCAGGTAGGAGAATTAGAGTATCATGGGATTCCTTTTTGTCTATTGCCATGGGCTCTGATAGAGGTCTAAGAGACTGTCTCTTCTTTGTGTTACTAAGCCGGGGGAACAGATGTACCAGCAGGAGTTGGCATTATTGCATTTTATGAAGCATATTGTGTGATAATGCAAAAAAAACCCATAGCCCTGTTAACTACTATAGGATGCTTTCCAGAACAAAATATACTTTTAAGGGAGACAGATTTATAAACAGATGCTCCTTATAGTATTTTTCTGTGGAAAAATCCTCATGTACAGTCATAATTTGCTCTCGGCAGACACATTTTGTTTTACATACGAGAGAAGAAATTACCATGTTGAAATGTTGTTTATAATGAAAGTTTAAAGAACGTAAATACAGAAATTATTTATCAGTGCAAATTGGCATTGGTATAATTTGTAAACTATTTAAAGGGTCTTTGTAGATGTATATACTGTACTTTGTGTAGATATTTGAAATCAGACTGACATTCTGGGCTTGCTAAACTAATTCAAATCTCATAATAAATTGTTTTAATCCACGTGGACTGCCAATAATTCGTTTAGTAATGAGTTAGGTAGATATCCAGTATATTGTACTTGATGAAAGTGAGAAAACATATTGTAGCCATTATTGACTATAATAGAAAGATCTAGGGGAAACAAATTACCAGGTACAAAGCATGTTGTTAAAGTGGACCTCCAGTCAAAAAAAAAGAAAGTTTTGTAAATTGCATCCTTGTTGATCAGTGGCTTATGCTTTTTTAAAGAGCTTAGCCCTACACAGATGTTGTAAAATAGCATGCTGATCCTGTGCCCCTATACTGCATGTGGCTATCTTGCTACACACCTGACAGCCCTGCTTACAAATGAGCATGGGGGTAGGCTGTAACAATGTGTCTCTATGGGGTCGGCACTTCGGAGACACTTCGCCATGAGGAAGTGACAGGCGCCAGCATGGAACGCATGGGAGGTGGGGACACTGTTTGGCAAAACACATGGTAACATCTTTTAGGATCATTTACAATATATTGTTTTTATGGCTCCACCCCCCTCTGATTCCTCTTCCACTTGAGACACATTTAAAGGGATATGCGTTATGGACAGGCACTTTTGGATTATTTTGGATTATTGTGGTGGGATTTGAGCATAGGGATGGAAGGATCGACAGTGATATTTAAAAAGGTTATGGTGCACTTTATTAGATGCTATTTTGCACATGATTTTTTGGCACATGCACTTTGCACTTTTTTCATGGATGTTGTTTGGTTGTAATGAGTTAGCCATATCATCATGCAATTGTGTGATTCTTAAATTTTATGAGATTGAGCCATATAGTGTCCCATACATGATTTAGTGCCACATACATGCTATATGTCTGTTTTTAAATTCTTTTAAAATTGTTGTTGTGTTTGTACTACATAATAAAATTTTGGATGTTTTTGGAAATTTACGGTGGTGCGGTTGCTTTGCTATTGGTACAGTTGTGGGGGGTTTTGGGGCAGTAGGGTTTCATAGATTGCTTATCCGGACAGAATCCCACACACTGGTTTAGCTATCAGCTGGTGCGGTGGAGTTTTTGTGTGTTTACTATGGGGTCAGCAATAGGGATGAGCGAATCGATCCGGACAAACCCGAATTCGTTCCGAATTTCAGGAAAAATTTGATTCTGAACGAATCCGAATTTTCCCGCGATTCAATCGATTGAAGTTTTCCTTTAAACTCCATTTATTACAATTACAGCCTTTGTAAAATGGTGGATGGACATGTCCGGACATATCCCCTGGGGCAAGTTATCATGGGAAGGTCACATGCAGCCTATCAGCAGCCAGGAAGCCCGGTGACGTCACAGTGCTATATAAACGGTGGCCATCTTGCTTGTGCGCAGTTCAGCGTTGCATTGCGGCCAGAACGGAGCTTGCTACAGACAGGGAGAGACTAACAGAGAGGCAGGGAGACCCACAGAGACCCACAGAGTGCCAGGGAGAGCCAGGGAAAGATAGGGAAAAATTGGGAAGGATCCAGGCAGGGAAAGCAGAGAAAGTGACAGGCAAACCTTTTTTTTCCTGGCCACTGTGCATCCCATCTTGGCAGTGGCATATTTAACCCTATCTGTTACACACAAGCATTTCTTATACCTCGATTAGTTTAAATTTTTTTTTGTGTCTGCTGTAAAAACCCCATCCCATATGGGCATCCCATTCAGCACATTTGACCCTATCTGTTACACAAAAACAGCTTTTAAAAGCTATTTCTCATAAATATATTGCAGTTTTAATTGTTTTTGTGTGTGCTGTAAAAACACCAGGCCTCAGGGTATCCCAAACCTGCACATTTGACCCTATCTGTTACACTGAAGCAGCTTTTAAAGGCTATTTCTCATAAATATATTGCAGTTTGAATTGTTTTTGTGTGTGCTGTAAAAAAACAGGCCTCAGGGTATCCCAAACCAGCACATTTGGCCCTATCTGTTACACTAAAGCAGCTTTTAAAGGCTATTTCTCATAAGTATATTGCAGTTTGAATTGTTTTTGTGTGTGCTGTAAAAACACCAGACCGCACGGTATCCCAAACCTGCACATTTGACCCTATCTGTTACACTAAAGCAGCTTGTAAAACAGTAGTCCTCAAACTTCCTCCTCAAGGGCCGAGACAGGCCAGGTTTTGCAGCTCTCCACGCTACTCCACAGGTGAATTAACTGGTGCTCAGACAGAGCTATAGCCCTAATTATTACATCTGTGCATCAGCATAGAGAGCTGCAAAACCTGGCCTGTCTCGGCCCTTGAGGAGGAAGTTTGAGGACTACTGTTGTAAAGGCTATTTCTCATGAATATATCACAGTTTGAATTGTTTTATGTGTGCTGTAAAAACACCAGGCCGCACGGTATCCCAAACCTGCACATTTGACCCTATCTGTTACACTAAAGCAGCTTTTAAAGGCTATTTCTCATAAATATATTGCAGTTTGAATTGTTTTTGTGTGTGCTGTAACAACACCAGGCCGCAGGGTATCCCAAACCTGCACATTTGACCCTATCTGTTACACTAAAGCAGCTTTTAAAGGCTATTTCTCATAAATACATTGCAGTTTGAATTGTTTTTGTGTGTGCTGTAAAAACACCAGGCCGTAGGGTATCCCAAACCTGCACATTTGAACCTATCTGTTACACTAAAGCAGCTTTGAAAAGGCTATTTCTCATAAATATATTGCAGTTTGAATTGTTTCTGTGAGTGCTGTAAAAACATCAGGCCGCAGGGTATCCCAAACCAGCACATTTGACCCTATCTGTTACACTAAAGCAGCTGTTAACGGCTATTTCTCATAAATATATTGCAGTTTGAATTGTTTTTGTGTGTGCTGTAAAAAAACAGGCCTCAGGGTATCCCAAACCAGCACATTTGACCCTATCTGTTACACTAAAGCAGCTTATAAAGGCTATTTCTCATAAATATATCGCAGTTTGAATTAATTTTGTGTGTGGTGTAAAAACACCAGGCCACACGGTATCCCAAACCTGCACATTTGACCCTATCTGTTACACTAAAGCAGCTTTTAGAGACTATTTCTCATAAATATATCGCAGTTTGAATTGTTTTTGTGTGTGCTGTAAAAACACCAGGTCTCAGGGTATCCCAAACCTGCACATTTGACCCTATCTGTTACACTAAAGCCGCTTTTAAAGGCTATTTCTCATAAATATATTGCAGTTTGAATTGTTTCTGTGAGTGCTGTAAAAACATCAGGCCGCAGGGTATCCCAAACCTGCACATTTGACCCTATCTGTTACACTAAAGCAGCTTTTAACGGCTATTTCTCATAAATATATTGCAGTTTGAATTGTTTTTGTGTGTGCTGTAAAAAAACATGCCTCAGGGTATCCCAAACCAGCTGTTACACTAAAGCAGCTTTTAAAGGCTATTTCTCATAAATATTGTAAGGACCTTAAATGGGATTCTGTCCCCCTGCACCTCCGCGCACTCACTGGGCGCAGCGTCCAGCGTCGGGCTTACTGGGCGCAGCGTCCAGCGTCGGGCGCGCCGGCCGCCTCTTCCTCCTCCTCAGGGGGCCGTGCACGTGCGAGCATGTTCCTTTTATGTCCCCTGGTGGTGCTGCTCCTTTTATGTCCCCTGGGGACCAATCCTGCCCCAGGGATCCTCTGCTCTGGGGAGGTCAGGGACTGGACAGCCTGACTGGCCAGGGTGGTCCAGTCCCTGAGGTTTCTCCTATCAGGGGTGAGATTGTGTGTTGCACCAATCAGCACATTCCCCTTCCCATTGGTCAGTCACCATTTAAATATTTTCCTGCCCGGACCACCAGTGCCCATTATAGCCATTTACTAGCTTGGGTGTCCTTCTGACTCTCGTCTTAGTGTTTTTGATCTGGCTTCATCCTTGACTACTCCTGCTCGCTGCCTGAACTGACCTTCTGCCTGTCTGACTTCGTTTTCTGCTTAACCCCTTGGATACTGCGCTTCTGTGATCACCCGGCCTCGACCCTTGCCAGTCCCGACTACTCTTTGCCTTGCCCCTTGGTTTTGACGTTTACGGACTTTTGTGCATAAACTCCTGTTTTGGGATACCCTGCAGTTCATCCGTCTTTATCATAAGCCAGCAATCTTTGCGCCAGTAAGTCCTGGGGGCAACCGAGTCTGGAGAGGCATAACCCGTGTCTCCAGCAAGTGGGGGATTGTCTATAGACAAAAGAGGCTGTGGAGATTGGGGATTGTTGGCTCACGAGAAAAGGGTGTCCAGCAGTCCCTGACAGTATAATGGGCCCGAACTATGGACCAAATATTGGAGCAGGTGCAGGCCTTGACTGCGGCTGTTGAGCACCTGGCTCATCGAGTGGCGGCCCACGAGAACCGTCCAACTCCTATCAACCCAGTCCCTCTGGGGGCATCAGCCGTCCATCCTGTGGAACCCAAGATCCCATTCCCCGATAAGTTCACTGGGGACAGAAGCAAGTTTTCCAGCTTTCGGGATGCCTGCAAAGTTTATCTTCAACTCCGCCCACACTCCTCTGGCTCCCAAGAACATGTCCATTAAGGACATTTTTGTGAATCACCCTGTACCTCAGTCTCTGGATGAAACCATGCAACTCGCTATACGAAACGACCGACGTTTACGGGAAAGACGCCTTGAAAGAGGGGCACATCCCGATACCAGCTGGAAAGCTGGAGCTCCAGCCCCTTTACCTGTCGAGGAACCTATGCAGCTGGGAGCTACCAAGCTTTCTGAGGCTGAGAGGCGTCGACGATTGACGGAAGGACTGTGTCTCTACTGTGGGGGGACCGTCTGCCCCAGAAAGAAGCCGGGAAACTTCAGAGCCCAGGTGGGGTCAAGGGAACCCACCTAGGCTGCAAGGTATTTCCTCAAATGTATTCCCAGTTTATGGTCCCAGTCCAGATTAAAGTGGACCTGGAATTTAAAAATTTGGAGGCCCTTCTTCATTGTGGGGCTGCAGGGAATTTTCTTGATTTGGCTAGCTCAAAGTTTGAAGATTCCGCTCCAACCTCTGTCTAAGGTTATCCGGGTTTCAGCCATTGATGACACACCTATTGCAGGGGGCCTCTTTAAGACCCCACCAGTGTTTCTTAGAGTGGGAGCAGGGCATTCTGAGTGGATTTGCTTTTTTGTCTTAAAAATGCCCTTAACTCCATTAGTACTCGGGTTGCCTTGGTTACAAAGCATAACCCTCAGATTGACTGGGCTGCGAGGCAGATTACTAAATGGGGCCCGCCATGTTTCCAGTCCTGTTTGGAAGTCCCGGTGCTTGCCACACAGCTATTCCCCAATGGGGTTCCAGGCCCTTATCATGATTTTCTCTACGTATTTTCTGAAAAAGCGGCGGATGTTCTCCCGCCTCATAGGTCCTTTGACTGCCCCATAGAACTTCTTCCGGGGACTATGCTGCCCAGGGGAAAAATCTATAATTTGACCCGGGCGGAAAACAAAGCTATGAAAGATTACATAGCTGAGAATTTACAGAAGGGGTTCATCCGGGCATCCACTTCTCCGGCTGGGGCGGGTTTTTTCTCAGTTGAAAAAAAAGATGGGGGGCTCCGCCCCTGTATAGATTACCGCGGTTTGAATAAAATAACCATTAAAAATAAATACCCCCTTCCTCTGATTGATAGGTTATTTACACAGATCATTGGGGCCCAAGTCTTTACCAAGTTGGATCTATGGGGGGCCTATAACTTGATAAGGATCCGTCAGGGTGATGAATGGAAGACCGCCTTCAACACCCAAGATGAGCATTACGAGTACCTCGTGATGCCCTTTGGTTTGTGTAATGCCCTGGCTGTCTTCCAGGACTTTGTAAATGAAATTTTCAGAGAGTATTTGGGTCGATTTGTAGTAGTGTACCTCGATGATATTTTGATTTTTTCATCCTCTTTAGTGGAACATCGTGAACATGTTCGCCTTGTCTTACAAAAATTAAGAGAGAATTGCTTATACCCTAAACTCAAGAAATGTGTATTCGAGGTTCCTGAGGTCCCTTTTTTAGGGTATATAATTTCTAACACTGGGTTATCTATGGATCAGGCCAAGGCCAAAGCTGTACTAGAGTGGAAGCGACCTAGAGATTTAAAGGGGCTACAAAGATTCCTGGGATTCGCCAACTTTTATAGGAGATTTATTAAGAACTTCTCCACCCTAGTAGCACCTCTCACAGATCTCACCAAGAAGGGGGGCTTCCCTTCACCCTGGCCGGAACGATCCTTTCAAGCCTTCAGAAAGTTAAAAGAAGTCTTTAGCTCTGCCCCAGTATTAGTTCACCCAGAATGTCAACGAGCTTTTATAGTCGAAGTTGATGCTTCCGAGCTTGGCGTTGGGGCAGTTCTCTCGCAGTCTTCACCATTGTGCATTTTTCTCGAAAAAATTCAATCCCGCTGAGCGGAATTGTGACATTGGGAATGGGGAGCTCTTGGCGGTTAAACTAGCCTTTCAAGAGTGGAGACACTTTTTTGAATATATTCAGTCTGCAAAGAGGTTAACCCCTAGGCAAGCTCGGTGGTCCCTGTTCTTTTCCCGATTTAACTTTACAATTACTTACAAACCGGGGTCAAAGAACGTAAAAGCTGATGCCTTGTCTCGAAGTTTTTCCACGACTAACTTACCTGAGGGGAAAGATTTGTCCATACTGCCACAACACATGGTGGTAGTTGTGATTCAGCCGGACCTCTCTGACTGAATCAGTTTCAGTCTGAATCTCCGCCTGGTAAACCGGCTCATGTCCAGTTTGTACCTGCATCACATCGTTCAGCCATCCTACAGCAATTTCATGCCTCTAAAACTGTAGGCCATCCTGGAGTTAAGAAAACCATTTCCATGTTGTCACGTCATGTTTGGTGGCCTTCTATTAAAAAAGATGCTCAGGATTATGTGCTAGCCTGTAAGATTTGTGCCCGGAGTAAAACCCCTAGACGTTCTCCTGAAGGTTCACTGTTGCCCTTATCCATTCCTTCCCGACCATGGACACGCCTTGCCATGGATTTCATCACCGATCTGCCATCATCCCAGGGGTTTACCATCGTCTGGGTGGTGGAAGATCGGTTCAGTAAGATGGCACACTTTATCCCGTTAAAAAAGTTACCAACCGCTCAAGACCTTGCACAACATTTTCTAACCCATATATTCAGACTCCATGGAATCCCTGAGGATGTGGTCTCAGACAGGGGGGTACAGTTTGTCTCTCAGTTTTGGAGGGCATTTTGTGCCAGGTTGGGGTTCTCTGTCTCTCTGTCCTCTGCATTTCATCCCCAATCAAATGGGCAGACAGAGAGAACCAACCAATCACTGGAGCAATACCTTCGATGTTTTGTTTCCGATGTCCAGACAGATTGGTTACTGTACCTTCCGTTTGCAGAGTTTGCTCTAAATAATGCCACCCATACTTCCACAGGGGTTTTCCCGTTTTGCTGTGTCTTCGGTAGGGACCTCAAGTTTTCTGCTTTGTCCGAAGAACCCTCTAGCGTGCCCTTGCTTGAAGAATGGTTGTCCCAATGGCCGGACTTATGGGCAAAACTTGACCAGGGCTGTCGGCCAGCAGAAAACTTTTGCCGATCACGGTCAGTCTAGTGACCCTGATTATGAGGTGGGGGAGTTAGTTTGGCTTTCCACCAAAAATTTGGCATTACGTCAACCCTCTGTCTAGCTAGGTCCAAGGTTTATTGGCCCTTTTCCTATACTACGGAAGATTAATCAAGTTACTTATCGCCTTGATCTCCCACACTCCATATAAATTTGCAATTCTTTTCATGTTTCCCTTTTAAAATCTGCCAAGGGTATTGAGCCAGATACTTCCCCTGCTGCCATCCTGGTAGACGGGCAGCAAGAATTTGAGGTAGCCCGGATGGTAGACTCGCGTTTTTTCCAAACTCTCCAGTACCTAGTAGATTGGAAGGGATACGGTTCAAAAGAGAGGTCTTGGGTCCCGGCCAGAGATGTCCACGCGGGGAGGTTGGTTAGGAAGTTTCACAGAGAGAACCCTCAGAAACCCAGCTTGGAGGGTCCAGAGGCCCCTCCTCAAGGGGGGGTAATGTAAGGAACTTACCTGGGAGTCTGTCCCGCCACGCCTCCGCGCGCTCACAGCGTCGGGCACGCCGGCAGCCTCTTCCTTCTCCTCGGGAGGCCGTTCCTTTTTTGTCCCCCGGCGGTGCTGCTCCCAGCGCATTCGCCGGGGGCAGATTTAAAGGGACTAATCCTGGTCCAGGGATCCTCTGCTCTGGGGAGGTCAGGGACTGGACAGCCTGACTGGCAAGGGCAGTCCAGTCCCTGGGGTTTCTCCTATCAGGGGTGAGATCGTGTGTTGCACCAATCAGCACATTCCCCTTCCCATTGGTCAGTCACCATTTAAATATTTTCCTGCCCGGACCACCAGTGCCCGTTATAGCCATTTACTAGCTTGGGTGTGCTTCTGACTCTCGTCTTAGTGTTTTTGATCTGGCTTCGTCCTTGACTACTCCTGCTCGCTGCCTGAACCGACCTTCTGCCTGTCTGACTTCGTTTTCTGCTTAACCCCTTGGATACCGCGCTTCTGTGATCACCCGGCCTCGACCCTTGCCAGTCCCGACTACTCTTTGCTTTGCCCCTTGGTTTTGACGTTTACGGACTTTTGTGCATGAACTCCTGTTTTGGGATACCCCGCAGTTCATCTGTCTTTATCCTAAGCCAGCAATCTTTGCGCCAGTAAGTCCTGGGGGCAACCGAGTCTGGAGAGGCATAACCCGTGTCTCCAGCAAGCAGGGGTTTGTCTATAGGCACAAGAGGAGGTGGAGATTGGGGATTGTTGGCTCACGAGAGAAGGGTGTCCAGCGGTCCCTGACAAATATATCGCAGTTTGAATTGTTTTTGTGTGTGCTGTAAAAACACCAGGCCGCAGGGTATCCGAAACCAGCATATTTGACCCTATCTGTTACACTAAAGCAGATTTTAAAGGCTATTTCTCATAAATATATTGCAGTTTGAATTGTTTCTGTGTCTGCTGTAAAAACCCCAGCCCACATGGGCATCCCAAACACTAGCATAAATATCTCAAGACTACCTGTCTAATCACTGCTTGCATTTTATAATTAACGTCACTTTTCCACAATCAAGGGAGGCCTCATTTGTATGTGAGGAGGGGGCATCGCAAACACTAGCAGTAATATTTCAAGAGTATCTGTCTAATAACTGCTTGCATTTTATAATTATCGTCACTTTTCCACAATCAAGGGAGGCCTCCTCTGTATGTGAGGAGGGGGCATCCCAAACACTAGCAGTAATATTTCAAGAGTACCTGTCTATTAACAGGTTGCATTTTGTAAAGAAGGTCACTTTGTCAAATTGCCAGCAGCCATTGCCTTTAACCGGGGGGCATCCCAAATATGCTAGCATGCGCCTTTTAAGAGTGCTCACATTGGAGTTGGCAGCAGCAGCATTAGGAGCCCATATATTGCCTGAAAGACAAACATATGAGCTGGCAGCAGCAGCAGCATAGGGAGCCCATATATTGCCTGAAAGACACACCCAGGAGTTGGCAGCAGCATAGGGAGCCCATATATTGTCTGAAAGACACACCCTGGAGTTGGCAGCAGCATAGGGAGCCCATATATTGCCTGAAAGACACACCCTGGAGTTGGCAGCAGCATAAGGAGCTACCATGCATCAGCTACTACCATGGATCAGCCATTGTTGGCTGGAAATCCTGGTTGAACCATGCCTGATTCATCTTCACAAAGGTGAGTCTCTCCACATTATTCGTGGACAGACAAGTTCTCCTTGGCATGACTATGGCCCCGCCGCTCTAAACACCCGCTCAGATGGCACACTACTGGCCGGGCAGGACAGCTTTTCCAGGGCAAACTCTGCTAGTTGCGGCCACAAGTCAAGTTTGGCTGCCCAGAAGTCCAGAGAATCCTCAAGGTGTGTTGGCATGGTCATGTCAAGGTATGACACGACCTGCTGGTTCAGGTCCTGCTCCGGGTCTTCATGCTGCTCATGAGTAGACTCACTATGCGGGTGTAGAAAGCTACTCATTAGCGACTGAAGACTGAGGCTGCTGCTGATGGAGCTGCTGCTGCTTCTCCTTCCATCCCCCCAGCAGCCATGGCAGTGGAAGGTGATCGCAGAGGTCCCCCCCGAGTCAGACCTGCAAGAGTATGGACCATGGCGCAGATAGGCATCGGCCAACTGACTACGTAGAATGTCTTTGTAGTAGCTCAGTTTGTCCTCCCTCTTGGCGGGTTTAAAAAATACCCCCATTTTGTGCTGGTTCAGTTCCGACACGGCTTGATCGACCATTCCTGTCTGCTGCCTGTACTGACCTCTGCTTTGTCTGACCATGAAACTGCCTGCCCCTCTGGATACCCCGCGAAGCCGATCTCTGACCTGCTGGCTTGACCCTTTGGCTACTCCTGACTACGCACCTGTCTCATCCCTGTACTCTGACGCACCCTCCGGATTGACTACCTGTGAACTAGCTCGGCTTCGGGATACCCTCGTGGTTTATCAGCCTTCACCGTAAGCAGCCATCCTTTCCGCCTATTAAGACCTGGGGGCAACCGTGTCCGGTGAGGCGTTTCTAGTGTCCCGGCAAACGGGGGCTTGACTATAGGCAGAAGCGGCGGTGGAGATTGGGGGTTGTCTGCTTACAGAAGGCTGGTGTCCCGCTGGGCATCACAGTATGGACCATGGCGCAGATAGGCATCGCCCAACTGACTACGTAGGATGTCTCTGTAGTAGGTAAGTTTGTCCTCCCTCTCAGTGGGTGTAAAAAATGCCCCCATTTTGTGCCGGAAGCGAGGGTCCAATAAGGTGGAGAGCTAGAAGTCATCCCGCTGACAAATGGAGACAATTCTGCGGTCACTACGCAAGCACATGAGCATGCATCATGCCATTTGTGCAAGTGACTCGGAGGGACTACCTATCTCCATCTTCACTGCAAACTGCCACGGTGTGTCTGGGTCCTCTGTCTCGCCTTCCTCACAACCCTCTAGCTCCTGTGGCTGCTCCTGCTCCTCCTCTCCTGTCAGATGACTAGATAAAATGGCCATTTTGTCAAACCTAAACTGTGCTTCGCTGTGCCCCACCCCCTCCTCCTCCACTTCAGCCCCCACAGGCTTCATGTGGCTGTGAAATGTATGCGCCATGTCTCCAGTGCCCTGACCAGCCATGGTTTACAACATGTGTTGTAGTACATGAAGCAGTGGAATCACATCGTTCATCTCATAGTCCTGGCGACTGACTAATAAAGTAGCTTCCTCAAAGGGCCTGAGCAAACGGCAGGTGTCACGTATGAGTTGCCACTGGTTTACAAGTTACACAGGGGAGTCCCCCTATCCATTTGGATCATCAAGAAATCCGTGATGGCTTTTCTCTGTTCCTATAGTCGATCCTGCATATGGAGGGTGGAATTCCAACGGGTGGAAACATTGCAAATCAGACTATGTTTGGGGATACCGTTCTGACGCTGAAGCTCAAGAAGGGTGTGCTTGGCAGTGTAGGAGTGGCTGAAGTGCATGCAAAGTTTCCTTCCCGTTGTTAGGATGTCTTGCAGATGGGGGGAAAACTTCAGAAAACGCTTGACAACTAGATTGAACACGTTTGCCATGGCAGGACGCATGGCTCAGGCTTCCTTGTCGCAGCGCAGACAAGATGTACTTCCCAGTGTCAGTCACCATGGGTCCCATTTCTTGTGGAGTAAGACATGACTTAATTTATTGAGTTCTCATTTTTAGCAGTTCCTCCCATGTGTGGCTCTGTGGCTCAAGGCAAACCATGTGAAGAACAGCGTGAAACCGCCGTGTCCTGCACACATGGTAGGCTGGAAGGGCACTGGAAAAAAAAAAAATAAAAAAAAAATATTTAGAAAAAACAAAATACAAAAAAAAATAAAAAATAAAAAAAAAATGGTACAAAAATTCACAAAATATTAAAAAAAGACAATGGAAAAAATATTTTTAAAAAATCAAAAGAAAATAAAAAAAAATTATATATTTTAAAAAGATATGAAACAAAAAAAAATAAAATAAAATAAAAAAAAAATTAGATACATTTTATATGTTACTGTTATTATGTTAGATGTTGTTGCTATGTTATATGTTATTATATGTTATTATTATAAATATGTTCAAGTAAGATAAATGTTAACTATTAATATGTAATTGACAATTAGCCACTTTTTGCTGTGACACCATTGCTAAGTGCAAGTGCACTATCACAGGCACAAAGGCCTAGGAGCGTGGAGGCCACAGCGGAGGGACCTGTCCAAGTTGCTGTTGTGGTTGTGCAGGAACCACAATCACCCAGTGGGCCTTAAAGGATATGTATTGTCCCTGACCGTAGTTACAGCTCCAGACGTAGGGACTGCTGTGCACTTTGGTACAAACTGACAGGCTAAAGGACTGGCCCACCTTCTGTTCAACAAAATTGTACAGGGCTGGTACTGCCTTCTTCACAAAGAAATGACAGCATGGGACTCTCCACCTCGGCTCGGCACAAGCCATCAGTTCTCTGAAAGGTCCACCAACTCAAAAGGGAGGGACTGCAGCACCAGCAACTTATACAGGAGCACATTTAGCTTCTGCCCATTGGATGAGTGGGCACATACTGTTGTCTCTTGTACATGGCTTGGCCAATGGATTGCTGGCCGAATGACTGACTCGGATTAAGAGGAGGAGGAGCATCTGGAGCGACAGAGGATGGGTATGACACAAAGGAGGTGGTGGAGCCTTGGCTGGCTGGAACAGAGAACGGCGTGCCACTGGGTAATGCAGCAGGCTGGACCACCACGTTGGAGCCAACTCTCCCAGGCCGCTTGATGGTGACGTTGCAAATGTTGACGCAGGGCTGTGGGTCCAACATTGGTACCCTGGCCACACTTCACCTTCTGCCTACACATCTTTCATATAGCCATGTTAACCTCCTGCGGATGCTTGATGAAAAACTGCCACATGGCCTTGTAGCTGATTTTTCCTACCAACAGTCCGCACTAATTCACTGCTTCTGCCGCCGCCGCCAACTCCAGGGACCCTCTTCTACTTCCTCCTGGGAAGATAGCCTGCTGTGCAAGTGGTCTACCCCGAGCACATTTGCCTCCATACTTTCCCCTTCTGCCACCATGCTGGCCGCTAAATCTGTCACTCTCCATCACTCCAAGCCTTTAAAAGTGCCCTCAAAACTCACTGATGTCCTCCTCAGGTTCCTCAACAGTGTCTGCTTAAGAAGCCAAACGCTTGCAACACCACCTCCCACGCCACTCTCCTCATCACTTCTTTCCCCCCTAGTGGAAAAAGCGGTGAGTGTCTCCTCCACTTCTTGGCTGGGCAGTAGCTGCTGATTTTTCAGATTATCAGATCGTCCTCACTGAATAGTGGAGCTGAGCCCTAAGCATAAGACATAACCGACAGTTGACTGGGGGTGTCAGATGTCACTTGTGATGCAGTGGATGATCGTGTTAACCAATGGATGATGGCAGATGGGTTGCTGGTCAAGACACAACCGCTAGCTGATCCCGGGAGATCAATCCTCTCACTGAGACTCCTGCTGCCACTCACTCCTAGTCTGCTGCAACCTCTGCTTGATGAATTTAGGCCTCTGCAACTTCTCTGTGCCCATCCTGCCACTTCTCTGCCTGACATACTTAGTGCGCATATGAGGAGACAAAACGCTACACTACACTTAAAACAGGATTTGTCGATAAGAGCAGCAGGTGTGTAACTATCTATGGTCTTTCACTTTTCAAGTAGTAACTAGTAGTAACCAGGCCCTGAAGACTTTAACATGAACAAAGTGATGAAACTCTTAGATGTGCGTAAGTGATGCTCTGATGAAAGCAATTCAATGTGCTCCAGTATGCTTCAAAAATGTTTTTTTTTTCAGAGACTGGCCTGCGTGGAAATTAACCCTTTTGTTGCCAAGCACGTAACACCTACGTGCTGGCTTGGCTGGGCCTTAAGTGCCAAGCCGTAGGTGTTACGTGCTTGACTTTCCCCGCTGCTGGTTTAAAAAATAAAAATAAAAAATACTCTTGTGACCCCTTGTTGGATCCGACCGGGTCTCCACTTTAATTTGGTGCCATCCGATCCCTCGTGGGGGCCGGATGGCTCCAGGAGAGCCCCCGGAATAGGCCACCCCCCGCTTTGGCAGCAGAAGCTGCTAACTGTAAAAAAAAAAAAAATGACATTCACTTACCTGCATGTGCGCTGGCTCCCGCTGTCCCTCCTCTTCACCTAGGGGGCCTCCGATCCCCCCCCAGGACTTACCGATCTTCAGGAGAGAGCCCGAGAGGCTCTCTCCCCTTTCATCCTCGATGGGGCCATCTTGCCGCTAAGCCCCGCACCCTTGGGGGCGGGGCTTATGACGTCATCCTGGCCCCGATCACCGGCTTCAGCCTTCTTAGCTGTCAGATGCCGGTGATCTGATCTCCTGCCTCCTCCTTCTCTGGATGCCGATCACCGGCATCTGTCAGCAGAGCAGCGAGAGACAAGAGCTTGAAGGTAAGTACAGTAAAAAATCTTTTGTTTTTTTTAATAAAATACTTTTTATTAATGTGTGTTTTTTTTTTCAACATTTAACCCCTTGTGAACTGGTAAGGGGTCCATGAGACCCCTTATACCAGTTCACAAGGCTGGGGGGGGTGGCAAGTCACTTGCCCTAGCGGGTGACTTGCCATTGACCCCCGGCACCCCCATTACCTGCCTCCCCAAAGCCCAGGGGGGGGCAGAAGAGCCTGGGCCCACATAGGCTATGTGGGCTCGTAGGCTGCAGGGTGGGGGGGCCACAAAAGCTGGCCCCCCCACTCTGTGCCTACAAGCCCCCATAGCTGGTCCCGGGCTGGTTACTTTGGGTAAAGGGGACCCCACGTCATTTTTTTTTTTTTTTTTTTTTTTAAGGGTTTTTAACCCTTAAAAATCCAAAAGAAATGGGTCCGCCTCCCTGGGAGGGGGGACCCTATGTCATTTTTTTTAATTAACCCTTTGTGTTCTGTCATCCAGCAGCTATAAAAGGCTTCCAGCAGGTGAGCAGAAGCCAGTGATCGCCGAGGGACACAGTGCTCCAGGATGGATGGGAGGTAAGTATTAAATTTTTGTGTGTGTGTGTGTTTTTTTTTACATTTAACCCATTGTGAACTGGTAAGGGGTCCATGACCCCTATACCAGTTCACAAGGCTGGGGGAGGTGGCAAGTCACCTGTGACTAGCGGGTGACTTGACATTAACCCCTGGCACCCCCATTACCTGCCTCCCCAAAGCCCGGGGGGGGGCAGAAGAGCCCAGGCCCATGGGCTATGCGGGCTTGTAGCCTGCAGGGCCAGGGGCCACAAAAGCTGGCCCCTGTGCCCTGTTTCCACAAGCCCTGCATAGCTGGTCCCGGGCAGGTTACTTTGGGTAAGGGGGACCCCATGTCAATTTTTTTTCTCGATTTAACCCTTTGTTGTGTGGATGGTAGTTGTATTTTATTTGTAAATGTTATAGATTACTTGTTTCAGTTAGGGGGGGTCTCCTGGGCAGGAACGGGGGGCTACCGATAAATATGTGGTACCGTTCTAATCGGTAGAAACGGGGCTTTCACATGCAATATGCTTTTCCTTAATAAAATACATTTTTTATTTAAAATAAAGGAGGCAATTTTCTAAAAATGTTTTTATTTATTTATTTTTTACTTAATAATATTGTAAAAAACAAAATAAAATTTACAAACAAGACATTTCATGTTAAAGCCTAAACTCTGCTGCAAAAAAATATAAATATAATTTTCCTGAAAATTACAGCAAAAATGGCGCAAAAATGGCGCAAAACATGGCGCAAAATGGGGAAAAATGACCTGTCAACAGAGGGTGACAAAATCTCAAGTAGGCTGGCAATTAAAAGGGTTAATAGTACCTCTGCATGTTGGGTATTGTTCTATTCGGGAGACCTTGCGCTTTCAGACTTAGCTTGTTTTTTCTGGTTTGCATATTTATATTTTAGGAAAAGGTGTTTTTTATTCAGCTTTTTTATACATTTTTTAGGGAAACCCTGCGCAACCAAAGAATTCTTTGAGGAATTAATTCCAGAAAGATGAGCCCACTACAACAAGCTGGGTACGCTTAGAAAGCTTAACATGTGTACTTTCAGGGAATATATGGTTTATGGGGGATATTCCAAATGTAAAGGGTTGTTTTGGTTGAAAAATCGCAAGGTGCGCACTTTGTCTGCAGAACTGAAATTTTCAAGTAAAATTACCGTTACGCACATGCTTTACTTTGGGGTGTTTGGCAAATCTTCCCTTGACAGAACCTATGCATGTTGGGTGATGTTCTGTTCAGGGAATGTTGCTTTTTCAGATTAAACTTGTTTTTTCTTGTTTGTATATAGTTTTTTTAGGAAAATGTGGCTTTGATTCTGCTTTTTTATCCTTTTTTTGGGGAAACTCTTTGCAACCAAAGAATACATTGAGGAATTACTTCCAGAAAACTATAGGCACATCAACAAGCCTGGTACACCTAGAAAGCTTGAGGTGTGTACTTCCAGAGAATATATAGCTTGTTGGGGGTATTTCAAATGTAAAGGGTTGTTTTTCTGGTAAAACTGCAAGGTGCGCATAGCGCATATCACAGTTGTATTTTTTCTGAAAATCCCCTAAAGCGCTATTTCAGTTTGGGGGAGTCTCCTGGGCAGGAAAGGGTGTCTACCTATACATATGTGGTATCGCTGTAACCGGGAGAAATTGGGATTTCAAACGCAATAAAATTTTATTGACAAACTTACATTTTTTAATACAAAAAAACACTACAAATTGTAAAAAAAAATTTTTTTTAATTTTTTTGCACATATTTCACCCAAAAATATTGAGAATACACCTAAAAAATACAAACAAGACATTTCATGTTAAAGCCCAGACTCTGCTGAAAAAAACAATATGTCATTTTCCTGGGAAATCCCTGGAAATCCTTTCAAAAATGACAGTTGAACATGTGTAGCGCAAAATAGTGAAACATCGTCTGGCAACAGGGAGTGGGAAGTGCTGCAGGTAGGCTGGCACTTAAAGGGTTAATCAGGCATGGATCAGCCAAGATTTCCACCCACCAATGCCTGATGCAGTAGAATAGATTGATCATGGGGCCAGACCAACACTAAAGAAATATGGATCGTGCAAAACAGATTTAAGGCACTGCTCTCCAGTTACAGACATTCCTCCACATCAGACCACAAGTAATTATTGAGAAAATGCTTTACGTTACGCTTACTTTTTATTAATATTCTTCGGATAAGATATCTGTGCCGAAAATCTGTATATGTTCTCTTAATGCTGCTTCCAACTCCAGGGTGTGTTTTTCTGGCAATTTTGGGCTCCTGCTGCTGCTGCTTGCAACTCCAGTGTGTCTTCAGGCCAATTTGTGGGCTCCCGCTGCCAACTCCAGTGTGTCTTTCAAGCAATGTTTGGGCTCCTGCTGCTGCCAACTCCAGTGTGTCTTTCAAGCAATTTTGGGCTCCTGCTGCTGCTGCTTGCAACTCCAGGGTGTCATTCAGACAATTTTTGGCATCCTGCTGCTGCTGCTGCCAACTCCAGTGTCTCTTTCAAGCAATGTTTGGGCTCCTGCTGCTGCCAACTCCAGTGTGTCTTTAGGCCAATTTTTTGGCTCCTGCTGCCAACTCCAGTGTCTCTTTCAGCCAATTTTTGGGCTCCTGCTGCCAACTCCAGTGTGTGTCTTCAGGCCAATTTTTGGGCTCCTGCTGCCAACTCCAGGATGTCTTTCAGCCAATAGTTGGGCTCCTGCTGCTGCCAGCTCCAGGGTGTGTTTTCAGGCAATATAGGGGCCCCTCATAGTGATGCCACCTCAACTCTCTGCAATTGTGCCGCTCTGCGATTCTAATAGCGATGCCTCTTTTAACAATTTCAGACCTAATTGAAACAATGTATTTAGGAGTTCTTCTCTGAGCAGAGGAATAATGAGTCATTGTAACTGGTGGCTTTCTATTTCTGGCTAGAACGGTTGACTGAACTGAGACCTGAGTCAAGCTTGTGGGACTGCATTTTTCAGAAGTAGGTTACTCCCATGCAGTTCCACAACATCTGCATGGTGTTAAGTGCTCTAAAGCAGTTTATGTCATTGACTGCTAGAAGGAGGCTTTAGAGGAGCAGTTAACTAAGATTTGATTTTTGAATAACAGGAAAAACAAAAAGGAAGAGTGGTCGGCTCACTTGATGATGAGAAGGACAATGGAGTGGCCATCACTGGAGCCAGGGAGGATATAGAGGAAGGATGTAAGATATTTTGCTTTAACCATTTAAGTGCCAGCCTATCTAGAGTTTTTTCACCCTTTGTTGCCAGACCATTTTTCACTATTTTGCGCTACGCATGTTCAACTGTGATCTTTGAAGGGATTTCCAAGCACAGTCTGGGCTTTAACATGAAATGTCTTGACTGTATTTTTTTAAGTGTATTCTTTATATTGTTGGGTGAAATATGTGCAAAAAAAAATTGAAAAGAAAATCGATTTTTTTTAATTATTTTTACAATTTGTAGTGTTTTTTTGTAAAATAAAATGGAAATTTGTCAATAAAATCTTATTGCGTGTGAAATCCCCATTTTTTCCGGTTACAACGGCACCACATATGTAATGGTAGACACCCCTTCCTGCCCAGGAGACTCCCCCAAACTGAAACAGCGCTTTAGGAGATTTTCGGATGAAGTAAAGCTATGCTATGCACTATGCGCACCTTGCAGTTTTTTAAGAAAAACAATCCATTACATTTGATACCCCCAACAAACTATATATTCTCTGGAAGCACACACCTTTTTAGGCGTACAAGGCTTGTTCTTGTGGGCGCAGTTTTCTGGTAGTAATCCCTCAATGAATTCTTTGGTTGCACAGAGTTTCCCTAAATAGAATAAAAAAGCAGAATCAAAGCCACATTTTCCCAAAAAGCAAACAAGAAAATACAAGTTTAATCTGAAAAAGCAAGGTCCCCCCACTGTTAAGGGAAACACCCCAAAGTAAAGCATGTGTAGGGGTATTTTTACTTGAAAATTTCATCTCTGCAGGCAAAGCGCAAAACAACCCTTTACATTTGGAAACCATATATTCCCTGAAAGTACACATGTTAAGCTTTCTGAATGTACCCAAATTGTTGTAATGGGCTCATCTTTCTGGAAGTAATCCCTCAAAAAATTCTTAAGTTGCCCGGCTACTTTTCACCACTTTTCAAACCTAATTTTTCACCATTTTAAGCTATGTTTACATGTAATTTTTGCAGGAATTTCCAGGAGGGGCCCCATTTTTGGGGGAATTTTAAGGGTTAACAATCCACAAAAAATTATGCGGGGTCCCCCTACCCAGCATAACCAGCCTGGGGACCAGCTATGCAGGGTCTGTTGAACAGGACGCAAGGGCCAGCCTTGGTGGTCCCCACCCTGCTGGCTACAAGCCTGTAAAGGCTAAATGGCCCTGGGCTCTTCTGCTTTGGAGAGGCAGGTAATAGGGGGGCTGGGGGTTAATGGCAAGTGATCCGCTAGCTGCAGGTGACTTTCCGCTGCCCGAACCTTGAGAACTGGTATAGGGTTCTCTTGGACCCCTTACCAGTTCACAAAGGGTTAAATGTGAAAAACACACACACACAGACACAATTTTTTTATTTCTTTTAATCCTTACTGTGTCCCTCGCCGATCCCTCTGCTTCTGCTCTCCTGCTGCTGCTGCTGGAAGCCTTTTATACCTGTGGGGTGACAGAACATAGGGACACCCCATTTTTGGGAATTTTCATTTTTAATTTTAAAAATCCCCTCAAACATTATATGGGGTCTCCCCTACCCAACATAACCAGCCCAGGGACCAGCTATGCAGGGATTGTAGAGAAGGGCACAGGGGCCAGTTTTGGTGGCCCCCCCTCCCTGCCGGCTACAAACCCACAAAGCCTAAATGCCCCCGGGCTTTGGAGAGGAATGTCATTAGGGGCCTGGGGTTAATGGCAAGTCACCCGCTAGCTGCAGGTGACTTGCCAGCCCCCGAGCTTTGTGATGGGTATAGGGGTCTCATGGATGCCTTACCATTTTACAAAGGGTTAACTGTAAAAAAATGACACCACACAGTAAAAAGTAAAAAGAGCATTTATTCTTTTCTTTTTCCTTACTCACCTCCGATCCTCTACTGTCTCTGGCAATCATGTCCCACAGGGCTCCGATGACAGCTGCCGGGTGATCGGTGGAGGGAGGACTGGGGGGGCAAAGTATCACAGCCCATTGCCCCATTCACCTTTGATCATGCGGCGCTACTGAGTGTCTTGGGGTGGGTGTGTGATGATGTAATGGATGACGCCAAAAATTACATCATCCGCTTTTCCCACAAAAAGGCTGGGATAGCGGGCGAGTGACTGTAGAAGTGCTGGAGAGTGCCTATTTTGCACTTTCCTCACCCCGGAAGAGCTTGGGGGGGGATCAGAAGCCCTCCTGTAAAGAAGAGTCCAGGTGGGAAGGATTGCGGCTGCAGGGGAGTAAATGTCATTTTTTTTTCATAGTTAGAAGTGGCAGTGGCCAAAGGGGGGGTATTCTTGGTCCTCTCCTGAAGCCTGACCCCCACCCAGTTGAAGAAAAGATCCAGCCAGATCAAACAAGGGGTCAGGTGAGTTTTTAACTTTTATACTTTTTTCTGTGGGGATTTAAAGTCAGCTATGTGAGATTCACATAGCTGGCACTAAAAGGGTTATAGCACTTCACTTAAAAATTCCTTTATTCTTGGGCTGTAACAGTGAGAAATAGAATATGGACTTTGAAGGAAAAATATGCTCCCTATTTTGGATCTTGGTTAAAATTTATTGATGATGTCCCTATTATTGGCAGGGCCCAGAAACTGGTTGTTGACAATTCTTTGAAGACTCCACGCCATTTAATCCTTTATAGTGTAGATAGTAGTTGTATTTTATTTGTAAATGTTATTACGTGCTTCTTTCAGTTTGGGAATTCTCCTGGGCAGGAATGGGGCTTTCATATGCAATAGGGTTTTCTTGAATAAAATACATTTTGTATTTAAAATTAGTGATACACATTTTAAAAGCTAATTTTTATTATTTTTTACATTTTTTCACTCAAAAATATTAAAAAAGCACTAGAAAATGGCAAACAGGACATTTCGTGCAAAATTCCTGCAAAAATCAAAGTTAAACAGCGCAAAATGGTGAAAAATGACCTGTCAACAGAGGGGGGAGAAAGGGTTAGAAGGGTGAAAAGTAGATATGCATATTGGGTATTGTTCTGTTTGGGGGACCTTGCATAGATTTAGCTTGTTTTTGTTTGCATAGGGAAACACTGTGCAACCAAAGAATTCTTTGAGGGATTACTTCCACAAAGATGAGCCCACTACAAGCTGGGTACACCTAGTACACCTAGAAGCTTATTTGGCCTGATGCAGAGCCTCCCCTGAACTGACCTTAAAACCTTCCGATTGTCCGGGGCTCCCGTTTGAATCGTGGCTCAAATGTGATGCAGAGCCACCGTCGGAATGGCTCCCTAACTGATCCGTCAATTTGACTTCACTCGGGAAGTGTTTTTTGCTCTCTCGGGTGCCTTCAATTTGATCGGGGCTTCCGTTCCCGTTCACACGAGCGGCCCGTTTTTCCCTGCTTTTTCCTTGCTTTTTGAACGTACCTGCTTGCCTTCCGTCGTATTTGACCTTCCATTTTGGTGTTTTTTTACATCTCCATGGCTCTTCAGTTGCCAATCTGGCTACAAGCAAGCGCACATCACTCAACCTCCATTGGAATATACATATGACAACAACTGCCAATTTGGCACATATATATATATATATATATATATATATATATATATATATATATATATAATCAAAATTTTTGTGGTTCCATCTTCCTTGCCATTAATGCCTACCTTAGTCTCCTTTGTTGTTCCTTCTTCCTTGCCATTAATGCCTACCTTAATTGTTTCTGATTGTTTTTGATTTATTGTCCCATATCTAAACCTTTTGTGTCATGTAAATGTGTGATGATGTTGTGTGATTGTACATTTGCCGGAAAGACAACTCTCAACATTTTTGTAATATTTTTTTATTCCAACGTTGGAATGTATATTTTTTTTTTCTGTTTTTTCTTAATATTTTTTTTTTAATTTAAAAACAAATAAACTATTTACATTTTCAGACAAATTAAAAAGCTTTATGCCTCGGGTTCTTGTGGCTGTGATTTTCTGGTATCTGTGAATGAAAAACAACATTAGTTTAGCATTGTTTTTATGGTTTGTTTTTGCGTGTTTTTTTGGGGGCCCTTTTTAAACCGGACCTTCAGCGTGATTTAATGAAAAGCCCAAACTCTTCAAATACGAGACCGCAGCATTTGAAACTAAGATTTTAAAAGTTTTTAGTCACTAACTTATTATTCTTTACCCCACTGGCCTGCAACTCTGTTCTGGAATTTAGGCTACGTGCGCCGCCATCTTGACTCAGAAGCATCACACTTACTGAGGAGAGGAGAGTGGGATAGGGTACAGGGGGTTGGTTATAGCTGTGCTTTGCTCACACAGAGCAGAGCTGTGCTCTTGAAAAGGTCAGCAATCCCAGAATGCAGAGCAGCACAGTTACAAGGCACTTCCTTTTTGCAGGCTGCCTGATAAGATGGCGGCTTCCATAATCAGCCATCTTGGATGTTTAAAGGCTCATAACATGCACTAGGTGCAGGTAGGATGCATTTTAATGTGGCCAATCTGTATGTACAGGGTGTGGGAAACATATAAGATAGATTCTTATTCAGAGTTAAAGTCTGCTTTAAGGGCTTTTTTTTTTTTGGGCGATGTTTTTGGCAATGGAATTGTTAGTTCATTTTGACCAAATAAAAAAACACTTACAATGTTTGGGGCGCACATTGCGTCGGGGGCGTCTCCTTTCTTCCTCTCTGGGTTGCTGCTGTGAATCTGTTTGGATGACAAACACACTGATATTAGAGACTGTTGTTGTATCATGAATATCATATTAAGTTAGGCTTTTAGGTATCAATCTACTCACCTTCCCCAGCTACCTCTTCCTCGTCGCCCCCTTCCTCGCTCATCCCTTGGGATGTCCCTGTGACGTCTGAATCTACAACTAACAATAGTGCACATGAGTATCTGTATTTAATGCATGTATTTCCACATATCTAACTATATTTCCCTTACCGGAGTCAGGTTGAGGCTCATTTAGGCTCGACTCCCTGCCGTCAGATTCCCCCCTCCCCTGCATGCTGAGGTCCAGAGGCTCCTCATACTCACTGGCAGAGGAGGGTGTGGCCGTTGACACTGGCGGTGGACCACCTACACCTTCACCTGTTTCGCCCAACGCTGCGTGTCCTGGTCCGGGTGGGGTGGAACCGCATATTCCATTCATGGGCTGAAATACAAACACAATCATAAAACCACGCCCAGGCGATGCCAGGGTTATAGGTGCATTTACATTTTCAACACTTACATGGGAAATGTTTGGCGAAGTACCGCCTCACCCGGGGCTTATGCCTTCTCTTTAAATCAGACCAGTGTTGGGCGATCTGGGTGAAGGTATAGGTGGTTTGTGATCGGCGTGCGATCGCGTCCACCACCACCAGGGCCAACATCCGCTTCTCATAATCTGACGGCAGGAAGTCGTAGCGATTCCTCAGCATCATCTGTTAAAAAAAGATACAAGAACCCACCATTAATCCCCAAAATACATTAAAAAGTTTCCTGCCCTAACTAAAGTCACTTTATTAACCTCTTGCTGCCTCACATGGCCCTAGTTCTTCTATCTGCATCTAGCCTAGTTTGTAGCTGCGTACATGTGTTAAACTAAGGTGGGCTTGTATTTAACGTGACAAACTAAGTTGTTTCAGACTATTCCTGCGCTTTGTTTTTTTTTTATTATAAGGAATGTGTGCGGGCACATAAACGCACGCTCGCACCCTCGCATACTCACATCCATGATGATGTCGTCCTGCTCCTGTGTAAAGATTGCGGGCGACATCTTTTCTTGGTTTTCCTGGTATAGCTCTGACATTCCCCCGCGGTGACGTGCGTGCGTGCGCGCAGGCACGCACCCGCTGCTGACCACGCCCACACGGGAAACATATTTAAAGCACAAGGTACTCAGCTCTGTGTTGGATACCATATCATTATGGGCAGACCTAAAGGGAGCAAAAAGAGCCAACCAAGGCCCGAGGCACATAGCAGCCTCACACATGCCGCATCCTCCAAAAGACAGAAGAGCAGGCACCAGACACAGGCAGAACATGCCCCAACTAAAACGCAGAATACTCCACACACACAGGCACATTCCAAAAAACGCAGGACCAAGGAGACATTAACCCATTCACCACCACCTGCCAAAAAAGCACGAACACACAAGGGTGCAAAATCGAGTAAGACCCTGCAGCATCCTCAGCCTCAAAACACCAAACATACCCACAAAACAAAACACATCAGCAAGGGAAAGCGTATTGCCAAACCCACCACCCCACTAAGGTCACCCACCCCTCCACTTCAACCCTCTGGTTCTCCCAATTCCAGTACCTCACATTCCACATGCAGCTCCACATCTGATAGCTCAACAGGAACCCAGACATTAAGCCATAGCAGCACACCCTCCCCCATAAGCCCCAGAACCACACACGACTCACCAGATAGCCAACCATCAATGTCCACAGATGCAGGGGAAACCACACACCCATGTGGCCGACAACTACGCCGTGGCTCCCTAACTGCACGTTTTTGCGATGCTCAAAGCATGGCTGTGGCAAATGCAGTTTGTGAGCATTATGATGCCCTATTTGGCAGGAGCTCCAAATCCACCACTAAGCAGGCTAAGCTGGAGATCTGGACGAATATTTGCCGCCAAGTAAATAGTGTGGGATCTGTCAGGCGAGATATTCAACAAATCAAAAGGAAATTTGGGGACCTGAAATACTACAGTAAAAAAAAAAATGGACATGCGCCGTCAGCAGAGGTAAAGGGCAAATTAAATGCATTTGTAGTCGCATTGTTAAAAGGATGTAACACTTATTAGGTGTGATTTAATCTTCCCCAGCCAACAGACAGGGGGTGTAGCAGAGGTAAAGGGCAAATTAAATGCATTTGTAGTCGCATTGTTAAAAGGATGTAACACTTATTAGGTGTGATTTAATCTTCCCCAGTCAACAGACAGGGGGTGGCTTACCCACTAAAATAATCCTTACACCCGCCGAGGAACATGTATATACATACATACACCCGGCCAGCATCCAGGGCCTGGCAGAGGCACAAGACACAGACCGGAATGTAAGGTCCCAAGGTGAGTCTGATTTTGCCATGACCTATTACAAAAAGTTCAATAAGGCAGTGTTATGCTACACAACACACTGTACTTGGCCATTAAGCTAATCTTCAAATCTACATTCTAAGGACCAAGTCAACAGGACACACCAGGCCCCCAAACCCCTGCGTTAGCACCGAGGCCAAGGGCACACCAGGATTCTATACCACGAACCCAAATTGTGGATTGCGATGAGGTAAGTCAATGGTCCTTGGTGTGTACTTTTAACACTGGTACTTGAGAGCTTTTGTGGACAGAAATAAACTAAAAGGAAGCTATATTTCTTTACAGACCACAGGAAGCCCACCCATCATCGACCATATACGAGATTTGGAGGAGGACACCCCACATATGTCACTAACCACTACTGAACCAGTGGCAGCAACGCAGTCAACCCCGGCACAACCACCACATCCACAACCACCTTCTGAACCAGAACCAACCACCCGTCCCACTGCTCCAACCCAGTCCAGACGCCATATTTCCCAAAGAAGGCAACTTCAAATTTTGGAGGAAGCATGGAGGCAGGAAAATATAGCCTTTTCGGCGACAACACAGCAATTCAATGAGACTGTGTGCACCCAACTCACAAACCTCAACGCCCAATTAGAGGTATTAAACAGACATATCTCTGCCCTAACCAGCCATATGGGTGAGATTAATCAAAGCCTGGCCCACATTGCAGCCAATTTGCAGGCACAACATCATTTCTCATCAGCATGCAACACAACATACCACTAATTTGTGGGGAATACATTTTCTGACCCCACGTGTAATTTTTCTTTTGTTCCCAAAAAAACAAATGACACAACAAAATTTGTTTGTAAAATTAAAAAAAAAAATTGTGGTCTCTGAAAAAACACTAAACAATAGTTGTGCACGGATGGTTTGCGCAGTGCCACTTTGGGTGCAAGAAAAAGGAGGGGTGGGGACGTCTGAAACTAAAGGTGGTGGAGTAGCCCACAAGCCATGATTAGGTTTCGGACCGTTGCAGGCGTCTATTGTAGTGCCCCCCCAGTCTCATCAAGACAACGGAACCTCATCTTCAAGAGACCAAAGCCTCGCTCCACCACAGAGCGAGTCCTCCTGGGGGCAGTATTGTAGTGCTCCTCTGCCTGTGAAGATCGGTGCAGGATGGGGGTCATTATCCAAGGGAGCAAAGGAAAGCCAGAGTCTCCTGCCCAAAAAAAAAAAAAAAATTTAAAAAAAAGGTGTGCATTGCAACAATGGAAAGAGGGACAAATAGGTGAGCGGGGTAGGGTGGGAGGAAAGGACATTTCTAATGAGACTACATGCACATCCAACCTGTACACTCATTAAAAAAGTCTGGGGAATACTACTTACATAAGAGGGCAAGAACATGACGCAATAGGGTACAATCACTTAACCCATTTAATTTGTAGCTCAATAATTAGGCTCAAAATATACTACGAAAAGAGTTACCAAATAGTGTGTTAAGCGAAAAAACACAGTCAGACAGGGTGGGAAACCAATACAAGTTTCATACACATACCCAGTAACCAGCCACCAAAAAGATCGCCAGATTTGAATCGCTCATGTAGGCAGGAATTCCTAGGCAGGGAAAGGCAGCAAAACGACTCCCAAAAACCAAATCAGGGCCAGCCAGTGCCTGCACATTTATGCAATGTCCCATCTTCCAATTCCTGCACACAGGCAATAAAAAATAAATTAGGTAGACCCTGTAAAAAGGACCCTAAAAAATAAACCCCTAAAATATAACAAATACTCATGCCATCGATGTCCAAAGGCGTGCGGTGCAGCCTGGTTTCTGCCATACTCAGCAGGACAAGACCGCGGAGCTGGCGCCGCTGATGTGCTCCAACAGAGGACTGCATATTATTGCCCGAGTGCAAATACGGCTGCTCTGACTGGCCGTAAGTGAAGGCTCGGCGGCCCCGTTTTATTAGGGTGATTTCAATCGGAAATCAAGGCTCTGTATCACTGAAAAAAACGGACCAATGAACGAGGCGTCCGTTTTCCCGGGAAACAGCCTCGTGCGAGCCGACAATCGGAAAGGCGGCTGATCGCACACCTGAGCGCATAAACGCACACTAAAATCAACGTAGGACCCTTTTCTGACCCGATCAAAGGCCAAAACCAACGGGAAAACGCACGGGATAGCTGAACGGGGAGGCTCTGCATCAAGCCAATTGTGTGTACTTTCAGGGAATATATGGTTTGTGGGGGTTATTTCAAATGTAAAGAGTTGTTTTGGTTGAAAAAGCGCACTTTGCCTGCAGAGATGATATTTTTAGATAAAATTACCCGTCTGCACATGCTTTACTTGCATATGTTTTTTTTTAGGAAAGTGTTAATTCTGCTTTTTTATTCTTTTTTAGAGAAACCCTGTGCAATCAAAGCATTCATTGAGGGATTACTTCCAGAAAATGGTGTCCATGTCAACAAGCCTGATATGGCTAGAATGCTTGAGGTGTGTACTTTCAGAGAATATATAGTGTGTCGGGGGTATTTCAAATGTAAAGGGTTGTTAAAGCCCAGACTCTGCTGAAATAAAAGCAATATATAATTTTCCTGGGAAATCCATTAAAAAGCACACTTGAAAACGTTTACGGCAAAATCGATAAAAAATTATCTGGCAACAGAGGGTGACAAAATCTAAGTAGGCTGGCACGTAAAGGGTTAATGTACACTTTTTTTTATGGAGAAATGACACCCCCCTTGCCAGCAATCATTTTGCTTGCATTGTCCCAAATGCCACCGTGGTGGTGCTGTGCTCACAGATAGTGCCCAAGATTGCTAAGCCCTTATTTACTTTGGACCTTACACCCATCCATGTTTTGATTCATCTAGGTCCCCCTTATATGTTAGACCAGCCCTGGGCACTTCCTTTCTCAGCCATTAACGTTGGGATTTTGCAACCTAAATCCCTATATTGCTTTCATTGTATAGTTTCAGGTTGTTGCACCTATGCATTGCAATATACTCACCGTATGTCCCACGGTGCCTGCGCTGTCTCCTTGTGAGGGGGCAGGGTGGTTGGTTGGTGCTTGTGGGAGTCAGGCAGGACTAGGCTAGGCCCTAGGCACAGGGAGTTGATGTCCAGTGGTGGCGGATGTGTGTTTTTGTATTAGGAAGGAGGAGGAAATGAACACACAGGACAGAACTATTGCAAAAAATAACATGTGATGGACAAGCGTAAAAACAGCAGTGAAGAAAAAAGACCAGATTAAACTTATAAAAAAGACCATACATAAAGTATGCCAGCAATTAACTATTAAATGGCATTATAGGGTAAATTCTGGCCAGGAAGGGGGAACCACAAGTAGTATGCACAATACATTATATAGATAATATTCAACAGGCAGTAAACATTGTTGTCAAAACAACCCTCAAGAAATAAGTTGCCCATTAAAGAGCTATAGCGAGTAGCCCCCAGGGGCTGTAAGTTCAGAAAGAATAGTAAGTACACAGCTTACAGATAAAGATGACGGACGGAGAACAGACATTTTTTTCAAAAGTGTTTTTTTGTACACACACCACATCTGCTCTCACGGCTACTATCACAACTGCTAAATGTGCCGGTAATTGTGGCACCTGGCCAGATACATCAATCAGGCATCTATAGAGCGATGGGCTAAACATCAGGATGTCTACAGTGATTGGCTCTGAAGGGTTTAAATGGTGAGCCCAACTGCAAATTTTTACCCAGGTGAAGTGACCATGCAGTCAGTGGGCTGTTAGAGAGATGTTATGTCCCTTCCCTTGCCTACTTGTCCATGTGTCAGTGGTGATGTGGACACTGGAACTAATAGCATTACCCAGTGCACAACTTATGTTTCCACAGCCTGTTGGTGCAGGGCAGGGATGACCTGGCAAAAAAGGAGTGGCAGCTGGGCATGGCGAATTATGAGACCATCGCTGCCCTCAGATCTTTAAAACTGTCTGTCTCCACCAGGCAGAATGGGAGCATTTTGAAGGCCAGCAATTTGGATATGCTCGATCTCAGGGCCAGGGCTTTTGCGTGAGATGGGCCCAACTTCATCTTTTTCTCCAGTTTAGGCAAAGTTTAAAGAGGAAATGCTGAACTTTTCTCTGGAATGGTGCACACACTTTGGGATGGTGTTGCTGCTTGCTGGGTTGGTGGTTGTGCTGCTGGTGGTCTCACTTCTCCCTTTGCATGTTTTTAGGTGTTTCTGCTGCTCTTTTTGGAATGCAGGTGCCTGCTAATGGATACATTGCGGAGATTAACAATAATTTTCCCTCGCTTCAGGCACTGGTGGCACAGATTGCAAATTACCTGTGTCTTGTTGTCTATGCAGTGCTTGAAAAAATTCCAAACTGAGGAGATCCTTTGAGCCTGCCTTGGCATGCTCAGTCCCTGGGCATGGTGGACAGTAGTAGCAATGGACTGACTGCTGGCTGCCTGGGGCTGTGAGACCCCCAACAACTCTGATGGACTTCAGTCCATTTTGGGAATGAGACCTCGTCATCACCCCTGGGATCATCTTCCACCCTTCCTCCAAGTTACCCTGCAGGCCACATTCCTCATCCTCCAACACAAGCTGTTGGGCATCTGGAAACCCTAGGTGTGCAACGGGAGCAGGTCGATAGCAGCTAAGAGTGTCATCATTGGACATTAGGGACTCCATGACCTGTGCTGGGACAGCCATGCTGATTTTAAAGGGGGGTGAGGTGGAAGGTTCTGCACTTTCAGCAGAAGTGTAGAGGGTGGAAGACAATCCTATGGAACTGGTGACACTGCATGCCTTTTAACCTAAAGACACTAGAAACCCTGGCATCTGCTTGTACCAGAGGAAAGTGTAGCAGGCATAGATGAAACACTTCCCCTCCCTGCAGTGCCAACTCCATCACCTCCAGCAGCAGCACCACAGCCACGTGTCTATGCAGCCTGTCCTAGTAAGTGCAATTCAAGGGGGTAGAGGTGAGTAGTTCTATCAAACCCCCAGTAAGTAGAATGCAAGGGTTGCCAACAAGTGAGTGGTTTTTTTCTAACCCCCAGAAAGTATTCTGCAGGTGGTGGCAACAGGGGAGTCATTTTTTCTAACCCCCAGTAAGTATTCTGCTGGTGGTGCCAACAGGGGAGTCGTTTTTTCTAACCCCCAGTAAGCAGAAAGCAGGGGGTGCCAACAAGTGAGTTTTTTTTCTAACCTCCAGTAAATATTATGCAGGTGGTGCCAACAAGTGAGGTTTTTCTAACCCACAGTAAGTAGAATGCAAGGGGTGCCAACAAGTGAGTAGTTTTTTTTCTAACCTCCAGTAAGTATTATGCAGGTGGTGCCAACAAGTGAGTTTATTCTAACCCCAATAAGAAGAATGCAAGGGGTGCCAACAAGTGAGTAGTTATATTTCTAACCAACAGTAGGTAGAATGCAGGTGGTGCCAACAAGTCAACAAGTGAGTAGTTTTTTTTCTAAGCCCCAGTAAGTAGAATGTGTGCCAACAAGTCAGTAGTTTTTTTTTTCTAATCCCCAGTAAGTGGAATGCAAGGGATGCCAACAAGTGAGTCGTTTTTCTAACCCCCAGTAAGTAAAATGCAAGAGATGCCTACAAATGAATAGTTTTATTTTATTTTTTTAATTATAAATTATAATGTGAGGGGGGGGGGGGGGCAACAAGTAAGTTGTTTTTTCAAACCCCCAGTAAGAGGAATGCAAGGGTTGCCAACAAGTGAGTTCCTAACCCTCAGTAAGAGAATGGAAGAAGTGTGAACAGGGGAGTAGTTTTTTCAAACCCCCAGTAAGCATTGCAGGTGGTACCCACAGGGGAGCAGTTTTTTTGTGCAGCAGGGTCACATTTCCACCTGGCCAATCACAGCCATAGACATGGCTGTGTTTTCTAGATGTAAAAAGCTGGTTAACTAGATACAACCTATTTCATACTTTAATTATCCCAATCTCTTATCTTTTGTTTCCACCCCCTCACCTCCATAAGGCTACCATGATAACACTAAGATCTTTCTTTGCTGGTGTTTCATGTTTACAGAGACCTGGTCTGTTGTGCTGGAGACCAGTACACATAGTTCCTTGGCCACCCCAGTGAGGTGTACATATTGGGCCATGCTTTTTAAACATAGCTGCTGCAGTGTCCTCAGCATGTATGCATGGTAAACTGCTGCACTTTGTAAAGCAAGTAGGAGGAGAGAACACTCAAACTAATGCTGTACAGAGCCGGGTGTTTGCGTGTCTCGGGCGGTAGGAAGTAAGGGCAGCCGCAGGACTTGCATAGCCGCTCCTCCATCTTCTTCTGGCCTCCTGCAGTGTGGCTGCCCGGCCAACAATGCAGGATTGCTGGCACATGTGAGATCACTTTTTTGTTTTATTTTCATTTTCTGCCGACACCCATAGGAAATGGGAGGGGGGAATGGCACACTGCCTATAGGAATGGGAGGGGGAATGGCACACTGCCTACAGGGAATGGGAGGGAGGATGCCTCACTGCCTATGGGAATGGAAGGGGGGATGCCACAATGCCTATATGAATGGTATAGGGGAAATGCAACAATACCTATGAGGAATGGGAGGGGGAATGCCAAAATGACTACAGGGAATGAGAGGGAGGAATGCCACACTGCCTATGGGAAATAGCAGTGAGGAATGCTACACTGCCTATGGGCAACGTGAAGGGGGAATGGCACACTGCCTATGGGAATAGGAGGGGGGAATGCCACACTGCCTAAGGGAATGGGATGGGGATAATGCCACACTGCCCATAGGGAATGGGGGGGGATGGCACACTGCCTATGCCGAATGGGAGGGGGGAATGCCGCACTGCCTCTGGGAATTAGGAGGTGGGATGCGACTCTGCCTTGCTTAAGAATATTATTTTTCTTATATTCCTCCTCCTAAGTGTGTCTTATGGGTAGGTACTTCTTATATGGTGAAAAATAGTAATCTTATAGCTGAATAAAATCTTTTGACTTACATTCCTGTTAAGAACTAGATTACTGATAACAATGTGCAGACAAATTATGTATAATTAGGAGATGGTGATTGGATTCATTAATACCACATTTTTTGCAACATTTGTATTAATATATCATTCACAATTGTTTTGATTATTGTTATTCTTTTTACTATAATTACATTTTTTCCAGTATCTAA